>OX438643.1:15000-2415000 GCA_949316285.1 Eupithecia subumbrata
TAACCTAACCTAACCTAACCTAACCTAACCTAACCTAACCTAACCTAACCTAACCTAACCTAACCTAACCTAACCTAACCTAACCTAACCTAACCTAACCTAACCTAACCTAACCTAACCTAACCTAACCTAACCTAACCTAACCTAACCTAACCTAACCTAACCTAACCTAACCTAACCTAACCTAACCTAACCTAACCTAACCTAACCTAACCTAACCTAACCTAACCTAACCTAACCTAACCTAACCTAACCTAACCTAACCTAACCTAACCTAACCTAACCTAACCTAACCTAACCTAACCTAACCTAACCTAACCTAACCTAACCTAACCTAACCTAACCTAACCTAACCTAACCTAACCTAACCTAACCTAACCTAACCTAACCTAACCTAACCTAACCTAACCTAACCTAACCTAACCTAACCTAACCTAACCTAACCTAACCTAACCTAACCTAACCTAACCTAACCTAACCTAACCTAACCTAACCTAACCTAACCTAACCTAACCTAACCTAACCTAACCTAACCTAACCTAACCTAACCTAACCTAACCTAACCTAACCTAACCTAACCTAACCTAACCTAACCTAACCTAACCTAACCTAACCTAACCTAACCTAACCTAACCTAACCTAACCTAACCTAACCTAACCTAACCTAACCTAACCTAACCTAACCTAACCTAACCTAACCTAACCTAACCTAACCTAACCTAACCTAACCTAACCTAACCTAACCTAACCTAACCTAACCTAACCTAACCTAACCTAACCTAACCTAACCTAACCTAACCTAACCTAACCTAACCTAACCTAACCTAACCTAACCTAACCTAACCTAACCTAACCTAACCTAACCTAACCTAACCTAACCTAACCTAACCTAACCTAACCTAACCTAACCTAACCTAACCTAACCTAACCTAACCTAACCTAACCTAACCTAACCTAACCTAACCTAACCTAACCTAACCTAACCTAACCTAACCTAACCTAACCTAACCTAACCTAACCTAACCTAACCTAACCTAACCTAACCTAACCTAACCTAACCTAACCTAACCTAACCTAACCTAACCTAACCTAACCTAACCTAACCTAACCTAACCTAACCTAACCTAACCTAACCTAACCTAACCTAACCTAACCTAACCTAACCTAACCTAACCTAACCTAACCTAACCTAACCTAACCTAACCTAACCTAACCTAACCTAACCTAACCTAACCTAACCTAACCTAACCTAACCTAACCTAACCTAACCTAACCTAACCTAACCTAACCTAACCTAACCTAACCTAACCTAACCTAACCTAACCTAACCTAACCTAACCTAACCTAACCTAACCTAACCTAACCTAACCTAACCTAACCTAACCTAACCTAACCTAACCTAACCTAACCTAACCTAACCTAACCTAACCTAACCTAACCTAACCTAACCTAACCTAACCTAACCTAACCTAACCTAACCTAACCTAACCTAACCTAACCTAACCTAACCTAACCTAACCTAACCTAACCTAACCTAACCTAACCTAACCTAACCTAACCTAACCTAACCATTAGACCTGGACGGCCATTTTGTCCGCCATTTTGAAAATTTTCAAACTTCTGTAACTTTGGACCAAGGTGTCGTAGCCTGTCGGGACTTTCTGTGGAGACATCACCTGAACCTAAGCTACCCATTCCCTTCCCCCCACTCCCCCACCTTACACTCCCCCCCCTCCATTTTTCATTCCCACCCACCTAATCCGACTTCTAGTGCTCTTTTCAGTAGTTCAAATCGCAGTGCTCTAGGAGCAAAATTGACGAAACTACGAGGATTACACACCATAGCCGCCATTTTGTCCGCCATCTTGGAAATTTTTAAATTAAAATATCTCGGCGACCCTTACTCCAAATCAAACGGGACTTTTTCTATTGGATGGAAAATTTCTAGACCCACCTTCTGGTTTATACCAGGTGACTCTAGGTAGAGCAAAAAATTTTTCGTAAAAAATTATTTCGTTGTTTATTTTGTTGATTGACTTGTGTTTATTGACACTTTTAGACTAGCCTGACCAAGTAGTTGGTAGAGCTGTACTCTACAAAACTCTACTTTTTCGAAACTTACCTTGCTCTTACCTTGTGACCTCGTGACTCCCACGTGGAGTAGAGTTGTGACCGCGAGTCTCCAAGTGCTGCGTGGGTTGATCTCAGCCGGGCGACCTGAAACAGAAAAACATATATTAGAATTAGGAAAACACATATTATTATATTTACAACTTATACAAACTTACTTTATTTTTGCATTTTACTGACTCGTGTATATTGACGAATTTCCTTTGACCGCAAAATGTTTGCTGCCTTTCACACACCAGTGAAGAAGACCAACCAACCTGTCAGTTTGAACTCTCATTCATCACCATCACCACCACGAATGGAACAGGCAGGTCCCTCACAGCAGGCAGTTCCCTCACAGCAGGCATGTCCCATACAGCAATCAGGTACCTCACAGCAGGCAGGTCCCGCACAGCGGGCGGAAGAACAGCAGCAGACCTGCAACGTGAGGCGGAGTGTGGGAGAGTGGGAGCTAGTGAAGGGTAGGAAATCTTCTTCGCCAAAGCCCAAGACACCGACTTCACCGAGGAAGACGGGCCTAGCCCCAAAACCAAAACTGTCCTCGCAAGAAGGAAAGTCGACTTCACAAAAAAGTGACAGATTCCCAAATAGGACTGCCGAAGCTAAGGCATGCCTCAGCAAAGCCAAGACAAACCTCGAACTCTCGAGGAACTTGAAAACAGACATTAAAGCAAGTGTCATACAAGCTGTAGACCGATTGTTCGAGCTAGTCAAGGAGGCAGAGGCAGAATCAAAGAGCATAAAAGGGAAAGCTGCAGTGACTGAGAAGCCAAACCAAGAAGAAAAAGGTAAAGATACAGAAAATAAAGAAACAGGAAGAAGAATAATTGGTGAAGAGGAATTAGGGAAACAATTAAAAGAAAACAGTAAACTGCTGAAGGAAAATATGGAAAAGATGGAGAGCCTGAAAGAGGAGATAAGAAGACAAAATGAGACACAGGAAAGAACCTCGTACGCGGGAGTAGCTGCAGGCCTGCACAGGAAGCAGCCCCATGAGCGGACCGCGCTACACTCGGTAAGAGTCTCCTCCAAAGACGAGAAAGAAACGGGAGAAGAGATCCTCAGCAGAATAAGATCGGCAGTGAACGCGAAAGAAGGCGGGATACAGGTGGATAGAGTAAGGCAGGCAAAGGACGGAAAAATTATAGTGGGATGCCGGACAGAGGTAGAAAGGGAGAAGGTAAAGGAAAGGCTCAGAAAGGTGGAGTCGTACCTGAATGTCGAGGAGATCCAGAACAAAGACCCACTTTTGATCCTCAGAGACGTTTTAAATTTCCATAGTGACGAGGATGTCACAAACGCCCTGAGGAACCAAAACGGAAACATTCTCAGAAATCTCGACAAACAGGATGACCGAATCGAGATCCGCTACAGAAGGAGGGCCAGGAACCCCCATATGTGCCACATCATCATCAAGGTTTCCCCCAAGATCTGGAACCTGATGGTGGAGGCAGGAGAGGTTCACATCGACCTCCAGAGAGTGAAGGTAGCGGACCAATCACCGTTGGTTCAGTGCTCTCTGTGCCTCGGATATGGCCACGGTCGACGCCACTGCAGAGAGAGCATTGAAAAGTGCAGCCACTGTGGAGGCCCCCATATGAGGTCCAAATGTGAAGACTGGCTGAGCGGCTTAGCACCTTCCTGTTGCAACTGCAGGCACGCAAAGCTGGATGCAACGGAGCATAATGCGTTCAGTGACGAGTGTGCAGTAAGGCGAAAGTGGGATGCCATGGCACGCGCCTCTGTAGCGTACTGCTAAAGGCACCATTGGCGCACACTCTATCGCAACCCCAACCGGAGAGAAACCCTATCGCGTCCTTCAGGTCAACCTCCAACGGATGCAAACGGCCACCAACGAGCTGATGATCGAAGCCGACAAGAAAAAGGTGGCATTTGCATTGCTCCAGGAACCGTATGTGGGTAGCATCGGTAGAATGAGAGGACACAGAGGGGTGAGAATCTACCAGAGCACCGACCAAGGAGAAGGGACTGTTAAGGCGGCAATAGCTGTGTTCGATCACGATCTTGACGTCTTGCAGTACCCAGAACTCACCACAAACAACATCGTTGTGGTAAGGATCCGAACCGGTGCCTGGCAGATTGTTGCCATTTCATTCTACTTTGAGCCAACTCTACCCATAGAGCCATACCTAGAGCAAATTAAGAAAATCACGGAGCAGGTTGGCCCGATGAGAATCATTATTGGAGGAGACGCAAACGCGAAGAGCACCTGGTGGGGCAGCACCACAGTTGATGACAGAGGTGAGGAAATGTCGGGCACTCTCGAAGAACTGGGCCTGCAGGTGCTGAATGAAGGGGACACCCCCACTTTCGACACCATCAGAGGAGGGGTATCCTACACCAGCCATCCCGATGTAACTGCCTGCTCTATGGACATGTTGGCCTTCATAAACGGGGAATCACCTTCTACATAGCGCTAAGAAAAGCAAAAGGGGTAAGCATAAGTAGGACAACCAGGTTGTATAATACAAAGAAGGCAAATTGGAGTCAATACAAAGAAGGCAAATTGGAGTCAATTTCATGAGAAATTGGCCCAATTAAAAATAGATAATAATATTAACAAAGAAGCAATAGAACAAATAACCGACACAATACAATTAGAACACACAACAGTCAAATACATAGATACAATAGCACAGACATGTAAACACACATTGAAAAAGAAGAAAACAGCAGAAAAGCTTACCTTTCCGTGGTGGTCCGAAGAACTCGCCGCGCTGAAGAGACATTCCATCACCCTGAAGCGCCGCATCCGAGGTGCATCAGAAGTTCGAAGATCCAGAGTTGTAGATGAGTACCTGGAAGCAAGAAAACACTTTTTAGAGCAGGTAGAAAAAGCAAAGACGGAAAGCTGGAAGGAATTCTGTAAGAAGCAGGATAAAGAGGGGTTATGGGAAGGGATTTATAGGGTGATTGGTAGAACATCTATACGACAAGAGGACATACCCCTGGTGAGAGATGGGAGGCAAATAGACCCAAAGGAATCCGCAAAAACCTTGGCAGACATCTTTTACCCGGAGGACAGAGAGGAAGAAGATAACGCCGACCACCGGCTGACCAGAACAAATGCTGACCAAGTAAACGGTTCAGTACATGGTGAGTCTCATGACCCACCGTTTACAATGGAGGAGCTCAGAGCAGCGGTGGAACACTTTAACCCCAAAAAAGCTCCGGGAGCAGATGGTCTCACTGCCGACATCTGCAGCCAAGCTATCGGGAATGATCCAGAGGCTTTCCTGGCATTGGCCAACAGGTGCCTGGCTCTCTCACACTTCCCGACCATCTGGAAGGATGCCACAGTGGTGGTATTGAGAAAGCCAGGCAAGGACGACTATACCAATCCAAAATCGTACAGACCTATAGGGTTGTTGCCGGTGCCAGGAAAGATTCTTGAAAAGATGATCGTGGCGCGGATGAAGTGGCACCTTATACCAAGGATGAGCACCCGTCAGTACGGCTTCATGCCCAAGAGAAGCACCGAGGACTCCCTCTATGATATGATACATCATATACAAGACAAACTTGGTGAAAAGAAGATCGTTGTATTGATATCATTAGACATAGAGGGAGCTTTCGATAGCGCCTGGTGGCCCGCAATAAGGTGTAGGCTGGCCGAAGAGGAGACTCCTGTCAACATAAGAAGACTCGTGGACAGCTACCTATCTGATAGGCAGGTCAGGGTTAGGTACGCGGGAGAGGAGCACAACAAGGTCACAAGTAAGGGTTGCGTCCAGGGGTCGATAGGGGGTCCCATTTTATGGAACCTCCTCTTGGACCCCTTACTCAAAGGATTAGAGGATAGGCAGGACTACTGTCAGGCTTTCGCGGACGACGTGGTCCTTGTGTTTGATGGAGACACGGCTCTGGAGGTCCAGCGACGGGCGAATGCCGCCCTTGCCTATGTCAGGGAGTGGGGTATCAGAAACAAGTTAAAGTTCGCACCACACAAGACCAACGCGATGGTCATAACTAGAAAACTGAAGTATGATACACCACTCCTTAGCATGGGCGGGGTCGGCATCGGCCTGTCGTCGGAGTTCAAGATCCTGGGGCTCACGATAGATAACAAGCTGACGTTCAACAGCCACGCCTCCAATGTGTGCAAGAAGGCGTTGAACGTTTACAAGCAGTTATCTAGAGCCGCCAGGATCAGCTGGGGTCTGAATCCTGAAGTTATCAGGTCTATTTACACGGCGGCTGTAGAGCCTATTGTCATGTACGCAGCCAGCGTCTGGGCACCGGCAACAAAGAAGTTAGGGATCCAGAAGCAGCTAAACGCGGTCCAACGAGGATTTGCCCAGAAGCTAACGAAAGCGTACCGCACCGTCTCCCTGAACTCTGCCCTGACCCTGGCCGGGATACTCCCACTCGATCTCCGCATACAAGAGGCAGCCGCCCTGTATGAGGCGAAGAGGGGAGTATCTCGACCGGAACTCATGGACAGAGAGGTCGAAACACTGGTGCCGTACATTCAGACGAAGCATCCGGCGGAGCACGTATGCCTGAAGTTCGGCTTGATAGACCAAGAACCAGACCATGACTCAGCAGTAAAAATTTACACGGATGGCAGCAAGATTGAGGGTGAAGTCGGAGCAGCACTATCCCTTTGGGTTGGTGATGCCGAAATCCAAGCCCGCAAGCTAAAACTGCCATCTTACTGCACGGTCTATCAAGCGGAACTTCTGGCAATATGCAAAGCCACGCGAGAGATCCTCAAGCGTAAAGAGCTGTCTTTTGGGATCTATAGTGACTCGAGATCAGCACTGCAATCGGTGACGAACAATGGTTCCCTTCACCCTCTAGCTGTGGAGGCTCGTGAAAACCTCAGATCGAGTAGGGTCCAGAATAAAGAAGTATCTTTATTCTGGATCAAAGCCCACGCGGGCTTAGAGGGGAACGAACGCGCCGATCAGCTTGCGAAGGAAGCTGCAAACACCAAGAGACGGGCCGATTATGATTACTGTCCGGTCTCGTACGTGAAGCGTCAGATTCGTCTGAACACGCTACGCGAATGGAACCGGCGGTACATAAGCGGCACGACAGCAGGAGTCACCAAACTCTTCTTCCCGGACGCTGTGCTGGCGTACAAATGCGTGCGGAAGTTTGAGGCCACTAGCCTGTTAACGCAGATTCTCACGGGGCACGGTGGGTTCTCCGAATACTTGAACCGGTTCAAGTGTAAAGAGAATCCATCGTGCATGTGCGAACCTGGTGTGGACGAGTCAGTAGTGCACATTTTAACAGACTGTCCTATCTTCGCGCTAAAACGGCATGATGCCGAGCAAACCCTAAACCTCCAGATCTCCACAGAAAACCTTAACAAGTTTATGGCAGTAAATGATAAAAGGGATAAATTTATAGCATATTGTACAGACATCGCACAAAAGGTAGTAAATAGGAATAAATAGGTACCAAAATTATGGTGAATGTATATTTTTGAAAAATATATAGAACAGCATAAGTTCAAATAGATATTAATTTAAGATGTATAAAAGATAGGTATAATATTATATAGATTTAATAAATATATAGGATACTAATTTTGTAAAACTTAGGATAAGAAAAATAAGTTAAAATGTAATTAAGAGTATTTAAAATAGCATAAATCCTGAAGCCCTGTCTGGGCATAAATGTATCCCCCTGTAGTTTATAAGAAATAAAGAAAACAGACTTTGATTCATCACATGTCAAAGGAAAGGAGAAAAAAAAAAAAAAAAAAAAAAAAAAAAAACCTAACCTAACCTAACCTAACCTAACCTAACCTAACCTAACCTAACCTAACCTAACCTAACCTAACCTAACCTAACCTAACCTAACCTAACCTAACCTAACCTAACCTAACCTAACCTAACCTAACCTAACCTAACCTAACCTAACCTAACCTAACCTAACCTAACCTAACCTAACCTAACCTAACCTAACCTAACCTAACCTAACCTAACCTAACCTAACCTAACCTAACCTAACCTAACCTAACCTAACCTAACCTAACCTAACCTAACCTAACCTAACCTAACCTAACCTAACCTAACCTAACCTAACCTAACCTAACCTAACCTAACCTAACCTAACCTAACCTAACCTAACCTAACCTAACCTAACCTAACCTAACCTAACCTAACCTAACCTAACCTAACCTAACCTAACCTAACCTAACCTAACCTAACCTAACCTAACCTAACCTAACCTAACCTAACCTAACCTAACCTAACCTAACCTAACCTAACCTAACCTAACCTAACCTAACCTAACCTAACCTAACCTAACCTAACCTAACCTAACCTAACCTAACCTAACCTAACCTAACCTAACCTAACCTAACCTAACCTAACCTAACCTAACCTAACCTAACCTAACCTAACCTAACCTAACCTAACCTAACCTAACCTAACCTAACCTAACCTAACCTAACCTAACCTAACCTAACCTAACCTAACCTAACCTAACCTAACCTAACCTAACCTAACCTAACCTAACCTAACCTAACCTAACCTAACCTAACCTAACCTAACCTAACCTAACCTAACCTAACCTAACCTAACCTAACCTAACCTAACCTAACCTAACCTAACCTAACCTAACCTAACCTAACCTAACCTAACCTAACCTAACCTAACCTAACCTAACCTAACCTAACCTAACCTAACCTAACCTAACCTAACCTAACCTAACCTAACCTAACCTAACCTAACCTAACCTAACCTAACCTAACCTAACCTAACCTAACCTAACCTAACCTAACCTAACCTAACCTAACCTAACCTAACCTAACCTAACCTAACCTAACCTAACCTAACCTAACCTAACCTAACCTAACCTAACCCAATGGTAATAACGCGCAAACTGAAGCATGACACCCCCCGCTTGAGCATGGGCGGGATCGACATTGCCATGTCTAATGAAATGAAGGTGCTAGGACTCACCATCGACAACAAGTTAACATTTAACACGCACGTCAGGAATGTGTGCCGCAAAGCTCTACACTTCTCGAAACAGTTGTGCCGAGCCGCAAAAGTGAGTTGGGGCCTACAACCAGAAATTATACGTATAATGTACACTGCGGTTGTAGAGCCTACAATCATGTATGCGGCTAGCGTGTGGGCACCGGCGACGAGGAAGCAAATGGTCCGGAAAGAACTGGATGCCGTACAACGCGGAATCGTACAAAAAATTATTAAAGGGTACAGGACAGTATCCCTCAACTCTGCGCTGCTGCTCGCCGGGTTGCTTCCGCTGGACATAAGAATCCGCGAAGCAGCCTCACTTTATGAAATAAAGAGAGGCTATTCCCGGAGAGCAGTAGGAGACCGCGAGATTGAGACACCTGCGTTGTACGGAGAAATACCACACCCAGCACGACTACTGAAGCACCAATTCGCACGCGTGGAGAACGGTGCAGCGCTCGACGAGTGTATCAGCGAAGGCCTCAATATTTACACTGATGGCAGTAAAATAGATGGAAAAGTTGGTGCCGCACTATCAATATGGAATGGTGCGGCGGAAACCGGCACACGCAAGCTAAAACTCGACGAGCGCTGCACAGTTTATCAAGCGGAACTGCTTGCTCTCTCAGAGGCCGTGAAGGAAGCCATGAAGAGGCCCTGCTCATCTTGCAGCATCTTCTGCGATTCTCGTTCCGCACTCGAGACTGTCGTCAACAACTTTTCTCTCCATCCTCTAGCGGTTGAAATCCGTGATAACCTACGTGTGCTCGACAGCCGATCAAAAACAGTCAAACTGTTTTGGATCAAAGCACACGTGGGGATGGAGGGAAACGAGAGAGCGGACGAACTCGCGAAGGATGCTGCACTCAAGCTCAAAAAAAGGGCAGACTACGGCAGCTGCCCAGTTTCATTTGCCAAGAGAGCCATACGGGGCGACTCTCTTGTCGAATGGAACGACAGATACCATACGGCTGCTCAGGGATCTGTAACTAAAGTGTTCTTCCCCGATGCGATTAATGCACATAAAACCGTAAGGCAAATAGGTCCCGAAGGCATATTGACACAATTGTTCACGGGGCACGGCGGGTTCTCCTCATACTTGCACCGTTTCAAGTGCAAGGAGAGTCCGTCGTGTATATGCGACCCTGACGTAGAGGAAAGCGCCCTGCATGTAATCGTCGACTGCCCAGTATACGGGCATCGTCGATTTGATACAGAAATTATGATAAATATAGAAATAAAAATAGCAAACTTATGTACAATAATAGAAAATAAGGACGTTAGACTTAGATTTTTAGGGTTTTGTGTATATGTGTTAAATAAAGTAGTAAATAGAAATAGAATGTTAAAATAGTAGCACTGCTGCACAATTAAATTTGTGCAGGCAGCAGCATCACTGTAAATTAGATATAAAATAGCCCGAAATTGAAATGTCGTTGTAGATTAGTAAGTAAGAAAATTGTAAATAGATAGAAGATAGCTATAAGTTGAAATGTTGTAACAGTGAACAAAAGAAATTATTGTCAACTTATTTAAATAAAGAATCCTAACCCGTATCATATAGGGTAGCTAGATAGAATAGGTAAAATATTTGAATGTGGACGAATATGAGAAAGAAACAGGATGAGGAATGAAAGTACGAGAGGCATAAAAGACTGAACTGGAATGAAAGGGTAGAGTTAGCACAGGCTCCGACAAAGTTGGAGGTAGGTTGAAAAAAAAAAAAAAAAAAAAAAAAAAAAAAAAAAAAAAAAAAAAAAAAAAAAAAAAAAAAAACCTAACCTAACCTAACCTAACCTAACCTAACCTAACCTAACCTAACCTAACCTAACCTAACCTAACCTAACCTAACCTAACCTAACCTAACCTAACCTAACCTAACCTAACCTAACCTAACCTAACCTAACCTAACCTAACCTAACCTAACCTAACCTAACCTAACCTAACCTAACCTAACCTAACCTAACCTAACCTAACCTAACCTAACCTAACCTAACCTAACCTAACCTAACCTAACCTAACCTAACCTAACCTAACCTAACCTAACCTAACCTAACCTAACCTAACCTAACCTAACCTAACCTAACCTAACCTAACCTAACCTAACCTAACCTAACCTAACCTAACCTAACCTAACCTAACCTAACCTAACCTAACCTAACCTAACCTAACCTAACCTAACCTAACCTAACCTAACCTAACCTAACCTAACCTAACCTAACCTAACCTAACCTAACCTAACCTAACCTAACCTAACCTAACCTAACCTAACCTAACCTAACCTAACCTAACCTAACCTAACCTAACCTAACCTAACCTAACCTAACCTAACCTAACCTAACCTAACCTAACCTAACCTAACCTAACCTAACCTAACCTAACCTAACCTAACCTAACCTAACCTAACCTAACCTAACCTAACCTAACCTAACCTAACCTAACCTAACCTAACCTAACCTAACCTAACCTAACCTAACCTAACCTAACCTAACCTAACCTAACCTAACCTAACCTAACCTAACCTAACCTAACCTAACCTAACCTAACCTAACCTAACCTAACCTAACCTAACCTAACCTAACCTAACCTAACCTAACCTAACCTAACCTAACCTAACCTAACCTAACCTAACCTAACCTAACCTAACCTAACCTAACCTAACCTAACCTAACCTAACCTAACCTAACCTAACCTAACCTAACCTAACCTAACCTAACCTAACCTAACCTAACCTAACCTAACCTAACCTAACCTAACCTAACCTAACCTAACCTAACCTAACCTAACCTAACCTAACCTAACCTAACCTAACCTAACCTAACCTAACCTAACCTAACCTAACCTAACCTAACCTAACCTAACCTAACCTAACCTAACCTAACCTAACCTAACCTAACCTAACCTAACCTAACCTAACCTAACCTAACCTAACCTAACCTAACCTAACCTAACCTAACCTAACCTAACCTAACCTAACCTAACCTAACCTAACCTAACCTAACCTAACCTAACCTAACCTAACCTAACCTAACCTAACCTAACCTAACCTAACCTAACCTAACCTAACCTAACCTAACCTAACCTAACCTAACCTAACCTAACCTAACCTAACCTAACCTAACCTAACCTAACCTAACCTAACCACGGCACAGGAGGTTCAGAGACAGGCAAATGCCGCCCTCGCCCATGTGCAGGAGTGGGGAGTCATAAACAAGCTAAAATTTGCTCCTCATAAGACCAAAGCTATGCTTATAACAAGAAAGCTAAAATATGACACACCACTACTGCAGATGGGCGGGGTCGACATAGGCATGTCTCCTGAAATAAAAATCCTGGGCCTCATAATAGATCAAAAGCTCACCTTCAATAACCACGTCGCAGAGGTCTGCAGGAAAGCCCTAAATATTTACAAGCAACTCTCCAGGGCAGCAAAGGTTAGCTGGGGGCTCCATCCGGAGGTTGTAAGGGTCATTTACACGGCAACAGTGGAGCCAGTGATAATGTACGCTGCCAGTGCCTGGGTGGAGGCGTCTGATAAACTGGGGGTGCAGAGGAAACTCAACGCAGTGCAGAGAAGTTTCGCTCAGAAGCTGTGCAGGGCATACCGTACCGTCTCACTGAACTCGGCACTGGTGCTGGCCGGGATACTACCACTCGACCTTAGGATAAAGGAGGCAGCAGCCCTTTACGAGGCTAAGAGAGGGGTACCCCGGCTAGGACTAGGAGACAGGGAGGTAGAGCGTTTGGTGCCGTTTACCAAGTCGGAGCATCCGGCAGAACATAAGAGCCTGGAGTTCGTGAGCCTGATAGACCAACAACAAGTAGACGACCACAACGACCAAGAAGTCAGAATTTTCACCGATGGTAGTAAGATTGATGGTGAGGTTGGGGCAGCGTTATCCTTATGGAATAACGAAGCTGAAACCAAAGCCATCAAACTTAAACTACCATCTTACTGCACGGTCTATCAGGCGGAACTTCTAGCCATATGTAAGGCCACGAGGGTGATCCTCAAACGCACAGAAAGCACCTTCGGTATTTACAGCGACTCCAAATCGTCATTAGAGACAGTCACCAACCCTGGTTCCCTTCATGCTCTAGTGGTAGAGGTCAGGAGGAACATCAAAGAAGCCCGACTCCAGAATAAGGTGGTAACCCTATTCTGGATCAAAGCACATGCAGGGTTTGAAGGGAACGAGCGTGCTGACCAGTTGGCCAAGGACGCGGCACACAACTTAAAGAGAAAACCTGACTACGACTTGTGCCCGGTTTCATTCGTCAAGCGACAAATCCGCTCGGAATCGCTTGACGAATGGAACCGTAGGTACTTATCAGGTCAAACAGCCGCGACTACAAAATTATTTTTCCCGGACGCAGTAGAAGCTTATAAAATCGTTAGGGAAATTCAGCCTACTGGCGTTATAACTCAGGTGGTGACTGGGCACGGTGGATTCTCCGAATACCTTAACCGGTTTAAGCGTAAGGAAAGCCCATCGTGTATTTGCGAACCCGGGAAAGACGAAACCGTGATTCACATTTTGCTAGAGTGCCCTGTGTATGGTAAGGAGAGATATGAGGTAGAACAGGCAATGGACTGTGACTTAACAGTAGCAAGTATACATAAGATTATAAAGGACAAGGTCAACTGTCCGAAGTTATTAGAATTCTGTACAAATATAACAAATAAGGTAATAATAAGAAATAAATAGCATAAGAAAAGTATGATGAATGTATATATACACTATATACATAAAGCATGATATGAAACAATTGTATAAATAGAAAATAAGCAAAATGTACAACAAAAACTTACCTGTAAAACCTTTATCTGTAATTGTAAGAAACTGTATATAAAACTTTAATAAAGAAAATGTTAGTTTTAAGAAAACATGTAAACCATATAATAAAATAAAGCGTCACCCTGTCTCTGTTATAAATTAAATATTACATATATTACAATAAGATAGTGATGTATGAAAGAGGTCTTAAGAATGAGAGAAGACGGAAAAAAGACTCTGACACTTGTCAGAGGAAAGGAGAATATAAAAAAAAAAAAAAAAAAAAAAAAAAAAAAAAAAAAACCTAACCTAACCTAACCTAACCTAACCTAACCTAACCTAACCTAACCTAACCTAACCTAACCTAACCTAACCTAACCTAACCTAACCTAACCTAACCTAACCTAACCTAACCTAACCTAACCTAACCTAACCTAACCTAACCTAACCTAACCTAACCTAACCTAACCTAACCTAACCTAACCTAACCTAACCTAACCTAACCTAACCTAACCTAACCTAACCTAACCTAACCTAACCTAACCTAACCTAACCTAACCTAACCTAACCTAACCTAACCTAACCTAACCTAACCTAACCTAACCTAACCTAACCTAACCTAACCTAACCTAACCTAACCTAACCTAACCTAACCTAACCTAACCTAACCTAACCTAACCTAACCTAACCTAACCTAACCTAACCTAACCTAACCTAACCTAACCTAACCTAACCTAACCTAACCTAACCTAACCTAACCTAACCTAACCTAACCTAACCTAACCTAACCTAACCTAACCTAACCTAACCTAACCTAACCTAACCTAACCTAACCTAACCTAACCATTCGCGCTCGAACCGCACTCGAGAGCGCCACGAAAAAAGGTCCCTCCGCATTGAAAAATTCCTAAAAATAGTAAAAAGTGCTCCGATTTTCGATTGTGATACACGAAAACACGCGGAAAGTGAAGGCGCACACGATTGTGAAAACCGCGCCGCTCTATGTGTTGTGGCCACAAAGTTATTGGCAAAAAAGTGCTTTTTTGGGAAATTTCAAAAATTAAAAGTGAAACGCCTCGTGATTTTGAGTGACGACCTTTACATTTTCAACTGTGGATCGGAGGCCATTGTGGTACTCTACAATCCTGCAAACTTGCAGATTTTTCCTGTGCAGGAGCACGGAGAAATCGCCAGAAAAATAGAAACCACGTGGCGGCGAGGTCAGTGACCCCGTGCCGCTGGACCATTTCTGAGGACGAGACTCCAAGGATGCAGTAGAGAGCAGCCGGGAGGCACCTTTGGAATCAAAATTGGACCTTTTTTGACGGAGATAGAGACTCACAAAGTTACGTGCAGTTCTGTGTTTTATTGTAAGTGTCTTTATTTTTATTCTGCAGCGACAACATAGGTTAAATTTTTGTATATTCGATGTCCCTATGTTGTCAAATATTTCCGTGAATAAATTAGATTTTTAGGACGAACGGTTTCCGAGCGCGATAATTTAGAACGAAATTACCAACCGCAAATAGATCAAAACGCTTGTTTCTCGGAAACGGCTGGAGTTAGCAACTTTTTGTGACCAGTTTGCATATATTATATATATAATATATGTAACCTACCCCTAAATTTAATTCCCTGTGTGAACCCCCCCGCCAAAATTTTTCCCGCCCCATAATTAAAAATTTTGAATTTTAAATTTGTTCAACAAAATTTGGAAAATTGTATTTTACATTGTTGTTTTTGTCTAAACATTAAATTGCCAATAAATTTTAATAATTAATCCCCCCTTTTTTCAACCCCCTCTTTAAGTTCGTTATTCTAAATTCGCTATTAATTGAGATAAAAAATTTATAAAAATTGGTAATTGCAGAACGTAATTTATTTATTGTGAATATATTTTTTAGCATCCCCTTACTTCATCCCCCAAATTTTAAATTTAAATTAAATCTTTAAGTGTAAATATCTCCGGAACTAAGCAAGATAGCGAAATTTTGACAAAAGTTTTAATATTATATTTATATAATATTAAAGTTTGAGGTCCTTGCCCTTATTGCTAAAATCCCCCAGAAAAACTCCCCCCCCTCCCCCCCCAAAAATTTTATGTCCTGTAACTTCTTAACGATAGCTCCAAACTGAACGCGGATTTGTGCGTTGGTAATAAAAATATTAGCATTAAGGTTTATTGACCGAAAAATAGACTCTACATAGAGTAGAATTTTGAGTATCGCACATTTTGTGACGGTTATTGACAACCAAAGCTCCGTTTGACGCAGCCCCTATTGGCAGCTGGCATTTTGCCAATACCTTGAGACGGACTCTATGTAGAGTCATTATTGCTATTGTATTGTATTAAAATATTTATAACGTTAGCTCCAAATTGGACGCAGATTTTTGTGTTAGTAGTAAGAAACTTAGTTTTACGGTTTATTGACCAAGATTGACTCTACATAGAGCAAAAAAATTTTTTTTTGTTAATATTTTCGTAACTTTCTCCACCAAAGCTCAGTTCGACTTGCTTTTATATTAGCAGCTGGCATTTTGCCACTACATTGAGACAGACTCTAGGTAGAGTCAATAACGCTTTCTCTTTTTCACACTTACCTGGGTTAACGGTAAAGTAATATCCCATAGCACCATCGGCCTCTGCAAACACCATCTGAAACAGAAAAGAAACAGTTACTTACATAATATTATAGAATACGCCGTACTTGCCGTCATAACACCATCTGAAAAAGAGAGAAAAACAAATTAGCTGTACAATTAAGATAAATTATTTTAAAACTTATACAAACCTTATTTTAACATTATTATATACACCAATCATATCATTTTGTTCGTCGTCTCCTCTAAATCCAAACAATGCAGCGCACACCTGTCAGAACGCTCAACGTCACCGTTGACCTTGATCGAAAGTCCCCTTCCCAGACGCAAAAGGCGGGACCATCAGAGGCAGTAATCTCTGCAGAAACAGCACCATCAAATGTTAGGCGAAGCATAGGAGAGTGGGAGACCGGAAAAGCTGGAGCTATCCCGCCATCCCAATCTCCTGAAGCAAGGGGAAAGGGGTTGATCTCACCTAGAAAGATCACAGCGTCCACGACAAGCAAGCCAAAGCCAAAGGCTATCTCCTATGACCTAAAAGCGGGAGCTCAAAAAGGCTCATTGGAAGCCGTAGAGAGCTCACCGTCGGGGAGAGTCAAATACGCAGATAGGCTTGCGGAGGCAAAGGCGTGCGTCACGAAGGCTAAAATTAATCTTGGGAATGCTAGAAACCTCAAGACGGAAATAAAAACAGAGGTGACTATAGCAATCGACAGACTCTTCCAGCTTGTGAAAGAGGTTGAGAGCGTAAAAGGAAAAGGAAAGAAGGACGTGACTAGAGAACCAGAGGAGGAAAAAGATAAGGAAGACAGAGGAAGAAAGGAAGCCATGCTATTGGCAAAAATGGAGAAACATGCCCAACTCATAGAGGAAAACAATGAGAAAATGGAGAAACTAAAAGAAGTGATAGAAAGAAACCAAGAGACTCAAGAGCGGTTAACCTACGCTGGCGTTGCGGCGACGTCTGCTAAGAGACAGCCTTTGGAGCAGACGGCGCTGCACTCGATAGTGGTTACCGCAAGGAATGAGACAGAAACCAGTGAAGAAGTGCTAAACAGGATAAGGAAAGTGATAAACGCCAAGGAAGGAGGAATTGAAATAGAGAGGATAAGAAAGGCAAAAGACAGGAAGGTCATAGTAGGATGTAAAACAGAGAAAGAAAGGGAAATAATAAAAGAAAAGCTCAAGGGGGCAGAAGACCACCTGAACGTTCAGGAGGTCAAGAACAAAGACCCGTTGGTAATTCTCAGGAACGTCTTCCAGTTTAACACCGATGAGGATGTTCTAAATGCTCTGAGAAATCAGAACAAAAACATCCTGAAAGACCTTGCTGAGAAAGAGCACAGAATGCAGATCCTCTACAAGAGGCGGACCAGAAACCCGCATACGCACCATATTGTTATGAGAGTCTCTCCCAAGATTTGGCGGCGATTGATCGATGCAGAAACGGTGCAAATAGATCTCCAGAGGGTGAGAGCAGAGGATCAATCACCATTGGTTCAGTGCTCTCTCTGCCTGGGGTATGGTCACGGCAAACGTTTCTGCAACGAACAAACTGAAAAGTGCAGTCACTGCGGGGGACCTCACATGCGGGCGGAGTGCGCGGACTGGCTCGCGGGCGAAAACCCCTCCTGTTGTAATTGTGTGCACGCCAAAATGGATAAAGCCGACCACAGTGCTTTTAGCCAGGACTGCCCAGTTCGACGGAGGTGGGAGGCACTAGCCCGGGCCACGGTGGCCTATTGCTAAAGTGGTCCAAGGCGTCCAATCTCCAGCTAGGCAAACATCAACACCAACCAGCGCGAGGCAATACCTAGTGGCCCAAGCAAACTTGCAGCGCAAGGCACTCGCCACCCATGAGATAATGCTTGAGGCAGCAGAAAAGAAGATAGCTCTCGCGCTGCTTCAGGAACCCTACGTGGGGGGGATTGGTAGAATGAGAGACTACAAGGGAGCGAGGATTTTCCAGTGCACGAATCCCGGCGACGCAGTCGTCAAATCAGCCATCGCCGTATTTGACGACGAAATTGATGTGATTCAGCGCCCGGATCTAACCACTACGAATATTGTAGTGGTCAAACTGAGAACCAGTGCCTGGGAAATCGTAGTCGCTTCGTTCTACTTTGAACCCGACCAGGCAATCGAGCCGTATCTAGAACAGCTAAAAGAGATTAAGCTCAAAGTAGGGAATAACAAACTTATTATAGGGGGGGACTCGAACGCAAAAAGCACTTGGTGGGGTAGCCTCAAGGTTGATAATAGAGGAGAGGAGCTGGCAGGAGTGCTTGAAGAGATGGAAATGCAGGTACTGAATGTAGGAGATACCCCCACTTTTGACACAATACGGGGTAATAAGACATACTCCAGCTTTGTCGATATCACGGCCTGCTCAGCGGATGCGCTTTCTCTCGTGGAAGACTGGAGGGTAGACGACAGCATGACGAGTTCAGACCACAACACGGTTATGTTTAAAGTGAGGCTACAAAAATCAAAGGGAATAAATATAAGTAGAACTACAAGGAAATATAATAGTAAGAAAGCAAACTGGAGCCAATTTCATGAGAAAATGGCCCAATTTCTAGCAGAAAATAACATAAATACAACAAATATTGAAAAAATTGATACCAAAGCCAAATTAGAAGATATAGTAGAAACATACATAAATATTATAACAAAAACATGCAATAGTACTATACCAAAAAAGAAAACACAAAACAAACTTACCCTGCCGTGGATGTCGGATGAACTCGCCATGTTGAAGAAGGATGTCATCACCAGGAAACGCAGGATCCGATGCGCAGCGCCAGTCCGAAGATCGATGGTCGTGGAAGAGTACCTGAAAGCGAAAGAGAAGTATGAGTTGGAAGCAAAAAACGCACAAACATCAAGCTGGAAGGAGTTCTGTGGTAAACAGGATAGGGAAGGATTATGGGAATCTATTTATAGGGTCATAGGCAGGACAACAAAGAGGCACGAAGACCTGCCACTCGTCAGGGAGGGAGTAATGTTAGGGCCTAGGGAGTCTGCAGAACTACTGGCAGAAACTTTTTATCCAGAAGATAAGAAAGGTGAAGATAACGAGGAACACAAGCGAATCAGGATAGAAGCTGAAAAGGTAAATGGTCCAGGTGATGATAGTTATCATGACCCACCATTTACCTCCGAAGAGCTCAAATTCGCAGTGAGCACGTTCAACCCTAAGAAGGCTCCAGGAATCGATGGTCTGACGTCGGACATCTGCAGGCAGGCAATAAACACGAACCCCGGAGTTTTCCTATCACTGGCAAATAAATGTCTGGAGCTAGGATATTTTCCCAGGATATGGAAGGAGGCAACCGTAGTAGTACTCAGGAAACCTGGCAAAGAAAACTACTCGGAAGCCAAGTCCTATCGACCAATAGGTTTGCTGCCAGTGATGGGAAAAATCTTGGAGAAAATGATGGTGAACCGGATCAAGTGGCACATTCTTCCACGGATGAGTACTCGCCAGTATGGTTTTATGCCCCAAAGAAGCACCGAAGACTCCCTCTATGATCTAATACAATACATACGCGAAAAGCTGGAACAGAAAAAACTCATCACCATGGTATCATTAGACATAGAGGGAGCCTTCGATAGCGCTTGGTGGCCCGCGGTCAGAACCAGACTGGCAGAGGAAAGGTGTCCGATTAACATAAGAAGAGTGGTGGACAGTTACCTCAGCAACCGATCGGTAAAAGTGCGTTACGCAGGTGAAGAGGTAACGAAGTCTACAACAAAAGGATGTGTGCAGGGCTCGATAGGAGGGCCAATCTTTTGGAACCTGCTACTTGATCCGCTTCTCCAGGAGTTGGAAAAAAGGGGCGACTACTGCCAAGCATTTGCGGATGACGTGGTCCTGGTTTTCGACGCGGACTCTGCACTAGAGATTCAAAGACAGGCAAATGCTGCCCTTGCCTATGTTCGGGATTGGGGAATCAGAAATAAGCTGAGTTTCGCACCACACAAGACGAACGCAATGGTTCTAACGCGTAAGCTTAAGTATGATACCCCAGTCCTGAGCATGGGCGGGGTCGGCATACGCATGTCAAAGGAATTTAAAGTGCTGGGGCTAACCATAGACAGCAAGCTTACATTCAACAACCACGTAGCGAAAACTTGCAAAAAGGCGTTGAATCTCTATAAGCAGCTGTCTAGGGCCGCCAAAATAAGTTGGGGCTTGCATCCAGACGTCATAAGGTCGATCTATGTTGCTGTGGTAGAGCCAGTCATCATGTACGCCTCTGGTGTGTGGGCTTCGTCAGCTAAAAAACTGGGAGTGCAAAAGCTGCTAAATGCAGTCCAAAGAGGATTTGCCCAAAAATTGTGCAAGTCCTACCGCACCACCTCCCTCAACTCGGCACTGGTGCTGGCTGGACTACTCCCCCTTGACCTCAGAATACAAGAAGCAGCAGCTTTGTATAAGGTAAAGAGGGGAGTGGGCCAGCCAGTGACAGGAGACGGGGAGATGGAGCGCATGACAAAATTTGCAGATATTCCCCACCCAGCAAAACACATAGACTTGCAGTTCATATGTTTGGAGGACCGTGAACAGGAAGACACCCACAATACGCAAACAGTACGCATATACACAGACGGCAGCAAAATTGATGGCAAGGTCGGGGCCTCATTGTCTTTCTGGAGCAATGAGATCGAAACCAAGTGCCAAAAATTGAAGCTGTCGTCGTACTGTACGGTCTTCCAGGCGGAACTGTTGGCTATATGTAGGAGCACTAGGGAGATACTAAAACACCCAGAAGACAGCTTTGGAGTCTACAGTGACTCAAGGTCGTCACTAGAAGCGGTCACAAATAATCGCTCTCTCCATCCCTTAGTTGTCGAAATCCGTCGTAATCTAGAAGAGTGCAAGCGCAGAAACAAACACGTTGCACTCTTCTGGATTAAAGCTCACGCGGGCCTGCAGGGAAATGAGAGAGCTGACCAGCTCGCAAAAGAGGCCGCTCTTAAGTTGAAGACCAAGCCAGATTATGACCTGTGCCCTGTTTCATACGTCAAGCGACAGATCCGTTTGGAGTCGCTTGAGGTATGGAACAAAAGGTACAATGATGGCGAAACCGCAGCAACCACGAAGCTTTTCTTCCCAGACGCAGTAAAGGCCTATAGTATAGTCAAGCACGTAAAGCCGAACGGTCTTTTAACCCAGGTAATGACGGGACACGGTGGGTTTTCCGCATATTTGAACCGTTTCAAGTGTAAGGAAAACCCATCGTGTATCTGCGAGCCGGAAAAACCCGAAACTATAGAGCACCTCATTACAGAATGTCCTGTCTTTGGTAGAGAAAGGTACGATACAGAAAATCTCATAGATTATGAAATAATAGCAGAAAATATTTGGAAAATAGTAGAAAATAAGAATGTTAGAGATAAGTTTCTTGAATTTTGTAAAAATGTAGCAAATAAGGTGATTAATAGAAATAGATAAATAAGTTAAGTTAAGATATATATTGTTGACATATATATTAGTAACTTAGATATAAAATAGATGTACAAAAATAAGAAAATAAGCAAACAAAGTAAATGTATAAAGAAAGTGTAATTAGGCATAATAAAGTAAACGATTCCTACCCGATCCCATTAGAATTAGAAAGTAATGAATGAAAGAGACCACAAGAATGAAAGAAGACGGACAAAAGACTCTGACACTTGTCAGAGGAAAGGAGACAAAAAAAAAAAAAAAAAAAAAAAAAAAAAACCTAACCTAACCTAACCTAACCTAACCTAACCTAACCTAACCTAACCTAACCTAACCTAACCTAACCTAACCTAACCTAACCTAACCTAACCTAACCTAACCTAACCTAACCTAACCTAACCTAACCTAACCTAACCTAACCTAACCTAACCGAAAATCTGGATCTTCGGACCGAAACGCTGCCCGTTTTTCAGCGACAACCCCCAAATTTGCAACTGCATATCAACGCGTCCTGAGGGGAACTACGACTTAGCCGAGTCCCGGATTTTTCCTGTTTAAACTCGCTGAGTTATAGACGGAAAACCATAAAACCACGTGGCACGTGGTCCAGGTTCCAGACTTCTGGGCAAAAATCGAGGAGCAGCCGTTAGTGAAGAACTTCAAGACCTGCCAGCAGACACCTCGAGCATCAAAATTGGACCACCCCCTGGGAAGTTACAAGGTTTTGAAACTTTTATGAACTTTGACCTTTTCTATTTTTGAAAAAAGATCTGTGACCCTATATTTTTGGAACTTTAATATTAACTTTGACTATAGTACTACCACTGTGCAAAATTTCAGATTTTTCTGATAAGCGGTTTCCAAGCTATCGTATTTATAAAATCCGCATAGAACCAGTGTGACGTCACGTGGTATTAAGTAGGTACTCTAAGATTCTTTTTCGCGCTAATTTATGACCTATCAGTAGGTAGAATACCTAATTATAGACCTATTATTAATTTCTATATCTTAAAATAATTATTTTTAGTTTTCTTAAAATTACTTGTACATACTATGCCTATGTACCATTTTTAGGCTCTAATTATTAATTTATCTTTATTTTAATTAATTTGACATAAAAATCAAACTCCTTGATTTACGGCGAGTCATTTGAGCCCAAACGCGACATACCTCAAGCTAAGGGTTACTAAGAAAATCGTCCACAAAAAGTCGAAATTTTAGGGGTAGTTTTGGGAATTTTTTAAACATAGAAGCACGTAAAATTTTTCAAAATTTCAAACGCCAATTTATTTCTTATATTGTCAAGAATCACTAAGCTTTTTTCCAGATTTTTCATGCACCAGGGGTGAGCAGGAAAAATTTTTTACTGTTTTTTTTGCGGTTGTTGGTTTTACAACCCCTAACTTTAGAGAGCCCTCCCCACAAATTTATTTGGTAATAAAAAAATTTCAAAACAAAAATAGATTAAAACATTTTATTTTCTTCGTTTCAGTAATTTTTTCAGTTTTTTCAGTCCCCTAGTTATATTTAATTTCGATTTTTCAAAAAACATCCTACCTCCCGACCAACCGCAAATAAACTTGTTTTGCATTTTGTGGCCAAACGGGGGGTGCTAGAGCAAATCTGACCATTTTATCCGGGTCCCCCCCCCCAAACCCCCCCCCACACTATCCAGAAGCCGGATAGTCTTCAAACCCTCCTTTATCATTTGGACAAAGTTTCAACCCCCTACCCCTAAAATTGACTTTGGACTTAGAAAATTTTCTAACAACCCAAACGGAAAAATTGCATTTAAATAGTCTATCCGTAGTTATTTTTCATTTTAACATTAAGATTAGGTATCTGTATAACATAAACTATTTTTAGAAATTTTTCTGGGGGTTGCAACCCCAAATTTTTTGACTTTTGGACAAAATTTAAAAATTTTATATCTCAAGAACCAGAGGTCCTACAGTAGTGCGGTTTTTTGCAAACTGTAGGACTTGGATTGGACTATCTTCGAGTAGAGTCTCAAGACTCTACATAGAGTCAAAAATTTTTTCTGTACAAAATTTTCTTTTCGAGTCAGAGCATTTAGTGGGCTCTTGTGAACTCTAAAAAAGTGACCTTGGTAGAGTCAACTCTACGTGATAAAAGCTGACAATCTTACAACTAAGAGGCTTGGAAATTTGAAATTTTGCCCAGTACTTGCGCAAGCCCTCCATCAAGGTCCTGACTCTAGGTAAAGCATATAGAGTCAATTGTAGAGTCTTATTTTATTTTATATATAAAAATTAATTTTCTGACTTTTGAAAAAAATCTGTTAACTACATACCTGCACCACACTGCCGACCAATCGAGGAGGAAATAGAAACGCCATCTGAAACAGAAAATAAAATTATTAGTATTTACAAAAATTTACCTACGTACCTAAGTTTACGTCAATTTAATATACAACTTATACAAACTTACCATTTTACCTTTGACGATCCTACCTTGCCTGAACAGCACCCAAACAACCATGTTCGGTTTCCATACCCCTGTCAAGAAGAGTGAAGCAGATACCGCAAAGTCACCACCTGAAAAATTAGGGATAGCAGGACCATCACGACGAACCCCGGAGAAAAGGCAGACCTCTAATGTGAGACGCAGTATTGGCGAACTAGAAGCCAAAAACCAAAAACCCACAACCGCGCCCCCGAAAAGAACAGATGAGGCTCTAAAAGCAAAGCCTAAGACACCTTTGACAACAAGGGAAGAAACCAAAAATACCTCGAATCAAAAGAGTGGAGACAGACTGGCAGAGGCCATGATATGGGCAGACAAGGCTAAAAATGCTTTAGCCAGTTCCCGAAACACAAAAACGGATATCAAAAACGATATAACACAAGCTATTGACAAGTTGGTCAGCCTCATAAAAGAAGCAGCTAGTGTCAAGGGACAAACAAACACGCAAGATGCAGTACAAACAAGAGCGATGGAAACAGACCAGAAGAAAATACAAATGGACGAAAACCTCATAAGGAAGCTAGAAGAACACTCAAAACTGCTGAACGAGAACAACGACAAAATAGAAAAACTTAAAGAAACCTTAGAGAAGAACACCGAAGCTCAAGACAAGCTATCCTACGCGAGTGTAGTAGCAGCACCGTCTGTCAGACTACCGTCTGAACAGACGACCCTGCACTCCGTAGTGATAACATCGAAAGACGAGACAGAGAGCGGAGAGGACGTCCTGAACAGAATTAGGAAGGCCGTAAACGCGAAAGACGGGGGAGTATTTGTCGAAAAAATTAGGAAAGCCAAAGACCGAAAGATCATAATCGGATGCAAGACCGATGAAGACCGGCAAACAATAAAAGCACGAATCAAAAGCGCAGACGACAACCTAACTGTTCAGGAAACTAAGAACAAAAACCCACTTGTCATATTGAAGGACGTCCTAGCATACAATAGCGACGATGAGGTACTAACCGCGCTGAGGAACCAAAATAAGGGCATCATGAGAGACCTTGAAGACAAGGCCCTAAAAATAGAAGTGGCTTACAAAAGACGAACACGGAACCCCCACACGAACCACATCGTGCTGCGAGTTCCCCCATGTATCTGGAAGAGACTGATCGAAGCAGAGGTAATTCAAATAGACCTCCAGAGAGTGAGAGTACAGGACCAGTCTCCACTGGTACAGTGCTCTATATGTCTAGGTTATGGTCATGGGAAGCGCTTCTGCAAAGAGAAGACTGAAAAATGCAGCCACTGTGGGGACCCTCACATGAGATCACAGTGTCCAGATTGGCTAGCAGGCACAGCACCTACGTGCTGCAATTGCTTGCATGCCAAGAACGACAAAGTTGACCATAATGCCTTCAGCCAGGACTGTCCGATCCGAAGAAGGTGGGAAGGCATTGCGCGGGCAACTATAGCCTACTGTTAAGACCGCTCCAGTCTCACACACCCCAATGGTCAGCGCGAAGCCATACTTTGTAGTCCAGGCGAACCTGCAAAGAAAAGAACTAGCAACTCAAGAACTCATGCTAGAAGCAGGGACTTCGAAAATGGCATTCGCACTAATACAAGAACCTTACGTTGGTGCGATCAAAAGAATGAAAGACTATAGAGGAACGAGGATCTTCCAATGCACTAAACCTGGAGAAGGCATCGTTAAAGCAGCAATAGCTGTATTTGACCAAGACATTGACGTCACCCAGTATCCCGATCTCACCACAAACAACATCGTTGTGGTGAAGATTGGTACAAGTGCTTGGGAGATCTTCGTGGTATCCTACTATTTTGAGCCGGATCAGCCAAACCTAGATCAATACCTTAACCACCTACGCAAAATATATATGAAGGCACGAAACACAAAAATGATAATTGGAGGCGATGCCAACGCAAAAAACACCTGGTGGGGAAGTAAAAAAGTGGACAGTAGAGGAGAAGACTTTTCAGCTGCTTTAGAAGAAATGAGCTTGCACGTACTCAACGAGGGCAACAAACCGACGTTCAGTACCGTAAGAGGCGACAAAACATACACCAGCAACGTAGACGTGACGGCCTGTTCGGAGGACCTGCTGAACCTGGTGGAGGACTGGAGAGTAGACGAAGGACTGACGAGCTCCGACCACAATGGAATCACCTTTAAAATTAGGCTAACTAAAGCTAAAGGAACAGATATCAAAAGAACTACAAGACTCTACAATAGTAAGAAAGCAAATTGGTCCCAGTTTCATGAGAAACTGAACCAATTGCTTGACGAGAACAAAATAACCAAAGAAACAATTACGAAAATTGACAACATTCCTAACCTAGAAAAACACGTAAAAACATATACAAACATAATATCAAAAACATCTAATCATAGTATACCAATAAAGAAAAACCAAACAAAACTTACCTTGCCGTGGTGGTCGGAGGAACTCGCCAGTCTGAAGAAAGAAGTCACCACCAAAAGACGCCGAATCCGCTGCGCAGCGCCAGTCCGCAAAGCCAAAGTCCTCGAGGAGTACCTGCAAGCAAAGAAAATTTATGAAGAAGCAGCCAAAAGAGCACAAACAGAAAGCTGGAAAGAGTTTTGTAGGAGACAAGATAGGGAGGGTTTATGGGAGGGGATATATAGGGTAATAGGGAGGACTAGAAATAGACAGGAAGACATTCCTTTGGAAACAGAGGGACGAACCCTGGACTGTAAAGGATCCGTAAAGCTACTCGCAGAAACTTTTTACCCAGAAGACAAAGAAAGTGAAGATAAAGCTG
Organism: Eupithecia subumbrata; assembly: GCA_949316285.1. Taxonomy (NCBI): domain Eukaryota; kingdom Metazoa; phylum Arthropoda; class Insecta; order Lepidoptera; family Geometridae; genus Eupithecia; species Eupithecia subumbrata. The sequence continues at coordinate 42,159 of OX438643.1, forward strand.
AACACCGACAAATCAGACACATAGCCGAACATGCAAATGACTGGGTCCATGATGAACAACATGATCCAGCATTTACACAAGAAGAACTAGAATATGCGGTGAACAGCTTTAATCCCAAAAAGGCTCCTGGGGAAGACGGCCTGACAGCAGACATCTGCGCCCACGCCATCAAGCATGACTTGAAGTTGTTCCTTGCCTTGGTAAACAAATGCTTAGAGCTGCAATATTTCCCAATAATATGGAAAAAAGCCACAGTTATTGTTCTCAGAAAACCAGGCAAGGACAACTACTCACATCCCAAGTCATATAGACCTATAGGCCTTCTGCCCGTCTTAGGCAAAATCTTCGAGAAGATGTTAATAGCGAGAGTAAAGTGGCACCTGCACTCCCGGATCAGCCCCCGCCAATACGGCTTCATGCCGCAGAAGAGCACTGAAGACTCCCTCTATGTCATGATAAATTACATTAAGGAGAAACTAAACCAGAAGAAACTTATAACAGTTATCTCACTTGACATAGAGGGAGCCTTTGACAGCGCGTGGTGGCCTGCAATCAAAGCACGATTGGCGGAGGAAAAATGTCCTGTTAACCTAAGGCGACTCATTAACAGCTACCTTCAAGATAGGAGCGTGTGCGTCAGGTATGCGGGACAGGCCTACGAGAAGAACACAAGCAAAGGCTGCGTCCAGGGATCAATAGGGGGACCAATTCTCTGGAACCTGTTACTCGACCCCCTATTAAAGGGACTAGAAGAGAGAGGAGATTACTGCCAGGCGTTCGCAGATGACGTTGTACTCATTCTTGATGGCGACACTGCAATAGAAGTACAGAGACAGGCCAATGCCGCTCTCGCCTATGTTCAGGAGTGGGGAGTCAAAAATAAGTTGAAATTCGCTCCACATAAAACCAAGGCCATGGTCATCACGCGGAAACTGAAATTTGACACCCCGCTCCTGAGGATGGGCGGGATAGACATCGGAATGTCAACGGAGATAAAAGTCTTGGGGCTCACGATAGACCACAAACTTACCTTTAACAGCCACGTGGCCGACGTTTGCAGAAAGGCTGCAAATATATATAAGCAGCTATCAAGAGCTGCCAAGACGAGCTGGGGTCTCCACCCCGAAATCATCCGTACAATATATGTCGCCACCGTAGAACCAATCATCTTGTACGCAGCGAGCGCCTGGGCACCGGCAGCATCAAAGTTGGGAACACAGAAACACCTGAACGCCATACAAAGGGGTTTCGCACAAAAATTGTGCAAGGCGTATCGGACGGTCTCTCTCAACTCTGCCTTGCTACTGGCCGGACTCCTCCCACTGGACCTTAGGATACAGGAGGCAGCCGCCCTGTACGAAGCCAGGAAGTGGAGGTCAGGGCCTGAGCCGGGCGGAAGGGAGATTGAGAGAATGATCCCCTATGCAGATTTCCCTCACCCCGCTGAGCATATGAGCCTGAAATTCGAAAGCCTGGTGGACCAAACTATGCTAGAAGACCATAGCACGCAGCAAGTCAAAATCTTTACGGACGGTAGCAGGATTGAGGGTAAAGTCGGAGCGGCCTTCTCCCTGTGGAAAAATGATGCCGAAGCCAAAACTCTCAAGCTTAAGCTATCGACGTACTGCACAGTCTACCAGGCGGAACTTCTGGCCATATGCGAGGCTACAAAGGAGATCTTGAAGCGCAAAGAGATAAGTTATGGTATCTACAGTGACTCTAGAGCCGCTCTAGATACCATAACAAACCTCAACACGACACACCCACTGGCTGCTCAAACGAGGGCCAACCTTAGAATCGGCCAAACCCAGAATAAAGAAATATCCTTGTTCTGGATTAAAGCACATGTTGGCCTAGTAGGCAACGAGCGCGCTGACCAACTTGCCAAAGACGCTGCTCTAAAAAGCAAAACAAAGCCGAACTACGACCATTGCCCTGTATCCTTTATTAAAAAGGAAATACGCAAAGAATCCTTGCACAAATGGAACCAAAGGTACACGACAGGTAGTACGGCAAAAGTTTCCAAACTTTTCTTCCCTGACGCCATCTCCGCCTTCCCCGTAATAAGAAAATTAGAGCTACACAGCACACTGACCCAGGTCCTGACGGGACACGGTGGGTTCTCAGAGTACTTGAATCGATTCAAGTGCAAGGAGAGCCCATCGTGTACGTGCGAGCCTGAGGTTTTTGAAACGGTGCCACATATCCTCCTCGAGTGTCCGGTGTATGGCTTAGACAGATACAATTTTGAACAAAAAATTGGTTGTACATTAGACACAAAAAGTATTGTAAAGATGTTAGCAAATAAGCTTTATAGAGAAGAATTTATAAACTATTGTGTAAAAATAGCCAATAAGTGTATATATAAAAATAAGGATAGATAAGTTATGTTAAATATATATTACGTTATATATATCTTAAGCATAAAACACAAAAGAATAGATAATTAGATAAGAATAGGTAATAATTGCAAAAAGTAAAATATATTATAAGTGTCACCTAACATGATAAAATTGTAAAATGTAACGTAGCATAGAAAAATAAAGTATGTTGTTCTTTAATTATAAACCCTGAACAAAAACGTCTCTGAAAGAATATCAGAGGTAGATTAAGTTTAGCCGTCGGCCATATCTATGGCAAATGGTAGGAAAAAAAAAAAAAAAAAAAAAAAAAAACCTAACCTAACCTAACCTAACCTAACCTAACCTAACCTAACCTAACCTAACCTAACCTAACCTAACCTAACCTAACCTAACCTAACCTAACCTAACCTAACCTAACCTAACCTAACCTAACCTAACCTAACCTAACCTAACCTAACCTAACCTAACCTAACCTAACCTAACCTAACCTAACCTAACCTAACCTAACCTAACCTAACCTAACCTAACCTAACCTAACCTAACCTAACCTAACCTAACCTAACCTAACCTAACCTAACCTAACCTAACCTAACCTAACCTAACAACCTAACCTAACCTAACCTAACCTAACCTAACCTAACCTAACCTAACCTAACCTAACCTAACCTAACCTAACCTAACCTAACCTAACCTAACCCAGTAACAGCCAAAACTCGGCACAAGCAACATATAGCTCGCGTTAAAAAATCAATTAAAAATTGAATTTTCGAGCTACGCGCAAAAAAGTGTTATAACCAGTGAAAAGAGTGTACATCTCACCAGGATTATCGTTTTCAACAGTTTCCTACAAGGGGTTTCGGAGCAGGAGGGCTTGGACTTTGGAGCTTAATAACACCAAGAAGGTTAGTCCAATCAAATTATCAATACCACCGTTAGCGAGATAAAGCCTACATCTATCTAAATCTGTTCCAATATTCAAAATCTACGAAAGGACAGCGGAGATATAAGCTCGCAAAGATAAGGATTTTAACCTGCAAAACCGCGTGGTCGCTACACGTGTAACCTAGTTTCTACCTAACTTACACGAGGCGTGACGTCGAGTACATACGTGAAGACTCCGAAGCCGGACCCAAGAATCCTGCCTTCAGCCTGAAGCCACCACCACAAGGCATCATCAGCTCATCAGGTGAACCGAGAGATATCTCCCGTACCATTCATCCTAGAACAACCGTGTTTGGTATCACTGGAATCGGGACATCAGGACGCTTCTCATCCCTTCCTTATCCCACCACAATATTTTACTCCCTCACCCCCCACCCCCCCTCAGAGACCACAAACCCCTCGCAGTATATCTCCTTAACCATTGGAAATAGAACCCTACTGTGCGGCACCTTTGCACTCAGGAAGAGGAGGACTACATCTTGGTCCCTAGGGAAAAAAAATCCCCCCACCCCTCTCTGCCCCCCCTCCCCCCAAGAAGTGGTTGTTAAAGATAGACACAGCTTGCGAGGTGTCCAAGTGACCAGCATAAGAAGATCTATTACTTGGCCAATTCCCCCCCCCCTCCTCCGAAAACCCCTCTCGTCATATCTCAGCAGCCTTTAGAGATAGACCTAGGTTGTGGGGTATCTACGTAATCAGGAGGAGCAGCCCAACAACTTGGCCCCAAGGGAATTTCAAAGTACCATATCTCCGAAACCTTTGAAGATAGACCCAGGTTGTGAGGTGTCTACGTGATCAGGAGGAGAAGATCTATCACCTGGCAAAATTCCCCCCCCCCCCTCCGAAAACCCCTCTCGTCATATCTCAGAAGTCTTTAGAGATAGACCCAGGTTGTGGGGTATCTACGTAATCAGGAGGAGCAGCCCAACAACTTGGCCCCAAGGGAATTTCAAAGTACCATATCTCCGAAACCTTTGAAGATAGACCCAGGTTGTGAGGTGTCTACTTGATCAGGAGGAGAAGATCTATCACCTGGCAAAATTCCCCCCCCCCCCTCCGAAAACCCCTCTCGTCATATCTCAGGAGTCTTTAGAGATAGACCCAGGTTGTGGGGTATCTACGTAATCAGGAGGAGCAGCCCAACAACTTGGCCCCAAGGGAATTTCAAAGCACCATATCTCCGAAACCTTTGAAGATAGACCCAGGTTGTGAGGTGTCTACGTGATCAGGAGGAGAAGATCTATCACCTGGCAAAATTCCCCCCCCCCCTCCGAAAACCCCTCTCGTCATATCTCAGGAGTCTTTAGAGATAGACCCAGGTTGTGGGGTATCTACGTGATCAGGAGGAGCAGCCCAACAACTTGGCCCCAAGGGAATTTCAAAGCACCATATCTCCGAAACCTTTGAAGATAGACCCAGGTTGTGAGGTGTCTACGTGATCAGGAGGAGAAGATCTACCACTTGGCACCATTATTGAAATTTCCCCCCACCCCTTGGAAAACCCCTCAAGCGATATCTCGGTAACCAGAAAAGATAGACCACTACTGTGTTAGATCAAAGTCATCAGGAGAAGGAGCTCTACAACTTAGCTCCAAGGGAATTCTTTTTAATACACCCCCACCCCCTCGAGGTACCTAGAAGAAACGAATACTTCCATTTAAGATCCAGAGAACATCTCTCACTTCACTCTTCTACGAGCAACACACACCACGCAGAACCCTACCACCCAAGGTTCTGGCGCGTTCACCACCATCAAGTTACTCAGGAATCGCAGAACATCCAGCGTGAAAAGAAACAACTAGATTTAAGTAAGTTAATAATACTGCATACACTAACATAGTACTAAATTTTGAAAAACTACCATAATTTAAATTAATTTAACTCTTATTTAGATAAATTTTATTAACTGTATTAACTGTTTACAATGTCAAGCAAATCAGTTCTCAGTTCAGAGTCTGCTCCTAACGCACAAGCTGCCCCCTCTGCAGCGCAGAAGCAACGATCGCTGCGGGAAAAAGTTCTCAAAAAGGAAACTGCCTCCAAAACATCTGTAAGATCAGAGAGGCTGGCACCACCACGGCCAGATCAAGTGCCCGCAGCTTCAGCTTCAGCAAAGAAGGCTTCATCAGAAGGAGGTAAGGCAAAAAGTAATACCATCCCACTGGCCCCACCAAGGAGGAAGCAAAAGACTCCATCTCCTCCAGTGCGCTGTGAGGTATCTGCTACCTCCTCCGTGCAGTCAGTCACAGACTCAGTCACCGAGAAAGTTATCAACTGGCAGCAATGTGGCATATCCCCTCCCAAACCAATCATATCTGACGAAGAATCAGAATCGTCACTTATCGATCTGGCCTCTCCCACAACCGCTCCCAAGGTGCGACATAGCATGTTGGTCGAGCACACAAAAAAGCGAACGGGGATCGAGATGGATATGGCCACAAAAGTTGCAAATGAGATGTTGCTAAAAGGAAAGGAAGCTATAGAATCTGCAGGAAACATGAAGAGAGAGTGTAAAACCATCGCACTCGAGAGTCTGCAGGCTCTATACGAGATCGTTCTTTCCTTACAGGACTCCCGGTCTAGGCACATTTCAAACTTAGAAAAAGAAAAAGCAAGGAACGCAAATGAGCTAGTACGGGTCGAGAGGGCGCACAACAAGCAAATCGCCGAGCTCACAAAGAACCTCACTCAAGAGGTATCGATTGCGCGCGGCGATATCACCTCTTCCCTTACAGAGGTGAAAGCTATTCGCGCCTGGCTAGGTTACGAGACCCGAGAACCCCACAGACTCATCAAGGAAACTGCGGGTGTAACCCAGAGTGTTGAAAAACGCCTCAAGTCTCTCGGAGAGAGCCTGTCCAGCCAAAACAAAGGCAGCGAGACCGAGCTCCTGCAGAATAACCACGCCTGGTTAAAAGCAGGGGTAGAGTCTATGCAGAACCAGCTGGATGAGCTCAGGAGAGACCTCCAAAAAGACCAAGGCAAAACCCAAACGATCCTGGAAGCAAACATGAAAACGCTGGCTCACCTGGAATCAACTCCAACGTCACAAACACCAGACACAGGAGTAAACCAGGAGATAACGGCGATCCGCGGAATCCTTGCCGAGATGAAAGCAAAAAAGGCTCCAGAACCCATCCCACAACCGGTCTTCCTAAACATCGAGGAACATATACAACCCATCACTGAAAGACTTGAGGCAGTATCATCTGAGCTCCGTACAATACGGCAAGAAAAGATGCAGATGCCACCACCTTGTCTCAGTCTTGAAGCGGAGATGGCGAAATCGGAGAAAGGCAGTGGAGCACAAGTACTAACCACCTATGCTAAGATTGCCGCCAAACCTTCACCACCCAAAAAACCAAACCACACCCTGATTGTGACGTCTACAAATCCCCAAAACACCGGGGATAATGTGATTGACAGAATCAGGGAAGCTCTGGATACTAGAACCAGTGGAGCTAGGATTGACAAGGTCCGAAAGGCGAAAAACAGCAAAGTTATTCTGAGCTGCAGCTCCAAAGCAGATCTGGAACTGGTAAAGAGCAGAGTTCGGTTAGATAAGGGCTTAAAAGCTGAGGTAGCAAAAGCAGAAAATCCGCTCATAATAGTAAAGGATGTGCTTTCATATCACACAGACACCCTTATCGTGGAAAATCTCTTGGCTCAAAACAAACACCTGCTGAATGATGTCAACCTCAAGGAATCCACCATCAAGGTAAGGTACAGGAAGAAAGCTCGCAATCCTCATGAGTGTCATCCGGTACTAGAGGTGTCCCCCATCATCCACAAACGCTTTGCAGAGGCCGGGAAAGTTCACATAGGTATCCAGTGGAGACCTGTGTTCGATCACTCTCCCCTTGTGCAGTGCACAAAGTGCCTCGGTTTTGGGCACACAAAAGCAGTCTGCAAGGAAAAAGATCAACTTTGCAGCTACTGCGGAAGGCCCCACTCGTGGGAACAATGCAAGCAAAGGCTCGAGGGGAACCCTCCAAAATGCAAGAACTGCTCGAACGCGCACGGAACTGGCTCAGACCTGGCACACAATGCCTTCAGCTATGAGTGTCCAGAGCGGCAAAAATGGGATGCTATAGCGCGGTCCCGCGTTTCCTACTGCTAAGGGCTCCCCACAACGTTCAAGCTCGTTCCCTCAGCGGCTAAGCGGAAAAGGATTGCGATTCATCCAAGCAAACCTGCAGCGCTCTAAACTAGCCACAGCGGAACTTCTCCAAGTTGCTATGGATAAGGGTATTACGATCGCCCTAGTTCAAGAACCATATGTGGGTAAAAACGGAGTCCTGAAACAACACCCAGGAACGAAAGTTATCCAATGCACTCTTAACAGGCAAAAACCAGTCAAAGCAGCTGTAATTGTTTTCGGGGACCTACTGGAGGTCATTCACGATCCCCAGCTGGTGACCGAAACTGAGGCAGCTGTTTTGCTCAAAGGTGGAGACCTGGAACTTGGAGTTGTCTCCGTTTATTTTGAAGGGGACCAAGATATGGCACCTTACCTCGAAAGAACAAAAAGATACTGCGGAAAACTCGGCACGCAAAACCTAATCGTGGCTGGAGATGTCAACGCTTGGAGTCACTGGTGGGGTAGTGTCTCAGAAAACGAACGAGGAGCGGAATATAATGCATTTCTTAACGAAATGAGTTTCCATGTTCTGAACGTTGGAGACACACCAACCTTTGAAACCTTCAGAGACGGTAGAGCTTGTACAAGCGTTGTTGACGTCTCCGCTTGCAGCACGCCTCTGCTCGGCAGGATAGAGAAATGGAAAGTGGACCGAAGTCTCATTACATCAGATCACAACGCAATCACCTTCACACTGCGCCTGGTACGATCCCTAGAACTCCTTAGGCCCGTCACAACGCGCAGGTACAATACCAAGAAGGCCAAGTGGTCGGACTTCAAAACAATCTTCATGTCCTCCCTTGTGGATAGAGCGATCTCAGTTCCATCAGTAAAAGATTTAGTAACCCCAGAGAGCCTCGAAAGCAAGATCACAGCTTACACAGAAGCTATCCACGAAGCTTGTGAGCAAACCATCCCTTCCACAAGCGCAAGAAAAGGGGATCCAAAACCCCCTTGGTGGACTCAAAAGCTAGATGGTCTTAAAAGAGAGGTTCTCAGGAAAAAGAGGAGAATCAGAAACGCAGCTCCAAGACGCCTAAGTCTCGTTGTAGACGAGTACCTTAAGGCGAAGCTGGAATACAAGGAAGAAGCTGAACAAGCCCAAACCAAGAACTGGAAGGAATTTTGCACGACCCAGGAGAAGGAGAGCATGTGGGATAAGATCTATAGGGTAATCAGGAAAACCTCAGGAAGGCAAGAAGACATGCTCCTGAGAAACCCCGCAGGCAATACCCTATCCCCACAAATGTCGGCAGAACTTCTGGGAAAAACCTTCTACCCCGATGACTCCACAAGCACCGATCAAAATGGTCACGTGGAAATCCGGGCAATCACAAAGGAAATTCCCTACGGAGATCTCTCAGAAGATGATCCACCCTTCATGTTAGCGGAATTAGAGCTTATCATCCAAGCTCTAAATCCGAAAAAAGCACCCGGTCCAGACGGGATCACCGCTGACATTTGCACAGTGGCCATTCGCTGCGAAATGGAGTTGTTCCTGGCGATAGCTAACAAATGCCTATCGCTGAGATACTTCCCGAACCAGTGGAAAATGGCGCACGTGGTTATCATCCGAAAACCTGGTAAGACGGACTACACTCACCCAAAGTCTTACCGGCCCATAGGTCTCCTCTCAGTTCTTGGTAAAATCATTGAAAAACTAATGATCGGCAGGCTTCAGTGGCACATCTTCCCAACACTCAACAAACGGCAATACGGCTTCATGCCACAACGAGGAACCGAGGACGCCCTCTATGACCTTGTAGAGCACTTGAAAAAAGGAGTTAACAATAAAAATATCGTACTCCTCATCTCTCTGGACATAGAGGGCGCCTTCGATAACGCATGGTGGCCCGCCCTTAAACACCAGCTAGCGAAGAAAAGGTGTCCCAAAAACCTTTACGAGATGGTATGCTCATACCTCAGTGACCGAAAGATCATGGTCAACTATGCCAGAGCAACTTACGAGAAGGAAACCACAAAAGGTTGCGTCCAAGGATCCATTGGAGGACCAACCTTTTGGAATATAATCCTAGACTCGTTGTTGCATGAACTGGAAGCCGAGGGAGTATACTGTCAAGCTTTCGCGGATGATGTTGTTCTCGCTTTTACAAACCAGTCCACAGGAGCTCTGGAGCGGCAAGTAAACACCACACTGGAACAAGTTTCGACATGGGGAATTCAAAACAAACTTAACTTTGCACCGCACAAGACCAACGCGATGCTTCTGACCAAGAAGTTAAAGTATGAAATTCCCCAACTATACATGTCGGGTACGAAACTAAACCTTGTGGATGAAATAAAGCTGCTCGGGCTTATCATCGACCGCAAACTCACTTTCAAAACACACGTATCTGCGCAATGCAAAAAAGTTGCAGATATTTATAAACAGCTTGCGTGTGCAGCGAAGGTGACATGGGGTTTGAACAGCGAGATAACAAGAACCATCTATATTGCTGTGGTGGAACCCATCATGACTTACGCCTCAAGCGCATGGTCAGAAGCTGCAGTGCTGCAGATGAACGCGAGTCAGCTAAACGCAATTCAGAGAGGCTTTGCGCAAAAGATCTGCAAAGCGTACCGCACAGTCTCCCTCACGTCGGCACTTGTTTTGTCGGGTTTGCTGCCTCTGGACCTTCGGATTCAAGAGACAGCAAATCTCTACAAAACAAAGAAGAGTATCTCCCTGGATTACCTCCCTCACGGAAAAGAACTCGAACTCAAGATAGGGTACCTGGATCAACCACATCCCTCTACATTAACACATATTGAGTACGAGCTCTTAGAAAGTACTGCCCATATCACCGGGCCACAAATCTACACCGATGGGAGCAAGATCGAAGATAAAGTGGGAGCTGCTCTTACGTGGTGGGATGATGGTAGAGAGCTAAGGTTCGAAACGTTCAAACTCCACCCCTCTTGCACTGTCTTTCAATCAGAACTCTACGCACTATCCAGAGCGACTCAAATGGCGAGCGAAAGCACGGAGCCTGTAGTCAGCATTCTTAGCGACTCGCGATCTTCGCTCGAGTTGCTTCGCAATCCTAAACTAAGTCATCCACTGGTACGCACAGTTAGAGAAAGCATTGGTAAGATAGTGAACGAGGGAAGAGAGGTTCGTATGTTTTGGCTGAGAGCTCACGTGGGAACCGCGGGAAACGAAAGAGCGGATGAACTCGCCAAAACTGCAGCACTCAATGATGCTGCACAGGACTACGCTGAGATCCCTCTGTCCTACGCTAGGAAGAAAATCCGGGAAGAATCGATCAAAAGATGGCAGGATCGCTATAAAACCTCAAGCACAGGTGCAATCACAAAAAAGTTTCTACCAGATGTCGATAAAGCATATCGACTCATAAGATCTATGAAACTTACATTCACCCAAGTACAGGCCCTAACAGGTCACGGAGGAATCGCAGAATATCTCCACCGATTCAAGCTCAGGGACAGTCCAGGATGCGAGTGCGACCCAGACGTCATCGAATCCGTCTGGCACTTAATTCTGAGCTGTCCTCGCTTCCTAGAAGAAAGGCACGATCTTGAACACCTTATAGATCGAAATCTGGTGGAGTCTGAGCTAAGCGAAATTCTCGAGGATTCAAAATCTAGGCCCCATTTCCTATCTTTCGTGGATAAAATCTTTCAAGTTGCGGCAAAGAGAAACTCCACCCTCTCTCCTTCTACACCCCCCCAATCCCAACAAACTCAACAAATCCCAACAAACAAGGCTCATGTGGCAGCAACTCCACAGGAAGACCACCTACCAACGCCAGCTAATCGCTTAACGCTTACAAAACTACTCGCACATGGAGAAAAAGGAATGGCAGGCATCCGAACTCGAGGCGTGGCTCTCTTCATGGATGGAACCAACGAGCGTTTCGGCATAAGCTTCTGCTTCTGTCGACCAGGCAAGAGGTTCCGAGTGGCTATATCTCCAGGGCTTGCATCACTCCTGAATGGAAGCACATCCAAAACAACAATGCGCTACAAGATCTACAGTGCACTACCCGTGATAGAGGTGGCAGACCAATGCATCCGACTAGTCCGATCCAAAAACAAAACGATCGCACTCCTCGAGCTTGAGTTTGGTTTGTCACCCTTCGCGCGAGCGAGATCGTTGCTTACCATGCTTGGAGAAACAGCTGAAGATGCGGATCCCATCTCCCGCGTAATAAGCGTAGATGCACTGGTTGTTGAACATGAGAAGGGAGAAGTCGCAGACCGGCTAGGTTGCATTAAAATCTCAGAACAACATGAGGTGATTGTGTATGAAGACAGAGGTGAAAACCTCAACTTCTTAAGAGCATACAATTCCAGCTCTGCAACCGACTGCTGGGGACACCCTGTATCAGCAGCAATCAGTGGATCTGAACGCCTTCAAGAGAAAAGATCTGCAGAAAAAGAGGCTGTTATGCAATCCAAAAAACAACACGAAGATATAGCCATAAAGAGAGGCCAAATCAAAGCGTTAGTGGAAGCGTTCGGCGCGGCAACAAAAACTCTGCTCGGAAAGCCCTCGAAAACATCTGAGGGTTTCACAATGGAGGCAAAAATTCACCCCTCTCCCAAAGCACCACTGGTAAAACCCCCAACAAGAGCGGAATTGGGTCAGGTAAATCGGCCACATCTCAGACCGGTCACAGGCCCACTGGACCACACGATAAACGCATTCCTTGAGTTCCTTGCTCTCACAAAAGCGACGATAGACGTTAATTCGCTCACCTGCAAATCTATCCTGCAGACCTACGAGCAAGGAAACACCAACCTACTAAAGGTGAAACTCGAGGAGGCAGAAGCTGCTATATACGACAATGACAAATCCCAAGTTATCATGGGCACAATGTCAGGAAGTTATATGGCAGCCTTCAGTGCAACAAGTGGTTTCGTGTCGCTGAAAGAAGATGAGATGGGGCTGAAAGGACCACCAAAGTTTCTTACCCCAGAGGGTGATCCAGTGGTTGTCACGGCCCGTTGCACCAAAATCATGCTCGATGAAAAAATCCTTGAAATGGCCCAGTCCATATCAGGGAACCAGGAAATCGAAGCGGGCTGGATCAACTGGTCGGTACCAAAAATAACATGGATCAATGGAGTTCCAGGATGCGGGAAAACAACTTGGGTTGTTAAACACTTCGATGCGGATAAGGACGCCATCATCACAGCAACAACTGAGGCAGCAAATGACCTGAGGGAAAAGCTATCGCACCGCGTAGGAAATCTGGTGAAAACCAAGGTGCGAACAATGGCCTCGGTCTTAGTAAATGGCTTCAGAGAGCAAGACAGATGCAGTCGGCTCACGATTGACGAAGCTCTCATGAACCACTTCGGAGCTATCATCATGGCCTCGCGCTTGTCCGGTGCTGGTGAAATTGTTCTCATCGGAGATGTTAACCAGTTGCCTTACATCGATAGAGAAAACCTCTTCGAGATAAGGTACAACAGGCCCAATCTGGTAACGAACATCAGCCAGGAGCTACTGTGCACGCACAGGAACCCATTAGATGTTGCATATGCCCTAGGAGAGATATACTCCGGTATACACTCTTCCAAACTAAAGGTTCACTCCCTGTCGCTTCAGATGTACACAGGAGCGAAAATACCCAGCTCCCTCACCAATACTCTCTTCCTAGTCCACACTCAGGATGAGAAAGAAACCCTTAAAAACCAAGGATATGGTGATGGGGATGGGTCTCGCATACTAACCATTCATGAGGCACAGGGGCTGACCTTCGAAAAAGTGGCAATATTAAAAACAAAAAGTGGGATGAAACTGCACGAAAGTGTCGCTCACGCAGTGGTAGCAATATCACGGCACACTCTCAGCTGCACCTACTACGCTGATGACAACAACGATGCGATCGGTCACTTCATCAAAAGAGCTATGGTGGTACCAGCAAAAACCATCATAAACTACAATCTCAAAATGGCCATACGCAACAGAAACGCAGCTGTCGTTGAAAAACTGGCTAACTGGTCAGATCAGGGGGCAGCTTCAGTTTCTACCTTGTAACAAAGTTAAATCCTAAAGATGTAATTTGCTCCATGTTGTAAAATAAATCAAAATCAAAAATAAAATCAATCAAAATTTTCCTTATGTGTTATGTGAAAAAGTGTAAACTATGTTAGTCTTAAGTATAATTGTAAAATAGTATAAATAATGTAACCAATTGTAAACTCATAGATATTAAGTAAATTTCACTATGTTTCCCCTGAGTAACTAGAAAATAAAAATGTTAATAAATTAAGCTCAATAAAAAAGAAAAAAGATCAAAAAAGAGCACGGACCAAAGTCTGTGGTGAACGCAAAAAAAAAAAAAAAAAAAAAAAAAAAAAAAAAAAAAAAACCTAACCTAACCTAACCTAACCTAACCTAACCTAACCTAACCTAACCTAACCTAACCTAACCTAACCTAACCTAACCTAACCTAACCTAACCTAACCTAACCTAACCTAACCTAACCTAACCTAACCTAACCTAACCTAACCTAACCTAACCTAACCTAACCTAACCTAACCTAACCAGTCCGCGCCCACCCGCCACCGAGTGAGCAGCTCTAGGAAGCCGCTCCCGTGTCGAAAAATCCTTAAAAATAGTAAAAGTGCTCCGATTTTGGTGCTTTTTGTGTCAAAGTGTGCAGTTTGTGGTGTGTTACCTTTTGGATGCAGTGTTTTAAACCGGACATATCCCAGAAACAAGTTCTGGAGCGGAAAAACACATTTTTCAGCAAAAAGGTAAAAATTTTGATAGTTTTTTGCAAACGCTGCGAAATCTACAGCGGTAACACCCACATTTTAATTTGCCATTTTGAGGACCTCAATAAGCCTCACCAAAAGCACTTTTCACTATATTTTTCTGACACATGGTTAAAAAGTTATAGCGGTTTTTCTAAAAACCACGTGGCCACGTGCTCAGTGGTGCTTCATGATTTTGAGAATCTGAAACTGCGATTTTATGCGGCTTGTAAAGCTTTTTATGAAGGCACTTTGAATTTTTCAGATCCGATAATTTTAAGACAACATTTAACAAATTTTCAAAATTTATAAAATTTTCAAATTTTTAAACTTAATTTATTTCAATTCTGCAGCGACAACCTATTTTAATTTTTTGCATATACTTAAAATACGCCGAAAACAACAATTTTGTGCAGTTTCAGATTTTTAGAACAAGCGGTTTCAGAGTTATCACTATTTTTCTGAAAAGCACGTGGCACGTGGCACCCTCTAGCGGAGGCCGAGGGAACATATTTGGATGCAGATTTATGCACACTGTTTTCCTGTGACCGGAGGCAGTTTCAGTTCTAAATTTGCTTAATTTGGTCCGGAGATATGCCAGATATAGTGCTTTTTACCATTTTCAGCTGAAATCTTCAGGTGAAATTTTATCGGTCATTTATAATTGTGTAGAGCATTATAAGACAAATGTTTTAAGCCCAAACACGGACCTTCTACGACGTCTGGTTCCGGAGATAGCCCAAAACCGTAAATTGTCGGCCATCTTGGCCGCCATCTTGAATTTTTTAAACGTGATTTACGGGCAAACCGTTTGTCGTAGAGAGGCGGGGTTTTCTTTTTTGACACGGGGAAAGCTAAGAGCTTCTTATTTGCTACATAATTTGAGCGACTCTAGGTAGAGTCTGTCACCTCTTTTTTATGTTGGAATCAGAGTCTTCTTGGTGAGCTAAAGTCCACACTTTTTACGCCAAAATTCTCCGACTTCCCGTTCCAGAGATATAAGGCATTTCATTTGCGGTCGGCCATCTTGGCGGCCATTTTGGAAAAGTTTAAAGTTGTCTAGCAAAGGCAGTTCTTGTCCTAGAAGCGTGCGGTTTTCTTTGCTGGCCCAGGCGTGACTTAAGGAACCCGGGGACATTTTATATAGAGTCATTCGCAAGATCGACCTCAGGTAGAGTCGGCTTCACCTTTCTCACTTAACGAACCTGAAAAACCATGTCTGGTATCAGCAAGTCATCGGCAAGGACACAAACTGCCAAATTGGCTAAGGACAAAAAGCCTTCCACCGCAGTGATGAAACCCTCCAAATCCCTAAGGGAAAAGGTATTGTCTAAGCTTACTGCGGTAATGCCTGGATCTTTGCCGGACAGGCCATCAGGATCGCCTCTGGATGTGCAGACTGAGACGCGATCATCAGCGTCCTGTCCAGACGAGAGGACTACACCAACACCCTTGGATATCCCCGCAACATCATCACCGCTGTCATCTCCCACGGAACAGCCAAACCGAGAGCCCGTTGATACAATGGAATTGGTGGACCGTATGCTGGAGTCAGTTGATATTCCTCGCTCAAATACCCCCACTAGCGTCATGGATGATCCGGAGACATCTATTGTCTCATCCATCATCGAAGACGCAGAAAGAAGGGTGAGCACCCTCTACACGACACCAAAGAGGAACACGGTAGTGGAAACCGACTCAGCTAGTAAGCAGGCTAACATCCACCTGCAAAAAGGGAAAGCGGCGTTGGAAGCGGCGGGGAATATGAAGAGGGAATGCAAGTTGACTGCCTTAGACTGTATGCACTTCCTTTATGAGACCATCCTGTCATTGGCTGAGTCGCGGGCTAGGCATATGAACAACCTCGAAAAAGAGCGCACACGACACGCTGTAGAACTCGTACGTGTCGAAAGAGCACACTCGAAGGAGCTCAAGAGGATGTGGGAGTACTCGGTCTCAGAGCTTAGCCAAGCCCGCACGGATATTAGTGGAACTCTAAAGGAAGCAAAAGAGATTAGGCTGTGGTTGGGCTACGAGACGGAGAAGCCATTCAGAGGGATCACCGAGGTGGGCCAAGCCATCAGAGAGCTCGATCGAAGCATCCAGCTAGGGACGGCCAGCTCCAAGGAAAGCGGACCGGAAGAAGGCTCAAAGTTCGACGTTATCCGATCTGAAATGTCAAAGCTTACCACCCACATTGGCAACGTGTCTTCTCAACTTGACACACTTCGGAGAACTGTCGAAACCCTGCTTGAAAAGGCATCAATGGCTCTAGAGCTGAAACCTGAGGCCCAGCCTCAGCAGCTGCTAGACAGAAGTGAAATCCGCACCGCTGTGCACGAGGCAATCTCGGAGTCTGGAACAAGACAGGGGACAGTACAGGAACTAGGACCAATAATGGAGCTCTGTGGTGACACCCAAGCGACAGTCCAAACGATCTCGAATGAACTCAGGGACCTCAGAGCCTCCACTGACACCAAAGAGATAGCAGCAGCACTTTCGTCTAAGATGGATGACATTAAGCGCGACCTATCCGACCTTAAGGACGCAGCAGTAGAAACCACATCACCAATAAGACTGGCGGTGGAGAGCTTAAGGCAGGAGATCAGATCTCAGGAACCCATTCTGGAGACGAGCACAATGAGACCGCAACAGCTGCTCTCTTATACACCTGCGGCCAACTCGGGAGTCGGGACTCTTGGCGCTTCTTACAAAGAAGCACTGCTGAGGCCAAGATACCCGATAATGGTAGAGTCAGCGGACCCCCTCCACTCAAGTTCTGACGTAGTGCAGAATTTGAAGGAGAAGGTTGACGTGATTCAATTGGGTGTAGGAGTGAGCAGTCTCAGAAAAGTTCGGAACCAGAAGGTGGTTGTAAGCTGCGACTCAGAAAAGGACAGAAAGGCGCTAAGAGAAGCTATCCAGAAGTCAGCAGGAAGGTTCACGGTAACCCAGCCTGCAGTAAAACTTCCGCTTCTGAAGCTCCTGGGCGTTGCCAACGATCTGAGCAACGCAAAGCTGGAGGAGGCTCTGTTCTCTCAAAATCGCAAGCTTCTGCCTGATCCGATGCCGGAAAGTACCACAGTCAAAGTTCTGCGCCGTAGTAAGATTGGAAATAACTCAAGAGCCAACGTGGTCCTTGAGGTCAGTCCAGTCTTGTGGAACTGTCTGAGGGACCAGGAACTCCGCATCGGATACCAAACAGTCCATGCCCTTGACCAGTCTCCGGTAGTTCAGTGCTACCGATGCCTGTCTTTCGGCCATATAGCCCGAGATTGTCAGGAAAAGGTTCGATGCGGATACTGCTCCGAGGAGCATGACACTCGACAGTGCCGGAACCGGAACTCCGCACCCCGATGCGCTCACTGCGTCCAGTCGAACCAGTCTAAGGAGAGTTCTCATCCAGCTTACGCTTCGGAGTGTCCTGAATGGAGAAAATGGGACAGACTGGCGCGCAGCATTACGAGCTACAATTGCTAGCCGAAGGCACTCAGATGATTCTCAAGATAGGTCAAGCTAACTTGGGTCGCGGGTTTGCGGCCATGAAGGAGTGTCTACAAGCGGCTACTCTTCGTAAACTGTCACTCCTTATGCTGCAGGAACCTTACGTGGGAGCTAAGGCTCATGTCTCCTCAAATTTCAGAGTGATTCAAAAGAAGACCAGTAACATATCTAAACCAGTACGCGCGGCGGTTGTCATTGTTGATCCAAATCTTCATATAATTGAAAATGCTGATTTTATATTCGAGTCTATTGTTGGGGTTATTGTAAAAATAGGGCAAACTAACATAGGGATTATTAATTTATATTTAGATAAAACTATAGATATAGAGGAGGACTTACGCATAATCCAGACCATAATTTCGAAGATGGAGATCCCGAACATCCTCGTTGCCGGAGATATCAACGCAGCAAGTCCTTGGTGGGGCTGCCGCGAGGAGGACAGTAGGGGTGCAAAATACACGGAGTTTTTGACACAGCACGATTTAAATATTCTGAATGAGGGAACCACGCCGACTTTCCATACTTACAGGGGAGATAGAGTGTACTCTAGCATCGTAGACGTCACTGCATGTTCAACTGGACTGCTGAACAGATGCGGAAACTGGTATGTCGACACGAATTCTGTGACTTTATCGGATCACAGACAGATTTACTTCGAAGTGAAGATGGAGAAACCAGATCAGGAGGCAAAACGAACAGGAACTAGGATCTTCAGGGTGGACAGAGCAGATTGGAAGGCTTTTCGAAATAATCTAAAGACCAGACTTACCAACGATATCCTTAATGTAGAGACGATCGAAGCCGCGATGGATGGAGCAGCAATAGACAGTGTAGTCGACAGCTACACTAATGAGGTCCTCGAAGCATGCCGGGAAACCATGCAGCAAATACCTGTGAAAAAGAAAGGAAAAAAGTTACTTTGGTGGACAGAGAAATTAACAGAAAAGAAGAAAGAAGTTCTGAGGCGAAGGGATCGGATAAGGAGAGCAAGTATGATAAGGAAAGGAATGGTGATTGAAGAATATAAGAAGGCGAAGGAAGAGTACAAGGAGATGATGCAATCTGCAATAAACGACAGTTGGAAAGACTTCTGCACGGGAGAAAAGAAAGAGACTGTTTGGCAGAGATCTTACCGAGTCTTGAAGCTCTGTGAAGGAATCTCGGTTGAGAGAGCATTGCGTCGCGACCTTAATTCTAACCCGCTGGATCCACTAGCTTCAGCGCAGCTATTGGCTGAAACTTTCTACCCATCAGATGACGAATCAACGGATAATGAAGAACAAGCTAGGATCCGTGCAGAAATGCTGGAGGTAGTTAGAGGACTTAACCGTAATTCGCACTCGCAGGATTGCCCGAACTTCACCCTCGAAGAAGTAAAAATGGTATATTCCAAAATGAACCCGAAGAAGTCTCCGGGGGAAGATGGACTCACCTCCGATATTTGCCAAAACAGCTTTGAAGTGGCACCAATGATCCAGCTGTCTATTTTTAACATCTGCCTCAAATTCGGCTATTTTCCAAGGTCGTGGAAGACAGCACGGATAAAGATTATCCCTAAACCAGGAAAAGATGACTACTCGCACCCAAAATCCTATCGACCTATAGGTCTCCTTTCTGTTTTGGGGAAAGTGCTGGAGAAGCTGTTTGCAACCCGAATAGCGTGGTACCTTGGTAGAAACTCGCTTCTTAATAGTCACCAGTATGGATTCACTCCACAAAAAGGTACAGAAGACGCGTTGTACGATGCTGTTGGAATGGTGAGGCAGGCAGTGAGAAGCAAGGAGATTGTCGCCATCATCTCTTTAGACATCGAGGGCGCGTTTGATAACTGTTGGTGGCCAGGAATCATCAAGCAGCTTCACACTAAAGGAGTCGATGCGTCAATGCTGAAACTGGTGGTTAGTTATCTATCTGAAAGGACCGTAAATCTAGGCTACATGGGCGAAACAGTCCACAGAGCAACAAACAAGGGGTGCGTTCAAGGATCAATCTGTGGACCATTATTATGGAACGTACAACTGAACCCACTCCTCGAAGCGGCAGGACTGCTTGAAGCCCATATCCAAGCCTTTGCAGACGATATTCTTGTAGTGGCCAGTGCAAAAACCACTCTCCAGCTGGAGGCAAAAGTAAACGAGGCACTGAAGCTTGTCTCTGAATGGGGAAGATCCTACAAGATGCGATTCGCAGCACACAAGACCCAGGCAGTCGTGATTACTAAGAAACTCAAGTACGATACACCACGGTTTGCACTGAATGGAAGGATTCTGGAACTGTCAAACAGTCTTAAAGTATTAGGCCTCACCATAGACAAGACGTTAAATTTTAAAGAGCACCTAGACAACACATATAGGAAATCAATTAATATTTTCAAGATGATGTCCAGAGTGGTGAAGACACAGTGGGGCCTAAACTCTGAAATAACGAGACTGCTCTATCTGGTGACGGTTGAGCCGGTGGTCCTGTATGCTGCTAGTGCATGGGCCCCTGCTGCGGAAAGAAAGTTTGTTCAGGGAAGACTGGAACATATGACCAGAATTTTTGCACTCAAGATCTGCAGAGCTCATCGCACCACCTCATTAACGTCGAGTGTGTTGCTCTCCCGAATCTTGCCTCTTGATCTGAGACTGAAAGAGCAAGCCAAGTTGTACGAGGTCAAAAGGGGCAAGCCATTAGAATCACTCCCAGGTAGACCCCTAGAAAACAGGGCCACACCGTACGACTTACCACACCCTTCCGAGAGAAAACATGGTGAATTTGGAATTATCAACAACCAAGAGGACGCTGATCTGTTAGGGGGAGATTGGCTTAAAATTTATACGGACGGAAGCAAACTAGATGAGAAGGTTGGTGCTGCGGTCTCGGTCTGGAAAGATAATAAAGAAACTAAAACCTTTAAGATAAAACTTGCGAACTACTGCACTGTCTTCCAGGCCGAGATGGTCGCTATTTTGAGAGCAGTCTCCTACTTGAGAGAGAGTGGGGAACGTGGGACCATCATTTCGGATTCACGGTCAGCTCTGGAAGCAATCTCTGACCCCTGTACGGATAACCCTGTTGCACGAGAGATTCAGAAAGGCATCAGGGAGGTGAATGGAGTTGAATTCTTCTGGATACGAGCACACGTGGGTATAATAGGGAATGAGCGTGCTGATGAACTAGCGAAATCAGCTACAAAGCTAAAGGCAGCTCCAGCGTACGATGCGTTCCCGCTGTCCTTCGCGAGGCGCTCCATCAGGGAAAAAACCCTTGAAATATGGCAAGATCGATATAGCAGCGCAACCACTGGCGGGGTGACGAGGATGTTCTTCAACCACATAAAGAGAGCATATCAGATCCTGTCCAAGATGGAAACAACAGCGTTACGTACGCAATTATTTAGTGGTCATACAGGGATAAAGGCATACCTACACAGATTTAAGTTAGCTGACGACCCGTTTTGCACTTGTGATCAGAGTAGCCCTGAAACCATTGAACACATTTTGTTCCAATGCCCGAAATATGGTCTTGAGCGGCACAATTGCGAGTGCAAGATGGATTTAGACTTAACAATAAGTAATGTTAATGAAGCAATTAACGATGACAACCGCCGAACCCATTTCCTAGCTTTTGCGGAGAAAACTCTTAGACAAGCCGCAAAGGCAAATGGGTCTACTATTGCATGATAGAATAAAATATTTTTGTTTATTTATTTTAATTATATCCAATAATAATAATAATAATTTCAATTTAATTTTCATGCATTGTGTAATTTTTATTAAATTTAATTATTTCCCTGAATGTCTTCATTGTATCATTATAAGAAAATTATACTTATGTCAGAAATCGGTAAATATATGATGTTAATTCTAATGTAAGTTAAAGATAAGATTTAATATTTAATTTTTATTTAATTTTTATTGAATTTATATTATGTACATAATTGTACTAAAAATATTGTAAATGAAATCAATGAAAAATAAGAAATTATAATGTATAATAATAATATGATTTTATGTTAAAATAGTAAGAACTGTAAGTCAGTTAGTAATTGTAAATGTTGCATGCAAAACATTTGGGCGCGGACTACAGCATGTAATATATATATATAAATAATAAAAAAAAAAAAAAAAAAAAAAAAAAAAAAAAACAACAGAATGAAATAAAAGAAAACATATAAAAAGAATAAACCACCACAAAATAAATAGTGGTGATATGACAAAGAAAGAAAAAAAAAAAAAAAAAAAAAAAAAACCTAACCTAACCTAACCTAACCTAACCTAACCTAACCTAACCTAACCTAACCTAACCTAACCTAACCTAACCTAACCTAACCTAACCTAACCTAACCTAACCTAACCTAACCTAACCTAACCTAACCTAACCTAACCTAACCTAACCTAACCTAACCTAACCTAACCTAACCTAACCTAAACTTAGATTTTTAGGGTTTTGTGTATATGTGTTAAATAAAGTAGTAAATAGAAATAGAATGTTAAAATAGTAGCACTGCTGCACAATTAAATTTGTGCAGGCAGCAGCATCACTGTAAATTAGATATAAAATAGCCCGAAATTGAAATGTCATTGTAGATTAGTAAGTAAGAAAATTGTAAATAGATAGTAGATAGCTATAAGTTGAAATGTTGTAGTAGTGAACAAAAGATATAATTGTCAACTTATTTCAATAAAGAAATCCCAACCCGTATCATATAAGGTAGCTAGATAGAATAGGTAAAATATTTGAATGTGGACGAATATGAGAAAGAAACAGGATGAGGAATGAAAGTACGAGAGGCATAAAAGACTGAACTGGAATGAAAGGGTAGAGTTAGCACAGGCTCCGACTAAGTTGGAGGTAGGTTGAAGAAAAAAAAAAAAAAAAAAAAAAAAAAAAAAAAAACCTAACCTAACCTAACCTAACCTAACCTAACCTAACCTAACCTAACCTAACCTAACC
Organism: Eupithecia subumbrata; assembly: GCA_949316285.1. Taxonomy (NCBI): domain Eukaryota; kingdom Metazoa; phylum Arthropoda; class Insecta; order Lepidoptera; family Geometridae; genus Eupithecia; species Eupithecia subumbrata. The sequence goes on from OX438643.1 coordinate 64,779, forward strand.
TAACCTAACCTAACCTAACCTAACCTAACCTAACCTAACCTAACCTAACCTAACCTAACCTAACACAACCTAACCTAACCTAACCAACTGGTCGGTACCAAAAATAAAATGGATCAATGGAGTTCCAGGATGCGGGAAAACAACTTGGGTTGTTAAACACTTCGATGCGGATAAGGACGCCATCATCACAGCAACAACTGAGGCAGCAAATGACCTGAGGGAAAAGCTATCGCACCGCGTAGGAAATCTGGTGAAAACCAAGGTGCGAACAATGGCCTCGGTCTTAGTAAATGGCTTCAGAGAGCAAGACAGATGCAGTCGGCTCACGATTGACGAAGCTCTCATGAACCACTTCGGAGCTATAAACATGGCCTCGCGCTTGTCTGGTGCTGGTGAAATTGTTCTCATCGGAGATGTTAACCAGTTGCCTTACATCGATAGAGAAAACCTCTTCGAGATAAGGTACAACAGGCCCAATCTGGTAACAAACATCAGCCAGGAGCTACTGCGCACGCACAGGAACCCATTAGATGTTGCATATGCCCTAGGAGAGATATACTCCGGTATACACTCCTCCAAACTAAAGGTTCACTCCCTGTCGCTTTAGATGTACACAGGAGCGAATATACCCAGCTCCCTCACCAATACTCTCTTCCTAGTCCATACTCAGGATGAGAAAGAAACCCTTAAAAACCAAGGATATGGTGATGGGGATGGGTCTCGCATACTAACCATTCATGAGGCCCAGGGCTGACCTTCGAAAAAGTGGCAAAATTAAAAACAAAAATTGGGATGAAACTGCACGAAAGGTTCGCTCACGCAGTGGTAGCAATAAATAATAAATAAATAATAATAAATATCACGGCACACTCTCAGCTGCACCTACTACGCTGATGACAACAACGATGCGATCGGTCACTTCATCAATAGAGCTATGGGGGTACCAGCAAAAACCATCATAAACTACAATCTCAAAATGGCCATACGCAACAGGAACGCAGCTGTCGTTGAAAAACTGGCTAACTGGTCAGATCAGGGGGCAGCTTCAGTTTCTACCATGTAACAAAGTTAAATCGTAAAGGTGTAATTTGCTCTATAGTGTAAAATCAACCAAAATTTTCCTTGTGTTATGTGAAAAAGTGTAAACCATGTTAGTCTTAAGTATAATTGTTAAATAGTATAAATAATGTAACAAATTGTAAACTCATAGATATTAAGTAAATTTAACAATGTTTCCCCTGAGTAACTAGAATATAAAAATGTTAATAAATTAAGCTCACTAAAAAAGAAAAAAGATCAAAAATGAGCACGGACAAAAGTCTGTGGTGAACGCAAAAAAAAAAAAAAAAAAAACTAACCTAACCTAACCTAACCTAACCTAACCAAGAAAATAAGATAAATAAAACTGTAGAGTAAATGTAATATAAGTAAGAAAGAGATGTATGAAAGAAAGATATAGTGTGAAGAATGGAAGTACGAGAAGCATAATAGCGAGAACTAGTATGGAAGAGTTGCTTTGCAAAAAATGTGCCTGGTTAAGCCAGGGGTTTAGAGAAAAAAAAAAAAAAAAAAAAAAAACCTAACCTAACCTAACCTAACCTAAAACAAAAACATCGGTAATATAAAAAAGAATTTAAGGTTCGCAATTATAAAAAAAAACGCGAAAGCGAAGTTAACGAAGATGACATGTAAAAAGCTGTTTTAGAAGTTGTGAATGAACTCAGACGGGTAGTCGAAGCTTTTAATGTAAAGCCTTATACATTATTTTACAGAATTAAAAAATTTAAAGAAAACATTCAGTCAAGGAATGAATATTATACTTCAAAGTACACAGTCGCTCAAGTGTTCAACAAGGACGAAGAAAATATGATAAAACAATATTTACTGAAAAGTTCTAAAATGAACTATAGCCTAACATATAAACAAGCGAGAGGGCTGGCGTTTGAATACGCAACAGCGCTTAAAAAATGCCCATCTAAGTGGGTAGAAAAAAGAGAAGCTGGAATTGAATGGTTAAAAGGGTTCATGAAGCGGCACAAAGAGCTTTGACTTGATATGCCAATGGTCTCAGCAGTAGATGGATGACTGGACCCTTGTTCCTAAAAGTCCTTGAACATTATTCAGAAGCTTACATGTTGCTCCACAGAACACCCAATCCTAATTACTATGGACAACCATGAAAGCCATTGTACTCTAGATGCCATCCAATACTGCCGCGCAAATGGCATGATTTTGGTTACGTTTCCACCACATTGCACTCATGAGATGCAACCCTTTTATTTGTTTGTTATTTATTTTATTACCCTTGACAACACATGTTATTTAAAATGACTGCTATGTATGTATGCTACACCACCTAATCAACAAATAAAGTTAGTGCTTTAATTCAAAATATTATTCTTTTTTTTTAAATTAGCTTTACGCCTGCATACTATTTTCATATTAACACTCTTAAACATTTATTTTTAGGGCGTCGAGAACAATATTCTTTGAATCGTGCTTTAGGCCCAAAGTCAATCTCATCCTCATAATAAAAATAAAAATAAAAAAACTTTATTCACTTATGTTAGCTTATTTAAAATTATTGTTCTGATTTTAGATGCCTCGCATACATTTTTATATTTATTTGCCATCATTTTTGTAAATAAGAAGCTGAATTTACTTTTGTAACATTTCTACACTAATACTCCCATAATCAGGTAGTGGAAACAGTCACTGGTTTGACTCAACTGGTTTGCAAGCCGATTGGGCGGAGTCAGAAACCAGTACAGAAAAGTCGTTGGAACAAACGTTTTAAAAAGCCGGAATCCGACCAAAACGGGGTTCAGTCGTTCAAGTAAATTCTTAGGGGTAACTCTGCCCGATAAGGAGAAGTAATGAAATTATAAAATCAGTGAAGTACTAGCTAATTGTTTTATTTAAACAAAATCTATAATACAAAGAAAGTTAGGACAAGTGTATGTAACAAATCAGAAGCAGGGATGCACCATGGACTTCTGGTGTATTCATACCACCTTGGTGTGACCGTACGCCCACGGCAAACAATGGTATGTAATTTACAATTATAATATGTATTTACGATAATTTTCAATTGTTAGCTTATTTTGGAGTATAACTTTTTCATGTTACAAAAGACATTATGTTTTCCAAAAAGTTTAGCAAAAGTATGTAGTAGTAATAGTAACTAAAGATAAATTCATTTAAGCTACCTACATTTAATTGCGATAGAAACCTTTTCTTGTGAAATCTTTCCATAATACTGACGGTTTTTTTTCCAAAGAATGATTTTGGCCATTTTAGCAATCGTTTACCTACAAACTGTGAATTTTCAACCATAAGCAATAATAACCACGTTGGAATGCCTACCTTCATATAATCTTTTCTTGTAGGTGAGCATGTTTTTTTTTCTAATAAGTACCTATTGCCTTAATTGCATTCCTTTTACAAATTAAAAACAGTATTAAAGCACAATTATAGTATCCGGATATAAAAAAAAATACCACGTTGTCTTTCCTTTTTTAAAAAAGTCCCTAGTTTAATACTTTTAGTTAGCTCAAGAAATAAGATGGCGTGAGGAATTTTTAGAAATCGGTAGAAATTTAATTTATTTGAACACATAACACGACATATTACAAATAATAGGAAGGTACAGAAAACAAAAATGTACATAAGAAGAATACAGATAGGTAGGTACAAACAGAAACAATTAGACAATTTGTTATATAATGGGGAGAAAAGGTCGGTGTCTCAGCATTATGCCGCTACAAGCCAAAGCTAGTATCAGCGCTGATTTTCAGACAAGAAGTAGTTTAATGGTACATCGAGCATTTTAAATATTATGATGTGGGCTCAAGCCTGTGGCTAAATAATAAACATGTTTTTTCGAATGGTGTACTCGCTGTTGAAAACATTTCAGGTCGATGCACCCACTGAGCCATGCTGTCGACGTTTGCTACAACCACGTAGTCGTCGCTCGCCGCCCGCAGCCACGCAGTCGCCGCTCGCTGCAGCCACGCAGTTGTCGCTCGCCACAGCCACGCAGACATCGCTCGCTGCAGCCACGCAGACATCGCTCGCCGCAGCCACGCAGCCGTCACTCGCTGCAGCCACGCAGACATCGCTCGCCGCAGCCACGCAGCCGTCGCTCGCTGCAGCCACGCAGACATCGCTCGCCGCAGCCACGCAGCCGTCGCTCGCTGCAGCCACGCAGACATCGCTCGCCGCAGCCACGCAGCCGTCGCTCGCTGCAGCCACGCAGACATCGCTCGCCGCAGCCACGCAGCCGTCGCTCGCTGCAGCCATGCAGACATCGCTCGCCACGCAGCCGTCGCTCGCTGCAGCCACGCAGACATCGCTCGCCGCAGCCACGCAGCCGTCGCTCGCTGCAGCCACGCAGACATCGCTCGCCGCAGCCACGCAGCCGTCGCTCGCTGCAGCCACGCAGACATCGCTCGCCGCAGCCACGCAGCCGTCGCTCGCTGCAGCCACGCAGACATCGCTCGCCGCAGCCACGCAGTCGTCGCTCGCTGCAGCAACGCAGACATCGCTCGCTACAGCCACGCAGTCGTCGCTCGTTGCAGCTACGCAGTTGTCGCTCGCCACAGCCACGCAGTCGTTGCAGCTACGCAGTTGTCGTTCGCCACAGCCACGCAGTCATCGCTGGCTGCAGCTACGCAGCCGCCACCGATCAGTAGCACAGCGCAATACCGTCACCCGTCAGGTACTTAATAAGTCTCGACCAGTAACAAACCCATAGAACTATTGATGTTGATAGTAAGGCAGAGGCGTCGCAGTCCGATTCCTTGTAGTAAACGTTCTATTAAAAAAAATAAACAAATCAACGCAATGAGAGACCTCGGTCTGTGACGCCACAGCCTCGGACCACGAATACTATTATTTATGAATTGTTATTAAGTATTCATTATCATACCTTTCGATAATTTAATTAAAAAAGGATGGAGTATTTAATTATTTAGTTATCCATCCTGATCCATGAGGATGTCGTGGTAAGGATCGGTAGTAGGTAACTTGAAAATTCGTGGGTACAAGTACAATATGTAAGAGACGCGCACTCCGTCTTTTGGCCGCCGGGTGCGGGTTATGTTTTTTAACTTCAAAGCCTCTAAACGGTTGAAGCGATTTGAATGAAAGAGATATTTAAATATTTTTCTGGATAAGATTCTATCTCGCCTCGTATCATATTGAAAAAAAAAAAGAGTTAAACGCTGGGGACTTAGTTTGGTTTTTTTTTTCCTTTTAATAAAGTTTCGATTAAAATTTGTTTATACCAATAATTTAATCACTTGTTCAGTGTAAACCTCTGTCTTTCTTACCTACAATGCAATTATTTGAATCACCATGACCGACGGAGGTCGTTCCAACACGTGGGTTTTCAATTTTCATCAGCGCATTCTAGCATTCGTTCACTTTCTAACAACTCCTAGGTTTTTCATTCATTTTATTTTGTCATTTCTAGTTTTAGTTTTAGTTTAGTTAGAATAATACGTCTGTGTAAAATTTAAGACAAACTCCATAATCCAATGCTATAATTACGAGTAACCGTACGAACGAACGTGCAAACAAACTGCACCAATATTGAGGTGTCTGTAGATTGGTATGGTTTATTGTAGGCAGGAATAGGAATGCCGTCAATTGCATTGTTTACGACATTAAGGAATATAAGTCAAAACTGTGTAACCGATTTATTTTTATTACCTTTAAAAAAAAAGTTAGTTTCGCGGGTACTTGGCCTAAAATAAACTTTCTTGGTGTTAATTATCGAATACAATTTAAAGTACCTATACTTGCCGATTTGAGATCCTTTCTTAAATAAATATTACCAACAGAACAACTTTATCCTTATCTCGACTCGTGTAAATTTTAATTTTTATTCAGATTTTTTGATATTAATTGCAATTGACTTTTTCGACCAGAATTACGCAACCTCACGTAGTCGCAAAAGGTTTTTTACATTGGTGTTATTATTAGGCTATTAGAGAGACATGAAACAAGCTGGTGGACATTGAAGAACCATGACGTACTACGTACCTACTTACGACGTACTACTTATATTATTCCAGAAACAAAACGAAAGCAAAGAAAAATAATATTATTGTCCGTAGTGTTATATACTGTCATGAAACAGCTCATTTGCAGGATGTGAAAAGAATTGTAACTGTCCCAATATACCTGATCGCTTAACACATGAAAAATCTCGCTTGTAATATAAACGTTTATAATAGACAGAAGTCACCTGGAGAGATTGTTTTTTAGCCTTTTAGCGCATGATTTGGAAGCTCCTTCTATCATTAACGTACCCAGAATAAATTAAATTAGAACACGAATTAGGTACTTTTTTACCTACTTTACACAATACATGTGTAAAAAAATAGCTAATATCGAGTTAAAATTTAAATAACAACTCTTTTTTCTGCTTGATGTGTTTTGTCGTTATAATAGTTATATTCTCAAAAGAGTAGTAGCACTTTTCCAGTAAAGACTGTTTCCAAACTTAAAATTGTTCTGAAGGGAGGTATGAAATACGAAATACGCATCAACTACCCCGAACTTTAGATCTGTCTCCTAGACGACCTCAGTCGTGGGGCAAGTAGAGGTCCGCCTGCAACCCGGGAAGTTGCGGGTTCGTTTCACGCCTCGTGAGAGGTTTAGTACGATCTGCGGGTATTGTTTCGGGCCTGGGTGTCTACATAATGCTATGTGGGTTGTTCACCATTATTTAGTTATTTGTCTCGAGATACTATGACTAAAACACAATTGAGGGACATTCAGGTTACCAAAACGATTAATAATTATGGGATGTTTTGTCAGCAATATTTGTACATCATATTATCGATAAGGATGTCTCGCCTAGAGCGAATGGTCAAAAGAAAATTACAACTGGACCAATCCAGATGATAGCCTCTCAAAATTTATGGTAAAGATCGTGGGACGACCGACTCTTAGAAGTACAATGAGGGGTCATATCACCATTAACTAGGATACAATTAGCTTCTTCTAAAGATTAAATTGGCCTAAGACCTGTCGGAATAAAAAGGGATAATTTATCTTGCGAAATAGACAAGGTACAGTGTAGTTAAGACGATTTTCTGAAGCTGAAGCTAGTTTTGATCAGCTCGATTAATTGATAGTATTTTGAGTTACCTACATGTCATGTTTTTATGCGAAAAATGAGTATGGTCTTGCAAAAATAATGAACTCTTATAAGAATAAAATAATAATAAAATTCAACTTAAATATAACAAAATAAATATATTATAATCCTTATTATAATAACCTGTATTCAGTCAAAAGGCCGATTGGTTTATCTTGCACAGTGTTATGTTATTTGAGTCGCTTTTTGAGTATCTTGTAGGGTTGGATGAGGTAACCTCGAAGTGGTTGTTCGTCTAGAGTAATGGAGGTTTATTGCGTGTACTGACTTGAAATAATTTTGAAATCTTAGTGGTTCTTGAAATGGGTTGATAAAAAGAGGATAAATGCAAAATGCTCCATTAAAATGTGAGGATTAGTTAGTAAAGCAGACAAAACATAGATAAGTACCTGAAGAAGTGGGAAATTGTTGCCAGAATGTTACCCAACCACATATTATGTATACAAATATTGTTCCTTTTGTAAATTGAAAATAAATGTCTTATTTATTAATTTTTTTATAATGTCGGCTTGGGGTATAAACCAGTTACAAAAATAAAGAAGTATATGTTTCACTGATAAAATTAGTCAAAGGTTTGTCACCATAGAATCATGACCCTCCTCATTGCGCGGTCGGGTAGCGAAAACGTTGATGACTGGTATGGTAATGAATCATTCATAAGTAGGTATCACAAACACATTGGAATCTTACTTGTTTGTTATTGTACTTAATTCAGATGGTAAATGTACTTGTGAAAAATGTAGTTTATATGATTGTGACTAAAATAATTACGATTGTGAAACCACCTTGAAATGTACAATAAGTTTCCAATGATACTATTGTTGTATGTATTTAATAAACTGGGATGTGCAGTTATTATTTATGTAAGAAATGCTATGTACAAATTGAATATTATGTAGTACTATGAGCACATGAAATCATATAAAATGCACATGATGATTTAGTTTAAGTAAACAACAAAATCACGGTTATGAAACCACCTTGATTATGTACAAAATGTTTTAAATCATACTATCATTTTATTTATAAACTGCGATGTGCAGTTATTATTTATGTAAAAAAATACGATGTACAACTTGAATATTATGTGGTGCTATGTGCACATGAAGTCACACGAGGTGCTATGTGCACGTGACTTAGTTTTAGAAGTGCTATGTGCACTGGACTCGCCTAGTTTTAGAAGTGCTATGTGCACAGGACTCGCCTAGTTTTAGAAGTGCTATGTGCACTGGACTCGCCTAGTTTTAGAAGTGCTATGTGCACAGGACTCGCCTAGTTTTAGAAGTGCTATGTGCACTGGACTCGCCTAGTTTTAGAAGTGCTATGTGCACAGGACTCGCCTAGTTTTAGAAGTGCTATGTGCACAGGACTCGCCTAGTTTTAGAAGTGCTATGTGCACAGGACTCGCCTAGTTTTAGAAGTGCTATGTGCACAGGACTCGCCTAGTTTTAAGTGCTATGTGCACAGGACTCGCCTAGTTTTAGAAGTGCTATGTGCACAGGACTCGCCTAGTTTTAGAAGTGCTATGTGCACAGGACTCGCCTAGTTTTAGAAGTGCAGAGTGCACAGGACTCGCCTAGTTTTAGAAGTGCAGATTGCACAGGACTCGCCTAGTTTTAGATGTGCAATGTGCACAGGATTCACCTACTTTAGAAGGACAATGTGCACAGGATTCACCTTTTCTAGAGTGCAATGTGCACGGGATTCACATACTTTAGAGGTGCTATGTGCACATTGATCTTGTATAGATTAAGATTTAGACACTAAGAATGTGACTTTTTGTGTTACCTATAAAAATGTATTGTTCACGAGGACGCGAACACTTTATCAGGATGGACGAGTTGTTAGCTTATTTAAAATTATTGTTCTGATTTTAGATGCCTCGCATACATTTTTATATTTATTTGCCATCATTTTTGTAAATAAGAAGCTGAATTTACTTTTGTAACATTTCTACACTAATACTCCCATAATCAGGTAGTGGAAACAGTCACTGGTTTGACTCAACTGGTTTGCAAGCCGATTGGGCGGAGTCAGAAACCAGTACAGAAAAGTCGTTGGAACAAACGTTTTAAAAAGCCGGAATCCGACCAAAACGGGGTTCAGTCGTTCAAGTAAATTCTTAGGGGTAACTCTGCCCGATAAGGAGAAGTAATGAAATTATAAAATCAGTGAAGTACTAGCTAATTGTTTTATTTAAACAAAATCTATAATACAAAGAAAGTTAGGACAAGTGTATGTAACACTTATAACGTTAAGACTTAATATTCTTATAGCAAAAAATCAAGAATTTATTTTAATTCTATGGCAGTGACTTGATTTAAGGAGTATTTTAAGAATGATTTTAGTATTCCGTAAAAATAAAGTATGATATTGCATAATTAATATATTAAGTCTTATCATACATTAACAATAAAACAAGCATTTTATGCAATGACAGATAACAAACTATACCTTCATAATAATCAACTAAAAAAATCTTACCTAGTTTTGGTACATACGTTTTATGACATGATAATAATATATCTTGTATTATGAGATCACTATTACTGTTATTAAAGTTGAACTCATTGTAAAGAATAATAAATGTTATGTTTCATAGAGAATTGTTTTAGGTACTTATATTATCAGATTTCCTTGTAAATAGCTAATAATTAATTATGTTATTGTGAAACTAAATTAGAGCCGGTGTCAGTCAAAATAGTATTTATTAAAAATGATCCAAACCCACATTTACCAAGATATCTCGAAAAATATGAAACTAATCGTAATAATACTTTAACACCTAAAAATAACGTATAATGTTCTTTAGAAAAACAAATGATAAAAGATCAAAGCAAGGCCAACAAACAATGAAACATCGTTTAAACTTCAATCCTTCATAACTCAAAAGTAACTTAATGTGGATTGGAACGTTTTACTTAAGCAACGTCCACTTGATGCCTGCGCGGGGCGCGCTCGGCCCCGCCCACAAGTACCGCAGAAGGGACACTTCAGACAGCTATTGTGCATACAAAACTAAATTTGAATACAGTAGGTAGGTATTTGCACTAACTAGACCCCACACTTTATCACATCTGTCCCAAGGCGGGAATCGAACCCACCTCCTGCGTCGCAGGCGGACCTTCGCCCACCACGCCACAGAGGTCACCAATCGATCTATTACAAATTTATAAAGCTTTAGATATTTGTTCAGACGACAATATACCTACCTACCTAGGTATGAACAGCTTTAGTTTATAATGACGATTGCAAAAGATACCTACAGTAGGTAGGTAACTACTGTTACTGATCACTGATCAGACAGACGGCATAGGGTGAGTAATAAATAAATAAATTAAATAAATAATGCTGGACAATTCACACAGCATTATCTAGCCCCAAGCTAGCAGAGCTTGTGTTATGGGTACTAGATAACTGATATACTTAATACAATACACTACATAAATATATATTTTTTTATTATACATAGAAAACACCCAGACCAACGGAACAAATTTCTGCAGATCGTACACAAATTTGTTCCGAGACGGGAATCGAACCCGCAACCTCCTGCGTCGCAAGCGGACCTTCGCCCGCTGCGGCACGGAGGTCGTCTATATTAGTTTAAAATAATAATCAGTTAAACCTTTGTCACCAACCTTTAGTAGGTACCTACACATCCCATCTGTACGAATCACTTTTCATAATCTATGATTTTCAAACAAAATGTCAGGTACAATAGAAAATAATACTAAAGTCATTTATAACGGGATATTTACCAGTTATTCCGTGATCATGGCGCATGAAACTGTGCCGAAATATTGGAAAGCTCAAAACTCAAATGCAAATCATGGTAAATATCCCGTTATAAATGACTTTAGTGTTAATAACCATGATGGATTTAAAAGTTTAATAGAAAATAATGTACAAAAATTAATTTTGGTTGGTTTTAGTTGATATTCGGTTTACTCACCGATGATAGGTAAGTTAAGCCACTATCTTTTTTCTTCGCAGTTGATTAATTTTTAGACGTTTTTAACATGCAAGACGGCATTTTAATTTGGTTTTATTCGCATGCGGTTTCGCGATGGGCGTAGGCGAACGACTAACTCATGCATGGCGCAAAGTAATAGTAGTTCAATGCATAAAACATAATTTTTGAGCCTTGTGTGTTCTTGTAAATCTATGAATCGTAAATTTTGAACCTTTTTGTAGTCAAAAGAACTTGTACGTACGAGTGGAATGATACATTCGGCACTTTTGATTCACTGTCACTTTTACATTCGAAAACACTGCACCGCACCATTGTTGCCTTTAGTTTTTATTGTTTTTAGGTGCGGGAATGTCCACAGGTACACTTTATTTACAATAAACTTAGAAATCAAAATTTTACAACAATCTCGATGATTCTCGTGTCGAGCTCCGTCAATGTTGTAGGAAATTTGTTTAGCAACTAGAGTTGTTAAACAATGAAAAAACCGGCAGGCGAGAGAGTGATAGCAAGCCATTCGTTCTATCTCATTTCTTCTTAGGTTTTAGGCATAAGTCATTCTCTGTTTACTCTGTTTAGTGTGACTGCGATAGCATTTGCGCGTATGCTATTTGCTATAGCATTCTCTTTCTACGGCCTGGTAGCCTCTTTTCATGTTGATTGACTGACTGGCAGTGGCAACCAAAAGCAAAGCAACGGGCACCTCCCTCAGTAGACAATAAATTTTATACTCTGTAAATTTGTAAAAATCAATAATATTAGGTTATAAAAAAAAGTATATTAAATTAGTGTACCTACTTATTTATTTTATTTTGCATTAATCTGTGCTTTTCATGTTTCATGTTGTGTTGTCCGTTTGCTTGTGTTGTCCGTTTGTTTTAGCAAAATCATTTTTATGCAAAATTTTAAGATCTAGGTTCGCTATACCGATCATATTCTGTTCTCGAAGTTTATGACACTCCTACACAGACACTGGCAGAGTCGTAGCGAAAAGCAAGCGGCGCCATTAAAAAAGAAGTTGAAGTTGAAGACAGTAATGTCAAAATTTTAGGTTAGTTGTGTTGTGGTTCATACGAAAGTTCAGGATTATTTATGATTTTTACCCGTAGATTTGCCGAAAAAACATAATTGTTCTCATTTAAAATGTCTACTCGATGGTAATTAAGTGATTTCGTCTTATAACATTTATTCCTGGAAATTCCACACTAACGATTTTGCATTTTTATTAATCCAGGTATCCTATTTACCAAAGAGGAAATCCTCAGCTCAGAGTATTTCTGCCCAATTTCTGGTTGAAACTAGTCCGCCCTTCCCGAAGCCAGCTTCCCAACATTGTGAATTTTCAATGCTCCATGGAAATGACGAAGCATGATATAAGAAATTATTTGGAAAAAATATACAAAGTTCCCGTGATAGATGTCAGAACAAGGATTGCTTTGGGCAAGTTCAAAAAGGATGTTGGAAAAGGCTACGTTACTAAGGATGACGATATCAAATACGCATATGTGACTCTGGTAATTCTTATTTTACACTAACTTCTGCCCGCTCCTTCGCACACACCATCTACCTCCCTACCAATTTTCAGCAAGATCTGCATGAAAAGTTAAGACAGAATTTTCACTTCACTGTTAAAATATTTGCATGGATGTGCAAATAATTTTTATTATTAATATTTAAGTGCTCATAATTTTATCTAAATGAGTTCTACTTATATTACTTCACTAATTCTACTTATAAATTACTTGTTTCTTTTAGCCAAAGGACCAAAAATTCGAATACCCAGACCTGTTTTCTGCCAAAAAAGATGAAGAAGAAGAACATCTCAAATCTTTAGATGATTCCAAGAAAACATTCAAAAAGTATCTTGAACAAAATAAGGATAGGTCTGATGTACCTAGCTGGTTCTCTATTTAGCAAATAAATTTATTTAAGTTGTCATAATTTCTAGGTATAAAAGTAGGTATTTATAGTGAATTTCCAATTGTAGCCAGTTGCATTCTCGAAATAGAAAATTATAATTGATCTATCAGAGTTCACTTCATTGAAACTCACACACCTTATCTACAAAATAATGGTGGACAATTGACACAGCATCATCTGGCATTCTAGCCCCAAGTTCAGCAGCTTGTGCTAAGGGTACTAAGTTAAAGATTAAATTTTAAAAGCTGGCACAATCTTCCTTTATTGTTCGTATACTGGTCTAGATTTTTCAGTTTGGATTATTGTATGAAAAAAGAAAAGATTATCATGCCAGCTCTTCAAATGTATCTTTAACCGATTCATTGCCACCTTAATTTTTAGAGCCTTTCCGCCCCGGCCCTATACAAAATTTAATGACGCGGGAGTGGCGTCATTGGCCCTACTGGATGACGCACCGAGCGCGTTGTTGGCCCCCGGTAAAGTTATTATGCTATTTTAAGCAATTTCTACTATAATAATACAAGGAAAGACCTGTTACTGTATTTTCTGTTTAATTCACATCCAACATGCGGTTGGTGAGATGTATCGTGTGTTAGGCGAGCTATTCAACGCATGTTTATGTAACGCATATCTCCCAAATGAACTTATGAGAACTGTGGTGGTTCCAGTACCGAAAAACAAGACCGGAGACTTGTCTAAACTTAGCAACTTTCGACCAATCTCGCTTGGTACAATAGTAGGTAAAATCCTTGAGAGGCTCCTGCGACCTGCACTGGTGGCGGATATAACGATAGACGACGCGCAATTTGGTTTTCGTCCCGGTACGGCAACTGATTCTGCAATATTTAGTGTCAAACATACTGTCAATTACTATATCGCTAGGGAAACCTCTGTTTATGCATGTTTTCTTGATCTGAGCCGTGCCTTCGATCTCGTAAATTATAATTTACTATGGTCGAAACTCGGTAGAAGTGATGTCAATGGTAGCATTGTGAATTTGTTGCGGTACTGGTATGAGAACCAAGTAAATAATGTCAGATGGGCAGACACGATGTCTAACGACTACAGGCTAGACTGCGGGGTGCGGCAGGGGGGGGTTAACCTCTCCGGATCTCTTTAACCTGTACATGAATGATCTGATCGCTGAACTGAGGAGGACTAGAATCGGATGCCACATAGGTAATATGTGTATGAATAATTTCAGCTATGCGGACGATATGGTCCTGCTTAGTCCATCGATCAGCGGACTTTGTAAGCTTCTTGGCATATGTGTGGATTATGCCAAAGCACACGGATTAAGATATAATGCCAAGAAGACTGAGATGATGGTCTTTAAGTGGAAGGGAGGTCCGGAGAGATAACCTGAGGTATTTTTGGAAGGCACGCCAGTGCGGGTCGAAAGGAGCTTCAAATATCTAGGGCACATTCTCACCGATGAACAGAAAGATGATGAGGACATGGAGAGGGAACGGCGGGCTCTGGCTGTGCGGTGCAACATGCTCGCTCGTAGATTCGCAAAATGTAATGAGCAGGTGAAACTAACTTTATTTAGGTACTACCTATTGTCAAAATTTCTATACATGTCAGCTTTGGGTAGGTCCCATTTGTTCTATGGAACATGACGTCATAGTACAAAATGAAACATTTTCGTCCCTATTTTTTCCATGGAACTACATACTACCTTTTCACCCGAGTTTCATGTCATAGAACAAAATGAGAATCAGTTTTTCCAAAAACCTTCCATGATGTATAAGACGTGAATGACATTAAACACTGACGTTAATACCAGGTACAGTTCACTATAAAAAAAGAAACTACTCGCTACCTAAATAATATTTTTATTTTGCAAAATAAAAACAAAACAGCACTTTAACAATACTTATTTCTTTAACTACTTACAAACTAAAAACAAGTTTTCTTACCGCTAATATATTCTTATATTAAACAGTCCGCGATAAAAACTAACTAAAACCATTCCTTCTTTTAACTAAAACGTTCTTATATTAAATAGTCTCCGAAAAATACTTATTTTGTAGAAAGAGTTCTCCAGCACAAATTTTACAATATAAATCATAAATTTTGATGGGTTCATAGTCATTATGCATCGGGTACCGAAGATGTAGGCAGTCCTGGCAACGGCCCGTGGATGACATACCCTCTTCACTCATAATTACTCTGTAATCTTGCAGATAGTAAAAAAATAGATCTATCAAGATGGTTTTTGGTAACTGCAACTGTTTTAACATAATGTACATATTTTCAATATTTTCAAATATTG
This sequence comes from Eupithecia subumbrata, assembly GCA_949316285.1. Taxonomy (NCBI): domain Eukaryota; kingdom Metazoa; phylum Arthropoda; class Insecta; order Lepidoptera; family Geometridae; genus Eupithecia; species Eupithecia subumbrata. The sequence goes on from OX438643.1 coordinate 80,121, forward strand.
ACGCCGGGTTATTGAGACAACAATCAATATTTGATTTCATGTACTCAAACAAACTTGTCAAAGCCATTTCATATAAAGTCTTAGGTTGTTTAGAGAACAATTTACGGATTACTTCAAGCCTGTTCATTAGTTTCTTTTAGTTTTGTTCAAAACAAGTATTGATATTTTCGGGCTTTAAAGACAAAATACTATGTTGTGTCAATTTTGATTTACTCGTGAAAGATAGTTTATACAAAAAAGATCGAGTCGGTCTCTTTCGAAAACCGGCCAGTGTGCTCTTTAATGAGTCGACAAGTAAATAGTTTTGTTCAAAAACATTTCTACGCTAATTTCTCCAATAGTTAACTGTAGCTGGTTTTCTAATATGTACCTGTCCCTGTTAATGTTTTTTTTTTCGCGTTTAGTTAACGATTTAGGTTTATTTAACACTTTTATTGCTTTAATTTTATTGAAAATTGCATCCTCAGCCATTTTTGTCAAAAATATTATAAACGATGGCGGAGTTCTTTTAAAATGGCCCACAAAATTGTGATGCCAACTCTCCACACTGTTAGTGGTCCTATGTTTAATTCCAAAACAGCACCAAGACTTACGAAAATCATTTTTTAACCAGAACGATTCCATGTATTTTACAAATTTTAGTAAGTTATCGTTTGAAATAGAAGCCACTTCCGCTTTTATATATACCCAACCATTGTCTAGCTCAGATAGAGGTAAAAACGGCAATACTGTACAAAGTGACACAATTCTTTGCAAGAATATATCATTTGATAAATGCAGTTTTTTCGCCTTTCGTCGTAAAGCTCGCGTAAAATGAAAGTAACAGCCATGGTAATTTGCATTTGGGAAAACTTCCTGAACAGCAGCGATTGCAGCCCTCTCAAAATCTGTTATAATTTCTGTCGGTGAAAATCCCGGAATAGTAGATTTTATCAATTCTAGCAGACGCACATACATTTCTTTTGTTTTTTTGGTAATCAGAACATATACGAGTGGAATTATATTAGTCAACTCATCAGAACTCCCTAAATCCCCATGCATGGTGTAAAGTTCTGTAAATGGTGCAGGACAAACTTCGAAAGTGCCATCAAGTAGTATTATTTTAATATTTGGTATTATTCGTCTGGCTTCTTTTGAACAAAACAGCAAAATGCGGCTGTCTTCATCGTTAAAATCGGCAAGTAGCATATCGGTATATTGAGTGGGAATTTCTAACACACATGCATCATTACAAGACAGCAAAGGAACTTGAAAGTGTTCATTCCTTTTACGATAAATCGTAGATTTGACTTGTTTATATGAAGGTATATTTTGTATAAAATGTATACCTTTGTCGTGAAATGTTGACACCACTTTTTTGTACACATTCGGCACAGTATCTTACCCTAGACCCGCTTCTTCGACACACGTTGCTATCACGTTTTTTGTAATTTCTTTTGTTTCGTCTTTCACACAATTTATGTGATGTGGTTTATTTTTCATTATTAATTTCTCCGTCTAAAAATATAATAAATATAAATTTTATAAAAAAGCTTTTTAAAGCTGAAAATTGAAAAAAAATATTATTTACATAATTAACTCACCATAGAAATCTTCATACTTCCGACACATTTCAGTTTCCGATAATTTATACATCGCCATAATGACATTCCTCTAGTATAATTTGTCTGTAGGTAATATTCTTTATCACCATGCTGTAAAACTTTTCCACGACCCCGTTGCAGAAAATTCAAACTATCAAAATTTACGTTTATTTCCATTACGATAAACAAAGATCCAATCCAATCATTGTAAACAATCAACAATAAATAAGTGAGAACCCTGCGACTGCAGCTCTCTCAAAATCCGTTATGGTGCGTTACGGCATTATAATTTTTGTTAGGGAGTAACCATCTAATCAAAAATGTCACTAAGACAAGTGGTAGCAAATCATTCTCGAGTGGCCAGTTTACATATCAACTTCAAGAAGTTTATATACCTACTAGCTGTACCCGCGACTTCGTTCGCGATTGCCTCACCTGCCGACTAATTAAGTTCACATTTAACCATAGTCTCTCATATTATGAAACACCGCCGTGCAAAAAATCGTGTAGTGTCTACGGGGGCTAATCCCATTCTTTATCCACACGACTTTTAGCTACGACTCGGCCAGCGTCAGTGTTAAGAAGTGTCATACTCGTTTCACTTCTTACTGATGGTTCCGTTCAGCTGGGGCCCTATTCTGCTATACTAATCGCTTCACTATGACAGGGGTATCGACACAGAATGACACGTTTGGGTATTCCACCTCAGATGACGGAAATTATGATGAATGCAGATGGAGAGACGTGCGTCAAGTTTGAAACTATTAATTTATCTCGCACGCACTATCTGGAGTTTTATTAATCTAAGGATTCTATGTGTTGATTCTGCGACGATTCCATTGTCATACTGAAGCAATTGTATTGCAGAATTGGGCTCCTGATCCATTTGACTGGACCACCGTAATTTTTTTTTCGTTAGTAGGTAGGTACAGTTGGCTGTGTACCACAGTAAAAAATATTTTTCTGTGGTCAAGTTAGTTTAATTGGACCACTTACTGCAACCAAACTTCGGTAGTACAGTTAACTGGACCAGCTAAACCACCATATATCATGTAAGGTAGGAACCTAACTTATTTTTCCAAGACGCCTTAGTAGGTAGGAACCTAACTAATGGGTGCTTCTTGGAAAAATACATAGATAGGAACTAACCTACCCTCTATCTACTGATTTTTTTCTTCTAACTCCAGATTATTTCATGAATCTACTGATTTTCTACTCGACTTTCTACTGATTTAGTCAAATTCGATCTTGCAACACTGTTTCTAACAAAAATAATGAACCTTACTGAATTCCAGGATAAAATGTATTCCATGTCCTTCCTTGTAGTATGAACTCAAAACGTGCCAAGTTTAATTCCAACTCATTACCTATGTAGTTTCGGCGTGATGCGCGGTGAAGGAATTTGACTTTCATCCCCTCTGCCAGGGGAACCTTACTGAATTCCGGGATAAAATGTATCTTTCCTCATAGTATGAACTAAAATCATTCCGAGTTGCATTCGATTTCATTAAGTAGTTCCGTCGTGATGCGCGGTTAAAGAATTTTACTTTCATCCTCTCTCCCAGGGGAACCTTACTGAATTCCAGGATAAAATGTATCCCATGTCCTTCCTTGAACTCAAATAGTACCAATTCAGTCCAACTCATTCAGTAGTTTCGGCGTGATGCGCGGTGAAGGAATTTTACTTTCATCCCTTCTCCCAGGGGAACCTTACTAAATTCTGGGATAAAATGTATCTTTCCTCGTAGTATGAAATCAAATTATGCCGAGTTCCATTCGAATTCATTCAGTTGTTCCATCGTGATGCGCAGTTAAAGAATTTTACTTTCATCCTCTCTCCCAGGGGAACATGACTGAATTCCGGGATGAAATGTATCCCATGTCCTTCCTCGTAGTATGAAATTAAATCGTGCAAGGTTTCATTCCAACTCATTCAGCACTTTCGGCGTCATGCGCGGTGAAGAAATTTTACTTTCATCCCCTCTCCCAGGGAAACCTGACTGAATTCCGGGATAAAAAGTATCCTATGTCCTTCCTCGTAGTATGACCTAAAATCGTGCCGAGTTTCATTTAAAATATCTTCAATGTACAGAATTGGACCTGTTACAGTTTTATTATAAGTACATCTTGTACTTAGTTTGTTCTATGGAACAATTTGAGACAAAAATTACAAACTGTTCTATAGTACAAATAGGGACAATATTTTCTCAAATTGTTCTATTACGTCATGTTCCATAGAACAAATGGGACCTACCCTCAGCTTTGGTCATCATTTAATTTAACAGAAAATCTTATAGTACACTCAGAATCCAATATAATAACGCATTTCGCATTCTAATGAAAAAACCTAGATATTGTAGTGCGTCGGGTATGTTTGCCGAGGCCGGAGTTCCCGATTTCTACGCCATCAGATCGCGCATCTTTTCTTTCTGGAAACGTCTGCGCGCATTCACGAACTCTTATCTTGCAGTGCATCGCTGAGTGCCCAGATAATAACTACTTCCGCTATTGGATATCGGTGTACCACAGTGGGAACCGCAAGTAGAAATTGAATTTAAGTAGAAATTTAATATTACCTACTTAATAGGTAATTACTTTTATTTACCTATAGTATGCTAATCTCTTAAAATGTTATGCTATACCTATATATTTTGTAAAACTATGGACTTGTCCGAAATAAAGATTATTATTATTATTACCTAATTAGTTTAGTGTGATTTAAAGTCTATCTACGTGTTTTATAGGAGATGGAAGGTAAGTTACAGATTTCCACCATGAGTTATAAACCTTTGGCTAGTATTCAATCGCAAATAATATAATAATATATTTTATATTTTTTTTTCTAGAATAATTTAGGAAACGCAAATGTAGTCCCGAAACGGAAATAGAAATACAGTGCGACGATGACCAGTTATTAATTAGAAAACGCTAATATATTCCCTATATATTTGCGTCTTCTCCCACGGAAATAGAATCACAGTGCGACGATGACCAGTTATTCGAGCACAACTCTCAGTTCTGGGAACCTAGTAGTACATATTATGTAGAGGATACGAGGAAGGACGGTCCAACGTGCACAACGGATTCGTCGAAAACAACAAAAGATAGTGCAACGTGCACTGAGCAGCAGACGGAAGATGTACAAATACAGGCTGTGACAGTCACTGATATACACGGCTGCAAATATTTTGGGCAATTTAAAAAACCATAATCTAGGTAATATTAATAAAGGTTTTTTTGGGTAGGAAACGTTCTAGAAACTTGTTTATTAGTTCTTGACCTTGATGAGCTAAAAAATATTGCATTCAGTAAATATTTTAGTAATTAGTTTATTTTAAGTTGTCTATCAATACGAATATTTATTCTGAGGAATTTTATGGTAAAAATATGAATATATTATTATTATAACGAATTATTTATGCGTTTTGAATCAACATAAATATATACCATAAGATCTGGGTGGATCACACTATTATTAGATTTTTTATATTTTAGAGTATGAATTATGGATTACTTACCTAATAAACAATTATACCGTGTGGTTGACAACCCATGACAATTAAATTATCCAAAAAAATCTAGTGGCCATTATTTAGTGTCTCTAATGTGTTAGTTTGTATATAAAATAAAAGAATTACATACTTGTTTAAATTAAAAAAAAAATTCAACCATTTTCTAATGACGCGCTTGTCGCGTCATTACTCATTGGCCTCCCTGAAGGTTTGATAAGCAACTATTATGACATGGTTGACAACCCCTGACGATTTAATTTTCCAAAATCTAGTTGCCAAAGATATTAGTGTCTCTAACGTGTTAGTTTGTATAAAAAAATAAAAGGATTTTTTGTTTAAATTTAATAAAAACTGATATATTTCAACAATTTTCTAATGACGCGCTTGTCGTGTCATTGGCCTCCCTGAAGGTTTCCTCATGACGCGCTAGGTGCGTCATGGGCGAGGAAGCGGTCTGTTATACTTCATGTACTATACATAGATAGATATTTTTTATTCATCTGCATAGGTACCATAAAAATATTTGCCCAAAGTGGGAATCAAACCATCAACCTCCTCAGCAATGGCTAACTCTTGAGCAATCTGTAATAGCCAGTTAACAAAAAATTAAAAAGTGGGTGTTTCTAACATTAATCCTTTAGGTTGGGCTTGAGTTCTTTTTCCTAAATTATTTAATTGAGGCTTTTTTCTATTCCCCACACACAGTAGGCTGGCAGGTTGTTTACAAACATTGTGCATGAGAATGGCTAGAGTATAAAATGAAATGTATACTTATGAAATCAAACTTTTATTAGAAACTAATGAAGCATTATTTTCTAAGTACTTTTCTTAATTACAATAATACATAAATCAGTCTAGTTCAAACACTGAAAACAATTATGTTTTCTACAAGAAAACGAACGAAGAACTTAATAAATTGTTTCGTAACAATAACTTGCTGTGCTTGAACAAAATGCAATACATTCTAAAAATAGTTTTACACAAAAAACTTCCTTAAGAATGCAATTTTATCTAAGCTAGCTAGTTTATAAAGGATGGTGTTACTATAAAAGATAATTGTCTGTTAAATTTTAAATAGACATTTAGATACATTAAGAGTCTGGTAACAAAAACAATTCAGACCACCACCCAGAACTCGGAAACTATTATAAGGTTATTTACTTAGAAAACAAAGAAGAAACAAAAACAATGGCATTCAATACCTTTTACCTAATAACTATTTATCATTCAAAATTTACATTTTAAATACCTAATAAAATAATGAATGATATTGTCTGGTAGGAACATAACTATGGCTCATTTTAATTCTTGTCTATTATTTTTTATAATAATACCCATTAATATATGCCACGAGAGAGTCAATACTATAAGAGGCTTATTATAATAGAAGATTGTATTCCAATCTGAAAGTTATATATTATTAATTTATCATAGCATTTCTAATCAACAGAATATCAACACAAGTAGGAACAGTTGTAAAAATGAATATTTTACAGCTCAAGTTTTATCTTAAGAGTATGAATGTTAAAATTCATAGCTCTTAAAGACTTGAACTGTATTCATCCATGAATGAGGCAGAATGACATCGTGGACACTCGGCTATGTCAAGGAGAAACGTTACCTGAAAGTAAAAATATTGATTTATGAATGTTTCAATAGTTCATTAGGTACTCTAATCAGTATTACTTGACCTGCAAGTATTGGTTATCCAAAGAACCAACAATGTAAGAAGAGCAGCTGCACAATTTTTTTTAAATTATATAGCAAACTATAATAAAAAATTGTAGGAGGGTAGGTAACTAAAACTTTGCCATGGGCTAAAAGATACGTAGCTCAGCTCTAAGGTATTCGAAAAAATCCATAGTTATCTTAAAAGTCACTCGCTCATCTAGGATAAAAACCAACAGGGTAGTCATTTAAATATTTAAGTAAAACTGCTTACTCGAGGATGTATCTCGCAAACCAAACGAATCCGGCCGTTGCAATAATACCCGCATGCTCGGCAGAACACAATAGTTTTATCTCTTCTACACGAGCACTTCTTAATGTAGGTATTATTAATTTCCGGAATACCTCTCCCCATGCGACCCGAAAACTTTTGAGCTTTTCCAGCAGCTGCAGCGACGATTGGAGTGGTTTTAGTGTCCATGGTTTTTTATTTCAGGAACAGCGAAGATGAGAAATATACGGTGAGGTGGTATATGAATGCGTACTGCGTGCGTAGGTGGCACAGAATACCTTCCTATAAAGTAGGTGGTGAAAGTGAACACTATTATATCACAGTAGATAAATAGTAATTTTATTGTGTTCGTTGTGGGGCGGCGCGGCGGCGGTGGCGCGGTGCCGGGGAAAAACGGAATAAAGTAAAAAAAGCGGCGGCTGGCTTCTGACAGGGCGCCTCCCGCCTCCGATTAATTCAACTTCAACTTCTTATTTCATGGCACGCGTCACTTTGTTTATGCAGAGTTTGTGCGCATGTGAATGGTTAGTCTGTGAGTGGGCTGCCAACTCCTCGGTTGAAGAAGAGACCAATTTTGATGTTAATTTATAGCACTGTTTCTCACTTGAACCATTCCCCATCATAGATGTAAAAGAGGGGAGATGAGGCACTATCAAACAAATCAGGTCCAATTAGGTCCTCCCACCTCAGTCGTAGTCGGACCGGCGGCGGCGCGGGCGTTCGTGGTACGCTTCTTGCTACGATGTACTTTTGTGTGATTTATTGACTAAAAGACTATAGCAATGCCCTCGTGTGCACTAGGTATACAAATAGCTATTTTAAACATTTTGGGATAAACGTAAAGTAAATGTATCTTTATGTAGGACATTTTCGCTGCGTTGCCCGCTGCGCTGCACGGGGCCACGTTTTTTTTTTTGTTTAGAATGACATTTTTAAATTAGTAATATCTTTTGAATGAGATGTCCGATTTAAATAATTCAAAAAGTAATCTACAGTATACATTACATTGAAACAATCTTGAAATGATTTATTTGGATAAGGATATTAATCCTTATCAAATAAATCATTTGAAGATTGTTTCAATACCATAAGTACCTTTGTTAATACAAAATGATATGATTTTGGTCGAAAAATACTTATAATAAGTACAACAGTTGGACATAATATGGTATCACGAAGTTTTTTCTAGATAATGATACCTAATGTTCTTTAATATTGTAAAACATTTTTTTGTTCTATCATCAATTATGATGGTATCAGCGTGGAGCATCTCCAGCATGCAGGTCCCCATATCAATGGGGTGCTAGCTATGTTTTACTCGCTCTGCGTGAGTCACTCATATTTGCCTGTCGATATGATGAAAACGATCGTAGTGCCAGTGGTGAAAGATAAGACTGGAGACCTAGAAATATTTAAGTATTGGTATGAGCACCAGATCAACAGCGTACGATGGGGGGGAGCAATGTCGGAACCATATCGGCTGGAATGTGGAGTGAGACAGGGCGGGTTGACCTCACTCACGCTGTTCAACCTCTACCTAGACGCGCTGATTTCGACGCTCAGCGGTCGCCATATTGGATGCCATATTGATGATGTTTCTATAAATAACCTCAGTTATGCCGACGATATGGTTCTGCTGAGCGCCTCGATCTGCGGGTTGAGGGAGCTCATGAAAATCTGTGAGGAATACGCCTGTGGTCACGGACTAGTGTATAACTCAAAAAAGAGTCAGTTCATGGTCTTTGAGGCCGGTAGAAAGAGGCTGGAAAACGTCCCACCCGTTCGACTGAACGGTGTTGATTTAGAGATGGTGTACTCTTTTAAGTATTTAGGTCACATAGTCACTACCGACGTCAAAGACAATGATGACATCGAACGGGAGCGGAGGGCGCTGTCGGTGCGGGCGAATATGGTTGCCAGGAGGTTTGCGCGTAGCTCAGAGAAGGTGAAGTTAACGCTCTTTAGAGCGTACTGCACCTCTCTGTATACGTGCAGCCTGTGGGCGAAGTATACGCTCGCGACGTACAGCGCCATCCGCGTCCAGTACAACAATGCGTTCAGAGCGGTGTTGAGGCTGCCCCGCTACTGTAGCGCATCAGGGATGGTTGCGGCGGCGCGGGTCGACTGTTTCCATACCATCATGCGCAAGCGCGCCGCCTCCCTGGTGCGCAGGTTGCGGGCCAGCTCCAACACCGTGCTGGCAATGATAGCAGGGAGGCTGGACTGCCCGTACACCAGGCACTGCTGTGAACGCCACCTTCCCAGCAATCCTATTAGTTTTTAATTTTTCTTTTTGTGTTACTGTTATGTTATGAGTTTAAATTGCTTGAAATAAATACTTTACCTATATTTTTATTTTTATTATTTATTTATCAATAGTTTGCGCAGTGCATGCGATGAAAGACAATTTAAGGCTAATTCTACACCCTGGGTTATATTATTGAAAGTTTGGTGGGTTAAAGTAGTATTGTGGTTTTAGTAGGTAATAAATATAGCCTATTTTACTCGGGGATAATGTATCATTCTAATGGTGAAAGAATTTATGAAGTCGGTCCAGTAGTTTTTGATACAAAAATACATAAATCCAAAAATACAAATCATTCCTGTTTAAAGTTCAAAAAAATCAGTTTTTTGAGACCATATTGTATATAAGTTATTAAAGTTAATCAGTCTCAAATATGGACCCGGCTAGGGCACAGCAAGATAAGTACTAGTTACTAAGTAATTACGCTAGTTATAAGCTTTAAGTTTAGCTTTGCAAGCTAAAGCCAACTACAAAATCTTAAAGATTTTTTGACAAACATCTTAAAGTAGGTAAATGAATACCTTAATATATAATATAACCGAATGGTCTGTTACGTGACGATGGTAAAAGGCCCGACGGTATGACACTAGTCCCATGGGAGTTGGGGAGGCCCATTGTGTGGGACGCTACATGCGTCGACACACTTGCGCCTTCCCATCTTCCGAGGACATCCGTGAGGGCAGGCGCGGCGGCAGATTTGGCCGAAGATCTCAAGAGGCGCAAATATGCAGGTCTCGACAGAGCCTACACATTTGCTCCTCTTGGAGTCGAGACCCTAGGTCCGTGGGGTACCGAGGCTCTTCGGGTTTTCAAAAAATTATCTGAGCGTCTGGTCGAAGCGACGCGTGACCCGAGAGCTGGTCAGTATCTGGCACAGCGCATCAGCATTGCCATACAGCGGGGCAATGCAGCCAGCGTCTTGGGGACGCTTCCGACTGGTATTGATATGGATCAGTTGAGCTACCTGTAGATTGTTTGCAACAGTCTGCAGTTAGCTCAATTGTTTCAATTGTAAATACTAATTATATTTTTAGGAATCAGAAGCGGATTTATTTAAAAAAAAAGAAATTACAAAGTTACCTAAAACGATTTATTAACAATTAAATTAACAAAATGAATAACTAGGTAAGTAGAGCACAAAATAACGTCCGCACAGGGCAAAAGGCGCAAGCAAAGTGAGCGCGCGCCGTAGCCAGCGCGCTTTATATATCCGACCGGTCTCTTGTGATTCACGCGCCTTGGTTCTCATCTAATACGGCTTCTCCTGATACCCTGGAGTCACGTCCAGGTTCTTCTTCATCATCTAACACTGGCATAGATCTTGAAGATGGTCCGGGTTCATCAGTGTCCAAAAGCGGCATGGATCTAGGGCATGATGCAGGTCCACTGGTGTTGTCACTTCTTGGAGGTTCTGGTTGGTCTGTCTCAAACTCTGGTGAGTTATCATCGTTACTAGGGCAATCAGGATCATCGGCAGTATCTGCAAGTTGATTAACGGATTACCAAAGTGATATTGGGTACCAAACTGAACCCGACAAGGTTAGATCGTGTTAAGTAATGTTAGCTCAAGTTAGCATTCAAGATCACTACAGTGAATTAGTCATGATCTCATCAATTTATGATCCTTAAGGAACACAAACCAATAGAGACTGATTTAACAAAAGATAGGGTCGACCCAAACATGCATGCCAAACGAGTAAATAACACTGAGCACCCAGGTAACTGAATACCTCTCAGTGACTTTTCGACATAGGCTCACCCCAAAGGGCAATTAGGTCGCGTACCGAAAAGATTTCGCACTGAGCACCCAGGTAACTGAATACCTCTCAGTGACTCTTCGGCATAGGCTCACCCCGGAGGGCAATTAGGTTGCATACCGAAAAGATTTCACACTGAGTACCCAGGTAACTGAATACCTCTCAGTGACTCTTCGGCATAGGCTCACCCCGGAGGGCAATTAGGTTGCATACCGAAAAGATTTCACACTGAGTACCCAGGTAACTGAATACCTCTCAGTGACTCTTCGGCATAGGCTCACCCCGGAGGGCAATTAGGTTGCATACCGAAAAGATTTCACACTGAGTACCCAGGTAACTGAATACCTCTCAGTGACTCTTCGGCATAGGCTCACCCCGGAGGGCAATTAGGTTGCATACCGAAAAGATTTCACACTGTACCATAGGCCTAAGAAAGCCACATGCCTACAGTTGCTACTGGTAAAACAAGTACAAGACTGCTGCGGCGCACCAACACTTTGAGCTCACCTTCAAAGAAAGCAGCACATGTCTCAGGGGTCCACTCGCCCCTCCAGGGTACCATGAACTGGGCGGCAGCATATGTTGTCTTTCCATACGACCCAGCCATCAGTTTTAACTCGTAACGACCGTTACTAAGTACCCTGGTCACACGGTAGGGTCCACGCATACCAGGATCCAACTTTCCCTTAGACTGGGAATACTTGATGACAAAGACCATGTCATTTTCATGAAATACTCGTGGAGCGTGTCTGTCCCTATTAACTGTAGCGTCCTGCTGAGCCTGGTTCCTTGTCAACCGTTCGGCTGTCCTTTGTCTAAGCATCTCCCGCCTTGACTCGCGATTACCCGTATCAGAGTTTACAGAAACGTCTCTTACCAGTGCGCGTATTGCCGGTGTAGCACTCTCGTGGCCAACCAAGAGGTTAAGAGCTGAGGTCTGAGTTGTTTTCTGTTTAGTGAGATTTATTATGAGTTGAAGTTGCCAAACCTCATCCGCCCACTCGCCCTTTCGGTGATTAGCAGCAATTCGTAACATATTTAAGACTGTGCGAACGTAGCGCTCTACCTGACCGTTAGCGTGGTGCATCTCGGGTGTAATACGATGCACATCTACTCCCAGCAGCTGCATCCACGAAGTGAAGTTCGCCGACTCGAACATGCGTCCCCTATCCGATACAACTAACTTAGGTGTACCAAACAACGATATAACTTGCTTAAACACACGTTTAAGTTCGTACACATCTTGATTTAATATCGGACACAGCAGACAATATTTCGTGAATGCATCGACCACAAGCATGACAAACTTGTAGCCCTTTGACAGGGGGAGAGGCCCCAAAACGTCAACATGAAGAGTATCGAATGGTATGTCGGGCTTTTCCCAAGATGTAATGGGTTGCAAAGGTGCACGAGGTACACGCTTGTGTGCGATACATGTCAGACAATGAGCAATATATTTTACAACAAAAGTTCTAAGGCCAGGAAACCAAAAATGTCTTAAGATTAGGTCAATTACCTTATCCGAACTTATATGGCTATGTTCATCGTGAAAGATTCGGAGGAGGCTCAAACGATGTCCCTTTGGAATGTAGCACAATAGCCGCGATTCCTCACCTGTTGGTGTATATCGGTAATAAAGGATGTCATTTTGTTTTACGTACCTTGTAGGGTCCAGTTGACCCTGTTCCAAAGACTGGATCATGGTTTGAGTCTCCTCGTCACCTGCTTGTGCTACTTGTGCCCAGTTCCGAGGGCGTTCAATGTTATTAACATGGCAAGGGTTACGACTAAGATAGTCCGCGTGTGACAACATGGCGCCCTTTCTGTAATTAATCTGAAAATTGTAATCCTGTAAAAAGATCCACCATCTTGCCACACGCGGTAACAGATCTCTTTTGTTTTGAGTCGCCTTTAAGGCGTTACAATCGGTAACTACTGTAAACTGTATGCCTATCAAATAGTGTCTGAAATGTTTCAGAGCCTTCACCACCGCCAAAGTTTCTAGCTCATAGGAATGGTACTTTGGTTCCGCCCCTTTTGTAACCTGACTGTAGTAAGCGACTACACGCCGACTACCATCCCCATGAACCTGGTGTAAAACAGCACCATAACCGAGACTACTGGCGTCTGTGTGTACTTCGGTAGGCAATTTCGGATCAAATATAGCTAATACAGGCGCGTTAGTGAGTGTTTTAATTATATCCTGTCGTACACCCTCCTGTTCACTACCCCAGCAAAATGTTACGCCCTTAGCGGTCAACCGCGCAATACAAGCCGTTTTTGTCGAGTAGCTGGGAATATACTTACGAAAGTATCCCGCCAAGCCGAGGAACTGCCTCACCTGTTTAATATTTTGAGGGATAGCTGAATCGACTAACGCCTGAATCTTACCCGGGGCGGGTCGTACTTCACCATTGGAGATCACTCGTCCTAGGTACTCGATTTCGGTGCATAAAAACGAGCATTTCTTTAGATTTATAGAAAAACCTGCTCCAGTCAAAGTTGAAAGTACTTTACGCAAAGTCTCTAAGCCTTCTGAAACTGAGGAAGTTAGTATCAAACAATCGTCGATATACACCAAAACCTTTCCCTCCGAGATTAAATCCTGTAAAGTCTTACTAATGATCCGCTGGTATACTATGGGCGCATTAGCTAGCCCATACGGCATTTTGAGCCATTCATAGTGAGACTCTGAGGTGACAAACCCTGTGAGAGGAATGGAGGCTTCATCTATGCAGATCTGATGAAAGCCAGTCGCCATGTCTAATGTCGAAAAGTACTTACTTTGCCCTAGGCGATCGATGTGGTCGTCGATTAAGGGTAGCGGGTATCGATCCTTGACCGTGATGCGATTGAGGGCGCGAAAATCGACGCACATGCGGTCAGACCCATCCTTCTTCTTTACTAAAAGGATGGGACTCGAATAGGGGGACTCTGATTCACGGATAATACCCTTGGAAAGTAGATCCTGAATAATGGTACGTACCTTGATCTTCTCATCAAACGACATCTTATACGGGCGATAATATATCGGGTTGTCGCTATTTACCCGAATATGCATTTTACCTGTGGTGACGGTGGAAGTAGCTGTACCCGTAATCATAAAGTCTGCGAACTCGTCCAAAATACCTGTCAGCTCCTCCAAGTCACGGCCGGTTACAGCCGTCTTCATCGGAGGCCGCTCGCTCGCGTTCACAGCCGACACTGTCGAGAACTTAGGATCATGCATGATACGCTGTGAATCTTTTGTTCTCACAAACGTCACACCTTCGCGATTGAGCACATCCGTACCTATGATGATAGGGGCTGTGTACATGCATTCCTTAGGCACTACAAGTAAATCGACCTCCAAGGTTATGTCTTGCAATTCGACAACGAGGGTGACATAGCTATCTACTCTAGTAAGGGAATGACCTATGCCCTTTATTAAGCGGTTTGTCGATTTTTGTTGACAAGAAAAGTGGTTCACAATTGATGATGAAATGAGTGAAACGTCTATAGCGCCACTGTCTATCAAGATATCTACAGGTATACCTTCGATCACGCCTACCACAATATCTTGGCGAGTAGTAACAGGCTTTGAGCAAAAGTTAACGTTACTCTTGTTACGTTGGTCGGAGCGTTGCCTAGCGCGGCACTTGCTGATGTGATGACCCACCTTTTTACAGTAAGCGCACGTTATTTCCGCCGATGTCTCGCCTGCGGTTGGCTTGGTTTGGTCCGGGGTACCTGCATTGGAAGACTTGGATACCTTGGGACAGTTAGCTTTCTGGTGTCCGGTCTCGCCACATGAAAAACACTTACCAGACTGTGCCTTTAAATGCCTAGGAGGTGGTTTGTTACTGGCGGCGACCCTGTTGCCGTTGTTGTGACCTGTTGGGCGACGTGCCATACCTATATCCTTGACCGTCTCCTCGGGCTTAGAAAACGTCGAAAGGTAGTTCACCAAATCATTTGGCGAGAGGTTGGCGTTGGTCGTGGCAGCTTTGACGTGTGGGTCCTTGATACCGCGTAAAACTATGGCCGTAATAAGATCTTCGCTAAGACCTTTTACGATTCGAAGACGTAGTAAACACTGACGGGCGTATTCAGCGTACGTGCGGAACTTGTTTGAATCGGTTGACATCACTTCGTACAAGATGTTGGCTACGTCGATCTTTTTGACACACAAACATCTAAAATCTCTTTTGAAATTTGACCATGAACGATCGTCAGTAACCCACATGTCTAGCCATGACTTCGCGTCACCTTTCAAACAATTTCCGACACGACACAGACATTCGTGATCATCCCATCGATTGCTTAACCTAGCCCTATCTACCTCGTCAAACCAAGCATCGACGTCATGTATACTGGGGTCGAAATTGGAAACGTAATAACTGCGACTACTTACGGATTTGAGCGACTGGATAGCTTCCACTATCTGCTCAGTACCGTTACCAAAAGAAGGGGCGGCCGAGCCCTCCGGCGGCGGCGGCGGCGGCTGCGGTGGCTGCGGCCGTGTAGTGTTCTGTGTCTCTAAAGCCTGTATACGAGACAACATGGTGTGCAACGAATCGTGACTATGACGATCACGGCGGCGGCTCCGACTCCGATAGCTACGACGGTGGTCACGATCGTAGCTATCACGATCACAGCTATAGCGGCTGCGACTCCGATAGCTACGACGGTGGTAACGATCGTGGCTGTCACGATCACGGCTGTGGCGGCGTCTGTGCCTCCGAGCCTCACCATCACTGTGACCCGAACCATGATCACGAGACCGCGATGCATGTCGTGACCTGCTGCGAACTGAACTAATTATGGAACGCCGTCTGCTGCGACGCGGCGTACGTACTCGCGACAGGCTACGCGAACGCCGACCTCGTGATTCCCTGCGAGGAGAGCGGTGCCCACGTGGACTCCGCGAACGCTGTTCGCGTGAACGTGACCTAGATGGCCTGTCCATTTTGGAACACGTAGGATAAACACAAAGATACACAAAAGACACACAAAGAACACACAAAATAAATTCAACAAAATAACACGTGGAAAAATGAGGTTATGAAACACGCACTTTGCGGATGTAATTTTTTCTTTTGATAAATGAATAGACCGAAAAACTGAATTTAGTGGGTAAATGAGCACTTTATCCCACTTCTGATTTTAGGAATCAGAAGCGGATTTATTTAAAAAAAAAGAAATTACAAAGTTACCTAAAACGATTTATTAACAATTAAATTAACAAAATGAATAACTAGGTAAGTAGAGCACAAAATAACGTCCGCACAGGGCAAAAGGCGCAAGCAAAGTGAGCGCGCGCCGTAGCCAGCGCGCTTTATATATCCGACCGGTCTCTTGTGATTCACGCGCCTTGGTTCTCATCTAATAATATTATAATTTTCTTTGTGAATAAAGGCTTCTGCCATTTTTGTTAAATGAATACCTACCTGGATAAATTAGCCAAAAGTAAACATTAGGTATTACATAAAATAAATAAATGAGTATACATGTTTTCTGCCTAATACTAATAGATATTAGCTTATTGCTCTAGAATTTCTTGCAAAGAATAAAAACTATCTTTTATCAGATATCTTTTTGAGAAATTTTTAAACTTAAGTATTTTTAAGAAATTAAATAACATCGCAAAAATTTACGACTTCGGCGGGACTTAAGTATTTTTGTTTCGGTCTTGGGATTTTATTGTATATTCTTATAGCTATAGCATGCGGACTATTGCAGACCTGAATGGAAAATTTGGAGGGTAGAAAAGGGAACATCTAGATTTATTTCGGGGTTTAAGATTTTAGTGTTCGGAGGATTGCTTAAAAGTAGGTAAATTCTTTTTCACAATGATATTAATTTCCAATATATATATATTCCAATCACAGTCAAAATTTTTCTTTTGTGAAATACGACTTACAGCTTGTCAATGTATCAAGATTGTATAGAATGCGAATGCATCTTTTTTGTAATATGAATAATTTCTCAGCATCTTAATTAATTGCCATAGCGGAAGCTTTGTTATATATTAATTCAATTAATTTCGATTAATTTGTCATACTGACTGACTCTAAAAGCGCTTTGCAACACTTGGCTCGATGTACCTCTCAAGTGAGAGGAATACCGATTGCCATCCAACCTTCGATAGGTACCTCAACGTCCATGGATTGATACCACCTTGTTTAAAAGAAATGATTTAAAATCTTTACTTAGATTGCGCTCCGGACATATCCCTTCGAACAAATTTGCTTTCCTCATGAAAAAAATAACTTCACCAAATTGTGAGGAGTGTGGTGTTATCGAGGACATTCAGCATATTAGTGGAATGTGTTCGGAACGCAACTTTCAGAACCACCTGCATTCATAAAAATCGTATGATGCTTATATGATATTATGTAAACAGCCTATTATCCGACCCTTCCTGTGAAGACATCGTGTCTCTGATTAGGTTATTAGAGTTAGGTTTAAACCGAAGAAAGAGTATGCTATTTTTACTATTTTACTATGCAGTTATATTTCATTTTTACTATGCAGTTATATTTAATCTGTGGATTAAACAATAAGTTTTATTTTGTTTAATTTTTCTTTGTATTTTTGTTTTCAAATTTTTTTATGGGCGATGTTATCGTTAAGCGATAAAGCCCTCAATGAAATAAAAATAAAAAAATAAAGGGAATTTATTTATTTATAGACTCCCAACAGAAAAATCACATCACATACAGATTAACAAATAAAGTGGTCTTAAGTCTAGTGATTTTCTAAATAAAGGGTGCCACAGCGTGAACAAATTATGGGTTGACTAAACATTACTACAAACAAATATTATACCTACTATAAAAAGTTTTAACAATATAATTTAAAGGACAAAATAATAATAGTAGGCAATCAGTGGTAAAATATTAAAGTTACAGAATAAAAATAATGGAAAAAAAACCAAGGAAACTTATAAACTAGATAGAAAAAATGTAAAATTACTTGTAAAGGTAAATATGGTAGGTACATGTAGTGGGAGCTGAATGTGTGATCAGAACATCTAAGGTTTCAAGATTGTTGGCAGCATACATTTCTGTCTTGAATTTAGGTAGCTTGGCACATATCAGATAAGCGGAGGTTTGCTGTTATTGATCAAGCGTTATAGTGCTTAGTAACTGGAGAAACTCAGCAGCGAACAGTGTTTCCCGAGGTTGATACTAGAGTATTGTAATAATGAATTATGAATTAGAGTTATGATAACATCTTTGGCACTCCTGAGGACTCTAAAGAGTCCGGGCAACGGGACGTTCTTGAGTGTGCGTGTGTGTATGTGTAATGTGTGTGTGTTTGGCGCTCCTGAGAACACCGGTCTCTTAAGAGTCCGGGCAACAGGAGCTAACCAGGGTGTGTTAGTGTGTGTGTAAATGTGATGTGTGTGTGAGTGTTTGGCACTCCTGAGAACACCGGTCTCTTAAGAGTCCGAGCTAACCAGGGTGAGTTAGTGTGTGTGTGTGTAAATGTGATGATTGTATGAGTGTTTGGCGCTCCTGAGAACACCGGTATCTTAAGAGTTCGGGCAACAGGAGCTAACCAGGGTGAGTTAGTGTGTGTGTGTGTGTGTGTGTAAATGTGATGATTGTATGAGTGTTTGGCGAATGATTGTATGAGTGTTTGTTTGGGAAAATCCAGAAACCGTAAAATTGTAGCAAATTAAAAAAAAAATGATTCTTGCCATGGACCAAAACTTACAGGGTACTTACTGTTGACCTAGAATTATGATAATTTGGCCAGACACAAGGTATTACGGAACACTCAGTGCGCGACTTGCACTTGAAGTTTTATTTACTTTATTGTAAAAACTGATAGACAAAGAGATTATTGCTCACTCCACATCGATCAAGGTTTGGGCTGGCCCCCCACGGATCGAAGTCACTCCATACAAGCCGTCACACACAAAAACCGTGGCCGGGCAGGAGGCGAAGGCGTGCGAGTTGTAATGCGTGAATTTATATGAGAGACTACACATACACCACCGGGCGGCGTTTATGTAGTCTGTCATATAATTCTATGATACAACCCGCACGCCTTCGCCTCCGGCCCGGCCACGTTTTCTGAATGTGGCGGCTTTAAAGCTTGCAATGAATGCCTTCATGAGACCAATGAGACGTATATTATTTTGGTAGAATTGTATCAAACCAGATGCTGAAGCCATCAGACAAGAAGTTGAAGTAGTTGACTTTGACAGCGGCGCGAGCGACGACAGGCGACATTTCTTTGCATTGCATTGCATCGATTGCATCCTTAGATTCAAAGAAAAAACCTTACTTTTAAGATAAAAGTCTCGGATTAGATTTGATTTCTCTTCAAAAATGATTATAGCTCAATAATCTATTAATTTATCCTTAGATCAACGTTGAAAATCAATGCACAGTTACAAGTATTCATGAAAGAATAGGTAACTATGATACAAACTCTGAAGAAGGGTCCATCTTTTGCCCTGAAAAAGGTTGGAAACACAGCTCGATTCCCGGATAAGTTAAAAGGAACTATTATAGAAAAGTGGGCTAATTATTGGAAGAATTTATTTATAGACTATCACCAAATGGTTCAAGATCTAAGGAATGATATCCAAGAAGAACCTTTCAAAGCATTAAAATGGACTGCAGGCATTGCAGTCGGCTACGCCTTAGCCAAGAATAACCCTAACGAATTGGATTATAGAAATGAAGTGAAGAAGTTAGAAAATGATGTTGCATTGGTAACTGAAGACTGTCTTAATCAAAAATCCATTGAACACCTAAGATTTGTAGAAACATCTTACAACCAAGGAATTGTACACTACAGAAGTTTAGGAATACTCTCAGTTATGTATCTCTCAGACATGAGTGAGACTTGTGATTTGTACAAATCTCAATGCTCTTATATGAAACCCTCATTGATGAGCTACCCTTCCAGAATAATTGATGTTGGATGTATGGGCAAGTGGTGGAATTTATTTAAGAAAACCACTGATTATGATGTTAACTTTGATAACTAGGTTTTCTTGTGTGATATGATAATGTTGCATGTCTACAGAGTTTTAGAGTAGTTTCTGTTGCAATTAAAACACCAACTTTGAAGAAAATGTTCATATTTTATTTCTTACCAATAATGCTAAAACAATTTTTGTAAAAAAACTAAGGAATCACAAATCATCTTGTGTGAAAATGCAACTATAAAACAATCACAACAAAGGGAGCCCACACAGACTGTAGCTTTCCAAAACATAACATTAAAAACTGCCTAACATTGCTTTTAAATAAATACTTTTATCCATACATTTTGGGACCATCAATAAAGAGAATAGCAGAATTAAGTTTTAATATAAATAATTTGTGCTTTTAACTCTAGTTCAAATAAAGCTGCACATAAAACAAAAAACCTATAGATCACAAATCAAGTTTTAATCTGAGCTTCAACAAAAACATCTTCTCAGATGGTACCTAAAGTAAAAAGCTATCACATGCTAGCATCAAAAAGTTATAAAAATGAAAGTATGTATATTAAAGTAAATCATTATTATGTACAATGTGATTGAAACAAAAGTATGCTCTAGTAAAAGCAGGCAGTGATTCAACATACGAGTGTAAAATGTGAATAAAAACACAACATAGGTACTATTAATAAAAACAACAAAATTTGCAGCAGTTGATAATAAAATTGGCTATTGATATTGCTTTAAAGGTGGTTCATTTTACGATGGCGAAAATTCGTTTTGTCGTTTTTTTACTATGAAGTTGTTGTTCAACAAGAAATAAAGCTGGTTCATAGTAGGGTTTAACGATGGTTGGTAAACTACTTTCCCGCTAGCTGTAGTTAGCAGTTAAAAACAACCAACATTTAGCTAGGGGCTAGATAATGCTGTGTGAATTGTCCAGCATTATTTATTATTTAAATTGATCGCCAATGCCAATTGAACCAGCCTAATTTGAAAATTCTTTTTTTATTACAAATTAAAATACAAATACATACAACAAATGAAAAAATAATATACAATGACAAAACTCTGATCTATGTACACATGTTAGTTTTGCATATTATTTTTGTAAAAATTTTCAAATACCTTTTCTACTATTAGGTTGAGGTTATTATTATAAGGCTTTAAGGATTATAAATTATCAGATCGCCCACATTATAACTAGGTAATTTAAAATTATTGAAGACATTAATTGAGAATTTTTTTACCAACAAGACTTGTTGGAATTGGAATCCTATGTGGTTAGGTAGGTACTTTACATTATTGGTCTTGATTTTGAGACGGTTATCTGAATACTAGTTCTAATTTGTTTCTATGTTTTGATTGTAATTTTCTTTGTCAATTATGATAATTGAACAAACATTAATTATAATAAATTCATATTCTATGAATTATTTAAATACTATGAACTCTATGATTAGAAGCCCGTCGCCGATTAGGCATGTGTTGATTAAATAGAGGATCGGACAATTACATCTTGATTTTCGTTTTCATACATCAAAAGTGAAAGTTAACCGACGAAGCTGCTAATTGTCTGAAATTCTTTTGGTGAACAACAGCCTAAGACCCGAGTTCACCAACAGATGTTTAAATTTTAAACAGTTGTTTTAATATTTTTGACAGAAGTTTTCATACATTAAACATCATTAAGCGATAAAGCAGCCTAATTGTCCCATTATCTATTGGTGAACACAGACCTAAATGAGTTTGAGTTAAATTTAGGTTAAGGAGGGCTTATTCATTAAGGAGTAACCCTGAGAAATCAGAGAAAATAATGTCACATAGAGGATACCAAAAATAACAAATAACAGGCTAACTTTAAAAACAATCAACAGCTGTCTAAGCTGGACTATTACTTGATTATGATTATATTTAGTGTTGGACACTGCGGCATGACCGGACCAGTATTGTGTTCATATCAATAAAAACATAAATCGACCAATTCTAAAACAAAACTTCAGTAAAGAAACTTAACTTGGATTCTAATATTATGAATAATTTGTTTATCACATTACACTCAGACTTGCATAAATATGTGGCTCAATTTACACATGATAATAAAAACTTACTTTTTAATTGGATAAAGTAGACAATCAAAATCGTTAAAATAAATAACCATCACAGCTAATAAGTACCTAGTTTATTCAAGTTACGAATATACTATTGAAATAAATATATTAACGAAAGCCAAGATATAACAATGATCCTTGAATAAAAATAATGTTAAGAAAATGAGAAAATTATTTATTTCAATTCTCCTGTGTAAAAAACCAAACATTTACATTCAAAAAGTTATCTAAAAACATGCAAAATGGGAAACGGAAAAATACGTGGAAATAAAGATTAGACTTGGAGCACTGTTTTACAAAATCAAATAAACTTCTAAAATAAATTGTTGTTTTGCAAAAGTACCTTTAGACTTTTTAGGCCCATTTGGGCGATTTTTCATTAGCAGGCCCCACCCGACTCTACCGTAATCGTAATTCTACCAAATGTATTTTGTGCTTCATAGATTTATGCGTCCATCGATGTCGGCGCATGTCCATAAAATATAACATAATTACTCAAGGTTTCGGGTTTGTTCGGCTAATGAAGAATCACTTATTCTCACACGAGGTCGCCAAATATTCGTTGCCAATGCAAGTGATCGGTAGGTATTCACACGGCGCCTGATTTTAAACACTATTACTAAATCAGCAATGCAACTTTATGAGCAAACGAGACCCGTCGAGTTGATAACGCTGATCACCTCGTGTGAAAATGGACTTAGTACTATTATAACAATAAGCGGTTTGCTGACCGAAAACTGATCTAACTTAGTTTTGGGTAGCTCTCATAGTTGACGCAGTCTTTTTATAGCAAGTAGCTTCGTTTGAATACCTACTGCAACTCTGCACACATGTATGTGGTATACAAACTGCGTTAGCTATGCTCAACTAAGTTAGCTTAGCTTTTGGTCAGCAACCCGCATTAAATTGAACCTCTACGTGATGATGATGAGAAATTATCGACAGTTTAACTCGTTTGTTGTCGTGTGAAGGCAGAGGTAGGTTTGGGACCAGATGAACAGCGCGCAGCGAGGCGTCTGCGTTGATGTTCCATTCCACCTGATGCCTGGACACTGGACACTGGACACTGGACACCGGATGGCGACTGCGCTACAGCAGAATAATGTCGCGGTGAAGACCGAACACGAGGCCGTCGTAGTCTTCCAAGTCTTCCTCGTCCATAAATAGGTCATCGTCATCTTCCGATACTGCAAAAAAAAACAAAAATGTTTAATTAGAAAATAAAATTAAACACTCATGTACATATTTTGATACAACTGAAACTACGATAAGGAATTATCAAAATAATGCTAAACAGTGCGCCCCACTTGCGCCAGGGTAGGTTATCATGGTTAACTCAGGGCTCAATACTACTTTGGAGTTAAATTCGAATTATTTCTTGTACCACCAAGAGTTAGGATGTAACCTTGTGTTAAATATTGAAATTTTTAACCCACTGATGTGGGAGGGTTAAGTCAACTAACTCTGGGCTAGTACTGTCAAAAATATGAAAGCTGCGATGTTATATAGGTTAGGTAATGTTGGTAGAGTTTGTCATATGGTTTTTTTTGTCCTGAACAATAAATGACTGGTTGATTGTCTGATGATAGATAATGAAAAGATCATTGAATATATAAGTTCGGATTTTATAATAGAAGAATTGCAGAACGGTCCATTCATAACAAGTAAGTATCTAGCTACATAACGTTTTAATCAAACTAATATTTATAAATGCAAAGTTTGGATAGATGTTTAGATGTTTGTTCCCTCTTCACACCATGATTTCTGAACGGATCGGTCGGGCTGAAATTTTGCATTCATGTAGCTCTAAGCCTGGAATTAAACACAGGCTTTTGATCCCATAAAATAGTTCCAATGGGATAAAAATGCCCTTTAAACGTTTCCATTTAAACAAAGCGTGCGAAGCCGCGGACAGAAACTAATTAGAAAATAAACAACAGTCGATATAATGCGATCAAGAACCACATGTCATTTCAAATCTGACATGAAGGAATAGACTTATTCAAATTACTGTAGAGCGAGAGAGAGCAGTACACTAAAATCATTCAGCATCGTCCTACTATATTTGGCCGGATGTAAAAAGAATGAATGAATATGACATTAACCTCAGGTTGGTTGACTCTGGGCTAATTTCCACT
Source organism: Eupithecia subumbrata (assembly GCA_949316285.1). Lineage (NCBI taxonomy): Eukaryota > Metazoa > Arthropoda > Insecta > Lepidoptera > Geometridae > Eupithecia > Eupithecia subumbrata. The sequence continues at coordinate 104,416 of OX438643.1, forward strand.
GGTGCAATATAAACTGTGAGCTGAAAATTCAAAACATTAACACAGAGTTAGGAAGCCCAGAGTTATTTTTTTAACTCCAACTTTTGGCACAAGTAGGCCTTAAGAAGCTAATTCAATTTTGAATCATCAAAACATTGTCTAGCATTATTTATTTATTTAGCATTATTTATATTAAGATGTTTTTTAGGTTTCTGTACCCAAAGGGTGAAAACGCTTTGTCTATGGAGGCGTACCTAATAGGTACTAGCCTGCTGCTGTCTGTCCATCCGTCACATCCGTCTGTCCGAGAAGGCTATTAATTCTCTACTTTTTACTTCTACGTTTGTCAAGGCTGTAACTCTTGAATCGTAATAGGTAGACAGATGAAATTTTCACAACAAATATGTACCAAAAGTACCAGTTAGAGACTTTGAAATTTAACGAATATTACCTAAGAATAGTAGGTACCAACCTACATTTCAGATGGATCTCTCTGCATGCTTCGGTTAAATGGGTGGTTTGGTTAAAGGTGGGTAATGGTAATTTTTTCGACTTTTTTCAAAATATTTCAAAAAGTATGAAACCTACAGAAATTTAAAAAACTGATTTGAAATTTCCAAACCGATACCTTTCATTTGATACCCCACTCGGTGGAGCCCCCTTTTGAAAATTATTCCTTTTTGACCATTTTTCCAAGTGTTCTTTTTACAAACTTCTCTTTATTTTTCCTGTAATATATAGATCTATATCTACAAACGCTTCATACATTTTAAATGGATCGCTCAGCAACCTTCGGAGATAGGGGCGGGGGATGGGTATTTTTTCAACTTTTTTCAAAATATTTCAAAAAGTATGAAACCTACAGAAATTTGAAAAACTGTTTTGAAATGTCCAAACCGATACCTTTCATTTGATACCCCACTCGGTGAGGTAGCCCCCCCTTTTGAAAAGTATTTCCCCCCTTTTTGACCCTTTTTCAAAGTGTTCTTTTAACAAACTTCTCTATATTTTTCTTACAAAATATAGATCTATATCTATAAATGCTCCATACATTTAACATGGATCGCTCTGCAATCTTCGGAGATAGGCGGGGGAATGGGTATTTTTTCGACTTTTTTCGAAATATTTTAAAAAGTATGAAACCTACAAAATATCAAAAACTATTTTGAAATGTACAAAATGGTACCTTTCATTTGATACCTCATATGACTGTAGGTATCTTTTAAAATCTGGGCATCACAATTTGTATGGAAAATTTTCATTTTCATTTTTCATTTATTTTTCTTTAAATCTGTTCAGGCGTACGAAATGTATTATTATTTCAAATTTCAAGTTGATAGCTCCAGTAGTTTTTGAGTTATTAAGGAGGGAAAAAAGGACAGGCAAAGCGCGACCATAAGGGTTTCGAAACCGATCTTTGATCTTCGAAACCCTAAAAATGATAAATACGGGGCCGACGTCCATGCCACGTTGAGAGCCGATCACCGAAGTTAGGCAAAGTTGGGCGCAGGCAGTCAGTGGTAAAGGGTGACTGCGTCATGTGGGCTTTTTTTTTGATGCATCAAAAAACGGTTTTTTTAGGTGCGGTTTCTTTAGCGAAATTGTTTTATTTGATGGTACGAAACGAAACCCTACTACGGAGGTCGGTTTTATTTTGGTAATAACGAAATAAGGAAATTTTGAATAATATAGATTCATATTTTCTTAAAATTTCCTTTTTTTTTTCGACCGACTACCGATTTTCATCAAAAAACTTGACATTCAGAACATTAGCTCACAGCACAGCAACATGTGCATCGTGATTTGTCCACAAACATTCTACATCGAGTTTGGCTAGTGTACATATTATTATACTTTACATACACAGAATCTTTATTTCGAAACAAATAAGCAGATCGGGAATCGAATCCGAAACTTTCTAGGTGTTTGGTCCACTTCCTGGGTACTAGGTTAGGTACTACACACTATATTATACACACTACGCCACAAAGGTCGTCATAACATGAGGGTGCTAAGTCTAGTAATATTATAAAGGCTAGAGTTTGATCTAGTTTGTTTGAATATGATAAAACTAGTGGGTGAAGTCGGGCACAGAGCACAGAGCACAGAGCACAGAGCACAGAGTACAGAGTACAGAGCACAGAGTACAGAGCACAGAGTACAGAGTACAGAGCACAGAGTATACACTTGGAATTACACTGAAGCTCCTCGTGTCCGCACAAATAACACAACACTTGGGACAGACAACGCTGTCTCAACTATCCAGCATTATTTCACCTCGACAGCCTGTATCGGTCCACTGCTGGACGCAGGCCTTCCCCTGATAGTGCTGCTGCACACCCGCGCGCGGGTCGGGTGAAGAGTCGGGGTGGGGTGGGGTGCTACAGTTCGTCTCCATCAGCATCTCGTTACCATCTCCGAAGAAGCCGTCGTAGAGGACATCATCGAAGGAGTCCTCCGAGCTGTCGTCGAAGATCTGATCCATGAAGTCGGGTCTGAGGTGCGGGTTGCAGTAATCCTCTTCCATGTTCACCGTTAGACATTTGTGCTTTGGTATATTCTGAAAGAAAAACCACAAATAACTTAAGAGAGCGCAGTGCACGCCGTTTTGTGTATTGTGTGTGTGTTGTATTTCGCGATTATAGGAGCGGGACAGAGCAGAGCATACGTTTTTGGAACAACGGCGTAAGCGCAAAAATCTAGTTTTTGCGTATTTACAAGAAACCTAAACAAGTTACGAAGAAACTGCTTCGAAACCAAATAATTACTAATAACTAATAATAACATAACCTACGAATCAAAACATAAGGCATTTCAATAAACCTACGCCCCCCAGCGGGGCTCCCGAGATCAGGGCAGCACGGTTCCCGAGATCGAATCATGTGCGAAACAGCGCACTTTCAACTATTTGTTTTACTAAACATGCTTACAACACGATAGGGAGACAAAACTTAGCAGTTTTCAAGGTAATTAAAATGGCAGATTTTCTGAATAAACACTATATTTTTATGTACATATTTTATGTACTTTTGACATATGTGGTATATATGTATGTACTAAAAAAGTTTTCAGTGAATAGGTAGATCAGAGACACATTTCGTTTTTTTTCAATTGAATCCAAAATTGAACTCTCAGATTTTTTATATTAAGTTTTGATGCCCGTCGCTGCTTTATTTACCTAGATCTCACGTAGATATTGATTTGAATAGTACCTACGGGGCACGGGCTAACATACTAGATGTAGCCTAAAGATGATACAAAAGTTACAGCATTCAATAAAAAAAACTTGAAAATAATTTAGACAGAGAAGCGAAAATAGAGCTTGCCACCAAGCTCTATTCCTCGCCAATAGCAACTTCGCTATTCTGCACAAAGGAAATAAAATAAAACAATTTTAATAATAATAAGCTTTTTATTTACAAATCTTAAGTAACAATTGTGAGATTAAATTAAAATTATACATAAATTGTATTGCATTGAATTTGTGAATAATTTAGGTAAGTAATGTTTCTAAAATGTTTATGTAAGTTTATTATAATGTTTGTAGGCTATGTAGTATGTAGGTATTATATTATAGTATGTATGTAGTGTAAGTATTTGGTTTCTCTAAGTATCTAAATCACGGCATTAGAATTCTCTATTCTCTAAACTAAATACAATTATTCAGTGCCACCGCCTATTTAGTTCTTTTCATGTCCAGTCCATCCCAAGGTTGCCTGGAAGAGATCGCTTTCAGCGATAAGGTCGCCCTTTGTACTTCCTGTATTCTAAGCTTTTTTTCTCTGTATTGTTTCCTGTCTTTGTGTGGTATAATAAAGTATTTTCTATTCTATTATATTCTAAAAATACTTTCATTTATGAAAATTGTCACATGCATTGTCATTTTCTACTAATTTGGGCACCCATCTTCGGGCGAAGGCCTCCTCCATCCATTTCCATAGAGTCGTGTCCGCGTCGCGTCTGCGGCGTGTCTGCGGCGTGTCTGCGGCGTGTCTGCGGCGTGTCGTGGCCACGTGACGCCGCGCCGGCCACGTCCTCGGTGTCATGTCTCCAGCGCTGTGCTGCGCGGCGCTGCGCTGGCGGGGCCGGCGTCGCGTCGGCGTCGCGCGGGTACCAGTGTAGGACGCGCTCCGTCCATCTCCCATCGGTTGTCCGAAAACTATTTTATGGGCCTTAATATAAAGCTTATGATAGGTATCATAAACCGTACAATGGACTTTTAAAAATTCCTTTGATTAACGTAATCATAAGAAAGATTGGTCGACCAATTCGAGTCATACATGCTCCTTTATCCAGATACGTACAAATCCCCCGCGCGCGCGTGCGTCTTCTCTTTGAACCGGCATGGCGGCTCACACACACAAGTGTGCGTGGTCGTGTAGCGTGTACCTTGTGATCGTTGGCAGCCAGCGTGTTGGCGAGGTGCAGCGCGAGCCGGCGCGGCGGCGCCTCGTCCAGCGCCAGCGCGGCCGCGCGCACCACCTCCGAGCTCACGCCGTTGCAGCCGCTCGCGTCCACCTCCTGTTCGTTAACAATGCCTCCTGTTCATTCACACACACACTATATATATTATACATACAGAACATCCAGAACGCCCTGGACGAATGTCTGCAGATCGTAAACCTTTGTCCCGAGGCGGGAATCGAACCCGCAACCTCCTGCGTCGCAGGCGGACCTTGCGCCTGCTGTGCCGCGGAGGTCGTCGATGCACTAGGTTTATCACATTGCTCGGTTCCAGGGTAGTTTGCTTTCTTTTCATAAGGACTGATTCTCAAATAGACACACTCTATTTTTAGGGATTATTTTCAGTTTTTGATCAGTCTGTAAATAAAAAAAAAACAAAAAACAAAATACAAAAAGTTTTTTAAACTTTACGCGATCAGAACACATTATTATAATTATTGACGGGTATTCATCGCGGCAGCTACTCTGTCTACTGGTAGGTATAGATTACTAGCGCATCCCCACTGACGCGGAACCGATCTGATCGGACCGATCAGGAGTCAGTGGGATGACGACGACACGTTGACAAACAATATCACCCACCCTCAAGCGATTTGCGACAGAGACCGAGAGGCGTGCCTCCGGCGGTCTAGGAGGCATGCCTCCGGCGGTCTAGGAGACATGCCTCCGGCGGTCTAGGAGACATGCCTCCGGCGGTCTAGGAGACATGCCTCCAGATGTGCCATGCCTTCGAGATTTGTTTGACACGTTTTATATCTCTCGCGTCAGTGTCCGGCGCAGCGCATCTGAAGCTGTTACCTGAAGCAGTGGACAGGCGGAGAGGCAGGCGACGAAGGGGCGCGCGGTGAGCTGGCGGCTGCCGCGCGCCCGCAGCGTGCGCAGCGCGGGCAGGCCGGCCGCCGCCGCCAGCCCGCGGTCCGTCAGCGCCGCCAGGTACGACACGTCCAGCCAGCTCAGCTGCTTGCACGCGCCGAGGACCAGCTCGAGGCTCTCGTCGCTCACGCCTAGACATTACATTACATATACTATACTAGACAAATACTTCAGCAACGAACATTGCTACATTTATAATTAAAATTGCATGTATTTGTTGGAAAGTAAACACTATATTAAATCAGTGTCAAAGTACCTATACAACTGTCACTGTAAGGTTTATGATATTATATCATTTCTACTAAAATTATAATCTGTCTGTGGTGCAACAATCAAGGCTCGTGTCGGCTGCGCATAAACTCTCATCTGCTGTTGTTTCCCGTAATCTATACTAATATTATAAAGAGGAAAGATTTGATTGTTTGTTTGTATTGAATAGGCTCCGAAACTACTGGACCGATTTGAAAAATTCTTTCACCATTAGAAGCCCACATTATTCCTGATGAACATAGGCTACTTTTCACCGCGGGAAAATGCTTCATTCCTACGAGAAAGCGGGTAATAGGACAACGGGCAGTAAGAATGCAGCTCACCAATAAAGTCTGTTCGCCCCATCAAGAAACCTGTGTTTATTAGTATTTATATTGTAGTTGTAGCCAAACTCGGTTTAAACAATCTTTATTTTCTCAAAGAACATAAATACAGTTCACTTATATGAGAAAAACAAATCTTATACCTACTTATATTTAGGCAGAGGAGTTAGACAGGGTGACACGATCTCTCCGAAACTTTTCACACTCGCTCTAGAGTATATATTTCGGCAGATGAAGTGGGAAAACAAGCCCAAGTAACACATCAAAGCAGTATAACGGCCGTCTTACAGCATGCCTGTATCGTTTTCGCATTTTGAGTTAGAACTATAGTAGCATTACAAACTGCTATACGGCTACTGTAATGCTTATTTGGGCACAAATTATACGGCTTTAAATCCTAAATAGGTTCACAATAGTTGTATAATTGCATTACAGGCGCATTATATTAGCATTATTGTGGTCAAAGAAAATATCAATCGCATTAGAGAAGCATTAATGAGGTCAATGTAGTTGCCAATCGCAATACAGTAGCATTATACTAGCAATATTACTGATAATGAAGATATTAATTGCATTACAAAAGCATTAGACTAGCATTCGAGTGGTAGTAAAAGAATGATTGGAGCAATTTAAGTGTTCACAGTTAGGTCTTAAATAAACCCTACATCTGCAAAAACTACTCTAATACCACGGTACAAATGATATAATTTGTTGTACAATATAATATGGACGGTGACGGTCAAGCAAGACTGAGTGAGTGGCAATTTAAAATAAAAATAGTGTGGAAATTTATAATACTGGTAAGTTTTTGATTCTTTTGGTATTTATGCCTTCAAATATTACTGCGCAATTTAGTTTATTGTAAATGTCTATATAAGTTTCATTGGCAATTTTCACGCGCCTTCGATATTTTATGGTTTTGATATAAAATGTTAGATACAGATATGTGTGAAATAACTTAAAAAATTGTGTATTCCTAGTAGTGAACGAATTTGGGCTAAATAACATAATAGTAATGTTTGGACAGTATAATAACTAAGTTATATGTTTATTATATCGGTTTATGGCTTTTATAAATAGGTCCGAATTATAATATTTTTTGGTTATAAGATATTTACAAAATGGTGTCTGTCTATAGCAACCCGGTGAGCCTATAAACAGGCTAATTAATGCCGCCAGCACCATAAATACTCATACGTGAACAATTATTAAGCCAAAGGCCAGAGAGAAGGCTTTTGATGAAACACTGTAGTGCCATTGTCAATAAAGTAGTTCTATACGGGTTCACCAGTATACCAGCAGACTTGATGTAGACTGAAATAATGCCATTAAATGAACAGAATTTTAGGGATCCTTGAGCAAAACAATATGACCCATTTAAGAATTTTTGTACCACTTGAATCCGTTGATTAGATAGATCCGTGAGTTTCATTCGATTATGTCATCAAGATATTTTTCGCAATTAGTTTATAAAAAGGACCGTTATTTACTTCATTCTCGGTGTAGTGTAGGTAGTAAGGTACAGTAGCCATCAAATGTACACTTTAGGATGGTCAAAAATTTCAGAGTATGCACTAATATCTTTTTAATGGTTGATGCTTTCTAATAATTATTGTTTCCTTATTTTCAGGTTTTTTGTACCAACCGTACAATGCCATACAAAACAGTACAGACGATAGAGAGAGGGAAAACAATACTAGTTAGGGTAAACAATGCTTGTGGTGGCCGCCTAAATAGAAACAGTGGAAATTAATTAAAGATGAGCAATCTATATAATTAAATAACGTTTATATATATCAATATATAAACTTTATTTACATACTATATCATTAAATAATTTTTTATACTTAAATAACGGTACATTAATGTCAAAACTTAATATTTAAATAATACTTAAATATAATAAACTTAATACTTAAATTGTTATTCTTAATTTAATTTTTTTGTTATTCTTATTTAATCTACGTAAATAAAAAAACTTAGGTACTAAATAATGTTTTTTATTGGTACGTATGCAATAGCGGTATGAAATACATATTTTCATGATGATGCAAACATACTAATTTACATTGTAGGTCTCTAGGATCAAGAACAATATCACTGTCATCTTCACTTTCGTCGGAGCTCTCAGGTCTTATCTCATTTTCAGCATCAAGCGGACAGGAATGAACACGATTTTGTTGAATATTTTCACTATTCGCTACAAAAGATTTTGCGACCTACGGAACCTTCTTTAATATCACTTCAACTCACTTCGCATGAATCGTTTTGTTGTGCATATTAATTACACGTACAATGAAATCAACTTAATCATTTTATTAGCATAACATTATCGTTATACACACACAGTTAGGCAACACACATAGTTCAATTAATAATATATTATTATATCATACGTCCACTATAAAAATTGCTGTTGTTTTATGTGCATTATATTATTTTCTCCAAGACAATTGGTTTTACGAATTCCGGAAAATTAATGTTTAACCAGCTTTACGCATTACAATAACTCACGTGTGTTTGATTGAAGAGCTATCAGCTGTACAACAGAATTCAGTTGGTCTTTAAAAATTCAAGCATTACATTGACTCACGCTTATGCTGTTTATCATTATTAGGCTTTTACTTACCACTTAAAAGTGCTATTACACAACAAAAGGCATTAAAACAGCTCTAACCTGTATAACAGATTTGCGGTGCATTATAATGGAAAAAGTTTATGCTATTAAGCAGCATTAAGCATTATCTTACGACTTAAAAATGCCATTGTAGACCCTAAGGCTCTAAAAACAGCTAAAAATTGTACAGCTGCGTTGTGGTTTGCTATACTAAAACTAAAGGCTTCACAAAAGCATTTCGATGTGCCATTATCCTACCGTTATACGGTGTACAGCATCGTAATGATTTTCAAATGCCTATATAATGCGTCAAGATACTCCGTGAACTTATATAAGATTTTATACGGACCTTAAGTTCTACATAAGTTTATAATTCGTTTGTTAAAATGCTTTCTGTGTTACTTGGGAGGGGCTCATCGTAGATGGGGAGAGACTTTCCAACCTACGATTTGCAGACGATTTAGTTCTCATATCAGACAGTGTGGATGACATGATATCTATGATAGAAGATCTAAGAGTAGAGTCGGCAAGAGCGGGCCTCAAAATGAACACTGGGAAAACTAAAATTATGACTAACATGGCGAACATTAGAAACTACCAGCTACCAGTAGAATCAGTAGCTGAGTACATATACCTTGGTCATAAAATTACATTGGGCTTCGAAAACCAGACCGCGGAAGTGGATCGGAGAATCGCACAAGCCTGGGCAGCATTTGGCGCTAACAAGCAGACGCTACGTGGCAAACTGCCGCTGCACCTAAAAGTCAGAGTATTTGAGCAATGTGTGATGCCCGTGTTCACCTATGGCACAGAAACTATGACCCTCACCAAGAAATCCGCGGAGAAGTTCAGAGTCGCGCAAAGAGGTATGGAGCGAGCAATGCTAGGTATCACATTGCGCGACCGAAAACGTAACGATTGGATCCGGAGCAAGACAAAAGTGAGAGACGTGGTAAACACCATAGCAGCAAAGAAGTGGGCCTGGGCAGGACACATTGCCCGAATGGATACGTCACGTTGGACCAGGAGAGTCCTGGAATGGAGACCCAGAGCTGACACCCGAGGACGAGGCAGACCACCAAATCGTTGGGTAGACGACATCAGACGGCACGGAGGACATGACTGGATGAGACGGGCTCAAGATCGACAAGAGTGGAGACGAAGGGAAGAGGCCTATATCCAAGATTGGATCAAGATCAGGCCAACATGATGATGATGATGATGATGATGACTTATATTTAAGTATCTACTTAGGTCTATATTTAAGTTCTCAACTCGATGTGGAATGTTTGTAAACAAACACCCCATACTTAACCAAAAATTTACTTTGTTGCCGTGTTTTTTTATACGCAATTTTCATTATTTGTCAATTTGAGATCCTTCCTTCGATAACTATTGCTTACAATTATATTTAAAACTCAACGCCAAGCGAGTGAGTTTTTTTTGTATCGTGGTTTGTTTACACACATTCCACATCGAGTTTAGCTAGTGTACAGAAATGACTACGAAAAATATAAATCTAGAGTCGTAAACATAAATCACACTAATATTATTAACTAGCTGTACCCGCGACTTCGTTCGCGATTGCCTTACCTGCCGACTAATTAAGTTCACATTTAACCATAGTCTCTCATATTATGAAACGCCGCCGTCCAAAAAATCGTGTAGGGTCTACGGGGGATAGCATATTGTCATCTTCAATCCCATTCTTTATCCACACGACTTTTAGCTACGACTCGGCCAGCGTCAGTGTTAAGAAGTGTCCTACTCGTTTGACTTACTCACAGCTGGGGCCCTATTCTGCTATACTAATCGCTTCACTATGACAGGGCTATCGTCACAGAATGACACTTTTTGGTATTCCACCTTGGATGAAAGAAATTATGATGAATGCAGATGGAGAGACGCGCGTCAAGTTTGAAACTACATATTAATTTATCTCGCGCACACTATCTGGAATTTTATTAATCTAAGGATTCTACGTGATGATTCTGCGACGATTCCATTGTCATACTGAAGCAATTGTTTTGCAGAATTGGGCTCCTGATCCATTTGACTGGACCACCGTAATTTTTTTTCGTTAGTAGGTAGGTACAGTTGGCTGTGTACCACAATAAAAAATATTTTTCTGCGGTCCATTTAGTTTAAGTGGACCACAATAATTAATTAATTTAATTGTACACGAAGTTTGGTTGGAGTAAGACTCCAACCAAACTTCGCTGGACCAGCTAAACCACCATATATCATGTAAGGCAGGAACCTAACTTATTTTTCCAAGACCCACCACCTTAGTAGGTAGGAACCTAACTAATGGGTGCGTCTTGGAAAAATAAATAGATAGGAACTTACCTACCCTTTATCTACTAATTTTTTTCTTCAATCTACAGATTATTTCATCAATCTACTGATTTTCTACTCGACTTTCTACTGATTTAGTCATATTCGATCTTGCATCTCTGTTTCTAACAAAAAGAATGCATGAAATCGGACGACGCGTAGACCCGTCGTGATGCGCGGTTAAAGAATTCAACTTTTTCCTCTCTCCCAGGGGAACCTTACTGAATTCCAGGATAAAATGTATTCCATGTCCTTTCTTGTAGTATGAACTCAAAACGTGCCAAGTTACATTCCAACTCATTACCTATGTAGTTTCGGCGTGATGAGCGGTGAAGGAATTTAACTTTTATCCCCTCTGCCAGGGCAACCTTACTGAGTTCCGGGATAAAATGTATCTTTCCTCATAGTACGAACTAAAATCACGCCGAGTTGCATTCGAATTCATTAAGTAGTTCCGTCGTGATGCGCGGTTAAAGAATTTTACTTTCATCCTCTCTCCCAGGGGAACCTTACTGAATTCCAGGATAAAATGTATCCCATGTCCTTCCTTGAACTCAAATCGTACCAATTCAGTCCAACTCATTCAGTAGTTTCGGCGTGAACGTGATGCGCGGTGAAGAAATTTTACTTTTATCCCCTCTCCCAGGGGAACCTGACTGAATTCCGGGATAAAAAGTATCCTATGTCCTTCCTCGTGGTATGACCTAAAATCGTACCGAGTTTTATTTCAATACCTTAAGTAGTTCCGTCGTGATGCGCAGTTAAAGAATTTTACTTTCATCCCCTCTCCCAGGGAAACCTGACTGAATTCCGGGATAAAAAGTATCCTATGTCCTTCCTCGTAGTATGACCTAAAATCGTGCCGAGTTTCATTTCAATACCATCAGTAGTTTCGGCGTGATGCGCGTTTAACAAACAGACAGACAGACAGACAGACAGACAGACAGACAGACAGACAGACAGACAGACAGACAGACAGACAGACAGACATGAATGAAAAAAATTGCAGTTTTGGCTTCAGTATCGATAATAGAGTGCCCTCCAAAAAAAATTTTCAAAATATCTTCAATGTACAGAATTGGACCTGTTACAGTTTTATTATAAGTATAGATGAGAAAGTTTGTATCTACGAGTATGTTTGTCAGACACGCTCAAGTGGCTGAACGAATTAGAATAAAATTGGTACCAGGATAGCTTCAATCCTGGATTAAAAAATAAGCAACCTTTGATCCCGGAGCAGTGCAACGATCCCGAGGGACGATCAGACGCACGCCGCCGGGCGCCGCGGGCCGGGCGCCGGGCGCCGGGTGCCGGGCGCCGGGCGCCGCAGAGCGCGGCTAGTTAGTTTATATTCTAATTAAAAGCCTTCGCCTAGCAGGTAGATGAAATGGGCAGACGAAAATATAAAAAAAATGTTACCTGTGTAGCTTTTCCTTGGATTACAGCTGGATACATTGAGTGTTTCCAGCTTAGTGCACGTGTTAGCCACCTGTCTCAGTACAGCATCGTTGATGTATATGTTTTTACTGACATTCAGTACTTTCAGGTCGGTGAGTTTCGCTAGAGCGTTGCAGAAATCTTTGTTCTGGCTGTGCACGCAGTCCACGGAGGTGTACTCGGTGAGCGAGAGCGTCTGCAAGCGAGGCAGCTTGCTGATGATCCTCGGCACGGTCTTCCACATGGAGACGGGGCACATGTCCAGCCGCAGCGTGGTGAGGCCGGGCAGCCGGTCCAGCGCCGCGCACAGCACCGCGCCCTGCAGGCTGCAGCAGTTGTACAGCGAGAGCGCGGCCAGCCGGGGCGGCGCGGCGCCCGTCAGGAACAGACCCGTCACGTGCGTGTTGTTCGCGACGATCAGGGTTTCTATGTTCGAATCGTTCTTCACTAATTGAACCATACTGGAATCTGTTAGCTGAAATACAATATTGTATTTGTTAACTGCTAAGGTTTTTGATATTATAGTGCGTTAGTTCTCACACTCTGGGTGATTGAAGTATGGGGATATGTAAGAACGAGTCAACGTAAAATAATAAAACGTCAAGTGCGAGTTGGACTCGCGCACTGAGAGTTCCTTTCCGTATAATTGTAAAACTACTCGACTACAACTACTTAACTTGTGCTAGAAGACCATGCTTCTTGCAAAATGTAATGATCTACGGGATGTACGGTAAAGGTTTAGTGAGCATGTGATTTCCTTGGAAATTTCAAAATTTTCGGACATAAAATTTTGATTGCGTTGACTTAGAAGTTTTACTTATATCGAGGCTCCGAGAGGTCTGGACTTGAGTATTTCATGTAAATTTCAACTCGATACCTCCACGCCTTCCTGAGAAAGGGGGTCGACAGACGGACAGCAAAGTGATCCTATAAGGGTTCCTGTTTTTGTTTGGATATTATTTGACTTCTTGTTAGACCAGGTACTGCTTGCATTATCTATATTTGGATAAAGATACCTGGATGAGTTAGCTTACCTTGTTACAAGAAACGAACTTGACACTTTTAAGCTCCTTGCATCCATAGATTAGCGGATTCCAATTCTTTGTGTTCATACCAAACACCTAAAACAACAGAAACTAATTGTATTATATTACGATTAGGTGCATTCATCATCTCAGACTATATTAGTCCACGGCTGGACATAGGCCTCCCCTCCTGTCTTCAGCTTGCCACATCCAGCATCTGCCATCCCACCTGGCCGGCGGGTGTCCTACACTACGTTTGCCGAGTCGTGGTCTCCACTCAAGAACACATTAGGTGCATTAATTGCTGAGCGAACGAAGTGAGCAAAGTCTCTGCTTCAAGTCTAAGTATGTCGGTACTCGTTTAAGTAATATTACAGAGATAATGTAATGAATGTGCACCATAGGTACATGACATGTACGAGGGTAGGTGCCGCATGCCGCCTCGGTGGCTCGGTGGAGTGTGTGCCATCACATACATTACATTACAGAGATAATGTAATGAATGTGCACCATAGGTACATGACATGTACGAGGGTAGGTGCCGCATGCCGCCTCGGTGGCTCGGTGGAGTGTGTGCCATCACATACATTACATTACAGAGATAATGTAATGAATGTGCACCATAGGTACATGACATGTACGAGGGTAGGTGCCGCATGCCGCCTCGGTGGCTCGGTGGAGTGTGTGCCATCACATACATTACATTACAGAGATAATGTAATGAATGTGCACCATAGGTACATGACATGTACGAGGGTAGGTGCCGCATGCCGCCTCGGTGGCTCGGTGGAGTGTGTGCCATCACATACATTACATTACAGAGATAATGTAATGAATGTGCACCATAGGTACATGACATGTACGAGGGTAGGTGCCGCATGCCGCCTCGGTGGCTCGGTGGAGTGTGTGCCATCACATACATTACATTACAGAGATAATGTAATGAATGTGCACCATAGGTACATGACATGTACGAGGGTAGGTGCCGCATACCGCCTCGGTGGCTCGGTGGAGTGTGTGCCATCACATACATTACATTACAGAGATAATGTAATGAATGTGCACCATAGGTACATGACATGTACGAGGGTAGGTGCCGCATGCCGCCTCGGTGGCTCGGTGGAGTGTGTGCCATCACATACATTACATTACAGAGATAATGGAATGAATGTGCACCATAGGTACATGACATGTACGAGGGTAGGTGCCGCATGCCGCCTCGGTGGCTCGGTGGAGTGTGTGCCATCACATACATTACATTACAGAGATAATGTAATGAATGTGCACCATAGGTACATGACATGTACGAGGGTAGGTGCCGCATGCCGCCTCGGTGGCTCGGTGGAGTGTGTGCCATCACATACATTACATTACAGAGATAATGTAATGAATGTGCACCATAGGTACATGACATGTACGAGGGTAGGTGCCGCATGCCGCCTCGGTGGCTCGGTGGAGTGTGTGCCATCACATACATTACATTACAGAGATAATGTAATGAATGTGCACCATAGGTACATGACATGTACGAGGGTAGGTGCCGCATGCCGCCTCGGTGGCTCGGTGGAGTGTGTGCCATCACATACATTACATTACAGAGATAATGTAATGAATGTGCACCATAGGTACATGACATGTACGAGGGTAGGTGCCGCATACCGCCTCGGTGGCTCGGTGGAGTGTGTGCCATCACATACATTACATTACAGAGATAATGTAATGAATGTGCACCATAGGTACATGACATGTACGAGGGTAGGTGCCGCATGCCGCCTCGGTGGCTCGGTGGAGTGTGTGCCATCACATACATTACATTACAGAGATAATGTAATGAATGTGCACCATAGGTACATGACATGTACGAGGGTAGGTGCCGCATGCCGCCTCGGTGGCTCGGTGGAGTGTGTGCCATCACATACATTACATTACAGAGATAATGTAATGAATGTGCACCATAGGTACATGACATGTACGAGGGTAGGTGCCGCATGCCGCCTCGGTGGCTCGGTGGAGTGTGTGCCATCACATACATTACATTACAGAGATAATGTAATGAATGTGCACCATAGGTACATGACATGTACGAGGGTAGGTGCCGCATGCCGCCTCGGTGGCTCGGTGGAGTGTGTGCCATCACATACATTACATTACAGAGATAATGTAATGAATGTGCACCATAGGTACATGACATGTACGAGGGTAGGTGCCGCATGCCGCCTCGGTGGCTCGGTGGAGTGTGTGCCATCACATACATTACATTACAGAGATAATGTAATGAATGTGCACCATAGGTACATGACATGTACGAGGGTAGGTGCCGCATGCCGCCTCGGTGGCTCGGTGGAGTGTGTGCCATCACATACATTACATTACAGAGATAATGTAATGAATGTGCACCATAGGTACATGACATGTACGAGGGTAGGTGCCGCATGCCGCCTCGGTGGCTCGGTGGAGTGTGTGCCATCACATACATTACATTACAGAGATAATGTAATGAATGTGCACCATAGGTACATGACATGTACGAGGGTAGGTGCCGCATGCCGCCTCGGTGGCTCGGTGGAGTGTGTGCCATCACATACATTACATTACAGAGATAATGTAATGAATGTGCACCATAGGTACATGACATGTACGAGGGTAGGTGCCGCATGCCGCCTCGGTGGCTCGGTGGAGTGTGTGCCATCACATACATTACATTACAGAGATAATGTAATGAATGTGCACCATAGGTACATGACATGTACGAGGGTAGGTGCCGCATACCGCCTCGGTGGCTCGGTGGAGTGTGTGCCATCACATACATTACATTACAGAGATAATGTAATGAATGTGCACCATAGGTACATGACATGTACGAGGGTAGGTGCCGCATGCCGCCTCGGTGGCTCGGTGGAGTGTGTGCCATCACATACATTACATTACAGAGATAATGGAATGAATGTGCACCATAGGTACATGACATGTACGAGGGTAGGTGCCGCATGCCGCCTCGGTGGCTCGGTGGAGTGTGTGCCATCACATACATTACATTACAGAGATAATGTAATGAATGTGCACCATAGGTACATGACATGTACGAGGGTAGGTGCCGCATGCCGCCTCGGTGGCTCGGTGGAGTGTGTGCCATCACATACATTACATTACAGAGATAATGGAATGAATGTGCACCATAGGTACATGACATGTACGAGGGTAGGTGCCGCATGCCGCCTCGGTGGCTCGGTGGAGTGTGTGTCATCACATACATTACATTACAGAGATAATGTAATGAATGTGCACCATAGGTACATGACATGTATTTTTTCGACTTATTTCGAAATATTTCAAAAAGTATGAAACCCCAAAAAATTCAAAAGCTATTTTGAAATGTACAAACTGATACCTTTCATTTGATACCCCACATGACCCTGTAGGTATCTTTTAAAATTTCTGCATCACAATTTGTATGGAAAATATTCATTTTCATTTTTAATTTATTTTTCTTTAAATCTGTACAGGCGCACGAAATATTATTATTTTAAATTTTAAGTTGATAGCTGCAGTAGTTGCTGAGTTATTAAGGAGGGAAAAAAGGACAGACAAAGCGAGACCATAAGGGTTTCGAAACCGATCTACGATCTTCGAAACCCTAAAAAAAGGGGAAACATGTTGAAAAAATATGTTACAAAAAATAATCCGACTGCGTTCTATAAATAGAAGGTATCTGAAAAGCAAAAACCAGGCTTTCTTTTTTTGGAAATGTTTAACGAAAAGTAAAAACCGGCAGTTTTCTGTCGCTTCTTTACTTTACTCTACTTCATCGAAGTTTTTTTTTATCACTATATTTCCATGTCTATTTTAAGTTTAAGAATTTAACTTTTTGAAGTGTACAAAGTGTAAAGAATGTTTGATTCCGAGAGTGGAGAGTGGAGTGGGCAGTGTGGGCAGTGTGGGCACCGGATCCGATCAGTCTCACCTTCAGCTCCTCAAGGTTAGGACAGAACTTGCCCACGATGTGCGCCGTCCTGTCGTTGAGCGCGGTCGGCGCGAGCTGGTGGTCGATGTGCAGCCGCGTGAGCGCGGGGCCCAGCTTCTGCAGCAGGCGGCGGAGCACGGCCGTCGTCAGCGTGCGCGTGCTCAGGTCCCACCACGACGTGCGGAACGTGCGCCGACCTGTGCGCCACCGATACAAACAACACAACACAACACAACACACTAAACCTATGGTTGTGTTGTGATGCGACTACACACACACCGCCGCGCCGCCGCGCCGGTGCCGCCGGTGCCGCCGGGCGGCGTGTGTGTAGTCTCTCTTATAAAGTCGTATGTTGCACTCGCACCGCACGCCTTCACGGCCACGGTTTTGTGTGTTGAGGCTTTTAAAGTTTCAACATCACAATTAACGTATACTAAAAATTTTCATTTTCTTAAATCCAAAATTTCTTAAGACCAAAATAACAATTAATTTGAATTTTTTATTAGCATGGTCAAGCAAATGTCTTTAAATTATCCCAAAACTATCGAAACGATTTGCTAGTAAATAACTTGTCAACTTAGAATTTAAATTGTAAAGCGCCGCCGCCGCCGCCGCGGGGCTGACTGACTGACGTCACGAACCGTTATACATTTATTTTTAATATACTATTGTGTGTTGTCAAATAAAACTTATCGTTTCGTTTCATTTCATTCAAAATAAAATATAGTATTATTTATATTTTTGACGATTCACTCAGCGTCACCTAGTCCCCGAGCTCGGCAGCGCTTGTGTTATGAACGCTATGAATGTTATGTTATGATGGTACTAGATAATATACAATGTGTATTTTTGAACCTTGATCAAACGAAATGTGCGGATACACGACATAAATTTATCGATAAATATCGGATAAAAAAAATTTATATGTTGGCTATTTAAAAAAAAAAGCCGATTTAATAATTTTTTTAATGAAAACTACTTCATTTGGTTTTTTCTTCGTTTCTGTTTGACTAAACGGTGTATTTTATTCAAAGTAGTCTCATTTGAAAGCTAAATAGTTTATCTAGCTAAGAAAATTAAAAAAAAATACAATTTGGTACATAAGCCTAGTAAAAATAATTTAGTTTGTAGAAATTTTACAAAAAAATCAATTTTTATTTTATCTTTGATCTGTAACTTTAAAACTGGATTATTGAGGTGTACTTTTTTGCATGTTGAATTAAACTTCATAATTTATTCTACAAATCCTCCAAAAAATATGGGTCTACTTCTTTTCGTTGTCATGTTATTCGCCATTTGAATAAGGTACTTTCTGCCTTGTACAAAGATCATAAGGAATCTACATTCTGCACGCTTTGAAAATGGAAGTGATAAACATTCCTTTTTCAAAAAATTTCTCAGCACACACATTTCAAATTGGTTATTGGTATCTCTCCACACAATAAGATCACAGAGATTGAGGACAAGACGTCTTTGACGCAATAGCCACGAACAAAAAACAGCTCGGCCGTTGTAATCTGGTTCGTTCAGATTCTGCACTCTTCGAAAATGGAAGGGGTACAAAATGTCCTTTTTCAAAATTTTCCACACACTGGTATGGGATGTATCCATCTGAAACGCTATTCTTCGGGTACTAGTGGTAGGATCTTGATAGACCAAACGCAGCACTTGTTCCTCCATTTCTGCTGATAGAATGGGAGCACGTTCACGAGGTGAGCGTCGTAGTCCATTCGCACTGAACTCTTGATGCACGGCTATGAATACTCTGTAGTCAATGGCAGGTCTTGTCGGGAAACGCTCATGATATTCTCGCGCGGCAGCACGAGCATTGCCATTGCAAAATCCATAAACATAATGGATATCCGCTAATTCGCGAGCAGACAACGCATCCAACGTAGAAGTCATTACGATAAAAATAATTTAGCGTATTCAGGAATCGATACAAGAATAAACTGAGACACCAAAAACCAATTTGAAATGTGTGTGCTGTGAAATTTTTTGAAAAAGGAATGTTTATCACTTCCATTTCCAAAGCGTGCAGAATGTAGATTCCTGTTGATCTTTGTACAAGGCAGAAAGTACCTTATTCAAATGGCGAATAACATGACAACGAAAAGAAGTAGACCCATATTTTTTGGAGGATTTGTAGAATAAATTATGAAGTTTAATACAACATGCAAAAAAGTACACCTCAATAATCCAGTTTTAAAGTTACAGATCAAAGATAAAATAAAAATCGATTTTTTTGTTAAATTTCTACAAACTAAATTATTTTTACTAGGCTTATGTACCGAAATTGTATTTTTTTTTTATTTTCTTAGCTAGATAAACTATCTAGCTTTCAAATGAGACTACTTTGAATAAAATACACCGTTTAGTCAAACAGAAACGAAGAAAAAACCAGATGAAGTAGTTTTCATTAAACATTTTATTAAATCGGCTTTTTTTTTAAATAGCCAACATATAATTTTTTTTTTCCGATATTTATCGATAAATTTATGTCGTGTATCCGCACATTTCGTTTGATCAAGGTTCGAAAATACACATTGTATAAAGCCGCCTTGCGTCGAGGACACAAATAAGGAGCACATAAAAAGAATATGTTTCGGTCTTACACAGAAGATGTTCTTGCACCAGTTGCTGCCACTGCTTGCTGACCGCCTCGGTGCGCACCACGTCCAGCACGGGCACGTACTCGAGGACGTGCTCGAGGCAGTCCCGGTTCAGGATGTCCAGAATACCGAATGGTTCGTCAGCCTGCAACCAACGTTTACTTATGTTCATCGCATCTATTCGGAAAGCACGACTTGACACGACACGATATAATCTACAACAATCTCTATTCCTAATAAATGAAACGGCCCATAGTCGCGCCGCCCCCGCCGGTATATAATCTACAACAATCTCTATTCCTAATAAATGAAACGGCCCATAGTCGCGCCGCCCCCGCCGGTATATAATCTACAACAATCTCTATTCCTAATAAATGAAACGGCCCATAGTCGCGCCGCCCCCGCCGGTATATAATCTACAACAATCTCTATTCCTAATAAATGAAACGGCCCATAGTCGCGCCGCCCCCCGCCGGTATATAATCTACAACAATCTCTATTCCTAATAAATGAAACGGCCCATAGTCGCGCCGCCCCCCGCCGGTATATAATCTACAACAATCTCTATTCCTAATAAATGAAACGGCCCATAGTCGCGCCGCCCCCCGCCGGTATATAATCTACAACAATCTCTATTCCTAATAAATGAAACGGCCCATAGTCGCGCCGCCCCCCGCCGGTATATAATCTACAACAATCTCTATTCCTAATAAATGAAACGGCCCATAGTCGCGCCGCCCCCCGCCGGTATATAATCTACAACAATCTCTATTCCTAATAAATGAAACGGCCCATAGTCGCGCCGCCCCCCGCCGGTATATAATCTACAACAATCTCTATTCCTAATAAATGAAACGGCCCATAGTCGCGCCGCCCCCGCCGGTATATAATCTACAACAATCTCTATTCCTAATAAATGAAACGGCCCATAGTCGCGCCGCCCCCGCCGGTATATAATCTACAACAATCTCTATTCCTAATAAATGAAACGGCCCATAGTCGCGCCGCCCCCCGCCGGTATATAATCTACAACAATCTCTATTCCTAATAAAACTGTCACAATAAATTTTCATAATTGCGAAAATGTTTCATGTGTAAATATAAGTTTTTAGTTGTTTTATTATTAAAATACTACTAGCAACGCCTCACGGTTTCACCCGCGTAATTCCCGTTCCCGTGGTAATTCCGGGATAAAATATAGTCTATGTGTTATTCCAGACTATGACCTATCTTTCATCCAGTTCCGATCAGTAGTTTTTACGTGAAAGAGTACCTAACGAACATCCATCCATCCATACTTACAAACTTTCGCGCTTTAGTAGGATTTAATTTCAATTTAGTTGTTACTCTATGTTTTATTATCTATATATATAAAAGAAAGTCGTGTTAGTTACACTATTTATAACTCAAGAACGGCTGAACCGATTTGGCTGAAAATTGGTGGGGAGGCAGCTTAGAACCAGGAGACGGACATAGGCTATGTTTTATCCCGGAATTACCACGGGAACGGGAACTACGCAGGCGATGCCGCGGGCAGCAGCTAGTATAATAATATTACAGTAAAATATGAGGCGCCTTTTATTTTCTCATAGTGGGTGATGAAAAGTAGAGTGTATCACTCGGGTGCTATAGTACATTTTACACCTAGGCGAAAAAGTGATCTATTCCTACCGAGTGTGTCCTTTTGCCTTAAAACACACGAGGTAGGAATCGCACTTTCTGCCGAGTGATAAATAGTGCTTTATACTACACCTTCGAGGAAAATAAAAAGCAGAATTAATTATTATTGATATTTAGAAGAACTTACCGCGCCCAATGATGTTGGTAAAACCTCATTGACCGCGCGCCAACCTTTGGGTTCTTTTTTCAAAATATTGTTCGGAAATCGGAGGAGGCCTAATGGACTTGGAGTAAAAACTTTTTGTCGTTTGACCGAACGAAAATAACCATAGCTACCGGCCGATCTTTTAGGAAATAAAAAAAAAATAACACGTTAGAAATGGATTTCCATACACTTTTTCCTCCCGCTAAAACACGTGAGAAATTAAATTCGATAGAGTTTTTCCTCCCGGTTTCCTATAGGCCTGCAAAGACATACTTTCTATTCTATAAATGGAAAAGGAATAGGCTTTCCGAGCAGGTGTAGTATAAAATATATATTTGTCTCGGGCGACGTAATTCGAGTCCCTCGCTACGTTCAGGATTCTACTAAAGAATCCCTCACTTCGCTCTGACTCCTCTATGATACAATCTACTATTAGACTAAACCTACTCAGAAAGTTGCTTATTCCTTTTCGAAACATAAGGTACAAAGTACAAGGTACCGTCATTGCAGGCGTATTCAAATGCGGGACCGAAAACTAACCGAGCGTGTTTAGCGGGAGAGAAACGTGTATGGAAATCAATTTCTAACGTGTAATTTTTTTAGTTTTCTGAAATATCAACAGGTACAGTGCGACCGAAAAGAGTAGAAAATAAATGAGGGCGCTGCTGTCGTTTAGATGCACTCGTTTAGATGCAGTAGGCTTGTTCTTGCTCGGTCAGTGACAGGATCGCTCCGTACTAGTACATTTGCATAAATGTACTAGTTCGGACTTCTAGTTCTATTAGTACATTTAGTACCTCGCTCACCAACATTTTTGAGTCATACAAATCACCTATTGTACCTTTATCAAGCTAAATAAATTACATCTAGGTATTATTGCAAATATTATAGTCCAGCCAAATTCGATGCGAAATATTCGTAAACAAACCACCTTTAATTAGGTAACCTAAAATTTGATTTAGGTACTGTCGTGTTTTTTTGTACGCAATGGACGTAGTGTTTTTTATGCTAGCAACTTACCAAAATAAATAAGCTACACAGTTGGATAAAGATGATACCCTAGACAAATGTGACGGCTTTGAGAACTTTAAAATTTTGCAGCATTATAAGGTTAGAACGTATACCTCGACCAAGCTAAGTTTGCACCTCGCTGGAATGCGGCGCCCCGCCCGCGAGGTGCTAACTTAGCTTGGTCGAGTTGTAAAGAACGAATTATATCTCCATCTCTTTTGCACTACAGTGGATTATCGCTGTATGTCTTTGTTTTTCCTATTCAATTCAGTCGGTCAGGTCACACACAGAGGAATAGTGAACTAAAGGAAACATGTACTAGTATGATACTACTGAACTAGAGATCAAAATGCATATCTCCGTCTCTTTTAGTACTGCGGATTCATGCGCTGTCTATCTCTGTCCTTCGTTAATTATTCCTAATAGTTCTTTTTCTTCATGATATCAGATTTTAAGCTTTATGACATAGAAAATAGAGTCTTTTTAGTATAGTGGTTCCGAGATTTCGTGACTGAAGAGCAAGTGAACTAGAGAACTACTAGGAACGAGTTATGCTGAATAGTTCCTACTCGTTCACTGGTGGGAGTGGGAACTAATTCATTTTAGTTCATCATTCCTGAACTACACAAGACTAAGATGCAGTCGTTTAGTTAGAGGCAACACGAATACTAGGACGTGTCTTAGACTTGATCTTTGCGTTTAACAATAACATTTGTTGAAAACGTAAATGTCAATAGGTACGAATCCGAACAAAAATAGTAAAAAATAATTATCAAGTAACGAAAATTTACTGTAAACTAGCAACTCTTTATGAATGTTGTTCGTAGATTAAATTAATTTACGATTACAAAAGTAATCTCATATTCCTATTATTATCGGAAACATTTATTGTTAAAAATAATAGATATACTTTAGGATAACTAGTTTACTGAACCACTTTTTAAAAATAATCTAGCAAAATATCACAATCAACAAAATATGCAGGTCTCGGCAGAGCCTACACATTTGCTCCTCTTGGAGTCGAGACCCTAGGTCCGTGGGGTACCGAGGCTCTTCGGGTTTTCAAAAAATTATCTGAGCGTCTGGTCGAAGCGACGCGTGACCCGAGAGCTGGTCAGTATCTGGCACAGCGCATCAGCATTGCCATACAGCGGGGCAATGCAGCCAGCGTCTTGGGGACGCTTCCGACTGGTATTGATATGGATCAGTTGAGCTACCTGTAGATTGTTTGCAACAGTCGGCAGTTAGCTCAATTGTTTCAATTGAAAATACTAATTATATTATAATTTTCTTTGTGAATAAAGGCTTCTGCCATTATATATATATATATATTCCTCGACCGTTTTCCCATTTATTTGGGGTCGGCCTTCCTTGTCCTTTTTCTCCATTGCGCACGGTTTTGTGCGGTTTCTTTGTCGAGCTGAGTTTCTTTTAGGTCTTTTTCAACCGTCGTCAACCAAGTGGAGGGTGGTCTTCCGCGTCCTCGTCTTGTTGTTGGCAAATTTAGGGCAAGCTTGACCATATGATCATCGTCTTCTCGAATCGAAATCGTCCAATTGATAAAGTCTTCCTTTTCTTTTTTCTGCTGTTTTGAATATTCTTTATGAATGCAAGTAGAACCTTGCATCTTCAATCCCTGATACATAATGGATGTAGGTCGTAGGTACCTGTACCAACCTAATTAAAAACAAATTTAAATAATACTGGAATGTAACGCAGCACCGTTAAGAGTGGCAGATGGGTTTTGACTTTTTGAGGTCAACGAATGACAAAATCAGATGATGATGATTTTGTTTAAAGACTCAAAATATGGAAGTGGACTATACTTTTTCCAATAAAACGGAAATAAACATAATAAATACCATGAACGCAATTTGCGCAAAAATAACATAAAATAAATGGTTTGTCGTTGGTGACGTAACTTACTCCACAAGGGTCAACATAATACCAGCGCTGAGTAGGTAATCCGACTTATCTACTCAGCAACATGCTGAGTTGATACCTTTTTTGGCTCGACACTCGGTGGTTTGCCAAGCAGCCTGCGAAAGTACTAATGCTAGCTAGGCCTAGTTCTTCAACGTAAATAATTCTAACGTTCATACTTTAATTTCTAGTTTATTTTTTATTTTTATATAAATTAAATCTCATTTTCCTAGCTTAGTCTTACCTATTTAAGTATCTTTTTGTGTCGTGCTAAAATAAACCATTTTCATTTCATTTCATTTCATTTCATTCATTTCATTCATTTCATTCATTTCATTCATTTCATTCATTTCATTCATTTCATTCATTTCATTCATTTCATTCATTTCATTCATTTCATTCATTTCATTCATTTCATTCATTTCATTCATTTCATTCATTTCATTCATTTCATTCATTTCATTCATTTCATTCATTTCATTCATTTCATTCATTTCATTCATTTCATTCATTTCATTCATTTCATTCATTTCATTTCATAAATATTATACTCAGGCACTCAAATTGGCAGGTTTAATCGTTTGATAGAAGCCATTTCAAGACAAGACCATAGAATCATAGAATCGAGTATTTATCAATTATCATTGATCTCGGAGCTATTTTGATAATTGTCTGAAACCTAGGGCCAACTTGAAATTTAAAATAATAATTCATTTCGTGCGCCTGTACAGATTTAAAGAAAAATAAATGAAAATAAATGAAAATAAATATTTTCCAAACAAATTGTGATGCCGAAATTTTAATAGATACTACAGGGTCCAATTAATTAAAACCAAAACTTACGATTTGATTTGGTTTGTTACTTTGGAAATAGTGTTCCTGGTTGGAAATAGAGTCGATTAAGACCAACTTGCTTTTTTTTACAGATGTCATTTTTTGGGTGAACCCTACTTTTTTTCAAACATCTTAACATGGCAATATTTTTTTCTTCAACATAAAATAGAAAGTTCCTAAGAACAAAACCTAACTACAAAAGAAAAGGTAGCTATTTAGGACAAAAATTTGCCCAAACCTGTATTGGAAATTAATATCATAGTGAAAAAGAATTTACATACTTTTATCTACACTAATGTTATAACATTCTACTTATGTTTCCAATACTTGACTTATAATTACTACTGTTATAGCGCAGATAACAAAACACTCAATTTAAGCAATTTCACATGATGGTATAATATCCACATCGATATCGTAAAATCTCATCAATAAAACGCGACCAATTAACCTGGCGAGCCCTCTGTCAAAATCCTCATACAAGTTGTATAAAATTTTGATATTAGGCTGGCTTTTGAAAACAGTTGGGTTATACGTGAAAACTTCGTCGAAACTACTAAACTTACATACACAAAACTCTTTGGTAAGATCTTATTCAAGTCTCAAATACGATCTTGAACAGTATAGAAAACAAGACGAATGAAGTAATTATAAATATTCCGACTCCGTCTACGAGCTCTACTGCTTGCCCCGCGGCCGCTACAGCTGCTGGATCAATAATTAACATTAACTTTCAAAATTGTACCATCCAAAATTTGAACAATTATTATAAATAAACTATTGTCAGCTTTTACTCTTGTTGTTTGATTAATTGCATTAGTGAAGATAAAGTAGTGTATGCAACTGCATATAACACGGGTATTAAAACACTCGTTACTATTATTTGAGACTTGAATAAGATCTTACCAAAGAGTTTTGTGTATGTAAGTTTAGTAGTTTCGACGAAGTTTTCACGTATAACCCAACTGTTTTCAAAAGCCAGCCTAATATCAAAATTTTATACAACTTGTATGAGGATTTTGACATAAGGCTCGCCAGGTTAATTGGTCGCGTTTTATTGATGTTATAATGAGATTTTACGATATCGATGTGGATATTATACCATCATGTGAAATTGCTTAAATTGAGTGTTTTGTTATCTGCGCTATAACAGTAGTAATTATAAGTCAAGTATTGGAAACATAAGTAGAATGTTATAACATTAGTGTAGATAAACTACTATTAAGCAATACTCCAGACACCAAAATCTTAAACCCCTCAATAAACTAGATGTTCCCTTTTCTACCCTCCAAATGTTCCATTCAGGTCCCAGGCTACCCTTACGGGACTAAACATTTGCCCCATCCTGTATATTACTGCGAATCGTACAATAAGTTAATTAAGATGTGTAACTTTTCTATAGCCTGAAATAAATGAATTATAATAATTCTTGTCAACTCAAACTGAAAATCGGAAGCAACACCATTACAAAGGCAGAACCTGCTTACAGTGCTGACCTAGAGAACGGAATCGAGAATAACGTCATTTCTCATGCAGTCCCTCGTGGCGAATTTGATTTTAGGCTTTGTTTTCTTATTCACCACGCAGTACGCAGTCGCAGCGTACTGCGTACTGTACTGTACTGTACCTCTGACGCAGACTTTGACGGAACAAAAGACCAATCTAGAAGTTGAAGTTGACCAAGCCTTTAGCGGGACAGCATGGCTGATGACGTCATTCCCAAGGTCCTATGAGTATATAATATATTAATAATAATTATTAGAAAAGTCATACTCACAATTGTTTCATTACCGGTGGCAGACGAAGATTCAGCTTGTTCCATTTCGCCACGTTCGGTATTTGCGACATTTTCTGTGTTTTCAGCGGCCGCGCTGGATTCGCCAACTGCAAGATTTGAAACGTAACAGTAGGTAACTCGAAAGTAACTCTTGTCTGTATAGGTATGGTCTATATATGTTTGGAACGCTTGCACCTTCATCAAGCCATCAGCCATCAGCCATCAGCCATCAGCCATCAGCCATCAGCTATGCGAACTCATTGCGAAACCAAACAATAAAACTAATACTAGGTACTTACATAGGTAATCTTGAGGGTGTCCCAATTTAAACAAAAATGTAGTGTTAAAAAAACTCTTTGCAAATTAGTACAAAATTTGAAAGACTATAATCAAGGTAGAATTACCTTCTTCTGCAGCAACATAGTGGTTAGACCTGACCTTCCAACACACATGACCATTAGGGTCTTGTATGGGCTGATGCCAGCTGTCAGCTGGAGATATCCTCAACTGGCGGCCACGTAGGTACCTCTCGTGAAATGGGGCTTGCAGCGCTCTGAAAGGTTAATTCTAGTTTTAAATGCATAGGCTGAAAAAATTTAATTCTTTACAGGGAAGTGTTTAAATTTTTTTACTTAAATACTAAGCAAAATTTAAATAAAACAGTTTTATAACAATTAAATAAAATATAAATAATGCTGGACAATCCACATGGCATCAGCTAGCCCAAGCTAAGCAGAGCTTGTGTTATGGGTACCTACTAGATGACTGATCTAATTAATATAATATGATATACATTACATAGATAGATATTTTTTATTATACATAGAAATGACTAAAACACCCGGAGCAAATATTAGTAGATCATACAAATTGTCCCAAGGCGGGAATCGAACCCGCAACCTCTCGCGCCGCAGGCAGACCTTCGCCCGCCGCGCCACATCGGTCGTAAGTAAGTTGTAAGCAACAGTAACAATTGTTTGAAATTTAACACAGAGTTAAGTGAAATATTTTACTTAACAAATTCCCTGTGAATAACAAACCAGACGGGAATTTTCACTGTATGTGTATGCACCATGCATTGTGGGCTACACAAATTGAAAGGCATATGCATGCTATAGAGGGTGCGAGTGTTAATGTGATGTGATTTCTTGGGGGTTCCGTACACTTAACTTGTTCGCAGGGAACAAGTTGAATGTATGGCAAGATACATAGGATAAAGTGTAGTAAGATAATTACTTATGAGCATCACTGGGATTGCTGTAGGTTACGAAGGCGTAGGTTGGCGTTGGATCTTTGGTCGGACCCCTTTCTCCCATTCGCAACCAACAACTTTTTATGAAGCCATACTGAGCAAACAAACCAAAAAGTTCTGTTCTTGTGGTCTGAAATCACACAATGTTAATTAACTTCCAGTGGTGTCTTTGTGTTATTTTAGTGGCCTTGCAAAGTTGACACATGGTGCATTATCTCTGTTCTATTTTATTTTATTTTTTGCTTTATTATTATTTTCTTTTAGCCTATGTGCAATGCATTTTCTCAGGTTAGGAAACAGAAACAATGTGGTGAGAAGTTTGTTGATGCATTATCCTGAGAAATATTGGATAAATCAAATCAAATACAATACAATAATAATTTATTTAGGCAAAAAGGAAACTTGAAGCTAATTAAATAATTAATGGGTAGGTATGTCTAACATGAATGGCTACGGGCCCACACTAGGCTCATGGCCCGTGCCGTGGGCACCAGGGCATGATAATCAGAAGATATATTATTTTCGAGGGTATCCGAAGTATGAAAAATAAATCAAATCAAAAACTCTATATTACCATAAATACAATAAATGTATACTTAGTAAAGGTCAAATCATAAAACTAAACACTGACACGGAAATAAAGTGATCTTTTTGATTTCTGTCGCTTCGGTTTGTAGACTAAAACTAAAGTAAAGAAGTGACGAAGAAACCTTTAGCCTGTTAGTTGTTATTTTTCGAGCTGAAGCAAAACTCGTCCCAAGCTTTTTTATCCTCTAGATAATCTGATATTTTGTAGTAAGCCTTTTTACAAAGGATATGTTTGACAATTTGTTTGAATTTATTTATTGATAATTTTTGCAACTCACTTGGAGTTTTGTTGTAGAAGCGTATACATTGCCCTTTAAAACACACATTTATCTTGTGTAGCCTAGTTGTGGGCGCAGCGAGTTTAGCACTTAATATTTAACTGTTCCTTTATCGATCGAAGGGTAAGGAAAAGTAGATAGCAAATTTAATAGTTAGTTTATATTGCAAGCAAGAGAATCACACGAGAATCAACATCAATAGACACCTATTAAGGGCATAACTTTTAAGATTTTTGTTTGTTCATATTATGTAGCTTATATGTTTTGTTGAAAATTTACTCATAATATATTAATAGAAAAATAGGTGAAAATGTTGTACCTTAAACCTACAATAGGCCTTTTATATATGTTATTTGTTTGTTAGTTTTAAATAAAATATCTATCTATGATGCAATCTACCCTCATGAAAGAAAATTATATATTTTCATGGTGATGGTTTTGATAGTTTCAGACATAAGTAAGTAAAGATAGACAAAGACTAAAAACTGCAAGGTTTTATCTTCTTTTTCTTTCTACTTTCCCTTCTTCCTTGATCATGTCCTTCGAATTCCGAAATACATAGATTCTAACCTTGGGAGGCAAGTTTGACACATACAACTTTCTGATCGGTATACCATCTTCAGTGTGAGTGGGTACGTCTTGTGCCAGGCTATTGGGATCAAGGTTTGCTCCAAGACCAACTAGAACAAAAAAAGCCATTTCAGTATCCAATTTCAATATTTCTACAGAAATCTTCAGACTTTTCGTATACATACAAAGTTCTCTGCTGACGATGTGATACAAATCCGGATTTTCGAGAAATACCTCCTCATCCACGTCGAAATACATGGCGATATTACTAGGATAAAACCTCTAGCTTGGGTTTAGCAGTTAAGAAAACAATTCAGGACAAACAACTAATTCAGCGTCTTTTGCCACAATACTGATTGCCACGAGAATTTGAATGAAATACCCAAAAATAAAAATGATAATCGTTAGCGCAGACAACATACAAAACGGTCGTGTTATTTTATTTTTTTAGTGTTGCCAACGGTTTGACAAGAGAGCTTTCAAAATGAAACAAAAAAGGACTTAACAGTATGGTTTCATCACGGTTTCATCATGGGATTTCATAAATTTTCATCTATTTTATTGCCAGTTTAAAATAAGTGAAAGTTAAGATCATCGCTCGGCATTGTAGACTAGGCCGCTTAAATAGACGCTAAATGAATTTAATGACTTAAGTACGATGTTTGTCTTGCACTACAAAAATTATGCTTCTAATCGTAGAAAGAGTATGCTATAGAACACGCGCAAATGCTATCGCATTCACACATAAAGAGAGAACGACTTATGCCTAAAACCTAAGAAGAAATGAGATAGAGCGAATGGCTTGCTATCACTTTCTCGCGTGCCGGTTTTTTCATGTTTTAGCAACTCTAGTTGCTAAACAAATTTCCTACACATCGACGGAGACACGAGAATCATCGAAATTGTTGTAAAATTTTGATTTCTAAGTATAAATGTGAATAAAGTGTTCCTGTGGACATTCCCGCACCTAAAAACAATAAAAACTAAAGGCAACAATGGTGCGGTGCTGTGTTTTCGAATGTACAAGTGTCAGTGAAGCAAAAGTGCCGAATTTATCATTCCACTCGTAAGTACAAGTTCTTTTGACTACAAAAAGGTTCAAAATTTACAGATTCATAGATTAACATGAACAATTAAGAGGAAAGAGGCTCAAAAGTTATGTTTTTTGAAAATTTTAACTAATATAACCTAACATTGCGAAAATTTAGGGTTGCCTGCACTCGACAATAAAATTCCCCAAATGGCGCGTTGAAATATATTTGAATACGTACATAACGAGAAACATTATCTTAAAACTAGTTTATGCCCGCGGCTTCGCACGCATTGTTTCTATGGAAACGTTTAAGGGTGTGATTTCTATCCCATAGGAACTGATTTATGGAATAAAAAGTATTTTAGAATTAGATACCTGCATGCAAAATTTCAGCCGATCCTTTCAGTAGTAAGTAGCGTGAAGAGGTAAACATCCATTCATCCATCCATCCAAACTTTCGCATTTATTATTTAAGTGTCATGTTTTTATTTGTTACAGATTTCCTGCAGATAAACATCTACGTTTGCGTTGGAAAGAAGCAACGGGTTGCAAAGATTGGGGACCCAAAATATAGTCCAAAATTTGTAGTAAACATTTCTATGAACATTTATTAATAAAAATGAAACAGCGAACTTATCTTTTCCCTCATGCTGTTTCAAGGCTGGTACGTAATATATATAAAAAGAATGAAAGTCTGTTTAAGACTCTGAGAAAGTTTGTCATACCAACTTTGTATTATAATCTACCTTCCAAACAAATATAGAAATAACCAATCAAAATATTTAAATATTGGGTAGTATTACTTTTATATAGGGTGTAACAAAGAGTAAGGACCAAACTTTAGCTTCGATCAAAGAACACAGGAAAATATGAAAATTTAAAACAAATAAATAAAAACGAAATTATCAATAGACTGGGTAATGCATGAATGACTGTTGTCATTTGCTTATTATCATAGAACCGAGGAAAAATGCATTTGTAAGACCTACCTATCACATCTAAGAGGCGTTGTCCGCTGCGATGACGTCGCGGGTCGTTGAACTCCACGGTCAACGACCCACGACGAAGGTGTTTTGTGTTTTAAAGGAGTTGTAAAGAGGTACGTAGGCCTTTTTAGTTTATTTTACCTGAAAACAAGCACAACATTTAATTTACTTTTTTTTAGAAACTATTCGGGAATTTTTCTTCGGTTCTATAATCAAGTCGGAACCCACCCATGAAAGTTTAGTGCTTACTTTTTGTTACAACCTGTATATTATTCATAATTAATAATTATGATTCAATATTCTTACATACCATAATATAGATTTAATTTGAGAAAATTAAATCTGAGAATGTAAAAGAAATGCACTCCAGTATAAAAAATAATAAATTTTATTTAACTAAAGACTATGTGATTTGATTTAGAACATATTGAAATAATCGTCTTAAAGACTGATCATACATACTTATTTATTATAACAGAATATAAATATTTGGATTAGTAGGCAGGAATGTTGGTAATATTGTGGTGTAAAAGTGTCATTTAATTTTGTTGTATTTGCACTTTTTTCTTTTTAGCTGCATAATAATTTTAAAAGTGCCATTAAATTTCGTATTAAAGGTTACCTTAGCAATATCTAAACCGTAATATTTAATTTATTAGGAGAAATGTGATTTCGAAGTCTGTTGGCTAAGCCTGGTTAACGTGTAAGAATTTAATTCCCTAATAAAAATGTTGTTTAATTACTATTAACATAAAACTATTGATATTATTTTTCTACATTCTAGTGTTTAAAATTATTTCTACTCGTATCGTAATAAGTGCCTATACCTACATAACAAAACAAAATTGATAGGTACCTAACTAAACCTTGTTTCCTTTCTAGACTTAGTTAAATTAAATGTTTACCTATTCCCACATTCGTACCTAATTTAAGTACCTACTTATATATTTATTAACTAGAAAACTAATAACTTTACTGGAACGGAACGATTAAACTTAACCAAATACACAAAAAAGTTAAAAGTTTGCTTTAAATCCTAACAGAACAGGATCAATAGGTTGTAAGTGCGCAAGTAATAAAATAAGACCTACCGGACCGAGGAATACCTGCAGGCTGTAACAAAAAGTAAGGACCTTAACACACCAGTACTTAAAACATTCACTACAAAGGTCAACCAAGGTTTGGTGGAATTTCCTGTTCTGAATTTGAACACCCAAATTTATGAACTGGAAAATCGCAAATCCAATCCACCAACAGATACATGAAATAAAAAAACCTAAAATCGGGGTAATAAAATTGCATGGCAACACTTTCCCCCCACCACCTTGCAATCTTTGGTCTTGCTCATCGGCACGCTTGCCAATCATCTGGTTATATTTAATCTGTGCTTCTAATCTTATTTAGCAACCTGTCAAAGTTAAATGCCCAAAATTGGCCACTATACTTTGTTGTATTTTACCTCTTAACGCCTGACAGCTGTTTGGTTTGTCATCTCATCCATCACTCATGAATGTCAGTGTCAGTGGATTCATAAAAATATTTTGTTGTGACAAATTCATGTAACTATTTGATAGTTTACAAAGTTTTCTAGATAATTTCTTTACGTGTCTGCTACTGTTGGGTTGAAATAGGAATGGATTTAGGAACTTATCAGATGACGATGAAGAGATCATCGAGTATTTGACCAGGAGGTCAAATATCGTAGCAAGACAAGATTTTCAAGAAGAAATTTGTTTGGTACCTAGTCTATCTGATAATAAATTTGTACGACGTTTTTGTTTATCAAAAGCAACAACAATTTATTGCAAAAGTACTTGGGGTATTTATTATAAAACTTATTCAAGTTCAACTTTTTGTTTTCATAAAGCCTCTACACACAGCCGCGATTTCGAAGCGATTTTTGTGTCGCGAGATTTGGTGCGATTTTGTAGCGCGATTCCTTACACACAGCTGCATTTTTCTAAGCGCGATTTGTGGACGCCACGCACCGCCGCCCCCAAAAAGCAAGACACAAGACACAGTTGTGTGTAAGATGGCATGCGTCCTAATACAAAATGTTCCGTGAACAACTATCGCAAAATTGTAGGAAGCGGAAACGCGTCGGACAACTTCTATCGCGTCGATAAAATTGCAGTAGTAGGTATGGTATGGTATGTTAAATCGCAGCAGTATGTAAGATCGTATGCATCTTAGTACAAAATGTACGCAAACAAATGTCGCAACAAATCGCTCGACACAAGACGCGCTTCAAAACCGCGGCTGTGGGGTAGAGGCTTAAGGCTTATGGCCCAAAACCAACTTCACAACTTGACACGTCTCATACATATGTTCCATTCTACGCAAAAACTGTTCCGTTTATGTCAGTTGGATCATGGCTTGATCGTGCTTGATGACCAATTCTTAGCGGAACGCAAGACAATCCATAGACTAGCGCGCTTAGCTAAATGACCGCTGCGAAAGCCTCGCGCAAGACAATTCTAATTATGATTAAGCTGTATCTGTCTAAGCTCTAAGCTAATGTCGGTAATCTTATTTAACTAATTATGATTTAAATACGAGTAAAATGCTAGGTAAGCCATGATTCTCGGTCTACGGTGATCATGAATCTTTATGTAAAAGAGGGTCATGTTCGTGATATCGTTCTAAATAATGTTTTTTTTCACGATGGTTTGTGTTATCAACCTTGGACGAACGAAATCTTGACGATTGTTGACAATCGTTTCGACTGACAACGAAGTCGTCGGAAGTTATCCTTCGGGTTCGGAACGTAGTCATAGGATCTTTGGAAGTTATCAAGTCGTACATCTGTGGCTGGCTCGTGGCTGGCGATCATAGAGTAGATAATAGGTAGACTTCGGGCCGCTTCGGACGATCGATCGATTGCAATGCGGGCGGGCGGGGCGGGGCGCGGCGCGCGCCGCCGCGCCGCCGCCGCCATCACAGATGTACTAGGGTTGGGTGGGCGCCATCTTCGTAGTAGTAGGTAGGTTTACTTACGGTATTCTCTCTTTGGTTGGGTTGGGTGTCACTGAAAGAAGTTGGAGTACTTGGAGTTGAAATAGTGAAAAAAGAAAAAATAAAATTGTTTGTGTTTATTTTTCACTATTAGACGTGTAAAACTTTTGATTTATGCATAAATCATGGCTGATATACGAAATAGGCAGAAGAACAAAGCAAAAACTAGCTCCTCAAAAGAAAAACAAGAAATACCTAGTATTGACGAGCGGTAAATAATATTTACCATTTTTTACATTTATTTCTTACTACATACCGGCCCGTCCCGGCTTCGCACGGTTTGAAATATTTTTTTAAACAATTAGATATAGCCTATGTTACTCAGGGATAATGTAGTATCTTAATGGTGAAATAATTTTTGTAATCGGTCCAGTAGTTTTTTCGTTACTAACTTACCTATTATTTTTAGTTACTTATTATTACACGGATTTACAATTTCTTGTTTCAAGAACACCTATTATGTATTTATTCAGTTGAATTCAATATTTTTTATTTCAGGGTTCCTCGAAAAACCTCAAAAATAAGCTCACTCAAGATTATCTCTCGTATATCAGTAATATTTTCTCTGCTAACTATTGTTTACTTCACTACAAAAGAAGACAATTTCAACACATTTGCAAAACAATCTGATGTATTACCTGGGAAAGGGCAAATAATAGAATGTTCCCCAGAATACCTAGAGGAAATCAAAAAATTCGATGGTTGCCGCCCTAAACAGTGCAAAAGATTTGTTACTGATAAAGTTGTATCTCTAGCTGAAGTAAGAGAACTGTTGGTGATTGCTAAAAAAGGGTTGAAATTAGGAGGTGCATCTGGCGGGGCTTCTATTCTAGATCTTCATAGCGGAGCATTATCTCTAAAAGAAAACTTTATAAATTTATACAAAATCGATAAAAGCAAAAATGTTTTTCAAGAAAGTGATTTTAATATTTACAGGGTGGGAACTCATTTTTTCAATAAATATTGATTGCTCATCATTCTGGAGATTTATACAGTGATCTCTTGTTTTCAGATTGTTAAAGAAAAAATTAAATTTGCCGTGGCACATAATTTTGAACTGAATCCAGACAATATTTACCTAACACACCCCACATTCTTTTCTGAAATAACATCCAAAGAAGCAGTAACTGTTCATGATGAATACTGGCATCCACATGTGGACAAAGTAAGGAAATTACTACTATTTATTATTATTGCACCTACCATACATCACACTTATATTTTATAATATGATAATGCAAAAGTTTTGTTACCTCTTCACGCCATAAAGACTGAACTGATCAGGCTGAAATTTTGCATAGATGTAGCTCTGAGCCAAACAAGCCTTTTTTTACTTTTTATCCTATAAAATAGTTTCTGTGGGATAGAAATAAATGTTTCCATAGAAACAATGCATGTAAAGCCGTCGGCAGTAAGCTATACCAATAAGCCATAAATAAAATAACTATCAATTAAGTGAATATAGGTACTGTGCAACATTAACTTCCCCTTTTGTTTCAGGAAACTTACAAGTCATTTCATTACACAACATTGTTATATCTGAGTGACTACAACTCGGATTTTAAAGGTGGAAGATTTGTATTCATTGATGAAAAATCTAATAGAACTATTGAACCTAGATTAGGTCGAGTTAGCATGTTTACAAGTGGTAAAGAAAATTTACACTATGTGGAAAAGGTCAAATCTGGAACTAGATATGCCATGACCATTTCTTTCACTTGTGATAAAAATTATGCCATTGAAGACCCAAGTATGAATAAATTTAAACTGTAACATTCCATTTCGGTTCTTTTGTTTTTTTATAAACCATCTAAACACCCAGGTAGAGGTAAGCTTCAGCCGCTGCTTTACGTTTTTCCAGTCTAATAAAATGTTCCTCGTAAATACCATAACATATCCTGCCTGTCTCGTATGTTTTTTTCCTATTGTGCGAAACTCCAGCTAGGTACCTTACAAAGAATTAATTTAATACCTGGTATTTACCTACCTAGGTATAGTCGCCGCGCGGCCGCGCTTTTGAAACGTTTCCGTACAAATTTGATTCGTGCGAAAACATACGAATACGCACGAATGATCCCGACCTTCCAAGTAAAATTATTATGTTGAAATTCATCTCTTAAATTTCACGCGCCCATTCCGTTCTACTTACCATTCATACTTTCACGAGTACGCCGTCGCCATCTCCGGCGTTCAAGACGATTCTCTACAAGAAGCAGATTATCCATCGCAACAAAGATAACTTCACGGCACGCACGGACGGACGCGATAACACCGGGGCACTGCGTACTGCGTTATTGACTGACGTGACGTAGAAGGTCTTCAGTGTGCGCACCGAACAGTATTAGTACGTTTACGTTACGTGCGAACAAATTCGCATCCAAAGTGAACGCGGCCTTACGGGTAGCCTTACGGTTCATTATGTAGTGTAGTGAGGTACCTACGCAATTGTCGACGAAAAAATTTTTGTGTTCACACTTATGTAAGTAGTTTATTATAATTCAATTAGCGAATGCCTATTATTAGCTTTCTGTATCTATTTTAATTTCTATTGTATTTAGTTAAGCTGATGGCAATCCGAATTAAATAAATAAATAAAAACCCGGGTAACCCACAGATAAGAGTAGTATAGTTCGCGTCATGTAAAAAGAACGCTGGCGGTCAAGCAGAGCAGCGCAGTAGGCGATTTATAGGTCTATTTGGTGGTATGCGGTGGGGCGCGGGGCGGGCGGGTCGCGCGCCGCATGTCTGCCGGTGCGCTATTGGTTCGTCGGTTGACATTAAATGTCAACAAATTAAAAAAAATTTAAAAAAAAAAAAAAAAAATAAGCAAAAAAAATTAAAATTAAGCAAATTTTGCTTTCCGCCTTGTGTCCCTGTCCACGTCACTTTTCTTGGCAAAATACCATCGCGCACAAAAGTTTACGAAATGGTTTTACATTATAAAAGTGAGAAAAATTAATTATGACGTATATTGTTTTATGAAGAGAGACGCAGATAATAATGCTGTTGATAATTTAAAACAGGGTATGAAACGTTTTCACGTCACCCAAGACGACTAGTTGCTACATTACACAATTTTTTTGTAATTATATTAAACATACTCAACTGAATTGAACATGTTTTTAATTTTATCTTATATTATTTTCTAATAACCAATAGGCACCAAGCCGCGAACGAAATATTAGTTCAAAATAGGCTTAGCAAATTGGCATACCTAGTACTATCGTGCGCGAGTGTACCCATGCGCGAACACACCCCTTCCACTTTCTTTCAGCGTTCTTTTTACGTGACGCGACCTATACAAGGGGTTTTATTGTCTTTTTACGAATATACCTAGGTTCATGGAAGCTATGCAGTTGTATGCAAAAAAAAAAAGAAATCCAGTGAGTTGTAAGTAGTAATGTAAGTAGTACGCTAGTAATAGTAATTCAATGAAGAAATCGCAATAGTTTATACCTATGCGGTTAGTCTTCTGAAAAATGACCCCAAACCGTGACCGTTAAGTTAGCAGCCCTGAAATGATGTTGGTTGGAGGAGTAATTAACACGACTGTAGTTGGTTCTGTACTGAATATTTATTGATGAAAAACCACGCTTTTTATACAAGAATTTTACCTCTAATTAGAATTTATTAATTCCTTATTGTGTAACTCGATATGCTTATTGTTTTAACATAAAATGATTATCTATTTTCTTATCTGAAGATTCTCCGTAAGTAATCCGATATGTTTGACATTTAATAAAATATAATTCTATTTTTCTTATCTCTAAGTAGGTCATTGAGTGACGTAGTACATTTGGTATGTACCTACACTACAGCCCCGCCATGGTATTTGGTGGTTTCAGCTACCTATGCCAATAAATGTGTCCTGAAATAGTGACCCCGATGCCTTAAGGGTCCGGCGACGGATAATTTCCCATACAAACGTAGTACCAAAATGATTTGTAATTTGAGAATTTTTTCCCCATGGTTTGCTATTATTTGTATTAGAATAGTATTTATTTAGGTTCCTGCCACAAGATTTTTTCAAAATACTTATCTACACAAATACTAATAAAACATTCATTCCTTCATGTAAAAATGCGATTCGGTTTAATTTCATTTCAGAAAGGTACTTTGAAAAAAAAATGTGGCAGGAACCTAGATAAATACTATTATAATACAAATAAAAGCAGACCATGGTGAATATATGCTCAAATTACAAATCATTTTGGTATTACGTTTGTATAGGAAATTCATCCGTCGCCGGACCCTTAAGTAAAATAAATAGTGCCCCAGTACCTACCTACTTTAGGAGATAGGTAGGTAAGTACCTATTTAGGTTTTTCAATGTCAGTGAAGATATGAATCATGAACTATGCCAATTAATTGTGCCTTGCGGTATCTAGTTCTCATGAAAAGCTCAGAAATAGACCTCCTGCGGCTTAAGATATATTTGGCTCTGAACATCTACATACATTTTAAAGTACAGACGAGTAAAGAAGTGAATTATTTCTCGCACGTCGATTCCCCCTAAGTCGATTCCCGGAACGTCGATTCTTGTAAAGGCGATCGCGCTTGAATTCCCTTCACGACGATCTCGCTTTTTTCGCAATGTACAGTCGGCTGCGGCGTAGAGAAAATAAAAACTTTATTTGGCTGATAAAATCCATTACCTATGTTTTAGACCTATGTTTTACCTATGTAGAAACTATTTAATAAATTATTAAAAGAATAAATATAACAAAATACACACACATCACACATCACATTTTAAAAACGGGAATAAATAGAAATATAAATTAAGTAGCGATTAATTTATTTGGTTTAAATGATCCAAAAACTTTAAAAGAATAGCGTTTTAGAGAAGGAAAATATCAAAATGACAACAAACGCTTGTGTCGAAACAAGCAAACCTATGTATTTCCAATGACAGCAGCTGTAGAGGAGGTAGGATAGGAACGAAGTCTACTTGTTCGATGACAGCTGTCAAAGTTGAAATAGACCTATCTCCGAAACTACTCGTGCTAGACTTCCCAAATAAATTATAAATAAAACAATTTTTAGCTTTATTAAATTTATAAGACAGAGTTATTGCTGACACTGACACTACGTGAACTGCAGGTTGTGCCTATCATCACGAACACGTCCGTGAAGACGCCATGTCTCAGACACAATATTACCCAATTTACAATGGGAAGAAGGGAAAGCCAGATTATTGAAAGAAAAAGTCTTTCTTTTAATCATAGTCAAAAGTAAACATTTATTCAGTTTTTTTGAGTTAGGTCATTCTTTTGACAAAGAAGCAAAAATAGTTATAATAATCAAATGATTTGCCATAAAAATCGGCTACTACAAACACATAATAGGGTGCCAGCCTTATAATTATATAACCCAGCAAAATAAAAATATCTTTATTTCAACAATACGGGAATGGACTTAGAGGTAATCGGCGTGCGAGGAACAAAGGAGGAGGTCACTTCTGTACTCGTCTGTACATTATGTAATAAGTTA
This sequence comes from Eupithecia subumbrata, assembly GCA_949316285.1. Lineage (NCBI taxonomy): Eukaryota > Metazoa > Arthropoda > Insecta > Lepidoptera > Geometridae > Eupithecia > Eupithecia subumbrata. Next base: position 144,899 of record OX438643.1, read on the forward strand.
GTCAAATATCTCTTAAAAACGCAGGAGGTCTATTTCTGAGCTTTTCAGGAGAACTAGATACCGTTAAGCCGGCTTTTGACTATAGGATATAATATAACCCTTATTCAAACGCGAGCCTGTGGAAGGGTAAATGAAAAACTAAGATCGGTTTGAGGGTAAGTTTGGGTCGTAGATTTCAAAAATCCACAAAAAAAGGGAGGAAATGGGGGGGAAGTGACCTTTTTTTGGTGGGAAGTAAAGCTCCCGTTGTCTGTTAATGCGCTCACCTAAATCGTGTAAGTGGGAACTATAACTCCCATTGTCTGGTATCACATTGATATATTTTTTAACTAGTTAGTTGCCCTGACTTTACTTCTGATTTAGTTTTTACGCAAAATTTTAAGTAAATAAAACAACTTTTTGTGTAATTAGAGTTTTATTTTAAGAAATTAAGAAATCTTTTTAATTATGCTATACTTATTTACTAATTTGGTAACATATTATGTAGCTACTTATATTATATTATACTTTTTTATTCATCACAATTTTTGGACTCTTTCATATCGTTAGGGTCGGTTCATATCTAACGGAAGATCCGTCGCGGATTATCGGTCGCGGAACGCCAGAACTGACTAAATACTAAAAAAAAATAAAAAAAAAAAAAAAATAAATAAATAAATAAATACTATACAAACTGTAAATCAAAGAAACCTTAAGGTTTCTTTGATTTACAACACCAAGTAGGTGTTAGTATTACACAATAGTTTTCTTTTCTTTATGTTCGAAGACGAACACTCATAATTTTATATAGATAAATTCACTCGTAATTTATGTTCCACAGACATTGGGATCATAGATTCCCACTTAGAAGACCCAACTTTAGGCAAGGCTGCCAAGCTACATATCAAAGATTCTATGGATACTTTGAGGTCAAAACAACAGAAATATAGTCTACTTTCCATTTCTGGGACCTGCTTCTACGTACCTGATTTTTTCGCAGCATAACACAAAAAACAAAACGTAAACACCGGCTTTTGAACAAAAAATCGCCTCATCAACCTTTGACGTTGACCTGTGGTGTCAAATGACATTTCATAGAAGAGTGTTGCCAATAGAAATATTGCCATATATTTTATGTCTGCGTTCAGAAATAAGTGGATTAATTTAGTGTTACCATATACAAACAAATGACGATTTGAGAGGTGGGAAGTCTTCCTCCCAATGCTTTAATAAGGGATAAATTACATCTTGAGCTATATATTACATCCCGCGATTGCTGTTCACACTGTAAGATATATATTTTGGAACTCACATGATCAGTTTACACGTCTGCACACGAACGCCAACATTCAAACTGAGGGCGAGGCAGGGGGAGGCGTGGTGTCCGGTGACGTGAGGTAAAATATACACCTTCAAATGACCTTCAAATATCGCTCACTCGGTCGAAAAAATATTTATAGTTTGGGATGTAATATATATTATAGCACAGTGTAAACGGTCCCATACAAAATTTATGGTGAGCGATAAAATATTATATCTCAAGATGTAATATATATTATCTTATATCCCATAGTGAAAAGCCGGCTTTAGGCACAGTTAATTGGCATAGTTCATGTTTCATATTATCTCGCTTTAGATTCGTCGAAATCAGCGGGGCTGCCTGCCAGCTTGAAGTCAAGATAGCAACCACATTGAAAAACCTAAATACATATCTCCTAAAGTAAGAACTATTTATTTTACAAAGGGCATCGGGGTTACCATAGAGTAAAAAATCGCTGCTGTCTCAGCAGAGCGTAGAAAATAGGATAGTGACACAGATTAAATATAACCAGATGTGTGGCAAGCGTGCCGATGAGCAAGACCAAAGATTGTAAGGTGGTGGGGGGAAAGTGTTGCTATGCAATTTTATTACCCCGATTTTAGGTTTCTTATTTCATGTCTCTGTTGGTGGATTGGATTTGCGATTTTCCAGTTCATAAATTTGGGTGTTCAAATTCAGAACAGGAAATTCCACCAAACCTTGGTTGACCTTTGTAGTGAATGTTTTAAGTACTGGTGTGTTTAGGTCCTTACTTTTTGTTACAGCCTGCAGGTATTCCTCGGTCCGGTAGGTCTTATTTTATTACTTGCGCACTTACAACCTATTGATCCTGTTCTGTTAGGATTTAAAGCAAACTTTTAACTTTTTTGTGTATTTGGTTAAGTTTAATCGTTCCAGTTCCAGTAAAGTTATTAGTTTTCTAGTAAATAAATATATAAGTATATACTTAAATTAGGTACGAATGTGGGAATAGGTAAACATTTAATTTAACTAAGCCTAGAAAGGAAACAACGTTTAGTTAGGAACCTATCAATTTTGTTTTGTTATGTAGGTATATTCACTTATTACGATACGAGTAGAAATAATTTTAAACACTATAATATAGAAAAATAATATCAATAGTTTTATGTTAATAGTAATTAAATAACATTTTTATTAGGGAATTAAATTCTTACACGTTAACCAGGCTTAGCCAACAGACTTCGAAATCACATTTCTCCTAATAAATTAAATCTTACGGTTTAGATATTGCTAAGGTAACCTTTAATACGAAATTTAATGGCACTTTTAATATTATTATGCAGCTAAAAAGAAAAAAGTGGATATACAACAAAATTAAATGACACTTTTACACCACAATATTACCAACATTCCTGCCTACTAATCCAAATATTTATATTCTGTTATAATTAATAAGTATGTATGATCAGTCTTTAAGACGATTATTTCAATATGTTCTTAATCAAATCACATAGTCTTGAGTTAAATAAAATTTATTATTTTTTATACTGGATTGCATTTCTTTTACATTCTCAGATTTAATTTTCTCAAATTAAATCTATATTATGGTATGTAAGAATATTGAATCATAATTATTGATTATAAATAATATACAGGTTGTAACAAAAAGTAAGCACTAAACTTTCATGGGTGGGTTCCGACTTGATTATAGAACCGAAGAAAAATTCCCGAATAGTTTCGAAAAAAAAGTAAACTAAATGTTGTGCTTCTTTTCAGGTAAAATAAACTAAAAAGGCCTACGTACCTCTTTACAACTCCATTAAAACACAAAACACCTTCGTCGTGGGTCGTTGACCGTGGAGTTCAACGACCCGCGACGTCATCGCAGCGGACAACGCCTCTTAGATGTGATAGGTAGGTCTTACAAATGCATTTTTCCTCGGTTCTATGATAATAAGCAAATGACAACAGTCATTCATTCATTACCCAGTCTAGTGATAATTTCGTTTTTATTTATTTGTTTTAAATTTTCATATTTTCCTGTGGTCTTTGATCGAAGCTAAAGTTTGGTCCTTACTCTTTGTTACACCCTATATAAAAGTAATACTACCCAATATTTAAATATTTTGATTGGTTATTTCTATATTTGTTTGGAAGGTAGATTATAATACAAAGTAGGTATGACAAACTTTCTCAGTCTTAAACAGAGTTTCATTCTTTTTATAAATATTACGTACCAGCCTTGAAACAGCATGAGGGAAAAGATAAGTTCGCTGTTTCATTTTTATTAATAAATTTTCATAGAAATGTTTACTACAAATTTTGGACTATATTTTGGGTCCCCAATCTTTGCAACCCGTTGCTTCTTTCCAACGCAAACGTAGATGTTTATCTGCAGGAAATCTGTAACAAATAAAAACATGACACTTAAATAATAAATGCGAAAGTTTGGATGGATGGATGGATGAATGGATGTTTACCTCTTCACGCTACTTACTACTGAAAGGATCGGCTGAAATTTTGCATACAGGTATCTAATTCTAAAATACTTTTTATTCCATAAATCAGTTCCTATGGGATAGAAATCACACCCTTAAACGTTTCCATAGAAACAATGCGTGCGAAGCCGCGGGCATAAACTAGTTTTAAGATAATGTTTCTCGTTATGTACGTATTCAAATATATTTCATCGCGCCATTTGGGGAATTTTATTGTCTAGTGCAGGCAACCCTAAATTTTCGCAATGTTAGGTTATATTAATTAAAATTTTCATAAAACATAACTTTTGAGCCTTGTACCTCTTAATTGTTCATGTAAATCTATGAATCTGTAAATTTTGAACCTTTTTGTAGTCAAAAGAACTTGTACTTACGAGTGGAATGATAAATTCGGCACTTTTGCTTCACTGTCACTTGTACATTCGAAAACACAGCACCGCACCATTGTTGCCTTTAGTTTTTATTGTTTTTAGGTGCGGGAATGTCCACAGGAACACTTTATTCACATTTATACTTAGAAATCAAAATTTTACAACAATTTCGATGATTCTCGTGTCGAGCTCCGTCGATGTGTAGGAAATTTGTTTAGCAACTAGAGTTGCTTTTCAATGAAAAAACCGGCACGCGAGAAAGTGATAGCAAGCCATTCGCTCTATCTCATTTCTTCTTAGGTTATAGGCATAAGTCGTTCTCTCTTTATGTGTGAATGCGATAGCATTTGCGCGTGTTCTATAGCATACTCTTTCTACGGATAGTGACAATTTGTCAATTAATATTTGTGTAACCCAAAACCTATCTATGTGTGTTTTGACAGCTCGTAAATCTACGTCGTAAATACAGTGCTTTCACTCACACATGCGTGTGATTGAATGTTGCAAGTAAATGGCATTTTCCCAAAAAATGGGTAATTTTATGCTTTGGCTTATTAACTGGTGGGCGTCAATCGTTAATTCTCAATTTTAATATACACTTACGAGCCTTAAAATGGAATCGCTTTCATCGCGAGTTAATCAAAACAATTTTTTTACAATTTACCTATGTACAATGAACTATAGATTGTGGTATATCATTTGAAAGGTAATTTTGTTACCTTTCAAGTGTTATCAAGAAGATTTAAAATTAATTAAATTGGCTACCTAAATTTTGGGAATTATTGCAATAGGTCGAAGTTGCATCTATCGGCTTCTATCGGCGCCGGAGCTGGATGAGCTGGATTTCTCCCTCATATCCGCTGTTTTAGCTCGTCCCACATATGCCAGATTGGGTTCAAGTCAGGAATAAGGGCTTGCCAGTCTAGTGTGGGAATGCCGACATGGAAGACGTCTGTCGGTACTGCGGTCACTGCTGCGGTGTGGCAGCGGACATTATCGTCCATTAAATCAAAATTTATCGTCGCCAATAAATCCTGCGTAAGGGAAAACATAACTTAACTCATAGTTCACTGCAAAGAAATTGTAAAAAATAGTCTTGAACAACCCTTGAAGCGATTCCAGTTTAAAGCTCGCAAGTGTAGTTGGCTACATTTATCCCATAAATCAGTTCCCATGGGATAGAAATAACCATAAGGCGTTTCCATACAAGCGAAACTTGCGAAGCCGCGGGCAGAAACCAGTATATTATATATTTCTACCTACTTACATGTTAGAGCTGAAACTAGATAGGTAGTGTGACAAGCACGCCTAGAGTTTGAATCATTTATCAATTGATGCCAATGTGGTAAATTACACACACAAAGTATTTAATACTACACCTGCAGGGAACACATTGCAGAAAATACAGCGTTACTGTCGTACTAAACTGCGGGTAAATTCTATGCAAAACAATTTCTAAAGTTTTTTTAAAAGTTAGTAGCCGGTAGTTATTCAAAAAGGTTTTACTCCAAATCCGCCAAATAATATATTGGCTTTTCCCGTTTTCGGAACAAACATTTAAAAAAACAACCAAGTGAAAGCGCACTCGCGTCTATTGCCACAGATTACTAGATAGAATATATAGATAGACCTCGAGTGATTTTGAAAATACTAAAACGATGTTTTTTCCGCCTCGGTTTATTATACAGCTTCAAGTTCCTATGAGTAAATCTGGAGAAAGTTAAATTCCTACCATTCACACGAGACACCTTTCCTCTACTATTTTATGCTTAGTACCAAACCGGGGTATATTTTCCCCCATGCATAGCAACATTTTCACAATACTGCTTTGAAAATTTTTCAATTTATTTATGACTTTTGATGGCTATTTTACGCAAAATTACAAGTTTAATATTAGTACTTACCCGTGAAATGACACTTTTGTAGTGTTAGTTTTCTTTTAAGTGGTGTTTGCACACCCTTGCACCGCACAATACACCATTTTTATATATTTTTGTCGGAGCTGCTTTCCGCGCCATTTGAAGTATTGTACTAGGAGTTCGAAATTTAAATTGCGACGATTAGTCGCAATTTTTTGGATTTGCCTCGTTTGTGTCAACTATCATTCTAAGTTCTAAGCCTTCTTCTTCTAAGGGGGTTACTATTTCAGGACACAATTAATGGCATAGTTGAAACCACCAAATTTCATGGCGGGGCTGTTAACTTGACGGACACCCCAAACCTGACGAACTGAATCTGCCTATACAGCCGCGGCTGTAGGATACTAAAACTATTTCTAGTGTTCTGTGATACAGCCAGGCGTTTGACAGCGCGGCAGATTGGTGTCGTCTCGTCGGCATTTTTCGATGCTGTTTTGTTACTGCTTGATCGTGTATAATTTCCTTAACGTTTCGTGTTGGCGCGAGATTCAAATTATTTTGTGTTATATTTAATGTGTATTTAATCTTTGGATTCATGAGGTGTTGAATTTTGTGTACACGCGACAGCATTTGCGCGAGATTTGCGCGTGTTCTTTATCATACTCTTTCTACGTTTGTGTACAATTTTGTTTAGGTACATTGTACTTGATCGGTAGGTATATAATCTGTGGTGAATTGAATGAAAGCTTGGAAAAAAAACAAAACAAAACACAATCGCGGTGTGATCGGGCGTGTAAATTATTTTTGATTTTTCAAAAAAAATATAAAAATGATTCAATAAATATTTGGAAAATGTAAATTTACTGTGCGACTAGGCTTTAAAGTTTTAGCTTATAAATTTACTGTTGAGAGTGCTCGTAAGGTACGTTTTTATTGTGCATTTGTTAGGGCACTGCATGCATGTCATTTTATTTATTTTTTCTCGTATGATTTTTCAAAGTACGAAATATACTGGGCTATAGTTATCTCTGTTACTTTAGCTTTCACAAATGGACGGCTCTACGGTTGATCACAGTGATTCAGATTCTGGAGAGAGCTGGACTCTACTGGAGAATCAACCAGCTTACGGAGATGATGCGCCAGATTTCCCCGAACATTCTCCAACATCATTCGAAAGGTGAGAAGTGTAACAATGTTGACGTTGATATCTATTGATTGGAAAAGCTACTTAATCAGGCGAATATTTTGTGCGTTCTCGTGTTGCGCATATTTTGTGGCCTTGACCCACCTTGTTTACTTGACTGACACAATAAATCAATAGTAGATATAAAGCTATGTAACATAATTTGTTTGTCTTATTAAAAATATATTACAATCAATTCTTAGGCATTATACTTCAATAACGTCAAAAGTATCTCCTAATATAACATGATCTTTATAAATTAATGTAAACTAGGTTTTTTCATATTATAGCAATTACATAGCAATAATGCAAAATCTAACTTAAAAAAGAAGTTTCAGGTATCAGCTAGAAAATAAGGGTGATATAAAGACTATATTTTCTTTTTCATCTCATTTAATTAATGTATAGATAGAGCTTGTCAACCTAACAGATTGTTAGCGCCTGTGCGCTAAGAATATTACTCCGACTAACTTTGTAGTAACCTTGATTTCTCACTTCCTTATTTTCAGAGAGCACATAGAAAGTCAGTTAGAGAAAGATGAAGATACTGATGGTATATCTGTCATCAGTGACAGTGATCCTGAATCATCTCCACATGATACCACCTGTGACAAATGTTCTATTTCGGAGAGCTGTCAGAAATCACATGACATTCAGAATATCTTGAATGTGCCACCGCCAGCAAATAACAAAACGATTGAATCTTTGTGCAGTGAGGATGACTTCCTTGGGGATAGCTCTCATAAACATAAGACATACGTCCACAGGCGAAATAAGAGACTCAGTATGGTCCTCAACATCATTATGCTGGGAAGTGTCATCACAGCTGCTGGAGTAGCCATTGGTCACATGTGGGGAGCAAAACATGAATGCACAGTTCCAACACCATCTGTCAACAAAATACTGTCAAACTTGTACAAATTACAAGAAGAAAATACATATTTGAGAAACAAACTAAAAGAAATGACAGCACTAGCTGACAGCATTCAAGAAGCGCAACAGCCAAATGGAGAAACTAAAACATTGAGGCAACAAAGATGCAAAAAAGTTTTTGAAGGACCATTATCCAATAAAGTTGAAAAAGTAGCCAAATGTGTGGATCCTGAGAATAAGGAAACTGTTAAAATGTTAGACAACTCTGAACTTTTACTTCATGAAAAGGAATTTCTGAATGATATTGGTAAATTAAAGAAAATATATAACCAAAACAAAAGTTGGCTGGATGACCAAATACATAGGAGATTAGATAATGAAAATAACCTCCGAAATAAACGAAATATCAATTTTGATGATGCCAAAGATAATGTAAGTCACAAAGGTGTCAAACATGGCACTGTTGAAAACAATTCAGAAAAACATGATGATAGCCATCATGTGCCTAATATAGACTTTAGAATACCTGAAGCTGGAAAAACTAAATCACACAAAGCCTGGAACCTCAGAAAACAAATAGGAGCTACCAAAAAAGTAGATAAAAAAATCAAAGAACATGAACAGGTTACAAAATCACACAAAGTTGTCATAAACCTGGAAGTAAAGAAAAAACCTGAGAACTTTGAAGAAATTTCATCTGCAGAGAGTTTTGTTAACATTGAAAATGACCAAGAGGATAATTTCAAAGAGGCTTCCCAAATCAAAAAAAAGAAAGTCAGTTATGCTGATTCACTTAAAACAGATTCTGATAGCCCAAAGGCGCTTTATCCAATAAATAATAGCAATGATCACCCCCTTCGAGGTCGGAGAGCTATTCAGGTGAAAAGCATTCAAAGACATGGAGATAGTGACTTGCTGTCAAACTTGATATCATCTAGTGAAGAGGATATCATAAAAGATGATAGATATGCTGGACCCAAGATGAAAAGAGATAAAAAAAAACATGATCGCCATAAAATACACAAAAAGCAAAAAAGGAAGAATAAATATGAACAGTGGGAAATGAAAGGAGGTTATATGAAAGATTTTGATGAGTTTTCCCTAACTTCCTCACAGATTAATCTGGGAAATGATATCATTAATGCACCTGAAAGGAAGTATTTGAATAACGACTTTGAGAACTACCTGAACAAGTTGACTGATAAAAATGTTAAAAACCCCACAAATGAGGAGAACACCGATGAAAAGAAAGGCGAGAAGAGGAAGAAGACTAAAAACAAAGATCTGGAGTGGTATGATAAAAGATATGCTCTGAGAGCTGAAGCCAGAAAGAAGTTGGAGCAAGAACTGTTCGGAGAAAGCACACCCAACAATGCCGCCTGGTACTTCCGCAGAATGAACAAGCGCGAGCAGTGCCGCGCACAGAAAGATAACAGCACCTCCAAGAAATTCTCTAAACAGAAAATGAATTATAAAATGAAGCATTGAATGCATTTGCATTTCTAAACATTGCAATAAAACATAGTTTTAGCAATCATTTTAAACTTGCACTAGGTGTGTCTTAAGATCTAATTTAGTAGTCCAACTTAAAATAAAAGCAACTCATTTAAATTAAGATGTTAAACTTTAGTACATACATAAAATTAACTTGTTGTTTCATATCAATTTAAAATTACCTAATTAGGAGTTACTAACTTCGCTGAACATTTGAAACATTTTAGATGTAATGTAGACAACATAAACAGCATTTATATTCAATGTACCCAATTCTATAATTTTATTTTATTTAATCTCTATATTTTAGTATTACTATGTACTATTAATTTTGCCTATCTCGTATCGCCTCAGGTACAGGTACCTACTTTATGTGATAAACCTAACATTATTATTACTTGCCCCCCTATGGATTTTACATCCCGTGATATTTAAGTTTTATGCAATTTATAAAATTAACAAGTAGTTAATAAACGGTTATTACATTACATAAGTCTTTTATTTAGGTCACAATATGAGTACAAGGAAAAATCATAATAATTATAATAACAGCAGAACTTCAGTACATAGGTGCATTTAAAATAAAATGAAACATTTCACACATTACAATAATTTCACACCATATAAGTAAAATTCGGTTGATTGGGTACTAGCTTCTCGAAAGTGGAATGCTCAAATGATGTCCACCCATCTCGTCTCGGTCATAGTCAGAGCGGCGTCTGTGTTGTTGTCTCGGTTGCACACCCATCTCGTCTCGTCTCGTCTCGGTCATAGTCAGAGCGGCGTCTGTGTTGTCTCGGTTGCACACCCATCTCGTCTCGTCTCGTCTCATCTCGGTCATAGTCAGAGCGGCGCGGCGTCTGTGTTGTTGTCTCGGTTGCACTTCGGTCTAGGTACGTCTTCCCATCTTTGTTAATCATTAGGTAGGTAGGTTTATTGCAAAAGATGGGAAATAGCTTGTCTTTGCATTTAGCTGTAACACAAAAAAGGCCATTTGTTGAATTGGCGCAGGGAGAATGTACCATATCTACAGAATTTAACTTATATCTGTTTCACAGTGGTCTAGTCCTCTCCCATGGCTCCACTGAAGACCAAGTTGATGGCAGCATTGACATCGCCTGTAATTTATTTATTTATTTATCATTATCACACAACACATATTACAATGCCAGCTAAAATTAACATACAGAAAAAATAGTTTCAGGGCTTGCGTAAGGATCGTATTTAAGTTGTATTTAGTTAAATACGTTTACCGACTTAATCTACATTGTAGCGTAAAAATATGTGTGTACAGCTAAGTATAATAATTAATTTTATTATTCGTACTAAATGGACTTACAATAAAAATAATAATCTAGTTTGTAAAGGACACTGGTGATAAAACTTAATTTTAAACTGTAGTGTGTTGCGAGGGGCGAGCGGAGACATCGGGAATAGATAGTCAAAACGTCCGTATTGAGTGGCACTCGTTTATTGTCTCTTACTATTACCATAAAATGAAAATGCTTACTCGCTACTTCACGCTAACACGTACATTCATAAATAAATTCATAATGCACAACACTACAAAACAACACAACCAATTCTACAGCCAGGCAACATCTTCCTAGTGCACAAGTGCACATGCACAGAGTTGAGGCGCAGTACGCATGTACGCCGCGCCGCCCGCCGTGCACACTGCCTAACTATAAGACCTGGCAGTACCCTATTTTATTCCATCACCAGGTTGAGTGCTCCAGCGTGGAGGACCAGCGTTATGAGGATCATTGAAATGGAGGATACATTTAAGTTCTCTAATGAAATCGTGAATTCTGGGGTTAAAAATGACAATTTCAGTATGTTTTATAGATATCTCATTGTACTGACGCGCCATTCTAGTGAGAGGATTGTAATAAGAGATGTTATTCTTTTAAGTGCGTAACGCAAAAAGGTTGCTCTTATTTGACCTTCTTGCACTAAATTTTGTATTAATGCAAAATTGAGACAGTAGGTCCGGGGAACCGATTATAGAATTAATTATTTTGTATAAGTAGGTAATAAGATCAAAATATGCACGACGGGTTTCAAGTGAAGTTACATTAAATATTTTTAGCCTCTTTTCGTATGTTAAATCAGATCGACCTGGGAGATGACGATAACTTAACATTGTAAGGATTTTTTTCTGAATACTTTCAACAGCATTAATATGATTTTATGTCTGTTGGTTAGATGGTCGCAGAGACTGCACAATTTGTCCATGAAATTCTGAAGGTTTACTCAGTTCTAGAATCTAAGTAATTTTTTGTCAACAATAGGGTTACAATGAGAGCAATATTTGTGGAAAATATTTGGCAACATTGGAAATTAATTATCAGCATAACAAATCGCCAGAACCTCGAAATAATTTATTTCGTTTCTCGTCTGTTTTCAAACTCGAATTATATTATTTTTCGCTTCGTGTATGCAATAAGCTTTTGCATATAAATCTGATTGATTAGAGTTTCTTATTATTAATTATGATACAGCTCGACCGAAAAGAGTAGAAATTAATTAAAATTTAACTAAACTAAACCTTTGCTCTAGCAACACGAAACCAATGTCAAATCTGTCCAAAATGTCACCCACATGTAAATAAACATTCGGTAGGTACCTCAACGAAATTTGCATTAAAATAACTGTATTAATGTTTATTAAGGTATTTAGTGTTATCTAACATGTTAATAACTAATCGCAGTGGAACAAGACAAGTGATTGATAAAGTTTTCATACGTTGTTTAGCCGAATTTCAAGTTCGAAAGATATGGCCCGATGTTTCAGACAATTAACAAAGAACCTCCGAGATCACTGCTAAATACTCGATTCTATTGTCTTTAAAAAAATAAAATCTGCCTCTCTCAAACGTTTAAACCTCTGAATTTGATTGCCTGAGTAATATTTGTTGTTTTTTTGCAAATTGCGTTCATGGTATTTTTAATGTTTATTTCCGTTTGTATTGGAAAAAGTATAGTCCATATTTTGGGCCTTTAAAACAAAATCATCATCACCATCATCCGATTTTGCCATTTGTGACCTCAAAACCTATCTGCCACTCAACGGTCCTTCGTTACATTTCAGTATAATTTAAAATTGTTTTAGGTAGGTACATCCATTGAGTATCAGGAATTGAAAATGCAAGGTTTTATTTGCATAACAAAAAAATATACAAAACTCCTGCAGAAAAAAGAAAAGGAAGACCTTATACCAATTGGACGATTTCAATTTGTGCGCAATCAGAAAACATGTACCTACTTACTACCTATTTTGTTGATTATGATATTATATTAGATTATTTTTTAAATGTGGTCTAGTAAACTAGTTAAGCTAAAGTATAATCTATTATTTTTAACAATAAATGATTCCGATAATAATAGGAATATGAGATTACTTTTGTAATCGTAAATTAATTTAGTCTACGAACAACATTCATAAAGAGTTGCTAGTTTACTTTACAGTAAATTTTCGTTCCTTGATAATTAATTTTTACTATTTTTGTTCGGATTCGTACCTATTGACATTTACGTTTTCAACAAAATGTTATTGATAACGCAAAGATCAAGACCGTTTGCGTCGTAGTATTCGTGTTGCCATCTAAACGACAGCAGCGCCCTCATTTATTTTCTACTCTTTTCGGTCGCACTTTACGTATAAGTTAGGCAAAAACAAAACAAATGATCAAAAAAATTACAGATTGTTATTATTTGAATAAAATAAATTCCGCACCGGAATAGGTACATAAGGTACTCTGTGACCCGCACCCGCACCCGCACCCGCACCCACACCTGCTGGTCGCGTTGTTCGCTCGTGACTCGTGAAGTCGTGACTCGTGTACTTTCCTACAATCTCCATAAACAAACAGATAAGTTTCGAAACAAGTGACGTCACTTAAGACGCCATGACAATCTTGAGCATTTTCGAATGAAATTGAAATAGTTTTTATCAAATGCAAAATAAATATCGTACCTACTAAAAATATTAGGTTTTTGGAGTAAAATAGGTATTAAGGTAAGTAATATAGTAAGTAATATTATAAACCATTTTTTTAAATTTAGTCAATTATGCGTTGTTGATTTTTAGTTTTTGGTAATTACATACCTACCTTATTGTTTTGTATATTATGGCCCACTTGCGTAAGGATATTTAAATAGACGCTGAATGAATTTCATGACTTAAGTACGATTCCTGTCTTGCACTACACAAATTAAGGGTCCGGCGACGGATGAATTTCCCATACAAACGTAGTACCAAAATGATTCGTAATTTGAGAATATTTTCACCATGGTTTGCTATTATCTGTATTAAAATAGTATTTATTTAGGTTCCTGCCACAAGCTTTTTTCAAAATACTTATCTACACAAATACTAAGACAACATTTATTCTTTCATGTAAAAATGCGATTAGGTTTTATTTCATTTCAGAAAGGTATTTTGAAAAAAAACTGTGTCAGGAACCTAGATAAATACTATTTTAATACAAATAATAACAGACCATAGTGAAAATATGCTCAAATTAAAAATAATTTTGGTATTACGTTTGTATGGGAAATTCATCCGTCGCCGGACCCTTAAGCTCCTAATCATATTTAGCAACCCGGCAAAGTTAAATGCCCAAAATTGGCCATTTAACTTTGTTAATCGTATTTAACGCCTGACAGCTGTTTGGTTTGTCATCTCATCCATCACTCATCAATGTCAGTGCCCAGTGGATTTCATAAAAATGTTTTGTTGTGAGAAATTAATGTAAGTAAATATTTGATAATTTAGAGAATTTCTTTACGTGTCTGCTACTGTTGGGTTGAAATAGGAATGGATTTAGGGACTTATCAGATGACGATGAAGAGATCATCGAGTATTTGACCAGGAAGTCAAATATCGTAGCAAGACAAGATTTTCCGAGAAGAAATTTGTTTGGTAGTCTATCTGATAATAAATTTGTAGGACGTTTTCGTTTATCAAAAGCAACAACAATTTATTGCAAAAGTACCTACTTGGGGTATTTATTATAAAACTTATTCAAGTTCAACTTTTTGTTTTCATAAAGCCTCTACACACAGCCGCGATTTCGTAGCGATTTTTGTGTCGCGAGATTTGGTGCGATTTTGTAGCGCGATTCCTTACACACAGCTGCATTTTTCTAAGCGCGATTTGTGGACGCCACGCACCGCCGCCCCCAAAAAGCAAGACACAAGACGCAGTTGTGTGTAAGATGGCATGCGTCCTAATACAAAATGTTCCGTGAATAACTATCGCAAAATCGTAGGATGCGGAAACGCGTCGTTCAACTTCTATCGTGTTGATAAAATTGCAGTACCTAGTAGGTATTTTATGGTATGGTATGTTAAATCGCAGCAGTGTGTAAGATCGTATGCATCTTAGTACAAAATGTACGCAAACAAATGTCGCAACAAATCGCTCGACACAAGAAGTGCTTCAAAACCGCGGCTGTGAGGTACAGTACGTTCAGCGTTATTTTGCCTCTGGCTGTCATGTTGGCTAATCTGAGCTCTGTGTTGCCGCTTAAGGCTTTGAAGATACCCAGTATGAAACTGCGAAATATTTTCGTAGTTAAATTTCTCAATTAAAGTAAGTTTGGATGTTAGAATGTAAGTTTGTAATCTTTAGAACTACTAAACCAATTTTGATGTGATTTGGTATGTGGGTTTCTTTTTATCCCATCATTCACAAGTACGGGATCAGCGGGTAAAACTGCAGGGCGCCGGCGCCGATAGTTAGGTAAAATAATTAGGATAGGTATTTGAATTAGTATTGTGTACCTCAAGTTTGCATTAAAATTTATCTATAAACATAGGTAATAAACGACTAAATTAAAACAACATTTTTATAGGTTTTATTTATTTTGAATAAGAGTGATCTAAGCGGGTCGCTAGTGGTAGTGGTTCGTCACTGTCTGCTAATGAACGTGAATCGTCGGAACTGCTGCTGTCCGATTCTGTATCAGACTCGTCATTTAATTCTATAATAAATTTATCGATTTCGGAGTCTATAATTCCATCTGTTTTAATAAACTGTTGTTCAATATGGCACACATGTTGACACTGCTTCTGCCAGTCTTCTGCACTGATTGATTGGAACGCTTCTTCTGTTAATTGTAGTATCTTGTCTGCTTCCTGTCCAACATTTTTTCATTTTGCTGAACGCACTGTAGATGCTTAAGGCCAAACCAACTTCACAACTTGACACTGGTCTCGTACATATGTTCCATTCTATTTCTCCGCATAAACTGTTCCGTTTTATGTCGGTTGGATCATGGCTTGATCGTGCTTGATGACCAATCCATAACGAAACGCAAGACAATCCATAGACTAGCGCGCTTAGCTAAATCACCGCTGCGAAAGCCTCGCGCAAGACAATCCTAATTATGATTAAGCTAATTGTATTTAAGTCGGTAATCTTATTTGACTAATTATGATTTAAATATATGTATTTGTGGCTTTTGTGACATAAAATATCGTGGATTGTAGGACGGAACACATAGGTAGGAGGGAGACGGGTCAATTGAAACACGGGTCAATTTAAACAAGTTACATAACTCTAAGACGGTTAGTAATAGGGGCGAGGTCTGGAGGGGGGAAAGAAGCGCGCTGCGAGTCGGAACGTGTCTCTAAGTACGCATGGCCGCTCCTGGCGCGCTGGACATTTTTACGTGGGTGCATCGCTTTTGCGACTCGATAAGTAAGTTTTTTTACTATTATTTTTTGTGTATTGCACTGAAACTATTTAGTGTTCTGCAGTGTTGTTTACTATCATTGTTTCTATGAATATTCTAGTTGAATGCTTCGTGGTGAATGTCCACCTAACATATCTGTTTTTTTTCTGTTTGATAAAATATTGACAGTGATGGGATGGGGTCAGTTGAAACAAACGTTTCGGGGTCAATTGAAACGTATTTTTATTGACACCAAACCGTTTTTTTAATACTTTTTCTAGCATATTATGTCATATTTTTGTCGTCCTCTATGGCGTGGTGGGCGAAGGTCCGCCTTTGTCGCAAGAATTTGCGGGTTCGATTCCCGCTTCGGGACGAATGTTTGTAAAGCATTATTTATATATCTTTATTTATATTTTAGGATTCCAAGAAACCGTCCAAAAGCTACCAACCGCGGAGAGACTAGTACCTATTGATAAAAAGCATATGCTGAAGTCGTTACGAAAGGCACTCCATTGAGACAGGCGGCCGAAAAATATGCTATAAATGTCACATCCTTGTTCAGATACAAAAAAAGAGATAACTCCAACGATTAGACAGCACAGTCAGTGAAAGGGATATTCACCATATAACAGAGTATTTACTGACTACGAAAAAAAAACGCTAGCAAAATATTTACCAAGATGTGATGACATTTATTTTTGACTTTCCAAAAAGAAATTAGCATTTAAAGGTTGAGGATAGAGAGATTTGAGGTTGAAGAGGTAATGTGCCTGATAATTAGTGGTGATAAAACTTGAATAAGTATAAGATTTAAACCACAAAAACAATAAAACTGATTATTTTTGATTAAAACATCTTTTTGTCTCAACAAACCTACTTTACCTTTTCACTCACAACATCAACTGTACATAAAAGCTAGTAAAATCATTTATAGAAACACTAGTTTCAACTAGCCCCAGGCACCGTTTCAACTGACCCTGACACGGGGGCAATTGAAACATTTTCCAAGGGTTTCTAAATAGTTTCTATGTAATTTGAAGGCGTATATTATGCCAAATTACTAGGTTAATTATATAGCCAGATAGTCTGGCTATGATTAAAACCCATTATTAAACAAATAGGGTTATAGAATGAAGTCACACGACCAATTTTCTCAAAAATGTTTCAATTGACCCCCGTGTACCCTACATGTGATTGTTTGTTTCGTTACCAGCACAGATGAGTAACGCGCGAACATTGAGCGCGTCATCCAACAGTCCCATCTCGTGCATGTGTTTCAGCTGGGAGGAGTAATCCTCGTCGCGCGGCAGAGGACTCTGCGATGAGGACGCTGCAAACAAACAAACAAACAAACAACATTACTCATTTATATACAGCTGCTGCATTATACACTTACTTACTAGCTGACCCCTGAACTCCGCACCGCTCTCACCTTTTAAACCTTCCCTTAACAATAACAAATATTTCAAGACCAAAATTAGCGAAATTGGTCCAGACATTGTCGAGTTTTAGCGAGACAAGCAAACACCATTTCATTTTTATTATATACAAATTGTGTTTATGGGAAATAATAACAAAAGGTACGCGATAAATAATCATGAAGATGCGAATCAACTGTCGTTTTGGAAGTCTATTGACATAAGATATCTTTAATTAAAATGTACATTATGTCGATAGACTCTGAAACTACAATTGATTGAATTTTTTTTTAGCAAAGACTCATAGCAAATGGCAATACTTACAATGTGCGACTTCTTATCGGCTATCCAAAATACTTGTAAAGCCTAGAAAATAGTAAAAACCCGAGCATTGTTTTTCGAGCGTCTCTCGACCAACCACGCATAGAAATGGGGTCTACATACCAAAGTCTGCGACACAGCCGGCGACCTGGTCACGTACTCTCACCGTCAGTGCTCTGCTCCATGGGCGAGCCGGCGCTGGCGGGGCAGCGCCGCGCGGAGGCGCTGCTCATGTGGTGTAGAACACGTACTCTCACCGTCAGTGCTCTGCTCCATGGGCGAGCCGGCGCTGGCGGGGCGGCGCCGCGCGGAGGCGCTGCTCATGTGGTGTAGAACACGTACTCTCACCGTCAGTGCTCTGCTCCATGGGCGAGCCGGCGCTGGCGGGGCGGCGCCGCGCGGAGGCGCTGCTCATGTGGTGTAGAACACGTACTCTCACCGTCAGTGCTCTGCTCCATGGGCGAGCCGGCGCTGGCGGGGCGGCGCCGCGCGGAGGCGCTGCTCATGTGGTGTAGAACACGTACTCTCACCGTCAGTGCTCTGCTCCATGGGCGAGCCGGCGCTGGCGGGGCGGCGCCGCGCGGAGGCGCTGCTCATGTGGTGTAGAACACGTACTCTCACCGTCAGTGCTCTGCTCCATGGGCGAGCCGGCGCTGGCGGGGCGGCGCCGCGCGGAGGCGCTGCTCATGTGGTGTAGAACACGTACTCTCACCGTCAGTGCTCTGCTCCATGGGCGAGCCGGCGCTGGCGGGGCGGCGCCGCGCGGAGGCGCTGCTCATGTGGTGTAGAACACGTACTCTCACCGTCAGTGCTCTGCTCCATGGGCGAGCCGGCGCTGGCGGGGCGGCGCCGCGCGGAGGCGCTGCTCATGTGGTGTAGAACACGTACTCTCACCGTCAGTGCTCTGCTCCATGGGCGAGCCGGCGCTGGCGGGGCGGCGCCGCGCGGAGGCGCTGCTCATGTGGTGTAGAACACGTACTCTCACCGTCAGTGCTCTGCTCCATGGGCGAGCCGGCGCTGGCGGGGCGGCGCCGCGCGGAGGCGCTGCTCATGTGGTGTAGAACACGTACTCTCACCGTCAGTGCTCTGCTCCATGGGCGAGCCGGCGCTGGCGGGGCGGCGCCGCGCGGAGGCGCTGCTCATGGCTGCGGCGATGGCCTCGGAGAACACCTCCGCAGTTATCACAGGCGTCCCGCTGCCGCCGCGTGGTTCCTCGGCTGCCATACAACGTTACCATCACATAGTTACGTTATGTCATCTTAAATAAATAATGCCGGACGATCCACAAAGCATTATCTAGCCCGAAAGTAAGCTGAGCTTGTGTTATGGGTACCTACCTACTAGATAACATCATAAAAATATTATTTATCTCCAACACATGCCTTGTTGAATGTTGAATATGGTAGGTATAGGTATAGGTACGTCTCGTCATCGATACGATACTATCGACTCACTAAACTCAGGGCTCTAAGCCCGAGTCCGGTTAGCGATAACAAGTATAGTATTATAATATGATGACCTCCGTGGCGCAGCGGGCGAAGGTCCGCCTGCGACGCAGGAGGTTGCGGGTTCGTTTCCCGCATCGGAACAAATTTGTGTACGATCTGCACAAATTTGTTCCGTTTGTTTGGGTGTTTTCTATGTATAATAAAAAAATATCTATCTATGTAGTGTATTGTATTAAGTATATCAGTTATCTAGTACCCATAACACAAGCTCTGCTTTGCTCGGGGCTAGATAATGCTGTGTGAATTGTCCAGCATTATTTATTTATTTTTATTAATATCTGTGACGATAGTATCGATACGTGATCGTGACGTCTCATTTTTGTATTTGCGTAGTTCCCTGTCCGCATACTAAAGGCGCTGCCCACGGTAGGCACCTAATGATATTTAAAGATGAGACCTTACGACCAGGTGAGTAGTTACCGCTAGAGGGCGTGGTGCGACTGGACTCGGGACCTCTGAACAGCCGCAGTAGACTCTCGTGGCTGCCGGCGGTGCGCGAGGACGCGGACACCGCCTCCGTCGCCGCTTGCTGACAAATAATACACCGCGCATTTGATTACTCAATTACACAGAAATGACACGTACGGTGTCCAAATTGTGAGAAAAGGCATGCAACAGAGACAGTAGGTAACTAAAATAATACTTGAGTTTATTAGAAGTAATGTCAAAAAATGATATTTAAGTTAGAGATGCTAATGAAACGGTATGTAACGGAGAAGCGGATAAGTCTACGAAGGATTTATACGAGATGTAGGTGTCGTTGGTGCGCGCCGCCGCTGCGCCGCCGCCGCGCCGCCGCTGCGCCGCCGCTGCGCCGCGCCGCGCCATTTTGTCAACACTTTTTAATTTGTGCGTGCGAGATGGTCATTATCCGCAGCTATTTAAAAATGTGAGAGTTTCACCCCTATACACTATACAAGGGTAAGGGTAAAAAGGAAGACCTAAACAGCTACCGACCAGTCTCAATAATACCTGCCATAGCAAAAGTCTTTGAATATGGCCTCAGCGGAAGGCTCACGGAATATCTTGCGAATACTCAATCCCTTTCCTACGGACAATTTGGCTACAGGTCGCTTGCAGGCCGCGGTCATTCTGTGCGACCTTCAAAGGCCTCTCATGTCGCCGATCATAGCGTGCTCACCGCTACGAGTAAGCTGGCACACTATGGTATCGATGGCCCCGCACTCTCTCTTATGAAACCTTTATGAGTAACCGATCGCAGACCGCAACAGCTGTCAGAACCGTCAGAACCGTCAGAACCGTCAAATCGGCGGCTCTCAGCGCGACTATAGGTGTGGATCCTCGCTGTCTAACATCATGTTCTCCCTCCTCCTCAACGACCTGCCTGATTGCATCGGTGACGCGCACGTACTTATGTACGCGGACCGTTGCTGCTGTCGTCGCGGCGCCAACTTTAGACGACCTGGAGAGGAGACTGAACGTGGTAGCTGCGAGGCGCATGCGTGGTTCTATAGTAACGGCTTCCTTCGCCTCGTATATTTTAAACCCGCCAGTATCTGATATCGCCTCGTATATTTTAAGCCCGCCAGTATTTGATATCGCCTCGTATATTTTCTTTGACTGAATAAAAGAATGTAGAAATGGGCACTCGGCGTCCTCGTCCTCAGAACCTCCAGAGAGTACGCGAAGCCGGATGTGGAGACTGCCGCCCCCAGGTGGATATAGTCGCTTCTTACACTACACCCGCGGAAAGAGTTAGTTACCTGCAATGTGACTGCCAGTTGCTCCTGACTAATGGGCCCTCGCTCCGTCTCCTCGGCGTCCTCGTCCTCAGACAGGGCCTCCAGAGAGTACGCGAAGCCGGATGTGGGGACTGCCGCCCGCGGTGGATATAGTCGCTTCTTGCAGTTACACCGGCGAGAAGAGTTAGTTACCTGCAATGCGGCTGCCAGTTGCTCCTGAGTAATGGGCCCTCGCTCCGTCTCTTCGGTTTCTTCCTCATCGGCGTCCTCGTCCTCAGACAGGGCCTCCAGAGAGTACGCGAAGCCTGATGTGGGGACTGAAACAATTTTTTTTGAATTGTCTATAAACTGATAGATGACTAGATTGTCTCTGCGAGGTACTGTTCGTGACTGAGTCTGTAGGGTTTTCGTTGTATCGAGTAAGGCTGCCCTGGCTGCTGGTATTTGCCGAGCCGTCTCAAACATAGCAGCAATACTCCAAACCAGACCTGACCCGTGCTTGATAAAGAGAAATAAGCTGTGAAGTATCGCTTAACCTTGTTTAAGATTCCTATCTTCATGGCTGCTGTTTTAGCCTTTGACTCGAATTTGTAGCCTCCACTCCTATGAGGTGGTGTGAGCGTGACCCCGAGGAGCTCCAGTTGATCTTTTATAGGTACCGTTACATCTCGGAAAACAGGAACCTGGACAAACGGACTCTTTTTTGCAGAGAAAAGGCAAGCCTGTGTTTTGGAGGTATTACAGTTGACCCGATTGGCTTCGCCCCAATATGAGACTGCCTTCAGGGTCAAGTTCAAGCGCTGCAGCATATCTTCTCTTTGAACCTGTATCTTTCTGGGACTGGCTTTGGCGTTGGTGAGGTACTTATCCACCACGGTGCTGTCGTCCGTGTATCCAACAATACCGGGTACCAGCAGATTGTTTATGTGCAGCAGGAACAACGGGGCACACAGTACTGACCCCTGAGGTACCCCGGCGTTGATAGCCGATTGATCAGACGAGGAGTCATCAACGACTAACCGAATACATCTTTCCTTTAGAAAGTCACAAAGCCAGTTGCACAAATTTGGGTGGCATACACAAGAAGATCTCCCGTAGACCGTTTTCGGCGAAAGCCGTAAGTGACGGTCACTAAGGAGGTCGTTGTCTTCGAGGTATGTCAGGAGCTTATCAATCAGGACACGCTCCATGCATTTACATAACAGGGAGGTGGCTGATGAGACGGGGGATAGTTCGTAGGTCAGCTCGACTACCTTTCTTGGGCACAGGCTGCACATTCGCAAGCTTCGATGACTTGGGGACTTCAAGACCAGATTTCAAGGACAGACGAAAGAGACGCGTAAGAGTGGGAGACAACTCATAACTAACTGGTTCAGTTAGGCGCGAGCTGCAGCTAGTATTAAGTAGTAAATATGTAAAACTATGCTTGATTGCATTGCATGTAAGACTTCTAAGAACAGAGTCAAACTAAAGATAACGGAATAGTAATTTGCCGCAAATCGTAAACGATTTTCTATTACGAATTTCAATCTCGCGGACTGCTTAAATTCGTGGCAAAAAAATAACATAATATTTGCCGAGACCCCCCTGAGTACTCGGCTCGACCCTCCCCCCATAAACGGCTCACGTATTAATGGACGGATCAATCGAACGATCTATTTTTCACGTTACTGTTGTATAAATTGTACAATGCTTACTTCCTTTACTTTAACTTACTTTATGTGTGCGGTTGTTCATGGTCACATGAAAGCAAACCGCAACCACTAAAAACTACACAGCTGTGTTCTGACTTTCTACTTCAAGTTGTATCTTGAAGACCGTGTCAAATATAAAACACTAGTTTATGCCCGCGGCTTCATACACATTTTTTTTCTATGGAAACGTTTAAAGTTGATTTTTATCCTATGGGAACTGATTTATGGGATAAAAAGTAGCCTATGTTTGACACCAGGATTAAAATTACTTGTATGTAAAATTTCATCCCGATCCGTTCAGTAGTTTTGGCGTGAAGAGGTAACAAACATCCCTCCATCCAAACTTTTGCATTTATAATATTAGTGTGATGTGTATATCCTAGAAGAACATATAAGCAAGCATACCATGTTCATTACAGAGGAAGGTCCTGGCTTGCACGAGGCTAGTCAGCTGGCGCAGGGCCACAGGCAGCTCGGGATGGGTGTCGGCCCCGCGTCGCATCGTCTGCACAGTGGCCCCGAGTGCGGCTAGCAACTCCACTTCATGCAGAATAGACAGAGCAACGCAGTCCTCTCCTAGAGTCGGGGCTTGTGCTATGATCCCTTCCAGTACAGACTCCTCGTTTAGAAGCTGAAGAGCAGAGAGAAGAGCTAATTCATATCTTACTTCCCAAACCATACTTTACCTAATATTTATGTAATTAATGACTTCCTCAACATTCTCAACCTCAACAGCTTGTATCGGTCCACAGCTGGACGCAGGCCTTCCCCTGATAAGCGCCTTATTGGCTTCTATCACATGGGGGTAATGCCCATAATCCCCACGCTGGGCATGCGGGTTGTGGATCGCAGTTTGGTGGTAGAATTGTTCCGCAGGAGGCGATGCTGCCCACCCCCGGTGGATATCCCTTAGTCGCCTTTTACGACACCCGCGGGAAGAGTTGGGGTGGTGCAAATTCTAAGCCAGCACCACACAGCTGATTAATGACTTGCCTGTGTTATTTTAAATTTAACTTAATAGCAAAGAAAATGAATATTTAAATATGTAAATGCTGTCCTAGCTAACGTGATGCATATGAACATAAGTATTATCTACCCACTGGCTGACATAGGCTAGGCCTGGGTTTTGGTTGGCTGAGAACCTGATTGTGTCATCTATATCTCACCACAATTTGTAACATATAATTAAGTATTTATGTTTTACTAGTTTATGCCGGGCAGGTAGGCAGGTAGGCAGGTTTAGCTGGTAGAGAATGCTACCTAGCATTATGCTCGCCCAATTCGCCCATGTACAACATTTGTGCAATAAAGTATGTTCTATCTATGCCCGCGGCTTCGCACACGTTGTTTCTATGGAAACGTTTAAAGGTGATTTCTATCCCAATGGAACGGATTTATGAGATAAAAAGACGCCTATGTTTGATTCCAGGATTAGAAATACCTGTGTGCAAAATTTCAGCCCGATCCGTTCAGTAGTTTTGGCGTGAAGAGGTAACAAACATCCATCCATCTATCCATCCATCCATCCATCCATCCATCCATCCATCCAAACTTTCGCATTTATAATATTAGTGTGATAGTGTGATGTAAAAATAATGATGGATATGAATATGTTAAGAATAGTTGTATTGTATTTGTACGTCAGGCTTTAGATATTTTATTACCATGGACCATAGAATAAGATCTGTAACTTATCTATTGTAGTCTGAAGCATGTCTAGATTGTTTTCAACAGTCTGCAGTTAGCTCAACTGTTTCAATTGTAAATACTAGTTCTAATTTGTGTCTATTCTTTAGTTGTAATTTTCTTTGATTAAAAATATTTACAAGGAGTAAATGAATTATAATAAATTGTTTTTTATACCTGCATAGCTCTGGTCCACCCAGGAGCATTAGGTGTACATCCCAGCATCCGCAATGAGGTGTTGAGCTCTCGCAGGTCAGCATCTGTGAAAGCCTCCAAGGGTGCTGGTGGCGGATTCTCCTTCTTCTTCACTACATGCACCATCTCTGCATTTTTCACGCCGCAATCTTCCAGGGTAGTGCTTTCTTTGAGTAATTTTCCATGGTGTATTAGATCTATGACAATTTTAAATGTGAGACATTCTTCCTATTCGCTAATTACTACAATTCAATTTAATAGTCTTGCATTCTTTATGAAGTCATGTGTTAAATGGAAGATGTATTATGAATGATATTCGCAATTTTGTGAGGTATGGATTGTGTTTAGATATATTGTATACAGGGTGCTACGAAAAGGGTGTACTAAGCCGAAAGGGGGTGATTCTGGACCCTGAAGGGATTAACCTGTGATTATGGACTTATTGAATTTTGAATATTTATTATTAGTATTATCACTTAAGTATTTATCGCATTCATTTACCTATTTTTCCCAACATTTCAACAGGTTTACACACTGTCGTGGTCAGAGGACGATTGTCAGCCATCGGTCAGCCCTCATTTACGGTTTTCAGATTTTTTTCTGTACTTGTGCTATGACTGATGATGACCTTGCTTCTTGCCAAATTTCATAATTCAAGGTCTACAGGAAGTACACTATAGGGTTTAGTCCATGGTTACAATCAAAAGTATTTTTTTTTATTTTTTTATGGTTTTCAGATTTCAATTATCATGATTCTAGGTCTACGGGAAGTACCCTATAGGTTTTGTGTGCGTGTGATTCCCTTGGGAAATTCATTATTTTAGGACATAAATGGCTGTCACTTTTGACTGCATTAACTTAGAAGTTTTATTTATGTTGAGGCTTCACTGACAGACCGATGGACAACAAAGTGATACTTTAAGGGTTCCTTTTTACCTTTTGAGATATAGAACCCTAAAAATATATGTCAGATGTCCAGAATGACCCTCTTTTGTCTTATTACACCCTTTTCATGGCACCCTGTATATTTCAGAATGATTCTATCATCATAATAATCATCAGCCTGCTGACACCCACTGCTGAGTATAGGCCTCCTCTTTTACACGCCAGCTAATTCGGTCCTGTTCGAGCCTCATCCACAGTCTGTATGATTTTATATACTTCATGAATATAATTACAATAATTAATTACTACATGCTCTTTGTCAACTCCAAACACAGTAATGTGATATATTTTTATGCTCGATGTACTCTACATTGCGCTGACCTAATACTTAATTTAAGATCAATTCAAGGTTTATTAAAACAATCACAAAGAAATAAATGGTAGGTATCAATAAAATAATACGTAGGTACTTACCTAATGATAATGCAGGAAGATTGATTTTCTTTTCCGCTTCCATTTTCAAATGTTCCACAGTGTTATCAAGACTATAGTTCTCTAACTTGATGCGCTCAATAGGTCCAGGTTTGACTTTTACACCCAAAAATAGGGAGGACGGTACTTCCATAGCGTTCAACTGGTTCAACCTTTAAACAATGACAAAAATCTATGCAGAAGAGGAGCAAACAGCGCAGCAGAGCATCAATGCTATTATAAAATTACATTGATCTTTGATTGTTTTAATAAAACTAGAATGCGATTCAAGTGCCTCGTTGTGTTGATCAGCTGATCAGGAAAATAATAAATAACTCAGGCAGGAGCTAATTCTACCTTGGAAGAAGTTTATTAGAAAACACAAGATAGTGTTATTAACCCGAGGTTTATGGAGTGTCTCAACACGGTCTCATCAAATACCTATTTAAATAAATGCTTAGTCACTATTACTTTCCTATTCCTACTCTTTGATCAATAATCACCAAACAAAACAAAAATTTACGTTACGCAGTGTTGCCGTCAGTCACAATGAAAAAGTTTCGAATTGAACGCAAACAAATATGGTTCGATCCATGTTCGATCGAAACATAGGTACTGTTTTTTATAACCAGTGCACATCAAGTACTTCTGAAGAATATACACTAGTATGATTACAATCTGGCCACAGCGTGGGCTAATTTAAATTACTCTTTAAATTTATCTAAATATGACAAAATGATACCTTTTGTAAATTATCAGAAAAATAGCAAAACCTGAATAAAAGAAGAGTAAGTAAAATTTTAATGTAATTATAGGTGCTTCTAAACGGGCTATACTTTTCTGCAATTAGTGGCTGCACTATTGGCAACTAATTGCCGGCCATTACAAAAATATTGCTCGGATACTGATGTCCGAGCAATCTATGGCCGGGCCATGTGTTGCGTTCAAAAACAAACAACAAAGCACAGAACATAGCAATTAGTCAAAGCATCACTCATAACAAACTTCATGTCGGTAGAAAAAGATGCACTATGCCATTACAATAGAGAGAGACTGAAACAACAATAGAACTGGCTGGGCAATATTGCAGTTAAAATCGATCGGTCAGCGATCACCCGGCCATACCGGCCATACTGGCCACACCTAAAATGTTTGGCAATTATTGCCGGGCCATTACTGCAATCTTGCATTGATGGCTGGTATTGCGAGCAATGTTGCCGGCCATTGTATTGCAGCCACATATTGCAGAAAAGTGTAGCCCGTTTAGAAGCATCTTAAGTGAATTATGGTAAGCCAAGAAAATGATGGTACCTACGTACGACGACCTGGTACAGGTTGCCACAACGACATGGACCTGTCTGGCGAAAGATCGCAGCAAATGGAACAGCATGAAGGAGGCCTACACCCAATCTTGGGTGTCCAATTAAAAAGATACTTTTAAATAAGTCAATATACTTCTAAAATAAAATGTTTAAACTATAGTGAGTGATTAGATTATACAAATTGTAAAGAAATTGGAAATAAAGGCTTTATTTATTTAATTTATTTTATGTGAATTATTCAAACCCTCGGATCCAGTGCATCATCAGATCCACCCCTTCCCCCTCTCTAATATTTTTACCTTGCTAGCAGGGGCGGATCCAGGATTTCATTTTGGGGGGGGGGGGGCATTTTGACAAAGTTCGGAGAAAGGGTTAAAATCACAAGTAAACAAAAAAAAGGTTTTTATTAGCATTTTTAGAAAATAAACCACAATGTCACGCGCGGCCGAAGCGGGAAGCAGAGCGGCGTTGTCGAAAAAATTTCATTCTCTGAGGTAGCGGTTCTAAAAATCTTTTAGCGATGTTACCCTGTTGGACATCGAAATATTTGACGGAGCCCTAAAATAAGTTCATTGCCCAAATAAAAAGATCGAAAATTTAAAAGATTTTTAAGCGCCTATTAGGACATTTATGAAAGAAAACATATACATACATATAAAATAGGCGAGCGAAGCGAGCCTCGAAAATTTTGAAGTCAGCGTTGATTAGGAAATTAGCGAAAGAAAAGACGATATAAAAAGGCGAGCAGAAGGAGCAACGAAATTTTTAAAGATTTTTGTACGACTTTTTGGAAATTCATGACTGAAAAGGAAGAAAAGACGATATAAAAACGGCGAACGGAGCGAGCCTTGAAAATTTTAAAAGTCTTAGCGACGATAGGGAAATTTGAGTCTCGAAATTTTCAAATTTGTTTTAGCGACGATCGCGTAATTTGTGAGAGAAAAGAAATCAAGGATAACAAAAACGGCGAGCGGAGCGAGCCTCGAAATTTTAAAATACTTTTTAGCGCTGATTAGGACATTTGTGAAAGAAAAGATTATACATATAAAATAGGTAAGCGGAGCGAGCCTCGAAAATTTTGAAGTCTTAGCGCCGATTGGGAAATTAGTGAAAGAAAAAACGATATAAAAACGGTGAGCAGAAGGAGCCACGAAATTTTTCAAGATTTTTTTGCGACTTTTTGGAAATTCTTGAGTGAAAAGGAAGAAAAGACGACATAAAAACGGCGAACGGAGTGAGACTCGAAAATTTTAAGGTCTTTGCGACGATTGGGAAATTTGAGCCTCGAAATTTTCAAATTTGTTTTAGTGACGATCGCGTAATTTGTGAGAGAAAAGAAATCAAGGATAACATAAAACGGCGATCGGAGCGAGCCTCGAAAATTTAAAATACTTTTTAGCGCTGATTGGGACATTTGTGAAAGAAAAGATTATACATATAAAATAGGTAAGCGGAGCGAGCCTCGAAAATTTTGAAGTCTTAGCGCCGATTGGGAAATTAGTGAAAGAAAAGACGATATCAAAAAGGTGAGCAGAAGGAGCCACGAAATTTTTCAAGATTTTTTTGCGACTTTTTGGAAATTCTTGAGTAAAAAGGAAGAAAACACGACATAAAAACGGCGAACGGAGTGAGACTCGAAAATTTTAAAGTCTTAGCGACGATTGGGAAATTTGAGACTCAAAATTTGCAAATTTGTTTAAGCAACGATCGCGTAATTTTTGAGAAAAAAGAAAGCAAGGATGACATAAAAACGGCGAGCGGAGCAAGCCTCGAAATTTTTTTTTTTTTATCACCGATTAGGACATGTGTGAAAGAAAAAAGTACAATAAAATAGGCGAGCGGAGCGAGCCTCGAAATTTTAAATTTGTAAAGACGGTTGGGAATTTTGTGCGACAAAAGAAAGCAAGGATGACATTAAAACGGCGAGCGGTGCGAGCCTCGAAAATTTTGACTTTTTAGAGACGGTTGGGAAATTTGTGATAGAAAAAGAAGAAAATACGATATAACACCACCGAGACTCTAGCGGCGGTGGAAAAATTTGATTACGAAAAAAAAGCCAAAGCAATGGCGAGGGTAGCAAGCCGCTAAAATTTTGCGTCATTTCTAGCGACTGATGGGAAAAAAGATTGTATCCATAGTAATATTATAAATTCGTAAATAACTCTGTCTGTCAGCCTGTCTGTTACCTTTCACGCTTAAACGGCTAAGTGGGTCTTAATAAAATTTACATAGGCATACGGACATAGGCTACCTGAAACGCTTTCGCTCTTATTGAATATATTTCGCTTCCTTTGCAAAATAAATTTTAGCCTTTCTACAGAAAATTACAAGGTAGTAGAGAAATAGGTTTATTCCGTGGATCACTACGCGCCTCGCAGTTTGAATTACGATTTTTTTTACACCTGAATTGAATCGTAATAATGAGTCCAATGTATGGAATTCCTGGGTCTTTTGGGGGGGGGGGGGCCATGGCCCCCATGCCCCCCCCCCCCCTGTATCCGCCAATGCTTGCTAGTGCCTTTCATTCTAGTTTTGTTTATGAAATTTCTAGGCAATTCGAATGTTTTTATCTTGTGTAGTAGGTATGGGTAACATTTTCTAAAATTGATAGGTATCTGGATAGTCTACTCTGGAAACTCAGCGCATTGGCGTTGGGCATGAGTACTTTCGCACTTATTGGATTTCGAATTTATTTCGCTTCGAGCAAGTAGGAGTTCTAGCGCTCACCTGCGCCTATCCCGCTCCACATAAAATTAAAAGGTAGTAGGTACGGAAGTAAGTTTGTTCCGTTGACCACTATGCGAATTACAACGTGTACCTACTTATAAATTGATATAATTTAGAGACCGTCGTATTACCTACGTCACATATCGTTTCATGTATTATTTGCTTACGTACTAGACCTTTTTTTTTAATTATGACATTTATTGTCGCGGAGTCCCGGGACTTCACGGAGCACACTTAGCTTATACTTCTACTTGTTCTTCTTGCACAACTAGTGCAATTGTGTAGCTCTTCAATGGGGTACTTGTTGGGCATTTTACTTTTATTACCTACCTAAGACTATGTAATAAATAACATGTAACAAATGAATAAATAAGTGTGTCCCCAAGACGCTGACTGCATTGCCCAGCTGTATAACAATGCTGATGCGCTGTGCTGGATACTCACCAACTCTCGGGTTAACATAATCATAGGTAACATAATCTGGACGCACCTTAGTAGCACCTTTATAGTACCTACTATGCCGTTCGATAGAACTTTTAGTCCGAAAAGATCCGCAGAGCGATACGGTTACAAAAGATCCACAGAGGGAGAAAAAAATCTGAAACTGACCAAATAAATCCGCGCCGGTAAGGATTATTGCAACTGTCAAAATCATTTTTTTGTATCATGTATTTTCCACAGATGTAACGAGCCAAGCAACGCAGGTTCGCTGTTCGTCCGTCTATGAACGGAACTTATTGGCGGATTTGATCGTAGAAAGAGAACATTTGATCGTCTACAATGTCTTTACATCATGCTAATCACGATGATAATGATTGACATCATAGATTTATATCGTATTGACATGAACCGTATGTACAGAGACATGAACCGTAAAGATGGGCTGGATGGGCGGATGGGCTCAACTCTCTGAGTACTGAAACCAATGGAGACGGCATACCTACGAAAAAAACGTGTATACCTAAAGTTCGAAGGAAACAAAAATGGCTCCTTTCCGTAGTGCTGCCCTATTGTATATCGATATATTCATCGACACACATACTTTGGTGACCATACTTTATCTTATTGATTTAATTTTCACCTCGATCATATGAAACGGAATTGTATGGTATAAAAAATATAATGCACAAATTACAGAGACAATGTGTACGGGCATACATGCACCCAACCATGGCTCGACCTCGCTCGTGAGACGCATCAACTTGTTACTAAGAAAGTGCAATTTTATCAATGTTTATTTAATAAAATAGGTACTGAAATAAAACAAAAAGCTACATAATTGCGAAAATATATTATTTTTATACAACAAGGATTTTAATGACAATATTGAACCCGTTTTACTAAGTAGGTACTTATGTAGTGACCATAAAAGTTTAAATGATATAATTTTGAATAACACACTTGTAAAACCTTCACAATACAAATCTCAGATACACAATCGCTTACGTTTTCATTTTTCCAAACAATTCAATCAGTCGCATTAATTTACAATCACAAAACCTTAAACAATCGCATTTGGTGAATGCAGAAGATATTGAAATCTTCTGCATTCACCAAATGCGATTGTTTTAAATCTTTGTTAATATTTGAAAAATCTACAATTTTCTTTTTTTTGTCTTCTTACTTTTTCAGTTAATGTTTTTTGTTGTAGTTTTCACATTTTAAATTTAATTGTTTAATAGTTTCCAGTGTTGCATCCGGTACCTGTAAATCAAAATAATACATAAATATCCCAGTGCTAATATATTGAGGACAAAAATAAGAACCAATAATGTTCTATACAGCTTTTCATTCAAGTCGTCATGTCTTATAAATCGACTGGGGAATTACAATATTTTTTGTCATTATTGATAACTTGGGACATCATCACCAAAGCTGGTTACCAGTTGTCTTCTTATAAGAATCAGAGCATGAAATTATATTTGACTGAGTGATTGCATTTTCTGCAAGTCTGCAGTGCAATGAATTCCTAACCGAACTCTTACGAAGGTCAATAAGTGTTTTTTTTTTATAATTACTCTAATAATGCGAAAGTTTGGATGGATGCTTGTTACCTCTTCACAACAAAACTACATAACGGATCGAGCTAAAATTTTCATACAGGTAGTTCAAGCCTGGAATAAAATAAAATATAAACCATTGTCATACCGGTAAATTTGAGATACTCTCATTGGACGTACTGGGGATTCGATCTTGACAAATGTGTGAACTCACATTTTTAACCTGAAAATGAAGAAGGTTTTTAGCATAATAATTGTTTCTAGTTTTTTCCATCATAGGCTTAATTGTTTTATATTGAAATTGAGATGTAGAGTACTTGGGCCAGCTGCTTTTATTTGTACAAGCTAAAAAAAACAATATACGGTTGACCGTGTGCCATAAGGTAACTGAGGTAGGTGAAACCAAGTGCAACAGCTTGGTGGATTTTTTAAACCCGGTAAGCCGCTCAGCTGTTTTAAGAATTTTTAAGTTTCTTTAGATTTTTTCCGAAATTTGAACTATTTAGCTGTAACTTTTTTTACGAAATAACATGTCTTACATGTTTTTAAGACATCTAGCATGTTAGCCCGTACTATTAATATCAATATTTACATGAGTTCTAGGGAAATAAAGTAGCTATGGGCATTCAAAGTATTGAAATATAAAAATTAAAAGTTTAGTGTACAACTTAGGATTAAATAAAAAAAAACGAATTGTAAAATAATTTCGAACTAATATTTTACATCACTAAATGGTTCAAAATTCCGAAAAAAATCCAAATCTTGAAAAAAACAAAAAAAGCCTAAAGCTCTTGCACTCGATTCCACCTTCACCAAGTTACAGTATGGCACACGGTCTGCCGAACATGTATAATAACTACGGTTTATAGTATAACATAAATAGGTAAGGAGTAAAGCGAGTAATAAATAAAGATATTCACCTCATCTGACGCATCACATAGGTATTTTATAAGTAGATGGAGTCTGGTTTGGGTCTATTTCTGATAAAGTACTGGATGTACTCGATCGGGCTGGAGGCTGAAACATCATGACGGAAGAATAAGTATAAAATAAAACACTTGAAAACATCGATATGAAAAATGCCTTGAAGGACAACACTATCGCCAAACAAACATTTTTATATTTTATTGAAATACGCTATCAAAACCCACAAAAATAGGTAGTACAGGTTTCATTCGGTATAAATTTGATGTATACAATTCATAAGAAAGCCAAAAGATGAGGCATTTGTGGTATTTTTGCAAAATAATAATACATACCGGTGTAATGTAATGTTTGGACGATTTTCGCTTTTTCTGATCCCGCAACCTACCACACTGCATTTAGGCATGTTCCTTGTTGCTTTCTTTCACTTATTAGATAAGTATTCACTAGATAAATCACGAATTCAAATATTTTTTGCACAAAACACAGCAAATGCATCTCGCGTTGACAGCTAACATACCATAAACATTGGGAAACTAAAATGGCGAACCGGCCTCAAACATGCATTGCTATGACGTCACATTTTAATGTTGCCAAAAATAGGTAAATCAAATATATTGCTGTCTCTTTTTACATGTGGTATTGTAGGTAAGTTAAAACGAGATAGCTACAAGTTTATGAGTACAATGTCGATTTAGATCATATTTGTATAACCTATGGTTCATATAGAACAATATGCCCTCTCCATTAGTTTCAGTACTCAGAGGCTCAACTTAAACTTCAACTTTTTGTTAAATGGCTTCTGCATCTGGTTCGACACAATTCTACCAGGGCTTTACTTCATTCATTTATTTGTCACTGTCACCACCACGCATGACAAATCAATCAAATCTGACACAGTTTACTTTACTTCACTCAAGTTCACTCACTCAACTTCCATCCAATCCATCAATCAACTTCAAAATGCGCAGGAAAATCTAGAAAGAAAAGAAATGGGAAAATGTTCTTTTGAAAATGATTTCACGTGCAGCTATTTCCAATAAAACAGAAGAAATAAAGAATAAAATGCTTTCAACATCTTGACCAGTAGAAAATGGCCTGAACATGAAGAACGGAACAGACGAAATTTTGGAGGCTAAAGTTGCTGAGCGCAATGAACGTGCCAAAAAACTTTATCGGTATGTTTTGCTTTGTAAATAAATCAACTACTTTACCGTTGTCTGCTTATTCATGTGTTCTAAATTACTGTACAGGTAGCGTATCTTTAACTTATTATGTGCCTTTACATTTTCCTTCCCATTACTTACAACATACAACTTGTTGTGTCACTATGACCCTATTTGACATAATAATATCCTCTAGCTGGCCCACTTTATCATCTAATTAATTTATTTAATGTTTACTTCTAGCTATGTGAGCGAACTAGCCAGAAGGGTCGGCGATATGACAGCATCAAGCCAGTCCATCATGGATCTATTTTCAATGCATATTGAAATCCAACGGCAGAAGCTAAGGGATAACTGTGAAAAACTATTTTTCCTAGATCCTCAAAATTATGGGAAGAAAACCCTTGAGCTTCTGTGGAGAAAAGTTTACTATGAAACTGTCTCTGCAGCGAAGAAACTGCGAGAAACAGATGTAGATAATGATAACTACATCTTTACTCATATAGTTTGCGGTATTGGGCATTTCCATCAACTGATATCAAAAATATCATCAGATATGAAAATGGAATATAAAGAGCTGGATTATGTCACAGAGTATGACACTGATGAACACCAGGAAGCAATCAATGCTCCGACAGAAGATGAGGTACAATTTGGAAAATATGCATTGCACTCCTGTTTAATTTACTTGGGTGACTTGAGCCGCTACCAATCAGAAATATTCCACAGCTTTGAATCGTCCATAGCAGCTCGCTACTACTTACAAGCTGCACATGTTGAAATGTCCTCAGGTATGCCATACAATCAATTAGGCAACTTGTACCTTGATAAAAACTACAATCTGGACTCGGTTTGCTACTACATCCATTGCCTGAACTGCACAACACCCTTTGAAGGAGCAATGGACAATCTGAAAAAGATATTTGAGAAAAATGAACAATTTTCCGAAGCTATACTTGAAACTGAAACCCTTACTCAGACAGAGCATATTCAAAATACTATCGTGAGTTTTCTTTCTCTCATAGAAATATGGTATTTAGGCAAGAATGACACGAACATCCCCCAAAGGTGCAATGCTATTGCCCACAGCCTGAAAGTTTCAATGGACTTCGATGTCACACCACTACCAGATTATAACAAAAACTATGATGACTATGTTTCGGCACTTGAAGATGAAAACACCAACCCAACGTACTTCAATTCTAATCTTGTACATAAGGTGGTACAGATTTGCCTGTTTACAATACCAAAAATGGCAGAGCTGGATGAGACCAAAGCATTTGCCTGTAAAGCATTTACATTGGCTTTCTTAGCACAGCTTTTGCATAAACTACAGAAGCAACTTCAATCTATAGGGCTAAAAAACCCTGCAATAAATTACAGGGAGAAAACAACATCTTTATCAGAGATAGAGGAACCACAAATTGATACTAATCCTAAAGTTGATTCTGAAGAAGAATTTGAGCTTCCGGAAGAACCCGATATAACAAATGTTGCTTGCATCAGTGGAGAGGAAGATGAGAGTGTGGATGAAAGTATCAGTAAAGAAGAAAGTGAAAAGATACCAAATGGTGATGCAAAAAATGGCAAAAAGGCTGCCCATAAGAGGCGTCGGCGTAGACGCGTTGCTTCTTCAGACAGCTCTGACTTGAGTGGTGTGGAATCTGAAAACAGTGATGTTGAAACTTACGAATCCTGCTCAGCAGATGAAAGTGAATCCGATTCCTCCTATCAGTCAGATAGTGATGACTCGGATCAAAAAGATATGGAAGGTGCTCAAAAATGTAATAGTGATGTTAAAGAGAAAGAAAAGGAAGCAACTGTCAATGGGATCCCTTATGTTGGTAAAGAAGTGGAACCAAAAGATGCTCATCAAATAAATGAAACTCAGCTGAAGAAATTTCTCCTGGGAGATAACACACTAGCCAGCATCAAGTTGCTCCAAGACTGGGTGTTATCTGAAAAAGACTTGATTCTATCATGTGGGGACAGCGGTGAGCCTATGTTCCAATGTGTGGTGGATTTGCTCAACATATTGTCACATTACATGATTCACCAAAATGATATGCTATCTGATGCAGATAATGACAGTCAAGTTTTGAAATATGCAAGATACATTGCTAACAAGGTAAAGCTAGAGTTTAAAAACACACCGCTGCCTGAAGATGTTAATCTGCGTGGAACTAATATTTGTAAATTCGATAAAGATGCAGCAGAATGGCAAATACTTGATAAAATAAATCTATCTGCATATGAAGAAAATGTCATAAGGATTCTGGACTTCATCGAATTTGGTAACCACCTAGCCAAGATTGTACCTAAAATAAGGTATAACAGAACAATGAAGATATTTTATTTGAAAAAAGCCATCCCAAAACTAAACACCAAAATAACCCACAAAGGAAAAAGAGAATGGCATAACTCCAAGAAGCATGTAAGTTTTTCATTTGCAATAAGCTCTCGTAGCTCAACATTGGCATAGACATATCATTTGTGTGAATTGTCCAGCATTATTTATTTATTTTATTTAGTGAGGCCGCACACCAGAATTACACCACGACAATTGTAGCGCCACATTGGTCGCCCCTTTCTAACTGCGCGCAAGCACACACATCAAGGACACATCTTTAGTAGGGTACGAATGTCCTTGACATGCGAGCCAGCCTGTGCCAGCGCGTAGTACAAGTATGTGTGATGTGCGGCCTCCCTTATTTGCCACTATTCCGTAATTATATTTTTACTTTACACAAAATACTGTCAAAAACAGGATTTTCAACATGAATTAGTAACTAATTTGGTGCTTGATCTTTAAATAAGTCTTGTTACATTTTCCAGGATGCGGGTTCAGAAGGTGGTCTCCTGCGCAAGCTCGGACGTCTCTGGCTGACGTCGCAGGTGCGCGAGCTGGAGCGCAGTGGGCGGCAGCCCGCGGGCCCCGCCCTGCTGGCTCTAGACACCACGGTCATGCACAAACATCTGCGCCGCGTCAAACAATTGCTGCGCGCTAGGAATTATATACTGCTCATCCCGGCAGTTGGTGAGTTTCTGATTAACATTTATATCAGTTTATACACACAGCACAGGCGGCTATTCTCATACTCTCATGTCTACTTTATCCCATTCAATCCTAGAAACCCCTTTTCACCTGAGCTATACATGCTCATGCTCAATAGAAATACATTTTTTCCTACCTGTAGTACCTACTCATAATAGTTAAATAACATTGGACCGAAGCAACATATAATATTTTCCAGTACTCCAAGAATTAGACAAGCTGAAGCGGTCGCAGAGTTCGGCGCGCGACGCGATCCGCTGGCTCGAGGCGCAGCTGAAGGGCGGGTCGCGCTTCCTGCGCGCGCAGCGGCCCGGCCAGGCGCGCGCGCTGCCGCTGCTCGCGTGCGTGCGCAAGGCGCCGCAACACGTCAACAACTTCATACAAATCCTGGAGTTCTGTAACCACTTCATCGGAGAAGACAAACAAGGCGGCAGCGGCGATTCTGACAAATCCATCCCATCCAAATCCACGCCGCTGCTTGTCCTCCTCACGGGAGAACAGTTGGGAAACGAGGACGAGCAGTACAAAGAATTCAGCGTCACAGGCGCCGCGAAATCAGCCGGAATATCGATCCAGTACATCGAAGATTTCTACACAAAATGGCGCCACACGGTTCATAAGAGCGGCAAAAAGAGATGAAGGAATTTGCGACGCATTCGGGATTTGGTCACATGAGGAATCTTCTATAGCGCTCTATGGCTTCGATATTGACTACAGTGGGTATCTATCTGAGCAGGAACTGGCATGATCATGGTGCAATGATGAGCGCTAGAACAACACCCTCAGGGTAAGAACTACTTTTGAATAACTTCAAAGGAAAAGTAAAGTCAGACTGCGTTGTCTGGCACGGTTCTCATCTCAGTTGTCTATTTTGTCTTAGTTCATAACTTCTTATGATTGGTTTTCATTACTTACTATTTAATCATTATTTAGGTAGGTACCTATGTACTTATATTGCGTACACACACCTTATAGCAGTTGGGTTGGTCATATTAATTTTATTATAAATTTAATTTCATTATTGATAATTTATCATCCAAATAAATGTTTTTCTTCATGGCAAAATTGGTGATTTTTATTTAACAACTAGCAACGCCTTGGCGTTTCACCCTAATTATTCCCGTTCACGTGGGATAAAATCTAACTTATGTGACACAGAGATAGATTGTAGTCTGGAATAGCAATCTATCTCTGTGCCAAATTTCATCCAGACCCATTCAGTAGTTTTTACGTAGCACCGCGTCACGTTTTCACCCGTATAGTTCCCGTTCATATGGGAATTCCGGGATAAAATATAGCATGTGTTATTCCAGACTATAATCTACCTCTGTGCCAAATTTCATCCAGATCCGTTTAGTAGTGTTTACGTGAAAGAGTAACAAACATCCATCCATACATACAAACTTTCACGTTTTTATTATTAGTAGGATAAGAGGTGATAGAGGAGTGCGCTGTAGTAGTACCTACTTACTACGGTAGGTAGATTTGGCAGCTATTGACAAAAACAAAACTCGCTCTTATGAGTTCAAAATCCGGAAAAGAGACTTCTCACAGCAGGATACATTTTTATCACACTGCCTGCACACACATAGTTGCCTGAAAGACGGACAGACTAGAATTTTGAAACCATGGCCATGGATTAGATCCATGGCCACGGGCCTACCTAGCTAAGCTACCATCGAGAATCCGCATTTCGGGTACCTACTTGCCCAGCGTATAGTTGGTTTATTCAACTCCACCGTATTTGAAACCGATTATGTAGGTACTCCAGACTAAGCCTGCGTTCAGACATGCGGGAATCGTGCGTTTACGCATCGCGCGGTTTAAAACCGCAAAATTGTGATGCTATTCAGACACGCGCGGTTAGTATGCGATTTCGTGCGGGTTAGCGTCAGTTTCAAAATGGAGGTCGACGAAGAACTTCTCCACCTCATCAATAAATAGTTCAGTGTCGAAACGATCCATGGCGAACTCACGAGCAGTGACGTGCTCACCGCGCGGTATCAGCAACGCAACTGAACGCGAAGTAAAGACTCCATAGAAATAGAAACGCGCGGGAGCAGCGCGATTCTATTTTCTGGCGGTTAGGTTGCGGTAACCGCGCGGCTTGATTAACCGCGCGGTTATGTCTGAACGATTACTTTATAACTCATACAAATAAGACCCGCGCGATTTCCATGCGATTCTGAAATCGCGCGGTTCCCGCCGTGTCTGAACTAGCGCTAAAACCCCTGGCCCCTTTAGTGCTGCAAATAAAACAGGCACCGCCCCGCATGGAATGAAACTCGAACTAAGTTGTACAGTGTCCCCTAAAAGGGTAGTATGCAACATAAAAATATTTATTTAAGTATTTCATTTATTATCTAAGACTAATAAATAAAAAATAAGTTATGTGTATAACAATAAAATGTACAGATTCTGATATAAACCAAGGCAAATGAGCACTATTTTATTAGTAATTTATATTTAGATAAAACATCAAAATCACAATGCCATAAACCAATCACTGTTATCAAGTGAGTTTAGGTTACCATTTTGCATTTTGACACCATTTGTAAAATAAACATGTATTATATTATATATTACCCTAAATAAAATAAATTTTCAGATTATCACTAATTTATACAATTTTACTTAGCCTCAAGTAGTCCACTCAGACCAGAGGTTATTAAAACATCTCTCTTAGTTTTAAAAATAATGTACAAAATATACATTATGCTTTAACAATCTTTCAACAGTCTTATAACATCAACTCTTTTTCATATTGCACAAACAACTCATTAATTGGTAAGTAATGCATAGTTACCAAGTGTAACACTTATGAGATTATAACTTAGTTATCCTAACTAGGTCACCAGTTTAATCTGATTGATAAAACAACAAGTGATGCCTTAATCTACTTAAAATAATTTAGTTAATTTTAAAGGCAGGTGTTCACAGGCATGGAAGTAACTATTTAAAATGCCAATTATTTATAATAGTCCAAGTAGTATGGTTCATGACCATAGGGAAACCACAGCTAGCAACCAACCAACTCTATCAGTTGTTGAACTGTAGAGCGGTCTAGTAAACACAGGTCAAAGTCAAATGTTTGAGTAGTAACTTCATACCGTCCAGTCTCAGCTATAAGGTTGACCACCCTCTCAAGATCCTCATTGTTCTTTATTTTCATAATTCTCTGCTGTAGATCCCTCAGTTGGACCATGTAGTCAGGTGATAGGTCTCCTGGCTCCGCATCTTCCCCTAGGCTACTTGAAACTCCATTATCTTGGACTTTGGTCTCGGTGGTGACAGAGCCACTGCTCTCTCCCCGTTCTACCTCTATAAATGCTGCGGCTGGCTCCACTACAACTGCACTCTTAGCTACCTTTCTTTCACCAGATTCTTCTTCTTCAGCTGCTTTACGTTTGCGCCGTTTCTCTTCCCGTTTCTCTTCTCGTTTCTCATCGCGTTTTGACGACTTTTCTTTGTGTTTCTTTGATTTTTCCTTTGATTGTGGTTCAGGTACCTCTAATGAAGGTTCAAGTTCCGGTTCTATCTCTGGTTCAGGCTCAGGTTCCGGAGAAGGTTCTTTGACCCTCTCTGGTGATGTATTTAGCTTAGATTTCCGAATTTCATCATCATCAGCAATTATTGAGCTCTCAGAATCTGAATTGCTGTTAATATCATCAATGACATGTGATGCTTTAGCAAGGCCACTTTTTGAGCTGCATTGCGATGCGGTGTCTATGGATATGGGTGAACACATTTCTTGTGGAGGTGGCTCTTTTAATACAGGGGTCTCTCTGTGTTCTATTATCTCTGGTTTCTCAATGGGTACTTCCCTAACTTTTTCATGTTTGTGTTTCTTTTCTTTACTAGATTCTTTGTGCTTTTCTTTAGACTCATCCCTCTTTTTATCTTTTTTCTTATGCTTATGTTTCCTCTCTGAATCAGATTTGTCTTTAATTTTATGTTGGCTTGAGTGCTCTTCAATGGCAGCAGATGGAGGAGTTTTCTGTAGATTTTCAAGACTGAACTTATTATGAGGCTTTTCATGTTTAGATTGTTTTTCTTTGATTGGCGTAGAATTCTTCAGAGAATCCTTTTCTTTTGGAGTATCTCTGGCTTTTAGGACTTCTTTTGGTATTTCTTTAGAGAGCTCTTTAGTTGCTTGTGATTCTTTTGTTTTATGATTTTCTTTTTTGTGCTCTTTTCTTTCTTTCCTTTCTTTGTCTCTGTCATGACTTTTCTTTTCCTTTTTCTTTTTCTCTTTTTGTTCCTTGTCAGGTTTAAGTTCAGGTGGCTTCTCTTCTGGTTTAGGTTTCCGTGGTTCTGGCTCTGAGTGCTTTTGTACTTTGTATTCTTCTTTTACACTAGAAGCACTGCTGGACCTGGGAGGTGGACTA
This sequence comes from Eupithecia subumbrata, assembly GCA_949316285.1. NCBI lineage: Eukaryota > Metazoa > Arthropoda > Insecta > Lepidoptera > Geometridae > Eupithecia > Eupithecia subumbrata. Next base: position 186,586 of record OX438643.1, read on the forward strand.
GGAGGCCTTTTAGGACTGCTGCGACTTTTCTTGATCACTTCTGGTGATGGGACCCGTTCACTTGGCCTCTTGGTAGGCTTGTCTTTAGACTTTTCTTGTTCCTTATTATAGTTTTTTATTTTCTCTTGTTTGGCCTTCTCTTTCTCTTCTTTGATTTTGACTTTCTCCGGTTTGGATTCCTTATGTTCATGTTTTGATTTTTTATCAGAACTTGATCTTTCCTTTTCTTTCTTATCAGATTTGTTAGAAACTGCATTTTTATCAATTTTTTTGGGGTCTGGTGAAACTTTGGGTGGTTTCTGTATTGGAGATCCGAATAAGGTCACAAAACTACTCGTCTTTTGAGGAAATTCATCCTTGTGTTCCTTGGTTTTGTGTTTCTTGATATTTTCAGAAGAAAGCTTGGGTTTGCTGAGCAGTTGTTGTTTTTCTTCTGAGAATGAGTCCCTGCTCCTGCTCTCATGGTCTGGATTCGTGTAATAAGAGTTATTAGTTAGAATTCCCCCACCTTTCAGGAGTTTTTTCTTAAAGTCTTCATTAGGGTTTGGAAAAATGTAACGGTCTTTGAGAAAGCCACTTTGTTGTAGTGTGAAATCATAATTGAATGTTATTTTCTTAGGTTCATCTTTATTCTTCAAGTAGATTTCAATGGGAAATATAAACCCAGCATATCCAGACTCCTTGATGGTAAAAGGAGGATCCTTTACAACTGAAACAAAAATTGGTTTTCAATGATTTTACAATACTTAGGTACATGTGGATATTTATGTGTAAAATTATAAAAAAATCTGAAGGTCAAGACAAAATGCAAATTCATATTTTTTAAGCATGTTTAATCTAGTTAGTAGGTCGACGTCAGTGGTCAGCATATTACACAATCCAATGTTTGTAAATAAATAATTTTGCTAAATCATTTTAGGGTGGTTATCACAAACTTGTACATACCTCGTCTAGGCTTAGGGAAAGTTTCGTGGAGGTGAAACACCACTTTTTCAACAAAATGACTGATATCAGCTCCTTCTTGGCCGCGAACAAAAACTTCCCAATCGTGAGTAAAACCTTCAGGGGTTTTCTTAGATCGCACTGAGGCTTCGTGGCCAATTTCAAAATTTACTTTTATTGCAGACATTTGAGATCTGAAAGGATTTTTATGATAAGTAATCAAGACAATAAAAATAACTCTGTAAAATCAGAGTTCACGAAAATATTGTTTTTGTTTATTTATTTCAACTTACTATTTTAATCTGTCGGAGACTCTAAAACCTTTATACGTGAAGAATATGATGCAAACAATTTTTTATCAAACACTGATCAGAAAGAACATGCAAATCTCTAAAATAATTTTAGCGCCATTGTTATTTTGATCCGCCATATTGCATTGATTGATTGAATTGAAATCGTCTCCCTCTCCCATTCTACGCCCGCTACGCCCTCTCCTCTTTCGTGACACCACAGAGTGGATATAAATAAATGTAAACAAGCTTTGTCTTTTGCAACTAAGCCTTCCTTTTCTTGCTAGGTACCAACGACAAATGAGGACTATGCCCCTAAAATCGCAACCCGCATCGAAAGTGTACAGAGGCGATTTCTATACCACGTGGCCTTTGATGACCATCAGGCAAAAAAACTATCTAGTTATAAAAGTAGATTAAAACATTACCATTTGCACCCACTATCTGCACGACGATCTATGCTAGATCTTATTTTCTTGCATAAGCTCTTCAATGGACATATTGATTGCTCTGATTTGATTAGGACTCTTCTTATAAACGCCCCATTTCGTCTACCCAGGAATAATGCATATAATTTTTTCTCCTCAACATTTTCGAGAACTAATTTAGGTAAATTTGCATCTTTGCCAAGACTCTGCAGGATTTATAATTCGCTTGCCAAATCCGAGAATATAGACCTCACAGATTCGCTGTCTAAATTTAAGAAGAAAATCAGAAGTATTATTCTCTCAACCTCTTGAAGTAGGTACCTTACCTACACGTTTTGTTAGTCCTTTATTTGAATAAATAATGATACCTACCAAAAAAAGCAATATAATATATTATAAGTTGATCTCATTGTTATTGTACCTAATATAAGTTTATAGATCTCATCGTAAATTGTAGATTTTGTGATTTCTATATTGTTTATCTACTATTTAATTTTTACTCTTAAGCATTTGTTTAATATCGCCTTACCTTTTGTTTTTAACTTTTCCTTTTATTTTTGTAGCTACTTTGTCCGTCCAGATAGAAAAAGAACATTGTAATTTGTTGACTGTTGTTATTGTGCACGCTGAGGCGTCCTATATAATAGAGTCACATAGATTTAAGAACCATAATAACTGTTACTAACTTGCATTGTGTGAACTCATGTTGGATGCCCTATATAAATAAATAAATAAATAAATAAATAAATAAATAAATAAATAAATAAAATAGTGCTTGCTGCTTGCTTGCTCTTGCTTGCCACTTGATTGGATGGTAACACCACAGATTAAATATAACCAGATGTTTGGCAAAACACAGCCATTTACACAGATTAAATATAGCATACTCTTTCTACCACAGATTAAATATAACATACCACAGATTAAATATAGCATACTCTTTCTACGGCCATTTAGTAGGTATTGACAGAGCACGACCAACATTTTTTGTAAATTGCCAACTCAATTTTTATAAAGCTAGATCTTGCCAAAAGTTTACGTCGTCGTTTAAGTCGCGCAAATCTTGAAGAACTCTGTGAACATAGCCTCAAACGCGAAACTGCGCATGCATGGTACAGTTGAGTGCATAATCATTACTGGAGTTTAAATTGTTATAGGTACTATACTAACTACATGCCTAATTTTTTGCCTGTCACAGAGGTATGTAATGACGACCTGGTAGCCGCGTTCGTCGATCTCAAAGGATGGAGTGGTGCGAGGGTAATTGTGTGCTCTGCCTACTTACCCGGAGAGAGAGACAACCCAACGGGTGACCTGGCGAGGGTGGTCGACTACGCCGCCCAGAACAACGCCGAACTTCTCGTTGGATGCGACGCCAACGCACACCACACAGCATGGGGGAGCACGGACGTCAACGCCAGAGGTGAGTTACTCTATGACTTTCTTCTAACTAACAATCTAACCACTCTTAACATAGGACGCGAACCGACCTTTGTAACCCGGGTTAGACAAGAGGTTCTGGACATAACCTTCGCTACTAACAACCTTGCCAGGCATATTAAAGACTGGCACGTCAGTAGCGAAAACTCCATGTCCGACCACAAACACATAAATTTTGAGATAAAGGCCTCCCTTGACACTCAAATCATAACTTATAGGGATCCAAGAGCAACGGCCTGGGATGTCTTTAACGACAAACTAAGGCAAACACTCGAAGATTGCCCAAAAAGTATAAAGACCCGCGACAGTCTTGAGATAGCGGTTGCCGTCCTTTCAAAAGGCATTTGCATGGCCTATGAGGAGAGCTGCCCGCTAAAGTCCAAGACCACGAAGCGACAAGTCACATGGTGGAACTCTACGCTAAGTAAGCTTAGAAGCAAAACCAGGAAACTTTTCAACAAGGCTAAAAGGACTCGCGTATGGGAGGCCTACCATAAAGCCTTAACGGATTACAACATAGAGATTAGGAAGGCTAAGAGGGCATCTTGGAGGAAGCTCTGCGAGGAAATCAAAAGCCTACCGCAAAGTGCTAGACTCCACAAACTGCTCTCTAAAGCCAAAACTAATCAAATAGGTCTCCTCAAGAAAGGGGACGGCTCTTTCACTACAAACGAAAAGGAAACCCTAGAGTTGCTGGCTTCGACCCATTTTCCTGGCTCGCAGGGCAAAAGCTCGCATCGACCGAAATCTGCAAACCCCTTTAAGCCTCGGAACGAGGACTGGAACAGGGCGACCAGGATTATTAGACCGAACCAGGTAAGGTGGGCCGTTAACTCTCTCAAGACAAACAAAGCGTGTGGTGAGGATGGAATACTCCCTGTTTTCCTACAGCGGGGAATCGACGTTCTCACCCCATATCTGGTAAAAATCTTTAGGGCAAGCCTTGCCTGGGGATGCGTGCCAGAACTATGGACTAATGCCAAAGTTGTCTTCATACCCAAGGCTGGAAAGAAGGATTACAGCCAGCCAAAGTCCTTCAGACCAATAAGCCTTTCCTCATTCCTTCTCAAGACTATGGAGAAGGTGGTTGATAGACACATCAGAGATGTGGCGCTAGCCGCATCTCCCATCCACCATAGCCAACACGCCTATCGCAAGGGCAAATCCACAGAGACGGCGCTGAGTAGCCTCATTGACAGAGTGGAGAAGGCCATGGAGGACAAGGAAATCGCACTTTGTGCTTTCCTTGACATTGAAGGGGCTTTTGATAACTCACCTACCTCTTTGCTGGTGAACGGGCTGATAAATAAAAATGTCGACCCGACCACCACCAGATGGGTAGAGGATATGCTCACAAACAGGGGAGCAAAACTAGCCCTTCACCAAACAACCATTGAGATATCCACGGCCAGGGGCTGCCCCCAAGGCGGAGTCCTATCGCCTGTCTTATGGACCCTAGCTGTGGACCAGCTCCTGTGCAGACTGGCGAACCTCAATATCGATGCGCAAGGTTACGCAGATGACCTTGTGATTGTCGTGCGAGGATTCTGCCAGTCCACTATTTCAAGCATCATGCAGCGAGCTCTCAACACTGTCAGCGACTGGTGCAGCGAAAGTGAACTCTCAGTCAACGCTGACAAAACTGTGATTATACCCTTTACCAATAAGAGAAGGCTAGACAAGCTCGTGAAGCCTAAACTTAACGGTAAAATCATAACCTTTTCTTCGGAAGTAAAATATTTGGGCGTTACCATCGACCAAAAACTGACGTGGAATACACACCTAGCCAACGTCTTGCAAAAAGCTAAGATGGCACTAGGAGCAAGCGGCAGACTAATGGGCAACAACTGGGGCGTCAACCCCAGGATTGCCCTGTGGCTGTACACTGCCATTGTGAGGCCGATCATCACTTACGCCTCCTTGGTATGGTACGACAAGGCCCTTCAGTCGACCGCAATCAACAAACTTAACAGCCTACAAAGGACTGCCTGCCTTATGGCCACGGGAGCCATGTCCACCTCCCCCGGACTGGCACTAAATGCATTGCTGGGACTCCCTCCGCTCGACATGTACATACATAAGGAGGCAAAGACCAGCATGTATAGGGCCAGCACACTGGGCAGAAGGAACTGGCTCTCCCAGAAAATGAGATCTCTGCAAGACTCAACTCTGGAATCGCCCATTTTGAGCATGACAACGGATGTCAGGCTCCCACTACATGTGTTTGTAAAACACTACACAGTGGAACTTCCTTCCAGAGAAGACTGGCTAAACAGCCAGCCACTCTGCAAGGACGGGTGCCTAAACTGGTACACGGATGGTTCCAAAATGGGACTGGATGTAGGCTGTGGAGTGTATGGAGAGCGACCCAGGTTTGGCAAAAGCATAAACCTAGGTAATCACGCCTCTATCTTCCAGGCAGAGGTATTCGCCATTCTAGAATGCGCCGATATAAATCTGGGAAAGCACTACACCAACCAAACTATCTACATTAACTCTGACAGCCAGGCGGCTCTCCTAGCACTGGATTCGAAGGTTATCACGTCCAGGCTAGTCGAGGACTGTCTGTCGCGCCTAAACGCGCTGGGCTCTAAAAACCGAGTCGTCCTAAGATGGGTACCGGGACACGCGGGAGTCAACGGCAATGAGTGTGCCGACGAACTCGCGCGTGCCGGGGCCAAGGGGACTCGGGTGGGCCCCGAGCCTTTCTGCGGCATACCGAAAAGCCTGGCTCGCAGAACCCTCTTGGATTCCTGCTACGAGGAATCGTCCAAACTCTGGAAGAATTCCTCGGGCATGAGCCACTCAAAATCTTTAATAAAAGCCTTCGATAAACAGTTCACTAACCGAATCCTAGCGCTAAGCAGAAGCAACCTTCGCATCATGACAAGAGCCCTAACTGGACACTGTCGCCTCAACAAGCACATGTTCAAACTAGGGCTAAGCGACACTCAATCCTGCAGGTTTTGTGAGGAGGCAGAGGAAACACCTCTCCATATCCTGGGAGAGTGCGGAGCACTGATGCAAAAACGTAGTATCCATCTCGGCAAGCACCTGCTTAGCCCAGACGAGCTAAGAGACTCCACCCCTAAGAAAATCCTACAGTTCCTAGCAGCTGCAAGGGTTAGTGGCGAATTATGAACGCCGCTGCTTAGAGGCGGAACACAAAAAGTGGCGATCACAATAGGCCTATCATGGCCGCAGTGACACGAAAGCCACAAAAAGCTAATAAAAAAAAAAAACTACATGCCTACCCAGAAATGGGTGTGTGAAGGTAGTGATTCAATTACATTGGTAACCTATATTTAAAAAATAGGTAAAATAGGCGCCATAATAGACCCAGGCATGTTTGTTTTTTTATCGCTGCTAATATTCTCTTTACTGTACTTATTGAGACACCAGTAGCTAGCTGCCGCAGTTCGCTTATTCCATTTTGAGATGATATTGAAGACGGGAATAATTTAAAGTTTTGCTCAGAGAGAGGCGGTCGCGTGCGTCTAGAACACACTCACCCTAAAGATTCGTTCGTCCCTCGTTACGGGATGTGACGTTGGTGTTCTTTCAACACAAATAGGGTGTGTAGTTAACCCCCTTACATCTTTTATCCTTACATAATTCGTGAAACTGCGATAATTTTATACCTACTATTTTTTTTAGGAACTTCAGCTTTTTTTTCGGAACACGCACACACATTGAAGGCATCAATCACCATTTCACGTGATTGGTGACCTAAGCACATTCAAGCGTCCGCGAGGTAGTATTAGCGAAGAGTAAAAACAACAATAACGAAAACAGTAAAAGTGATGAAATCTAGTAACAATAACATAAAAACAATGTGAACTGACATGACACTCGACTGTACTTCCAAACGGCAACGAGCATGTTTCGTGTAAACGTTGCGCTCACACTAGTTCACGGCGGCATTTGCAGGGCGCGCATTGGTTTACGGCGCGGGCGGTACCCTCACCGCGCCCTTCTGTCTGACACCTTTAAATAAGCTACTCGAGCGTACTTCCGAGAGTTTATAAAGATAGCGCGTATATACCTACGTTCAATTATTCATAACGTTAATATACCTGCAAATCTTTATGAACTCTCGGAAGTAATATACACACTTCACTTAAAAACTTATGGGAATAGCCATGTTGAAAGCCTGACTCGGTCAAGCAGCAGCTGTGTTGGCCATAGAATAGATGAATACTGGTGTTGGATTACAAAGTTACTCTATGGGTGTTGGCAACACACTTATTTACGAGATTGATTTGGAATTTTGGAACTTACATTGGAAAGAGAATTGGAACCATCTGCAAACCATCTGTTTGTTGTTATAGTACCGAGGTACATCTTGGACTCGGACTTACAGAATACTACTCCTGGCGGAGGACTTACTTGATAAAAAAAAGATTCTGAAATATGTCGGGGTTCCTGGCTGCTGTGTTTCAACCTGTAAAGTAAGTGTATTGTCGCCGCCGCCGCGCGCCGTCCCGTTTAACCCCTAAAAGGCCTATTACATTTCACGATTTACCGGAACGGTGCGCCGTGGCGGCGGAAAGGACGTTCTGTTACACTGCACGGTCGCCGCCTTCCTATTTCCTAACTCACTCAGTTGCCAGTCGAACGTAGTAGGAGAAGGTATGGCGCCGCCTGTGCTCTCAAAATTTCAAAAAATTGGAAACGCCCCTGCCGCAACTGCGGCTGTAAATGTGAGAAGGAATAAAAAAAGAAAATGGATCAAGCAATATCTCCTTTTAAGAAACAAAATGTGTATTAAGAATATCTTGCATTCGTTGGAGTCAGAGGATTTTGTTTGTTCCATAAGTTAGGCATATCTTTATACAGTTCTAGAACATTGGACAATACACCCTTTTCCTTTTGGGAAGTCATTTTTGCACGCAAGGCTCGCTGATGCACGTCCGCTCGCAATAAACGCCTCGCGCAACTGAGCGGCCGGTCTCTCTCAGCGATTACATTTGCCGGTGCACCGGCAATTAGGAAGTTAGGACAGCCGGGAGCGCACGGTCTTCCGGTATCGGCATCCTTTCTTCCTAACAGCAATTACACCTTCCGTTTTAAGCTTCCTAACTCTTACCGTTGACGGTGAACCGTAATGTGTAATTGAGCTGCACCGTGTATCTCTATCAAAATAATTTTCGTCGATTCCAGGTTACTGAGGCAAGGATTCCACAGCATTTCATCAGTAACGACTACCAGCAGCCTTGTTCAGCCAGAATCCATATCATTCTCATCAATCAGAAACAAAGTGCGATGCTACTTCCCAAGACCTAACGAAGTGAGGAGGGTACGCCGACACGGCTGGGCCACCAGGATGTCTACACATAACGGACGTAAAACGATCATGAGACGGCTACTCAAAGGAAGATATGTACTTACTCATTAAAATTATTATTTTTGTAGTCTAGGTTTTCAATAAATACATGTTGTAGATACCTGTCTTTCTGTAGTAGGTACCAATGTAACTGCTGGGCCCCCCCCCCCGGTTCCCACCATGCATCTCAATCATGTTCAAGAGTTAGCTGGACAAGTGTAGTAGGTAGTTAGGTACAATAATTAATAAAAACATATTTTATTCATGCTTTATTCAAAACAAATCTGATTTTGTGTTGGATATCTCTGCTGCAATTATCTAAAATCACTAACAAAGCTATGCTATTTTCCTTAACATCTAGCCAATAATCATAAAAAAATAACAAAACTCTACAAATGACTGAATGAGCTCCCTTGTGCAGTATAAGCAGTAATCATTTACAATATCTACTACATAATGTTAACATTTCATCAATTTAGAGGTAAAAACAATTTTACTAGACTAGTTGAATACATATTTTTGCTGCGAATGAACTGAATCTTCAGAGTTTGTAGGGGACTTGGCTGGCTTCAGAAGGTTAGACACCTCTGATACAACAAGAGTTGTAAGTTTGATTATGGCCAAGTGAGCAGCTAACTGTAACACTAGTGCTCCAAAACCTTTATAGAACCCTGACACACCTTCTTTAGCCATTGTTGAAGTGTAGCAATCCATGAAACCTTCATAGCCTGTGAGGATTGGAGTTACTGAAGTACCAGTGTCCAAATTGTCTATTATTGTTCGAGTACCCTGTAAAGTAAGAACAACAATAGTAACCAAATTTTTGCCAGTACAGATACCTAACCTACTGAGAAACATGTGAGTTAGGGTTTTTTTTTATTTCACACCACACAAAATGCTTTGTCGCTGAGCGACCAGAGTAAGAGCCTTATCACACTAGCGGTTTGCGAGCGGCTACGGGGCGGAGCGGGCGCGCAACGAATACGCCGCGGATGCGCCGCGAATTCGTTGCGGACGCGCAACGAATACGCCGTGGACAGCAGCGTGGACGCCATTTTGTACTGTCTCGTACAAACGTTTTAGTACATACATATTTTTATTCGTTAGTTAAAACAACACAAAGTACCTAGTCGCTCTCTTCCATTCGATTGATTGATAGATAATGGGTCCTCCCAAATTCGTCGATGCTTTCGTTTTCGTCTCCGACGTCTTCGAAGTAACAAAGCCAACAGCAGTGTCTCCTCGTCGGAATCCATTTTGTTACTGAGTGTATTGTACGAACGTCAAAATTTGCCTATACGCCGCGCGTCCGCGACGTCTTCGCTGCGCAGCCGCGGCGTATCCGAAACGCATTCGCTGCGCAGCCGCGGCGTTTTCGCGACGTATTCGCTGCGCGCCCTCTCCGCCCCACAGCCGCTCACAAACCGCTAGTGGGAATAAGGCTCTTAGGGATGTCGGAAGTGAAAAAAAATATCGATATTTATAAAAATATCAATATCGATATTGATATTTGACTAAAAAATATCGATATATCGGTATGATTTGACAGAGAATAATGGCGTTCTAAAAATTTTTTTTTAAGCCTGCCATATGGACTCGATTCTGCCTCATGGAAAGCAGGAGTAAAGTCTAAGAGTGGAAAGCATTATTTGGCCTAATCTACTTCAATCACTAGATAAATACGAATCAATACTCATCATTTTTAATAAATCAGGAACAACGAATAAAAATATTAATTAGGTATCTTGAGTACCTACCTAGTTCAACTTTGAAGGTACTCAAGTACCTACAGAAAATGCAGTAATAAAATACGCGCGAGTTGAGGTCAGTCATGCGGAGACGGACAGTTCAAAATGTTCAAATTGACACTGACAGACAAGACGATAGATAGAGTTACCAACTTAAGTACCAAATTAAAAAGCAGCGAATCGAGTCGACCGAAAACAAAAAAAAAAGCATAAAAAGTATTGTAAAAAAATGTTACTAAAAATCGATTTTTATACCTTTTCGATACTTTAAATTTTATATCGATACATCGTTTTAATTAAAATTAAAAAATATCGAAACATTAAATATCGCTATAACGAAAAAATAATATCGATATACATAAAGGTACAGGGCGTCCCACGGGTATACCACATGGAGGGAAAGTACCTTGAATATTGTGGATAGAACATTTTACAGAAAGAAGACATTATTTGAATTTTAAAAACAAATTATACTGCATTCATAGATATTTAAATATTTACCTTTTTGAACCGGGAATCGAACCCGTTACACGAGAAAAATAATCACCTTTATCATAGCCTTTATCATAATTATCATACCGATCGAAAGGATTCATCTTATGGGTTATTTTTTGCTAAATAACACAGTGTTCGAAATAAAAGGAAGACCATGAATTTTAACATTAGATGTAAAATTTTGTTCAGAAAAATTAAAAGCTGGCATTGCCGTAAGGACATACCTTACGGCAATGCCAGCTTTTAATTTTTCTTTAACTGACATTATCATATGTAGGTACTTATTACTAATAAATGGACCCACTTGAGAAGAACGCATCATTTCCCTGTTGTAATTTAAGTACATGATAAAATACAAACGACATAATATAAGCGACAAATTATCGCAAGATCCGTTCCTTCATTTCTCGAACTGCGGCCCTCTTTAATAGCACTTACAGCACGGCTGACTTCGATCTCTTTACATCTAGCTAGCCTAATGCATTTAAAAAAATAATTAACACTAATTTCTTTGGCACAACACGACCACCTACCTAATGGTAAATATGGTAACCTATCTACTGGTAGGCACTGCTATATTCTTTTTTAATTAATTAATTTATCATTCTTATTTTTATACCTAACACGTTATAATTATATGTATTTATGAAACTTAATAATTTTACTAATACTAACTACAGGTATCTAGTAGGTACATTACTAGTAGGTACTTTTCCCTTTTGAAAGGTTGATATGGCTCTTTAATCTTTAATTTGTAGAATCTTGATTTTTTTTGATTTTTTTGTAATTTGTGTTTTTGTATGATATTTTCGGATAATTTATTCTCATTCTATATGTGGAATTGTCTTGTATTTAATTTTTTAGATCTAAAGCTTTTTGTTTCCCAAACATAAATAATTAAATAAAATGATAAAGAGATACGTAATTAGTAGGTACCTACCTGGTTGTAGGCAACAAATCTAGACGTATCCTAAGCCGAAAGACGCGTTTAGAAAGATTAATTTAGTATTAAAAATGTTAAAATTCATGGTCTTCCATTTATTTCTGACACTATGTTATTTAGCAAAAAATAATTCTTATGATGAAGCCTTTTGATCGGTTTGATTGTTTTTCTCGTGTAACGGGTTCGATTCCCGGTTCAACCATGTAATTATTTTAATATCTCTGAATGCAGTTTAAATTAAATTCGACACGCAAAAAGGGCCCACCTGTGGCCTAGTTGCGGAAAACAGTCCAGAAACAAGTTCTGCAGTTTAAATTGTTTTTTAAATTCAAATAATGTCTTCTTTCAGTAAAATGTTCCATCTACAATATTCGAGGTACTTTCCCTCCATGTGGCATACCCGTGGAACGCCCTGTATATAGATGTGAGTGAGAACATCTACCTGAATATGAAGTCGATGTATAATTGTTTCCACTGGATAGAACAGAATCTCCATGGCAACAAACGAGAAGATGTTTGCCTTGAGGTTGATATCTTCAATAAGAGGGTTTTGATTTGTCTTTGGATAGTGAGCGCTGTAGGAATCACTCAGCTCATGTCTATGCCTCTGTTGGAAGCGGAGAACTCGTGCTGTTACACTCTTCAGTGCAATACTGGAATTATATGTATGTTTGCGATTAAAGTAAAAATTATGAATAAATTTTATAAACAATCAGGAGCGAATACCTGATTCTAGGTCCTGACTTTTTATAAAATTTATATTTATTAGTTAGATAACAGAAAAGCTACTGAGGGTGTGGCTAATTAATTATGCTCGATTTTTTACTTACTGAGCTAGGTACTTTGTAAGACCTAGAGCAACAGTGGGCATCACAATAGCCCATATAGGGAGCATTCGTCCGCGGCTTGGAGTGCCCCATTCCAGCAAGCGCACAAACCCTTCCCGGAACACGTCAAATAAAGCTGGCTTGTCACTTGCTATGTCACTCTGCACGGTTTCTACTAAGCTTGCCCCATAAAATGGGGTCACTATTGCTATACTGACACTGGAATGAAAAGAATAAAAAACACATCATATTTACATTCTTTCATTAAAATAAGAATGCTGGACAAGTCATAATTTGGAGGTACCTATATGTTTTAAGGTAGGTATTTGTTATTTTATTGTGAGTTAGCATAGCACTCACCATTTTAATGTTATGTGTTGAATAAACTGCAATACAGAGCCACATTTATCCAGCTCCCTGAAACACCAATTTTTATTGAGATATTGTTTTATGGGGATTGATCATATCCAGCCAGATGTAAGTCATACTTGGGCCATCCAGTTCCTTTACTGATGACATCATCAACTGCCAAGTTTAGTCCTTTCACAATGCAAGTTGATCCAATGCCTTTCCACAGAGTCGTGACATCCTGCCTCCGGTGCAATCTAGCTACAACGGGCAGAAGTGTATATGGAACTATGTGGTTGTTTCTGAGATTGTTGTGCACCTGCAATGAAAAAAGAATGGGTAAGGTGCTTATCGTTACCCGAGAACTTTATTTTGAATTGTTGACATTGTTTTTATTTTGGGCTTGGACATTCATGATCAAGCATTTCACCAAGTTCTACACTACAGTTACCACAGACCAGGTGGTAAGTATTCCATAATTTATACACTAACCTGGCATTGTCTTCTCAGAACAATAAAGGGATGGCTTAGCAAATTCTCTGTGATGAGACTTGCAACACTTATAGCTGTAGTAACATAGGTATTGTTTTCTGAAAAAAAAAAATATATATAAAATATGGCTAAGTACTGATACAAGTAAGAAAGAGGAAGGTAGGCACTACCTACATACTTAGGTAATTAAATTATTTAGGAACAAAGGGTTTCTTCGACGGAACCAGCATGCTATAATTTAGGTATTGTACATACCTTCTTCTGGATTTTCATCCATGACTAAGGGTGGACCTTGGAACTCTTCGGTAACAGGAGTATGGTACCCATAAATCTGCTGGTATCGTGTATCGTACAAGTCATTGGTTTCCCTGTGCGGATCTAAGCCGTAGGGCCTGTTATATCCTGTATAATCACCGAAACCAGCCATTTTAGAACATATTCTTTTGAGCAAATTATTGTTTTATTTCATAAAGTTTAGAAAAACATAAAAAGGCGTACGAAAGTCGAAATAATCGTGATTAATGAAATCAATCGGTAGGTAGGTATTTTCAGTTTCAGTCAATCAATCTGTCAGTCAAAACAGCTGATCGTTTTTTTGATGCTGGCGTATGGCTGTCAATGTCGGCAAGACAGCTGCTACCATGAACCTATTTCAATAAGATGGCTGCTGCACCTTCACAGATGATTAAAGTGCCCCTTCGATTGCTGCGTCATGAACATGATGATTCCGTTAGGATATATGTGTTTTGTGATGATATGACTCGAGCAACCTATATTTCAGCCATCAGACAAGAAGTTGAACCTTTTTTTTATGCGGCGAGGTAATTTGTTCATTATTTATTTATTTATTTATGGACTCCCAACAGAAAAATCACATCACATACAGATTAACAAATAAAGTGGTCATAAGTATAGTGTTTTTCTAAATAAAGGGTGCCACAGCGTGAGCAAATTATGGGTCGGCTAAATACCTACAAACAAATATTACAATATAAATTTAAGGGATAAAATAATAGGCAATCAGTGGTAAAATATTAAAGTTACAGAATAAAAATAATAGAAAAAACCAAGAAAACTTATAAACTGGATAGAAAAAATTTAAAATTACTTGTAAAGGTAAATATTATGGTAAGTACTTATGTAGTGGGAGCTGAATGTGTGATCAGAACATTTAAGGTTTTAACATTGTTGGCAGAAAAAAAAAATTAGATATTAAAATATATATATATATATATATATATATATACGGGATATGACGATATACGATTTTTTCACCGAAAAAAAAATCATTCTCTAATGTAGCGGTGGTCCTCAAACTCCGCAATCCTTTTGGACATCGAAATATTTGACGAAGTCCTAAAATAAGTTCGTTGCTCAAGTGAAAAAAATGGAGAGCGGAGGGAGCCTCAAAATTTATAAAGACTTTTTAGCAACCATTGGGAAATTAGTGAAAGAAAAGACCAAACATTTAAAATAAGCGAGAGGCGAAATTTTTAAGGATTTAAAATTTTAAAGATTTAAGCGACGATTCCGAAATTTGTGAGAGAACAGACGATATAAAAACGGAGAACGGAGCGAGACTTGAAAATTTTAAAGTCTTAGTGAAGATTAGGAAATTTGCGAAAGAAAAGACGATATAAAAAGGACAAGCAGAAAGAGCTTCGAAATTTCTTAAGATTTTTTGCGACTTTTTGGAAATTTGTGAATGAAAAGGACGAAAAGACGATAAAATAATGGCGCGGCAAGCAGAGCGAGCCTCGAAAATTTAAACTTTAGCGCCAATTGGGATATTTGTGAAAGAAAAGACCAAGCACATAAAATAGGCGAGCGGAGCGAGCCTCGAAATTTTCAAATTTATTTTAACAAGTATTGCGAAATTTGTTAGAGAAAAGAAAGCAAAGATGACAGAGAAACGGCTATTGGGAAATTTGTTCTAGAAAAGGAAGAAAATACAATATAACGGCAATGACGAGCGGTACGAGCCACAAAAATTATTGAGACTCTAGCGATGGTGGGAAAATATGAGAACGAGAAGAAAGCCAAAGCAAAAATAACGGCGAGCGTTGCAAGCTCGCACTGGGAATGTGTCCTTTCGCACTTATTGATTTATTTCGCTTCCTAGGAGCAAGTAAGTATGTATTCTAGCACTCGCCTGCGCCTATTATGACGACCTCCGTGGCGCAGCGGGCGAAGGTCCGCCTGCGACGCAGGAGGTTGCGGGTTCGATTCCCGCCTCGGAACATATTTGTGTATGATCTGCAGAATTTTTTTCCGTTGGTCTGGGTGTTTTCTATGTATAATAAAAGATATCTATCTATGTAATGTATTGTATTAAGTATATCAGTTATCTAGTACCCATAACACAAGCTCTGCTTAGCTTGGGGCTAGACGGCTAGACGATGCTGTGTGAATTGTCCAGCATTATTTATTTATTTATCCCACTCTACAGAAAATTAAAAGGAAGAAGAAAAGTAGGTTTGTTCCGTGGACCACTACGCGCCTCGCAGTTCGAATTACAAAGATTGTGTACTTAAATTTAAAAAATAAGGCATGCCCCCCCCCCCTGTATCCTCCAATCCCTGTGCCCAGATGGGCATTGTCGCCCCATACTAACCAGGTGTGGCTCTCGCATTTACTTGACTCGAGCAACCTAGGAAGAAGTAGTTGAACCTAGGTATTCCTCGGGAATTCAGTGTACAAAATATGTAACTGGCCAAGTGCGAGTCGACATGTACACAAAGGGTTTCATACTTTATTATACCTTCGCGAACAAAATAGGAAAAACTCTAAAAACAGAATTTTTCGATGGACTGAAAAAAATAACAATGCTGACCGCATTGTTATTTTTTTCAGTCCAAGTACCTACTGACAGACAGCGCCCAACGTTGCCTAACTTCGATGATCGTTGTTCAACTTGATTGGGACGTTGCCTTGTCCCTCTTAAGTATCAAAATATTGTATATTGTTGCTATTGGGGCAATAGTAATGCACACTATGTAAAAATAAATTGTAATTATGTGTAGGTACCTACAAGGTGTTACTATACTTACAAGGTGTCCCACGTCCATGCCACATGGAGCGAAAGTACCTTAAATATTGTAGATATAAAATTTTACTGAAATAATACTTCATTTTGATTTTAAAAACATATTAAACTCCATTCAAAGATTTTTGAATAATATAGGTAAACAAAATGTGCTCATATGAACCCACATTAAAACAATATCATACAAAACATCTAACACAAACAAAAACACGCACACCTACTAAGATTTCATCGTATCTCCTACACAATACGTATGGAGACGGTGTCAAAACTTTAGACCTCCGGTTACGTCATGTGCATGGTCCCACTGCACGTCCAACCTACTATTTTGCGAAGTTTTACGAACTGACGAAGGCGCGGCAGCGGTGAGGCGAACTAGCAAACTATGGAGGGAAATTGAAAAAAAATATTCAGAGTTCTTCTTCTGAATGGTCTGTACGTTCGAACATAAGGCAAGGAAATTCTGTACTAACTTACTTTCCCTCAGGTTATTTGTTATTATATTATAGTGCGTAACCCCACACTCAGGGTAATTTCTAAGAAATCAAATAATATCGCATAAATTTTCGACTTCGACGGGACTTGAACCCGCATCCTTCCCTCAAGTACATGAATGTGCTAACCAACTACACCTCAAGATCAAGTGACGTAGTAGGTAGGTAGTTCAAAATCTTTGGGACTTCCTACGGTCTCTAGCGCCGTTAGCTCCACCTACAGAGGAAAAAGTGAAGTTTATCCAATCCTGTTCAAAGTTAAAGACTAAGTGTCGCCGCACACGGGCCACCGGCCACAGCCACAAACGCCCCGCCACGAGAATCTAGAAGCGGCCGCAAAGGTAGCTGAAGCTCGCTACAGCCACTTGTGGCCGGTGGTCGCCATAAACCTACGCCGATTCATAACCTCTTGGAGCCGTAATAATATAAATAAAACTTCTAGGTCAACGCACTCAAAAGTTACAGCCGTTTATGTCCGAAAATTTTGTAATGTCCAAGGGAATCATATGCACACAAAACCTATAGTGTAATTCCCGTTCACTTAGAATCATGAAAATTGGTGAGCAGCAAGGTCTTATAACACAAGTTAAGGTAAAAATCCGAAAACTATGAATTTTTAATTCATTCACTAAAAAAATTACTTGCTAATGCTCGCCATGGACCAAAACCTATAAGGTACCTACTTCCCGTAGACCTAGAATTATGAAATTTGGCAAGAAGCAAGGCTTTGTAGCACAAAAAAAGGGAAAAATCCGAAAATGGCAAAATGGATTATTCATAAAAAAAAAATACTTTTGATTCTTGCTATAGACCAAAACCTTAAGGGTAGGTACCTAGTTTCCGTTGACCTAGAATCATAAAATTAAGTAAGAAGCACGGTCTTATTAGCACATAATAAAGGGGAAATTCCAGAAACAGTAAATCTGTAGTTTTTTTCACAAAATGAAATAATTTTTGATTTTCGTCATGAACCAAAACCCACAGGGTACCTACTTCCCGTTGACCTAGAATCATGATAATTTGCAAGACACGTAGATGTCGCGTCGTCAGTTCGTAGACCTTCGCATAATAGTAGGTTGGAGGTAAAGTGGGATCATGCACATGACGTAACCGGAGGTCTAAAGTCTTGAAACCGTCTCCTGGTTTGACTCCCGTCCAGTCCCACTGGCGGATACAGGGGCCCCCATGCCCCCCCCCCTCCCAAAAGACCCAGGAATTCCATACTTTTGACTCATCATTTCGATTCAATTAATGTGTAAAAAATATTTGCAATTTTAACTGCGAAGCGCGTAGTGATCCTCCGAACAAATCTACTTCTCTAATACCTTGTAATTTTCTGTATAGGCGCAGGTGAGTGCTAGTATACCTACCTACTTGCTCCTAGGAAGCGAAATAAATTCAATATGAGCGAAAGAACACATTATACCTAGTGCGAGCGCGCTGATATTCCTGAGTACTTACCTAGGTCAATCCAGATGTTTTAATAATTTTTAGAAATTTCACCAGTTACTAGTACAGAATTGATTTCGTTTATTTATAACTATCTTTAGCCCACGGCTTTGCACGCGCTTTTCAGGTAGCCTATGTCCGGGATACCGTTTAGCTCCCTGCCAAATTTTATTAAGATCCGTTTAGCCGTTTAAGCGTGAAAGGTAAGTAACAGACAGGATGACAGATACAGTTACTTTCGCATTTGTAACATTACTATGGATACGTTGTTTTTTCCTATCAGTCGCTAAAAATGACGCAAAATTTTAGCGGCTCGCTTGCCTCACCAATATTGTTTTTGCTTTGGCTTTTTTTTCTAAAAAATTTCACCGCCCCTAGAGTTTCAATAATTGTCGCGGCTCGCACCGCTCATCAGCGTCGTTATATCGTATTTTCTTTTTTTTCTATCACAAATTTCCCAACCGTCTCTAAAAAGTCTTCAAGATTTTCAAGGCTCGCTCCACTCGCCGTTTTTATGTCAGCCTTGCTTTATTTCTCTAACAAATATCACAATCGTTGCTAAAACAAATTTGAAAACTTCGATGATCGCTCCGCTCGCCTATTTATATGTATCGTCATTTCTTTCACAAATGTCCCAATCGGCTCTAAGAAGTCTTTTAAATTTTCAAGGCTCTCACCGCTCGCCGCGCTGTTTTTATATCGTTATTTCTTCCTTTTCACTTACAAATTTCTAAAAAATCGCAAAAATTACTTTAAAAATTTCGAGGCACAAATTTCACAATCGTCGCTAAGACTAAAATTTTCGACGATCACTCCGCTCGCCTATTTTATATGTATGGCCTTTTCATTCAAAAAAATCCCAATCAGCGCTAGAAAGTCTTTTAAATTTTCGAGGCACGCTCCGCTCGCCGCGCCGTTTTTGTATCGTCTTTTCTTCCTTTTCACTCACAAATTTACAAAAAGCCGCAAAAAAGTCTTTAAAAATTTCGAGGCTCCTTCTGATCACCGTTTTTATATATTTTTTTCTTTTGTAAATTCCCAATCGTCGCTAAGACTTTAAAATTTTGGAGGATCGCTCCGTTCGCCGTTATTATATCGTATTTTCTTCCTTTTCAGTCACGAAGTTCCAAAAAGTTGCAACAAAGTCTTAAAAAAATTCGTGGCTCCTTCTGCTCGCCGTTTTTATATCGTATTTTATTTCGCTAATTTTTTAATCGGCGTCGCTAAGACTCCAAAATTTTCGAGGCTCGCTCCGCTCGCCGATTTATTAGTTTAGACGTGAAAACTTATTTTAAGGCTCCGTCAAATTCGATGTCCAAAAGGGTTGCGTTGCGTCGCTAAAAGAGTTCGAGAACCGATACTTTAGAGAATGATTTTTTTTCGACGCCGCGCCGCCGCCGCCGCTCCGCCTTCCGCGCCGCCCGCCCGTGATGTGTGATTTAATTTCTAAAAATGCATTTAAAAACCTTATTTTTTTGTTGACTTGTGATTTTAACCCTCTCTCCGAACTTTATCAAAATGCCCCCCTCCCCAAAATGAAATCCTGGATCTACCCCTGTCCAGGCCCGTCGAAGTTTTAAATTTTGATTACTTTCCTTCAGCAGCAAAATACATACCTAGAAAAGTTCTGCGCAGTGCTGTTACGTAGGCACACAATTATTTTTGCAAATATGAGTGCCTCTGTGTGTTTTAGGTTTATCCCGCTCAAGTGTGCTAAACGTTTATACTTCACCTACCCGTTTTAAAATCGAAGCGGGGTGTTTGGGGCAATATCTGTATAGCAGCACTATGCAAAAATTTCCCCGAATCCTTTATGTTCGAAGGCTTTATACTTTTATATGTAGGTACTAAGAACCGACAACCGCTGGGGTAAACGTGTTCTTGAGTGGAGACCGCGACTCAGCAATCGCAGTGTAGGACGCCCTCCAGCCAGGTGCCTGCGAAGGACCGCAGGCAGACTGCGAAAGAGTGATGCGGCAAGCTGAAGATAGGGTGCTATGGCGCTCATTAGGGGAGGCTTATAGCTGTGGACTATTAAAGGTTATTGATGATAATGATGACGACGTTCATGCGTACAAACAACATTATAGGTACCTACCTACCTAGAATAAATGTCTGCGGGGAAGCGAGTTTGTATGGAGGGAACGTAGTCATAGGATCTTTGGTATGGAGTTTCCGCCCTCTCGTTCCTTTTGAGTTCGTGAATTCGTGAGTTAGAGGCAACTGCCTCCACGAGTTGAAGTTGCAGTAGAGAAGAGAGAGCTAGAAAGAAGTAGAAATTCGATCGAACGTGGAGTAAAAACGTAGAAATAGCCGTTCAGCTCTGCTCAGCCGCGAATTTTCTGTGTGTGAAAATAGCCAAAGAGAATATTTTAAGCTGTACTTAATTAAATAAATAGCTAGTAAATAAAATAAATAGCTTCGAGTTTCGAGACACTAAAGATGGTGAAAAATGAAGATTCGTAATGTTCTTACATCTATTAAATTACGATGACTTCACAGAAACCTCCATCTAAAAACAAACAGTATTCAATGATGAATTTTATAAAAAAAGCTCCCAGTTTGAAAAGTTTAAGGTAAATCAGAAATATCTCTGTTGTGAATATTCCCTTGTTTACCAAAATAATGTTTTATGATTTTTCAGGGATGATGAATGTGAGCCAGCTACTGAGAAAAGGTTAAAATTCGTCTATAAATCCAAATCAACAACTTCAGCTTCATGTATGTTATCATAACTACTTAGCTGGCATCTAAAATGGTACTTATTGTATAAAAAAATGCCTCTCCTGAACTTTGCTTTTATATTTTCAGTCACACCTCCCTTCAAAAGCAGCACTCCGAATCAGCAATTATATAGTGTAAGTATATTACAATAGCTTTATACCACTACTAAAGATATTTATTTCTGAAAATTGGGTTACAAAATTCCAATAAACCCTGATATTATGTAGTAACTTCTACAAAATGCTGAGCATTCTGTGATCTGAGCTCACTATTCTGTCTTCTAGCATAGGCCACTCCAGCTATCTTCATTGAAATCTTTCCTTAGCAAACCTAGTCCAATATGGCCCCATATCATCACTCTCCTATCTCATCTCTAGACGCTACATGCTTTTCATGATTTCTTAAAGGGATGTTTCGATCCCTTAGCAATTTGTTATTCACTCTTTTCTGGAACACATGAAATAAAATTTCCAATAACAATGTCTAATAGGTAGGCGAGGTTATACTTTCAAAGTTCCTAGAATATTAACTACTTTATTAGAAATAAAAAAAAAGAAATTTTCAGGAAACTGTAAAACCAGAAGACACTGTCTACGATTCACCAAAAGCTTCAACAAGCGCACTCCCAAGTCTCTCAAAAAGAAATAATCTGAGTCCAAGCATCAAAGCCACAAATAGCCATGTGGAGTCCATCAAAAACACTGAAAAAGCATCCCATAGCACATTGGGAAACCACAGTGATGACCTGTTTGATCCTATGGAAGTGGTAAGCTGAATTCTTCCTCTAAATTGATCTTCACTAGCAATAGTTCCAAGACTTTTGTTCTTTATAGCCCCTCTGTAAAATGGACAATATAGAATAACTAAATGTTAGAGTCATTTAAAACAATTATAATTCTAAGAACTTGTTTAAACATTAAGTATCCCTTATTTAGCTAAATTGTTATATATTCCACAGGACGACTTTCACTTGGAAGATTTTCCTCCAGCATTTGATATTAAAAATGAACCAAAATCCCAAGTCATCTCAAACAAATCCACCAGAATCAGTGCTACACCTTCACCACCTAAGGAAAATGTACACATGAGTCCCAGTAAAAGGAAAAGCCTTAGGACACCGGATAAATCCAATCCTCTAGATAAATCTAGTCCTAGAAGAGATAATGATCCGTTGAGGAAGTTGAAGATTGATAATACAATTGAAGGCTTCTTGTCAGATATAGCTGAGCAGTCTGCTGTGAAAAAAACAAACAAGGTATTTTTGTGCTCTTATTCTTTTTCTATTAAACATGTTTGTTTGTTTGTTTGCCCACTTCTCTGTTGAACGATGAGCAGTGGAAACAGAAAAACATACAAAAAGCCATACATACAACCTCCTCTTTTTTAAAGTCACTTATAAAAGAGAGCAATAAGGCAGGAGTTAGCTGAAACTAAAATCATTACTTATTATATTTTTATTTATCACAATAAAATTATTCTATTACCATGCATGATCCTGCATTTTTTGTAATGCTCCTCTTTTTTTTTAAGGATGACCACCGTATAGATTCACAAGAAAGAGAACAATGTAAAACAATGTACATAGAACTTCTAGAAAAGGTTTTTGAAGCCTTTGACCGAATTCCCAATTGCATCAAAGACAAATTCCCTGGCTATGATAAGAAAACCTATGCTCAAGTTAAATATTACAAAAGTAAATTGAAATCTGTGATTAATTCTGAATGCGAAAGCATTCACAAACAGGTGTCTGTTAAAAGTGAAAAAAGTAATGATTCAAATGAAACTTATGCAAGTCAATCATTGATGACTCACTTTGATGATGACCTTGATGATTTTGATTTAGAAAGTAACGTCAACATCGTTAAAAGGCCTGTTGATTATATAAAACAAGCCCCAGACACATCAACACCAGATTTCAGTGACTTTGACAAACCAGGGCCTAGTAAAACAATATACTCTGATCTTGTAGCCAAGAAATCTCTGTCATTCGACGCATTTTCGCCCTGCAATGATTCTCGAAACTTAGATGACAGTAATCAATCTGACGCAAATAATGAGAGTATCAACAAAAGTAAAGGCAAATTCGTCTTTAAAAAGCCCTCTCGACTGACAACTGAAGAAAGCACTCCAGTTAGAGATATACAGTCGAATATCGCTGAGAGGATTAAAAATGCATCAGAAAAGCTGAAACCTATAACAATTGAAGATGCTCCAAAATGTGCCCCCCTAGCTAACAGTTCTGCAGAGTTTCAGCCACCTCTTAATAACCTAATGAACTACAATAAACCATGTACAATTGTGTCTCCAATCGTAAAAGAAACGCCACCAGATGAAGATTTAGACGATGATGTTATTCCCATAGACATTGACGACACAGATGTGTTATTATCTTCAAATGTGGTGAATCTTGTTGATTGTAAATTAAATAACTCAAGCAAAGAAATAGTTGTTAATGATGATGGTTGGCCAGAGTACCGAATAGAGGACTTTGAGGATGATTTAGAAATAGTAGGATGTACGCCGGCACAATCGGCTAATGCTTCCGAGGAGATAAATTTGATGGAGCAATCACTTGTGGTGAATGAGAGGAAAGCTAAATATGAGGGGATGGGAGATTTTGCTACTGGAACTCAAAATGATGGCATAACTGGTAAGATTTCACCCTTTTTACTCGCGATGGTATATGTTTATACAGCGTGTAACAAAAAGTAAGGACCAAACTTTCAGGAGTGGTTCAGACTCTGTAAGTAATACACAAAGAAATATATTTTGAAAAAATCCGGACAAAAATTAAAAAAAGTATTATAAAAACGAAATGACCACTTGGCATTGCCTGATGCATGTGCTTATTGTCATTAAAAAATAATGAAAAAGGCCTACGTATGTACCTGTTTAGATCTCTTTCAAAACTCACAATACCTTCGTCTCATCATCATCATCAGTGGCTTTCAACATTCGACTCTACGTTGCTCTACGGTGTCAAATGCAGGCAGGAAACGAACTAGAGTTCTTTTCTCCCGTTTCTACGTAGAGAAAAGCTTTTCGGGTGATTTTAGATTTTTGTCTCGGGTCGTTGAACGCGGCGGCCAACAATCCCCCGGGACATCATCGGAGTGGGCGACGCGCTTTAGATGCAATAGGTAGGTACACATGCATCAATCATTGCCTGGTTTAGTGAACATTTTATTTAGTTTTATTTATTTTTTCGAAAACTAATAGTCGGGAATTTTTCAAAATATTTTTCCCGTCCTGTTCTGAGATCGAAGCTGAACCCCCCCCCCCCCTGAAAGTTTGGTCCTTACTTTTTGTTACACCCTGTATATCGTATCTTATCTATGTCGTTGGTTAGGACCCTAATACTCGAAAGCAACAAAACAGCATAATTGATGTTGGTGAATGAGTTATCAAAACACTCCTTTGAATGCCCCAACCACAACCACAACCACAACCACAACCACAACCACAAGACAGTGCTCTTATGTACATTAAGGGCTTTACCCCTCACCCCCTCATTTTGCGGGAAATAGGTAAAAAGCGGGGATCCGGCTTTTATTAGATACTAGCTGTACCTGCGACTTCGTTCGCGATTGCCTTACCTGCCGACTAATTAAGTTCACATTTAACCATAGTCTCTCTTTTCATTATGAAACGCCGCCGCCGTGAAAAAAATCGTGTAGGGTCTACGGGGGATAGCATGTTGTCATATTCAATCCCATTCTTTATCCACACGACTTTTAGCTACGACTCGGCCAGCGTCAGTGTTAAGAAGTGTCATACTCGTTTCACTTACTCACAGCTGGGGCCCTATTCTGCTATACCAATCGCTTCACTATGACAGGGCTATCGTCAAAGAATGACACTTTTTGGTATTCCACCTTGGATGAAAGAAATTATGATGAATGCAGATGGAGAGACGCGCGTCAAGTTTGAAACTATTAATTTATCTCGCGCGCACTATCTAGAGTTTTATAAATCTAAGGATTCTACGTGATGATTCTGCGACGATTCCATTGTCATACTGAAGCAATTGTTTTGCACAATTGGGCTCCTGATCCATTTGACTGGACCACCGTAATTTTTTTTCGTAAGTAGGTAGGTACAGTTGGCTGGCTTATTCCAATAATCCCCTGCCATGATCCCCTGCGAAGGGGATTTCTGGACTTTTTGTCCAATAATCCCCTGCCGGTTCAAAGAGAAGAGGCGCAGGGGATTTGTGGACAAGAGTTCCAGAAATCCCCTGATCCACTTATTTACACCGTAAGTAGTTGTTCGTTCTTGAAATAATCAAATGCAAACAACTAAGTAACCTAACCTTATAAGAAGAACATACCAAAATATTAACATTGTATTCAGGAATTTCCGACTCACAATAGGGTTTCAGCTGATTTCGAGTAGTTTTTTGTGCTGTTTTTTCGGTGTAGTCTCAGTAGTCCGGTTAAAATTATCTCAACCGGACTACTGACTCGATCGATGTATCAGTAGTCCGGTTGAATTAATTAACCGGACTACTGAGACTTTTTTTGCAACTGTTATTTCGGTGTTGATGATACATTGCCGGCTCAATGTACTTATCGAAATATTTTCTTTTGATCAAGTGATGGCAGTGATGGATGCGGCAAGCTGCAGACAGCGCGTTATGGCGCTCACTAGGGGAGGCCTATGTCAGGCAGTGGACGAATATAGGCAATGATGATGACAATGATGATAAAGTTCACCATCATCATCATCAATAGCAAATGTCAAATGTGACAGCGAATGTCAGAAGTGACAGCAAATGTCAAAAGTGACAGCAAATGTCAAAAATATAGAAAATGACAGCGAATGTCGGAAGTGACAGCAAATGTCAAAAGTATATAAAATGACAGTGCTTGTATGAGTATCTAACAAGTGTATATAGAATAGAATAGAACACAAATAGGCCATAGGCTCGGCATCAAACACTCCATATCTCGGAAACAACTTGTGCTAGACTTTCAGTTAATGGCTCAAATGAAACGAAAGGATTTCGATGACAGCTGTCAAAACTGAAACGGCCAAATCTCTTGCAAGACTCTCAATTAATGGCTCAAATGAAAGATGGGAACAAAATCTAAATTTTCGATGACAGCTGTCAAAATTGAAATGGCCGTATCTCGGGAAATACTCGTAATAGACTCTCAGTTAATGGCTCAATTAATGGAAATTTGCTGTCACTTTTGACTTTTGGTGTCTTTTTGACAGCTGTCATTGAAAATTTAGATTTTGTTCCCACCTTTCATATGAGCCATTAACTGAGAGTCTAGCACGAGTATTTCCCGAGATAAAGCCATTTCAATTTTGACAGCTGTCATAAAAATTTAGATTTTGTTCCCACCTTTCATTTGAGCCATTAACTGAGAGTCTAGCACGAGTATTTCCCGAGATAAGGCCATTTCAATTTTGACAGCTGTCATAAAAATTTAGATTTTGTTCCCACCTTTCATTTGAGCCATTAACTGAGAGTCTAGCAAGAGATATGTCCCTTTCAATTTTGACAGCTGTCATCGAAAATGTAGAGTTTGACCTTTCCGTTCATTTGAGCCATTAACTGAAATTCTAGCACAAGTAGTTTCCCAGATAAGGAGTGTTCGATGCCGAGCCTATGTTCTATTTGTGTTCTTCTTCTTCTCTGTCGTATTCTTCATTGCTGAAGGTCGTGCCCGTCCTGAAAAGCTTTCACGGAGACGCTGATGAGCTGCTTCCACACCACTCTGTCTTCGGCCTTTCTCAGGGCTGCAGGCAAAGTGAGTCCCGTTATTGTTCTTATTTGGTCAGACCAGCGGGTTGGTGAGCGTCCTCTTGGTCTTTTTCCCTCTACCTTGCCTCTAATTTGTGTTCTATTCTATTCTTTATACACTTGTTAGATACTCATACAAGCACTGTCATTTTATATACTTTTGACATTTGCTGTCACTTCTGACATTCGCTGTCATTTTCTATATTTTTTGACATTTGCTGTCACTTCTGACATTCGCTGTCATATTTGACATTTGCTATTGATGATGATGATGGTGAACTTCATCATCATCGTCATCACCATTCCCTATATTCGTCCACTCCGTCCTCCCCTAGTGAGCGCCATAACGCTCTGTCTGCAGCTTGCCGCATCCAGCACTGCCATCACTTGATCAAAAGAAAACATTTCGATAAGTACATTGAGCCGGCAATGTATCATCAACACCGAAATAACAGTTGCAAAAAAAGTCTCAGTAGTACGGTTAATTAATTCAACCGGACTACTGATACATCGAGCGACTTAGTAGTCCGGTTGAGTTAATTTTAACCGGACTACTGAGACTACACCGAAAAAACAGCACAAAAAACTACTCGAAATCAGCTGAAACCCTATTGTGAGTCGGAAATTCCTGAATACAATGTTAATATTTTGGTATGTTCTTCTTATAAGGTTAGGTTACTTAGTTGTTTGCATTTGATTATTTCAAGAACGAACAACTACTTACGGTGTAAATAAGTGGATCAGGGGATTTCTGGAACCCTTGTCCAGAAATCCCCTGCGCCTCTTCTCTTTGAACCGGCAGGGGATTATTGGACAAAAAGTCCAGAAATCCCCTTCGCAGAGGATCATGGTAGGGGATTATTGGAATAAGCCCAGTTGGGCTGGCTGTGTACCACAATAAAAAATATTTTTCTGTGGTCCAGTTAGTTTAATTGGACCACTTACTCCAACCAAACTTCGGTAGTACAGTTAACTGAACCAGCTAAACCACCATATATCATGTAAGGTAGGAACCTAACTAATGGGTGCGTCTTGGAAAAATAAATAGATAGGAACTTACCTACCCTTTATCTACTAATTTTTTTCTTCAATCTACAGATTATTTCATCAATCTACTGATTTTCTACTCGACTTTCTACTTATTTATTCAAATTCCATCTTGCAACACTGTTTCTAACAAAAAGAATGCATTAAATCGGACGACGCGTAGACCCGTCGTGATGCGCGGTTATAGAATTCTACTTTTTCCTCTCTCCCAGGGGAACCTTACTGAATTCCAGGATAAAATGTATTCCATGTCCTTTCTTGTAGTATAAACTCTTCTCTCCTCACCACATAGGTAATGAGTTGGAATGTAACTTACATTCCAACTCATTACCTATGTAGTTTCGGCGTGATGGGCGGTGAAGGAATTTGACTTTCATCCCCTCTGCCAGGGCAACCTTACTGAATTCCGGGATAAAATGTATCTTTCCTCATAGTACGGACTAAAATCATGTTCCGTCGTGATGCGCGGTTAAAGAATTTTACTTTCATCCTCTCTCCCAGGGGAACCTTCCTGAATTCCAGGATAAAATGTATCCCATGTCCTTTAAACTCAAATCGTACCAATTCAGTCCAACTCATTCAGTAGTTTCGGCGTGATGCGCGGTGAAGGAATTTTACTTTCATCCCTTCTCCCAGGGGAACCTTACTAAATTCTGGGATAAAATGTATCTTTCCTCGTATAACTCAAACTATGCCGAGTTCCATTCGAATTCATTCAGTAGTTCCGTCGTGATGCGCGGTTAAAGAATTTTACTTTCATCCTCTCTCCCAGGGGAACATTACTGAATTCCGGGATGAAATGTATCCCATATCCTTCCTCGTAGTATGAAATCAAATCGTGCTAGGTTTCATTCCAACTCATTCAGCACTTTCGGCGTCATGCGCGGTGAAGAAATTTTACTTTTATCACCTCTCCCAGGGGAACCTGACTGAATTCCGGGATAAAAAGTATCCTATGTCCTTCCTCGTAGTATGACCTAAAATCGTGCCGAGTTTCATTTCAATACTTCAGTAGTTTCGGCGTGATGCGCGTTTACGAAACAGACAAACAGACAGACAGACATGAATGAAAAAAATTGCAGTTTTGGCTTCAGTATCGATAATAGAGAGCCCTCCAAAAAAAAATTCTAAATATCTTCAATGTACAGAATTGGACATGTTTCAGTTTTATTATAAGTATAGATGGACGGCTTATTCCAATAATCCCCTGCCATGATCCCCTGCGAAGGGGATTTCTGGACTTTTTGTCCAATAATCCCCTGCCGGTTCAAAGAGAAGAGGCGCAGGGGATTTGTGGACAAGAGTTCCAGAAATCCCCTGATCCACTTATTTACACCGTAAGTAGTTGTTCGTTCTTGAAATAATCAAATGCAAACAACTAAGTAACCTAACCTTATAAGTAGAACATACCAAAATATTAACATTCCATTCAGGAATTTCCGACTCACTACACAATAGGGTTTCAGCTGATTTCGAGTAGTTTTTTGTGCTGTTTTTTCGTGGTCCCATTATTTTGTCCCATTAATGGGAACACGAGGGAGAACTATTTCTTGTAGTCCCATTAGTATGTGCGGTTGTAGAAATTTTTCTCCTGTAGGTATACATATATTTCCTGCATGGATAAACGTCCAACAAGCGTTTCGTCCAATAAGCGGTTCGTCAGGAATCCATGCGCAGTTCGCCCAATTCTTCCTAAGTACTTTAGAATTATCGAAAATAGATTAAATTTCATACTGCTCCATACAGTTTTAAAAAATGACATTGAATTCCAAATATGACAGCTGATGTCAAAAATGACAGGTGATGTCAGAAATG
The DNA here is from genome assembly GCA_949316285.1 of Eupithecia subumbrata. Classification (NCBI taxonomy): domain Eukaryota; kingdom Metazoa; phylum Arthropoda; class Insecta; order Lepidoptera; family Geometridae; genus Eupithecia; species Eupithecia subumbrata. The sequence goes on from OX438643.1 coordinate 216,195, forward strand.
ACAAAAATTAACAAAATAATATTTTATGTAAAAAGTGACAGCTGATGTCAGAAATGGAAGTTACAGTTAGTTAAAATTTAAAAATGACAGGTTATATCAAAAATGAAATGGATATTATTCTAGACTAGTGCTAGACTTTTAGTTAGTGAATCAGATGAAAGGTAGGCACCAAAGTCTAGTAAGAGTAGTTTAAGAGATGTGGCCGTTTGAAGTTTGACAGCTGACATCGGAAATGTAGACCATTTCAATAGCTATGATTTGAACTAAGAACGGAGAAATTAAATAACATCGCAAAAATTTACGACTACGGCGGGACTTGAACCCGCATCCTTCCGTCAGTACCGGAATGTGCTAACCAACTACTACTACTTACGCACTATAAAAACAAAAACTTAAGAACGGAGACTCTAGGACGAATTTTTTCGGAGATATGGCTGTTTCAATTTTAACAGCTTTCAAAATGAGAAGTCTAGGACTAGTTTGACCGAAACCACTGTACCGCTCCTTAAGAAAGTGCGGCGAGGTGGGGGGCGAGGAAAAAAGAGCAAGAGTACACATGAGATCGATATTGTCTGGCTGATGGTCTGTTGTGTTGTCTGGCAGACTGATGGATCGGAGCAACCGGTACTTCCCCTCCGTCTCGCCGCGCGCATACCTCAGGCGCGGTACAGCGGTATCGGTCAAACTATAGTAGCCCATATCTCGGAAGCTTGTCATACTGGAAAATTATTATTCAAAGAAAATATTACAATCAGATAATCGAAATAAATTAGAACTAGTATTCACACTTGAAATGACAATTCAGCGAACTGCAGACTGTTGCAAACAATCTACAGGTAGCTCAACTGATCCATATCACGTAATACGTATATCTCGGAAGATGGAAAGGCGCAAATGTGTCGACGCATGTAGCGGCCCACACAATGGGCCTCTCCAACTCCCATGGGACTAGTGTCATACCGTCGGGCCTCTTACCTCCGTCACGTAATAGACCATTCGGTTCGAGAATAGCAGGTACGTTAGCGGTGACAAAGGCCCGCCGGATGATGTCATTAAAGCTGGAGTGGCGAGATATCCGACCGGGGAGGCCCTAGTACACGATAATCCGTGATGACCAAGCTGTTCGACAGCAGTACCGCACTGGCATTGATGAGGCGCGCAACACCTTGCACCCAACCGAAGACATCTTGCGATACGGAAAGTTACGAGATCCAATAAAGTACCGGTGTTATATGAAGAAAATGGTTGCAACCAATGTCCTGACTCCCATTGAGAAACAGCCAGGAGGCGGGCATTGTCCACAGAGCTGGAGCACGTTTTGTCAAACAATCCCGTGTCAACTCGCACAGAGGCCCGTTCCATTGCCGGCGTTGGAACATAAGTGATTTTGGGGGAGCAGCATTGGTGCAAGCAGTATGCCAAGCTGATCGAACTTCGTTTAAAAATATAAAAAGCATGATCAAATATTTTGATGATAGCCGTCAAAATGACATCTGTCATCTGTTTTGTCTGATGTCAGTAATTTTTGACCTCATCATCACTGGTCTTCAACACTTCGATTAAGTTAACCTTTTCATTAGACCAATTTTCGTAGTTTTTGTTGTAATGTTAACATTTATATGATATGTTCTACTTATAAGGTCAGGTTACTTAGTTGTTTGCATTTGAATATTTCAAGAACGAACAACTACTTACGGTGAAAATAAGTGGATCAGGGGATTTCTGGAACTCTTGTCCACAAATCCCCTGCGCCTCTTCTCTTTGAACCGGCAGGGGATTATTGGACAAAAAGTCCAGAAGTCCCCTTCGCAGGGGATCATGGCAGGGGATTATTGGAATAAGCCTAGATGGACATGTTACAGTTTAATTATAAGTATAGATGGACATGTTACAGTTTTATTATAAGTATAGATAGTTTTCGATTAATTATTTCTTGGCCTTATTCTTCCGAACATGTTTTGAGCATCATGTTTACAGCATCATGCAAAACATCTTTGGCAGAACACGACAATGTCACGGAAGTATTAAATATTTTCAGGTGAATTTGACGGCAGGGATTACCCCCATTCGTCGCTCATGATGGAAATGTTCAAAGAGAAGTTTGGTCTTAAATCCTTCCGTCCGAATCAACTGCAAGTCATCAACGCCACTCTACTGGGGAACGACTGCTTTGTGCTGATGCCGACCGGAGGAGGTCATTTCATTTTGTTCTTTGCGATTCAATTTACAACTCACAAAAAATAACTTGTTTAGCTTTTGCTTTTTATTGACTAGCTTGAGCGCGACTTGCACGCGTTTTATCGTTACCTATAAAAAATGCGATATTTCTTTCCCCGTGATACCATATATTTTTTTTTTTTTCTTTGCCAAATTTAATTAAGATCTGTTCAACCGTTTAGAAAGGCGTGAAAAGGCAATAGACACAAAGTAACAGGATTATTATCGCATTTATAAAATCTTTATTAACTAACAAAATTAGAAATAAAAAATAGAAATTAATCAGAACTATTTAACAATTGAAACAATTGGAGATTAATATGGAATTGGATGTTCTGCTGGTATGTTCCTATCATCGATCAAGATAGGCGCGGCGCGGAATATGTGATGTGCGGCAAGCCTAATCGGAGACTAACCAGATGCGCAGGACATATTATAGTGCACAAGTGTGTGCGCAAACACAGATGCACTCTCTATTCCCTCAGTCATAATAATCGTATGGGACGACAGATCGACACGACTGCTGCGACGGCTGAACGTGCTTTCCGAGGCACGGGGGTCGGGGTGTAACACCGCCAACTTCCTGCCTCTGGGCTCCTACTGTGAATTTTTCTTACTAGAAAAATCCCAGTAACAAGTATCGGGCCGACCTCGAATTCGAAGCCAAGAGCTCGTAGTCAGCGGTTGATCGAGCTGACCGCTAGACCAACGAGGCAGTCAATCAGTTTTGACTTGGTAATATAATAACGTTTTTTTAAATTGTGTGTTGTAGGCAAGTCACTGTGCTATCAGCTGCCAGCGATACTGACGCCGGGAGTGACCATCGTCATCTCGCCGCTGAAGTCGCTCATACTGGACCAAGTCAACAAACTGCTATCACTTGACGTAACTATTTCAATTAACCCCGGACCGAAGTTTCTCATCCTCCGTGGCGCAGCGGGCAAAGGCTGCGATGCAGGAGGTTCCCGTTTCGGAACAAATTTGTGTACGATGATCTGCAAAAATTTGTTCCGTTGGTCTGGGTGTTTTCTTTGTATAATAAAAAATATCTATCTATGTAGTGTATTGTATTAAGTATATCAGTTATCTTATCTAGTACCCATAACACAAGCTCTGCTTAGCTTGGGGCTAGATAATGCTATGTGAATAGTCCAGCATTATTTATTATTTATTTTATTTATTATTTAGTTTCTGATTAATTTTCGTGCAAAACTTACTAATAAGTCACTTACATAAGATAACATTTTCACGAACCAAAACAGAAACTAAGATTTTCTTTTTTACGAGTACGAGCCCTTTTTAGTGTTCCGTACCTCAAAAGGAAAAAATAAATCAATTTTTGTCCGTCTGTCAACCCCCTTTTTATTGTAACTTTTGAGTGCGTTGACTTATGACGAAGTTTTATTAATATTGAGGCTTCCAAGAGGTTACGGACTTGATTATTTGACGTTAATTTCAATTCGAAACGTCCACGCGTTCTTGAGAAAAGAGGGTTGACAGACGGACAGACAGACTGAAGGAAAAATATTATTAAGGGTTCCTTTTTTCCTTTTGCGGTACGGAACCCTAATAAACTGAACCCCTTGTCCTAGGTGAGTCTTGTCCTAGCTAAATTCCGTCGGCAGTCGGCCCCGTCTCAACGTCCAACAAGTTATTTTAGAAACAATGAACAGATAGATTGTTACATTCAGTACCTAACACCCCTCAGTTTAGGTCGCCTGCGGGCGCGGGCGCGGGCGCGTTACATTTAAATGCTTTATACATTTTCCAGATCCCAGCTGCCCACCTGTCCGGCGACATCTCTCCGGCCGCGACGGATGACATCTACCACAAGCTGTCGATGCGGGAACCGCACTTGAAACTGCTCTACGTGACGCCGGAGAAAGTCAGTAGCTCGCCCAAGTTCCAGTCTATGCTGGATAACTTGTATTCGAGGGGAAAGATATCTAGGTTTGTAACTTTTAATCCTTCAATTATCTATACTTATAATAAAACTGTAACAGGTCCAATTCTGTACATTGAAGATATTTTGAAAATTTTTTTTGGAGGGCACTCTATTATCGATACTGAAGCCAAAACTGTAATTTTTTTCATTCATGTCTGTCTGTCTGTCCGTCTGTCTGTCTGTCTGTCTGTCTGTCTGTTTCTTAAACGCGCATCACGTCGAAACTACTGAAGGTATTGAAATGAAACTCGGCACGATTTTAGGTCATACTACGAGGAAGGACATAGGATACTTTTTATCCTGGAATTCAGTCAGGTTTCCCTGGGAGAGGGGATGAAAGTAAAATTTCTTCACCGCGCATGACGCCGAAAGTGCTGAATGAGTTGGAATGAAACCTTGCACGATTTGATTTCATACTACAAGGAAGGACATGGGATACATTTCATCCCGGAATTCAGTCATGTATTCTCCCCTGCTCCCCTGGGAGAGAGGATGAAAGTAAAATTCTTTAAATGTGCATCACGATGGAACAACTGAATGAATTCGAATGGAACTCGGCATAATTTGATTTCATACTACGAGGAAAGATATATTTTATCCCAGAATTTAGTAAGGTTCCCCTGGGAGAATGGATGAAAGTAAAATTCCTTCACCGCGCATCACGCCGAAACTACTGAATGAGTTGGACTGAATAGGTACTATTTGAGTTCAAGGAAGGACATGGGATACATTTTATCCTGGAATTCAGTAAGGTTCCCCTGGCAGAGGGGATGAAAGTCAAATTCCTTCACCGCGCATCACGCCGAAACTACATAGGTAATGAGTTGGAATTAAACTTGGCACGTTTTGAGTTCATACTACAAGGAAGGACATGGAATACATTTTATCCTGGAATTCAGTAAGGTTCCCCTGGGAGAGAGGAAAAAGTAGAATTCTTTAACCGCGCATCACGACGGGTCTACGCGTCGTCCGATTTCATGCATTCTTTTTGTTAGAAACAGTGTTGCAAGATCGAATTTGACTAAATCAGTAGAAAGTCGAGTAGAGAATCAGTAGATTGATGAAATAATCTGTAGTTAGAAGAAAAAAATTAGTAGATAGAGGGTAGGTAAGTTCCTATCTATGTATTTTTCCAAGACGCACCCATTAGTTAGGTTCGTACCTACTAAGGCGTCTTGGAAAAATAAGTTAGGTTCCTACCTTACATGATATATGGTGGTTTAAATCAAATCAAATCAAATCAAATCAAAAACGTTTATTTGTGACTAAAACATAAATTCAATGAAACGTTACTTAACTAAGAAATAATACATAAAAAGAATACAAAATAACAATATACGATACTATTAAACTTAGTTTTAGCTACAAAATGGTCCCAACTCAGCATGTGCAGGTGTTAAAACCTGCGCTGGTTTTCTGCTGGGGCCTATGGGACCGTGGTATTACAAGTTAAAATAAATAGAGAAGCGAAGTGTTGCAGCTACTTACTAAACAAAAATAAAAAATTAAAAAATTAAGATAGTGCTTATATAACACATTAAGTAAAGCTGGATTTTAACCATTTAAAACTAAAATTATCACTTACAAACTAAAACTGGGAGAAAAATTATGGGTTAACAGATTCTTTAGGTACACGTATATCAAATAGCACTCGTATCATGTCTGAGAGGTTCCTGCTCCTTTTGCCAGTTAAGCAAAAATTTTTTTAACTTTAATTTAAAAGTGAACAGACACTTTAGGTTCCTTATGGGCGGTGGAATGTTGTTCCAGCATTTCGACGCAGCGTAGCGGAAGCTCCCTCTAAAGGCCGCTGTCTTATGCTGCTGGGTTAAGAGCTGCATCGAAATCTGGCGTCGTCGTTTGCAGGATCTCAAGCTGTAGGCTTCATCAAACTTAGCGTGTAGATAGATAGGGGCATTATGCTTCATAATTCCAAACATAAGACAAGCTAAATGAAGTTTCCGCCTATGTCTCATTTTGAGAAGAGAACTATCATTCAGGAAGCTCGAAACATGTCCTCTATGTGGAATGTTAAAACAAAATCTGGCACACGAGTTTTGAACTCTTTGTATTAACCGTGCCGTTTTTTGTAAAAGTCGAGGACCAAAGACTATATCCGTGTAATTTAACTTTGAAAGAATAAGTGACTCTACTAGTTGGATACGTATTTCTTCCGTTAGGTAAGGCCTCATCCTATATATAATTTTTAATTTATAAAAACAAGATTTAACCAGGTCAGCTATGTGCTCTTCAAACCGCAGGTTACAGTCCATTTCCAGACCTAGATTGCGCGCTCTATACACTCTCTCGATTGGCTTATCCATAAGCATAACACTTGCGCTGGGAGAAATGTTAGCTAGTTGACGTGGACTACCAAACACTAAGTACTTTGTCTTGTTAGGGTTGAGTAACAGACTGTTGTTTTTAGCCCATAAAGCAATACTTGCAAGATCAGTATTTAGCTTATAAATTGCACCATCTATTTCGGCTGGACAGCAAGATATATACACTTGTATGTCATCTGCATATATATGGTACCGGCAGTGTTTAATGTGGGACTCTATGTCAGCAGAGTACAGTGCAAAAATTGTTGGGCCTAAGATAGAGCCCTGCGGCACGCCTCTACTTACTCCAACTGTCTCTGAAAAGTGAGTTGTACCGTCACTGCGTGTTATTTTTACATGCTGGGAACGATTGTAGAGATAGCTAGTGAACCAATTCCTAGTGTTCTGATCAAAACCATAGTAGCCGAGCTTTGAAATAAGGAGATCGATATTGATAGAGTCAAAGGCTCTAGAAAAATCTAGAAGTACTAGCAATGTGACCATCCCCTTGTCTTGTGCGACGAGGACATTATCCGTCACATCTAAAAGAGCAGTGACCGTACTGCGACCCTTTCTGAAACCAGATTGTACGTCCGGAAGTATTTGATTGTATTCAAGATAGTCAGTTAACTGGAAGCTCACTGCCTTCTCCAAAATTTTTGAAATGCAAGGCAAAATACTTATGGGGCGGAGGTCTTTGAGTTCTATCGGATTCGATATTTTCGGTAGAGGTTGAACTATCGCTAATTTCCACATGTTAGGGAAAGTGGATGTAGATATTGAGGTGTTCACAATATGTTGAATGGTCTCTAAAGCGTTAGGAAGCGTCATAATGAGCATATCCAAACTAATCAAGTCACTGCCTACGGCATTTGATTTTAAACGTTTAACGATTTTTAGTATTGTATCTAAACACACAGGCTCTAAACTAAACAAAGCATCATTATATTTATTGAATTCAAAATAAGTGAGTTGTGATATGGTTATGTTAATTGTATCTGGTATATTTAAAAATTGATTATTTATTGCATCAGGGTCTTGGAAGTAAATAGGAAGCTCCTTATTACTATCAGGCAAAAAAGTACTTTTGATGTTTTTCCAAAGTTGTCTAGGATAATTTATTTTATTATTTATGTTGAATTTAAAATATGCCTTTTTTTCAAAGAAGAGTGCCTGATTAACGATTGATTTAAGTCTTTTATAGTATTCCTTTTTATTTGATGTTTTAACTTTATGATAATCCGATAGAGCTTCGTCTCGGAGTCGCATCATTTGTTTTATAGTGTCTGTGATCCACGGGTACGAGGGTTTTTTAATAGTTATGGATTTTAAAGGCGCATGCAGGTCAAATAAAGACACAACCGTGTTGGTAAAGGTTACAACCAAATCATTGACGTCCTCAAGCTTCAGAAACGCATCCCATTCTATGGAACGCAAGTCTCTTTCAAAATCTTCCATCACGATACTTTTTAATGGTCTATAAGTTAACGTCTTAGGGGTGGACTTTACACGTTTTATATTAAATTCACATACTATAAGACAATGTCCATAGAGCATGCCAACATGATCAAGTGTTACACTTCTAGCTGGCAAATCTGTGCAAACCACATCAATAAGGGATTCTGACGTTTCTGTAAAATGTGTAGGCTGGTCCAGTTAACTGTACTACCGAAGTTTGGTTGCAGTAAGTGGTCCAATTAAACTAACTAGACCACAGAAAAATATTTTTTACTGTGGTATACAGCCAACTGTACCTACCTACTAACGAAAAAAAAATTACGGTGGTCCAGTCAATTGTGTCAGCAATTGTATTGCAGAATTGGGCTCCTGATCCATTTATCAGGAGCCCAATTCTGCAATACAATTGCTTCAGTATGACAATGGAATCGTCGCAGAATCATCACGTAGAATCCTTAGATTTATAAAACTCCAGATAGTGCGTGCGAGATAAATGAATAGTTTCAAACTTGACGCACGTCTCTCCATCTGCATTCATCATAATTTCTTTCATCTGAGGTGGAATACCAAAACGTGTCATTCTGTGTCGATACCCCTGTCATAGTGAAGCGATTAGTATAGCAGAAAAGGCCCCAGCTGAACGGAACCATCAGTAAGAAGTGAAACGAGTATGACACTTCTTAACACTGACGCTGGCCGAGTCGTAGCTAAAAGTCGTGTGGATAAAGAATGGGATTGAAGATGATAACATGCTATCCCCCGTAGACACTACACGATTTTTTGCACGGCAGCGTTTCAAATTATGAGAGACCATGGTTAAATGTGAACTTAATTAGTCGGCAGGTGAGGCAATCGCGAACGAAGTCGCGGGTACAGCTAGTTAATACCTATATCTAATTTAATTATCTTACTTATAAACCTCTCAAGTTGAAGGAATGGGTACGCAGTGTTTTTTCTCTTTCTGACTTATGTTAACAGAGGACAACAAACGAGTCTAAGCTGTTGCTTAAAGTTGACAGATTTGTATAAGGAGGGTAAGTTCTACGGCTGATACGGTCGCTGAATGAATAACTAATATTATTTGCACTTCACACACATAAGAAAATAAACCTGAAAACGTCAAACAAGATATCGTTTAAGTTATCAAGGAAAAGTTTATCCGGTTTTTAAAGTTACATATTATATACGGAAGGATCGAGTATCGCTAACGGATTTCCACATCCTATGGACCCTATTTTTGTTTGTCTCTGGAATTATTTAAAATATCTTTTTCGGAATATTTTAGAATACGCATCGTAAGTAGGTAACTCAAATAAACTGAAAACACAAGATGAACTGAATCAAAAGCTTTGTTGCTTACAATCAATAATTTGATTGTTTTGAACAAATAAAATTCGACTTCGAATCCCTGAATTTAATTATTTGCGGGAATAACATTTTCATGGGACCACTTAATTATTCTCTATACAATAACGAAAGAATCTTCGCAACGGTCAAGTTGACGAACAAATGTACATAAAAGAGCCACTTCGAGATGAGCCATATCTATTACCATTATTACCAAGTCAAACCAGCCAGCCATTGTTCCGATGTCCGAGTTGTCTCCGTCTTTGCTGCGAAATTGTTTAAAACTACCGGCATTTTGTCGTTTTTGTTACTTTTTTGAATATGTATTGTACGATTAGCCCAACAAATAATTTACTATTAAAATAAGATTTCTTTGTAAGTGAATGTTAGGTCTTACGAGAAATAGGTAAATGATCTTAAACCTGAAAAAAAAAACATACAAACAGCCGAACGTAGAACCTCCTCCTTTTTCGAAGTCGGTTAAAAATGTAGTGTGTTTTGTTAGGTTCGTGATAGACGAAGCCCACTGCGTGTCTCAGTGGGGCCACGACTTCCGTCCGGACTACAAGAAGCTGTTCGTGCTGCGGGACCGCTTCCCGGACACGAACGTGATGGCGCTCACCGCCACGGCCACGCCGAGAGTCAGGATGGACATATTGCATCAGCTGAAGGTAAATGTTAACTGTAGCTGTCCGCCTGGGACGCAGGAGGTTACGGGTTCGATTCTCGCATTGGGACAAATGTTTGTACGCAAATATTTGTTCTGGATGTTGTGGGTATTTTATATGTATAGTAAAAATATCTAAGTAATATAATGTATTGTATGTATATCAGTCATTTAGTACCCATAAGTCTTCCTGTAGTTCGGTGAAAATGGCGAGAGAGGGACACCGGAGAGGTTTTTAGTGGGTATTATGTTCTTCTCAGTACGTCGAGTCCCACATAATTCTGGTCCGCCCCAGACCAGTTTATTCGTAAACGAATTTCCTCGCCGAATAAAAAAAAGTAGCCATAACACAAGCTCTGCTTAGCTTGTGGCTAGAAGGTGCTGCGTGGTTGGACTAGCATTGACAAAATTATAGCAAGCTTCCTGCTTGTAGCTTCGCACGTGTCTTCATCATTACTATATTCATTCTAGATTTCAATGTATGGGCAAAACGGCAAAATTTATAATTTTAATTTATTGCTGCCGTGTTATACGTATACTATACGAGTACATTAAATACACAACTCTCCCCCCCCCTGCAACCTGCTACACCCCTCCCCCCTTTGAAAAGTGTCCCGTTTTACAGATTTTCTCAATTTTCAAGAAAACTAAACAAGCTATGACATAATGGTCAAAGACTGAATTATTTGTACCAATAAGTTCGTACATTCATTTTGATACGATTTATAGTTTTCAAGCTATGGTGCATCAAAGATTACTAAAAATGTGCGCTTAGCAGAAATTAAACATTTAATACACAAGAAACAATAATATTTATTATTTTTTATGTAATCTATACTTATTATATCTAAAAAAAATGAGTATCGTCATCATTATCTAGTAAAGATTTGTTGAAGCAACGAAGGCCCTGGCAATGGTTGCACATATGCACTTGGTGGAACAAAGCAATCCAGCTTTAACGCATCCACATCTTTTTCCTTAGCCTTGTTTGCAGCTGTATGTATGTATGTATGTATGTATGTATGATACTATTTTCAGTATCGACTGTGGAGCTGGTGACTTTGTGGTACATATAAAAATATATATTGGGTGATAAAAAGTTACTCTTTTTTTCCAGCCTTAGTTTTCTGGGTTCAATGCGTTTCCTCGCCATAATTGAACTTCCGTAAAAGTCCGTTTTTGTATAATCGACTAAAGAAAAAATATCTAATTTATTCAATAGATAACCTAACTGACGTGACGAATGATTACAATTTAGTTTGGCAATGGGCAATGGGCAATGGGCAATGGGCAATAGCCTAGCTTACATTGACCGGCCGACTGCAAATCCAGATGGCTAAGCTAAGTATTTTGTTTTTGAAGGTGACACGATGCAAGTGGTTCCTCTGCAGCTTCAACCGTCCTAACCTGGCTTACTCCATACTAGAGAAGAAACCTAAAAGCGTCAACCAGGACATCGTTAAAGTGATCAAGGAAAAGTTTGTCAGGTTTGTCCTTTGTTCCTTAATCCTATTTATTTATTACATACTCGTATCAACACGTGCGCAACGTAATCTTATCTAATCTAGCATTCATTCTAATGTTATGGGGCGGGGCGGGGCGGGACGGGGACAACCAGCTGCGTCCACCGGCGGCGCGCTTCCGCTTCGATTGGTATGGATTTGGATAGATTGTTTGTATTAGCACAGCCCAATTATATGCATTTATGCATAGGTACAGTCGTTTTGACGTGGTTTTAACAGAGCAATTGTGCGGGGGGCAAGGGACGGGACGGGGGAGGGACGCTCCCGAGTTGCATACATGACCGCCTCAGTAACTCGGGAGCTCCCCCCGACCCGTCCCTTGCCCCCGCAGGCCCGCACGCTTGCCCTGTATGCATATAGGCAGGCTGTGGTAATTAGTCTGCAGATAGCCCAACCATTTAATGTGTATTTTGCAAATAATTGTACCGATTACTTTTTATATTAATCCTACTAATATTATAAAGCCGAAAGTTTGTGAAATCTGAATTTTTGTAACCTAGGATCTCCAAAACTACTGAACAGATCAATATGAAATTTGTTGTACGTTTAGAGCAAAGCCTAACTTAGATAATAGGCTACTTATTATACCGAAAATATTCCACCGGAGCCGCGGGCGGAATCTGGTTGTAAATAAATACCTGTTTCTGTTTACTTGTAGAGATTCCGGCATAGTGTACTGCCTGTCCCGTAAAGAATGCGAGAGTTTGTCCGAGGAGCTGCGAGGCGCCGGCGTGTCCGCGGCGGCGTACCACGCCGGCCTGGCCGACAGGAGGCGCGAGGCGGTGCAGTCGGGCTGGCTCGCTGATACATTCAAAGTGGTCACTTAACTATTTAACTAATTATAAAGCCTTTATTTTATTTAACTTATGAATGACATTAACACTAAGTAGTTAGGCCCCTTTCGAGTATAACCTCCTCGAAGTTTTTCCAGTCTAGTCTGTTCTGAGGTTTCTCTGTACTCGTAGAGCCGAACTCGACGAACATAGGCTACTTGAAAAGCCCATGTGAAGGCGCGGGCAGCAGTTAGTTTTTTTATAAAATGACTAGCGACCCGCCCCGGCTTCGCACGGGCGCAATGCTGATACTAATATACTACAGAATCGCCCCCCCCCCGCCGGTACCGCTACAACCGCTATGTCCCTGCATTTTAAAGCATCTCTTCGAAAATATTAATATAAATTAAATGCTGTAAAAGGCCATATTAATCTATATTAAATGTACAATGTATTTAATTGGATAAGGATTAATGCTGTATTACTTAAAATCCCTTCGTATATAAGAAATAATTTCTCTTAAAAAATAAAGGATAAAAAATGGTTATTGTGGGTTATCCCTAAGAGATAGACATATACCATTGAAGACATTTTTGTAGACCTTTTTAAGCTGTATAATAGTGCAGTACATTATTTAGATCTATCTTGTAAGGTTCAGCCAGCGTTTGCAATTAAAGTATTTACGACATCACATTCATTAGAAACCTCAAAAATTTTCAGTGCTTCTCTGCTATATTATGCATTTATTATAAATATAAACCTTCCTCTTAAATTACTTTATCTATTAAAACGCATCAAAATCCGTTGCGTAGTTATAAAGATCCAAGCATATCTACATAGGGACAGACAGAAGACAGGGCGCTATGGCGCTCATTAGGGGAGGCCTATGTCCAGCAGTGGACTAATATAGGCTGATGATTATGATAATCATAATCATAATCATAATCATTTATTTGCCAGAATGTATGTACAAAAGTTCTTAAAATTATATATTATGTCCATTTACAATCTACCCATTAAGGTGTGCAAAATTTATACATTATTGTCCACAATTTTAATAATTAAAGATTCTTAATGTCAATTATTAGATTAAAAATTTAAAAAAGTCAAATTTAATTGAAAAATATGAGGAATAATAAAAACGAAAAAAGTTAGCTAATAAAAAAGTAAGATTATTTTTTTAAATTCAAATAGTCTTTTACACTATAGAAACAATTATCTAAAAGCCAGTGTTTCAGTTTAGTTTTAAACAAGTTGAGCGGCAGTTCTTTAAGACTATTAGGTGATGATGATGATGATAGACTTTGTTTCATAGTAGGTACGAGTATGTAATGTAATGTAATGTAATGATGTTTGTTATGTTTGGTACAGATCTGCGCGACGATCGCGTTCGGCATGGGCGTGGACAAGGCGGACGTGCGCTACGTGATCCACCACAGCATGCCCAAGTCCGTGGAAGGATACTACCAGGTTCCTATTATCTATTATTTAGTACAGATCTGCGCGACGATCGCGTTCGGCATGGGCGTGGACAAGGCGGACGTGCGCTACGTGATCCACCACAGCATGCCCAAGTCCGTGGAAGGATACTACCAGGTTCCTATTATCTATTATTTAGTACAGATCTGCGCGACGATCGCGTTCGGCATGGGCGTGGACAAGGCGGACGTGCGCTACGTGATCCACCACAGCATGCCCAAGTCCGTGGAAGGATACTACCAGGTTCCTATTATCTATTATTTAGTACAGATCTGCGCGACGATCGCGTTCGGCATGGGCGTGGACAAGGCGGACGTGCGCTACGTGATCCACCACAGCATGCCCAAGTCCGTGGAAGGATACTACCAGGTTCCTATTATCTATTATTTAGTACAGATCTGCGCGACGATCGCGTTCGGCATGGGCGTGGACAAGGCGGACGTGCGCTACGTGATCCACCACAGCATGCCCAAGTCCGTGGAAGGATACTACCAGGTTCCTATTATCTATTATTTAGTACAGATCTGCGCGACGATCGCGTTCGGCATGGGCGTGGACAAGGCGGACGTGCGCTACGTGATCCACCACAGCATGCCCAAGTCCGTGGAAGGATACTACCAGGTTCCTATTATCTATTATTTAGTACAGATCTGCGCGACGATCGCGTTCGGCATGGGCGTGGACAAGGCGGACGTGCGCTACGTGATCCACCACAGCATGCCCAAGTCCGTGGAAGGATACTACCAGGTTCCTATTATCTATTATTTAGTACAGATCTGCGCGACGATCGCGTTCGGCATGGGCGTGGACAAGGCGGACGTGCGCTACGTGATCCACCACAGCATGCCCAAGTCCGTGGAAGGATACTACCAGGTTCCTATTATCTATTATTTAGTACAGATCTGCGCGACGATCGCGTTCGGCATGGGCGTGGACAAGGCGGACGTGCGCTACGTGATCCACCACAGCATGCCCAAGTCCGTGGAAGGATACTACCAGGTTCCTATTATCTATTATTTAGTACAGATCTGCGCGACGATCGCGTTCGGCATGGGCGTGGACAAGGCGGACGTGCGCTACGTGATCCACCACAGCATGCCCAAGTCCGTGGAAGGATACTACCAGGTTCCTATTATCTATTATTTAGTACAGATCTGCGCGACGATCGCGTTCGGCATGGGCGTGGACAAGGCGGACGTGCGCTACGTGATCCACCACAGCATGCCCAAGTCCGTGGAAGGATACTACCAGGTTCCTATTATCTATTATTTAGTACAGATCTGCGCGACGATCGCGTTCGGCATGGGCGTGGACAAGGCGGACGTGCGCTACGTGATCCACCACAGCATGCCCAAGTCCGTGGAAGGATACTACCAGGTTCCTATTATCTATTATTTAGTACAGATCTGCGCGACGATCGCGTTCGGCATGGGCGTGGACAAGGCGGACGTGCGCTACGTGATCCACCACAGCATGCCCAAGTCCGTGGAAGGATACTACCAGGTTCCTATTATCTATTATTTAGTACAGATCTGCGCGACGATCGCGTTCGGCATGGGCGTGGACAAGGCGGACGTGCGCTACGTGATCCACCACAGCATGCCCAAGTCCGTGGAAGGATACTACCAGGTTCCTATTATCTATTATTTAGTACAGATCTGCGCGACGATCGCGTTCGGCATGGGCGTGGACAAGGCGGACGTGCGCTACGTGATCCACCACAGCATGCCCAAGTCCGTGGAAGGATACTACCAGGTTCCTATTATCTATTATTTAGTACAGATCTGCGCGACGATCGCGTTCGGCATGGGCGTGGACAAGGCGGACGTGCGCTACGTGATCCACCACAGCATGCCCAAGTCCGTGGAAGGATACTACCAGGTTCCTATTATCTATTATTTAGTACAGATCTGCGCGACGATCGCGTTCGGCATGGGCGTGGACAAGGCGGACGTGCGCTACGTGATCCACCACAGCATGCCCAAGTCCGTGGAAGGATACTACCAGGTTCCTATTATCTATTATTTAGTACAGATCTGCGCGACGATCGCGTTCGGCATGGGCGTGGACAAGGCGGACGTGCGCTACGTGATCCACCACAGCATGCCCAAGTCCGTGGAAGGATACTACCAGGTTCCTATTATCTATTATTTAGTACAGATCTGCGCGACGATCGCGTTCGGCATGGGCGTGGACAAGGCGGACGTGCGCTACGTGATCCACCACAGCATGCCCAAGTCCGTGGAAGGATACTACCAGGTTCCTATTATCTATTATTTAGTACAGATCTGCGCGACGATCGCGTTCGGCATGGGCGTGGACAAGGCGGACGTGCGCTACGTGATCCACCACAGCATGCCCAAGTCCGTGGAAGGATACTACCAGGTTCCTATTATCTATTATTTAGTACAGATCTGCGCGACGATCGCGTTCGGCATGGGCGTGGACAAGGCGGACGTGCGCTACGTGATCCACCACAGCATGCCCAAGTCCGTGGAAGGATACTACCAGGTTCCTATTATCTATTATTTAGTACAGATCTGCGCGACGATCGCGTTCGGCATGGGCGTGGACAAGGCGGACGTGCGCTACGTGATCCACCACAGCATGCCCAAGTCCGTGGAAGGATACTACCAGGTTCCTATTATCTATTATTTAGTACAGATCTGCGCGACGATCGCGTTCGGCATGGGCGTGGACAAGGCGGACGTGCGCTACGTGATCCACCACAGCATGCCCAAGTCCGTGGAAGGATACTACCAGGTTCCTATTATCTATTATTTAGTACAGATCTGCGCGACGATCGCGTTCGGCATGGGCGTGGACAAGGCGGACGTGCGCTACGTGATCCACCACAGCATGCCCAAGTCCGTGGAAGGATACTACCAGGTTCCTATTATCTATTATTTAGTACAGATCTGCGCGACGATCGCGTTCGGCATGGGCGTGGACAAGGCGGACGTGCGCTACGTGATCCACCACAGCATGCCCAAGTCCGTGGAAGGATACTACCAGGTTCCTATTATCTATTATTTAGTACAGATCTGCGCGACGATCGCGTTCGGCATGGGCGTGGACAAGGCGGACGTGCGCTACGTGATCCACCACAGCATGCCCAAGTCCGTGGAAGGATACTACCAGGTTCCTATTATCTATTATTTAGTACAGATCTGCGCGACGATCGCGTTCGGCATGGGCGTGGACAAGGCGGACGTGCGCTACGTGATCCACCACAGCATGCCCAAGTCCGTGGAAGGATACTACCAGGTTCCTATTATCTATTATTTAGTACAGATCTGCGCGACGATCGCGTTCGGCATGGGCGTGGACAAGGCGGACGTGCGCTACGTGATCCACCACAGCATGCCCAAGTCCGTGGAAGGATACTACCAGGTTCCTATTATCTATTATTTAGTACAGATCTGCGCGACGATCGCGTTCGGCATGGGCGTGGACAAGGCGGACGTGCGCTACGTGATCCACCACAGCATGCCCAAGTCCGTGGAAGGATACTACCAGGTTCCTATTATCTATTATTTAGTACAGATCTGCGCGACGATCGCGTTCGGCATGGGCGTGGACAAGGCGGACGTGCGCTACGTGATCCACCACAGCATGCCCAAGTCCGTGGAAGGATACTACCAGGTTCCTATTATCTATTATTTAGTACAGATCTGCGCGACGATCGCGTTCGGCATGGGCGTGGACAAGGCGGACGTGCGCTACGTGATCCACCACAGCATGCCCAAGTCCGTGGAAGGATACTACCAGGTTCCTATTATCTATTATTTAGTACAGATCTGCGCGACGATCGCGTTCGGCATGGGCGTGGACAAGGCGGACGTGCGCTACGTGATCCACCACAGCATGCCCAAGTCCGTGGAAGGATACTACCAGGTTCCTATTATCTATTATTTAGTACAGATCTGCGCGACGATCGCGTTCGGCATGGGCGTGGACAAGGCGGACGTGCGCTACGTGATCCACCACAGCATGCCCAAGTCCGTGGAAGGATACTACCAGGTTCCTATTATCTATTATTTAGTACAGATCTGCGCGACGATCGCGTTCGGCATGGGCGTGGACAAGGCGGACGTGCGCTACGTGATCCACCACAGCATGCCCAAGTCCGTGGAAGGATACTACCAGGTTCCTATTATCTATTATTTAGTACAGATCTGCGCGACGATCGCGTTCGGCATGGGCGTGGACAAGGCGGACGTGCGCTACGTGATCCACCACAGCATGCCCAAGTCCGTGGAAGGATACTACCAGGTTCCTATTATCTATTATTTAGTACAGATCTGCGCGACGATCGCGTTCGGCATGGGCGTGGACAAGGCGGACGTGCGCTACGTGATCCACCACAGCATGCCCAAGTCCGTGGAAGGATACTACCAGGTTCCTATTATCTATTATTTAGTACAGATCTGCGCGACGATCGCGTTCGGCATGGGCGTGGACAAGGCGGACGTGCGCTACGTGATCCACCACAGCATGCCCAAGTCCGTGGAAGGATACTACCAGGTTCCTATTATCTATTATTTAGTACAGATCTGCGCGACGATCGCGTTCGGCATGGGCGTGGACAAGGCGGACGTGCGCTACGTGATCCACCACAGCATGCCCAAGTCCGTGGAAGGATACTACCAGGTTCCTATTATCTATTATTTAGTACAGATCTGCGCGACGATCGCGTTCGGCATGGGCGTGGACAAGGCGGACGTGCGCTACGTGATCCACCACAGCATGCCCAAGTCCGTGGAAGGATACTACCAGGTTCCTATTATCTATTATTTAGTACAGATCTGCGCGACGATCGCGTTCGGCATGGGCGTGGACAAGGCGGACGTGCGCTACGTGATCCACCACAGCATGCCCAAGTCCGTGGAAGGATACTACCAGGTTCCTATTATCTATTATTTAGTACAGATCTGCGCGACGATCGCGTTCGGCATGGGCGTGGACAAGGCGGACGTGCGCTACGTGATCCACCACAGCATGCCCAAGTCCGTGGAAGGATACTACCAGGTTCCTATTATCTATTATTTAGTACAGATCTGCGCGACGATCGCGTTCGGCATGGGCGTGGACAAGGCGGACGTGCGCTACGTGATCCACCACAGCATGCCCAAGTCCGTGGAAGGATACTACCAGGTTCCTATTATCTATTATTTAGTACAGATCTGCGCGACGATCGCGTTCGGCATGGGCGTGGACAAGGCGGACGTGCGCTACGTGATCCACCACAGCATGCCCAAGTCCGTGGAAGGATACTACCAGGTTCCTATTATCTATTATTTAGTACAGATCTGCGCGACGATCGCGTTCGGCATGGGCGTGGACAAGGCGGACGTGCGCTACGTGATCCACCACAGCATGCCCAAGTCCGTGGAAGGATACTACCAGGTTCCTATTATCTATTATTTAGTACAGATCTGCGCGACGATCGCGTTCGGCATGGGCGTGGACAAGGCGGACGTGCGCTACGTGATCCACCACAGCATGCCCAAGTCCGTGGAAGGATACTACCAGGTTCCTATTATCTATTATTTAGTACAGATCTGCGCGACGATCGCGTTCGGCATGGGCGTGGACAAGGCGGACGTGCGCTACGTGATCCACCACAGCATGCCCAAGTCCGTGGAAGGATACTACCAGGTTCCTATTATCTATTATTTAGTACAGATCTGCGCGACGATCGCGTTCGGCATGGGCGTGGACAAGGCGGACGTGCGCTACGTGATCCACCACAGCATGCCCAAGTCCGTGGAAGGATACTACCAGGTTCCTATTATCTATTATTTAGTACAGATCTGCGCGACGATCGCGTTCGGCATGGGCGTGGACAAGGCGGACGTGCGCTACGTGATCCACCACAGCATGCCCAAGTCCGTGGAAGGATACTACCAGGTTCCTATTATCTATTATTTAGTACAGATCTGCGCGACGATCGCGTTCGGCATGGGCGTGGACAAGGCGGACGTGCGCTACGTGATCCACCACAGCATGCCCAAGTCCGTGGAAGGATACTACCAGGTTCCTATTATCTATTATTTAGTACAGATCTGCGCGACGATCGCGTTCGGCATGGGCGTGGACAAGGCGGACGTGCGCTACGTGATCCACCACAGCATGCCCAAGTCCGTGGAAGGATACTACCAGGTTCCTATTATCTATTATTTAGTACAGATCTGCGCGACGATCGCGTTCGGCATGGGCGTGGACAAGGCGGACGTGCGCTACGTGATCCACCACAGCATGCCCAAGTCCGTGGAAGGATACTACCAGGTTCCTATTATCTATTATTTAGTACAGATCTGCGCGACGATCGCGTTCGGCATGGGCGTGGACAAGGCGGACGTGCGCTACGTGATCCACCACAGCATGCCCAAGTCCGTGGAAGGATACTACCAGGTTCCTATTATCTATTATTTAGTACAGATCTGCGCGACGATCGCGTTCGGCATGGGCGTGGACAAGGCGGACGTGCGCTACGTGATCCACCACAGCATGCCCAAGTCCGTGGAAGGATACTACCAGGTTCCTATTATCTATTATTTAGTACAGATCTGCGCGACGATCGCGTTCGGCATGGGCGTGGACAAGGCGGACGTGCGCTACGTGATCCACCACAGCATGCCCAAGTCCGTGGAAGGATACTACCAGGTTCCTATTATCTATTATTTAGTACAGATCTGCGCGACGATCGCGTTCGGCATGGGCGTGGACAAGGCGGACGTGCGCTACGTGATCCACCACAGCATGCCCAAGTCCGTGGAAGGATACTACCAGGTTCCTATTATCTATTATTTAGTACAGATCTGCGCGACGATCGCGTTCGGCATGGGCGTGGACAAGGCGGACGTGCGCTACGTGATCCACCACAGCATGCCCAAGTCCGTGGAAGGATACTACCAGGTTCCTATTATCTATTATTTAGTACAGATCTGCGCGACGATCGCGTTCGGCATGGGCGTGGACAAGGCGGACGTGCGCTACGTGATCCACCACAGCATGCCCAAGTCCGTGGAAGGATACTACCAGGTTCCTATTATCTATTATTTAGTACAGATCTGCGCGACGATCGCGTTCGGCATGGGCGTGGACAAGGCGGACGTGCGCTACGTGATCCACCACAGCATGCCCAAGTCCGTGGAAGGATACTACCAGGTTCCTATTATCTATTATTTAGTACAGATCTGCGCGACGATCGCGTTCGGCATGGGCGTGGACAAGGCGGACGTGCGCTACGTGATCCACCACAGCATGCCCAAGTCCGTGGAAGGATACTACCAGGTTCCTATTATCTATTATTTAGTACAGATCTGCGCGACGATCGCGTTCGGCATGGGCGTGGACAAGGCGGACGTGCGCTACGTGATCCACCACAGCATGCCCAAGTCCGTGGAAGGATACTACCAGGTTCCTATTATCTATTATTTAGTACAGATCTGCGCGACGATCGCGTTCGGCATGGGCGTGGACAAGGCGGACGTGCGCTACGTGATCCACCACAGCATGCCCAAGTCCGTGGAAGGATACTACCAGGTTCCTATTATCTATTATTTAGTACAGATCTGCGCGACGATCGCGTTCGGCATGGGCGTGGACAAGGCGGACGTGCGCTACGTGATCCACCACAGCATGCCCAAGTCCGTGGAAGGATACTACCAGGTTCCTATTATCTATTATTTAGTACAGATCTGCGCGACGATCGCGTTCGGCATGGGCGTGGACAAGGCGGACGTGCGCTACGTGATCCACCACAGCATGCCCAAGTCCGTGGAAGGATACTACCAGGTTCCTATTATCTATTATTTAGTACAGATCTGCGCGACGATCGCGTTCGGCATGGGCGTGGACAAGGCGGACGTGCGCTACGTGATCCACCACAGCATGCCCAAGTCCGTGGAAGGATACTACCAGGTTCCTATTATCTATTATTTAGTACAGATCTGCGCGACGATCGCGTTCGGCATGGGCGTGGACAAGGCGGACGTGCGCTACGTGATCCACCACAGCATGCCCAAGTCCGTGGAAGGATACTACCAGGTTCCTATTATCTATTATTTAGTACAGATCTGCGCGACGATCGCGTTCGGCATGGGCGTGGACAAGGCGGACGTGCGCTACGTGATCCACCACAGCATGCCCAAGTCCGTGGAAGGATACTACCAGGTTCCTATTATCTATTATTTAGTACAGATCTGCGCGACGATCGCGTTCGGCATGGGCGTGGACAAGGCGGACGTGCGCTACGTGATCCACCACAGCATGCCCAAGTCCGTGGAAGGATACTACCAGGTTCCTATTATCTATTATTTAGTACAGATCTGCGCGACGATCGCGTTCGGCATGGGCGTGGACAAGGCGGACGTGCGCTACGTGATCCACCACAGCATGCCCAAGTCCGTGGAAGGATACTACCAGGTTCCTATTATCTATTATTTAGTACAGATCTGCGCGACGATCGCGTTCGGCATGGGCGTGGACAAGGCGGACGTGCGCTACGTGATCCACCACAGCATGCCCAAGTCCGTGGAAGGATACTACCAGGTTCCTATTATCTATTATTTAGTACAGATCTGCGCGACGATCGCGTTCGGCATGGGCGTGGACAAGGCGGACGTGCGCTACGTGATCCACCACAGCATGCCCAAGTCCGTGGAAGGATACTACCAGGTTCCTATTATCTATTATTTAGTACAGATCTGCGCGACGATCGCGTTCGGCATGGGCGTGGACAAGGCGGACGTGCGCTACGTGATCCACCACAGCATGCCCAAGTCCGTGGAAGGATACTACCAGGTTCCTATTATCTATTATTTAGTACAGATCTGCGCGACGATCGCGTTCGGCATGGGCGTGGACAAGGCGGACGTGCGCTACGTGATCCACCACAGCATGCCCAAGTCCGTGGAAGGATACTACCAGGTTCCTATTATCTATTATTTAGTACAGATCTGCGCGACGATCGCGTTCGGCATGGGCGTGGACAAGGCGGACGTGCGCTACGTGATCCACCACAGCATGCCCAAGTCCGTGGAAGGATACTACCAGGTTCCTATTATCTATTATTTAGTACAGATCTGCGCGACGATCGCGTTCGGCATGGGCGTGGACAAGGCGGACGTGCGCTACGTGATCCACCACAGCATGCCCAAGTCCGTGGAAGGATACTACCAGGTTCCTATTATCTATTATTTAGTACAGATCTGCGCGACGATCGCGTTCGGCATGGGCGTGGACAAGGCGGACGTGCGCTACGTGATCCACCACAGCATGCCCAAGTCCGTGGAAGGATACTACCAGGTTCCTATTATCTATTATTTAGTACAGATCTGCGCGACGATCGCGTTCGGCATGGGCGTGGACAAGGCGGACGTGCGCTACGTGATCCACCACAGCATGCCCAAGTCCGTGGAAGGATACTACCAGGTTCCTATTATCTATTATTTAGTACAGATCTGCGCGACGATCGCGTTCGGCATGGGCGTGGACAAGGCGGACGTGCGCTACGTGATCCACCACAGCATGCCCAAGTCCGTGGAAGGATACTACCAGGTTCCTATTATCTATTATTTAGTACAGATCTGCGCGACGATCGCGTTCGGCATGGGCGTGGACAAGGCGGACGTGCGCTACGTGATCCACCACAGCATGCCCAAGTCCGTGGAAGGATACTACCAGGTTCCTATTATCTATTATTTAGTACAGATCTGCGCGACGATCGCGTTCGGCATGGGCGTGGACAAGGCGGACGTGCGCTACGTGATCCACCACAGCATGCCCAAGTCCGTGGAAGGATACTACCAGGTTCCTATTATCTATTATTTAGTACAGATCTGCGCGACGATCGCGTTCGGCATGGGCGTGGACAAGGCGGACGTGCGCTACGTGATCCACCACAGCATGCCCAAGTCCGTGGAAGGATACTACCAGGTTCCTATTATCTATTATTTAGTACAGATCTGCGCGACGATCGCGTTCGGCATGGGCGTGGACAAGGCGGACGTGCGCTACGTGATCCACCACAGCATGCCCAAGTCCGTGGAAGGATACTACCAGGTTCCTATTATCTATTATTTAGTACAGATCTGCGCGACGATCGCGTTCGGCATGGGCGTGGACAAGGCGGACGTGCGCTACGTGATCCACCACAGCATGCCCAAGTCCGTGGAAGGATACTACCAGGTTCCTATTATCTATTATTTAGTACAGATCTGCGCGACGATCGCGTTCGGCATGGGCGTGGACAAGGCGGACGTGCGCTACGTGATCCACCACAGCATGCCCAAGTCCGTGGAAGGATACTACCAGGTTCCTATTATCTATTATTTAGTACAGATCTGCGCGACGATCGCGTTCGGCATGGGCGTGGACAAGGCGGACGTGCGCTACGTGATCCACCACAGCATGCCCAAGTCCGTGGAAGGATACTACCAGGTTCCTATTATCTATTATTTAGTACAGATCTGCGCGACGATCGCGTTCGGCATGGGCGTGGACAAGGCGGACGTGCGCTACGTGATCCACCACAGCATGCCCAAGTCCGTGGAAGGATACTACCAGGTTCCTATTATCTATTATTTAGTACAGATCTG
Organism: Eupithecia subumbrata; assembly: GCA_949316285.1. Classification (NCBI taxonomy): domain Eukaryota; kingdom Metazoa; phylum Arthropoda; class Insecta; order Lepidoptera; family Geometridae; genus Eupithecia; species Eupithecia subumbrata. The sequence goes on from OX438643.1 coordinate 240,535, forward strand.
CGCGACGATCGCGTTCGGCATGGGCGTGGACAAGGCGGACGTGCGCTACGTGATCCACCACAGCATGCCCAAGTCCGTGGAAGGATACTACCAGGTTCCTATTATCTATTATTTAGTACAGATCTGCGCGACGATCGCGTTCGGCATGGGCGTGGACAAGGCGGACGTGCGCTACGTGATCCACCACAGCATGCCCAAGTCCGTGGAAGGATACTACCAGGTTCCTATTATCTATTATTTAGTACAGATCTGCGCGACGATCGCGTTCGGCATGGGCGTGGACAAGGCGGACGTGCGCTACGTGATCCACCACAGCATGCCCAAGTCCGTGGAAGGATACTACCAGGTTCCTATTATCTATTATTTAGTACAGATCTGCGCGACGATCGCGTTCGGCATGGGCGTGGACAAGGCGGACGTGCGCTACGTGATCCACCACAGCATGCCCAAGTCCGTGGAAGGATACTACCAGGTTCCTATTATCTATTATTTAGTACAGATCTGCGCGACGATCGCGTTCGGCATGGGCGTGGACAAGGCGGACGTGCGCTACGTGATCCACCACAGCATGCCCAAGTCCGTGGAAGGATACTACCAGGTTCCTATTATCTATTATTTAGTACAGATCTGCGCGACGATCGCGTTCGGCATGGGCGTGGACAAGGCGGACGTGCGCTACGTGATCCACCACAGCATGCCCAAGTCCGTGGAAGGATACTACCAGGTTCCTATTATCTATTATTTAGTACAGATCTGCGCGACGATCGCGTTCGGCATGGGCGTGGACAAGGCGGACGTGCGCTACGTGATCCACCACAGCATGCCCAAGTCCGTGGAAGGATACTACCAGGTTCCTATTATCTATTATTTAGTACAGATCTGCGCGACGATCGCGTTCGGCATGGGCGTGGACAAGGCGGACGTGCGCTACGTGATCCACCACAGCATGCCCAAGTCCGTGGAAGGATACTACCAGGTATTTACTACCTTCTAAAATAATCAAAAACAAACTTACTTAGCTGTTGCAAACAATCTCCAGGCAGCTCGACTGACCGGCTAGCCGGCCGGAAGCTCCCTGGAAGTCCTCAAGGCGCTGGCTGCATTGCCCCTATGTATGCAAAGGGATTACAAAATCAAAGAAATGAAGAATTTGTGGAAAATATTTTATGGCAATGATAGCAACATTGGAGCAAATTACATAAGTCTGAAACAATTTTTTTCCATTCATTATTTTATACGTTTCTCGTCCGTATTCGAACTCGAATTTGAATTATTTTCACTGAGCTTGTGCTAAAAGTATTTTGGCCTAAAGTATTGAAGCATACGTTGTTGACGTTTGTGTGTTATTGTTTTTAGTTATTACTTTGCTGTTACCTTGTTGTTTTCTGATTGTTTGATTGTTAATAGTCGTTGAATAATTTTTCATTCACGATGAAATGCCTTTGTTGATGGCACAAGATATCTTGGATTGTAGAACCGAGTATACTCGTAGCTTCAATCACCGCTGCACCGCCCTTCTTCCGAGATAAAGAGTAGACACGTAATTCCAGATCCAGGCCATCTTGCATTTCAAAACTCAGCCCAAATCATTGAATAGTATAGGCGTCGGGTTGGATCCTAAGTAGGGTTGGATCCTAAGTTGGGTTGGATCCTAAGTTAGGTAGGATCCTAAGTTGGGTTGGATCCTAAGTTGGGTTGGATCCTAAGTTGGGTAGGATCCTAAGTTGGGTTGGATCCTAAGTTGGGTTGGATCCTAAGTTGGGTAGGAACCTAAGTTGGGTTGGATCCTAAGTTGGGTTGGATCCTAAGTTGGGTTGGATCCTAAGTTGGGTTGGAAGTCTACTATTTTATTTCCCTTCAGGAACAGAAAGTTGAATTCTCATAATGTTGAGTTTGCAAAAAGATGAATTTGCTGCATGTTGAATCCTAAAATGTAGAATTTGCAGAAACTTGAATTCTTCGGTGGATCGCGTGCGCTGCCATTAATTTTTACATTTTAGTATTGATTGTACGTTAGGGTTATTATTAGAATAAGAAAATCTTTAAATGATTTACAAGAATTGCAATAACCTAGTTTCTAAGGAGCTATTTTGTTTTTGTCTTATTATGTCTGTTATTAGTTTTTTGTGTTATCTTATCATACCAGTGAGTTGTGACATTGTTTGATTGCAGGAGACAGGCCGCGCCGGGCGGGACGGGGAGCGCGCGTCTTGTATCCTGTACTACTCGTACGCTGACGTCAGTCGGTACCGCCGCCTGCTCGACAGTAAGCAAACAGAGAACATTATTCATTACTAGCTAGGCAGGCCGCGCCGGGCGGGACGGGGAGCGCGCGTCTTGTATCCTGTACTACTCGTACGCTGACGTCAGTCGGTACCGCCGCCTGCTCGACAGTAAGCAAACAGAGAACATTATTCATTACTAGCTAGGCAGGCCGCGCCGGGCGGGACGGGGAGCGCGCGTCTTGTATCCTGTACTACTCGTACGCTGACGTCAGTCGGTACCGCCGCCTGCTCGACAGTAAGCAAACAGAGAACATTATTCATTACTAGCTAGGCAGGCCGCGCCGGGCGGGACGGGGAGCGCGCGTCTTGTATCCTGTACTACTCGTACGCTGACGTCAGTCGGTACCGCCGCCTGCTCGACAGTAAGCAAACAGAGAACATTATTCATTACTAGCTAGGCAGGCCGCGCCGGGCGGGACGGGGAGCGCGCGTCTTGTATCCTGTACTACTCGTACGCTGACGTCAGTCGGTACCGCCGCCTGCTCGACAGTAAGCAAACAGAGAACATTATTCATTACTAGCTAGGCAGGCCGCGCCGGGCGGGACGGGGAGCGCGCGTCTTGTATCCTGTACTACTCGTACGCTGACGTCAGTCGGTACCGCCGCCTGCTCGACAGTAAGCAAACAGAGAACATTATTCATTACTAGCTAGGCAGGCCGCGCCGGGCGGGACGGGGAGCGCGCGTCTTGTATCCTGTACTACTCGTACGCTGACGTCAGTCGGTACCGCCGCCTGCTCGACAGTAAGCAAACAGAGAACATTATTCATTACTAGCTTCTGCAAGCAGTTTCGCGCGCTATTTCTCTGGATTAAAAGTAGCCTATATAATATTGTTGTAGGCCACGGCACAGCCACGGGGATATCTGTCTAGGGCAGAATAGACAAGTATGATGTAGCATTGTCATACGTTGCGTTATTTTATGTTTATTTGATGAATGCAGAAAAGGCTACAAGTAGGTAAATAAATTTGTGTATAAATATAATACATATTGATGCTTCAGTTGTGTCCAACGCAGTGATCCCGCGCGCGGGGATGGGACTGGAAGAATACATTTATTGTCTGTGTACCTTACCTAACAGACAGGTACAGACAGCGTCAGAGTTAGGTAGCCCCTCCATAATACATGCATGTACAGAACCAAAAGATAAAAATAAATAAAACATCGGATTCTAGCCTGCACTGTGTTATGCAGAGGGGGTTACTTAATTCTGACGCTGCTGTCTGTACATAACTAAAATAATTTTTGCCTTGTTTATTTTTATATCTATAAGATGGTAACGGTGTTGATTGCACTGATAGTATAAGTATATATTTAATTATGCTAAGAGTGGGATTGTTTGTTCCCCGAATAAATAAAAATTAAAAACTTACACCCTACAGTGGACAGAAACGCGTCACCGGAAGCTAAACGAGTCCACGTGGAGAATCTGCTCCGCATGGTGGAGCTGTGCGAGAGCGTGGGCGAGTGCCGCCGCGCGCACGTGCTGGCCTACCTCGGGGAGCGGCTCGACCGCGCGCTCTGCCGGCGGGACGCGCGGACCGCCTGCGACAACTGTCTCAGTGCTACCGACTACAAGGTTCATAAACATAACATACACCATTACAAACGAGTCCACGTGGAGAATCTGCTCCGCATGGTGGAGCTGTGCGAGAGCGTGGGCGAGTGCCGCCGCGCGCACGTGCTGGCCTACCTCGGGGAGCGGCTCGACCGCGCGCTCTGCCGGCGGGACGCGCGGACCGCCTGCGACAACTGTCTCAGTGCTACCGACTACAAGGTTCATAATAGTAGTTTATGCAACTGTCATATAATGAAGGGTATTAAAACACGAGTGTGAGTTTATGAAACGAGCGCAGCGAGTTTCATAATAGTAACGAGTGTTTTAATACCCGTGTTATATGCAGTTGCATACACTACTTTATCTTCACTAATGCAATTAATCAAACAACAAGAGTGTACAAAGTACAATGTGTCAGGTCAGGCCGCAGATCGAGTTCACCTAAAATCCTACATTATTTTGTGTACTTGCAAAACGTGATGTTTGTTGTAAAACGTGATTTCTATCTTCCGTATGAAATCTTCATGTTAACTTAAATCTTAATAAACTTCAGTTGCGATCAAACTGTTGGAGGACTTATTATTCACGGTATCCCCAACATTCTTCGAGCCGGATTCACAGTCTAAATCCGAAGTCGCGCTCATTAAACTGTGTATTGAAGGACAAAGTGATAACGTCCGTTGCTAAAACGTTATCCTAAAGTTATACTACGTCGCGTTTTCACGTAGTATAAGTGTGTTCCATTCAGTGCTATTTGGGACCAGAAAGTATCCTGCTACCTCAAGTAAGATCTTTCAATTTATTTAACTACCATGGAGAGCCTACTGCACACTCTAAGCGGAATCCTCGAAGCCATAAAGAAAATCGAGAGGAACTTCTGTAAAGATTCAGTTAGCCGTAGGACACCATCGTACATTGAGACACGTTTGGATAGGCTAGACCAACTATGGGCAGAGTTTAAGTTGAATCACGAAAAGATGATTGGTTATGGACAAACAGATCATGTATATTTTGTTGAGAATCAATTCGAAAAAGCAAGGAGCTATTACGAGACTGTTAGGAAGGCAATATCATCATGTCTAGCAGCGGAGAATAATCCACCAGGTTCGTCCACCGCATCGCACGAGCCACAGAAAGCCTCAGGTATGCCAATTAATATACCACTTGTAGCCTCGCCGAGTCCAGCGGAACAAGCTGCTGAGTTATTGAGAAGGCAGCGTACACTTTTCAAAGGATTTAGTCGCTACACAAACAGCTTCAAGGTAGAGGAGATTAAGGTAAAGTGGGAGCTTGAGGATAAGTTGAAGCGTATGCATAAGAAATGGGACGAGATAGAATCCTACCATACCCAGATAGATACTATCCTGCAAGGATCGGATGTTGAATACGAGGATGAATTTTTCTGCTACGAGGAATCCTTCGAAGCTCTATCGAAAGCCCTCAACGAAAGGTTAGCATCCACTTCTCATCTTCATAATTCCACTCCAAAGCTAGAAGTGCCGATATTTTCGGGTAGCTACACTCAATGGCCTGCATTTTTAGATCTTTTCTCCGAGAGCATCCATAACAATCATCTGTTGACAAACTGCCAGAAAATGCAGCATTTGAAGGGTAAGCTAAAGGGAGAGCCAGAACGGCTCGTACAGCATCTCCACATTTCATCCGAGAATTACGAGACCGCGTGGGAGCTCTTAAACCACAGGTACAATAACCCTCAAGTTCTGTTTACAAAGCATATTGAATTATTTTTGAACCAGTCTAGCGCCGCCAAACAATCGTCCAAAGATTTAAAACGTATCTACGACACATCCATGGAAAATATTCACGCCATACAGAATCTCGGGATCGACACGACGACATGGGGGCCCATTTTGGCCCATCTCATTTGCAAAAGGCTGGACCCCGAGACAGTGGCAGATTTCAGGGGAACTCGCAAAGCGCCGCGAGAGATACCCACGCTCCAAGAGCTAATGAACTTTCTAGAAAATAAGTTTATTTCATTAGAGCCGTTATCTAAGAAAGAGAAGGATACAACGACGCCGCCACAGCCCACGAAATCCCATTCCTCTCAGTCGAATAATAAATTATTTTCAAGGGGCAACAAATCGTTTTATAATAGAAATAATCGGTTTAATTATGGTAATTCAGGCGAGCGCGAATTCAATTCCGCTGCTTGCACTTTAACTTGTCCATATTGCAAAAATAATCATATGATTTATCGATGTGATGATTTTAAAATATTGAGTTCCGAAGATAAGCTTAGTGCGGTGACGAAGTTAGGTTTGTGCCAAAACTGTCTACTTCCGCACGAAGTAGGTCAGTGCCGTTCGAAGCGCGTATGTAGGGCTTGCAATGGTAAACATAATTCTATGTTACATGACGCATTTAAGGCATTAAACCAGTCCAATCTCTCCTCAACATCGACGAACTCTTTTCCAAAGCATTTACCGTCTACGAATACGGATCATAAGGCAAATCACGTGGCCACCGAATGCGAGGAAATCTTACTCACAACATTATCCCTTGGGGTGAGGTCAGTTGATGGGACATACGTCACATTAAGGGCTTTACTAGACCAAGGATCTCAGATTTCGCTGATATCCGAAAATGCAGTTCAGTTGTTAGGACTGCCTAGGAAGAGCTATAACGCTTCCGTCAGTGGGATAGGTGAGGGATCCAAGCAAAGCAGGGGGATTGTTTCGATCGACGCCGAGTCGATTTATGGTGATTATAAGTTTACCACTCGGGCACTAGTAATTCCGCGAGTAGTTAATAATTTACCTAATATGTCGTTCCCGAAAAAGACATGGGTACATCTTGGACATATCCAGCTAGGGGACCCGGACTACAACGTATCAAAGCCAATCGATCTCCTACTGGACGCTAGTGTATATTCGGAAATTTTAATGAGTGGACTCATTAGGGGTCCACCTGGAAGCCCCATAGCCCAACAAACAAAATTAGGTTGGATTTTATCAGGTAGTGTAAAAAATTTCAAATGTAACGTTGTTTTAAATGAAATGCCAGACCTTTCTCAGTACTGGGAAATGGAAGAAATAAGCGAATTTCATTCTGACCTCAGTGCATCAGATAAGTATTGTGAAGACCTCTATCAAGCTACAACGAAACGCTTAGCTAATGGTAGTTATGAGGTAGCAATACCCATGAAACCTTATTTCGAGCGGGACCTAGGCTCATCGAAAGGAAAGGCAATTGCGCAATTTCATAACATAGAAAATAAACTTGCGAAAAACGAGGTATTCGCTGAGAGTTACAAAAAATTTATGCGTGATTATGAGGAACTAGGGCACATGAAACGAGTGCAAGGCCTCAATATTATTTCGTGCTATCTGCCGCATCACGGCGTTTTTAGAGCTGACTCAACGACAACTAAGCTACGTGTTGTTTTCAATGCATCATCAAAAACGTCTACTGGAAAAAGCCTCAATGACCTAATGGAACGGGGTCCTAATTTGCAAAAGGATCTGCAAACTCTTATCCTGACTTGGCGTCATCGTAAATACGTCATAACAGCGGATATAGAAAAGATGTTTAGAACAATTTTCGTACGAGAGGCTGATCAATCGTTGCAGAGTATCGTCTGGAGGTCATCATCACAGGAACCGATAAGGGTGTACTCCCTTACAACCCTTACGTATGGGACAAAATCTGCACCGTACCTTGCCATGAGGACCCTTAAACAAATCGCGATGGACTATAGTAAGATTAATAAATATCCTTTAGCAATAAGGCCGTTGCAGGAGTCGTTTTATATGGATGACTTACTAGAAGGGGGTGAAACGATTAATGGAACCCGAGACTTACAACAGCAAATAATTTCTATCCTAAGTGAAGCCGGAATGAATATACGTAAGTGGGCGAGTAACACACCGGAGCTCACCAAGGATTTACCAGAAGAAAGTATAGATTCTCCTCTCAACTTTAAGAGCGGAGACTCCAAGAAAACTCTGGGAATCAGCTGGAAGTCAAGCACGGACACCTTTACCTATCAGGATAAGTTTAAGGACATAAATGATGACAACAAGTTAACGAAACGACAGCTATTATCTCATATTTCGAAGATATTTGACCCATTAGGTTGGATTTCCCCGCTCACGATTAAGGCGAAAATTTTATTCCAGAGAACATGGTTGGAAGCTAAAGATGTTTGGGATGAACCATTCAACGAGGATCTAACCAGAGAATGGCATCTATTGAAAACAGACTTCCAGAACCTACATCAATTAGAAATACCTAGGCACTTAGGAAATAAAAATAATGGTTTTCAAATACACGGATTTTGTGATGCGTCAGAGAAAGCTTACGCCTGCGTTATATATATAGTTACAATTAATGATAAAGGTGAGTACACATCGAGACTGATCGCCGCCAAGACGAAGCTGGCACCAGTCAAAACTAAGCTCAGTTTACCAAGATTGGAACTTTCAGGGGCTCTACTCTTGTCTCGTCTCATGGAAAGGGTCTTAAATACATTCTCTGAAAAGGACATAAACATGTTCGCCTGGACCGATTCGATGATTGTTCTGGGATGGATACACGGTGGCGTCAATAAATGGAAACAATTCGTAGCCAACAGAGTACTGTCCATCCTTAAGGTCATTCCAGCAACAAAATGGCGTCATGTGCGTTCAGAAGAGAATGCCGCCGACTGTGCGACAAGAGGACTGAGTGTTACCCAGCTAGCGGATCACTCCTTGTGGTGGGAAGGCCCTCAATGGCTTCAGAACTTTGACCCTAATCGTCTTAGTACAGAGACATACCAATCTCCCTCCATTGACGAGAAAAAGATAAGTGTAAATACAGCATTAGATTATAGTGTAAATACAGCCTTAGATCATACAAAAGGCAATTTAATTTTAAGACTATTAAATGAGTGTGAGTCAGTACAGCGCGTGGCGACAAAAATCGGCTGGCTCTTGCGTTTCATAATGTGGTTGCGCAACAAGCAAATAAATAAACAAAGCTATCTAACGATTAGCGAAATTAATCATTCCTATAATTTAATCTTCAAAACAGTGCAATGCTTTGAATTTTCGGAAGAGATTGATCGTCTAAAGAAAAATAAACCGCTGAAAGGATGTAGTAAACTTGTATGCCTAAATCCATTCATAGATGAGCAAGATGGAGTATTAAAAGTTGGCGGGCGACTTAATAATTCGCTTCTTAAGCAATCGGTTAAGAATCCTATAATATTATCAAGTCATAGCCGTCTCACTAAGCTAATCATCGACCAAGCGCACAGAATCACGCTTCACGGGGGTCCTAGTCTAACCCTAGCTTATACAAGAGATAGGTTTTGGATAATAAGTGGACTACGGACTGTCAAACGTGAACTGAACAAGTGCGTTAAGTGCAAAAGACACAGCGACCACAGCAAACCACAGTTGTTAGCAGACCTACCCGAATCAAGAGTAACTCCCTCCCCACGAGCCTTTTCGCGCACAGGGGTGGATTTTACCGGACAATTTGACATAAAAGCGAACAAAGGACGTGGAGTAAGGACTCTGAAGGGATACGTGTGTGTATTCGTGTGCATGTCGACGAAAGCAGTACATTTAGAACTAGTGTCAGATCTTAGCACTCCAGGTTTCATAGCTGCGCTTTCTCGGTTCTGTTCGCGCCGTGGCACGCCTAGCCACATCTATAGTGATAATGGAACGAATTTCGTAGGAGCGGACAGATTACTAAAGAAAGAGTATGACGCAATCCTACAGAGCATAAATCCAGATGTCATTAATAGAGCGAGCGATCTTCAAATACAATGGCATTTTAATGCACCGGCATATCTTTCCGCGGGTGGATTGTGGGAGGCCGCAGTTAGACGGATGAAGTACCACTTGAAGAGAGTTGTAGGAGAGCAAAAGCTCACATATGAAGAGTTCATTACGGTACTCCATCAAATAGAAGCTTGTCTTAATTCGAGACCTCTAATCGCCCTCACGGAAAGTCCCGACGACATATACCTTACTCCCGGTCACTTTTTGATTGGAAGTTCTTTGTTATCGAGGCCACCTCCTGATCCCGAACACGTCAATCTGACCAACAGATGGCAAATGGTGCAATCGATAAATAAGGACATATGGAAGGCGTGGTCGTCTGATTATTTACATCAATTACAAGTGAGGTCTAAGTGGAGAACGCCATCCAGAAATATAGAAATTGATGACATTGTAATCATAAAGGAAGAAAACTTGCCACCCGGTAAGTGGCTCATGGGAAGAGTGACAGACATTCATCCTGGAAGGGATGGACGCGTCCGGGTTGCCTCTGTCAAAACGAAAAACGGAATTATTAGGAGACCCTGCTTGAAACTTTCAGTCTTACCTGTGAAGGAAAATCAGGATGCTGTCCAAGAAAATGATGATGATGATGTGCAAAAACCAAGTCCACCGAAACAAAAACGTGCGACGAGATCCGGGTTGTGCCATCTCATCACATTGACCCTCATGTTGTTCTTGGCAGTACTATCTCCAGCACAGGGTTACACTTCCTACAATATCACTTACTTAGATCAAAACCAAAATATTTACTTTGAAAAAATAGCCAATTTGAACCTTATTCGGGACGAGTGGAAGCTCGTGGTTTATTTTAATATGTCGTCATACTGGACTGGTTTAAACAATATTAATAATTACGTTTCCCATTTAAATCAGTACTTAACTTCGTCATCGACACCGCTTCCGCCACAATACAAGGGTATCGTTGACCAGTTACGACAAGAGATATTAGAAATTGAGCATTATAATACAATTTTAACTAATAATCAAATCGGCAAACGGCAAAAGAGAGGATTGGTAAATGGAGCGGGTTATTTGGCTAATGCGTTATTCGGTGTCATTGATGACTCATTTGCAAAACAATACGAGAAGGACATCGAGAAAATATCACTTACAAAGGCGATTTGCAATACAAGCATTAACAACAAAGAGAAGTTATGTCATACCGAGGCATTGACCTGTCAAGAACGATGGGTCAAATTACAAAACAATAATAGATGGCTATTTTCATGTTGCAACGAATGCTCACTGCGTATTTTTTGCGCTGACACCGAAGTTCAGATGGAGACATTGACCGGCAATGGATTACTTAGCGTAGGTCAAGGTTGCGTAGTGAAGAGTAATGATTTTTCAATCTACGGTCACAACAACTACCTAAGTCAAGTTATAATGGAAGGAGATTTACCAAAAGTACCGGAGTTTTCGGTTCTCAACAAAATAGTCAACTCTTCCGTAATAGCTCCATTTATACCAGAGAATCATGAAGAAGAGTGGTCAAACATGAAAACTCAATTAGAAGACATAAAGGCCCAAACGAACGTATCTCTCAATGTACATGACATTCACCAGTACACACTGATGTACGCGATACTTGCTATGCTAATACTGGCTGGTGTGGTCTACTACATCTTACGACGAAGGAGAAAGGCGCGGCGAGCAGCAGCAGTACCTCGTGAAATGGTGACAGTCAGCTCGGCGGCCCTTGTGGGAGGTCCCAAGGCCTCACAGCAGCAACCAGTAGCGTGTGATGAACACTATGTGATTTCAGTGCGTGATAAGCGATATAAAAACGGGTCAAATATCCCAACAGTGGACAGTGATGCGTTAAATAAAAATGGGTTAAATGTCCCGACAGTGGAGTGCCAACAGATTAGAATGTAAAGACTTTAAGACAATAGATTATGATGTACAGACAATAAGATTAATTTATAATTAATTTAAATCTTTAATTCGTTGTTGCTAGCTTTACTCGCTCTTACTGTTATTATATTAATGATTATTTACATTTACTCGATATAAGTTTAGTTACATTTTATGATTCGCTTACATTTACAGTTTTGAATATATTTAAATTATTGTTTTTAATTGTTAGTAATGCATGGAATCTTATGTAACATCGATTATTTCTAACTCTTTAACATTGTTATCCTTTTTTGTGGCCAGGATGTACAAAGTACAATGTGTCAGGTCAGGCCGCAGATCGAGTTCACCTAAAATCCTACATTATTTTGTGTACTTACAAAACGTGATGTTTGTTGTAAAACGTCATTTCTATCTTCCGTATGAAATCTTCATGTTAACTTAAATCTTAATAAACTTCAGTTGCGATCAAACTGTTGGAGGACTTATTATTCACGGTATCCCCAACAAAGAGTAAAAGCTGACAATAGTTTATTTATAATAATTGTTCAAATTTTGGATGGTACAATTTTGAAAGTTAATGTTAATTATTGATCCAGCAGCTGTAGCGGCCGCGGGGCAAGCAGTAGAGCTCGTAGACGGAGTCGGAATATTTATAATTACTTCATTCGTCTTGTTTTCTATACTGTTCAAGATCGTATTTGAGACTTGAATTTTATTCATTAAAGACTCATCAATGTAGCTTTCAGCCACAGTAGAAGACTTCCACCCCCCGTGTCGTTTCAGTGCGGTCAAATCACCACCGCTATCTATGAGAAGGGTCGCCGAGGTGCGCCGGAAGCAATGCCCCGTGTACAACGCTGGGTTAGGCAGATTCAAAAGTAGTTTCGACGAAGTTTTCACGTATAACCCAACTGTTTTCAAAAGCCAGCCTAATATCAAAATTTTATACAACTTGTATGAGGATTTTGACATAAGGCTCGCCTTGTGAATTGGTCGCGTTTTATTGATGTTATAATGAGATTTTACGATATCGATGTGGATATTATACCATCATGTGAAATTGCTTAAATTGAGTGTTTTGTTATCTGCGCTATAACAGTAGTAATTATAAGTCAAGTATTGGAAACATAAGTAGAATGTTATAACATTAGTGTAGATAAACAAAACATACACCATTACAATTTACTTTATTTCGTCTTAACACACTACTAATATTATAAATGCGAAAGTTATGATGGATGGATGTTTGTAACTTCTTCACGCCAAAACTACTGAACGGATCGGGTTGAAATTTGCATACAAGTAATTCTAATCCTGGAATCTTTTGAATTTATATTTAACTAGCTTCTGTCCGCGGCTTCGTCGCTTATTTTAATCTGATATTTAGTATCAGAGAATAGTTTTTCTGAATTGTGTTGTTGGTCACATGGTTGTCCTCTTTCAGCCGGTGGACGTGACAGAAGACTGCAAAGTGATAGTTCGCTGCATCCGCGGCATGAACTCGAGCGCGCGCGCTGCGTTCACTCTGCTGCACGTCGCGGACGCGCTGAGAGGGTCGCAGCAACAACGCATCGCGGCGTTGCACAACTCGCCTATACATGGACGGTCAGACTTTATACTGTGACACTCTAACACTCTCTAACTAAATAAATATAATATAATAAAACGTAATCAGAACGGATTTCAGAAAGGTAAATCGACTACTTTGGCAGCTTTTAATCTAATTAAAGCCATACTTGAGAATGTTGTTTAAGTAAAAATAACCTAAAAGTAAACATAACAAAAACAAAGTCCATTAAATTTTATAATAGAAAACCAAAAGTTTAATAATAATATATAGTTAAGTTTAATAATAATTATTCACATGTTGACCTATACCATAGTAAACAAAACATTTTTAAACATCTTATTAACACAAATTTCTTCATTCTTAAGCAGTAGATAATATTTTTATTTGTTTTCAGTATGTACACAATATGTATTCTAATTTTAACTACACTATTTATATCTTATGTATTATAATATTTATAATATTAATGTTATTGGTATTATAATATTTATAACATTAGTGTTATTCTAGATTTATGTGACTCTCACAAAGTGCCTTTAACAAGTTTTGTTAACGAGCAGGCAAACCACTTTAAACTTAGTGTGCTCATTTAATTAATTTCTTGTACCAACCTTATTAAGTTGGTAAAATTTTTGTTTAAACATATTTACGTTTTATTAGTGAAAACTGTTAAGCTTTATTTATACCACCAATGTCTACTCATTTAAGTTTTACAAGCTGTTTGTTTTCCATCGAATATAAAATAAAATAAAATAAAATAAAATAAAATAAAAGGAAATGCATTTAAGGTAACTTATAAAAATGAAGAGATAAATGAAAGTGATACGATTTTATTCCTTGGTCTGAAATTAGACAATGTATGCTCATGGGTACCGCACATTGAGCATATTAAATCTAAAGTAAACAGTTTCATTTACGCTTTATGGAATATTGCAAACATAACTGATCACAAAACTGCCCTACTAGCGTACCACAGTTATGTAGCATCCCTTCTCAGATACAATGTTATTATATGGGGTAACGCAGTTAATGTCAAGGCTTTATTTATAGCGAAAAAAAAATGCCTACGTGCAATATTCCACATTCCGTGGGAACCTTGCACACCAATATTTAAAAAACATAAAATCCTGACTTTGCCGTGCTTGTATATTTTAGAGATGTGTAAATTTGTCAAATCACATAAAGAATTATTTGAAACTTTTGAACAGGTATATAAATTTAGTTCTAGGCATAAAGATCGATTAGCAATACCCGCAAAAAAAAACGCAATTGTATAGTCGTAACTGTTACAACATGGCTGTCAAAATTTACAACAAATTGCCAAACAATATAAAAGAACTGAAGGGTCCCTTATTCAACAAAAAGTTGTTTAATTTATTTATTGAACACTGATTTTATTCTGTGGAAGATTACCTTAATTTTAAGTTTTGACCTAATGAGTTCAGCAGACAATTTAATAATATTTGCGTTTATTTAATCCAATTAATTCAATGGCATCTAATTTTAATGTTTATAATTTGTATAACTAGTTAAGTAGTATTTACTCCTAAAATATTCACGTGCCTGTACTCGGGCGAGATATGCAGCTCTACTGTATTATTCCACCAATTTTTTTGTACCATGTCTTGTGTGAATGAATGTTACTGAATTACTATTACTGAATAACACTCGCGCTGCGTACACTGAAATGTTCCCAGACCTGTATATGATAGTAACTACACGAGCCATATTCCCATGCCAAATATTAAGATCCATTTATCCGTTTAGGCGTAAACAATGTACGGACGGACAGACTGGAGACAGAGTTACTTTACTTGTTCGTCCACTTCCGGCCCATCCAAAGGTTGCCTGTAAGAGATCGCTCATAGCGATAAGGCCGCCCGTTGTGCAACGTAATCTGTATTTGTCTTTTCCTGTCCTGTGTTTCTGTTTTATTTGGTGTGGAATAAAGAGTATTTGTATTGTATTTCTATGTATAATAAAAAATATCTATCTATGTAGTGTATTGTTTAAGTATATCAGTTATCTATATAGTACCCATAACACAAGCTCTACTTAGGTTGGGGCTAGATGACGCTGTGTGAATTGTCCAGCATTATTTAATATTTTTTTTTATTTATTGTATTGTACTTTAGCATAATATAGTTATTTTGTGTGTGTTAAAGTTGCAAATCTTGTATTCTCTGCGTATTATAATAATTGCAAGTCCATATTATTTGCGTATGATAGTTGCAGTCCTGTATTGTCTGTGAATTATAATAGCAAGTTTGATAGTGTTTGCGTATTATAGTTAGTTGCAAATAGTGTATTCTGTATGTGTTATAGGTGCAAGTCGTGGAACCGCGCGGACCCGTCCCGCCTGCTGCGGCAGCTCGTGGTGCGCGGGCTGCTGGCCGAGAGGCTCGTGCTGCGGAACGACATCGCCAACGCGTATCTCGTGCTGGGACCCAATGTCGACAAGTGAGTGCACAACAATGTCCTGCGCACACGCAACCCTCCTCGCGACAGGCCGCCGCCGCCGCCGCCGCCGCCGCCGCCCTGGCCCAAATCTGGCTAGGAGGGATTCATCGTTGCTCTTTTGTTATTACGAATCCCTATTAGCGATTGCCTATTATTAGCTTTCTGTATCTATTTTAATTTCTAATTGTATCTGGTTAAGCTGATGGCAATCCGAATTCAGTAAATAAATAATTATTTCAGCATTTCATAGTTCTTCTCAATACTCATTGAGGCTCGAAGCGTTGAACAACACACGGCATTTGAGGCACAAGTTAAACGTAGGGTGGTCAGATCAGGCCTTACGCGACTCAACGGTATTCAGCGCGAACCCACCAAAATGCATACTGCTAACACTATATCTCTAATTTGAAGAATTCAGAAAATCGTCGAGCGTTATTTTGAATTGACCAACTAACTCGTTATATTATCATTTAATTTCCAGACTAATGGAAGGCAACCTCCGCATAATCTTCCCCATGAAGCAAGACAAGAAGACAAGCCTGGCCCCCGCCCCCGCGCCCGCGCCCGCGCCCGCGGGGGCGGCGCAGCCCGCCGACACGCCCGTCAACGCGCTCCTCAAGAGGATCGAGGCGCGGTGCTACGCCGACCTCGTGGAGGCCTGCAGGTAACGACTGTCTATCGATCGACTGTTAATAAGGATACAAGTGTTTTTCATCAGAGCTAAGCTTTACCATGGAGTGAAGACCATGACTAGGCAAACGTAGTGTAGAACGCCGTGTAGAACGCTCTCCGGCCAGGTGGGATGACGACCTGCGAGAGACTGCAGGGAGATGCTGAATGCGACGATCTAAGACAGGGCGCTATAGCGCTATTTTTTTTCTGTATGGTGCCGGCGCGACTTTGAATTTGCACCACCCCAACTTTTCCCGCGGATGTTGTAAGTGAGAGACGATTAAGGGATATTCACCGGGGGTGGGCAGCAGCGCCCCCTGCAGAACAATTCTACCACCGAACTGCGATCCCCAACCCGCATGCCCAGCGTGGGGATCATGGGAATTACCCCCATGAGATAAAAGCCAATAAGGCGCCTACCAGGGGAAGGCCTGCGTCCAGCAGTGGACCAATATGCCTATATAAGAAAATATACAGATTTTTTTTTAACTTGTATCTTTCTAGTAAAAGAAATCAACTACTTTTGATACAAAATAAGATAATATACAGAAATATTTTTTTATCTTTCAGTAATAAATCAAAGCAACTAATCAGTTATTATTAGTTAATATTAAGATATTACTAAACCAAAAGTAATGTTATTACGGGATTCGGAACCCGTCAGAGTCGTCCCGTTAACTTTCTATGAACGCCACTAGGTATACCTAACGTAGCAACCTTAGTGTGAAATTACAGTGGCAGCGGGCGGGGCGGCGGGGCGGATGAGCGGGTGACGCAGCGGGCGGGGCGGCGGGGCGGATGAGCGGGTGACGCAGCGGGCGGGGCGGCGGGGCGGATGAGCGGGTGACGCGTCGAGCGGAAAACGCTCATTTTAATAGATGAACACAGTAGCAACGGAGCGTTTGAGCGGTTTGGACGTTTCTCTATGTTTCGTGTGGAATTAATATTTCCGATTATTTGGAAGCTAGCGCATAGGCGCTAGCTTCCAAATAATCGGACATTTTAATTACTGCTAAAAAAAGGTCCCACCTTATATACATAAAGCGTGACCTTTTTTTTTCTAAAAGCAATCATTTTTATTTTTTAATTATTTGACGATTCGAATGATTTGAATCGCTACTATTCCAATAAGGTGGCCGAGCCAATACGGCACTTATTAAATCTTCTGTCGACAAAGGCATGACGTCTGAACAAACCGAGCGGAAAACGCAAACTGACTTGCGTCCACCCGCCCCGCCCGCCCCGCCCGCCCCGCCCGCACTTGGTGCACCTTGTTACACAAGTATGTGCTTGTCTTACACGCCAGCGGATTCCGCTACCCGCGCCGCTCCCACTCTAATATCACACTTATAGAAGGAACAGATAATGAAATAATAAAAACAAAATAAAGAAAATAAAACTAAACAATGTTTTACTGTTAAATTAAGTTCTATGATTGTTTATTATCCGAAGAGGTAAAAATAAAAATAAAAATAGAGATTTGTTCAGATTTTGTCAAACAAAGTGAACTGTATTACATGCAGGTTTGATTATGTAAAGTAAACTGTATTCCTTACTACAGAGAGATGGGTTCAGCTCGCGGCGCGTCCCTGAACGCAGTCCTGCCCGTAGCAGCGCTGAAGGCGATGGCGGCGCGCCTGCCCGAGTGCATGGCGGACATGCTGGCGATGCCTCACGTGACGCGCGCCAACTACGACAAGTACGGGGCGGAACTGCTCAAGATCACCGAGGGATATGCGCTGGAGAAGATGGGTAACTTCTGAATTCTGACCGCCCGCGCCGCGCGCCGTACCGTACATGTAGATAGGCGACATGCCTCAACAGCCTCAACGGCCTGTACCGGTCCACTGCTGCACGCAGGCCTCCTCCTGATAAGCGCCTTATTGGTTTTTATCACATGGGCGGTAATGCCCATAATCCCCACGCTGGGCATGCGGGTTGGGAATCGCAGTTCGGTGGTAGAATTGTTCTGCAGGGGGCGCTGCTGCCCGCCCCCGGTGTATATCCCTCAGTAGCCTCTCTGGACACCCGCGGGAACAGTTGGGGTGGTGCTAATTGTAAGCCGGCACCACACAGCGAGCCTTTATAACACTTGTAAAAATTGAGTGTGTGACGAACTTGTTCACACACAATGAAATGGTAAGTATGCGACGCAGAAAGTTGTAGGTTTGGTTCCTGCTACGAGAATTATCCTGGTGTTTGTTCCGGGGTCTGGCTGGATGCGTATAATGTACTAGTTTGTGCCCGCGGCTGCGCACGCGTTGTTTCTGTGGAAAAGTTTTCTATTCCATGGGAAATTGTTTATGGGATAAAAATAGCTTATGTTTGATTCCAGGATAAGAATTACCTGTACGCAAAACAATTTCAGCCCAATGCGTTCAGTTGTTTTGGCGTGATGTGATGACTGATGAGGTAACAAACATCTATCCATCCGTACATGTAGACATACAACCTTTCGTATTTATAATATTAGTGTGATATTCAGACTATTCAGACACACTTCTAATAAGCGCCAGCTCTACTTACTTCGGGACCAGGTGATGGTATGTGAAAATTCATGTATTTTATTTTGCAGGTCTTCTAATGCAGTACCAGGATGAGTTAGAGCAAGAGACGGCGCAGGCGCAGCCCGCGACAGACTTCCAGGAGGAATGCGGCTCCGACACCGACCGGGGCCGCGGGCCGAGGCAGGCTCACCACGAAGCTGACACCACCGGCAGGAAGACGTACAGGGGCGGTGTAAGGAAGAAGTAAGTTTACACTGTTACACTGTTACACTGTTACACTGCGGAACATGCCTCCTCCAAAAATAGTAGATTATGCACCGAGGGCTCGGCGCATGTCTAACGTACGTCACGGCGTCATTGAATCAAGAGCGTAACTCAGGACTCTTACTAACATGCTGCGTGCGTGAGGGAGTCCATCAGACCGAGACGAAGACAGCTTTGTGAACGAGGATCGAGAACGAACTCGACACTTGACACTTTCTAACAGTAAATAGGTACTAAAAGTATCGTTACGTGTTTCGGGGACTTCGTTTTTTATTCCCTCTTCTGAACAGAGGTTAGTTCTAATTTCAACGAAGATCTTATTGTACGGATTTTCATGGTAAAAAAATCACACCTATTTTGATGTTCCGAATTCAATGTAATTATTTCCTTGGGAGAATGTTCATTATTCTCAATGGGGTAATGAGTTTGAATTTGGAACCTCAAAATATGTATGGAAATGTTTACCAAGAGGAGACTTGAACTAAGAGATCTCATTTGATTTTTTAAATTTGGACTTTCACCTTTTTCAGCTAACAGGGCTATAATCAGTTGCTTTCACTTTACTTATACACGATGTATAACGTGCGTCTCACGAGCGTGGAGTGTGTGGAGTGTGTGGAGTGTGTGGAGTGTGTGGAGTGTGTGGAGTGTGTGGAGTGTGTGGAGTGTGTGGAGTGTGTGGAGTGTGTGGAGTGTGTGGAGTGTGTGGAGTGTGTGGAGTGCGGAGAGTGTGTGGAGTGTGTGGAGTGTGTGGAGTGTGTGGAGTGTGTGGAGTGTGTGGAGTGTGTGGAGTGTGTGGAGTGTGTGGAGTGTGTGGAGTGCGGAGAGTGTGTGGAGTGTGTGGAGTGTGTGGAGTGTGTGGAGTGTGTGGAGTGTGTGGAGTGTGTGGAGTGTGTGGAGTGCGGAGAGTGTGTGGAGTGTGTGGAGTGTGTGGAGTGTGTGGAGTGTGTGGAGTGTGTGGAGTGTGTGGAGTGTGTGGAGTGTGTGGAGTGTGTGGAGTGCGGAGAGTGTGTGGAGTGTGTGGAGTGTGTGGAGTGTGTGGAGTGTGTGGAGTGTGTGGAGTGTGTGGAGTGTGTGGAGTGCGGAGAGTGTGTGGAGTGTGTGGAGTGTGTGGAGTGTGTGGAGTGTGTGGAGTGTGTGGAGTGTGTGGAGTGTGTGGAGTGTGTGGAGTGTGTGGAGTGTGTGGAGTGTGTGGAGTGTGTGGAGTGTGTGGAGTGTGTGGAGTGTGTGGAGTGTGTGGAGTGTGTGGAGTGTGTGGAGTGTGTGGAGTGTGTGGAGTGTGTGGAGTGTGTGGAGTGTGTGGAGTGTGTGGAGTGCGGAGAGAGATGTTAGCGTAGCACGCGTGGCATGGCAGGAGGGTTGGTGATCGCTTCTTTTGTTAAATCAACCATCGTTGATGCATGTGTAAACAAGGCCAATGATGAATGTTATATTCAAAACGAAGTTATTTTTTGACGCTTTTTGTAAAAGTAACATATTACAAAATGTTACACATTAGAAATCGTTGAAGAAGGAAGAGATATAATAAGAATCGTTGCAGAAGGAAGTTGAACAAAATAAAGTAATTAATTAGAGATTATATAAATAAATAAATAATGTTGGACAATTCACACAGCATTATCTAGCCCCAAGCAAAGCAGAGCTTGTGTTATGGGTACTAGATAACTGATATACTTAATACAATACACTACATAGATAGATATTTTTTACTATAAGTAGAAAACATCCAGAACACCCTGAACAAAAATCTACAGATCGTACATATACTGCATGCCCAGCGTGGGGATTATGGGCATTACTTCCATGTGATAGAAGCCAATAAGGCGCTTATCAGGGGGAGGCCTGCGTCCAGCAGTGGACCGATGCAGGCTGTTGAGTTTGAGGAGGTTGAGGTACACATATTTGTCCCGAGGCGGGAATCGAACCTGCAACCTCCCGCGTCGCAGGCGGACCTTTGCCCGCCGCGCCACAGAGGTCGTCTCATATGAGTTTGTTTTTATTGCAATCGTGTGTTTACTTAGGTCTTACCGGAGAGGCGGTATCAGAAAGAAGTGAGTTTTATTTGTAAGAGGTTAAAGCTCTTTTCACATAGGTACCTAACCACTGCACCTTTCGCTGTCGTGATAACGAATAACCACTGTACTGCTTTTTTATCACCTCATTTGTGTCAACTGCACTTTATCATTATGTTTTTTACATAAAACTGTAAATGAACTTTGAACATGCGTCTATAAAGACTCTAGTTTTATCTGATGTTTCTGCGCTTGTTTATATCGATAAGAGACGTGGCGGACGCTTCGAAACACGTTTCACGGTTTGGCTTAGCATTTCCACCAACAACAACAATTTCACCAGTTTTTAACAACAAACCAAAGGAATTATCTAAAATTCTTTGTACAAAATCTGATACCTATTACAAGCTTTTTATAATGCCACTGTAATAGTGGTGTTTTTATAATTTATGCATTCTAATCTGTGACTGAAAGCATCTCTGCATAAGTCATTACTTACATTAGATAGTAATCTATATATATAAAAGAAAGTCGTGTTAGTTACTCTATTTATAACTCAAGAACGGCTGAACCGATTTGGCTGAAAATTGGTGGGGAGGCAGCTTAGAACCAGGAGACGGACATAGGCTATATTTTATCCCGGAATTACCACGGGAACGGGAACTACGCAGGCGAAGCCGCGGGCAACAGCTAGTTATTGATATTTAAGTCCTATTGTTAACCTTTACCTATTATGTATGCCGATTGCCGATGCACTGCACTGATAACAGTGATAACGCAAGTGCAAGCAAGACGTCGCTGTCTGCTTCACGTTATACTCCGCCTCCTGATACCCAAACGAGTAAGAAAGAGACGCAAGCATTCGAGTCCAAGACGAGTGCGACCGAGACGACGCGCGACGGTGCTGTGCGTGGCGAGCCTACCGAGCCAGTGCAGTCAGACGATAGCGACATTATATAGGACTCGGAATGGCAACTTGTGCAGCGGAAAACACCAAAACAATGTAGGGATGTGCGTCTACCGCGTCTCACCGAACGGGTAATTTAAAGCTGCAGACAGTGAAGTGCCTTTGTTTATTTGTAATGTTAGCACAGCACAGAAACATTGGAATGCGATATCGTAGATTACATCAAAGAAAAAACAAGGTCTCTAAAAAAGATTAATATGAAGCACATAAAAAACTATAACACTTTTAAGGTTTATGTGTCTAAAAATAAGGTGGATCTGTATTTAAATGACAAATTCTGGCCGAATGGAATAACTTTGAGACGTTTTGTACATTTGATGTACAGAACGAATACTGCAAGTTCGTTAAAGCTGGATAGTAGACACATTTTATGATTGCACACAATCTTATATTATGCGTTGTAATGTAAGTTAGTTAGACTGTAGTTTTGACTGTAAATACCTGCTTACATCTACGACCTGTGTAAGGACACTATGTGAGCGTGCGGACGTCGTCGCCCTACAGGAGACATGGTTACTTCCCCAGTATATTCCACTATTAGGCACTGTTAGCAAAGATTTTGAATACACAGGCAAGTCAGCGGTGGACACGTCCGCGGGCCTACTGGTGGACCGCACGGGGGAGTAGCCATTCTCTGCAGGAAGGGTGTGTTCGAGTCCGTCGTCGTCCTGGACTGTAGGAGCCCCAGGTTATCTGCAATTAAGACCACCTCTAGTGGTCGCTCTGCTATAATATTTTCAGTTTATATGGCTACGTGTAAGAAAGGTACTCTACCTATTTTTACTGAGCTGTTTAGTGAGATTAGTGCCATAGAAGAAAGCAACAATGTTGAATCCTTTTTTATTATAGGGGATTTCAATGCACATCCGCAGGAAACTTTTTATAAAGAATTGTCGAACTTCTGCGCGGATCAGTCCTGGCTCTGTGCAGATGTAGAAAAACTGGGATGTTCTTCAAATGCTTATACATTTATGTGTCAAAAATCCGGTAGCAGAAGACGGTTAGACCACTGTATTGTTTCCCTCTCAGCTTGGCGTCGGCATGCAGTTAGCAAAGTAGGTATTCATGAGGATGTATACACGTACGTCTACCGACCATCTACCTATTTACGTAGAATGTGATCTGTGTGCAATCAGACCACGGCAGGTGGCTCCTGAGCCGACTCCTAGTGCTGTTCTAGGGGGAGAGAGAAGTCAGGAACACATAAACAGGTACCGTGAAATATGTAATAACGCGCATTTCGTGACATTAGCTTTCCCCAGGAGTTCGTGGAGTGCGGCCACGGGCCGTGTGGTCGGTTGAGCATCGATCTGTTCTGGATAAGCTTTATACTGTTGTAGTATGTACTATGACTGAGGCGTCAGTACAGACGAGACAGCGTGGTGGTGCGAGACCTAGGCCAGGTAAAAGCTTGTGTGGCTGGAATAAATATGTACGCACCGCACATGGGGAGGCCAGGCTTAAATTCAATAGCTGGTTGCTTAACCACCTCTATTTTATTCTCTATTATTATAAGGATTCTATTCTACAAAACCTACTTCGGGCGAGATTTATGAGGAAATGTGCGAAACTCGCAAAATTTTTAAAAGCCGTCTGAAATGGTGTCAGAGAAACCAGGACCAGCTTATTATTATGGACAAGAGAGCTAAATAGCGTGCAGCAAAAGACTTTAAAACCTCAACTGGTAAGCTTAACATTAAGCCTGGCCCCCCGGTGAGTGTGGGGGGCAAGAGTGACCGGAGGGAGATAGCGCAGTTATTTAGCGAGCATTTTAAAGTTCACTCGCCTCTTGGCCCCTCCTCCGAGATGATCGATGCTGATGCCTACGTTCGGGGTGACGAACCGCTGTTGCATGTGTCGGCGGACCAGGTCCGCGCTACAATACAAGGTATGACGCGAGGCAAGTCTCCCGGACACGATGGGCTCAGCATCGAGCATCTCAAATACGCGGGGAACCATTTGCCCGGCCTCCTGTCCATGTTCTTCACAATGTGTCTTAGTCACGCCACGCGTACCTACCTGCCGACCTCATGAAGACGATAGTGGTGCCCATTGTGAAGAGCAGAACAGGAGACATATCGGACAAAGGGAACTACCGTCCAATATCTCTAGCCACTACAATAGCCAAGGTGTCGGACAGTATGCTTGATTCTATTCTACAAAACTACCTAGAGCTACATGACGCGCAGTTCGGGTTTAGGCCGGGACTATCCACCGAAAGCGCAATATTAGCACTCTAGCATACCGTCCAATACTACACAAGTCGCAGGACATATACGCCGGTATACGCCTGCTTCCTCGACCTATCCAAGGCATTTGACCTTGTTTCCTATGATGTGCTGTGGGAAAAGTTGAGGGACAGGAGTGTACCGCCGGACCTGTTGAATATGTTTCGTTTCTGGTACGGACACCAGAGCAACGTCGTCGAATGCTTTCTCCGACGCATATGGGTTGGAGTGCGGGGTAAGACAGGGGGGGGGGGTTAGCTCTACGTCGCTCTTCAACCTATAAGTAAATGATCTCATTGCTGAGGTCAGCGGCATGCGTGTCGGCTGTCGTGTGGATGGACTTCAGCTACGCAGACGACATGGTGCTGCTTGTACAGAATTGGACCTGTTACAGTTTTATTATAAGTATAGATACACTATCCACTAAACAAAAATCTTCTTCTCAAATTTCTTCTCGGAAAAACTTGTCTTGCTATGATATTTTGAGTATTTGACCAGGAGGGTCAAATACTCGATGATCTCTTCATCGTCATCTGATAAGTCCCATAAATCCATTCCTAGTTCATCCCAACAGTAGCAGACACGTAAAGAAATTATCTACACTTGCGAGCTTTAAACTGGAATCGCTTCAAGGGTTGTTCAAGACTAATTTTTACAATTTCTTTGCAGTGAACTATGAGTTAAGTTATGTTTTCCCTTACGCAGGATTTATTGGCGACGATAAATTTTGATTTAATGGACGATAATGTCCGCTGCCACACCGCAGCAGTGACTAGACAGTACCGACAGACGTCTTCCATGCCGGCATTCCCACACTAGACTGGCCAGCCCTTATTCCTGACTTGAACCCAATCTGGCATATGTGGGACGAGCTAAAACAGCGGAAACGAGGGAGAAATCCAGCTAATCCAGCTCCGGCGCCGATAGAAGTCGATAGATGCAACTTCGACCTATTGCAATAATTCCCAAAATTTAGGTAGCCAATTTAATTAATTTTAAATCTTCTTGATATCACTTGAAAGGTAACAAAATTACCTTTCAAATGATATACCACAATCTATAGTTCATTGTACATAAATTGTAAAAAAATTGTTTTGATCAACTCGCGATGAAAGAGATTCC
The DNA here is from genome assembly GCA_949316285.1 of Eupithecia subumbrata. Taxonomy (NCBI): domain Eukaryota; kingdom Metazoa; phylum Arthropoda; class Insecta; order Lepidoptera; family Geometridae; genus Eupithecia; species Eupithecia subumbrata. The sequence continues at coordinate 265,841 of OX438643.1, forward strand.
ATTTTAGCTCGGAAGTGTAGAAAACTTTGTAAATTATCATATATTTACATGAATTTGTCACAACAAAACATTTTTATGAAATCCACTGACATTGATGAGTGATGGATGAGATGACAAACCAAACAGCTGTCAGGCGTTAAATACGATTAACAAAGTTAAATGGCCAATTTTGGGCATTTAACTTTGACGGGTTGCTAAATATGATTAGGAGCTTAATTTTTGTAGTGCAAGAGAAACATCGTACTTAAGTCATAAAATTCATTTAGCCTCTATTTAAATAGCCTTACGCAAGCGGCCCTTAATGTTTCTTATTCTACAAAACTTTGTACAAAGAATTTTAGGTTTTGTTTAGAATTTTGTTAATTGTAATTTAAAGAAATAAAAATAAGAAATTAAATAAAGTTTTTATTTTTATAGTGCGTAAGCCTCACACTCTGGCAAATTTCTAAGAAAATCATAACATTGCAAAAATTTACGACTTCGGCGGTACTTGAAATTTGCCAGAGTGCACTATAAAAATAAAAACTTTAAATAAAAAATAGTTGGTGGGCGCTAGTTTAGTTATTACAACAGCCTTAACATGCTTTTATCGTGTCGATTAAATTGTCAATAATGAAAGTAATAAAATACTACCCCACCCCATCAGGTTCAAACGTAAGACAACATCGGCCGCTAAGAAGAAAGCCGTAAGTGCGTACACGGCGCGCGGCCGCGGGGGCGCCGCTCGGGGCAAGGCACGAGGGGGCACGGCACGAGGGGGCACGAGGGGGAACAAAGCGGGACCATCTACTTCCTGGAACGACTCTGGGGCGTCCACTTCCGGGAACAAAGCTGGAGCGTCATTTTCTGGTGGTAAGTTTTAATCTTTTTACATATTATCAAGAGGTAAAGTTTATATGTTATGATTAAGGGTAATTCTCTGCATGTAGCTGGGCTATTACTAGTATAAATTACTAGCTTCTGTCCGCGGATTCGCAGCGTTTCTTTGCGATAAAAAGTAGCCTAGGTATAGGATGTTATTCCAGGTCTATATATTTATGTGTGAAAAATTTCAGCCCGATCTATTCAGTAATTTTGGTGTTGTCTTCGATCAAACATCTTCACAACAACGGCACAACCTGTCGCCTTTATAACATGGGAACTGATTCATGGGATAAAAAGTAGCCTGTTTGATTCCAGGATTAGAATTACATATGTATTTAAAAGTATGCAAAATATCAGCCCGATCCGTTCGGTAGATTTGGCGTGAAGAGGTAACAAACATTCATCCATCCAAACATGCGCATTTATAATAATATAAAATATGTATATAATAAATTAAGTGTGAAGTCGGAAGTAAGTGATTCGCATAGACAATTTTCGCTACGTAGTGGTTCTTTTTCTGCGCGTTTACAGAATAAAAATAAAAAATAAAAATAAAATAAATGTTTATTGCAATTACTTAAAAAGTATACATACAGGTTCTGGAGTCACCCTAAAGTAAGGCAAAGTTTGCTTGTGTTAGGAGACCCCGCTCTTACCAATAATACTATAACAATATTTAAGTATTTGCATTCCAAGGTATACAACTAAGTTAAGACTTTAAATTAAAATAATGAGAACATCAGACATGATAGTACAGAATGCAGTCAAAGAGCGGCAAAAGATATACTGCAGTATGTCAAGGTCCAATTGTGTTCATTTGCGTTGAGTATGTTGTAGGTGACGCGGGTGGATTGTTGCAGGTACAGATGTTGTTTAGATATCACGCCTTCACTACGATATCGATAATGAATCCACCCGCGCGGCCGCGTCGCATTGCCTTTACTAGACATTTGTAAAACAAGTCTGGCTACAGAATGTTAAATAAATAAAGTATCATGTTATTTTTCCCTGTTTCACAGCGGGTCACAAGCTAGGCAGTATGCCGGTACCACGCACCAACAACGTTCTGAACACGCGGCCTGGTGTCTTCAATCCATCCAAACTGAATCTGATGTGACCTAGTATGAACGCAAACATGCCTACGGTTCCTACTCACCATATAACTTGATAATTTTACAAGACAAGGTATGAATGAGCAGTGCGGAAAGGGTACCTATCAACTGAAATGTGCTTATGCCTAGTATTCCAGTGAGTACTTGATTTATGCCAAAGATAACATGTTTCGCTAAACAAGTTATCCTTGGCATAGATTAAGACGTTCTAATGAAGCATTTAAAAAAAGAAAAAGTCTTGGAACTCATGCGAGGGCGCTGAAGCGTAGCGGTGCTCTATCGTCTATGCACCAGTTTAAAAGGCATAGATAATAGAACGGCGCCACGCTACATGCCCTATTTTCAGTCTGGTCGAAGAAGTCCGAACTTATATTTAAAAAAAATAGCTCACTGACAAAAGTCTCTCGAATGTCTGAATATTTCAGTGCACTTGAATTTGTTGATAATGATTAATACATAATAGTAATGAAAACATTATTGTTTGTATAGGATTGAGTAGATAGTTAGCAGGCTAACTGTTAAAATATGATTGAAAATTTGAAAACCAAAATATAAGTTTTTTTAAGATTCTTTGTATCTAAAATCTCTTAATAATATATAAAAAATCTATCATCATTTGTTATTTCTTTGATACTTCAATTTATATAAAACTGCTGTTACTAGTTAAGTTATGACCTAAGTTATGTTACGATTAAAATGCCTTCCTTTTATTACGACCTATTTAATTAACATTCACTAAGAATTTAGTGAAAAATCCGTTCGCGCGCGCGCGCCCGCCCCCGCGCCCGCCCCCGCCCCCGCCCAGACGATTGTAAACAGTTTTTTCATAGAGTTAAGAGTCTTTATTAGTTTGAATAACTTCCGACTGTGTCAAAGGGTAAAGTTATTGAAAATGCATTGCAACACCAAGGAGCCGACCAATAACAAACAATACTGAAGGCATAGAGTTCATATTTACAATGTAATTGAAAATTATATCTCTTATTTTCTATTATATAAAAATGTTAAATTAAAATGAAAAAATAAGATATTAGATAACGCAAAGTTAAAAACAATGATTAAAAAAAGAATAATTAAAATATATTTTTGTGTTGGTAAATAAATGAATTTTGTTTGTGTATTTTCGTATATATATTAGATTGTATCAAAGAACGTTACTTTGTTTTTGTAGATGTATAATGATTTTCATAGCAGCGCCAGAGCGAGCCAACTCCAGGGCCTCCCTGGTGTGCTCCAGAGGAAGGTGATGCGTTATGAACTGCTTGAGCGGTATTGTACCGCGAGATACGGCTGCTATAGCGGCTGGGTACCTAAAAAAAATGTGTGTGTGAAAAATCACTCAACATCGAAAAACCCCAATAACAAGTATTGGCCCGACCCGAGGTTCGAACCCAGGACCTCATAATCAGCGGTTGAGCAATATACCATAATACACATCATTATTTGTATCTATTTATTGGGAATGGTCCTAAATGTCCACTCCCAATATGCTGCTGTCAATATTCTTTAGTTTTGTGACAGTTCAGCTTCGATCAAATATTCCGCGGCCTCCCCCGACCCCCGTAGATACCTAGAACCGTACAAAAATGACACTCAAAATTGTCTACGACTTGTTTTGACGCAGACAGTTTGCGCAGAGTCTGACAAGTTTTGTGCATACGGAACAAGAGATTAGTGGAGTCGAATTTATTTTATTTTATTTTGTAAGTAGGTACTTACTTGAAAATAATTTACACTGTTTATTTTTTTAAGGATTATTAAATCAACAGAATTCAGATAAAGATCATTTATTGATAAAACTATAAATTGGGCTCAACAGTACTATACTAAAGGGTCATTTTTGACATACAATAATTTAAATAAGTCAACAAAAGTAAATAACAATCAAATAATAGAAATAAATTAGAACTAGTATTTACTAGACATGGAACGAGTAGTGATTCGCCGAGTACTCGGCCACCGAGTACTCGGCCTGGATTGGGCCGAGTACTCGGCCGAATACTCGGCTTTTAAGAAAACGCGGTATCTGGCGGCGCGCGGTTATTTCCCATCTACAGAGCGAATACGTAAACAGCAGCGGCGCGATATTGCAGCGCGACGAATCTGTGCACGGGAAATCTGTCCTTTTGTGCTGGGAAAACCCTAATTTCATATTTTGTCAACTCATTTGTCACTTTTGTATAATTATAGGGCCGAAAAACTAGTGTTTTTACATCACAATCTTCCTAATAATTTTCTTAACCTAATAATTTCTATTAAAGATTCGTAAGTTTCCAGTACTTCTGCTGTTCTCATGTTCCTGAGGTTTTAATTTAATGTGTATAATAATAATGATAAAAATTTGCTTTATGTCTTCATTTTTCCCTGCAATTTAATTAAGGCCGAGTACTCGGTACTCGGCCGTTAATACTCGGTGCTCGGCCGAATCTTAAAAAAGGCCGAATCCGCCGAGTACCGAATCCAAACCGAGTACTCGTTCCATGTCTAGTATTTACAATTGAAACAATTGAGCTAACTACAGATTGTTATAAACAATCTACAGGTAGCTCAACTGATCCATATCAATACCAAAAGTAGATAAACAAAAGTCAATGAAATAAACTTAATATACAAATTTGAAGCAGGCACTTTAAATTAAAAAGAAGTAGTTTCTGACCGCGGCGTCGCACGAGTTGTTTCCGGGACAAAATATAAACGTTATTTCAAGTTAAAAAGGATCTTATAAAATATTTTTAAACGATCTGAACACATTTATTTTTATTAGTACCTACTAAGTATTCAATTTTAAACGTCTTTCTATAAAAAATTTATAAACACATACTTACCACCAATAAATTAAAAAAATAGAAACAATAGCCGCTCCATTCATAAACTTAGAATAAAATAAATATTGTAACATAATATGCAGACCAAAAACTAATATTTAATGCTGATTTAGCATTATGGAAATGGCTAATATCATAATACAAAGGTAAAAACTACATTTATTTATTTATATATTTATTGCATTCATGTCCAATTATAAGGTGTTAACATTTTTTGGTAGAATCTACATGAACCCTGTAAGGGCGTTGCAACATTCTAAGTTAGAGTTTTAAACTTACTGAAAATAAGAAATTCCATAATTTTTCTACTGCTTAGAGTGATTTTTGCATTTTTATACGAGCCCTTGGCCATGCTTTCTGTCCGAGCGCTAAAATGACACTTGTTGAAATGATAACTATTCATGCAAAAAGGCTTCTCTTTTGATACAGACGGTTTCAGGGTGCGTATTGTGAATCTATGGGGGGGGGGGGGGGGCGGAAACCTTGATCGATGCAGTTCTGTTCAGTCATTAACTTCAGCAGGAAACATTTGCACCCAACACGGGTCAACCAGGTCCCGTGTTGGACGCCAAACTCAGCCAAACTCACATCACATATTATTATCAATATCAGCCTATGCTAGACACCTGCAGGACATCAGCATCCCCTGACAAGCGGCTTATTATATCATTAAATGGTTATGCCATAATCCCCACGCTGGGGATACGGGTTCGAGATCTGAGCAATTACCCAAAAATTACCCATCCTAAAATTGACATTTGAAAGTCCTTTGAATGGCCTTGAAAGCCAATTCAAGGTCTAATCCATACAATAGCTAGTTACGAAGACCATTCAAAGGGCTTTCAAATGTCAATTTAAGGCGCTACCCCGACCCCAATCAGCGCCCCCACCTATTTTATCGTATTATTCTGTTCAACGAAGGAATTTTCAAAAATCGATTGGCCAGTTTGTGATACCTTTCCTAAGCTTATTTTTAACGCCTCTTTAAGTCTTACCTTGTATAGTGTAGGCAGAGATGCGAAGTTGCTCTTTTTTGTCACCATGGTGGCCAAAAAGAGCAACTTCGTATTTCTACTTAAAGTACCTATCTATACTTATAATAAAACTGTAACAGGTCCAATTCTGTACATTCAAGATATTTAGAAAATTTTTTTTGGAGGACACTATTATCGATACTGAAGCCAAAACTGTAATTTTTTTCATTCATGTCTGTCTGTCTGTCTGTCTGTCTGTCTGTCTGTTTCTTAAACGCTCATCACGTCGAAACTACTGAAGGTATTGAAATGAAACTCGGCACGATTTTAGGTCATACTACGAGGAAGGACATAGGATACTTTTTATCCCGGAATTCAATCAGGTTTCCCTGGGAGAGGGGATGAAAGTAAAATTTCTTTACCGCGTATGACGCCGAAACTGCTGAATGAGTTGGAATGACACCTAGCACGATTTGATTTCATACTACAAGGAAGGACATGGGATACATTTCATCCCGGAATTCAGTAATGTTCCCCTGGGAGAGAGGATGAAAGTAGAATTCTTTAACCGGGCATCACGACGGAACAACTGAATGAATTCGAATGGAACTCGGAATAGTTTGAGTTCATACTACGAGGAAAGATACATTTTATCCCAGAATTTTGTAAGGTTCCCCTGGGAGAAGGGATGCAAGTAAAATTCCTTCACCGCGCATCACGCCGAAACTGCTGAATGAGTTGGACTGAATTGGTACGATTTGAGTTCAAGGAAGGACATGGGATACATTTTATCCTGGAATTCATTAAGGTTCCCCTGGGAGAGAGGATGAAAGTAAAATACCTTCACGCATAACGCCGAAACTACATAAGTAGGTATTCCTATGTAGAATGAAACTTGGCACGTTTTGAGTTCATACTACAAGGAAGGACATGGAAATACATTTTATCCTGGAATTCAGTAAGGTTCCCCAGGGACAGAGGAAAAAGTAGAATTCTTAAACCGCGCATCACGACGGGTCTACGCGTCGTCCATTTCATGCATTCTTTTTGTTAGAAACAGTGTTGCAAGATCGAATTTGACTAAATCAGTAGAAAGTCGAGTAGAAAATCAGTAGATTGATGAAATAATCTGTAGATTGAAAAAAAAAATTAGTAGATAAAGGGTAGGTAAGTTCCTGTCTATTTATTTTTCCAAGAAGCACCCATTAGTTAGGTTCCTACCTACTAAGGTGGTGCGTCTTGGAAAAATGAGTTACGTTCCTATACCTTACATGATACATGGTGGGTGGAGTAAGTGGTCCAACTAAACTAACTAGACCACAGAAAGATATTTTTTACTGTGGTACACAGACAACTGTACCTACCAACTAACGAAAAAAAAAATTACGGTGTTCCAGTCAAAGGGATCAGGAGCCCAATTCTGCAATACAATAGCTTCAGTATGACAGTGGAATCGTCACAGAATCCTTAGATTAATAAAACTCCAGATAGTACGTGCAAGATAAATGAATAGTTTCAAACTTGAATCGCGTCTCTGCATCTGCATTCATCATAATTTCTTTCATTTGAGGTGGAATACCAAAACGTGTCATTCTGTGTCGATACCCCTGTCACAGTGAAGCGATTAGTATAGCAGAATAGGGCCCCAGCTGAACGGAACCATGAGTAAGAAGTGAAAAGTGTATAACACTTCCTAACACTGACGCTGGCCGAGTCGTAGCTAAAATTCGTGTGGATAAAGAATGGGATTGAAGATGACAACATGCTATCCCCCGTAGAACTTACACGATTTTTTGCACGGCGGCGTTTCATAATAATTATGAGAGACTATGGTTAAATGTGAACTTAATTAGTCGGCAGGTAAGGCAATCGCGAACGAAGTCGCGGGTACAGCTAGTACAAAATAAACTTTTACAGAGGCATTAAAAATAAGATTATTGATAGGTATCACCAAACTGGCCAATCGCTTTTTGGTACGTAAAATAAGTGAGCTCTTACAATAACTAGTTGAACTCACGTGTTGGCGATCCGGAAGGATCCCTTCACGTCGACTTCCCGCAGCAGCGCGGGAGTAAGCGGCACCTCGACCTTATCTTCAATAACTAGTTGAACTCACGTGTTGGCGATCCGGAAGGATCCCTTCACGTCGACTTCCCGCAGCAGCGCGGGAGTCAGCGGCACCTCGACCTTATCTTCAATAACTAGTTGAACTCACGTGTTGGCGATCCGGAAGGATCCCTTCACGTCGACTTCCCGCAGCAGCGCGGGAGTCAGCGGCACCTCGACCTTATCTTCAATAACTAGTTGAACTCACGTGTTGGCGATCCGGAAGGATCCCTTCACGTCGACTTCCCGCAGCAGCGCGGGAGTCAGCGGCACCTCGACCTTATCTTCAATAACTAGTTGAACTCACGTGTTGGCGATCCGGAAGGATCCCTTCACGTCGACTTCCCGCAGCAGCGCTCCCAGTCAGCGGCACCTCGACCTTATCTTCAATAACTAGTTGAACTCACGTGTTGGCGATCCGGAAGGATCCCTTCACGTCGACTTCCCGCAGCAGCGCTCCCAGTCAGCGGCACCTCGACCTTATCTTCAATAACTAGTTGAACTCACGTGTTGGCGATCCGGAAGGATCCCTTCACGTCGACTTCCCGCAGCAGCGCTCCCAGTCAGCGGCACCTCGACCTTATCTTCAATAACTAGTTGAACTCACGTGTTGGCGATCCGGAAGGATCCCTTCACGTCGACTTCCCGCAGCAGCGCGGGAGTCAGCGGCACCTCGACCTTATCTTCAATAACTAGTTGAACTCACGTGTTGGCGATCCGGAAGGATCCCTTCACGTCGACTTCCCGCAGCAGCGCGGGAGTCAGCGGCACCTCGACCTTATCTTCAATAACTAGTTGAACTCACGTGTTAGCGATCCGGAAGGATCCCTTCACGTCGACTTCCCGCAGCAGCGCGGGAGTCAGCGGCACCTCGACCTTATCTTCTCCTATGCCAACTATGAGAACTGTTCCGCCGGTTTTCGTCACCTGAAAATGTATCGATCACATCTAAGTTTATTCTTGCAAAACCCCAAAATTCGGCGTCACTGTTGACTGGAAACACGTCCATTGCTGGACATAGGCGTCCAAAGTGCGCCACATTGACCGGTCCTACAGCGGTTTCTTGCGTCCTCCGTGCGACCGTGTAAGTAGGTATATGTTTCACCAGAAAATTCAAACTAGGTGGCCACCAAAAATAATCCAGATTTTCTGCAAAAAAATAAAAAGTTTAACATTCACGGACTAGCGGTGAGAACTTTTTAGGATTAGAAAACAATAAACGGTGGCGCTAGTTGCGCTTCTCTATTCGCCAGCACGTCGGTCATTCATTACATTACACTTACCGTCATAGCAACGCGTTGTGCGCGCGCGCAGCCACACGCGTCCATGGTTACATCCGGCCGGTCGCCCAGCAGGGTCTGGATCTGGGACACTACAGCATCATCGCTCATGTCTTTGGTGAGGAGGGTGTAGTCAGCGCCCAAGTCACGCGCCGTCTCAAGACGGGAACTCACTACATCTGGAAATGTCTCTTTGTTACATCGTTCGGGGAAGTACCAGATATACCTACTATTAAAACTATCGTGGTTATAATTATCTCTCAACTATTAAATTCTTCGGTTGTTCCGTGATTGGTGCATGCAACGCCGAAATACACTAACACAAAACTTCACAAATCATGGTAAATATCCTGTTAATTGAAGGTACGTATCGTCATGAGTTCAGCCCGTTTGCACCCACCACCCACTAACCAGAAGCCAGACGTTTAGTTTCGGCGCGGCGCGCGGCGCGCGGCGTTACGTGCGATCTGCGCTGCGGTATTCCGCCGAGTCTTTCCGTGGGATTAGCGCAAACCCAGTCGAAGTGTGTGTGATTGATTACCCGAAGGTTCAGACCTTCACCTTCGGGTAATCACAGTTCGACTTTATGGCACGACGATGCACGATTTATGACGAAGATTGTATCCGGTCCCTTGCGTTGGTTCTAGAATTGTGCCCAACTATGATTGTGATACTAAAGCCATTATGATTGTGATACTAAAGCCATTATTAAAGCCCAAGCTTTTGAAAACTTTTTTACTGACATTCCAATCTCTACTACAAAGTGTCTAAACTCTTCTCAATTAATCGCTGAGTCCTTACTTATAGAAAATGTACCTAAATGCGAAAATAAACTTAATTTCAACTATGTCGATGAAAAATATATTAAAAAAGCCTTTCAACTTTTAAATATAAAGAAAACTGCAGATCTCTGGGGCATTTCCGTCATAATTATTAAACCTTTAATTGATACGATTGCACCAGATCTAGCTTTTATATTCAATGAATGTATTGATTGTGGCGTATTTCCTGATCTAATGAAATGTAGTAAAATAATTCCACTGTTTAAATCGGGTAGTAGGTCTGACCCCACTAACTTTAGACCAATATTAGTACTGCCTACATTCAGCAAAGTTTTTGAAAAACTAATCTTATATCAATTGCTCAGGCATTTCAATGGCAATGACTACACATGCTACATGGTAAGCAATTCGGGTTTACTCGGGGTAGGTCAACTACTGATGCCGGTGTAGAGTTAGTATCGCATATCTTTGATGCTTGGGAGAAGTCGCAAGATGCTTTAGGCGTTTTTTGCGACTTGTCAAAAGCATTCGATTGCGTACACCATGAAACATTAATCAGGAAACTACATCACTATGGAATAAGAGACACCTCTTTGGATCTTCTTACATCTTACTTGAGTGATAGGATACAAAGAGTTGACATTATGGGAAACGGTCTTCGGGGTCTGTAGTTACAATGGGTGTACCGCAGGGTTCTATCCTCGGTCCTTTCCTATTTTTAGTTTATATTAACGACCTGCCTCACCTAGTCAAGAATAATCATGAGATTTTATTGTTTGCTCACGATACTTCATTAATTTTTAAAATGAAACGACTAAACATAAAATTTGACGATGTGAATAATGCAATCTCAAAAGTAGTACACTGGTTTAATGTCAATAATCTTTTGCTTAATGAAACTTAAACGAAATGTATAGAATTTGCTCTACCTAATGTAAAACACGTTAAGATTGATGTAAACGTAAAAGGAGAAACGTTAGAAATTGTAAACAGTACAGTATTCTTAGGAATAACCTTAGATAGTAAACTTTAATGGGGCCCACACATAGATAAGCTATCGAAGAGACTTAGTTCTGCAGCGTATGCAGTCAAAACAATCCGTCATCTTACAGACGTTGATACTTCTAGACTAGTCTATTACAGCTACTTCCATAGTATTATGTCTTATGGCATACTGCTGTGGGGGAACGCTGCAGATATTAACACCGTATTTGTGCTGCAGAAGAGAGCTGTTCGTGCAATCTATAATATGGGTCCCAGAGAATCCCTGCGTAATAAAATCAAAGAAATAAATATAATGACAGTACGATGTCAATATATTTATGAAAACTTGTTGTACACTCATAGAAATATCAATCTATTCCCTAAAAATAGCGACATACATAATATAAATACTAGAAATAAGGATAAACTCGCTGTGCCCACAACTAGGCTACACAAGATAAATGTATCTTTTAAAGGGCAATGTATACGCTTCTACAACAAAACTCCAAGTGAGTTGCAAAAATTATCAATAAATAAATTCAAACAAATTGTCAAACATATCCTTTGTAAAAAGGCTTACTACAAAATATAAGATTATCTAGAGGATAAAAAAGCTTGGGACGAGTTTTGCTCCAGCTCGAAAAATAACAACTAACAGGCTAAAGGTTTCTGCGTCGCTTCTTTACTTAGCGACAGAAATCAAAAATATCACTTTATTTCCGTGTCAGTGTTTAGTTTTATGATTTGACCTTTTCTAAGTGTACATTTATTGTATTTATGGAAATAAAGAGTTTTTGATTTGATTAACAACAGGTTACAGGATATTTACCAATAGTTTGGTACAGTTTCATATACGCCATGATTATGAAACCGTGATCGCGTTATTCCACATTCCGTGATCATGGCGCAAGAAACTGTGCCGAAATATTGAAAATAACTCAAATCATGTTAAAAACCTGTTGTTAATGACTTTTAATCACGATAGCTTTTATACGACGACCTCTGTGGCGTAGCGGGCGAAGGTCCGCCTGCGACGCAGCAGGTTGCGGGTTCGATTCCCGCCTCGGAACAAATTTGTGTACGATCTGCAGAAATTTGTTCCGTTGTTGGTCTGGGTGTTTTCTATGTATAATAAAAAATATCTATCTATGTAGTGTATTATATTAAGTATATCAGTTATCTAGTACCCATAACACAAGCTCTGCTTAGCTTGGGGCTAGATAATGCTGTGTGAATTGTCCAGCATTATTTATTATTTATGACGTGGGACTTTCGTCGGCATACTTTTAGGTCCGTTGAAAGTTTCTCACCAGTTATCAGCACCTTGCCAGCACCCATAGCCCTGGCGGACATCGCACATAGTATACCAATCGGTCCAGCGCCGACGATGGCAATGTTCGCGCCAATCTTTATCGCGGCTCGGTTGCACGCGTGCATGGCGATCGCCAACGGCTGGACCGCTGCTCCCTCCTCCATCGATAGGTTGTCTGGCAGTCTGTAGGATATGTGCTCATCTATTGATCCGAGTAAACGAAGGGAACGAAGATCGCAGTGGTATCTTTGGCGATTTTGCTTGACTTGTAACTATAATTCAAAAGTCTTAACCAAATATCTGGGTGTGTAGGTACCCCGAGTGTGAGTGCATGAATGCACTCTATTATAAGAACAGAAACCTCTGAAAAAGAGAGCTTCCATTTGTCTAGCTAGTCCAACTCTATTAGGAAGGTGTTTTGGCTCAGACGATGACGATAAGACCACTTAGTCTAGACAGGTCCAGCCATCCACCAGTTAACCATTATTATTTTTACGTAATCGATCTATGCTGGTGTTGACCATTAGGTACTATTTTTACCAGTGACTTTGTAGGTAGGTAACTAAAATAAGGTACAGTAGGAAGAACTCACTTGTGGCAAAAGTCGGCTACATGCTTGTAGTAGCGACATAAATTGCCTGGCACACCCATGGTGGAGCAATACTGCGGACGGTGACACAGGTTGTAACGTCCTGGAATAGACGAGTACAACCGTCAGTCAGTGCCAGCTGGTCGTCATGATCCACCACTCCAACTCAGCTCGTGGATACCACAGGAGCTGATTATATTAGTATTCACTGCTAAGGAGGCATTTTGCTACGAAGGCTAAAAGCATTTTAGATGATCCGCTCATGAAGCCTGCTGGTATTATTTGTAACCTCAACTGCGGTCACCTATTAGATAGTTAAATATAAAATTATTTATTGCACTCTTATCAAAATAATTTACAAACAAAATAAACATCAATAATTACAAAATATGTGACAATCTCTACCAGATGACTAAGAACGTAAGAGCCTATCCTGCCCTAAACGCCTGGTGATTGTGATGCAGCATGCAGCAAACCCCCCTTGTTTGGGGTTTAAGGCATCTTTCTTCAGCAGTCGCCGTGAGTGTGCTAATTAATAAAGCCACCCGTCGAATAAAATAAGTTCAAATTTGTGTAGGTACCTAAACTAGATTTAAGATACCTTGTTTACAATATGTGCAGGCACGACAGGGCTGCGTGGGTTCTATGGCCACTCGGTCCCCAGGCTTCAGTGACGTGACATTGCTGCCCACCTGGAGAAATACTCGTAGCTCTATAAACTAGGTATCTAGGCTAGTTCCTCATTTTAGACCTAATAGACAAATTTCTCGGGTATGAAAATATTATTGGGAGAAGGTGGTAATGTGGCCCCTGCGGGTATTTTGGCCCCCTTCAATATTTCCTTATTGAAACAGCTCCATGTCTTAGAAAGTAGCTGAAATGATAATTTGGCAAAGATTATTTATTCACAAAACAGCCGCAAGAGAGCCCTTCATATTTTTTGATAATCAAGCAAATCTTAACGAGTACCGGCGAAAAGTTTAGCGCGCGCGTTGTTTTTGTTAGTACCTACCTATTCCACAGTTAAGCCAAAAAGTAATTACAAAAAGCATTCTGGATGCACCGCACCGGTGGTTGCATTGATTCTAGGGGTTTAACGTCACTCTTGATTTTAGGAGATTATCATTCAATAATTTCTTTAATTGTCTATCTATCTACTGTAGTTCAATCAATTTAAAACAACAAAAACCTAATTAAACAAATACGTGAAGTGGGAATATTTTATAATAAATGGTAAAAGGCCCGACGGTATGACATTAGTCCCATGGGAGTTGGGGAGGCCCATTGTGTGGGACGCTACATGCGTCGACACACTTGCGCCTTCCCATCTTCCGAGGACATCCGTGAGGGCAGGCGCGGCGGCAGATTTGGCCGAAGATCTCAAGAGGCGCAAATATGCAGGTCTCGACAGAGCCTACACATTTGCTCCTCTTGGAGTCGAGACCCTAGGTCCGTGGGGTGCCGAGGCTCTTCGGGTTTTCAAAAAATTATCTGAGCGTCTGGTCGAAGCGACGCGTGACCCGAGAGCTGGTCAGTATCTGGCACATTATTTGTATTTATGGAAATAAAAAGTTTTTGATTTTGATTTTGATTTTGACAGCGCATCAGCATTGCCATACAGCGGGGCAATGCAGCCAGCGTCTTGGCGACGCTTCCGACTGGTATTGATATGGATCAGTTGAGCTACCTGTAGATTGTTTGCAACGGTCTGCAGTTAGCTGAATTGTTTCAATTGTAAATACCAATTATATTATAAGTTTCTTTGTGAATAAAGGCATATATTTTTATAATTAGCATTTTGTTATATTCGTAGTTTATTACTTAGTATTTATTAAGAATGACTGTGATATTATAATTAAGTACCTACTTATTAATTTAGTTCTCATGTAAGTGACATAATTGTCTTTATGAGAATAAAGTTCTTTGAACCTTAAACCTCAATTGGAACTATAAGTCGTAGTAAGTGTCTAATAAAACCCATCTCAGATCCCAATTACTCAAATGTACTTATAAAAAAATCATGATAAAACGATTTTCATGATAAAATAATTGTATTTCTTTGGATGAGACTCAGATCCGAATACACTGATGATAATTGTTGAATCTTTTAACGTATAATATTCATTAAAAGAACTATTCTTTCAAATTTTACAGGCTAAAAACAAAATAGAGGGCCACATTACCACCTTCTCCGATAAGTATCATTCATTGGGCGTAAAGCTTCTCTCAAACAGACGAGCAGTTGTAGGTACTGCTGTGGCAGCCAGTACAGTACAGTACAGTACAGTACAGTACAGTACCTACAACGTGCAATTCAATAAGTAGGTACAACCTGAGCTCGCGAGTTCCGTCATCATCAGGACGTCTCATTTTTGTATGTAATTAGCGTATCTAGTTCCTGTCCGCCGCACGCTAGAGGCGCTCTTCCAAATGCCGTACACAAATGAAACGTCTATACTATAACTGTGACTTTATCGTCAAACCGTAAGGAGTGAGTGAGTCTATGTGACGTCAGTAACGAGACGTGAACGTGCGTGACGTCTCCCGTCTCCTTTTTCGATACAATTTGGTGGCGCGCCTCTATCGTGCACACAGGGAACTACGCAAATCTCATACTGAAAGGAGACGTCTCGTTACTAACGACAAAAAGACTTACTCCTCTGGTCTGCCTGTGAGAAGCTTAACCCTAGATCACTAAACATTAGTCTCTCAGGCGACACAGTTCCCACGCATTCGCTGTTCAGGTATGTCCCGATCCCGACACTACCCCTCCCCGCTACACTCAGTACCTTCCTAATTTAGTGTTTTAGTACCCTATGCTTACGCATTACATCTGCACGCATTTTACTTCCGGAGTTTTGGCGAATTGTTAGTCTCACAGACTAATGAATGACTAGTGATTACGCGTGTAAAGTGAGTCAAGGTAAGTTTTGAATAAAAGAAAGAGAGTTTTGAGTAAAAGAAAGATATCTTAAAATTTTATCGTTTAATTTTGTTAGTCAGAATGGCTAATATTTAGGGACTGTAACTCGAAAATATGTTTAGTGAGCTAGGGTTAATGTTGATTAAAGGGTACCTACCTTGAGGACGGTCCCCGCGCCCTCGTGCCCGATCACGCTCGGCTCGGACAGCACGACCGCGCCGCACCTGCCCGTGCTGTACAGCTTCACGTCCGACCCGCAGATACCCACGCACGACACCTCGATCAGCACTTCTGTTTGACAATCAATCTAATATAGGCTAAGAACATGGAAAAATAATTAGACTCTAGGTGTGTTAGCAAACGCACAAAACACAAAACAAAAAGCTGAAAACGTATTGATATTTTTATTTTTGAATGGTTTTTATTTCCAAAATTACTGACCAAGTACTAGATCTCCAGGATCATAAAGTATATAGGTATATATATAGGTATGTTACAAAAGTCGCCAACCACTTCATTGTTCATAAACTGCTGAACGCACTGAAAAAGCGTACGAACTTACCATTATCAGCGATTACCGGAACCGGCCATTTTTCCTGAAAAATAAAATGTTTTGATTTTTTTTTTTTAAATGCTTTCACAAAGGTTTAAATTTAAATTTAAATTTTAATATAGTTTTTCTAAATTTTTTTTAGGCGCATTATGAGCAGCAGCCTAAGTTTAGTTGTATTTTAAAGGACGTAGTAGGGTAGGTAGGTACTAGGTACCGATGTATTATTTACGAAAGTATGTATGCACTTACAATCCTTATGTCCAATGGCCCATGTAGAACGGCTGCATAATTCGACATACCTATTTAATATTTTGATTATTAAGATTCACTCACAGGAAAATATGTCAGACGTTTCTTTTTACACTGAATCTTACATCCCAAATCATTACATAATAACCATATTAGGTATCTGCTTAATCTCGTAGATAAATAACATAAAAACAAAACTACGAGTAGGTACAATCTTAAAAAGTAAACAAAGCGATAATGGTTGTTTTATTGTGGGGAGATTAATAAACAGATTGACGCTATAATATACATAACAAAGTAAGTAGGTAGGTAGATATTTATTATCACGTAGTATTTTTCAGATAGCGGTGCGTAGGGTTATATTATTTTATTTTATTTATTTGGGAAACAAAAAGCTTATGTTTAGGTAACAATAAATTCTTAAACTAGAACAAATGAAGCTAAAGACAGTTTCCACTCATAGTCTGTAAAAATAGCCAGAATTAATTTAAATTTTACAAAAGTTAAAAAAAATGAAAAATACAATACTAAATCAAATTTTATGTACTGTGTGCCGATGTAGAAGTAGTAGGTACCTATTTAAAAAAACTAATCTAGATTACAATGAAATTTTTAAAATAGCAGTTCTAAAAGCAGTTTATAATTAATTAATTACCTACCTGGTGGTACTGGTGTTAGTAGGTACTACCAAATCAAGCAGATTGGCAACTACAGGGTGGGGAACTAGGATGGATATATAAATACTGATCATACATAATGTTAGTGTGTAAGAATTTATTAGTGATCGAAGAAGTTAATATTAATTAACTTCTTGAAAGCATTGCGCCTCGTGTTGAAAAGATCTAAAATTTTCGAATATTTTGTATTAAATGTTTGCATGGTCCGCAGTAGATATGTGTTTTTCCGGTAGTTTGTTGCGCAGTTCGGTATATATAATTTAAGGAGATTTCTTCGCGAAGCTCGGCGGGACGGAACTGTTAGTCCTATTCCGGATAAGAGCGTGGGTGAATCAACCAGATTCAAGACAATATTGAGCAACAGTGACAGGTCAGCTGCTTCTGTTCTCAGCTCAAGCGGTAGCAAATGATGGTGTTTGCAGCTATCTATGTGGTCGGGGTTGATGATCTTATGCTTGTAGTTAAGAAATTTCCGCTGAGGTTTTTCAAGCAGAGAAATATATTTAATATACTGGGGATTCCATACCTGCGAGGCATATTCGAATAATTTTTAAAGTTTTAAGTGAACTGAAATCCTTTGTCACCCGAAATAGAAAGCCGAGCATCTTCAGCGCCCTAGAGGTGATTTTCTCTATGTGTTGATCAAATAGTAATTCAGAGTCAAGGGTCACCCCAAGATCAACTATAGAGCTAGTTCTGATGAGAGTTTGGTTGTTGATGTTGTAGGTGTGAGTCAGGACGTTGGGAGACCTACTAAAACAGATACAGAAGCACTTCTTAGTATTAAGATCAAGTTTGTTGATGGTGCAGTAAGAATGTAGACGATCCAAATCACTTTGGAGAAGTAAGGGGTCAGATGGACCCCAATTTTTTTAAAGATCTTCATATCGTCGGCGAATAAAAGAAAATCAGAGTACTTGAAACATGAGCCGATGTCGTTGACGAAGATAGTGAATAGCAGTGGATAAATTAAAGCACCAGGTTTAGTCCCTCTAGTCTTTTTTTAAGTCAACTGGAGAAGGTATTTAGGGAATATTATTAATTATTCTGCTAAATAGCGCTCTATATAATGATAATATTATTTACCTCTCATATTATCATTCACAAAGCTCGAGCATAAAATGGATAAGGTTAATTGGGTATTTGATACCACGAGTTAACCGTCTATTATATAATATTTATTTTCATAAGACACTTGTTTATTTAGTTGTACGTTGCAGGTACTATGCTGCTTACATAAGAATACCTACGTAATAAACTAACCTACTCGTATATTTACTGTCAAGATTTGCTCTGAAAACAAAGAGCTCCATCCTGAATTTCCCAAAATAAAACAAAACCATTATAAAAATATCCATTTTTAATTTATTTTTGTACTTCTATTCTAGCATTTATTACATTCTATAGCAATAATTACAAAACTGTAATTATAATGTTACCTGTACAGATACATTTTTATGATTAACAAATTCGATATTATTTTCCTTATAAATAAACTGGTTAATTCTTGAATCACTTGTCACATTACATACACACTCGGCGAGAGACACCGAGACAGACCGAGCCAGTGTACATGCTGCACTGTCGCGCCTCGGGCCTCGGGCCTCGGGCCTCGGGGTCCCTCGTAGAATGTCGCTTGTCTCGGTACAGTCGGTACTCGGTCCACAGTACTAGTGACCGAGACAGACACACATGGACCTCAAAGAGTGTGTACATGTTGGGTGACTCTCGCTGAGTTAAGAGGTCGAGCGGCCGAGACATTCGACGAGATGTCTCACCGAGTGTGTACTGCCAGCACCAGCTGTTAAAGTCTAAAATTTGTTAGGGTTGTTGGCGTCCCTAGGCTGCACATGGATCATGACCTTGATGCCTTGTCCAGTTCTGGCGACTTCGTACGCCTGCAAGGTTTCTTCGAGATCGAAGTGGTGGCTGACCAGTGGCTTCACGTTGATCTTACCGCTGGCTACCATCGCCAGGGCTATCGGGTATCTGCGGAGACGGAAACATTACTTAGTCGGGGAATAAGGGAATCATTTGTTAGTCCCTTAGTTTTCATCTCTTTTAGACATAAAGTAAAATTAAACCTTAACGAAACTAGTTATGTTTTCGTTCAGTTCACGCGTAAAACGCTGCCATGTACCTAGCCCCTTAGGGTCGAATACCCCGTGATATCTGATAGTAAAAGCATTCTGGTGAAGATACTGACTCGTTAACATATCTGAAGATGCCTCTGATGTCGACCTCCCTCGACAGCGCTCCGGCCAGCGGCACGGTCTGCTCAGGCGCGCCCATGCCCACCAGGACTGCGACGCCGCCGCTCTTGGTGGCCTGGAAAGAAAGGAACCGACTCACCACCAAACTAAACCAACATCTTACTATACTTATCAAATAATTTACCGACCGGTGGCGCCCGCGCGGGAGGCGATAAGCGTTGTGTGTAAATATCTCTTATTTTAGTTCAATGTTATTGCTGGCCTAATGATTCAATTCAACAGTTCAGTGTTTTGCCTCCAACGTAGCCATAGGATCTTTGACGGCCCGTTTGATAAAAAGTTGTCTCTGGGTAGAAGGTTCTTTGAAAAAAAAGTCAGGAAGTAGGTAGAGCAACGAAAGTCCATGAACACATCCAAATTTACAAACCAGCTTAACACTAAATTGTACCTTATATTAAAGACTAAAATAAACAACGAAATGTGTGTGTGCAAACAAAATCAAATGAAAGAATCGACAATTCCAATACAACTTAGCGTGTTCAGCAATCTATGGAAGAGTAGTGAATGGCGAATTTTGTTACTAGTTTAGTTGTGGACTTTTTTAGCGTCCGATATTTATGAAGTGCCGTTCAGGTTAGATCTAAAATTAGATCGTGTTCAGCGATTTATGTCGCTGAGTGTGGCTAAAGTGTAGAAGTTGTAGAAGAGTCACCAGTAAAGACAGCCTCACGGTGGACTGCGCGCCGCTGGCGTCGAAGGAGACATCGGGCTGAGCGCCGAGCGCCTCGTGGATCTGAGAGACGAGCTCGGCCTCGTCGGAGTCCCGGGAGACGAGGATGGTGGCGTCGGCGCCCAGCGACTTGGCGAACTCGAGGCGGGATTCCAAGATATCTGGGGAAGAATATCACATACTATGAATGCGAAAGTTTGGATGGATGTATAGATAGATGGATGTTTGTTACCACTTCACGCCAAAACTACTGAATGGGTCGGTCTGAAATTTTGCATACAGGTAATTCTAATCCTGGAATCAAACAAAGGCTATTTTTTTTACTTTTTATCACATACTTAAATCATTTCCCATGAAATAGAAATCACCTTTAAACGTATAAATAGAAAAACAAGGCGTGCGAAGGCGCGGGCATGAACTAGTAAGTCTATAAATGCTAGTAATTTGGCACGGCAAGGTGTATGTCTGTCGACGGAAGTAGGTAGGTAGGTACCGTGGCGTGGTCGCCACGCGAGCGTGGATGCCCACGGCGCGCCGCGGCGGTGGCGGCGAGAGATTCTAAGAGTGTTGCTATTTGTCACCCACCAGTTATGAGCACCTTGGCGGCGCCATATGCCTTCGCCGTGAGCATGATGAGCAGGCCTATCGGGCCGGCGCCCAGCACCAGCACCGTGTCCCCGGCCGTGACGCCCCCGCGGCGACACGCGTGGACCCCTACCGCGAGGGGCTCCAGCAGCGCTCCTTCTTCCATGCTCACGTGGTCGGGCAGTCTGGAATAGGTAGCCACAGGTTTTTTTTACAAGTTCAAGACGGAACAGTAAATTGCCCACGGTGTTAATCATGCTAGTAAAGGGCAAGTAAAGGACATTCGATTGATATTTACGCCGAAGATTGTTTTTTATTTATTTTTTATTCGTTCAACAAAAGAAGCAGGAAAGTAATTTGCCGCAAACTCGTAAACAGCTAGGTAGGTGTATCTATATCTACCTAACCGTTTATGAGTTTGCGGCAAATAACCAAAAGTTGTCAAATGATTGGGTACAGGTATCTGGGTATCCATTTACATTTAAAACGCTTTTGAGAAGTGGACCCCGTTCGGCACTTGTTGTCATTACCTATTCCTTGCTTCCTTGGTGTCTAGTTCAAAGTGAGAGGAATGTGGAGGTACCTACTAAGACAAGCAGCCTCGGGCCTCGGATCGGTATGCAAGCTCACACAGCACACTCACTTGAAGCAGAAATCAGCCGCATGCTTGTAGTAGCGCACCAGATTGCCGTGCACCGGCGGGGTGGCCGCGAACAGCATGTCGGGACAGAGGTGGTAGCGGCCACTCTTGCAGAACTCGCAGTAGCGGCAGGGGACGCCGGGCTCGATGGCCACGCGGTCGCCTACTTTCAACTTCTTTACCTTCGCGCCAGTCTGGAAGATTCATTATTTGTTTGAAATTAAGGCCTATGTGGCGCGGCATGCGAAGGTCCGCCTGCGATGTAGGGTTTGTGGGTTCGATTCCCGGCTTGGGAAATATGGTACGATCTGCAAATTTTTGTTCCGGGTGTTATGTCTATTTATGTATTGTAGCAAGTATACCAGTCAACTAGTACCTACCTACCCTTCGTACAAGCTCTGCTTAGTTTAATGCTGTGTTCGTGGATTGGCTAGCATTGTTTATGATTATACTAAAGCATCTCAATCAGTTACTTTTCTTCGAACGTATGAACTCAATAATAAAAAACATACAATAGGCGGCCTTATTGTTTAAAGCAATTTCATCCAGGCAAACTTATGATTATACTTAGTCATACTGTGCTTGTGTATAGATTGGTTCGATTTCTCTCAGGGCTAGCTATAGATCAGATAGGTAGGTTAGGTACCTATCTATGAAGATACCTACTCAACTCAGCCTGTGGGCTGAGCACAGTGAGCACAGTGAGCACCCCACTGCGTGCCACTGCTGGGTAGAGTAGAGGCCACTAGAGGCCTCCTCTCATATGCGCCATTCATTAGGTATAATTCAATCCTGAGTACCTTTAACCACTATTTCCTTCTTTTAACAATATCTGGGCTAAGTATAGGATGGCTTTGGCTAGGTATACTATGTATTAGGAAAATTCTTTTTTTATAAATCAGTTATAACATAACTTGGCTTTGTCGACAGCACAATAGTTACCTAGTTATATTCTAGAAATGGCAAGTTACAAAATCCGATCTCACCCAAATGTTATGATTAGGTAGGTAGGTACTTATGTATTAATGTAGCCAGCATCTTGGGGACGCTTCCGACTGCTATTGATTTATGGATCAGTTGAGCATCCTGTTGATTGTTTGTAACAGTCTGCAGTAAGCTCAATTGTTTCAATTGTAAATAGTGACCTACTAGTTCTAATTTATTTCTATTATTTGATTGTAATTTTCTGTGTGCCGGTATAGCGTGCATTCGAGATTGTGATCGTCCGGTCTAAAGTTTTTCGGTGTTGTGTGGTGTTGTGTACCTACTTTCGGTATTCCGTGATGCGGCCTCATGAGCTTTCGGTATTTCGATCTACGGTTTCGTGTAGGTACTTTCGATATACCGTGCTCCGGTATTTCGACTGCCGGTATTCCGTAGGACAGTCTTTTTGCAATTACTTCGCAAAACGCCTTACAAAAATGTGTTTTTTGGGATTTATTGTTATTGTATTAAATTCTATAAAAATTACGATTGTTCAATGGAAAGAAAATAATATTGAAGTACCTAGTTGTTTAAACATTTTTAATTCATTTGGAGTCATTATATTTTCTGTGAGTCCTAAATTGCCGTGCTTTTTAAGTGTTTTTCTCCAGTGATATATTTTAAAACTTGACATACTTACCTATTATCGTAAAATGAGGGATAAACTTTCAAAGATCAGTTACCTATTTGTTTACACAATGTGATATTTTTCATCACATAAATTTCATGCGCTTTAGAGAAATCTTAAGGACGGCAATGTATGTTAATGTATGAATGGCATTCTTGTAGCCCCTTAAAACTTTTATCTACAATTTAAGCAATAGTAAATGTAAAGCAAAAAGTTCTATTTTTAGCACAAATTATTGTAAAAAAAATTATTTTATTTTTATTTTATTTTACAATTTTAGGGAAACTAACAGCTAGGTAACTATTATTACAGAGATGGTGGGTAACTTACGGCTAATTAGAAGTTTCCACAAAAAATAACTAAATTAAATGTTAGTGTCAGTCGAAGAAATGTTAGTAAACAGACGGCGCGTTTGATACCTACCTAAAAAAAGAATAATAATACTAAATAACAATTTTATACCTACTCAAAAAATAAATTACTCAACAAGCGTTTAAGACGCTTGGTTGAGGTATTAAATAAATCTATATCTACTTCATTGTTTCTATTGCTACACAAAGTGATTGCCACTAGATTATTAAAGGATTTGCATGCCCTTAAGATGAACGAGTTCTGCCTATAGTTCGTCCTCACCATTGGCTCGTACAATAGATTAGGCTTGCGAAGTGAGCCTATGTTCGTGCGCAAACCTATCAGCTCTAACAGCTCTGGACAGTCCACCGTTCCGTTCGCTATGTTCATGAGATAGCATAAGTCTGCAATGTTCCTTCGTTCAATAAGGGGCAGGAAGTGGAATTTACGACAGCGTTCAGTATAATCTGACAAATAAATTTTTGCTCTAAACTGCAAGTAGCGTAAAAAACGTTTTTGAATAGCTTCAATTCTGGAATTATAGATGTCATAGCGCGGGTTCCTGAGAGAATGAGAAAAGAGTTAACGTTGTACCTATAGATTTTATTATAGTTTGTAGGCACCTGCACTGTAATGTTAAAGTTTGTTAAGTATTAGTATTTTTTGTTCTAAATTTTGTTTTTGTTCCTATTTTCATATGTGAAATGTTCGTATTATTGACTTTATTGTCTAAAATAATAATATGAATTCACTCATTCCTGGAAATGTTTTCTCTATTCACTTTCTTAACACATCAAGGTAATTGTACTTATCATACCTACCTATCATAGACATTAAAAAGCCATAAAGATAATGGTACACTAGCCCAAACTCGATGTAGAATGTTTGTAAACAAACCAAAAACTCACTTGCTTGGCGCCGAGTTTCAGATATACAAAATATTTAATTTAGTCCTTATCTTAAGTCCTAGATTAAGATATATTGCCATACCCTACCTGACAAGGTACATTAATACTTACTGTAAGTATGTAATATTTTTGTTTCGCAATAAAAATACTGAATACTGATATAGATAATTGTAAGCAATATTTATTGAAGGGGGATCTCAAATAGACAAGTAATGTAAATTGCGTAAAAAAAGACGCGATAACAGAGAGTGTATTTTAGGTTAAGTATGGGTGGTTTGTTAACAAACATTCTGCATCGAATTTGGCTAGTGTATAGGTACTAAGACAGGTAGGTAGCTATCTTTCTACTGTTTGATTGTTCTTCCAATGATAGCATCATACGACCAAATCCTTTTATCATTGCTTATCTACCTAAGTAGGTAGGTACCTACTTTGTAGAATATTTCCTACTTGTGTCTTTCTAATAAACAGAAGAGTTATTAATTAGGTAGGTACCTACTTAGGTATTTTAATTGTTTCCTAGATAACAGAAAATGAAAAAGGGATGGAATTTTTGCTAAAACCTTCAAATCCTAGTCGATGCCTTAAAACAAATTAGAGTAGGTTAGGTACCTATTAGAGTACAGTACTATAAGTTTTTAAGCCATTTGGAATTTAATTCAGCGATATGGGCTCCGCATGAGGCCAAGTACAAGCAAATGATAGAGCGCGTACAAAATAAGTTCACAAGATATTTATACTTCAAGGTGTACGGTATATACCCCTTCTACCCTTTGATGTATCCAACCTTGTTTGTTATAGGCATGGTTGGATACAACAAGCTAGAAGTAAGGAGGGATGCAGCGCTCGCTCTACATTTGCTAAAAGTGTTGAGAGGGATGATCGCCCATCCAGGTATTTTGGAGGAAATGCGGCTGAACCCTCGGACTTTGTGCACAGACGAAGGCGCCCCGCCCTATTGGCAGTACCAAAAGGGCGAACCAACCTGCTACATAAAGCACCTCTGACGCGAAGCATCCGCACGCTCAATTTGATTGCCGAGAAAATAGATCTTTTTTCCTGTTCCCGGAGCGAATTCCAAAAGGCTTTGTTTGTTATTTTATGTTATCATAATTCGTATTAAATGCAAATTTTTATTTTTTTATTCTTATTTTATTTATGAATTATTGATATTGTTAATAATGAATTATCTTTGTTGTGTTGTGTGTGTTTGAATGTTATTGTATTCTGTAAATGTTGATTATTTCCATTTTTATTATAATAAGACTAGACTAGGTACTCTATCGCATTGGGTGTGCCTGTTAGGATAGATGTACGTTTCTTATTAAATAAATAAATAAATAAATAAAGTTTACTTAGTAGGTATTATAGTAAAGTAGGTAAAAGTTTTCTCGACACACACACGAGCTACCTACATTATGTATGTAGTTTAACGATGAGAGATAACATCATACCTACCTTAGTCACAACACGACACAAATTAAAAAAAGAATTGCAAAAAATGGTTTAGCTAGGTAGGTAGGTATTTAAGTTCAGTTTACCTATTAGAAAAACAAAAACCTTTATGTATGACAAATAGGTACCTACATAGATTGTATTATGTACCTAACTAAACTAGGTAATTCCATAAGGCAGGCATGGAAAGGCGATGAGCCACATAGGTACTAGGTACATAAAAGGTAGGTACCTTACCTAGGTATTTTTACTTTGTACTTTTTATCGCAGTTTTTTTCAAGTAGGTAGGTTATAGGTATATTGTAAGTATATAGCTACGTGTGTAGGCTAACGTTATCTTACAGCAAAGACCTTGAAAACAGATTGAAATACCGTATTTAGTATTTAGTATCTAGCTTTAGTTTGTTCTTTCTCAATTACCTTGGCCACGACTCCTGACGCCTCGTGGCCCATGATCATGGGCTCTTTGAGCACGAAGGCTCCGCACGAGCCCGACTGCCAGTAGTGCACATCGGAGCCGCAGATCCCCACGCAGTCCATGCGAAGAAGCACCTCTGTTGGTTACGAAATATTCATCAAGTAAAAGTAACAACTAAAAATAAAAAGAGACACGAATGAAAAAATTGTATCGAGTTTCGCTGCTCGCTCCGCTCGCCGCTATTTAAAATAAATAAATAATGCTGGACAACACAGCATTATCTAGCCCCAAGCTAAGCAGAGCTTGTGTTATGGATACTAGATATCTGATATACATAATACAATAGACTAGGTACATAGATAGATTTTTTTTTATTTATTATACTTAGAAAACACCCAGACCAACGGAACAAATTTCTGCAGATCGTACCTACACAAATTTGTTCCGAGGCGGGATTCGAACCTCATAAAGGTCCAGTCCTTTAATAAATTTCGGGGCTTTCTAGTTTCTTTTGCCACACTTTTCTTAAAATTTTTACCAAACATCCAAAACAGTCTCAAAAAATTCTTACTACTCTGTTTAGCTTTTATAAAGTAGGTAGGTATCACAAACTGGCCAACCTATTTTTGAAAATTCCTTCGTTTAACAGAATAATAAAGATAAAATAGGTGGTGGCGCTGATTTGGGTCGGCGCGGCGTTGCGCCCTAAGCACAGATAGGTATATTTCTACATCTGTATTTCAAACATCGGTACATTTAACTCAGTGATTTCAAACAAAGACTCTAAAAGATCAATTCTTGTAGAATGGGGACCCAAGTTTAAAGAATGAAGACCTGGCGTCTTCACAAACGTTTTCGTGCACTGCAGTCTGCAGCGCAGGTCCGGGCAGGACCTGCAGTTCACGCAGTACATAGGCAGTGTCAGAGAATAACCAATAACCCTGTATAATACGTAAGTTATCGACGTTGTCCAGTGAGTTGTGTAGTTCAATGACGTTGTCGTCGTTCCTACTGACGCTAAAACTAAGTAAACTCACCATCCTCAGTTATTTCTGGAATAGGTGTTTGCACCTGTAACATAAAGATTATTATTACTTAGCACTTACGCGCTAAATTTACTATGTTCAAAGCAATGTTCAAACGACACCATTGCATGATTTATCTTGGCCAGTGAGTTGTAAGTAGTTGTAGTACGCTAGTAAAGCCGGCTTTTCACTATGGGATATAATATAATATATATTACATCTTGAGATATAATATTTTATCGCTCACCATACATTTTGTATGGCACCGTTTACACTGTGCTATAATATATATTACATCCCAAACTATAAATATTTTTTCGATCGAGTGAGCGATATTTGAAGGTCTTTACTAAAGCCGGCTTTTGACTATGGGATATAATATAAATTACATCTTGAGCTTTATATTACATCCCGCGATTGCTGTTCACACTGTGAGATATATATTTTGGAACACACATGATCAGTTTACACGTCTGCACACGAACGCCAACATTCAAACTGAGGGCGAGGCAGGGGGAGGCGCGGTGTCCGGGGACGTGAGGTAAAATATACACCTTCAAATGACCTTCAAATATCGCTCACTCGGTCGAAAAAATATTTATATGTAGTTTGGGATGTAATATATATTATAGCACAGTGTAAACGGTCCCATACAAAATGTATGGTGAGCGATAAAATATTATATCTCAAGATGTAATATATATTATATTATATCCCATAGTGAAAAGCCGGCTTAATTCAATGATTTTGGCGCAGTTTAGTACCTATACCTAAAGCTTCCACCACACTGCTGCGATTTTGCCGCTTTTTTGACGTGCTTCAAAATCACGGCTTTTATATGACTTTTAGTAAGTAGGTAAATGTAGAGTAGGTACAGAGTGGTTGATATGATATTACTCATTGTATTTTTAACGTACGTAATAATTAAACGCATTAGGTAGGTAGGTATTTTTCAATTCCTAATTTTTTTCCTTGTAGGTTTCCTTGTAAACTTAGTAGCTTCACTATTATTAATAGGTATTATTTTTCTCTATTGATGAATTATGTAAAATTTGTACGTCTAATGATGGTCTAATGGCAGATTACAGTGCTCTTAATTTTGTGTCTGGACCTAATTTTGTGTCATACCTAGAGTTGCCAGATGTCCGGTTTTCGACCGGACAGTCCAGTTTTCTACATATAAGCTTGTCCGGTCTAGAAAATCTTGGTAAACCGGACAAAGCATTGTCCGTTTGAAAATAACAGACAAACATTTCGGAATGAAAGTCCATATGGCATTGAGAAAAGGCTATCTGTCAGATAATCAATCAAAAGAATTTACTGAAAACGCTCTAAATGGTTACCAAAGAGCACTAGCTTATAATAGAGAAGTGGCAACTTTGAAAATAACAATTATAATTATAAGGCTTTTAGTTGTTTAGATCTTGAAAGTGGAATATTGCCTACACTGGATCAATTGATTGATTTATGGTCCTTATCTCCTTGGAAGCAGCAATCTCCCCCTGAAAACATTTATGAAGATCTGGCTGCACTTCAAAGTGTTTTCTCTTCACTTGAAGGAAACTCTCTTAACATGTGGTGCAGATTTTTTAACAATGAAGCAGCCCCAAATTTATTGAAAATCTTGCAGTATGTTTGTAGTAGGTATCAAATGCTTTTGTGGAAAGAATCTTTAGCGTCATGGGAAATATATGGACAGGCGAAAGAAATCGTCTCACTGTAAACACTGTAAAAAGTGAATTGTGCGTTTTCTTTAATATAACTACTAGTTGCACTGAATTCAAAGATACCATCTCAGGCAATAAAACCTTATTAAAAGCAGTGACATCGAGTACTAAATATATGAAACAGTAGATACCTACTCTAAATATCGAAAAATATAATTATTTTGGTAGTTTTTAGGTTGGTTTTCAGTAAATTTATCTGTTAGTTAATAAAAAAAATTTAATTGTCCGGATTTTTATTTCAACAAATCTGGCAACCCTAGTCATACCTATACCTACCTATGTAGGTACCTATGTGTACCTATCACAAATAAATAAATGAATTGAATTGAACAATACCTAGGTAGGTAGGTAGGTTAGGTACCTACTGGTAGACGTGCCTGAATTTAACGCGTGAGTTCAATGACATTTGTGACTTCACGGGTAATGCTAAATGTTATTGAGCTAAATATTTATGATTAGAACAAGTTCAGTGCCAGGGTTGGCTAGCAAGTCTAATAGGTAGGTATTTGCACATTGCAGTAGGCAGAGAGGTACAGACAGCAAACCCCCTGCTTAACGCATGCAGGTTTAAATAGGTACAAAGGTACAAACCTGTTAATCGTACCTAGGAGTTTTAAAAATTGAAAATAATTTTTTTGTTAATTTACCTAGGTAGGTACTAAAAATAAAAACAGGACGAATAGATACTTAGGTAAAAAAGGGATTCTACCTGCATTGTGTTATGCAGGGGGGATAGGTAGGTATTTAATTCTGACGCTATCTGTACCTGTACCTACCACTCTGTAATGTAATGTTATGCTTGGTTTATAATAAACCAGTTTGTATAAACACCAGACAATATTACAATCTAGGTACCTAGGTAGGTACCTGTACCTACTACCTACCTACTAGGGCTTTTTGCATTCGAATATTATATTGGTTTGAATATTCGAATACTGAAATTGCAATGTTCGAATATTCGATTAAAATCAAAAACACCAAACTTAGAACTCCGAGGTATATCCAATCCATACAAAACTTCTTTCGGGTTAACAAAATGACAAAGTTATAGGGTTCGGAAACACTCGGGAGTGCCGCGTGCGACTGCGTAGTGCATTCGCGTATTCTTATTTCGGAAAAAGGAAATCGAAGTTTCATTTTCGTTGTCGTGCAAATCCAACTTTTATGTTGCTTGCATAAGATAAGCCTTAGCATGAAAACGAATCAAAATTTGATTTCGTTTTTAAGAGCACGGGTCCTGTCTCTACCGTCTATCCGTCGCTGTGTTACCGTACCGTTACATAAAGGGTCGCCACCTTTTTTTTTAAGAAAATGGAGTCTAATTTACCTGGTAAGAGATTAGTAATACTTAGTATTAAAACGGTACTTATCCTCAATGGCAAAGAACCAAAGTGAAAAGATATAACGGCGAGCGGAGCGAGCCGCGAAATTTTTTCAAACTTAAGTGGCAATTGGCCAAAATGGCAAGAAAACCATGACCATGAGTGATTGATAATGGCAAACTGAAAGAGCTGCAAAGTGTGCGTAGTGAGCAACACATAATTTTCAGGCTTTGCAGCCACTGTTGCCCAAAATGACAAGCAAGCTAAGGCAGCACCATGCGGAGAGATCGTGATCATTTTGAAGATATTTTTTTCCAGCAGAGTTATTCACTCTCTCTTTCTAAAAAAATACCTCGTAGTAATGTAAAACGAACAACCTATGTTTATTAAAGGGAACAATAAAAAATAACTTGAAAAACCAAATAAACTATTTTCGCATACTTTATTGTGCATATATTCAGTATTCAGTATTTTTATTGCGAAACAAAAATATTACATACAGTAAGTATTAATGTACCCTGTTAGGTAGGGTATGGCATATAGTATAGAGTACGTTAGCACGAAATAAAGTAGGTAGGTACAATACTTTATTATAAAGTACGGGTGGCAACCCTAGTTACTTACCGTGTTTATTTACTTGTTATTGTGTTAAATTTTATTGTAGATATTGTTAAAATACCTATTCACCTAAGAAATCAAATAATATCGCAAAAAAAAATGACTTCAACGGGACTTGAACCCGCATCCTTCCGTCAATACCGGAATGTAATTAAATTACCTAATTTAGAAAAATGTTTTTTCACGAATTTGTGTTTGAGTGTTCGTGCAAATTGCCAATGTTTCGTTACAACTTTTTGTTACTGTATATTTAAGTTTGTTCATGCAAATAACACAAAAGAATAAAAGAAGATGTGGTTATAATACCTAAAAATATAGTTTTTTTTCTATTATTCGAATCGAAAAAAATCGAATATTCGAATATCAAAATTTTCGAATTTTTGCAAACCTACCATTGAATATTTGAAAACTTAGGTTCTTAAGTAAACCTAGTTCAGAATGAGGAATAAGTACCTAGTCACCAAACAAAATTTCACATTTCTATTAAATTATTTATGGCAATTAGGTACCTATAGTTAATTTTACTTCAAATACTTTGTAAGTAGGTACTACAGGAATTTAATTATTTGGTAAAATGGTACATATACCTACGTATAAAATTTAATGTATCTATGTTTTAACCTTACAGACAATTTAATCATGTGAATGTTAAACTGATAATGTTAAACAAGAGTTCACAATGTCATCTGCTATTGATACTGTAATGGAAATGTATGGTAGGTATGTAAACTGATGTAAACAGATCGATTTGTCTCCAAGCGCTCAACAATATTAAGGAGAACAAATTGAACTGTGCAAATTAGCCAATTTAAATTCATTGAAATAAACTCGTAAGTACAGAATGCTCGGTGCATTCTGTACTTACGAGTTTCTGTTCTAAATCTGGTCAACGAGAAAAAGATATGCCAGTCATAGTTAAAGTTTTTTATGTAAAATGTAAATAAACTCACCAATTGTAAATCCTTAGGTTTGTAAAGAAGCGCGGTCAGGTTGTCCGTTGCCATCGTGTACGTGTACTCTGTCTGATCGTGTAGAAACAACTGGCAGTCTGGCAGACGCACGATGCAAACCAACAGCGTAGAGTTTCTGTAATGAATTGAAATCCAAGTCGAACCGACTAACTGACGCCGCCGACGATTACGTAATAAAGAGGGAGGTGTGTCTGTAGGTACGTTGCTTGCGGTTTTATATTATTATTTGGTTGTCGATTTAATATTGAAATGGTTTTCGCAATGCCAAGGTCTTGGCTTGCCTTATTGATTTCTATCATAGCAATGTCAACGTGTCTCTTTTGCAGTTATTTCTGTGCATGTTAGGTACCCATAGCGATACTCTAACAAGACATTTATCGAATTGGTGGATTTATTTTTATATTATTGATCCACAAATATTAAGTAAATAATATTGTATAATCTAGTATTCTATATTCCTTTAAGCTCACATGTTTTTTTTGTTAATTAAAAAAAAACAAGATCTTATTAAAATTTGGCAAGGAAGGAAAAATGTCCAATTTTAATAAGATCCTGCGCGCCGCCGCCGCCGCCGCCGCCGCCGCCGCCGCCGCCGCCGCCGTCGTGGAAACGTAAAAGAAAGACTCCAGACTGTTTTTAATAATGTGTATTACCTATACCTAGTATTACCACAATATAAGTATACCTAAACAGGTTGTGGTATTAGGTACCTATCTTAGGTACCTACCTACCTACTATCAAAATACAAACACATAAAGCACTCCACCCAAATATGATAAAGAAACATTCGCTTGACTGATGGGATGGGATATCTTTATCAGTTGACGGGGCGGTTCAATAAACTGGCTAAACTAAATTTAATGCTACTTTATGTGATAGTGATCAGACAGACGGCATAGGGTGAGTAATAAATAAATAAAATAAATAAATAATGCTGGACAATTCACACTGCATTATCTAGCCCCAAGAAAGCAGAGCTTGTGTTATGGGTACTAGATAACTGATATACTTAATACAATACACTACATAGATAGATATTTTTTATTATAAGTACATAGAAAACATCCAGACCACAAAACAAATTTCTGCAGATCGTACACAAATTTGTTCCGAGACGAGAATCGAACCCGCAACCTCCTGCGTCGCAGGCGGATCTTCGCCCGCAGCGCCACGGAGGTCGTCTATATGAGTTAAAAATAATAATCAGTTAAACCTTTGTCACCCATTGAACTACTATTCCTAGCGTATGGAACGGACACCCGCGAATAAACAACTTTGCGCCATGAGTTGTTGCCGGCCGGCAACAACTCATTTAGTCGTTCGCCTACGCCCATCGTGACACCGCATGCGAATAAAACCAAATTAAAATGCCGTCTTGCATGTTAAAAAGGTCGAAAAATGAATCAACTGCGACGAAAAAAGATAGTGGCTTGATTTATCATCGGTAAGTAAACCGAATATCAAGAAAACCAACCAAAATTAATTTTTGTACATTATTTTCTATTGTATTCTATTGGGTATTTTTTCGACTTTTTTCAAAATATTTCAAAAAGTATGAAACCTACAGAAATTTGAAAAACTGTTTTGAAACGTAAAAACCGATACCTTTCATTTGATACCCCACTCGGTGAAGTAGCCCCCCCTTTTGAAAATTATTCCCCCCCTTTTTGACCTTTTTCAAAAAGTGTTCTTTTTTCAAACTTCCATATTTTTCGTGCAAAATATAGATCCATATCTACAAACGCTCCATACATTTTAAAAGGACCGCTCTGCAAACTTCGGAGATAGGGGGGAGGGGGGGCGAATGGGTATTTTTCGACTTTTTTCAGTATATTTCAAAAAGTATAAAACGAATATTGAAAAACTGTTTTGAAACGTACAAACCGATATCTTTCATTTGATACCCCAATCGGTGAGGTAGCCCCCCTTTTTGACCATTTTTCAAAAAGTGTTCTTTTTTCAAACTTCTCTATATTTTTCCTGTAAAATATAGATCCATGTCTATAAACGCTCCATACATTTTACATGGATCGCTCTACAGTCTTCGGAGATAGGGGGGGGGGGGGGAATGGGTATTTTTTCGACTTTTTTCGAAATAGTTTAAAAAGTATGAAACCTACAAAAATTTGAAAAACTATTTTGAAATGTACAAACTGATACCTTTCATTTGATACCCCACATGACCCTGTAGGTATCTTTTAAAATTTCGGCATCACAATTTGAATGGAAAATATTCATTTTCATTTTTATTTATTTTCATTTATTTTTCTTTAAATCTGTACAGGCGCACGAAATGTATTATTATTTTAAATTTCAAGTTGATAGCTGCAGTAGGTAGTTGCTGAGTTATTAATTAAGGAGGGAAAAAGGATAGACAAAGCGAGACCATAAGGGTTTCGAAACCGATCTTCGATCTTCGAAGCCCTAAAAACTAAATAACCAATTGAAAAAATCAGGACAGCAATATCTACTAGTATAGTATTATAATATCTGTGGCAATATACAAAAAAAGATGGATTGATCGTTCAAGAAAAGAGAGTACATGAAAATCCTTGCGTTGAAAAAAAATTGTGGGAATAATTGTGCCGAGATTAGTGAAGAAAGAAGGAAAGGATTATTTGATCAGTTTTGGACCTTGTCCGCTGAAAGAAAACAAGATCCGTCAAGTGCGAGTGTAACTCGCGCGCCGAGGGTTTTGAACGTTTGTCAATAAATATGTACCAAAAGTACCGGTTAGAGACTTCGCAATTTAACGAATACCTAAGAATAGTAGGTACCAACCTACATTTCAGATAGATCTCTCTGCATGCTTCGGATTAATGGGTGGTTCGGTTAAGGTGGGTAATGGTAAATTTTTCGACTTTTTACGAAATATTTCAAAAAGTATGAAAGCTACAGAAATTTTAAAAACTGTTTTGAAATGTCCAAACCGATACCTTTCATTTGATACTCCACTCGGCGGGGTAGCCCCCCTTTTGAAAATTATTATTTTTTGACCATTTTTCAAAAAGTGTTCTTTTTACAGACTTCTCTATATTTTTCCTGTAAAATATAGATCCATATCTACAAACGCTCCATACATTTTAAACGGATCGCTCTGCAAACTCCGGAGATAGGGGGGGGGGGAATGGGTATTTTTTCGACTTTTTTCAAAATATTTCAAAAAGTATGAAACCTACAGAAATTCAAAAAACTGTTTTGAAACCTACAAACCGATACCTTTCATTTGATACCCCACTCGGTGAGGTAGCCCCCTCTTTTGAAAATTATTCCCCCCCTTTTTGACCATTTTTCAAAAAGTGTTATTTTTTCAAACTTCTCTATATTTTTCCTGTAAAATATAGATCCATGTCTATAAACGCTCCATACATTTTACATGGATCACTCTGCAATCTTCGGAGATAGGGGGGGGGGAATGGGTATTTTTTCGACTTTTTTCGAAATATTTTAAAAAGTATGAAACCTACAAAAATTTCAAAAACTGTACTGAAATGTACAAAATGATACCTTTCATTTGATACCCCATATGACTCTGTAGGTATCTTTTAAAATTTCGGCATCACAATTTGTATGGAAAATATTAATTTTCATTTTTCATTTATTTTCATTTTTTTTTCTCGAAATCTGTACAGGCGCACGAAATGTATTATTATTTTAAATTTCAAGTTGATAGCTGCAGTAGTTTTTGAGTTATTAAGGAGGGAAAAAAGGACAGACAAAGCGAGACCATAAGGGTTTTGAAACCGATCTTCGATCTTCAAAACCCTAAATAGATGGTATTAGGTTAGTATGAATGTCGTTAAAGGAAGAAATTAAAAAAAAAAGAACATAAGAGAGTAATTCAAGAGACAATACTTTTAAATATTTTATTAACGATGGAGAGGGTCGACGCCCTATATGTCAACAATTTTTGCTAAAAACTCTGGATATTACTCAGCGATACGTTTACTACACTCTCTCAAATGCATCTATGGGATCAGCAAAAACGGAATCACGAGGAAGAGTTATTCCAAGAAATAAGACATCTGACACAGTCAAGGCCTCAGCTGTCAATTTTATCTTTTTTTTTGTTACTGTAGTGAACTATAATTTGTTATTGTCATAGGAGATAAAAATTATTTTTTTATTGAAGAGAAACTAGGGATGGTATCTCTAATAGGTAAGAAAACTTCCAAACTTTTTGTAACGAGAGATGTTTTTGATTTAGATTACCGAGAAAGTAAGAAAAAAATATAGAAGTAAGCTAAGAAGTTACTGCTGTTCCTAGGTGATTGTCATTTATATAAAAACTTATCTTTGAACAATTTGTAATGTGTGTTTTATTTCTCATTTCATAAGTATTAACAAGATAGGTAGGTATACCCTATGTATGTACCGTTTTATTTATCAATGTTTGAACCGCCAATTTCTGCAAACTTCATTATTCAAGTATGATTACAACCAATTTATTAAAAAAAAATCGGTCGCATAAACGAATTAGCCATATATTAATAAGTTTAAGATATGATATTTAAATCAACTTAGGTTTGAAATATGACCAACTCTTTGATTAAAGCCCTTAGCTTAGAGCCAATAAATGCATGCCTAGGCGGTTAAGTCACTCATAGGCGGTTAATTCATTTAGCCGGAACAAAAATAAGTAAAATATGGGTCATTTTGTATTAAGCGACATTTATCTTCGTTAAAAATAGGAATATTAAAAAAAAACATGAATCCGATTATGGGGAATATGTTATAAAAACAGCATTATCCTTCTTTTTTTTAAAATAATGTTTTTTGCTAATGCTGTTTTCTAAAAATCTACACTTTAAACGCTCTAGTGTAAAGTTTCAAAAATGTCGGTTAATACAAATAGCCCGGAACCCGTCGATACGTAGTTAGGCGAAAACAAAAATATTGATAAAAAAATTAAAGATTGCTATTATTTTTATAAAATAAATTCGATAAAAATAATAAATAGTAAACAAACAGTTATGTTTTAAAATTGACGTCATCCAAGACGGCAAAAAAATATCGTACCTAAATATCTATTCGTCTTTATTTTATAATAGGGTTATTGAGTAAATTAGGTTTTAACTTATTAAAGTATATTATTTAATAACCATTTTTCAAATTTAGCTTATTGTGACAGAGTGACCTTCAAGAGACTAAGAGGTAGGTAAGGTACCTGCTCCCGTCTATTTACCTACTCGTTACTAGCGATAGTCATCAACTCGTTGGGTGTTTACCAAAGATAACATCAGTTAATGTTATGATTATGATATTAAAAAAACCTTTAGCATTAATATTTACAATGTACTTAGTATAATGTGTTTAGTATAATGTAAGGTCAGTCCAACAGTTACATAATACAATAATTATACTTTATACACTTACTAGCGACCCGCTCCGGCTTCGCACGGGTGCAGTGCTGGTACTAAATATACTACAGAATCGGGCCCCCCGGCCGCAGGTACCGCCGCAACCGCTATGTCCCAGCACCTAACCACCTGCGAAAATATTTATTTAAATTACATGCTGTAAAGGGCCATATTGATCTATATTAAATGCACTTTGTATTTTAAGGTACGATTAATGCTGTATTGCTTAGTAAATAAGCCATTATTTCTTGTAAAAAGTAAAGGATAAAAATGGTTGGTGTGGGTTATTCCTAAGAGATAGACATATAGGTACCATGGCTGACTTTTTTGTAGACTTTTTTAAGGTGTACAAATGACTGTAGTTCAATACATATTTTGATCTATCTCGTAGGGATCAGCCAGCATTTGCAATGAAAGCGCAAAAAATGTGTATATTTAGTGTTTCTCTACTATAATATGAATGTATTATACATATAAACCTTTGTCTTGAATCACTCTATCTAATAAAAAAACCGCATCTAATTCCGTTGCGTAGTTTTAAAGATCTAAGCATACATAATTATAATTACATACGCACAGACAGACAGCGGGAAGCGACTTTGTTTTATACTAGGTATGTAGGCATTGCATAAGACTTGTCTTACTATGTTTCTGTTAGTTATTTGTGTAGGTAAATAAATACTATTGGACTATTGACTCCCTGACTCTTGGATGTTTTGTTTATCTGTTAGTCCACTTGTAAAATAAATAAATGAATTTGAAATTCCTAATACACTTAGGCACTGTTATAATATAAATTATAACATATAAAGAATTTCAATTTCATTTATTTATTTTACAAGTGGACTTAGGTAGATACTGTTATACCTAATTTATAACTGTACCTAAGTGTATTAAGAATTTCATGGAGGCAAGGAGCTAGATCTATGTTACCTATGAGTACCTATAACTTATATTATAATCTATCTCCTTGCCTCCATGATCCTCCTATGATTTATTAAGCCGTTTAGTTGTGAAAAGGAAAGAAAGACAGAACAGACAGACAGTTACCTACCTTCTTTTGATAGTATAAAATGCGTTAGGCAGATACCTACCTACGATATTCTGATTTGGCCCGCTTCATATGCCAAAATGTCCTATGCTACTCAACACAACTGCCCCGAGTGCAATGTCCTATTACTTTGTTATATTTTGTCCCGATTGGCAGTGGACATTCTAGCTGCCACCCACTTGCTTTTGACTCACGTGGGGCCCTGCGATGACGTCATGGGCCTCCCGTTTACGCTGGGGGAGCTCGCTATAACAACACAGGCTATTCAGTCTACACTGAGTGGAGAGTTCAACCTGACTCAGGACGTACAAAATGGGTGGAAAGTGAAGGTAAAGATTTCCGTTTGTCTTTAATTAAGATATATATTAGATACTTATAGGTAAACAGCTTAGAATATTATGGGAAACAGGTAACGTACCTAGGTACTTAATCACATGAAGTGAGTGCAAAGAAAAAGTGTTAGGTATTTAAAGGAAATTCTAAATAGTGTTATTTTTCATAATATTATAAGTAGTCTTTCACCTTCGAAATTAAATTAATCTTAAAATTTACGTAGGTATTTTTTGTATTTTTATAGGTTTCATTTATGATGATTTTGTTTTATCACTGGAATCGTTATCTATTGCTGAAATGAAAATCTTAACAAGGCAATTAATTTTACATCTGCGAGTTCACACAACAGCAATGCTGTAGTTTTAGTGTTCGTTCACTATATTTAATGCAAACAATTGGAAATACCTATTACTGTGAGCGAGTGTTTTCGTTTAGTTGTTATTACAGGCCAGTTGTTGAGTAGGCGCTGGCTGGGAGAACGTACCATATCTACCTACAGATTTTATTAAGATCTATGTTACCTACCTAATAGATGTTTTTCTACTTTGCGTTGTATTACTTAACAGGCTACGATGCAAAAGTGCCAAGACCTTCGCAACGTGGACACGTGCGACTTCCTGAGTGAGTTTCACCTCATCCACGACGGGTGCGGCGATGATGAGGACGAAGATGAAGAGGAGATTTACGGCATGATCTTCCACTACGCCAAACCTGAGTAAGGTTTATATGAATTAAATTATATCAATAAATTACCTACCTACCAATTGTAAAGAATCAAAATATCCAGCAAAAATAATCGTTATTAAAAGGTACCTAAGTTTTGAAAGCTGGCGCGATTGTACCAGCCCACAGTATACGAAAAACAAAAGGGGATCGGACCAGCTTTTAAAATTTACCTATAGCTAGGTAGGTAGGTACCTATTATTTTATCTGTGTCTATTTTTGATATACTTCAGGATAGAGTGTCCCATCCAGGCGGGGAGGTATAAGTTGATCGACTACCCTTTCTTCATCGAGGACAACTTCTTGGCCGTTAGCGAAACCAAGATATCCACCAGCGTGTTTGGATACACTCTGCGGTTGAACGGGTATTCTCCTGATGAGCAGAGGGTGAGAAGCGGTTTTTATATAGCTAACAAAATAAATGAACACATAATTTAGGTAAATGAAGAAATTTGAGAGTTGCCTTTCCAGACCGACCAAATCATTGCTCAATCGAAAAGTCGTATCAGCCGGACTGTATCCCGTATCATTATTTTTATAGCCATACTTCCACTCGCTTTTATAGACAAAAACAGATTGACAAATTTGGTCTATCTGCCTCATTTTTGCTAAAATGGTCACTTAGTCAGTTTAACCTTTATCGCGGCGAAATAGATTCTTATCCAACAGGCAATCCTCAATCGCACATAGGTACTACCTAGTTAGAAAACTTTTAATAACTTTAAGCTGCAAGACTTTTTAAATCGGGGGTTTATAATAATAAGTATTAAGAACTTATAATTCTCAGATATTTTGCGTGGAGTCGTATCTACAACTGATGTACATGCGCAACCGCGACTGGCTGGAGAGTCCACACAACAAAACTAAGCACAAGCAACGGAGCGAGGAACCAACAGACGAATAAATCATTATAAACTTAGGTACTATAGCTGAAAATATTTGATGATGAAACTACGGGAGTGACATGGTTTTGTAACTCCTTAAATTAATAAAGAAAAAATAATAAGTGTAGAGTCTGTAGAGTAGTTTTATCTTAAAATGTACACTCGAGAGCATAGAAATCGCACACCCCATACATTTTCATTTTGACCCTTATTTTTTACTAGCTGTACCCGCGACTTCGTTCGCGATTGACATAGGTACCTGCCGACTAAATAAGTTCACATTTTACCACAGTTTCTCTCATATTATGAAACGCCGTGCAAAAAAACTTCGATGCGCAGAATTGTACCTGTTACACTTTTGATATAAGTATCTTTATTTAGGTACCTAGTTAAATTGTGTATAAATCATGTAGGATCTACGGGGGATAGCATGCATCTTCAATCCCATTCTTTATCCACACGACTTTTAGCTACGACTCGGCTAGCTTCAGTGTTAAGAAGTGTCATACTCGTTTCACTTCTTACTCATGGTTCCGTTCAGCTGGGGCCCTATTCTGCTAAACTAATCGCTTCACTATGACAGGGGTATCGTCACAGAATGACACGTTTTGGTATTCTTCCTTAGATGAAAGAAATTATGATGAATGCAGATGGAGAGACGCTCGTCAAAGTGTCAAGTTTGAAACTATTAATTTATCTCGCACGCACTATCTGGAGTTTTATTAATCTAAGAATTCTATGTGATGATTCTGCGACGATTCCATTGTCATAGTGAAG
Organism: Eupithecia subumbrata; assembly: GCA_949316285.1. Classification (NCBI taxonomy): domain Eukaryota; kingdom Metazoa; phylum Arthropoda; class Insecta; order Lepidoptera; family Geometridae; genus Eupithecia; species Eupithecia subumbrata. The sequence continues at coordinate 306,774 of OX438643.1, forward strand.
CCATTTTATTACAGAATTGGGCTCCTGATCCATTTGACTGGACCACTGTAATTTTTTTTTTCGTTAGCAGGTAGGCACAGTTGATTGTTTACCACAGTAAAAAAATTTTTTCTGTGACCACTTACTCCAACCAAACTTCGGTGGTACAGTTAACTGGACCAGCTAAACCACCAAATATCATGTCCATGAATATCGCATGGACCATTTGCACATTTTACCTACTTTGCCTGAAATAGGCATTGACGCACTCATTCGTTAGGTTCCTACCTACTTAGGTAGGAACTTTACTATGGGTGCGTCTTGGAAAAATATATAGATAGGAACTTACCTACCCTTTATGTACCGATATTTTTCTTTAATCTACAGATTATTTCTTCAATCTATTAATTATCTACTTGACTATCTACTGATTTAGTCAAATTCGATCTTGTAACACTGTTTCTAACAAAAAGAATGCATGAAATCGGACGACTACTAATGAATTCTAAATAAGAACACATTTTGACTTTCATATCTCTCCCAAGAGAACCGTGCCTAGGTACTGATATCCCAGATAAAATGCATCCTATGTTCCCTAGTAGTATGAGCTCAAATCATGCCAAGTTTCATTTGAATTCATTCAGTAGCATATTTTTACTTTCATCCACCCTCCCAAGGGAACAGCACTGATTCCGGGATAAATAGTATTGCTCATTTGAATACATTCTGTACTTTCGGCGTGATGCGCGACCCAGGAATTTAACTTTTATCCCCCTCCACGGGGAACCTTATTGAATTTCGGTATAAAATGTATCTTTCCCCGTAGTATGAACTCAAATCGTGCCGACTTCCATTCGAATTCATTCAGTAGTTCCGTCGTGATGCGCGGTTAAAGATATTACTTTTTCCTCTCTCCCAGGGGAACCTTACTGGATTCCAAGATAACATGTATTCCATGTCCTTCCTTGTAGTAAGAACTCAAATCGTGCCAGGTTTCATTCCAACTCATACCGCAGTTTCGGCGTGATGCGCGGTGAAGGAATCTTACTTTTATCCCCTCTTCCAGGGGAACCTTACTGAATTCCGGGATAAAATTTATCTTTCCTCATAGTATTAACTAAAATCATGCCGACTTGCATTCGAATTCATCAAGAAGTTCCGTCGTGATGCGCGGTTAAAGAATTTTACTTTTATCCTCTCTCCCAGGGGAACCTTACTGAATTCCGGGATAAAATGTATCCCATGTCCTTTCTTGTATTATGAACTCAAATCGTACTAATTCAGTCCCAACTCATTCAGCAGTTTCGGCGTGATGCACGGTGAAAGAATTTTACTTTCATCCCTTCTCCCAGGGGAACCTTATTTCGGGATAAAATGTATCTTTCCTCGTAGTATGAACTCAAATTATGCCGAGTTCTATTCGAATTCATTCAGTAGTTCCGTCGTGATGCGCAGTTAAAGAATTTTACTTTCATCCCCTCTCCCAGGGGAACCTGACTGAATTCCGGGATCAAATGTATCCCATGTCCTTCCTTGTAGTATGAAATCAAATCATGCAAGGTTTCATTCCAATTCATTCAGCAGTTTCGGCGTCATGCACGGTGAAGAAATTTTACTTTCATCCCCTCTCCCAGGGGAACCTGACTGAATTCCGGGATAAAAAGTATCCTATGTCCTTCCTCGTGGTATGACCAAAAAACATTCCGAGTTTTATTTCAATATCTTCAGTAGTTTCGGCGTGATGCGCGTTTAACAAACAGACAGACAGACAGACAGACATGAATGAAAAAAATTACAGTTTTGGCTTCAGTATCGTTAATAGAGTGCCCTCCAAAAAAATTTTTCAAAATATCTTCAATGTACAGAATTGGACCTGTTACAGTTTTATTATAAGTATAGATAATTAAAGTTTGGTTGCAATTATAACTTAAATTAAATTAAAGTAGTGGGTGTGCGATTTCTATGCTCTCGAGTGTACTTTTATGTCTTCACCATACAATACCTACATAAGTGTGAAATCCTACCAGTCGAAAGTTTGTGAAATATGAATTTTATTTTGTTACATAAGTATGATCTCCAAAACTTTTGAACAAAAAGATGAAATTTGGTGTATTTAGTACATAAAGAGTACCTAACTTAGATAATAGGCGGCTTATTCCAATAATCCCCTGCCATAATCCCCTGCGAAGGGGATTTCTGGACTTTTTGTCCAAAAATCCCCTGCCGGTTCAAAGAGAAGACGCACAGGGGATTTATGGACAAGAGTTCCAGAAATCCCCTGATCCACTTATTTACACCGTAAGTAGTTTTTCGTTCTTGAAATAATCAAATGCAAACCACTAAGTAACCTAACCTTATAAGTAGAACATCAAAACGTTAACATTACAACAAAAACTACGAAGATTGGTCCTAATGAAAAGGTTAACTTAATCGAAATGTTGAAGACCAGTTAGGCTACTTATTATACCGAAAATAAGCGGGCGAAACCGCGGCCAGAAGCTAGTGTTGAATTATTCTAAACAGAGTCGGAAGCTACATAATAGTGTCGATTCTGTTGTACATAAAATAAACTATTTAGATACTCGTTACTCTTACTACTATCATAATTATTAGTTTAGTTTTTGTACCAACAGAATAAATATCAGTGGCACTGGCTAGGTGTGTGGCCCGTTAACAAAATCTTGGAACTCAAATGAAAAACCGCATAGTAACCAATATATTTGTATTTTAATATCTCAACAATGCTTCACTCATCCCACCCCCACAAGCCGTGGCTCTCTCTGATCGTCTCTCTGTTATCTCTGCGGTCTCTAGTGACTGCGCTGGCTTCTCCTTTAGCGACTGCCTTTTTCCTCTCCATTTTCTTTTGCACAGTCAGCAAGTTCTTCTTGACTTGTTGTTTGACTACGTCGGGAGCTATCGTGCTGGCTGAAGTGTATGACCGCATGGACCTCGCGTCTGATAGAACCTTTTCTATCATCGCCAGTCGGTATTTCTGAGAGTTTTTATCCGGTAGATCTGCTACTGTATCGGTTTGGTCAGGGTTTTGGTTTGTTTTGTTTGTATCTTGGTTGACTTTGTCTGTTTCTTGGTTCATTATGTCTATATCTTGGTTGATTTTGTCTGTATCTTGGTTGATTTTTTCTTTATGTATGTTGTTTGTTTGGACTAAAGTCGGTATTTCCTCATCGTTGATGCCGAGTGCGCGACTCTTGGTCGTGATCTCCGGGACGGTTCGCTCGTCGTTTTGTATTGACTCGTTTACCTGGAAGGAAGGCCATTGAGTATTAATCTCCGACACCTGAGAATAAATAGGCGAAACTGTTCCAGTCGCAGGCGCATGCGCGGACAATGACCTCATCAGGCAGGTCCTTCAAGAGTAGAGAGAACTAAGTGCCTGATAGAAAGGATGATATTGGATTATGTTTTTTGACGTGGAAGATAGCTGAGGAGAGATCTATGAACCAGCAGTGCTATGAGCGCTAGGCAGGGTTTCCAAGATGAGTACATTACATAGCTAGTCAGTCTGTTGACTGCTTACTCATTTTTATTCATGAAGTTCGATTATGAGGGTTGGTTTGGCGAAGTCAAATTTATTGCATTCACTGCCCAGTCAGAGCTGCCTGCTTAGCTCTCGTACATCCACATGTGCAACATGTGCAACATGTGCAACATGTGCAACATGTGCAACATGTGCAACATGCCCACTCAATGATAGGATACATAGAAAACAATTTCGATAAAACCAGATACTCTGTAAGTGAATTCCTAGTCAATGACTATAAACAATTTGTAATTCCTCAAAGACGAACCTTTTCCTGATCTTTACATGCCTATTTTAAACTGGGGTATTTATGTAATTTAATTTAATTTATATTTAATTTTACTTGACGAGAAACTGATAACACCTAACTTTAGCTTAACATTGAGTTAACCATTGTTATTGTGTATTTATTTTTCAATAAATGTTTTCATTTCATTTCATTTCATTTATTATACCACACAAATACAAGAAACAATACACAGAAAATGCTTAGAAAAAAGAAAGTATACAGGGCGGTCTTATCCTTGAAACCGGATGTGTTTGCTTGATATTAGGTTTGGAAGTTAGAGGTGTCAATTGGGATGGCACAAAAACTGAACAATTACGACAGCACATAAAATATTGTCGTCGATTTTTTGTAGGCTCCACGGCTCCACCCCACTGCTGCGATTCTGAAACGCGTCTTGTGTCGTGTGTCGCCGTACCGTACTACTCTGTCTCCGGCGACCGGCCTCCTCGCTAAATCGCAAAACGCAGCTTCGAAATCGCAGCAGTGGAGTGGAGGCTAAAAGAAATCGACGACAATATTCTATGTGCTGTTGTAATATGGGCTTATTATATACAGGGTTATTATTTGTAATTCACTGACACTGCGTAAACTGCAGGTTCTACCCATCATCACGAACACGTTAGTGAAGACGGCAGCTCTTAATCATAGTGTCAGTTACATTACCAATAACCCTGTATATTGTGGGCGTATGGGCTTTGTAGGCGACCTCTAGGCGACAACGGCCGAACTACAAGGCTAACTTGTCAATAGAGGAGCAAACAGCGAAAAACGACGAAGCATGTAAAAAACCCTAAGTGCTTCAATAAACATCCGTTAGATGTCGTGTCGTTATAAACAATCTAAAAACAATCGGAAGAAGCAAAAAGAGAAAGTAATCCTGGATCGCGCAAACACTTGATTCAGTAACAACTGACTATATACAACTATCCGACATCAACTGTCGGTCGAAAGACCACCGGGCTCAGTGGACCAGATGGGTCGGGCCCGGTACAGAGGAGATCTTTTCTGTTCCTATTTGGGGGAAATCCACCTTTACCCCCAAACTGGTGACCTCCGTCGTGCCAGCCGTCGACTACCTCGGACGACTCCTGCCGAAACCCGACGACTGGATTTCTATCTTTTTAATTATTTATCAATCTGGATAATCTGGAAGCCAGCAACTCAGCTTGCTCCCGAAATAAAAATGATGACATATGACATCACTTATAGTGCTGTCAGTTAAGTTTAGTTTGTTGTGCATTCTGAATTGACACCAATTTAAAACATTCACCTACCTGTTTCCTAAGTGTATCCAAATCATCTTCATTGACCTTCGTACTGGTCTCTTCAATATCTTCGTCAGAATCCACTTCATCGTCGCTAACAGCAAGGCCTATTCCCATTTGCTAAAACAAAAAGAAAATTTGTATGAATAAAAATTTAATGTCTGATGATGATGCCCTCCTAGCCACACGTCGGCCACGGTGGCCAGTCTCAACGAAGGCTAGCCAGGTGCACACAGGACACATTATAGTGCACAAGTGTGCGCGCAAACACAGGTGCACTCTCTATTCCCTCACTCTCATGATCCGATGGGACGGCAGAACGACACGACCGGAGATCAATACCTATCGAATGCCTAAATAGATAGCCACGTGTAGATAGAGGCACAGATTCCTACATCTGTGGATAGACCTTCTTTTACTTTATATTCAACTAGTTTCTACCCGCGCGGCTGCGCAGGCGGTGTTTCCATGGAAACGTTTACAGCGCTGCGTACATTAACCTCATACTGCTGCCGCACAGCGCAAAAATGTGCATTCTAATATGGACTTCAAATCGTTATCTTTAGATAACATTTGACGAAATAGCGCACAAGCTTCAAGCGAGTGGCCTGAGAGCTGTCGGTCACCTGACGCTATCAATACAAAATGCATCCAAACGTCGCGTCGCGTCGTCTGGGGGCGATCCTAACGGGTTTGTTGTCGAACTAGGCCTACATCTTCAGTAGGTAGCGACAATCGACGTGGTAAAAAACTTTTTTACCACGTCGATCCCGTGAGTACCGAGATCTACGCCTAGTTTGACCAACAAACCCTCGCCTCTAAGCAAACCCTCGCCTCTAAGCACCCAGGAATGGTCATAAAACCCTCCAACTAGCGAAGTCTCACCTCCAGCAGTTGATCGTCGACGTCCTTGGTTCGCTTGTACCCGGAGCATGCTATCTCTGTATCGAGCGCGTCGTCCTTCTCTAGGTCGGAAAACTTCGGGTAAAGTTCGCTCTCGTACCCGAAGCGACGCTTGAAGAAATCTCGCACGCATTTCACGTCGCGGTCGAAGTAACTGCGCGAGGAAATAATATTCTGGTCAGACATTTATTTCCCATAAATAATAATACAACCACTTGCATGAGAACCAATCTTATATTCTAGAATATTGTCTAAAGTAAGTAATTACTGACAAATAAAAATAACAAAACGTTGCACAGTGGTACCGCCCATAGGACATAATTAAAAAAAAAACTTGTCAGCTACCCTCAATTTAACTACCTTTAACGATTAACCGATAAACGAGCTACCCTAAAGTATAAATATTCTACCCATTTTACCTAATAATCACAACATTTTTGACCTCCGAAGTTAACACATTATTACGTTGCACTCGCCTTATCAGTAACTCACTAACAGGCATTGTTTTTGTGACGGTGAATTCTCGGAATTGCATTGTTTTTGAGTGGTTTTGTGACATGGATTTCCAAGATCAAGGTATGTTTTCACTATTAAGTTATAATAATAAATTTTATTTGACATTATTATGAAGAGTTTTTACGTGCTACGTCATACAGGATTTCTACCAAATTTTTATCATAATTGTAAACTTTACATAGACTTACAATTAACTTGCTACATTAAGCTACTATTCTCACCTATCTTAAATTATAGATCAAACTGTCTATTTTGAGAATGTAAAGGTTTTATCTGCAGACGTTTGCAGATGTGGGTGAGGTCGAGAATCTAGATATTAGTAACTTAGATTCTCGACCTCACCCAGAGAAGCTAGAATCGTTTGCAATACGTGTTGATGTTTTTGAAGAACAGCTCCAGGTACGGCAGACCATATCTCAAAGATATGCATCCTTGAAAATGTACATTTAAAAGTACCTGAAAAGAAAATTTAAAAATTTAAGGTACATATTTCTCGTTGACCGTTCTACGCCATAGCCTACGCAGTCGTAGAGGCAGTATAGCAGCTACATCTGCAAACGTCTGCAGATAAAACCTTTACATTCTCAAAATAGACAGTTTGATCTATAATTTAAGATAGGTGAGAATAGTAGCTTAATGTAGCAAGTTAATTGTAAGTCTATGTAAAGTTTACAATTATGATAAAAATTTGGTAGAAATCCTGTATGACGTAGCACGTAAAAACTCTTCATAATAATGTCAAATAAAATTTATTATTATAACTTAATAGTGAAAACATACCTTGATCTTGGAAATCCATGTCACAAAACCACTCAAAAACAATGCAATTCCGAGAATTCACCGTCACAAAAACAATGCCTGTTAGTGAGTTACTGATAAGGCGAGTGCAACGTAATAATGTGTTAACTTCGGAGGTCAAAAATGTTGTGATTATTAGGTAAAATGGGTAGAATATTTATACTTTAGGGTAGCTCGTTTATCGGTTAATCGTTAAAGGTAGTTAAATTGAGGGTAGCTGACAAGTTTTTTTTGAATTATGTCCTATGGGCGGTACCACTGTGCGTTGTGGGTAGACGTAAGTATGACGACGACGTGAAGAAAGAAATAAAACAATACGAAACATTATGTTCAACACATTTCAAAGATCTAGCGATCAATATTTATAAACCAATACAATTACTCAAATAATTTTAAGATCTGGCATATTGTTAATGTAATAATTTTGTATTTTTGCAAATAAATGAATAATTTTGATAATGAAAACAAGCCTTCACCAAAGTGTTTGGGAAGACAAATCCAATGAACCAGTCCCAGACTCGACGGGTTCGTTGTGCGTCGTTTTGTTGACTTCCTATCAATTAATGAACACAAAATTAATAAAATAACTTATCTTTACATTAAAGTCATTTATAACGGGATATTTACCATGATTTGAGTTTTGAGCTTTCCAATATTTCGGCACAGTTTCATGCGCCATGATCACGGAATAAATGACTTTAGTGTTAATAACCATGATGGATTTAAAAGTTTTATCTTTACATGGTATAAAACAAAGTCGCTTCCGCTGTCTGTCTGTCTGTCTGTCTGTGCCTATGTAGGTATGCTTAGATCTTTAAAACTCCGCAACGGATTTTGATGCCATTTTTTATTTTTTACTTTTTACGAGAAATAATGGCTTATTTACGAAGCGATTTTAAGGAATACAGCAGAATATCCTTAGCCAATTAAGTACCTTAAATTCATTGTGCATTTAATATAGATCAATATGGCCCTTTACAGCATGTAATTTAAATGAATATTTTCGAAGATATTATACATTTAAAATGCAGGGACATAGCGGTTGCGGCGGCGCGCGGCGGTAACGGCCGAGGCGCCAATTCTGTAGTATATTTAGTATCAGCATTGCACCCGTGCGAAGCCGGGGCGGGTCGCTAGTATCTAAATAAAATAAAAACATACAATAGGCGGATTATTGCTTAAAGAACTTTCTTCCAGGAAACTATGGTCACCTTCTATCTCCATCATCAGACCAACTCGATGGTGACCTTAACATTGCACTGTCAGATCTGAGCCGCCTCCATCCATCCTCTCACTCCTGACTCCTGCGACCGCTGCAATGTCGTCGGTCCATCGAGCTGGTCTCCCCACACTCCGTTGCGCATTGCATCGCGGTCGCCACTCGAGAATCTTTACTCCCCAACGGTTAGGCGGTTAGCACACTGCCACGCACCACGCTGCATGTTGCGTGACGACGCACCTACGCGCGTACTTGCGGAAGAGCAGATCTGCATCATCGTGCGGGTTTTTTACGCACTAACGCGCGAAGTTGCGTTTTGTGGATTCACGGCGACTCTGACTCATTATTCAAGCCCTTCCAATCACGCACCGCACTGCGGGACTCGGTGTGCCATACCTTGCGTCTTGCGGCACCTACGCGCGGGGATGCATGTTTCTCCGCGCCTGAGCGCGTGATCTGCATGTACGCGCGTGGATGCATTTTCTGTGTGTTGGACTGTGCGTGTTTTCTATACAAACGGATATACTTACAAGCAACGTTAGAACACGCATTCACGAAAGATGCAGCGTGGTGCGTGGCAGTTTGTTGATCGCCTTTTCGGTTCTGCGAGCTATGGCCTGCCCATCGCCACTTCAGCCTGCTTACTCTGAGAGCTGTTTATTATAATAATAAAGATCATGAAATGAACGAACTCACAGCTCAGCATTAGTATGGCTGGTAGACACCATCTGTGGGAAGTCGATGATGATAGGCTTGTCATCGTTGTCGATCATGATATTGAACTCGTTGAAGTCTCCGTGGATGACTCCACAGTTCCCGAGCCGCACAATCAGGCCCATGAGCTCTTCATACAACGCCTCTGGGTCTTCAACTGACGTTACGTGGGTCCTGAAATGTAAAAAAGAAGCAAAACCACTATAAAATCTACCTAATAAAGAATCTATGCAAACGTTTTATGGTTAATTCTTAACCATGGCATCTGAGAATTAACCATATTATAATACTATGGGAATTGATTTATGGGATAAAAAGTAGACTGTGAATTACTGCACACCGAAACTACTAAAGGGACCTTCAGTAGCTTTGGCGTGTGAGTAACGAATATCAGACCATCCACTCCTCACATTCACAATTATTGTGATTTAACTTTTCAATTAAATTCTTGAGTTTTTAGGATTGAAACACGGAGATTATTATTATTGATTTATAGACGAGCAGCTGAGAGCTGATATGTCTATCTCTATATCACAGTGCTTTTCAAGTTTTTCACTAGACTAGTTTGTATCTTGTTGTGGTCAGATTGTGCGTTCGTAACCAGTGGTCGAGACTATTGTTGAAGCTGTTCACAGAGGGGGCTGTTACAACTTCTTCAGGAAGCCGGTTCCAAGTGTGCACCACTCGGTTACTTAGGAAGTGTGAGCAATATTAGTGGCACCTTGGGGTTATATATTTTTATGTATGTCAGGCAGGTTGTAGGTGTGCGATAGAATTTTGAAATTTTTAATTAGATCACCACGGAGGCGTCCAGGGTCTCCAGGGTCGTGAGGCGTCGCGCGGCTCGTCTCTCTGGGTAAGACATCTTGCGAAGGCTTATGGGAATTTTAGTGGCTTTCCTTTGCACACTCTCCAGTACGTTTATGTCCTTTTGTAAGAAGAGGCTCCAAATTAGAAAGCCATATTGTAACGAGACAAGAGGTCTAATAAAGGTTTTATAGATTTTTAGGAATATCTCCACCGCCATTGTCTGGAAAGCTCTTCTTATGACATAGATAAAGGAATTAGCTTTCTTCACTATTCCTGTGATGTGTTCTTCCCATTTGAAGTTAGTATTAATCATAATGCCCAGGTCTTTTTGTTGGTTAACTGAAGGGAAAGGGGTGTTCAAAGTGTATTATTATATATTCTTGGGGTTTGTTTGCCCCAGATATAGAACACTACATTTAGATACATTAAGTTTGATAAATTTTATAATCCAGTCTTTAGTTCATGTTTGGATACGGTTTAAGTCTTCCTGTAGTTGTCCTGAGTGAGTAATTGGGTTGGCAAAGAATTTCCCATCATCAGCAAAGAAGACTGATTTAGATTCCAGGCATTCAATAAGATCAGTAATGTAAATCCCAAACAGATCCGAAAGGACCGATCCTTGGGGTAAGGGGTACACCACTAGGATTATTGGTTATGCTGAGAGTACTTATATGTATAATGGAGCTCAGTGCATAAGTAAGCTATGCATTTTTAGATTTCAAATACCTACTACTGGCCTGTTAAACAGTGCTATAAAAGAAAATGTTTATTTTGGTAAATAAAACTTACAAAGGTCCACCATGAACCAGCTCCATCACAACGCAATGCCTGTTAAAATCCACAGGGCGAGGGACAGGGAAGTCCCGTTCATACAAAGCCTTCATGTATGCAAACTCCTTGGTAGCAGAGATGCGGGACAAGTAGAGCCAAGATGCTTTGTTGCGGTGCGCGTGGTAGTCCCTCTTGTCTTTTATGTTTCGGAAGCATGTGCGGCCTAGTCTGCAAAGAGACATTATATACTGACTAATGTCCTAGCCGAATTTCGACCACGGCAATCAGTCTCTTCGGAGACTAGCCAGAATCGCAGGACATATTATACTGTACGTTAACGTAAAGGAATTAGCATTCACAGAATTCATTAAAATTTGTGCGTAGTATACGCGAACAATCATATATTTTGTTAGGCCTTTTAAGTACCTGTGAAGTTTCAAGCACAGCGGGTTCCTATCCTCATCCGCCACTGTGTAGATGTTAGACTCCTTGCCGACTCCGATCTGGTTACCAAAAGATGCAATCACCTTACGATTCGTCAGGGCTTTAAGTGCCAAGTAGTCATAGCCACCATTTGTAAGGCGGTATCCATCATCTATAAGAAAAAAGAAATCATTTATGTTCTTTATTCTATTGTTTTTGTTTTTAATTAACATGTTACATTATGGTCTAAGATCCGGCTGCAGAATCAGTGCACCCATCGAGTAAGAGCTAAGAACCACATTTTTACGCATATTTGTGTTAAGGAGAAAATATTACTAGGTTGCCTATCAAAATGTGGCAACTAGTATTATTAATAAAATTATTGAAAATTGATTCTTGGGAAAAAAATCACCCACTTGTTTTTAAATAAAATGTTGTTCACTTCACGGCAATATATTATAAAGACTCGCCATAACTAACCGACAATCACTGACAATGCGACGTATGTACGTAGCCGTGCAGGTGCAAGGCTGGAGTAACCGGAATAACAAGAAGAAAAGAACCCAAATTATGTTAAATTTCATATTAAAAGTCATATACAGTTGTGAGCCAAATTAATTTTGTCTTAAAAAAATAATATTGAGTATTATTACATCAGTTATCTGAATTATCCGGATTTCAATGCATTTTAACCGGATAAATAAAATAGACAAGTTATCCGGATAATTTGGATGCGAATAATCCCGATTGCAATCTCTAGTCATACCTCCAGCTGGCAATTGCTATCCTCGTCTGACTGGTAATTTTACACGCTACCTCTCTTTCACTCTACCTTCAATATTTACCATCTTTAACAGCCGGCAACACTTATTTGCGACCAGATTTAAGTAGGCAACTGTATATCAAAACAAACAGAAAATTATTTGCTTTAATTTTGAAGTGAACAATATTTTATTTAAAAACATGTGGGTGATATTTTTGACGTGACAACGTCTTATAAATTGGTTTGTCGGGTGACACTTCAAGAAACTGCGTTACGCTCCGCTCACGTTATGCGCTCACAATGAGAGCGAGTGAGAGGCACGCGTCCCTTCCACTCGGGCATGGTTAGCCCGCCTAAGAGCGAGAGAGACAGACATAAAAAGTGAAAGGCACGTTCATCCTTCTTCCTACTATACGAATGAATATTCACATTAAAATTATTTTACCACTCAAAGTCGTTGTCACGTAAAACTTTCGCCCGTATACCGACTTTACAGGCAACCAATTTTTTCCCAAATATCAATTTTCAATCATTTTATTATAAATACTAGTGGCCACATTTTGATAGGCAACCTAGTAGAAATATATTCTCCTTAACACAAATATGCGTAACAATGTGGTTCTTAGCTCTTACCTGATGTGTGCACTGTCTGCAGCCGGATCTCGTACTATTATACTTTATTCCTCTCTCCTGTTTTTGGTAGATTTCATGGCCTTCCTTGAAATAAATATGCAATGTTTATTTGACAGATTTGATTCTTAAGTATGACTGACCCTACTGATCGGTGTCATAAAAATAATGAGTGTTATTTTTTTTTTATCGTCCCACAGGCCCTCCCCAAATCTTTCCACTCGGTGTGGTGTGGTCACACCCGTTTACTATCCTAGAGGTCAGCTTACAATGTTTCCCTCGTTCATAAGTGAGTAGCCTATGTTTACAGAGATCCTTCATCAGTTTGTGCACGCCTCCATGTCGAAGATTCGCTATTGACGCCACCAGTGACCCGGGAACCAGCTCATGGTTCTTCATACCCATTTCCACCTAAAAGCAATAAGAACTACTTTAACACGTTCGCGCGAACAAGCCGTTTTCTCGGACTGCTGAGATTGACACGCAATTTTTCTATACAATAGTGTACGACGTCTACACACGTTCTGTTGTTATTCCTCATGAAATTATACTATTACACGGCAGAACGTGTTAAGCCGTCCATAGTCTATAGACGTGTAGTCGCTTCTCAAATTCGTCCGTCTAAAAAAACAAGAGTTTTTGGTGGAAATCCTATCTACCAACAAACCTAAGGCCCGTATTATGAAAGCTTGTCCAGCATAGACCAATGCTTGAGTGACGTTTATGCCATAGAAAAGCGTTACTCAAGCATAGATCGATGACTGAGCAGATTTCATATTACAAGCCTTATTCACTTAGAACTAAAACAACCTATCTTGTTTTTGTTTCTGTGTTTGAGATTTGATTGTTGACTAGCGATTTTGCAACAGGTACACCTACTACAGTCTTATTCCTGTGCCGTTTGCCTCTACCTGTAAACTTACCTATATTTACTCAAAATTCTTGAGAAAACAACAGCTTATTCGCAAGATATTATGAAATCCTACTGTTGCAAGGTTCAAACGATAAAACAAATATAATATCAACACAATTACTTACGTTTTGTCCGCAAAATTCACAAAAAAACAATTGTTGCCACGCAAAATGCGCGCGTAACAAACGCGCGTCACTCTGCGGTGACACAGCTAGGCTGAGGTGTATGGCAGTGTGCGGGGGGATACGACTTGTAATGACGTTGTGTCGCGGGAGCAGCCCATAGCCACATTATTTTCAACTCTATGCTTAGGCTCATATTTGAACCGTCCCAAGTGACAGTAAACGCTTGATATTTTGATATGATGTGACACAGAGAATGAAATTCCCATATTTGTATTAAAATCAAACGTGGCTAAACGTTCTGCCCACTAGCATCGGAACTAAAAAGGACGTGATATTACGTTGTGTCACCTCACTTAATCACCGAAAGGACTTGAAATGACGTTCTGTCAGAGAACGTGTTAAACGTAACTTTTAGACGTAGGTACTTAATGAATTTTATTGTGTATTTTCCAATGGTCTTATTTAATGTAAATGTTTAAAATGTGTTTAAGGTACCAGTGGTGCTGAAATAAATGATTTTTATTTTTATTTTTTAAATGATCAGGTTAAACTTGGATTTTGAGGTTATCAATCTTTGTTTACAATATTATCTTACCGCAGTGAGGACACGGAAATCTTCAGCGGTTAGATATCTTAATATAGCCACATCTAGCTTTCCCATCTTGTAGTAAAATTCCTCGTTTTCAATAAAATAGCAAAATCAAACAAAACAAACAACAAAACAAACCATCCTCTATGCGAGAAAGAAGACAGACAGACAACTTCCTTCAACCTCAGCAGAGACTTCAACTGCAACTCAACTTCTTTCTTAATGGCGCCGCTTGCTTTTCGCTACGGCTCTGCCAGTGTCAGTAAGGAGTGTCGTAAACTTCAAAGATAATATTATGATCGGTTCTAAGAAAGTAGAAAAAAGGGACTAAATTTTGAATCAAATTGATTTATCTAATTTTAATAAGACAACACAATAAGCAATAGGACAACACAACACGAAAAGCACAATGACACAGAGAGGATATTATACAAGTATAGACACAATTTTTTGTTTTGACAGACTAGAATAGAAAGAAAAAAAAAAATATCTTTTCACAATGCTAAACGCAAATGTAGGTAACATTTGCGTTTAGCATTGTGAAAAGATTTGACATTGGTTTCGTGTTGCCAGGGCAAAGGTTTAGTTTAGTTCCATTTTAATTAATTTCTACTCTTTTCGGTCCAACTATACCTGAAAATTGAATTAAAAGGTATTATGTACCTACTATAAACGTTGAAAGACTGAGATAAAAAATATTATTATTGTGACTTACTAAAAATAGAATCAAATTGTAGGTAGGTACCCACAAAATTGCCATATTTTTCATCCTCCCACACTCAAATACATTCAATTCATGTAGAGCAGACGAAGCGCCGAACTTTGCCGTCACGCGAGTGAAGCAAAACATCCAATCCAGAAACTCTGCTTCTGTTCCGCTGTTTTTTGTGTCTGTCGACATAAAAAAACACTACCTCTACTGACCTAAGTTTGCAGTATACTGTCTGATTCTCTACCTCGTCACGCAATTACATTCAAGCCTCAGAGATTCAAGCACGTACCTACGTCTTCAGTTCCTTGCTAATAGCATAGTATTATTATATCTGTGCTAATAGGTACTCGTTTAAATTTAAATTTCAAACATTCGAAAAGTGAATTTGCAAAAACTCACTAAATCCACCATTTCATTCACGGCGAAAAAAAAGTTAAAGAAAAAGACAAGAGAGAAGAAGTGAAAATGTAACGTGGAGCCTTCTACTTTTTAATGAATGTGGCCTCCTGGACATGCTATTATATATTGCCTATCTATTGAGCCACACTGCATGCCTTTTTCGTAGGTAAGGTTTACTCTGGGATGTACCAAGGTCGTTTGGATAGGCGTTTTGGTCCGAAAAGATCCGCAGAGGCAGAAAGAAGTCCGAAACGGAGCAAAAAGGTCCGCACCGGCAACGCTGAAATTTTCTTTTGATTTCTTGACATTGATAGCTCTTATTTATCTTAGGCTGACATTGACAAAATTAAGTAGGACCGTTGGACGGAAAAAATCACCTTTAAATTAACACGAAACTCAGTCTATGTACTCGATTGGTAAGGCAATCGCGAACGAAGTCGCGGGTATAGCTAGTATTTAATAAAAACGTACTTAATAACTAATACCATCATACCTAAGTCATTGAATTGTATTTTTCGGGTAAAACCTAACTTCATAAAGAAACCCAGTCCACTTCCACTCTCAGTAGTACCTATTTCCGCGCCCTGCTAGGGTACCATAGTGCCTCTTAAACATTACTTAAATACTAAGACCTACAAATATACACAATGATTGCAATAAATAAATAGAATCACTGGGGAGGCTTGTTAACGCACCGGTTTTTTCCCCATAAAAGTCTACCGTATCTAAGAAACCGGTGTTAAAACGCCTAAAAAAGCCTCCATAGTGATCCATACATCACTGACGTCGACCGTGCCTTCAGAAGGCGAATAAACCGATATATATTTTGATCATCGACAAGTCAACGGGGTGAAAATTCCCATCCACCCCATTGATTGGGTGGCTAATGGGGTGGTTGGGAATATATCGTAAATTTTCACGGAAAAAAACATAGGTATGTGAACAAAGGCCCTTACGGTACCTACCTACCTACAGCAAAAGTGGTGATCAGGGTTTAACAACAACGATAAGTAGGTTCTTCTGCATATAATTTTATAATCTCTTTATTTATACACGTGGCACGAACAAAATAAATATTATAAAAATAGACAAATTTAGTTGCTTACAACTAAAAATTTACAAAACATTCCTGTCATTGTTAAGTAAACGTAGGTAAGTGTTTTAAATTACATATTTTAGCAAGGCTAAGTACCTATGAACTTAAGCTCCAAATAAAGCCATATCAGGAATTGATAGCGCAGCAAAGACTGTGAAAACTAGAATAGAATACACGGTGACTAATATATCCCTCTTAATTTTGATTGAAGGGTCTAAATCCGCCGTTGTCATATGATGCCGTTTTGTTCGTACAACTGACATTACCGTGCGCGTGTTCACCTTATGTTTTGGTTGTTGCGGTGCTTTCTCATAACTTTTTTTGTTAAGATCAACCTTTTTGATCTCTTTTACTTTCTTCTCAACGAGGTCGACCACTGGCAGCTCAATTATATTACTAGAGTGGGAGGCGTACGACACCTTGGAACACATCGAGCGGTAGTCATCAAGTGAGATCAAGGACTGAGAGGAAGGTTTGGGGAAGACTTTATCCAGGGAATTACGTGCGCTTGTACCATGGCTTAGGACGACTGGGAAGATAGACGGAACATCTGTGAATGTGTTCTTTAACTCTTTCTGAACGAACATGTCAACGCCCACTTCCTTGTCGACCAAATAAGGTGGATTCGGGTCGCGCAAGCTATTTGAGATGTAATAGGAGTAAATACCAGTTTTAGGATCAAACTTGTCAAGCGACGGAGTCATTGAGATCTCGCGGTGATTGTTGACCTCAGCAGCGGCCCCGTTCAACACAGTTTCTAGATTCCTACATTCTAGATCCTCAGGCGGGTTAGGACGCGTTATTTTTTGTATCTCATTAAGTAGTCCCACCAATATATCGAGAGATGTCGTGTATTCTACATCGTCTTGAGCGAGTGTTATGGCTTCAGTTGATGCAACAGTTATAATTTGTTTGTTAATAGATGATTTCTCGGTTATGGTAAATTTATCAACTTTCATATTATCTTCGTGGCTATCTGAATCCACTGCGCTGAAGAACTCTGATACAGTAAATGTTGGTTTGCTGCCGAAAGCCTTTATAAGGATGTCTTGGACGTCTACTTGAGCTGGCTGTTCTATGTTCGTTTCTTGATGAACTCCTTTGAAGCATTGACTAATTTTATCAGATTTGTAGCCATGTATGTCCGGAGCGGAGTGTTCAGGGAGCGATGTTTCAAGCCGTCTCATGGTTAGTTCAGGATTTGGACGAGTTTCTGTTTCGGGGAGAGGGAGAGGGAGAGGGTATGTGTATCCAACCGTCGCTATCTGCACAGGAATCTGTGCGAAGTCCCAATTTAGGTGAGGACCAAAGCTGGAGACAGCTTTCAGATCGGAAACGTTCGGTCCTGTTGATTTAACAATCAACGATTTAGTGTCGCCGGCCTGAAGAAGGAACACATGGTTTAGCGATGGTTTGGGCGACAGCATCAAGTTCTGTAGTCGCAGACGCTTTCGGAAGGCACCGGAGAGCTGAGAGTACAAAGCGCTCTCTAGTTGCTCCAGCTCTGATGTAGAATGAGACGCTTGCAGCTGGGCTTGAGGGTTATCGAAGGTATCGTTGTCAAAGGTGTCGTCCCGTTTATCCCCGTTACCTTGGCTTTGGACGGCTGTTTTCAAGGATTTATCATCGAGTACACCGATATCGAAGTCCGAATCAGTGCGTCTGCTGTTCAAATCTTCATCGGTGATTGAATTTATTTTCCCGAGCGTATTTACGTTTAAGTTAGTCGTCTCTTCATCGGTAGCTGTTGAGGCCTGGTATGATACTGGTGTGTTGGTTACCATGGAGTCTATAATGTGGTGCAACTCTTGGCCGAGCTCATCCGCTGACGCTGCCGAAGTAAAATTAAATGTTGTAGTGATTGATCTATTTTTCTTCACCGATATTCTATGTGCAAAAGTATGGATGGATTGATGATTGGATGTTTATAGCCTCATCCATCAGGACGAAACTTCCCACTGAATGGATCGGGCTGAATTGTGCATACTCGTACAAGTACCTACCTATTCATCATTATCAGATATAATTGCTTACAATTTTATCTGAAACTCGACGCCAGGCAAGTGAGTTTTTGTTATTTGTTTAATAACATTTTACATCGAGTTTAGCCAGTGTTTAGTTCTTAACCTGGAAATGCATTAAAGGCTTTTAATTTAATGCTATTCCAGGCCAATTTTCAACGGAAAAACGCGTACGAAGCCGCGGACTGAAGCTACTAAACTTCGAATAGGACGTCAATGAAGCAGAAAACTATCGACAAATGTAGTAGGTAGGTACACCACCCCACAAAAACGTGAAAACGAGGCCAAGTTCCTTGGACGCCTTTGCCGATAATAGGGTTGAAGTCCTAGGGGCGCCAAATCTAATCTTATATCTACACGTCGGTCGGGCAAATTAAAACTGTCAGTACTTACAATTGGTAATGTCGATGTCGTGGGGTAGAAGCAGGCGGCGCGGCTCGTGCGTCACCTGGTCCCGCGACATGCTCGTCTCAGTGTGTCGAAACCGTCCGTAATGGCTCCTAACGTAGGACTCCACCGCCACCATCTTTTTTCTAAAAAATATAGAAAGCATATACATAGTTTTTTATTTATTTTAACCGACTTCAAAAAAAGGAAAGGTACTCAATTCTTATAGTTTTTATTTTAATGTGTGTATGTCACTGGATACCTATCTCCGCCAATGGGCTGATTCTTTCACTATTGTACAGACAACGTCAGAATTAAGTAACCCCCCTGCATAACACTATTTTTTTTACATAATGTTGTACCCACTGTTTTTATGTTACCTAAATAAAAATATAATTTACTTTCGACTTATAAACTCCTACGATTGACAGGTTTGGATTTGAACCGGCATGTGTTATGCAGGGGGGTTACTTATTTCTGCCGCTGTCTTTACAGAATCATTGCGAGGTGGTCCCATCATTTTTTTCCCGACGGAATAGTGTTTATCCCGTCATGCTTCAAAAACAACATAATACTTTTGTCTTCCTTTTTCTTCTATAAATCATCTAAATTTGGATGATTCTTTCGTTGTTAGGCGCTGCCTCCCCTCACACTAGCGCCGCCACCTGTTTTATCTAATTATTACGATATTATAGATAGATAGATAGATAGATATATCATTTAGCATCAGCCGCTTATCTCTGCTTATGACCAACTACAGGGTACTCCAAATCAAGTTAAATTTTTTGCTAGAAAATATTTTATTACAATAGGTTTTAATGTTTTTTTTTTATTTATCTTATTTTTAATATATACCGGTAATTCATTAATGAAATGGGGAATTAAATATTGGGAAGTTCTTTGGCCGTAGATGTTACTAAATCGAGGTAGGTTTGGTAGCCACCAAACTCTATATTCGATTCTCTGTCAAACTGTACATAATAAAACTATTACAGAGGCATTAAAAAAAGCTTATGATAGGTATCATAAACTGGCTGACGTTATTTTTGGAAATTCCTTTCTTAAGCGTAATAATAAGATAAAATAGGTGGCGGCGCGGCGGCGCCAGTGTGAGGGGAGGCAGCGCCTTATGGTTGATTTTGAGGTACCTAGTCCCATATAAGTTTGACTTTCGTGAATTTGTACGTGACCCGTACAACGTATCTAAAACGTCATCACATGATAATTTATACGTGACCCGTACAACGTATCTAAAACGTCATCACATGATAATTTATACGTGACCCCTACAACGTATCTAAAACTTCATCACATGATAATTTATACGTGACCCGTACAACGTATCTAAAACGTCATCACATGATAATTTATACGTGACCCGTACAACGTATCTAAAACGTCATCACATGATAATTTATACGTGACCCGTACAACGTATCTAAAACGTCATCACATGATAATTTATACGTGACCCGTACAACGTATCTAAAACGTCATCACATGATAATTTATACGTGACCCGTACAACGTATCTAAAACGTCATCACATGATAATTTATACGTGACCCGTACAACGTATCTAAAACGTCATCACATGATAATTTATACGTGACCCGTACAACGTATCTAAAACGTCATCACATGATAATTTATACGTGACCCGTACAACGTATCTAAAACGTCATCACATGATAATTTATACGTGACCCGTACAACGTATCTAAAACGTCATCACATGATAATTTATACGTGACCCGTACAACGTATCTAAAACGTCATCACATGATAATTTATACGTGACCCGTACAACGTATCTAAAACGTCATCACATGATAATTTATACGTGACCCGTACAACGTATCTAAAACGTCATCACATGATAATTTATACGTGACCCGTACAACGTATCTAAAACGTCATCACATGATAATTTATACGTGACCCGTACAACGTATCTAAAACGTCATCACATGATAATTTATAAAATCCCTGGTACCTAATGGTTTCCATGGCCACGGGCGTAAACAATACAAAGACGGATGGTGGATCGCATAATACGAAGGACGACCGATGCGTTCTTTCGATTACCCTTATAAGAAAATAATTTTAACAGTTATTTCTTCTTCTTTTCGTATTTAATGTTTAAAAGTAAGAGTAATTAATGTTTTTATGTTTCTAAGTAGTTGTTCTTTTCATTCGTCGTTTCTTCACATCAAACTAAATTAGATTCGAATTTTAACTAGATGTCGCTACTAGAACTATCGAAGTGTTTCGGGTTTTAAACTAGGTATGTGTTTTCCAAAAACTTTTTTCAGGAATTTGAAGTTGGTTTGGTTTGGTTTTTTAGTTTTTAAAACACGCCAATTTATATTTTGTGTAGCTGTATGTGTTAAGAGCGCATCTTTTATACGCTTCTTCAAAGGTACCTGCATGTACAATATAATGCATGAAATTTGGTGGTAGCTTTAAATTTGGAGGCATGCCGAATTAGAATTTCACCACCCCAACTCTTCCCGCGGGTGTCTTAGGAGGCGACTAAGGGTTATCCACCGGGGTGGGCAGCAGCGCCCCTGCATAACAATTCTACCACCGAACTGTGATCCCCAATCCGCATGCCCAGCGTGGGGATTATGGGCTGGTGCCCATAATCCCCCCATGAGATACAAGACAGTAAGGCGCTTATCAGGGGAAGGCCTGCGTCCAGCAGTGGACCAATAAAGGCTGTTGAGGTTGAGGTGAGGTTTACGAATCTAATCGGTTACGGTATTTAAAAGTCAAAAGGGAAGTTATCGTTAATCAAAATTTAGTTTAGGGGTTATGTCAAAGGCCTTTTTTTGTAAAATGTTAAAAATAATACTTCTTACACGTTTTCTGGTGGTTCTGGAGCTTTCAGAGAGGTGGTGTTTTGAGATGCCGACATCGTTTGCGGAATACTGTTGGCCGAGCGACACGTTTCCCTGCTCTTATCTGTGATTAATAATTACACCTACTAAGTTTTAAATTTTTTTGATGAATCGCAAATAGTCGTACTTAGGACAAGAAAAAATAAGACTTTCATACCAGAAAAAGCAAATTCACCTTTACACACCTATTAGCGGTACTTGCACCGGCATAGTCGGCTGTTTCACCGACGCGTTTGATATCGCTTCACGTCGCGTCCTGTTTTTGGGCGAGGAGATGTTACGGAGGGTAGATTCGGGAGGACTCGGCGATGGAAGTGGGAGGGACCCTGCGAGCCTTTGTAATCTATCTGCCATAAGGTTCCGTCCGTATTTAGTCTGATACTCTTCGCTGTGAGCCTGCACGTACGTTCTTTTTGGTTGCGCTAGAGTCATGATCCTTGAATTCATCTTTGACGGCCCACGAACGGCTTCCCCTCTCGCTTCCTTAGCTTCGTCGATGAAATCAGCCATTTTCTTCTTAGACCTATCGTCAACAGGAATTTGCTGTTGGGGAATTCTAGACATCTCTGTCGGAGTCAATGGCTTGGTTCTTTTGTCTTTAGAGGTGATGGTTTTTTTTTCTAGGTCGTCTTTCATATTATATTGATCGAACCGAGACCGCCTTTTGACTAAAGTGTGACGTATCACTACAGGCCTTCCGTCATTACATTGAACATCTGCTTTTCTGACAGGTTTGGCTTCTGCTGCAAATTTCGTCGGTCGTATTTTCTGAACGTTCTCTACTTCTTGATCTAACTGAGAAATTCCTTTTAAAGGATTATCCAAGGCCACTCTAAGTACCGATCTTTTAGGACTGAGCTTTTTGCGGCCTCTCTTCAGGTCAACTTTGTCAAACTTTGAACTTATTATGACTTTTGGTACTGTAGGCATCGTCTGTTCTTTCTTGCCCTTTAATCTTTGGGTCTCTGCGTTTGTTTTATCAAAGTTAAAGGAACTAGGAGTTGATGAAGTAACATAATGTTTTAAACTAGTTCCGCTTCCACTGGCTTGGAAGGTGGAGGCAGTTTTAACGTCCGATGTCTCAATGCTACTTCCATTATTGTAATTTCTAGATGTAGCGAGTTCTGTCTTGCTAGTATTTTCAAGTTTCCTTATCAAATGGTAAAGTTTTTCAATGCTTTTTCTACATTCAAGGGAAACTGGTGTTCTCTTTCTTTCATCATTTTCTATATTGTTACATATAATTAATCCGGGAAGAGTTTTTTTTATATCTTCCATGGAATTTTTGTTGCTGCAACTTGAGTTTTTATTAATTTTACCATAAAAGCTGAAACAAATACACAGTTAAAAAATCGACGTAATAAGTAAATAAGTAAAATCAGGCCAGGCGCACTCCGCGCTCGTGTCAACTCTAAACCTACTAAGTGCCAAAGAAGGTGCCAATACAGGTTATTTACGTCCTCTAAAATTAATACGTTAATAACATAAACATACATTTACAAATCAATTAGTTTATGACACAGGATCGATTGGCATTAAAAGTTTTCGTGAAAAGTTTCCATTTTTAGGGTTTCTAGATCGGTTTCGAAACCCTTAACCAACATGTACCAAAAGTACCTACCGGTTAGAGACTTCGCAAATTAATGAATACCTAAAAATTGCAGGTACCATCTACATTTCAGATGGAGCACGCTTCGGTTAAAGTGGGTAGGTAATCGTAAATTTTTCGACTTTTTTCAAAATATTTCAAAAAGTTTGAAACCTACAGTACCTAATTTGAAAAACTGTTTTGAAGTGTCCGATACCTTTTATATTTGACACTGACGGTGGGGTAGCCCCCCTTTTTACCATTTTTCAAAAAGTGTTCTTTTTACAAACTTCTCTATATTTTTCCTGTAAAATATAGATCCATATCTATAAACGTTCCATACATTTTACATGGATCGCTCTGCAATCTTCAGAGATAGGAGGGGAGAATGGCTATTTTTCGACTTTTTTCGAAATATTTTAAAAAAAGTAGTACGCCTAAAAAAATTTCAAGAACTATTTTGAATTTCAAGAACTATTATTATCATTTATTTTTCTTTAAATCTGTACAGGCGCACGAAATGTATTATTATTTTAAATTTCAAGTTGATAGCTGCAGTAGTTGCTGAGTTATTAAGGAGGGAAAAAAGGACAGACAAAGCGAGACCATAAGGGTTTCTAAACCGATCTTCGAAACCCTAAAAAAGAGTCACGTTTAAAGTGAATTATGATCGATGATTATTGATTTTACTAGTCACATTTGTATATTATAGACAAGAACAAAATTAATTTTCATGAAACATGGCTGATAACACGCAAGATAAAATTATCTATGACACAAAAAACTAAACGAAAATCGGTTCATCCGTTTGGGAGCTACGATACCACAGACAGACACGTTAAACTTATAACAACCCTTTCTTTTTGCGTCGGGGGTTAAAAAATTGGAAGATTAAAGATTAAAATGTCCA
Source organism: Eupithecia subumbrata (assembly GCA_949316285.1). NCBI lineage: Eukaryota > Metazoa > Arthropoda > Insecta > Lepidoptera > Geometridae > Eupithecia > Eupithecia subumbrata. The sequence goes on from OX438643.1 coordinate 331,041, forward strand.
TAATTTTTGTGTTCATTTAATTTGTATTGAATTGTATCTACTAGGCCATTCAGCTAAGGTGTCATTTTGATATTAGTCCCATTTGCTACTAGGTCATGTTGCTGAAAGGACGGTATGCGAATATACCGTTTTGCTTTTAGGACGTTCTGTTAATAGGGCGTTCTGCTTAAATGTCCTTTCGATACGAAACGAAAAAATCCATCCTGTTTGTGTATAGTCATTTTGTCGTAAAAGGTACATTATAAAACGTTGAGAAAATATAAAAGGAGATAGGGCAAGCTCGAGTTTCATACCTATTGTTTCCACAAGCTGTATCATTTGTACGTAAATCCACGCCCGTCAACTCGGACAGAATAGACAGATTCTTCCCGAAGTCGGTAGACACTGTAGACATCGATGGGGAACCCCTTTTTGCACCTTGAACATCTTCTTGTATTTTAGACATATACATAATCTCTGTTTCAGTGTCATCTAAATAGTAGCTTCTGTTAATGTACTTCTTGGAATTTCTATCCGGCATCCTAATAGGAGATTTATGTTTGTCACTCTGTACTTGGTCGATGGCTACGTCAATCGATGGAGAATAACGCCCTTGGCTTCTGGGGCAGGGTTGTGATCTTTGTCTGCCGTCCTCCATGTTATGGCCATAGATGGAATTATAAAACGATTTGTTACTTATGGACAACTTTGTAACCGAAGCTTGAGGCACGACTACAGATTTGCCGAACCTGTGTTTACACACCTTGGCATTCTCACCTATAGCTATTTTCTTCTTAACTCTTCTCTCTCGTATTTCAAGAAGCTTATTTCGTTTCTTTTCTTCAAGGATGTGAGACTTATTTTCGTATGGAGACTTTATCCGCACTCTAACTGGCGACTTCTTTTTAATTGATACGGGGCTAGATGCTTCCTCTGAGCTTTCTTCAGGGACAGCCTTCTGCATACTGAGCCTCTGCATGGTGGCCCGCAGCTCATCAGGAGATACTAGGTTGTAGGTGGCTTCGTTGTACACCACAAATGTGTCAGCTTTGCCCACCATTACATCTCTGAATTCAAAAGAGGCGCTCGACTCACACGAGTTACTGCTTGGTTGAACTTCTAATGAAGATGCAATTCCCCGTTCAATTGTAACATTATCATTAGTTTCAATATTAGAAAAACTATTCTCAGTATGAAGCAATACGTGTCGGGAAACTTCTGTTGAAACGTCATCCCTAAAGGTTTCTCTCGAATCATTGTTTTGGCGCAACTGTGTTGAAACATTGTCTCTGAGCATTCCTGTCGAAACATGGCGTCCGAACATTTCTGTTACAATTTCGTCAATGACAGCTTTTGTATCAGGTTCTGGCTTAGCTATTTCTTCAGCTTTCTTATATTCAATGGTTGAAACTTCATCATGTTTTAAATCACGTACGATAACAGTATTAATCGAGTGTTTTGGAGCTATTGGGAGGTTTTCACGAATACACAAGTCGTGTCCTGCTGGCGATGCTTTCAAAATCGTTACAGAATCGATATTACTGTTGACTTGCCCCGTTTGCAAGCGCCGTAGTTTTAGCACCACGTCCAGTCTCGATTCATACTTCTCCGCCGCTTGCGTCTGTTTTTCCCTTTTGAAAGTGATAATGAAGCTCTCAGCGTAGCGTTTACTGAACAATTTGTAGGACCCGCAAATCAATTTAGGTATTTCAAGGATAATTTTTTTCTCTAATACTCTAGAGAGCGATCGCACGTCGATTTCTGAATGGACTACGTCATGCCACGTGACAGTCTCGTTACATTCGACCGCTGGCGCTGTACGGAGGCTGGTGGAAGTGGAAGTGGCTACAACTAGCGTATCGTTCTGAGTAAGGTTCATTTTGTTAGCTTTCTTCCACTTTTCCTTTGCGCAATCGGTTAGATAATCACCGTTACTGATTCGCTTTAGTTGGTCGATCGTTTGCTGGACGTATTTAATGATATTTTCCATGTAGAAGTTGTAATTGTCCTTTATCCTTTTGCAGCAGACGCAGTCGAGCAGCGACGCGGGCAGCAAGCTCTGAATCTCGTAGCCGCTGGCCATCGCGTTCAGGCTCCGCAGCTGTTCTTTTATAAACGGGTCTCGGAAGAGGAATGGTGTGCCGCTGTCTGTAATGATCTCCGAGGATTGTATTTGGAGGCCACCAAGTTTGTGGCAGAGGAGGTTGTCGAACGATCCATTGTCTAAGAGATTGATCCGCTCCTGGTTGATGTTGTAGATGTGTTGGATGTCATCTTTGGTATAATTTTCACTGGTGTCAGAATCTGATTCTGGTTCGTCGTAGACGACGGTTTCCACGCGTTGGTTAGGTTTTCGGCGCCTCACTTCGTTGGCGTCGCTCATAAGGCGCGTGCCTAGGTCTAGGTTTTTGTAAAGAAGCACCAAGTCTTGTGTTGTGAGAGAGTCGTCGACTGAAAAAGAAAAAACCTTATCCGACATGCTTTATAAGAAAAGCCCAAAACGTAAAAAGCAAAGTAAACAAGGTTCGTTAATTTGAAATAAATCTAAGCGTAATCTCCGAAAGGTACCTACCTATTGAAGATACAAGATGTATCTTCAGTGGGTTAGGTTACACCACCATGTCGGACACGGCAGAGGTAGACCGCTTGGTATCTAGGTAGGTACCAACCCATGATGCATGACCCGCGCGATCTACTTACTATGAACTTGTACAATCCCATTAAATAAATAAATAATGATGTACAATTCAGAGCAGCAAGATAGGCACAGTTTTTCCGTTTTAACCATTTGGCTGGAAACCGTACAAGCTGGTAATCTTGACTCACCATTTCCATCAAAGCGCTGATTCTTCGTCATCATGTCGAATAACTCACTGGCGGCGGCGCTCTGGTAGCCGGGCGACCTCCGCGCCGCCGACTGGGTTTCCTCACCCCGCGCTGCCCCCGTCTCATCTGTTACTTTACATATCAACATGCCTTCTATCACATAAATTTAACATCCGAAACTGTCGCGAAACCAGCTCGAATGTACAGGTATACAACAATATTCCTAGAAAACACAATGTATATTTTAAATAAATCAGTATTATTGAAAATTTTTATCCGACATTTCTAAATTAAAAGGTGTTTGATGTTTTGTCAGATGGTTTGAAATTGGAATGATGTTTCTATGCAGATGTCATGCACAGCAAAAAGTATGATTGTGATGTTGATGGCAAAAAGTTTTAATGTCATGGACGTATAAAAAAAAGTATGTCCTGTTGATCGTGTAGGTATACACAGGTATACATCGATCAAGGTTTTGGCCCGGTGGAGGCCGCGGAATATTAGATCGAAGTGTGTATACTAATTTTTGGGGGTGAAGCAAAATTTGAATTTCTTTGAGGGCAGATAAGGGAAATGGTATGTTATGACATGTATACAAGGTGCAATACAAGGTGTAACAAAAAATAGCACGTTTTTAAAGCCGCAGCACTGAAGGCGGAGGCGGAGCGGCGGCGGTGGACGGTGGGCAAGCCGGCGTGGCGTTCGCGGTGCGGATGTCTTCACATTGCAAGCGTGCGAGAGCGGTTTTATTATTTTGTTTCATGCGTTTCGATACGCACATAATATATAATATCAAGAAAGAGGGAAAGGAAGGGGTTTGGTTATTATGTTACAACAGACACAAGCAAGACCCAATTTACTCAAGCTGACATTTTGTATACTAAAGATTTACTAGAGCAGAGATTCTGAGTACCTATCTATAGACTGCTTATGTAGTAATGCTGGAGTAAGCTTTCATAATACGGGTGTTGGACTATAATTATCATCATCTTCATTGTAGCTCGGCATCAGCTCGGCATCACCCATTGCTGTAGGCTGTAGGCCTCCATACGCTTTAAGGCTAAACGAGTCGCTCATCTTTTCAAACAAACGTGGAAGGGTAACTACTACTCTGTTTGATGTTGACCATCTAAAACTAATGATAATATCAATTTATCTTGTCATTATCTATGTTTGTATGTACCCAAAACTGTAAAAAAGAATATATGTATATGAAAAATACAAGCTTCTAAACATTCGTATTACAACACTATTTTAACCCAACTTTGGGCGAAAATAAATAATATACGGAGAAAGTAAACTCTAAAATAAAGCCCGTACCGACATAGTACAGTTATTCAAGAGTTGAAATACATTTATTTTGAAAAGATACTCTCTATAGTTTTTCTATAATAACCCTTGTGCTAAAAGTCTGTTCCCATTTTTGACGCGGCCGTTTTAAATAAGAATAAATCGTTGTGCATTTCAGTCTAGCGCGCGGGTATGTCAGGTGAGGGAACATACACTCAGGCCGCGCCCACTGATGAGTTGGCCGGACGACTTGTGTTGCCTTAAGTTCCAAATAAATACCGTAAAAATCAAAAGAGTTTGTGGTCAATAAAGGTAAATTTTAATATAATAATAATTTACTACATAATTAAGTACTTACATACGTTTGCTATTTTTAGGTTTAGGAATAAATACTGCGTTATTTAGGGAATGTTAGACATATTATACATTATCTTAAACTAAACAAGTAATATCAGTCTTAAAATTAACATTTGATAACATTGAAAAAAAAAAAGAAATATAGTGTAGGTACAACTCAACAGATCTGTTTTAATAATATCTCATTGGAATATAGAGCGAATCGAGATTTTAGAAAAATTGCGATTTATAAACATGGATGTCATAAAACAAAACATTAAGTGCGAGTCGGCCTCGCGCACCAAGGGTTCCGTATATTTGTAAGACCTTGTTTCTATTTTTTTAAGTCCAGAAGCCTTTTTTCTTTTTATTCGTTTATTAAAATTTTAAAAATTAAAATTCCCTTTATTCGTTTTATTAAAAAAGATTAGTTAACACTGATGCTTAGCAAGTGTCCTGGGCCGTTTCTGATTGTATGTTGTATATAATCAGAATAATTCACTAACAAAACTTCATTGACAGTCAATACAATCGCCACTTTGCAAAATAAACCCAAGATAGGCTACTCGGGAGTCCTAAACAGCGCCACCTCGCGACATAAGCTTAAGACTGGTTACTTGGGAGGCCTAACTAGCGCCACTTTGCGAAATAAACCAAAGATAGGCTACTCGGGAATCCTATATAGCGCCTCCACCTCGCGACATAAACTCAAGACTGGTTACTCGGGGGGCCTAAACAATGATTCGAGAAGCTCCGGTTCCGAAAGATCTTTCTTGTATTGCTGAGCCAACTCCTGGATCAAGTGGCGCCGGCGCACGTGTGGCGGCTGGTACCTGCAACAATTAATTAAATAAATAAATAAATCTGGTAACTGATATACTTAAAACAATACATATATAGATATTTTTTACTATACATAGAAAAAATCCAGAACCAATTACCTACCAACGGTCATTATTCAAACAATGCAGTGAAGTGGCCCGCCGTTAGATATATACAGGGTGTTTGGTGGAGGGTTAGACAAACTCGGTGGGTGTGTAGGTGGACCTATTTGTGAAATACTAATTGAAGGAAAAGACCCTAACTGTTTTCATTTTTTTTAATCTTGTTTTTTGTACTATTTTTTTAAGATTTTCCGAAATTTTACCTCTCTACCCCTAGAACTTTTTTTTGGAACGTGTTTTCTAGTAAATTTTTACATGCTTTTGGTCTCAGATGTATCTTTCGTCTTTTGAAGGCATTATTTATTTGAAAGAACGTGTAAATAATTAGTTATAAGCTCTCAAAGTTAAAAAAAAAAAAAAAAAATCAAGAAGGACAACTTTGCATCGTTTTTTAAAAAAAATAATAGTGATCGAGAAGTTCAAATGATTTTAAAAATTTCTCTAAACATCGCTTATTACAACAATATACCACATGTAGCCGAAAAGTCTATAAACTTGTCAAAAATTAGCAATTATTGGAAAATGGAGTAAAAACGCTAAGAATAAAACATTGTATTAAAACAATTTTGGTTCAAATATCACTTCCCTATTTCTAATACAAAGGTAGGAACGCTAAATTAATTAAAAAAACCTTTTTTTATCATACCTAGGTATCCGACTAATTCGAAGATTCGAAATTCGAAATCAGAATTTCGAATTCGAATCAATATTTGTAATCGTTAAATTTCGTTCTTATTTTTGTTATTTGTTTTGTTTTGATAAACTGTTTGTAGTTCTGTTTTGTTATCGTTTTTTTTTGTCACAATGGCGGAATTCAGCATTGAAGAATACGCTGATATTATTTATGCGTACGGTCGATGCGATGGAAATAAACGTGCAGCACAGAGACTGTACAGAGAGTTGCATCCCATACGACAGACCATACTTTCCATATTGAAAGACCCAGATCTCTGGCGACCTTTCGAGTACTGGTAGTGGGATCCTCGTTGAACGCTTGGAGTATGGCTTCGTCCACACCAACATGCTGCTGCGTTGCACTGACTCGTGGTTCTCGAAGAGTTTCCCGTTTCTCGAGTCGCCGAAAGGTATTAGAAAATGTGCTATGGTATATGCACATGCACATATGTATATGCACGTCTATTGGGATGCAACTCTCTGTACAGTCTCTGTGCTGCACGTGTATTTCCATCGCATCGACCGTACGCATAAATACTTAATATCAGCGTATTCTTCAATGCTGAATTCCGCCATTGTGACAAAAACAACGATAACAAAACAGAACAACAAACAGTTCATCAAAACATAACAAATAACCAAAACAAGAACGAAATTTAACGATTACAAATATTGATTCGAATTCGAAATTCTGATTTCGAATTTAGAATCTTCGAATTAGTCGGATACCTAGGTATGATAAAAAAAGGTTTTTTTTAATTAATTTAGCGTTCCTACCTTTGTATTAGAAATAGGGAAGTGATATTTGAACCAAAATTGTTTTAATACAATGTTTTATTCTTAGCGTTTTTACTCCATTTTCCCTATAAGTGCTAATTTTTGACAAGATTATAGACTTTTCGGCTACATGTGGTATACCGTTGTAATAAAGCGATGTTTAGAGAAATTTTTAATATCATTTGAACTTCTCGATCGCTATTAATTTTTTTTTAAACGATGCAAAGTTGTTCTTCTTGATTATTTTTTTTACTTTTTTTAACTTTGAGAGCTTATAACTAATTATTTACACGTTCTTTCAAATAAATAATACCTTCAATAGACGAAGGATACATCTGAGACCAAAAGCATGGTAAAAATTTACTAGAAAACACCTTCCAAAAAAAAGTTCTAGGGGCAGAGAGGTAAAATTTCGGAAAATCTTATAAAATACAAAAAACAGGATTAAAAAAAATGAAAACAGTTAGGGTCTTTTCCTTCAATTATATAATAATAATAATAATAATATAGCCTTTTATTTCCAAAACTGTGTGACATTAATTGAAAAGATTCTTAAACTTAGTTTACTACAATTAATAATTGTAGTAAACTAAGTTTAAGAATCTTCAATTATACTCTTCGAATGATTTCTGTTGTCATTTTCATGTTACTTCTACAGAATGTCTCTCAGTTTGGTGTGCCTTTCGGCATAGGCCTCCTCCAACTGCCTCCATTGAGGCCTGTCCTCTGCCACTCTTGTCCAATATGGCCCAAGGGTAAATCTTATCTCATCTTCCCACCGTGTCTTTGGACGTCCCTGACTTCTGTTGCCGTCCCTTGGGTACCATGTTGTGATTTGCTTGCTCCACTTGTTTGCTTTGTTGCGTAGCATGTGTCCAGTCCAGCCCCATTTCTGGCGGTCTATACGCGTGAGTATATCGGTGACTTTGGTTTTCGATCTTATATCTTCATTTCTGATTTTGTTCTTCAATTTTATACCCAACATACTTCTCTCCATTGCCCGTTGGCATTTTGCTAGCTTGTCTCTATGATTTGCTGTGAGTGACCAAGTCTCTCATCCATATGTTAGGCATGGAAGGATGCAGGTATTGAAGGTCTTCTTTTTTATATCTTCCTTGAAAAGCTAGTGAATAAACGCCTTGTGAACTTCCTAGAATCCAACAATATCCTTTCCTCAAAACAATATGGGTTTCGAAGAGGAAAAAGCACAGATGATGCAGTCTCTCACCTAATTTCAGCGGTGTCATCACATTTAGATAAAGGACGATGCTGTGTTGGAGTTTTTCTTGACCTGGCCAAGGCCTTTGACACTGTCTCTATTCCGATACTTCTTCATAAACTGGAAGGCCTTGGAATTCGAGGCATCGCGCTCGATTGGTTCGAAAGTTATCTAACGAATCGGAGACAGTGTCTAAGGGTTGGACAGGTTACAAGTGCTCCACAATCAGTTAGGTTTGGAGTACCGCAAGGTAGCATCCTTGGCCCTACTTTATTCCTTCTTTACATTAATGACATCCACGACGTTCCCATCTCAAATGCAGATATCTTGTGTTACGCAGATGACACTGCAATAATCTTTGACGGTCCGTCGTGGCCCGAGGTGTATTCACTTGCAGAGCGTGGTGTTGAACGTATAGGTCAATGGCTTCAACAAAATCTCCTTACTCTTAACACCAAAAAAACCTCGTTCTTGAGCTTCCACAAAACAGCGGCTTCAGCTCCAGATATCAATGCAACTATTCAAGTCCATGAAAGTACATGCTATCGCCTAAGCCGCTGTAACTGTGAAACGCTTACCCGTACACAAGACTTTAAATATTTGGGAGTACACATTGACCAAAAACTAACATTCAAAACACACATTGGTTTTCTCACAACCCGTATTAGAAAGGTTATAGGTATTATGAAAAACCTTCGGTATGTGGCATGCTTTGATACCCTTAAGTTAGTATATTTCGCTCTGTGTCAATCGCTTATAACTTATTGTATCTCTTGTTGGGGTAGTGCAGCTAAATCTTTTATCATTCAAGCAGAGAGAGCACAGCGCTCTGTTTTAAAAGTGATGCTCTGTAAGCCATACAGATATCCTACATCGAATCTCTATAAAGAAGCTAGTGTACTTACTGTTCGCCAACTCTACATTCTAAAATCTACCCTTTCAGTCCACAAGTCCTTCAGTTCCTCTCCTGATTTTGAGTTCGTGTCCAATCGTAGAGTTTACAGATTAATTACTCCCGCCATTAATTCAAAGTTTGCACAACGTACAGGTAGTTTTATGAAAATTCATGTATATAATAATGTAGCTAAAAACTGTAATATCAGGAATAAAAGTATTACCGAAGCTAAACATACTGTACAAAAGTGGCTAGCTACTTTGTCCTATGACAAAACAGAAGAAATTCTACTAGCTATAACCTAGATATGTACTCAATAGTTTTTCCCAATTTTATTACTTACTTATACTTAGGAATTTTATTTTATTTTGTATTTAATCATTAATATTCGTATTTTAAGTTAAATTAGGTATTATTTTAGTTATAATTTCCGAAACCTCTTTATTTTAAAATTCGTCCTTGATTTTATATCAGTACTTACCGTAATGTTACCCATTGAATTGTCGTACATAGGTTTCCTCGATACAGGCCTAGCCTAGTGAGGGAACCATCAGAATACATCTATGTAGATACGTCTCGGCAACAACCAAATGTAGGTACTTATACTACATAATTTAGAAGGATTATACTTACACTTAGAAATAAATTATTGTATAAGTATCTTGTATTAGTTATTGCTGTAAATAAATGTTTTTTATCTTTTTTTTATCTTTTTTATCTTTATCTTTTTTATATGTATGCCAAGTTCTTTGCTTTTCATGATTTCTTTGAGTGACCAATATTACCTCCATCCACTTGCTATTCTTTTGTTCACTTCTTTTGTCATTGAATCACTAGGGGAGATGATCTGTCCTAAATATACATACTCACTAACATATTCCAACTTGTTTCCTTCCAGTACTATATCTACCTCGACTGAGTTACTCATCATTTTGGTTTTGCTAATGTTCATTTTGAGTCCAACCTCCCTACTTTTCTCGTCTAGTGCCTGTATCATAGCCTGTACTTTCACTGGATCTTCCTCAAGCAAAATGATGTCGTCTGCAAAACGTAAGTGATTTAGTTTGCTGCCATTGATGTTGAGCCCAAGTTCGATCCAGTCTAGTTTCCTGAAAACACTCTCTAGCACGGCATTGAAGAGTTTTGTAGATAATGGGTCCCCCTGCCTGACTCCCCTGTTTATAGGGAAGGACTCTCCTTTGGTTTCAAGTTTTATGCAGCTCGTACTTTCCCTGTATATATTTTGGATAGCTTGAATATAGATAATGTCTACCCCTTGTTGTCTCAATGTTGGCCAGATGTATTTGTGATTCAGACTATCAAAGGCTTTACTAATAGTCTATAGAAGTTATATACAGAGGTTTTTGATATTCATTATATTTTTCTAATATTTGCTTGATGGAATGGATATGGTCAATGGTGCTGTAGTTTTTTCTGAATCCTGCTTGTTCGATAGGTTGATTTTCGTCTAGTGTTCTCGTTATTCTATGTAGGATTACTTTTGCAAATGCTTTGTATACATTTGATATGAGACTTATGGGTCTATAGTTGCCAATGTCATCTAGGGTCCCTTTTTTGTGTAAAAGTATTATGTGCGATTCTCTCCATTGTTTTGGTATAATACCTGTCTTAAGTATGTCGTTGAATATCTTTGATAGTATTGGGCTTAGTTGTTGTATTGTACCTCTCATTAGTTCATTCGGTATGTTGTCAGGTCCTGGAGCTCTTTCAAGTTTTTGCGTTAAGATGGCTTTTTCTACTTCCTGTGTGAGTATAATTGGAATTCCGCAGTCATACTCTTTTGTTTGTGGCCTGTTGGCAATACTGGCTGAATCGGTATCGTTGCTGGAATATAGAGTTTTATAGTATTCTGTGGCGAGTTTCTGGACTTCAGTACGTTTTGTTACTTTGTTGGATGTACTGTTTTTCAGGTTGTGAATCCATTGCTTCCCGTGCTCCTGTAGTTTCTTGAGGGCTTTCTTGGTTCCCCCTGACCTTTCTATTTCTTCTTCTAATACCTTTATTCTATTGGTTTTACGGTCCGTCCTCATGCTTTCTCTTAGTTGTTTGCTGAGGCTTGAAATTCGGTTCCTGTTTTTCTGGCTGTAATTGTTGTTTGCTATTAGTGTTTTTCTTTCTTCCAGAAGTTTTATACTTTTCTCGCTGAGTTTGGTTGAATGCTTTACTAATTTTGTGCTTTTCAATTGCGACAGTGTCTCTTCTAACTTGTCATATTTTTGAGGTATACTTTTGTCGGAGTTGAGAACTTCTATTAGTGACTTGATAGAAGTTGAGTCTACATTCTTTATGTATTGGTCCACTGGTTTAGGCGTGCTTGAAAAGGCTTGTCTGGGATTCTTTGGTGTGCATCTCTTTAGAACGCAACGTACCATACGGTGGTTAGTGTTGAAGTTAAGATTTTGTATGACATGTGTATCATTAAATAATTTTGCTTTATTTGTTATGATAAAATCAATCTCGTTCTTGTATTTCCCATCTGGGGATAACCAGGTCCATTTTGTTTTGGGACTTTTCTTAAAGACTGAGTTTAGCAGTGTTAGGTTATTTTGCATCAGAAACTCGATTAGTCTATCTCCATTTTTGCTTCTTTTCCCATAGCTGTGGCTTCCCATAATGAATTCTTCACCTGCTTCTCTGGTGCCCACCTGTGCGTTGAAGTCTCCCATGACTATGAGGTGATTACCACTGTATTTTCTTACTATGTTGGTTAAGTCACTATAAAAATTATCAATGTCAATTGTATCGGCTTGTTCAGTGGGTGAGTATACTTGTATGATTGTCCAAAGTTTCTTATATCCTGTTAGTTTGATGTTGAGTAATGCTAATCTATCTGAGATTCCTATTAGCTCCTGTATGTGGTGTTTTAATGAGTTTTTTATCAGGAAGCCTACTCCTCTATGACCTGCTATCCTTCAATTAGTATTTCACAAATAGGTCCACCTACACACCCACCGAGTTTGTCTAACCCTCCACCAAACACCCTGTATAATCTTGAGCCCCTACACCTCAGCCTTGTGGATGTCATAACGAAAAGGGAATCTTCCAGTGAAAGGACAACAGATTCTTTCTGTGTATTAAAATGTTCACTGCAATCACCAACCGGCGTCCAGCCAGCGCGGCCCTCCGCAGACAGTCGGCCAGCAGTTAGGACGCGACCCGAGCCCCATCCTTAGAGTGAGTTTGAGGTCTATTCCCCCGACTTACAGGTCAGTATTGAGCCGGCCCCGCCTAGCGGCGTCCAGCGCGGCCCTCCGCAGACAGTCGGGCAGCAGCTTGGGCGCGAGCAGAGCCCCGTCCCCCCCGACGCCGCTGCCGCCGGTGCCGCCCGTGCAGCGGACGCGGATGAGGCCGCAGCGGCTGGCGCTCACGCAGATCACGGTAACTTCGTGGCGCCGCCAGGGAAGGCCCGTCTCGCAGTAACGGAGGAGATCATCTGGCAACAAATAGATACTTTTATAATTGTATTGTCCTTTCTGAGTCCAGAGGCTCGGCTCTCCGAGACAACCTTGGCATCTAAAGCCCGTATTATGAAAGCTTGCTCAGTCATTGACAGGACTTGGAATAGCGGTATTTTCACTAGCCTTGACGTAGGTACCGGTACATTTTTGGTATCGATATAAATTATACCGGTATTTTTAGAATCAATATAATTAGACTCAGTGCGGAAACAAACTCATGACGGGAGAAATCCTTCCCCGGACATATAGAAATCAAAGAAAACCGACACCGCCTTATTCGTGGAAACTTTAGACAGAAGACTGGATGCTATGCAGAGAACAACAATTGGTCCTATACCAACTCCAGAGGATATGGAACACACGCTAACTGAACTGACGGCACATATAACCACCAGTTATGAACTAGCAAGTCCCCTGATAACCGACAGCAACCAGATTGCTCATCGCAAGACAAATGGTGGAACAAAGAACTAACCGATAGCTTCTGGGCCTTAGAAGAAAGCAGACGTGTGCTAAAAATTTTCGCAAAATTAAAAGTACTGAATAACACAAAATCGTTCTAAGGCTTTTACCAGTATAGTACAGTTTCGAGTGTGGAACAACTTCTGACTCGCATCGTTTCGATCCAAGACTTTGGAAAAATAAGAAAACATAAAATAAACGAAATGGAAGCTAATAATTATGTCCAGGATGAAAAATCAGTTAAGCCCCGAAAGCTTATCGCTTAGTCCCCCAAACGTTTTTGCGAACGAAAATCTCATTTAGGAGCTACGAGACCGAGTTGAGCGAGAGAAAAATATTATTATTTAATGGGAATCATAAAAAAAAATGAACGAGATTTCAAAGTGAGACGTACTTATGATGATGGCGAGTTCTTAAAGGTTATTACATCGATACATAATACATGCCCTAAACCAGCAAGATCTTTACGACTGGGTAATTAAAACCCCAACAAAATTCGTCCTATCAAGGTGTTCTTTAATGGATCAGTAACCCCGAGAGAACTGCTACGAAATAAAATACAGCTACCCGATGGTATAAAAATTTACGCTGACCAAACTCCAACACAAAAACAATACTAATATATTTGAAGGATGATGTAAAAAAGCGTACTGACAATGGGGAGAATGATCCTACAATTAAATACATTAACGGGACACCAAGAATAATAAAAAACAAAGACGTACACAAACAAAAAAACTAAGAAATAACTATTTTAAAAAGATACCGATAAAATTCATAAACTCTTCTTAATTCATAAAATCTTCTTAATCTTAACTTAAGCTAAACTAAATTCCTGTGTTTTCACAAAACCAAAGTGTCTGCACCTTCTAACCTGAGAGCCTTACGAATACACATATGCGATATTGCGAACCCTGGTGCCAGCGGCTGTTCCTGTCCTACCATCGAACGGTCAGGCTCTCTTCGCTACCTCGGTGTTATACTGGATGAGAGCCTGTCTTTCAAGGCTCACATCACTGCACTGTCTGGGAGAGTCCGCAAAATTATCCACATTATGAAGTTGCTCCGGGAGGGTTCCGCAATGAAAAGCTTCATTAATTTTTAAAATGAAACGACAAAACACAAATTTCGACGATGTGAATAATGCAATCTCAAAAGTAGTCCATTGGTTTAGTGTCAATAATCTTTTGCTAACCGAAACCAAAACAAAATGTATTAGATTTATTCTACCTAATGTTAAACAAGTGAAGGCTGATGTAAACGTTAAAGGAGAAACGTTAGAAATAGTAGAAAGTACCTTATTCTTAGGAATCACCTTAGATCATAAACTTCAATGGGGCCCACACATAGATAAGCTATCGAAGAGACTTAGTTCTGCAGCGTATGCAGTCAAAAAAATCCGTCATCTTACAGACGTGGATACATCTAGACTTGTTTATTTCAGCTACTTCCATAGTATTATGTCTTATGGCATACTGCTGTGGGGGAACGCTGCAGATATTAACACCGTATTTGTGCTGCAGAAGAGGGCTGTTCGTGCAATCTATAATATGGGTCCCAGAGAATCCCTACGTAATAAATTCAAAGAAATAAACATAATAACAGTACCATGTCAATATATTTATGAAAACTTGTTGTACACTCATAGAAATAAAAATCAGTTCCCTAAAAATTGTGATAAACATAACTTTAATACGAGAAATAAACATAAACTCGCTGTGCCCACAACTAGGCTACACAAAATTAATGTATCTTTTAAAGGGCAATGCATACGCTTCTACAACAAAACTCCTAGTGACTTGCAAAAATTATCAGTAAATAAATTCAAACAAATTGTAAAAACCTTGCTGTGCAAAAAGGCTTACTATAAAATATCAGATTATCTGGAAGATAAAAAAGCTTGGGACGGGTTTTGCTCCAACTCGAAAAGTAACAACTAACAGGCTAAAGGTTTCTTCGTCGCTTCTTTACTTTAGTCTACATACCGAAGCGACAGAAATCAAAAATATCACTTTATTTCCGTGTCAGTGTTTAGTTTTACAATTTGACCTTTTCTAAGTGTACATTTATTGTACATATTTATGGAAATAAAGAGTTTTTGATTTTGATTTTGATTTTTAATGGACACTTTGAAACTCGTGTACACAGCCCTATGCGAATCAATCTTAGGTTATTGCATCACAAATGGGGGGGGGGGGATCTGCTAAGACTCACATGATCACTGTTGAAAGAGTCCAACGATCTGTCCTCAAGGTAATGTGTCGGCTGCCCTTCCGATTTCCCACTGACTCATTATATGCCTTAACCCAAATCCTTAGTGTTCGCCAACTCTTCATTTAACGAGTCACCACCGCGCATCACAAATCTATTCGTTCGCCGACCTCAAGCAACCAACCAGGGTCCAGCCGACGTTTAAGGGTCAAAGTTCCTGCAGTCAAGTCAAAATTCGCAAATCGCTTTAAAAAGTTTTCTTTTCCTTTTATTTATCGCTGTGCCAGCAAACACTGTGAGTTATCGTCCTCTCTTTATGGTGTCAAAGAAAAAATACGTCGGTGGTTACTCACCTTAGACTACGACAAAACAGAAAATTTACCTACTGGTAATTCAAGCCTAAACCGCAATTTAGCCGCCTTTATACCCCTTCCCGTTCCCTTCCCACCAGTAGCGCACGCTGACTCCACACACACACACACACACACTCTCTTGAACAATTTCCGTGACCTAGCCCACTCATCCATGCCCATTGTCATAGCATCCTGCAGAAGTAGAACTAGAATAAGAATTATTATTATTATTTAGAATCTTTTTCACCCTTTCGATTAGCTTATGCTTAAATTTATTCATTCAATCTTTATATTTTTATTTCGATTTACTGCATGCCTTTCACATTGTACCTACTTATTTTATTTTATTTTTGTAACTTATCTTTGCATTTGTCATATTTTTTTCATCAGATCTATTTGCTAGTGTACCGCTCTCTTAGTGTCATGGTAATTAATTATTGCTCACTCGGTCTCCCGCGAAACAGGCCTAGCCTAGTGCGGGGATCATAGGTAATCACTGCTCTCACATTAAAATGTAATGTTTTTGGGTAACATTAAGAGATTATGTTGTAACCTTAATGGCAAATAAATTATTTTGTATTTTGTATTAATATTCGGCTTATTCCAATAATCCCCTGCCATAATCCCCTGCTAAGGGGTCCTTGTTCCACGACAGTTCGAATGACCCAAAAAAAATGTGGGAAACATTAAACAAACTATCATTAAATAAAGTCAAAGATGGCTCATCATTACCTAAACTAAAAACAGATAAAGATTTAATCACTGACGGCCACCAAATCTGTAATATTTTTAATAAATTCTTTTCCTTAATAGGAGCCGATCTAGCAAGTAGAATACCGAATGAATATCACACCAATAATGCATACGACCCGGATTACATACATGAAATAACTTTAAGTGAGCTTGATCCCTGTGACTGCGATGAAGTGTCTATACTAATAGATCAACTAGACAGTAACACTAGTACTGGCTTAGATGGCATTAGTACTAATAAGGCAATCAAATGCATTAAGAACTTAATAGTTGATGAACTAATGCGCTGTATTAACGTATGCCTAGCTAA
The DNA here is from genome assembly GCA_949316285.1 of Eupithecia subumbrata. Taxonomy (NCBI): domain Eukaryota; kingdom Metazoa; phylum Arthropoda; class Insecta; order Lepidoptera; family Geometridae; genus Eupithecia; species Eupithecia subumbrata. Next base: position 347,550 of record OX438643.1, read on the forward strand.
TGGAGTTTTTCCGGATTCTCTGAAGATAGCTAAAGTTAGTCCGATACATAAAGCAGGCAGTAAGAACGAACCCAACAATTATAGGCCGGTATCAGTGTTACCTGTAATTTCGAATATCTCTGAAAGGATTATACACAAAAGACTAGATGCGTATCTCGTAAAAAAACCTTTTTAATAGACGAACAATACGGGTATCGCGTTAAATCAAGCACCCTCACAGCTATTCTATATAAGATCAATAACCTCACAGGTTATTGATCTTGTAACTAATATTAAAACTAATATTGACGAGAAAAATCTGGCTTTAGGTGTTTTCATTGATTTGAAGAAGGCTTTCGAAACTGTGAGCCACCCTAAGCTTCTTCAAAAGCTTCACAATATAGGCATCAGATTTAAGGCTCTAGAGATGCTTTCTTCTTCGCTTTTCCCCTTTTAGTAATTACCCATTTGATCAGAAGAAGTTCCTGAGATCACGGTAGAAATGGACAAACTACTAAAGAGAGAGATCAAAGAAACTAATAAAACAATTCAGTTTTTATGCGGGAAGGTAGATGACTGCCTTGAATTTATGGAGAACTTTAAAGGTACAATTAAGGACCTAGAGAAGAAAAATACTGATCTTCTTAATCAGAATAGACACCTTGAACTAAGGATGCAAGGATGCTCTTGAGCAACGCGTAAACGAAAAAGAACAGAAGAAGTTGAGCAAAGTAGTAGAGATATAAGGCTAAAGACGCGAAAGTGATGGCTCGAAAAAGCGATAACGAAAAAACCACAATAATTCGTAGTGAGTCAGACATCAAACAAACATCTTATGCAATAGTTCCCTAAATACATCCTACCTATGTATAAATTAATTTTAACTAAATCATGGATGATCTGCCAGGTAACGTTTGTGAAATCCTAAATTGTAATAATACTACTGATTATTTTCGGCAGTTACCCTTGCACAATAATAACGCAACATTACTGCACGTCAATATGAGATCAATTGTTAAAAACTTTGGTAAACTAGAACTCCTCGTATGAAATAATAGATGTCATTATAGTAACGGAGGTAGGCATATCTGACTGTGTGAGCTCACTGTTTCACTTACCTGGCTATAACATGCATACAACGCTTCGTCGCGGCCGTAAGGGAGGGGGCATTATTATTTACACTTTGACTAAGCATCAATTTCTTGAATACAAAACTTCAACGATCACTTTTGAATCTATAATAGGAGCAGTCAGCCTTTACGGTAGCGACGAGCTGGATTTGTGTGCAATCTACAGGCCGCCTTCGTCAAGTAAATCACTATTTTTAAAGGAGTTACGAAGCACAATAAGTTGTTACCCCAGGAACGATCTATGGTTACTGGGAGATATAAATATCGACCTGAAAACATGTAATAACATCCAAGAACAGTATTTAAACCTGATGTACGAGTATGGTCTTGTGTGCGGGATCAACGATTATACTCGTACTAGGATCGAGTCACGAAATGAAGAAATGTCATAACATGTATTGACCACATATTTATAAGATCCCGTTCACTAGACGTCTACTGCGCAGCGATCGGCACTGTACTGGCTGACCACCGTGTCAGACTTGCTTCTTGAATCCAGACAGGGTGAGCCAAAACTGATTACTCGTTATAATGCAAATATTTTAAATAAAAAACTAATGAAATTAAATGGGAAGAGGCCGAGAGTATGTCAAACCCTAATGATATTTACAACTACATAAAAACTAGTATTCAAATTGCTATACCAAATCTAAATATACAACTAAGAAATTATAAGCCTTGGCTAAATAAAGAGATTATAAATAAAAGCAAATTAAAAGATGCATTGATTGCATTGAACTAAAAAAAAAAGACCTTCTGATAAAATACTTAAATTAGAATATAATAAATTACGTAACCAAACAAACAAAGTAATAGAGAGAAATAGGTATCATAAGAATGAAATTAATAATAATAAAGGAAATATATGAAAAAACTGTAGACTATCTTAAATAATATGACAGGACGCACCCAGTATTCACTGGACGTTATTATACTAAAAGCATTTAAGAAAAGCTGCCAAACAGAAAAGGAAATAGCGAACAAATTTGCTACCGGATTCGACGACGCTGTTAAATCCTCATGCCCTGTCCAACTATTTAGACCAGAAAATTACACCAACCATACATATTTATCTATGCGTTTAAAATAAGAAGAACCTAAAGATATTTACAAAATAATTAATAAATTTGATCACAACACAATAAATCTCCTGGGACAGACCAATTACGCCCGAAAGATATAAAAAGCCTATCAGAAAAAAATATCTTCCACCATAGCCATAGGGTATTTTTTCAACTTTTTTCAAAATATTTCAAAAAGTATGAAACCTACAGAAATATGAAAAGCTGTTTCGAAACGTATTTACAAACCAATAACTTTCCACCTACTTAACGTACAGAATACAAAAACAAGAAAGGCTAATAACCACTCCACGATTCCTTGCGCCAGGCGCCAGGCATGCAATCGCGATAACGCACCGCACACTGTTATTTATCTCATCTACCTACGCCTACCCACTTTATTTTAATCGTTATTATGCACGTACCTTTTGTTGGGACACTTATTTGTTACCTACGTGTTTGTGACCTTTGTTAACTAGATTGTCAAACGCCGTAGATCTACCGTAACTTTAACTAAGTAATATTTATTTTTAGATACCAATGTATAGGTACTCATTCTAAGTGGACTTATTTGTTCTTTTTGAGTTTAAATAAAGATCTTTAAACCGAACTTTCATTTGAGACCCCACTCGGTGAGGTAGCCCTCCCTTTCGAAAATTATTTCCCCCCTTTTTGACCATTTTCAAAAAGTGTTCTTTTATCAAACCTCATTATATTTTTCATGTAAAATATAGATCCATGTCTATAAACGCTCCATACATTTTACATGGATCGCTCTGCAATCTTCGGAGATAGGAGTTGATGACAACCTAAATCAGTGGATAACTGAAATGAACAAGTGTACCTACTGAACCGTGGGTGAGACGGGGCTGTGGACACTTTCACCGCTCCTGTGGATACTGGTCGCGAACGAACTCCTCGACTCGCTTAACAAAGAAGGTATTCTTACGATCTTAAAATATCGGTATTTACTATAATTGTCGGAATAAATTAGCGATATTATGCACGTACAATATCGGTATTAACTATTCAATTTTCTGAAAGCGTCAGAGAAAACTTATTTAACGGTACTTGTCGGTATTTTAGGCCAAGTAACGATAAAATCAGCAAAGTACTTCAAAAGTTCGAGTCGAGTACTATGGCGGTATTACCGCTAAAGCATAATATAGCGCAGTACTATAGCGGTATTACCTCTATAGTACAGGTGTTATTGGTATCGGTATTAAGCCCTGGTCATCGATCTATGCTTGTGTAATGCTTTTCTACGGAATAAACAGCACTCAAGCATAGATCTATGAGTCAGCAAGCTTTCGTAATACGGACCTAACTCTGGCAGGCATCTCGGCTCTGAGCCGTCGCTTACCGAGCTTCGATCCCAGTGATATAGAGGTAGATCAAGTATCGACACTATGACGGGAGAGCTTAGCGCGATCCATGAATGGACTCAGGAGTATGGGCTACCCATAAATCCTAGTTATTATTATTTATTATATTAGTATTTCTACACTTAACGGAAAAACATTGACAACCATAAAATACAACAACTTCCGCTACAGTAGGTACTGCTCGGAGGTCAAAAATCTTGGTTTGTATAATATAATACCAGTAATCTTGGGGCTCCCAGGTTGCTCAGGTTAGCAAGAGAATGGATGGAAGCATGCACTCTCTTAAGCTAATACTAATGTAACAGTTCGGTATAAAATGTAACCTGTACTGTAACATACAAACTAAATAGGGTGGTTACAATTTTGTCTATTTCGTGAAATCTTTTATGAACATTTTGTAACTTACCGATGGGTAAATTTAGGTGATCTTCGAAATCTTCCAACCAAATTATAAGGATTTTCGTTGTAAAGTCTCTGTTGCGCCTGCCGCTGCCTGAAACATAAATATTAAATCATAATCGGGAACTTGTTAACTATTTTTGTAGTGTATTGTAATTTGCAGTCTGAGAAACAATGTTTTACACTTTCATGGCCGAAGGCGCAGACGATGTCTCCCAGCTCCGTGTATCTGGTCGTGACTGGCCAGTGAATTCATTAAACGTTTTAATCACCCACAAAAAAGACATTGCTAATTGTGTATTTAGTTAAATGTTGAACTGTGTATCGTTAACGATAAGGTTGCAACTCGCCTGTCAGCCCGGCAGCGGGTTGTTTGTCGAGCTCCAGCGATAGCGCGCGTACTTTTTCATTGAGGCTGACCCTCACGCGCTCTCCCTTGTCCGACTCGCTGATGCTGCGCTCGTACGATGACGTGGAGCTGGATACATCCCAGCTTGAACCACTGGCTTTGTCTGAACCCCTGAAAGACATCATATCAAATCAAATCATTTATTCGCAGGGATGTAGGTACAAAAGCTCTTAATAATAATGGTAACTCCAATACATACTGCCTCGTCGAGGCGCGCAAAATTAAAATTTTAGGCTTTATTAAAGTAATATGTCAAAGATTAATACTATTGAATTAACTAAAGCTAGCATTATACATTTCAAACTGTGTGTCAAAAAACTTGGTCAGTTAAGTACCCATGTCAAATAAAGTTTTATAATCAAAATATCCCTTTATGTCATAAAAACATCTCTCCATTAACCACACTTTTAATTTAATTTTGAATAAATTAAATGACATAGCTTTAAGTTCATTGGGCAATTTGTTGTAAATATTTATTGCCTTGGTGATAGATAAGCATTTTTCGTTCCAAGTTTTACTCTGTGTTCCGGGACGTAGCGCCTGTCTCTATGTCTCGTGCGTCTCTCCGTCACATCGGCGCGCGGCGTGTGTCTTAAACTAATGAGGATATTGTTTCACAAACAGGCACATATCCCTTATGTACATGCAGGACATTTAATAATATCGAGTAGCTTTCCTAAGCGATTAATTCGTGATCTGATGAAAATACACTAGGTTTGTATTGGGATGGGGCAATGTTTCTGGTTTTAGGTAACCTTCAAGCGAGTATGTTCTTTAAAGTATGTCTCCAATTATGAGCGCAACTGTACTAGACTTACTTGGAGGCGTTACCGTCGACATCAGATTTGAAGCTATCCGTCGTTTCGTCCGCATCCGCAAACTCGTAGCCTGACGGAACCACGAACGCTATCTCACTGGTCGAGTCGGACCAATACAGCACCTGTTATTAATATTTATTTATTTAATATATTTTTATAAGGTAAGTATTCGTTCCTGCACGGGGCTTGGCACAGTTTTCTTTCTAGTCTATTTGTAGTCTAAAATCGTAGATATATAGAAATAGAAAGTTTATTTGTAACTCAAACACAGACACAAAATTTAAAACAAAAGAATATAGACGGTTTGTTAGAGTTACAGAACGGTCCCTGTGAGATATGATACGTCCTCCCGCGTGTTCTCGTGCGAATTCAACAATTACCTGTTTTGGGTTACAACTAAACGCGGCGCCGCCGCCGGTCCGACTATGACTGAGGGAGTGAACCTAATTGGACCTAATTGAGAGTTCCACTTTAAATAAACGAAGGTAGTACCCAATCTCCCGAATTTGACTTACATCGATGTCCAGAATAGAATTGTAAATATTTCAGTCTGGCCGATTGAGTATGACTTTGGCGAAAGATGCAACAATCGATTCAGTAGACATTATTTTCATTGCCCATCCAAAGAGAGGAACGTTTAATTTTGCATCTATGTGCCTGTCTGCAGCATTAATTAAGCTTTTTTGTTTGAAAAGTGACTTCACGAGTGTTCTTAGCTATGTTGAACATAGCGTCGTAGTGTTCTTAGCTATGTTGAACATAGCGTCGTAGTGTTCTTAGCTATGTTGAACATAGCGTCGTAGTGTTCATAGCTATGTTGAACATAGCGTCGTAGTGTTCATAGCTATGTTGAACATAGCGTCGTAGTGTTCATAGCTATGTTGAACATAGCGTCGTGGTGTTCTTATCTATGTTGAACATAGCGTCGTAGTGTTCATAGCTATGTTGAACATAGCGTCGTGGTGTTCTTAGCTATGTTGAACATAGCGTCGTAGTGTTCATAGCTATGTTGAACATAGCGTCGTAGTGTTCATAGCTATGTTGAACATAGCGTCGTGGTGTTCTTAGCTATGTTGAACATAGCGTCGTGGTGTTCTTAGCTATGTTGAACATAGCGTCGTAGTGTTCTTAGCTATGTTGAACATAGCTAAGAACACTCGTTATGAAGTAGAAGAAAAATCGCTGCAGCCGTTCTAAGGTTATATGGTTTAAAGGAAAATTATAGCCTGGGGTCTTCGATTTTTAGAAAATTTACCATGATTCGGCCTATTTGAAAATAATTTATAAGTGAGTTAGACTTAGTTAGATACCAACACGGCTGTGTGGTCCAAGCTTAGAATTTATACCACCCCATATCTTCCCGAGGGTGTCGTAAGAGCCGACTAAGGGATATCCACAGGAGGTGGACAGCAGCGCCCCCTGCAGAACAATTCTACAACCGAACTGCGATCCCCAACCCGCATGCACAGCGTGGGGATTATGGACATTATCCCCCCATGAGATAAAAACCAATAAAGCGCTTATCAGGGGGAGGCCTGCGTCCAGCAGTGGACCATTATAGGCTGTTGAGGCGAGGTGAGATACCAACACAGGGAGCCGACGAGCCGACACAAACACCGGCTAGCACTGACATATACACAGGTTGCACTGACCTGTTCCCTGGAGTCGTAGACGGCGGGTGTCCCCGGGGGCGAGGGCGCGGCGGGCGGCGCGGGCGGCGCGTCGTAGCTGCAGGCCACGCGGCCCGCCCAGCCGCCGTGCCCCGACACAAACACCGGCTAGCACTGACATATACACAGGTTGCACTGACCTGTTCCCTGGAGTCGTAGACGGCGGGTGTCCCCGGGGGCGAGGGCGCGGCGGGCGGCGCGGGCGGCGCGTCGTAGCTGCAGGCCACGCGGCCCGCCCAGCCGCCGTGCCCCGACACAAACACCGGCTTACCTAGTCTGTGAATAGACAACGTCATTATAATGGTGGGTACAGATCAACGAATGCGCGAACATGAGCGAGCATATGCAAACGAGTAGGATTCGACGATCGCTGTCGCTGTCGTGTCCACACTTAATGAACGCATATACAAGTCTGCGAACCACGGCGAACGACGGTTGGTTTGGGTTCTCTTGCTTTCACCATGACGTCCACACTGATTCGTTCGCGTTCGTGTGTTAGCCTTCGTACCCGGCAGATGGAAAACTTCTGTAGACGATTGGGTTGGGGATCGCAGTTTGTTAGATTTGTTCCGCAGGGGCGCTGCAGCCCGCCCCCCGGTGAAAATCCCTTAGTTGCCTCTTGCGACACCCGCGGGAAGAGTTGGGGTGGTGCAGATTCTAAGTCGGCACCACACGGCTGTGACCACCTATCTGCCTTTAAATCGTGCTTGTTACGGCGAATCCGCTCTCGTTTCGCGGACGCATAAATAGCTTATTCATATCAGACATGGTAAATTAAATTACACACACAAAACCTAGAGTCCCCCCCCCCCCCCCCGACAAGTCCCTTGCTCCCCGCACGATTGCCTTATCAAAATGCCTTTATCGAACGACTGTATACATACAGGGTGTCCCAAGAAGTAGTGATATACTGAAGCTGGGAGGTAGAAGACCTAAAGGGCTATCTGAATCACCCCCATGTATGTTCCGCGATTTTTCTTATTTTCGGAGTAATGATTTTTTTTTGAATTTTTCACCTTTCGCCGAGTACGATGAGATTTTTATTTATGGTGACGTGAATTATTGCAGTAGATGCTTGATTTTTTTTGTGTGCTAAGCTGATAGATAGGCCAATTCAGTACGGTAACATTTACTATCGTTAGATCTTCAAATGGAACAAAAAATAAAAAAATGCCAAGAAAGATAAAATATACCCAGCAAGTTCACAACTTCAAGGGCCCTTAAAAAAATAAAATCACATAAAAAGTAAATACCATTTGGCTTTTAAAAACTTGCTCTATCTATTAGGTAGCTACTCTGAAAATTTCATTTTATTATTCATAAGGCTTCAATCAAAAAATTTAAATCTAAATGTAGTAAGTGCAAAATTTTTATTTACATGATGATTAATGCAAGCAAAGCAAAACCTTTCTAAATAAATTTCTTTCTAAATCACGCACTGGCTATCAATAGAAAAAGAACAAAAAACAAAAGAATTGAAGGCGAATTGAATTCTGTCAGGAAATGCTGAGGAGTCAAGCTGAAAACGAATTTTTTTTTTAACCAAATCTTGTGGACGGATGAATCCCACTTTAGGCGCAATGGGATTTTTAATATGCACAATTCTCACTCATGGGCATTGAAAATCCGAATTTAAAAAGGGAATCGACATTCCAAGAATACTTTAGTGTTAACCTTTGGTCTGGCATACTTAACGGTCAGCCAATCGGGCCCTTTCAGCTGCCAGACCGCTTGGGCGGCAATCACTTTTTAAATTTTCTACGCGTCAATCTGCCCCTGCTGTTTATTTATTTTATTTATTTATTATTAATTAGAACGGCGGAAACACCAATTACACTAATTATTATAATTACATGCCAACAATGAAACATATAAAACAAACACAAAATTGATATAAAATTAATAAAAATGTCAGACTAAAATTATACATGATTAAATTGTTAAATTATAATATAAACAAGAATTAAAAAATAATAACAGTCGATCATCCATCCCTCTCACAATAGAGGAGACAGACTGCCATAAGTTCCTTCCATGCGTCCGCAAATATGTCACAGAAGTCGCTGTTAGAAGATGTGGACTTGGAGACACGCAGAAGCATAGTACTGCAGTGTGATGGTGCACCATGCCATTTTGCCTTGGGCGTGAGAAACTATTTAAATCAAAGACACCCTGAAAGATGGATTGGTCGTTGCGGCCGGGGTGACGCCTGCCTTATAGTCTGGCCTCCACGGTCCCCCGACCTAAACCCCATTGATTTTTTTGTATGGGGATACTACAAAGACCTCGTCTACTCGAGAGAATGCCGCAATTTGGACGAGTTAACCCGGAAAATGAGAGTAGCAGAAGAAACCATTAAAAATAATAGAAGTGCATTCAGACGTTTAAAAGACAACCTTTTCCGGCGATGTCGCACTTGCATTGAGCAACAGGGGGGCCATTTTGAACATTTATTGTAATGTAATTGGTTTTACTTTGCTAGCATTAATCATCATGTAAATTAAAATTTTGCTCTTACCACATTTAGATTAAAATTTTTTGATTGAAGCCTTATGAATAATAAAATGAAATTTTCAGAGTAGCTACCTGATAGACAGAGCAAGTTTTTAAAAGCCAAATGGTATTTATTTTTAGGTGATTTAATTTTTTTAAGGGCCCTTGAAGTTGTGAACATACTGGGTAAATTTTATCTTTCTTGCCATTTTTTATTTTTTTATTCCATTTGAAGATCTAACGATAGTAAATGTTACCGTACTGAATTGGCCTATCTATCAGCTTAGCACACAAAAAAAATCAAGCATCTACTGCAATAATTCACGTCACCATAAATAAAAATCTCATCGTACTCGGCGAAAGGTGAAAAATTAAAAAAAAAATCATAACTCCGAAAATACGAAAAATCGCGGAACATACATGGGGGTGATTCAGATAGCCCTTTAGGTCCTCTACCTCCCAGCTTCAGTATATCACTACTTCTTGGGACACCCTGTATAGGTAGGCTATGGTAATAGTATAGAAGCACCAGTCACCCTCTCAGCATGTGAATGAACTGCGGCGGCAGGCTGTCGGTCCGGCTGTTGTAGACGATGTCCCGCGCGCTGCGTTGTCTCGCGCGCGCGCAGAGCACGTGCGCGGTGAGGGCTGCGCGCGCGCCGCACGCGTCCACGCGCCGGAGGGCGGACCCGAACCCGGGCAGAGACGAGTCCAGGGCCAGCACGCGGCCAGGACCGATCTGAACAGAGAGGCGATTATAACTAACTAGTCTCTGCCCTCGGCTTCGCGCGCGTTGTTTGTACAGAATAGAAACGTTTGGAGGTTATTTTTATGCCATGGGAACTAATTTGTGGGGTAAAAAGTAGCCTATGTTTTATTCGAGGCCTTGTACATGTATACAAAATTTCAGCCCGATTCGTTCAGTATTTTTGGCGTGAAGAGGTAACAAACATCCATCCATCCATACATCCAAACTTTCACATTTATAATATCAGTGTGATTGGTTCGGATAAACTCTGTTAGTGTATAGTTACAGTAGTCACTTCTTGACTCCAAGATATTATATGTCAACAAAGACTTTCATGTCAAGAAAGTCTTCGAAGAACTAATTAAATGATGAATGAAAACTTTCAAAACCAAAAATTGTTTCGAGCTTCTATGATTTCTTTCGATGATACCAGTGTCATAAAATATTTTGCACCAATATTTCTCTGATTTTGTAATCCTTTTGTTTACATAACATCTAGAATGTTTAAACCGAGTACAATGGCGTTTGTTTTCGCTATTCAATCAACAATGCCTTGTTGACACACAACATTTTTGATAGATGCGTATTTATCAATCGGTACCGGTCGACGTACATGGCCACCTTCTCGAAATTGTTTCCGAGTATACTTACCTTGGGCAAATTCTGCAGTTGGGTAAAAATAATTTTGAGAAGGAGGCCAAGAAGAGCATCCAGCTAGGCTGAGAAGCGTTTGGGAAACTACGTCGAGTCTTCTCGTCATCCATACCGCAATGCTTGAAAACTAAAGTTTTCAATCAGTGCGTCCTACCCGTCATGACCTACGGAGCTGAGACGTGGACACTCACGGTAGGGCTGGTGCACCAGTTCAAAGTCGCTCAGCGAGCTATGGAAAGAGCTATGCTCGGAGTCTCTCTGAAGGATAAAATTCGTAACGAATACATCCGACAGAGAACCAAAGTTATCGACATAGCTCAAAGAATCAGCAAGCTAGAAGTGGCAGTGGGCCGGCCATATCTCGCGAAGAACCGACAACCGCTGGGGTAAACGTGTTCTTGAGTGGAGACCACGACTCGGCAAACGTAGTGTAGGACGCCCTCCGGCCAGGTGGGATGACGATCTGCGAAAGACTGCAGGCAGATGCTGGATGCGGCAAGCTGAAGACAGGGCGCTATGGCGCTCATTAGGGGAGGCCTATGTCCAGCAGTGGACTAATATAGGCTGATGATGTATTTATCAAAAATCTTGTGTCATATCATAATTGAATAGTATGTTTAAGTAAGCAATAGTAAATTAGATTTCAACAACATCAAATGTATATAAATATGTACATACGGTGGAATAAATAAAATATGAAAATTTCACATGATACTAAGGTAACGGCCGCTATGCAAGCGGCAAGGTTGGTGGCACGCGGCTAGCGACACGCCAAGAGAAAACAAACGTATGAATATGTACAGGACCGGTCACACTGCAAGCGTCTAGCATAGCTAGTCGGGCGTGTAGCGAGGCGATGTCAGTTTTGCGTTTTTAGGGTTCCGTACCTAAAAACGAAAAAAAGAACCCTTATAGGATCACTTTGTTGTCCCCTTTTCTCAGGAACGCGTGGCGATATCGAGTTGAAATTAGCATAAAATACTCAACTCCGTAACCTCTTGGAGCTTTTCTGCCTTTGAGTCGTTTATGTCCGAACATTTTGAAGTTTCTAAGGGAATTACATGCACACAAAACCCATAGGGTACTTCCCGTTGATCTCGAATCTTATAATTTGGCAAGAAGCAAGGTCTTATAATTTTACGCAACCCTCGGTGCGCGAGTCTAACTCGCACTTGACGTTTTATTTTTCCGAACTAACCCTTACTAAAGAGTCGTTACCTTTTTATCGGCACCGATGTTGAGGTACCCGAAATTGGAGAGGAACAGCCTGGCCGTTTGAAACTCGGTCACTGGCTCTGGAGGTGTATACTCTTCGGGAACCTGTAACTTATTAACAATCGTTTAGACAAACTAATTTCACAGAAAATTGGAACCTACTTTACCTCACCTCAACCAATAGCCTCGACTGCTGGACGGAGGCTTTCCCCGGATAAGCGCCTTATTGTGTTTTATCTCATGGGGGTGTAATGACCATAATCGCCACGCTGGCTATGCGAGCTAGGGATCGCACTTCAGTGGTACAATTATTCTGCAGGAGGCGCTGCTGCCCGCCCCCTGGTGAATCCCTTGTGCTAGGCGCCTCTTACCACCCGCGGGTGTCGTAAGATAAGAGTTGGGGCAGCACCACACGACAGGTCGTGTGGTCAAAAGTTTTGATGTTACGTAGGAGGCTACGCAACATCAAAACTTTTGAGAGGTTGCACCGATTTTTATCATACGTAGATCACGCTCGATCTAGTCACGAAAAAACTAAATCCATGATCGGTTCATCCGTTTGACAGCGACGATGTCACAGACAGACACACAAACGACCAGCGCTATGGCAGGATACATCCTGCCATAGCATCTGCTGATTGTTGGCCATTCTTGTCACCTACTATATCTTGTTACTTTTATATAAACCTTTACTTTTTACTTACTTTTACTAGATGCACATGTCAAGCTTATAACTGCACCTCTCTTCAAAACGTTAACTCTTCTCTTTTCTGAGCTACGTGCTTAGAAAAGAAAAGAGTGAACGTTTTGAAGTGAAAGATCGGGCTGTCAAGTAGGCTTACGAGGGAAAAATAATTGACACATCCTCAACCTCAACAGCCTGTATTGGTCCACAGCTGGACGCAGGCCTCACTCTAACAAGCGCCTCATTGGCTTTTATCAAATGGTATGCCCATAATCCCCATGATGGGCATGCGTATTGGGGATCGCAGTTCGGTGGTAGAATTGTTCTGCAGGGGGCGATGCTGCCCACCCCCGGTGGATATCCCTTAGTTGCCTCGTATGAGACCCGCGGGAAGAGATGGGGTGGTGTGTTCTTGGCCAAAAGGCACCACACAGCTACATTTTACACATAATATGTACTTGATGCAAAAGATCGCAGAACCGAGTTGATGTAAAGTATTGTAGGGTGTGAAGAAATCATACCACATTGTCCTCATTCTCGTTGAGTTTCTTCTCTCTCGCGGCCTGCAGCTCGAGCAGCTTGAACAGCGCCGGGGCCTCCGCGTCGTTCAGCTGCCGCAGCACGGCCTCCAGGCTCGGGAACGCGGAGTCCCTAATAATGTTGCGACCTGATCCATTTGTGATACGAGTTTAGATCACTCATTTTCAGTTTTTTCATCAAAAAACTGAGAATGTTGTGCTTGTTTATAATGACGACCGATGTGGCGCGGCGGGCGAGGGTCCGCCTGCGGCGCAGGAAGTTGCGGGTTCGATTCCCGCCTTGGGACAAATGTTCGTACGTTCTACAAATATTTGTTCCGGGTGTTCTGGTCGTTTCTATGTATAATAAAAATATCTATCTATTTAATGTATTATATCACCTCCACTGCGACTCTTGTAATACCTTGTTCGGGGGAGCAGTAAGTAGTCGTACTTACACGGGCGCAGGAGGAGCCGGCGGCAGCGGGCGGCAGTGCGGCGCGTGCGCAGCGCGGTGCGGGCGGATGTCGACGGGGCGCGCGCACGCCGCGCCGCCGCCGCGCCGGGCGCAGCGCGCCGACCCGCGCACGCTGAGCGACCACGCGTAGCGGCCCCAGCCGCAACGGATTATCACTGCAGGGACGACAACGACTCTTACATGCTTAAGATACTATAACGTTTTGGAAAATAAACAAGGAGAACACAAAAGTGAATCGGGTCGATAAAAATGAGGATTCAAAATGACCGCCCTCATGCGCTGTGATCCCGCTTAGATTATTTTTGATGAAATGGACGGAATAGGTTATTTTCAATACCAATCTTTATCTACGCTGCTTATACTGAAATAGTGTTGGACGGTGCTTGTCTCGGCATGTAGGTAGACGCATGAAGCTGGTACAAAAGTGCACTGTTTTCTTGCAAGCTGGCTTGACGATATCATCCAAGTCGCGTGGCATTCATACTTGTAGGATTGAAGAAGCGGAAGGAGGCCTATTATTCTCAGCAGTAGGTGATCGCGGGCTAATAAGGTGATGACTCACCGACGAGCGTAGGCTGCGGGTCCTCCACCAGCGACAGCAGAATGTTTCCATCCGCGACGTAGTGCAGCCTGCCTGCCGCCGCCTGCCAGCGCGCGTCAAGGCGACCAGCCAATGTGCGGTCAGCATAGCTTGCGTCGCATCAAGCCGGACTAGGTGACACAGGTCCGAGGTACTCACCGACGAGCGTAGGCTGCGGCTCCTGGCTGTTCGCGAGCGGCTCCTCCAACAGCGACAGCAGAATGTTTCCATCCGCGACGTAGTGCAGCCTGCCGCCGCCTGCCAGCGCGCGTCAAGGCGACCAGCCAATGTGCGGTCAGCATAGCTTGCGTCGCATCAAGCCGGACTAGGTGACACAGGTCCGAGGTACTCACCGACGAGCGTAGGCTGCGGCTCCTGGCTGTTCGCGAGCGGCTCCTCCAACAGCGACAGCAGAATGTTTCCATCCGCGACGTAGTGCAGCCTGCCGCCGCCTGCCAGCGCGCGTCAAGGCGACCAGCCAATGTGCGGTCAGCATAGCTTGCGTCGCATCAAGCCGGACTAGGTGACACAGGTCCGAGGTACTCACCGACGAGCGTAGGCTGCGGCTCCTGGCTGTTCGCGAGCGGCTCCTCCAACAGCGACAGCAGAATGTTTCCATCCGCGACGTAGTGCAGCCTGCCGCCGCCTGCCAGCGCGCGTCAAGGCGACCAGCCAATGTGCGGTCAGCATAGCTTGCGTCGCATCAAGCCGGACTAGGTGACACAGGTCCGAGGTACTCACCGACGAGCGTAGGCTGCGGCTCCTGGCTGTTCGCGAGCGGCTCCTCCAACAGCGACAGCAGAATGTTTCCATCCGCGACGTAGTGCAGCCTGCCGCCGCCTGCCAGCGCGCGTCAAGGCGACCAGCCAATGTGCGGTCAGCATAGCTTGCGTCGCATCAAGCCGGACTAGGTGACACAGGTCCGAGGTACTCACCGACGAGCGTAGGCTGCGGCTCCTGGCTGTTCGCGAGCGGCTCCTCCAACAGCGACAGCAGAATGTTTCCATCCGCGACGTAGTGCAGCCTGCCGCCGCCTGCCAGCGCGCGTCAAGGCGACCAGCCAATGTGCGGTCAGCATAGCTTGCGTCGCATCAAGCCGGACTAGGTGACACAGGTCCGAGGTACTCACCGACGAGCGTAGGCTGCGGCTCCTGGCTGTTCGCGAGCGGCTCCTCCAACAGCGACAGCAGAATGTTTCCATCCGCGACGTAGTGCAGCCTGCCGCCGCCTGCCAGCGCGCGTCAAGGCGACCAGCCAATGTGCGGTCAGCATAGCTTGCGTCGCATCAAGCCGGACTAGGTGACACAGGTCCGAGGTACTCACCGACGAGCGTAGGCTGCGGCTCCTGGCTGTTCGCGAGCGGCTCCTCCAACAGCGACAGCAGAATGTTTCCATCCGCGACGTAGTGCAGCCTGCCGCCGCCTGCCAGCGCGCGTCAAGGCGACCAGCCAATGTGCGGTCAGCATAGCTTGCGTCGCATCAAGCCGGACTAGGTGACACAGGTCCGAGGTACTCACCGACGAGCGTAGGCTGCGGCTCCTGGCTGTTCGCGAGCGGCTCCTCCAACAGCGACAGCAGAATGTTTCCATCCGCGACGTAGTGCAGCCTGCCGCCGCCTGCCAGCGCGCGTCAAGGCGACCAGCCAATGTGCGGTCAGCATAGCTTGCGTCGCATCAAGCCGGACTAGGTGACACAGGTCCGAGGTACTCACCGACGAGCGTAGGCTGCGGCTCCTGGCTGTTCGCGAGCGGCTCCTCCAACAGCGACAGCAGAATGTTTCCATCCGCGACGTAGTGCAGCCTGCCGCCGCCTGCCAGCGCGCGTCAAGGCGACCAGCCAATGTGCGGTCAGCATAGCTTGCGTCGCATCAAGCCGGACTAGGTGACACAGGTCCGAGGTACTCACCGACGAGCGTAGGCTGCGGCTCCTGGCTGTTCGCGAGCGGCTCCTCCAACAGCGACAGCAGAATGTTTCCATCCGCGACGTAGTGCCGCAGCCTGCCGTGCCCGAGCGCCGCCAGCCAGCGCTCGTCGAGCCGGCACCAGCCAGTACCGTCCGGACCGTCACCCACCTACGACGACATCACATCATACTTCTTTTACATAGGAAAGACATCCTACACCAAGGGGAGAGAGTGACCGATTCGTAACGATAATGTTATTTGATGCCCGTGGTATAGGCTACCACGGGCATTTACACCATCATTTACGGGATCTTCAGTGTTTTCAAAATTTCAGGAACAAACTGAAAACGTTTATATTGGAACACCAGAAAAGCACTGAAGATCTCCGTAATGAAGTCTCTTTTCTTTAGTGTCCATAGTTAGTAAGCTCTACCCGAACCTCTTGCTGCCTCTTTACATAGGTTTCCTATCCCGCTAGCTGTATCTGTGTTTTCGTTGTTAATTTTATTTTTATTACTATTTTGTAGTTGTATTTTTTTGTTTTATATTTTTCTTGTTGCATTGAAAAGCAAAACTGTAGGTAATATTGTTCATTTTATTATTATATTTTTGTTGTTGTTGAATTTAAAAATAAAGCTGTACCTTCCTCACCGCTCCTCTACTTTATAAAATAGGATTAAAATCTCTTTTGTTTGCTCGTAATAAATTATCAGTCTATCGTAGGTATTATCAGTTATTTCCAATCTGTTGATGGCTTTCCTGTTTTTTAATATTATGTCTTGTCTCGTACGTGACGCCCGCAGCATGGTTCCGACGGAAGACCAGCGTTGTGGTAGCCGACGGCTATTACAACATATGCTGAGTCGGACGCCATTTTGTAGCTTTAAGTTTCATTAATGTAAGTCAAAATAGTGTGTAATTGTTTTAAGTTCTTAATTTACAAGTTCAATTTATAAGTTCGAATATGTGGTATTAGTTAGTAGTAACTATATCTGTATTATACTAAATGCATATGTATCTACTACAAAATACAGTACCTATCTTAGCTACAAATAAAGATGTTCTTATTCTTATTCTTATTCATTTTTTTTCAAATTTCTGTAGCTTTCATACTTTTTGAAATATTTCGAAAAAAGTCGAAAAATTTACCATTACCCACCTTAACCGAACCACCCATTTAACCGAAGCATGCAGAGAGATCCATCTGAAATGTAGGTTGGTACCTACTATTCTTAGGTATTCGTTAAATTGCGAAGTCTCTAACCGGTACTTTTGGTACATACTTGTTGACAAACGTTCAAAACCCTCGGCGCGCGAGTTACACTCGCACTTGACGGATCTTGTTTTTTTTAATTTCAATCACTTTATTCATTTCGGATCCATTTGGGACCTACGATGATATTTAGTCATTCACTCTAGAGCAGGTCGTACTTGCGTTTGCAACCCCCGACAAAAAAGGGCCGAGAAGGCGGTATAGTATAAGTTGGACGTGTGTGTGTGTCTCGATTTTTTTTTTGTTTGTAAATTATTATTATATTTCATTTATTTCAGATAATATCCATATTCATATCCATATTTATATCCATAACACATTATAACCAAATTAATTAGAACTTTAAATTACACATTACTAAATAATACATTAAAAAAAAGAAAAATCATAAAATACAAGAAATGTCACAATAGAAAAATTAAAATCAGTTCACACAATTAAGAATATTAAATTAAAATTACATATTTTTCAGACGGAGCCCATCATAATACGCATCCACCTGTTTTGGATAGGGCAGTCTGATCGAGCAACAATCATCCGCAGGATGCTATTGCTACTGCCTCGCGCACGCTGGAGTAGGGAAGCGACTTTTTTGCGAATTATCGCGTGAAAGCAGTCCGTGCGCGCCTCCGCGAACATCCCAGATGCGCTGCAAAAGCGAGGCAGCCGCATCAGCATCCTGAAAATGTTGTTATATTGGACTCGCAGAGATCTGACAGCCCGCTGGGTGTAGTTTACCCATAGGCTGCTCGAGTAGAAGGACTGGCAGTAAGCCTTGAAAAGAGTGACCTTTACTTCACTCGAGCAGCGAGTAAACCTGCGTGCAAGCATGTTTCCCCGGACCGCCAGCGCTCTGCGTTCCCTTTCTATATCTGCGTCATCTTTCAGATCATCTGTCACAATATGACCCATGTATTTAAAACTACTCACCACCCGCAGAGCCGCACCGTTGAGCATAATAGCCGGAACATGAACTGGTTTAACTATCCCACTTTTGAACACGAGAACTTCGCTCTTATTCGAGTTATACCTCAGTCCATGCTCAACCGCATATGCCTCACAAATCGTGACTATTTTGCGAACTGAGCCCACCGACGGCCCCAGCAGCACCATGTCATCCGCGTAACTGAAGTTGTTGACGCAAACTCCATCTACAAAACAACCCGTATGGGTACTGCTGAGGTCGCCGATGAGCTCATTTATATACAGGTTGAACAACAGAGGAGATGTTATCAAGCCCTGCCGCACACCACACTCCATGCCATACTCATCGGACAACGCACCCGCCCATCTCACCTGGTTTCGCTGGCATCGGTACCAATTTTTTAGCATAGAGACTATTTCGGCCGGTACACTTGCAGCCTCCAACTTGCACCAAAGCTTATGGTACAGGACAGTATCAAACGCCTTGGACAGATCCAGGAAGCCGGCGTATACCGGTGTCTTCCTCTCCGTGTAGTACCTGACAGCTTGCTTAAGACACAAGATCGCACTCTCCATCGAGAGCCCAGCCCTAAAACCGAACTGGGCATCGTGGACTTGGACGTGTTGCAGGATTATGTTATTAAGCAAACTGTCAAGTATCTTTGCCATCGTGGTCGCTAGTCAGATGGGCCGGTAGTTGCTCTTTTCCGACGCATCTCCAGTCTTACATTTTATAATCGGTACCACTATTGTATTGGTTAACCCGTCAGGTAAGTAACCATGACATAAACATAGATTATAAAACATGGAGAGTACGTGCGGCAGATGAACGCCCGCATGTTTCATATGTTCAATGCTGAGACTGTCATGCCCAGGAGATTTGCCTCTTTGCATTGTTTGAATAATTTTTCGCACTAAAACTTAACACTTTGTAAAGTGACATCGAGTTTTCTCAGCGTTGTTTGAAGAAAATGGGTTGATCTTCATACACGTATGTTATGTTGCTTGAAACAAATTTTAAACAGACGGTGGCCGATTTTTTTTTTTATAGTTTGTATTATACGCACCTGTTCCAATATTAGCATCAGCAGAGATTCGGCAGCGTCGCGGACTCGCATAGAGACGGGTTTGAGTTCTTTCTCATCCTTCATCTTTGGTGGCTCTCCGGGTTTACCTACAAAATAGCCTAATTAACACTCCGGTGCGGTGGTTTAAAAATACAGTCACATTTTTTTGAAATGATAAAATCGACCTGTTTGATTTACCGCTGTAGTTATTTATTTATTATTTATTATCAGCCAAGTTCATCCCACTGCTGGGCAAAGGCCTCCCCCCACTCTCTCCAGACATCACGATCACGGGCCAGCTCCGTCCAGTCGGTCCGAAATTTGAAAATTTAAATTATTTTAAAATTTACCGCTGTAGTAGCAGACAAAATTAATAAAGTTCTTGTTTTCTCTTAAGTCGAGTTAACTATTCAACGACTTTTGTCTCTTTCTATTAGTTTCTGATTTAGCCATACCACCCCATAATCCTTCCCACTCACCTTGACAGAGAAGCAAGAACTTACCCTGACTCTTAGTGCCAGCTATCCCCAACTCCACCACCTCCATGAGAGTAGCCAGACAGTCCGCATCAGCCAGCAGCGCGGGACACAGCCACGCGGCCAGGCAGCTGTAAGCGGCCACCACGCACGAGTGGAGGTCGCGGGAGTGCGCTTGCGGCGGCCGCCCGCATTGCACGCTTATGTAGTCGCATATCCATCGGACTGCGCGTTTTCTTTCAATAGCCTCTGAAACATTACAGGTATTTATCAAATTCAATTCAATTTGATCGTTCCAATTCTGATTGGCAAAGCGATCCATGAGCTATACGAGTATGTACATTGCAAGCGTCGGCGTAGACATATTATTCAAGTAAAATACGTCCGTTTTTGCAGGCGATTTAATGTACTTACCAATAACATATTCTAGAACGCATGAAAGTAGATTAGATCATCATTAATAAAACAAAAGTAGATGGTTGACAGTCAGTAGAGCCAGCTGATATTGGTGACAATTCAGATGTTGCCAAAACTAAACGGAACTTATTTCATAACACTAAAAATGTGGCCGTCCCTTTCATAACAATCGAAACAAAAAGGAAGGCATCATTTTCAGTGCTCTCAAATCAGTTTAGAATTGATTCCATTAAATATGCTATTTTTACAAGAACTCATAAAAAAGACAACAATTTTACTATGAACCATCGTAACATTAGAACACCTGTTATAGATTTAATTTTAGAGGTTGCACCTATTTTTTTCGAACGAACCTAAAAGTACTGTTAATCAAGACGCCTCACAAAAAAACTAAATTCAAATTGGACATCCGTTTGGGAGATACGACGATGCCACAAACAGACACATTCACATACGCATTTCATACGCGTAATAGAATAGAATAGAATATCATTTATTGTCCAATGTAGAGTCGGGTGAATTAAGACAAGTATAATTAAAACGGTCTTCTTTTTTGGCCGGGGTTTAAACATTCTTTTGCTTTTCCGGTTCTGCAACAAAGGTGTGACCATGCCGCTCGCAATTGATTTGTTGCACCCTACACTTACGTCGGAGAGAATGAAACACAAGTTAAAGACTGGTGCCACATCCTAATTCGTACTTTATGGACGTGAAATCCCCAGGATGTTACAAAATCACTATTGTATTTAGTCACGCACACAGGGTGGTCGTTTGCGCAGGACGGTACTGTATTTAGTCAGGCACACAGGGTGGTCGTTTGCGCAGGACGGTACTGTATTTAGTCAGGCACACAGGGTGGTCGTTTGCGCAGGACGGTACTGTATTTAGTCAGGCACACAGGGTGGTCGTTTGCGCAGGACGGTACTGTATTTAGTCACGCACACAGGGTGGTCGTTTGCGCAGGACGGTACTGTATTTAGTCACGCACACAGGGTGGTCGTTTGCGCAGGACGGTACTGTATTTAGTCAGGCACACAGGGTGGTCGTTTGCGCAGGACGGTACTGTATTTAGTCACGCACACAGGGTGGTCGTTTGCGCAGGACGGTACTGTATTTAGTCAGGCACACAGGGTGGTCGTTTGCGCAGGACGGTACTGTATTTAGTCAGGCACACAGGGTGGTCGTTTGCGCAGGACGGTACTGTATTTAGTCACGCACACAGGGTGGTCGTTTGCGCAGGACGGTACTGTATTTAGTCACGCACACAGGGTGGTCGTTTGCGCAGGACGGTACTGTATTTAGTCACGCACACAGGGTGGTCGTTTGCGCAGGACGGTACTGTATTTAGTCACGCACACAGGGTGGTCGTTTGCGCAGGACGGTACTGTATTTAGTCAGGCACACAGGGTGGTCGTTTGCGCAGGACGGTACTGTATTTAGTCAGGCACACAGGGTGGTCGTTTGCGCAGGACGGTACTGTATTTAGTCACGCACACAGGGTGGTCGTTTGCGCAGGACGGTACTGTATTTAGTCACGCACACAGGGTGGTCGTTTGCGCAGGACGGTACTGTATTTAGTCACGCACACAGGGTGGTCGTTTGCGCAGGACGGTACTGTATTTAGTCACGCACACAGGGTGGTCGTTTGCGCAGGACGGTACTGTATTTAGTCAGGCACACAGGGTGGTCGTTTGCGCAGGACGGTACTGTATTTAGTCAGGCACACAGGGTGGTCGTTTGCGCAGGACGGTACTGTATTTAGTCACGCACACAGGGTGGTCGTTTGCGCAGGACGGTACTGTATTTAGTCACGCACACAGGGTGGTCGTTTGCGCAGGACGGTACTGTATTTAGTCACGCACACAGGGTGGTCGTTTGCGCAGGACGGTACTGTATTTAGTCAGGCACACAGGGTGGTCGTTTGCGCAGGACGGTACTGTATTTAGTCAGGCACACAGGGTGGTCGTTTGCGCAGGACGGTACTGTATTTAGTCACGCACACAGGGTGGTCGTTTGCGCAGGATGGTACTGTATTTAGTCACGCACACAGGGTGGTCGTTTGCTCAGACTCTACGATCCTCTGCCGGCCTACAGGTGACCGTGCGAGGCTAACGGAAGGATGTTCCTTTAGGAGAAAACAAGTTTGCAGTTTCATACCTGGTTTAGAAGAGTGCAGTTTCGCCAGCCCAGAGAGAAGTTCCAACGCTGCCAACGACACCTGGAGATCACCCTTCCACGAGGAGATTAGCCGGTGGCACACGAGGTAAGTGGCGCGAACCACCAGAGCCGCACCTTATGTGTTCATTATTCACTTTGAAAGGTCTGTGAAGATCTTGCCGGTAGTCGCAACCCAGAACGGTAGCGAAAGCAGAGTTATGCGATGCGGTAATACCAAAACTAGTTTCTGCCCGCAGCTTCGCACGCTTTGTTTCTATGGAAACGTATAAAGGTCATTTCTTTACCATGGGACTGTTTTATGGGATAGTATGTTTGATTTCAGGCTCAGAGCTAAATCTATGCAAAATTTCAGCCCGATCGGTTCAATCATTACGGCGTGAAGAGGTACAAACATCCATCCATACGTCTAAAATCCAAACTTTCGCATTTATAATATTAGTGTGATACCCCGGGATACTGCCTGAAACCGCTACCGCTCTGGATAACGAATACCGCGTAGTCTGAACAAGCCTAATTATAATAAAATATTGGTGTCAATTCAGAGTCGCCAAAACTAAACTAAACTAATTTGACAACACTAAAAATGATGGCATCCTTTTTTATTTTGATCGTTAAAAAAGGGACTGCTACATTTTTAGAGCTGTCAGATTAGTATAGTTTAGTTTAATTTGGCGAAATCGGAATTGACACCAATAACTTCAATAAACACTCAACCCGTTGCTTTTTTGCCACACTGGATCACTACCACAGATACAAAATAAGAACAAAATGATGAAACGCTGTGCTTTGAAATTAAAATTATGATTCAAACAGCTCTTGATAAAGCAAGCTAAATGAATAAGTAGATACTTACAGAAAAAGCATTATTGTGTATCCCAAATTCAAAATGTCAGTGAATTTGAGCTCACCAAGTTTCAAGGTGCGATATTTGACATCAATATTTGAATACAATAGTTACAGCATAATCGGTATCTTAGTAGAACATTATATTGTTATGTTATTAAGGTACAACTTGAGTTCAAATGATCTTCCACTTAAAATACTCAGGACATAAAGGCGGTCCCTCACTGGGAACATTTATTTGTAATGTAACAATCCAAGATTCGAGCTAACGTGAAAATGACGATGTACTTACCACCATGAAAATTCGGCTAGGAAATTTTCGGCCATAGCGGCCAATCTCAAAAGAGACTAGTCGTGTGCGCAGGTCTTATTGTAGTGCACGTTACAATACTGTCTCACTGAATGACAAGTGAATTCGTTCTCGTTGTCGTGCAAAACCAACTCTTATGTCGTTTGCATAAGATTAGCGTTTGCACAAAAACTAATCAGAAACTTCGATTACGTTTTTAAGCGTGCAGCATTAGGCTCTGAATTGTTACGTTTGTACCGGTGAGGAATCGCTTTTAAGTTTGTTTTTGGTTCAAATGATCAATCAAATATCGACCTTGCCACAGCAACATAGGGTGCATAATTACCGAAAACAGGCGAGGATGGGTCTAGCTCCCTAACGTCAGCCGCGAAGTCCTCTAACGAGTGCCCCTCACTGCCCGAGGCGCTGCCGCTCTCCGAACGCGCTACAAATATACTTGCTGCTCAGGACTTAGGGTTCTATTTAGATTGGCAAGGAATTTTCAACGAGAAAAGTTCCGATGTAGTTGTTCGAGAAACTTTCGTCGACTTAATCATGATATTGCAACTTGTTGCTTAGGACTTAGGATTCTATTTACATTGACAAGGGTTTTTGGTAACAAAGAAGTTCCAAGTCAGAAATTTCGAGAACATTTCATTGACTAAACTAAAGTATACTTGCTATACAGGGCTTCTGTTTAGGGTTCTATTTAGATAAGCAACAAGTTGTTAATCCGACCCAATTCGAGATAATATTAGAGTTGGTTGAGAAAATTTGTACAACCGTTCCTTGTGAGATCTTTCGTTGACTTTAGGGCGAAGGTAGTGCCGAAACTTGCGCCGGGCGAAGGTAGTGCCGAAACTTGCGCCACCGCGTATATTTTTTATTATGACGATCAAGAAAGGGATTTTCAAAGATCCTTTGCAGTTTGTGGTACCTACTTACAATAAGTGTGGTAGATACACTAGATACCAACAGTATCCGATATGGCCTATGTCGGTTTTAAATCTTATCCTTAGGTGGGTGGTGGTTTTCGTAAATTGCAAGGCAAAATAAAATGTATGTAGCGTGGATGTGAGCTATTACTGTGAATGTCGAATAGCATCCTGCTGTGATAGCGGTGTACAGCTGTATCTAGGTAAAATACTGAAAATGTGTTTGCAAATATGGTTAAATAGAGTGAGAGTTAAATAGAGCAGAGAGTTCATTGGATCCAATTCTGATGGCTCTAACACAGATGCGGCCATCATCCAATCACAACTTGACTGAGTTGATACTAAAAACTGATTTGATGTTCTTATTGGTCGCATACAAGATTGGTTGTGGTCGTGACGTCATCTGTGACAACCAATACGCGTGTGATTTAGCTAAGGCGTTCATTTATACGTCAGTTCAATGGGAGTAGTTTACTATGGCTGCTTTATTTTCGGACAGCAAATCAATGAAAGTTACGATAAAATAAAAATAAATGGAGATCCATTCAGGATAAAAAGAAATGGAGTTCCATTTATGATATAAAGAAATGGAGATCGAAAAAGATCCATTTTATCATAGCATTGATCATCATCATCATCAGCTGGTACTCGTATCTACCGACTGCTGGATGTAGGCCTCAGGCCTCCTCCAATTTGTGCCCCTCATATCGGTCTAGTCTTGACCGCATCCAGGTTTTATTGCACTCCTCGCATCTTCATCATCATCAGGTGTGTATAAGTTTACTCCTCACCAGAGGCCTCCCCTAAGCGCCACGAATAGAATAATTTAGACGAGCAAACATGTTTTAATTTGAGCGTCTCAGCTAGGGCTTGCATTCGAATATTCGAATAATTCGAATATTAATTCAGTTCGAATATTCGAATACTGAAATTGCAATATTCGATTCAAATCAATAATACCAATCTCAGAACTCCGATGTGCATAAAATGCCACTTATAAGTTCGCGCGATATATCCATACAAGTCTACGTCGTTCGGGTTAACAAACAAAATGACAAAGTTATAGGGTTCCCGAGTTCGGAAACACTCGAGAGTCCCGCGTGCAACTGCGTAGGGCATTCGCGTATTCTATTCGGCGTACTATGCTTTTCGTATTCTTAATTCGGAAAAGGAAAATAGAAGTTCCGTTTTCGTTGTCGCGAAAAACCAACTTTTAAATGCACGAAAACTAATCAGAAACTTCCATTTCGTTTTTAAGTTCGTTTTCCGTCCCTTATTCCCTGTCGCTGTGTTACCGTTACTTACCATATTTATTTACTTGTTAATTTATTGTAGACTAGCTTCTGCCCGCGGCTTCGCACGCGTATTTTCTGTATAATTATTATCTAAGTTGGCTTTGCTCTCTAAACGTTCGCCAAATTTAATCGTGATCTTGACCTAGGATTTCCAAAACTACTGAACGGATCAACATTTATCAGATTTCACAAACTTTCGGCTTTATTGACCGAGCGAACGAAGTGAGCGAAAGTCTCTGCTTCAAGTCTAGCTAAATGAGCGTATCTATCAGTATGTCCGTACACAGTTACTACAGTTCGTATTTTTACAACCGATCCGATCCGTGCGAAACTTGCTGTGTACAGATACATTTATTTTGTTGCCGGGGTGTTTTGATTAAAGGCGTACTTCCTCCAAAAATATTGTCTAGGCTTTAGAATATCTTTAAGACATCTGATTTCGATGATTATATTTTTATTTGAAAGGTTGTTGTTTTTAGTTCTTCTCATAAAAATTTGGTAAAAATCTGATCTGGATTTTTGGTATGACGAGCAGAATAGCTCCGCAAAATGCATTATAATGCAAGAGAACATATAACAGTACAGTGCCATCTATTACTATACTGCCATCTATGTAATGTAAAACACGTTAAGATTGATGTAAACGTAAAAGGAGAAACGTTAGAAATTGTAAACAGTGCAGTATTCTTAGGAATAACCTTAGATAGTAAACTTCAATGGGGCCCACACATAGATAAGCTATCGAAGAGACTTAGTTCTGCAGCGTATGCAGTCAAAAAAATCCGTCATCTTACAGACGTTGATACTTCTAGACTAGTCTATTTCAGCTACTTCCATAGTGTTATGTCTTATGGCATACTGCTGTGGGGGAACGCTGCAGATATTAACACCGTATTTGTGCTGCAGAAGAGAGCTGTTCGTGCAATCTATAATATGGGTCCCAGAGAATCCCTGCGTGATAAATTCAAAGAAATAAACATAATGACAGTACCATGTCAATTTATTTATGAAAACTTGTTGTACACTCATAGAAATATCAATCTATTCCCTAAAAATAGCGACATACATAATATAAATACTAGAAATAAGGATAAACTCGCTGTGCCCACAACTAGGCTACACAAGATAAATGTATCTTTTAAAGGGCAATGTATACGCTTCTACAACAAAACTCCAAGTGAGTTGCAAAAATTATCAATAAATAAATTCAAACAAATTGTCAAACATATCCTTTGTAAAAAGGCTTACTACAAAATATCAGATTATCTAGAGGATAAAAAAGCTTGGGACGAGTTTTGCTCCAACTCGAAAAATAACAACTAACAGGCTAAAGGTTTCTTCGTCGCTTCTTTACTTTAGTCTACATACCGAAGCGACAGAAATCAAAAATATCACTTTATTTCCGTGTCAGTGTTTAGTTTTATGATTTGACCTTTTCTAAGTGTACATTTATTGTATTTATGGAAATAAAGAGTTTTTGATTTGATTTGATTTGATTTGATTAGAACATGTTTGTAACCCTTCGAGAGTACCATGTAGCACGGCCGCGCATGCCTGCCAGTTTACGAAATAAATCAATTGTATAGATGGCGCTAATGCTACTAAACGTCTCTGATTTATTTATATACCTACCTACAAACAGGAATTACAGAAAACAAACAGGAATTTAAAAAAAACCTACCTAAATATCCTATTTTAAATAACTTTAGTAATAGGTACCTAAGTAAATTCACAGAAATTATATCTGTTTCTGTTTTTCTGTGAGTAATTAATTGTTGAAACAAGATCCGTCAAGTGCGAGTGTAACTCGCGCGCCGAGGGTTTTGAACGTTTGTCAACAAATATGTACCAAAAGTACCGGTTAGAGACTTCGCAATTTAACGAATATCTAAGAATAGTAGGTACCAACCTACATTTCAGATGGATCTCTCTGCATGCTTCGGTTAAATGGGTGGTTCGGTTAAGGTGGGTAATGGTAAATTTTTCGACTTTTTTCAAAATATTTCAAAAAGTATGAAAGTTACAGAAATTTAAAAACTGGTTTGAAATTTCCAAACCGATACCTTTCATTTGATATCCCACTTGGTGGGGTAGCCCTCCTTTTGAAAATTATTCCTTTTTGACCATTTTTCAAAAAGTGTTCTTTTTACAGACTTCTCTATATTTTTCCTGTAAAATATAGATCCATATCTACAAACGCTTGATACATTTTAAACGGATCGCTCTGCAAACTTCGGAGATAGGGGGGGGGGAATGGGTATTTTTTTGACTATTTTCAAAATATTTAAAAAAGTATGAAACCTACAGAAATTTGAAAAACTGTTTTGAAACGTACAAACTGATACCTTTCATTTGATACCCCACTCGGTGAGGTAGCCCCCCCTTTTGAAAATTATTTCCCCCCATTTTGACCATTTTTCAAAAAGTGTTCTTTTTTCAAACTTCTCTATATTTTTCCTGTAAAATATAGATCCACGTCTATAAACGCTCCATACATTTTACATGGATCGCTCTGCAATCTTCGGAGATAGGGGGGGGGGGAATGGGTATTTTTTCGACATTTTTCAAAATATTTTAAAAAGTATGAAACCTACAAAAATTTCAAAAAATAATTTGAAATGTACAAAATGATACCTTTCATTTGATACCCCATATGACTCTGTAGGTATCTTTTAAAATTTCGGCATCACAATTTGTATGGAAAATATTCATTTTCATTTTTCATTTATTTTCATTTATTTTTCTCTAAATCTGTACAGGCGCACGAAATGTATTATTATTTGAAATTTCAAGTTGATAGCTGCAGTAGTTTTTGAGTTATTAAGGAGGGAAAAAAGGACAGACAAAGCGAGACCATAAGGGTTTTGAAACCGATCTTCGATCATCAAAACCCTAAAAATGAGTGTTCACGAGGTCTGCTGTTCGTAGAACTACTAGTAATATTACTAGGATGTTGTTAAAATGAGTGTTCACGAGGTCTGCTGTTCGTAGAACTACTAGTAATATTACTAGGATGTTGTTAAAATGAGTGTTCACGAGGTCTGCTGTTCGTAGAACTACTAGTAATATTACTAGGATGTTGTTAAAATGAGTGTTCACGAGGTCTGATGTTCGTAGAACTACTAGTAATATTACTAGGATGTTGTTAAAATACCGAATCACATACATTTTAAAGACTGTTTTTACTAAGAATGTGTGTTTGATTGTGCGTGTAAATCGCCAATGTCTCGTTACAAGCTTTTGTTAATTTGATATTTTTAACTTTTTCGTGCAAATAACACATAAAAGAATAAAAAACATGTGATTTTAATAAAAATATAGTTTGTATCTATTATTCGAATAATATTTGAATAGATAGATAGATAGATAGATAATGCTGGACAATTCACACAGCATTATCTAGCCCCAAGCTAAGCAGAGCTTGTGTTATGGGTACTAGATAACTGATATACTTAATACAATACACTACATAGATGATAGATATTTTTTATTATACATAGAAAACACCCAGACCAACGGAACAAATTTCTGCAGATCGTACACAAATTTGTTTCGAGGCGGGAATCGAACCCGCAACCTCCTGCGTCGCAGGCGGACCTTCGCCCGCTGCGCCACGGAGGTCGTCAATTCGAATATTCGTCGAATATTCGAATAGTACCCGAAAAAAAATCAAATATCAAAATTTTCGAATATTTGCAAGCCCTAGTCTCAGCGCGCTGTCCACCGAACCTTATATGGCGACCTTGCCAGGCACGATCGGGTTCGCGCTACATCCTCACCTCACCTCAACAGCCTGTATTGGTCCGCTGCTGGACGCAGGCCGCCCCTTTATAAGCGCCTTGTTGGCTTTTATCACATGGCCATAATCCCCACGCTGGGCATGCGGGTTGGGGATCGCAGTTCGGTGATAGAATTGTTCGCTGCTGCCCGCCCCCGGTGGATATCCCTTAGTCGCCTCTCTAGACACCCGCGGGAAGAATTGGCTTGGTGCAAATTCTAAGCCGGCACCAGACAACTGTCGCGCTACATACCGTGCTTCAATTAGATTTTTTTCCAAAATACGCAATCGATTGTTTCGTTTTTTTTTGTACTCCAATCCTCAAAAATCTTGTGCGAGTTTTAGGAATAATCATAATTGAATATAATGTTTAATTAATCAAAAGTAAATTAGATTTAAACGACATCAAGTGTATATAAACATGTACCTTCGGTGGAATATATGACATGAAATGATATTCGGTGTATTAGATAGAGTACAGTGTACAGTAATTGGGCGAGGTAACACAAATTAGAATAGGTCCCCTGAACCGGCTCCAATGTTACCTTTATAATCCGTATTGTGCGACATGGTAGAGGCGGGCGGTGGACATCCGGCCGACGTCGCCTGCGCGTTGTGTCTCACGCACAGATACAGCGCACTCAGGAGTGGAACCGCCAACGCTTCGGAACATTCCGCCTGCACCGCCGATACGCAGATGAGGGCTAGGCGGCCCCGGGTCAACTCGCCTAGTGTCATACCCGCACTGGAAATTGTGTTTATGACTTTACAAATAAGGTTTATAGCTATACTAGCCTCTACACGCGGCTACGATGGACTTCCACTCCACAGGAGTAATTCGGAATTACATACTCAGTATAAAGTATTTGTTGATAGAGCGGGAGTCCATTTGGCTAATAATCATGATTCATGATCCTCGGAGAGATCAGGATGAGGCCTTCGTCCGAAAATGGGTCATTTTGATAATTATCAGCCCACGCTAATCCACTGCTGCACACAGGCCTCTCCTAATAAGCGCCATAGCGCCCCGTCTACAGCAGTGGGACACACAACAGTGGGACGGAGTCGTTTCTCAAGCCAACACCCTTACGGCCAAAGTAAGATCTATGTTTAAGAAAATATAACTTACTATTCATTGCACCCTGGAAACTCCGGAACGGGCAACCCTCTATAGTGGTACGGGAAGGCGACCATAGACAACAGACAGCTGATGGCGGCCTTGCGAAGCGCGCGCTTGTCTATGTTCCCGCAGTCGATCTTGGGCTCTTTGTCCGTCAGGATATGGTCCAAAGCGTTGATGAAGTCTGGCACCAGGACTAGGACACCGTCTAAGTCTAGTCTGTAAAAGAAAATCGGTTTCCATTAATCTCTTCGATGTAGTTTCCAACTATAGGATAGTTAACTAACTTTTTTAAGTTTCAAACTCAACTAGTTAAATTTTGGGGCAAGATGCGGTGTCTCAATATTCACTCCCAAATCATCAACATGGGGCTTTGAACCGTGATACGACATTGTCCATAGCGAGTGAGGTAAGGCGCTAGCTCAGTAGAACCTAGCAGTACACAGTGTTACCTGAATATATCAGTCGCGTTGAGCACGGCAGCGCACGCGGTGCGAGACGAGGGCGGGTTGAGGCCGTGGTGGAGAGCGGCGTAGCAGCGCGCGAGGTAGGGCGCCAACACTTCCTCGCGGCACTGCTTGGAGCACAGCACCCGGCAGAGTGTGCCTAAAGCTTCGGCGCGGCCTGCATCAGACAGAGAATACACTCTTAGCATTCGCTATGAACTGAACAAGCTATCTTTCAATTCGATAACACCTGACGATTATCACGCTTATATTATAATGGCGAAACTTTGGATGTTTAGATTGATGGATGGATGTTTGTTACCTCTTCGCGCCATAACGACTGAACCGGTCGGGCTGAAATTTTGCATAGATGTAGCTCTAAGCCGGGAATCAAACAAAGGCCTTTTATCCCATAAAACAGTTCCCATGGGATAGAAATAACCTTCAAACGATTCCGATAGTTATGTTGGTTGCCATGGGGTATTTTGTGGAACTCTTATTAAAATTTTGCGATAGCAGATGTCAATCAAATGATAAATTATATGCATGAGATAAACATGTGTAGAAGGTGGCAGAAGTAAAACTCACCAGGCATATAGTTTTGCAAATTCAGACGATTCGCGGCATCGGAAAGCGATGGCGGCGGCGGGGTTCCTTCAGTTCGAGCTGAAAATACAGTTTTTGTTTACGATCTTAATAAATCAATTCTTCTAGTCTTTAATGGTCCAATGCTGGACGCAGGGGGGAATACAAAGAAATACAGAAATACAGAAATAAGATACACAAAAAAAGAACATAAATGTAAAAAATTATAAATAAGAAAGGAACAACAAAATAACAAAAAAAGAGCTCTGTACGAGATTTGTCAAACCAGGCACAGAGCCATAAGACAAGAAGTTGAAGTTGACATGACCTGAGTAGTACATTAGGTACATGCACACGTAAAACGTCTAATCTTTTTGCTGGCTAACACTCCTCGAGAAAGTTGAGTGAGAAAGTAAATATTATCATAAGAGTTGAATTGAAAGTAGGTAAATAATTAACAAGATTCGGTTCCCAAGTTGTGGCTTCTAATGCTACGTTTTATTTTAGTACGGTAAAGTGTTAATACATTGAATACATGGTTTTCACACGCAAAAGGACTAACAAAGTAAAGAATAATGGATGAGTTTGAGTGAGCAGTGGGCAGTGGACTGAACAAGACATCAACAAAGAGATAACGATCCCAGAAGTGTCCCGGGATCACTCCCATTCCTACTCTGCACACTAGCACTAGCCAACCCCTATCTCACTCACTCTCACATGCGGGTTGGTTATTACATCACTATGGAATAAGAAACACCTCTTTGGATCTTCTTACCTCTTATTTGAGTGATAGGATATAAAGAGTTGACATTAATCCATGGGTGTACCGCAGGTTTCTATCCTCGGTCCTTTCCTATTTTTAGTTTATATCAACGACCTTCCTCATCTGGTCAAGAATAATCACGAGATTGTATTGTTTGCTGATGATACTTCATTAATTTTTAAAATGAAACGACAAAACACAAATTTCGACGATGTGAATAATGCAATCTCAAAAGTAGTCCATTGGTTTAGTGTCAATAATCTTTTGCTAACCGAAACCAAAACAAAATGTATTAGATTTATTCTACCTAATGTTAAACAAGTGAAGGCTGATGTAAACGTTAAAGGAGAAACGTTAGAAATAGTAGAAAGTACCGTATTCTTAGGAATCACCTTAGATCATAAACTTCAATGGGGCCCACACATAGATAAGCTATCGAAGAGACTTAGTTCTGCAGCGTATGCAGTCAAAATAATTCGTCATCTTACAGACGTAAATACATCTAGACTTGTTTATTTCAGCTACTTCCATAGTATTATGTCTTATGATATACTGCTGTGGGGGAACGCTGCAGATATTAACACCGTATTTGTGCTGCAGAAGAGGGCTGTTCGTGCAATCTATAATATGGGTCCCAGAGAATCCCTACGTAATAAATTCAAAGAAATAAACATAATGACAGTACCATGTCAATATATTTATGAAAACTTGTTGTACACTCATAGAAATCTAAATCGGTTCCCTAAAAATAGTGATAAACATAATTTTAATACCAGAAATAAACATTAACTCGCTATGCCCACAACTAGGCTACACAAAATTAATGTATCTTTTAAAGGGCAATGTATACGCTTCTACAACAAAACTCCTAGTGAGTTGCAAAAATTATCAGTAAATAAATTCAAACAAATCGTAAAAACCTTGCTGTGCAAAAAGGCTTACTATAAAATATCAGATTATCTAGAAGTTAAAAAAGCTTGGGACGGGTTTTGCTCCTACTCGAAAAGTAACAACTAACCGGCTAAAGGTTTCTTCGTCGCTTCTTTACTTTAGTCTACATACCGAAGCGACAGAAATCAAAAATATCACTTTATTTCCGTGTCAGTGTTTAGTTTTACAATTTGACCTTTTCTAAGTGTACATTTAGTGTATTTATGGAAATAAAGAGTTTTTGATTTTTTTTTGGAGATCGCAGTTCGGGGGAACAACTGTTCTCCAGGAGGCGCTGCTGCCCCCGGTGGATATCCCTTAGTCGCCTCTCTAGACACCCGCCGGAAGAGTTCGGTTGGTGCAAATTCTAAGCCGGCACCACACGGCTAATAGCTCATCTATGGCATAATAATAACTAATACTAATTCTATAGGTACTTGTACTTACGTTGATTATTGTACGAAGCGGTGGTACCAATAAGCGCTGCTTCAAAAAGCCACTCTCCAAAGAGATGGAAGATTGAGTTCACTTTCGGGCGGAGCGGCGTCAGTGGGGGCTTCTCACTTTCTCCAACTTAAATATATTGGAAAATCTTATTAAAACGATTCTAGATATTATACAAGTGTCCATTCATTGAGGAAAGAAATACTTCGTGTATTGTATTCGGGGGTTCCAATATGCATCGCAATGTTTTTGTTCTGCAATTTTGTCGATTTATAAGTGAGAGCTAATTTTGTTTAATTTTTGACTACTGAAATAAATAATACTGGACAATATACACAGCATTATCTAGCCCCGAGCTAAGCACAGCTTGTGTTATGGATGATATATTCAGAATATATCCAGAACACCCGGAACAAATAATAGCAGATGGTACAAATATTCATCCCAAGGCGGGAATCGAACCCGCAACCTCCTGCTCCGCCCGCCGCGCCACAGAGGTCGTCAATGACCGCATAAAGTTGTGCGTGTGGGTTTTATGACCATTTTATATATAACATGCTCTTGAAGAAACCACACAGTAGCTTTGTTCTATTCTATCCTCTATGATTAGAGAACAATGTAGAATTAAACTAGAACTTCCAATGTAAAATAAAAATACCTCTCTCTAGAGCCTAGATAATTTTTGATGTAAGATTTGTGAATGAATGCTATTGTACAATATAAGTGATCCAGTACCAACCTTGTGAAGAAATAGAGTTGGGCGGAGTAGTCGGAGCCACGCTGGGCGGGCGGCTGCTGGTCAGGCCGATGAGCGACGTGCGCGGCGTGCCTAACAAATGTATACGAGGGTTCATTATAATAGAGTTGGGCGGAGTAGTCGGAGCCACGCTGGGCGGGCGGCTGCTGGTCAGGCCGATGAGCGACGTGCGCGGCGTGCCTAACAAATGTATACGAGGGTTCATTATAATAGAGTTGGGCGGAGTAGTCGGAGCCACGCTGGGCGGGCGGCTGCTGGTCAGGCCGATGAGCGACGTGCGCGGCGTGCCTAACAAATGTATACGAGGGTTCATTATAATAGAGTTGGGCGGAGTAGTCGGAGCCACGCTGGGCGGGCGGCTGCTGGTCAGGCCGATCAGCGACGTGCGCGGCGTGCCTAGCAAATGTATACGAGGGTTCATTATAATAACTGCAACTGCATATCATATCAACTTAACTAAATATTATTTGAGAACCAAAGGAGTCGCATTGGTCATCTTAGTTTGTTAGCACTTATGTTAGCGATGACTTAACGAGTGACTTAATTCAAATAAAAACTGTTTTGTTTATACCTAATACCTCACAACCAAGGGTCTTAATTTATTAAGAACATCATACTCCATGGTGTCGTGCTCCAGTTATGTTAGTGAGGTTCATTACGTTTTTGTATCTAACCATAAAGCACACCACATGTTTCAAGTGCAAATAAAAACAGTGCCAACCCAACACAAAAAGATAGCAAACGAATAAAAGCTATTGACACAAATATGCGAAAATCAACATAAACAAGCAACTCTGACTTTTAAAAATCACAGCAAAAAAGTAAACAAAGAAAATATTGTTCTCTCAACTCCAAGCATGTGCATTAGTGCATTCTTATTATTGTTGAGGTTTGTTTACATTTTTGATCTAGAATTAAAAGCCGATTACAAGCAAACAAACCCAATGTTTGTACTCCAGCACAGTTAAGCACAGTACATACTTTTCTCGGGAGCTTTGTTCTTCGGCGCTGCGACGCTGAACGACTTGGCGAGGCGGCGATGCGCGGGCGGCGTGACGTCGCCGTCGTCGCGGTCCGCCGCCGCCGCCGCCGGCGCCCACCAGCGGTCGCAGCCGCGCCCTACACCACACCACACCCCTGACTCGGTACACTGACCTCCATACCACACTACTTGTATACGTAATAGCGAGAGAGGTCAGCGACTAACTACTCATGTTCTGACAGCGAATGGAGGATGTTTCGTTCACCCTGGAAGCTTTAACCTTTTGCGGCAGTCACCTATACATGAGCAGCACTTGCGGGTTGCGGGTGCTCAGCGCGCAGGTATTTTAGTTCACTTTGTGCCTCGGCGGAGAGGACACGTGAATGCGTTTGTGGCGTGGCGCTCAAAAGGTTAAGATTTGCACAATAATGTGCATTCATATATAGGCTTAAATTCGTAACATTTGGCTAAATTTTACAATGACAGCATAAAATAGTAAGCAGCGCGTGCGCCACTTGCTGAACTTGAACATGAACTTGGAAGCTTGCGTTAACAAGATGTCACTGTAAAATGTTTCTAAGGATTCAAAGTTGATGCTTATACATATTGTAATGGTTCAATGCGATCTGCAGAAATTTGTTCGGTTGGTCTGGGTGTTTTCTATGTATAATAAAAATATCTATCTATGTAGTATATTGTATTAAGTATATCAGTTATCTAGTACCCATAACACAAGCTCTGCTTAGCTTGGGGCTAGATAATGCTGTGTGAATTGTCCAGCATTATTTATTATTTATTTAATGCGCTGCTGCATGTTGTGCTACGTCCTTTAATGCGCTGTTAAAGCGTCGGGCACGTTGGCATCCATTCGCTGTTTGAACTATAGGTAGGTATGTACTTATACTAAACTTCGTCATACTAATATTATAAAATGTGGACCCAGCAAGTCAAATGTCATTCAGTGAGAGTTCAGAATACGCGGAGAAAAAATAATAACAAACGATATCCCACTCACTGAATGACATAAATTTACTTGCAAAAATGTGCAAAATTATTTTGGTGCAGCGTCTTCATTTGAATTCTGGTAAAATTAAAATCAATCCTCCCATGAATTGTCCCTTAAAAGCCGCAAAAATATTCACACTACAAAAAACCCAAAACTTCAACTAGTAGGCAAGTAAATATTTAAATGTGAGTTTAAAGATTTCCATGAAAATGAATCTTGGCATTGATAGTGATTCTGTTGGCACAAAACCTAAACTAAATTAGCGTAACAAACCCTCCATCTTGCGCAGTCGGGTAAAAATGTTGCCATACCTTTATACGATCGGAAAAAACGAGACGGTCTAAATTTTAGGCTTATTAGTTTATCTAAGAAATTAAATAACATCGCAAAAATTTACGACTTCGGCGGGACTTGAACCCGCATCTTTCCACCAGTACCGGAATGTGCTAACCAACTACACCGCGAGGTCGAGTGACGCTGGAGTCGAAAATCTTTGCGACTTTCTACGGACCGTAGCGCCGTTAGATATTAGTTTATGTGTTGCTGCCATTAGAATAACTACCGAAGAATCTGTCTTACTTTTATTTTACTTTGATGACAAATAGGAATCAAGTTTGACAGACTCTTATACAGGGTGTAACAAAAATAAGTAACCAAACTTTCAGGTGGGGTGTAGAATCGAACACTGAATTCAGGAAAAATATTTAAAAAAAATCCCGCCATTTAGTTTTCGAAAAATAAAATAAATACGGAATTTTGACTACATTACGCAAACGACTGATGCACGTGTTTATTTGACATTAAAATATGATTAAAAGGTCTACGTACCTTGTGTACACCTTTTTAGCAGATAAACATCTTTTTACGGGGGGCACCCACGACCGGATACGCGATATCGCAGCAGCGCGCGCGGCGGCGGGCTGCACGTGTTGTAGTTATGTAGGAAGCTAGCCAATGCATTCCAATTTTCCCATTTCAATTTTCATCTCGTGGTATTCAATATCTGAATAACGCATACGAGCCATTTTTACGCACAAAAAACCGATAAGCGCCGCCGCGACCTTCACCTTGCGCTTGCAATGATGCAACTAAACGGCCATTGACCCTATGATAACATTTCTGTGGTATGACAGTTTGACAAAACTAACAATAAGCCTAGCATTGGGTGAACATTCGGCTGAACTAAGTTTGTATACCCATCTCGCTCTCGCGCGCTAAAAGTTTGTGCCTTTTCTTGTCTCAATCTGGTGCTTCGGAAATGCAAATTGTAACAACCTTTTATGGGGTTCATTGTAAGTTACTCACCGTGTTTTTAAAGGTCAATGTGAAGGTAGATACTTAGGTGGTCAACGATATGAAAAATAAAAGCTAGTAGTGAATATCTTTTAGTAGGAAGGTGCATGCTTAATGAATGTACCTACTAACTATGCATTTTCGCGATAGAACGTGTGTAAAGACTTAAAATAATTTATTTATTTTTTAATTCTTAGAGGAAAATTGGAATGTATTTGTTGTACGTAGGCTCCATATCTAAGCACGCCGTGCAGCCTGTTCGCTTCCGCTGCAATGATGTCGCGGGTCGATGACCGCGGTGGCCGCTCATTAGGGCACCGTTTAGGTGTTATGGGCTTATAAAAGAGATGAATACAAGTACTTAGGCCATTTTTTTTTAATTCCAAATAGACACATGTATTATAGTCTATTGCCTAATGTTGTGAAAATTTCGTACATATTTATTAAATTTTTCGAAAACTAAAGGGCGGGATTTTTTTTCAATATTTTTCCTGAATTCAGTGTTCGATTCTACACCCCACCTGAAAGTTTGGTTACTTATTTTTGTTACACCCTGTATAATTTCCCATGGAATGAATAAGAAATTCATAAACAAGATTTTTAAAGCCGAAATATCGAGAATACAATTCTTAAAATGATGATAAACACCCCTTATATAGGTATGTGCTTATAATACAGTGCTACCGATCTGATCTGATCACTTACTGGCATACTACAATTTACTGTACACACACACCGAAGGTATTTTTTTAGAAGAGCAACATTTTTCAACATATTAAGATAACAGCTTTCTAGGTATCTATGATTTTCCAATCCCAACACATTTTCCAATTATTTTATGCGATTTGACAGCCAGGTCTGCCGCCTTCAAATATAATTCTCGATCATTTTTAACCTAGATAGTCCCACCCCTTTTGAAGACTGCAGATAGGCCCTATTCTGCTAAACTAATCGCTTCACTATGGCAATGGTATCGTCAGAGAATGACAGCATTCTACCTTAGATGAAATAATCTACTGATGGAGGGCACCACGTCAAAGGTGTCAAGGTTCAAATCATTTTATCAATCTGTTCGTGCAAGCCTCAGAAGAACGATCCTATGGAACTGCCCTAAGCATGTACTTTTCCTGGATACCTATGTAAACAAATCGGTTGACAAACATGGCGGATTAGGGATGTTCACTTGTTCGTCTAGTCGATAACATTATATCGATGGACGAGCTTGTCTTTTTAATCGAGGGCTACCGTTTTTGTGCTCATCAGTTGGCGCCACTGTAAAGTAAGGTCAGGACAAACTACTAATAGGCGACGGGAAAATATATTTACATTTATATCATACCAGCGACCCGCCCCGGCTTCGCACGGAAACCTCTAAAATTGTCAGTGTTCCTCTACTATATTATACATGTAATATACCTACATATAAACCCTCCTCTTGAATCACTCTATCTATTTAAAAAAACACCATCAAAATCCGTTGCGTAGTTTTAAAGATTTAAGCATACATAGGGAAGGACAGACAGACAGACAGCGGGAAGCGACTTTGTTTTATACTATGTTATGAAGAGCGCATTTCTGAGGTAGTGCCATTGAACCAAGTCAGGATCGGATAGTGGAATCCCGGAGAAATCGAAGGAAACCCTGATTTACAGAATCAGAGCGGGATCCGAGGGTATACAGGAGGTGAAGCAAGAGCAGAATATGTTTTAATAATATATTTTAATAACTTCATAGGTAAATAACAAAC
This sequence comes from Eupithecia subumbrata, assembly GCA_949316285.1. Taxonomy (NCBI): domain Eukaryota; kingdom Metazoa; phylum Arthropoda; class Insecta; order Lepidoptera; family Geometridae; genus Eupithecia; species Eupithecia subumbrata. The sequence goes on from OX438643.1 coordinate 387,223, forward strand.
ACAATAAATTTTTATACAATCATTTATTTTCAAAGATATAATAAAAAAAAACAATCATACTTTTTTTTTTTAAAAGTAAGGTCCCAAGTAACACATCAAAGCAGTATAACGGCCGTCTTACAGCATGCCTGTATCGTTTTCGCATTTTGAGTTAGAACTATAGTAGCATTATAAACTGCTATACGGCTACTGTAATGCTTATTTGGGCACAAATTATACGGCTTTAAATCCTAAATAGGTTCACAATAGTTGTATAATTGCATTACAGGCGCATTATATTAGCATTATTGTGGTCAAAGAAAATATCAATCGCATTAGAGAAGCATTAATGAGGTCAATGTAGTTGCCAATCGCAATACAGTAGCATTATACTAGCAATATTACTGATAATGAAGATATTAATTGCATTACAAAAGCATTAGACTAGCATTCGAGTGGTAGTAAGAGAATGATTGGAGCAATTTAAGTGTTCACAGTTAGAACTTAAATAAACCCTACATCTGCAAAAACAACTCTAATACCACGGTACAAATGATATAATTTGTTGTACAATATAATATGGACGGTGACGGTCAAGCAAGACTGAGTGAGTGGCAATTTAAAATAAAAATAGTGTGGAAATTTATAATACTGGTAAGTTTTTGACTCTTTTGGTATTTATGCCTTCAAATATTACTGCGCAATTTAGTTTATTGTAAATGTCTATATAAGTTTCATTGGCAATTTTCACGCGCCTTCGATATTTTATGGTTTTGATATAAAATGTTAGATACAGATATGTGTGAAATAACCTAAAAAATTGTGTATTCCTAGTAGTGAACGAATTTGGCATAATTAACATAATAGTAATGTTTGGAAAGTATAATAACTAAGTTATATGTTTATTTTATAGGTTTATGGCTTTTATAAATAGGTCCGAATTATAATATTTTTGGTTATAAGATATTTACAAAATGGTGTCTGTCTATAGCAACCCGGTGAGCCTATAAACAGGCTAATTAATGCCGCCAGCACCATAAATACTCATACGTGAACAATTATTAAGCCAAAGGCCAGAGAGAAGGCTTTTGATGAAACACTGTGGTGCCATTGTCAATAAAGTAGTTCTATACGGGTTCACCAGTATACTAGCAGACTTGATGTAGACTGAAATAATGCCATTAAATGAACACAATTTTAGGGATCCTTGAGCAAAACAATATGACCCATTTAAGAATTTTTGTACCACTTGAATCCGTTGATTAGATAGATCCGTGAAAGTAGATAGTTTCATTCGATTATGTCATTAAGATATTTTTCGCAATTAGTTTATAAAAAGGACCGTTTACTTCATTCTCGGTGTAGTGTAGGTAGTTAGGTACAGTAGCCATCAAATGTACACTTTAGGATGGTCAAAAACTTCAGAGTACGCACTAATATCTTTTTAATGGTTGATGCTTTCTAATAATATTGTTTCCTTATTTTCAGGTTTTTTGTACCAACCGTACAATGCCATACAAAATAGTACAGACGATAGAGAGAGGAAAACAATACTAGTTATTGTACCTTCTTTGTGGGAGGAAAATGATAGCTTGTGGTGGCTGCCTAAATAGAAACAGTGGAAATTAATTAAAGATGAGCAATCTATATAATTAAATAACGTTTATATATATCAATATATAAACTTTATTTACATACTATATCATTAAATAATTTTTTATACTTAAATAACGGTACATTAATGTCAAAACTTAATATTTAATACTTAAATATAATAAACTTAATACTTAAATTGTTATTCTTAATTTAATTTTTTTTTTATTCTTATTTAATCTACGTAAATAAAAAAACTTGGTACTAAATAATGTTTTTTATTGGTACGTATGCAATAGCTGTATGAAATACATATTTTCATGATGATGCAAACATACTAATTTACATTGTAGGTCTCTAGGATCAAGAACAATATCACTGTCATCTTCACTTTCGTCGGAGCTCTCAGGTCTTATCTCATTTTCAGCATCAAGCGAACACGATTTTGTTTCAAAACACGAGGATTCCGTATCGTATTATATTATTATTATATTATTCCGTATGATATTTTTAATATTGACAGGTCCTACTAGATTTTGGCGACCTACGGAACCTTCTTTAATATCACTTCAACTCACTTCGCATGAATCGTTTTGTTGTGCATATTAATTACACGTACAATGAAATCAACTTAATCATTTTATTAGCATAACATTATCGTTATACACACACAGTTAGGCAACACACATAGTTCAATTAATAATATATTATTATATCATACGTCCACTATAAAATTGCTGTTGTTTTATGTGCATTATATTCTTTTCTCCAAGACAATTGGTTTTACGAATTCCGGAAAATTAATGTTTAACCGCATTACAATAACTCACGCGTGTTTGATTGAAGAGCTATCAGCTGTACAACAGAATTCAGTTGGTCTTTAAAAATTCAAGCATTACATTGACTCACGCTTATGCTGTTTATCATTATTAGGCTTTTACTTACCACTTAAAAGTGCTATTACACAACAAAAGGCATTAAAACAGCTCTAACCTGTATAACAGATTTGCGGTGCATTATAATGGAAAAATTTTATGCCATTAAGCAGCATTAAGCATTATCTTACGACTTAAAAATGCCATTGTAGACCCTAAGGCTCTAAAAACAGCTAAAAATTGTACAGCTGCGTTGTGGTTTGCTATACTAAAACTAAAGGCTTCACAAAAGCATTTCGATATGCCATTATCCTACCGTTATACGGTGTACAGCATCGTAATGATTTTCAAATGCCTTTATAATGCGTCAAGATACTCGGTGAACTTATATAAGATTTTATACGGACCTTAAGTTCTACATAAGTTTATAATTCGTTTGTTAAAATGCTTTCTGTGTTACTTGGGGTAAGGTACCAGATAATACATTTTAAATTTCGTGACAGTATCCTTGCAACAAACCCTGCAATTACATGTGACTACAGACCTTACCTAATTTATCGATAACGTTCGATGGTCGATGATGTTCGACACTAGCACCGGTTTTTATGTCTTCGATGTGAATGAAATATTGAGAATATTGCGGGTTTCTACAGCTCACAACAAAGATGATTCAAAATAACAGGTTTTTATACACTTTATATCAAATACACTATACAATAGACCAGTTTAACGAAATATTAGCCACTTGCCGGTGAAAGGTCAGATTCGGCCTGTTTTTGCTTTGGCATAAGCCACAGCATGCTACAGAACACTTCGTGGTACCTTTTCTATATGATTTTCAATTAATATCACAGTTTGGCTCAATAAATAAGTCGAAAACACGGGGAAAACTTATATATCTCAGAATGACATCTCCTGACATGTAAACAAAACCGTAGACTAAAATGGCGTCCGTGACAGCAAAAGTACATCGAAACCAGGAAGAGGGCGCTGATAAATAGAGTGTGTATGCGTTTTCCTAACGTAAAACCACTGTTGTGAGAAAGAGACTGGTAGTCCATTATTGCTTCCGTGTCAAATTGAACAATAACGGCAGTTCCATAGGATCGTTCTTCTGAGGTGCAAGCGTGTAGCACCGCGCACCGCACGCACTCGCCATCACTTGTTTCATGTAAGGAGGATTCTGCGAAGATACCATCCTTATTGTAAAGCGATTGGTTCGCAGAACTGTGCGCTGCGCCGGGTGCCGGGGCTGAAGCGGACCAGTGAATGTATTGTATTGTAACTAACAAATGTTGTTCCACATTAAATAACCTCGGTATAAATGCATAGCTGCATAGTATTCGAACAGTTCTTAGGAAGGTAGACATACCTAGAAAAGCGTCGACATGCGCGGCGATACCCATCATAGCCTTGTGGAATATCCCGGGCAAGGCTTGGAGACACGGGTGCTGGCTGGGGTCCCGGGCACCGTCTTCTTGACTTATGGAGTACTGTACAGTACAATATCACTATTTATTTATTACTTTCTCTATTAGCTTTACAGGTGGCTTTTTTTGGATGGGACAGTAAGGATAATACTTAATGGGCTCAATGGTGTAGCTACAGGGAAATGGAGACTATCCATATCTTTTAGAGAAATCTCCATCTACTGTCACATATTTAAAAAAAAATACAGTTAGCAGGATGTTTAGATGTAGATACGAGTATGGATGGGTGTTTGTTACCTCTTCACGCTAAAACTACTGAACGAATCGTGCTGAAATTATGTATAACATAGGCTACTTTTTATCCTGTATACCATTTCCCATGGGCTAGAAATAACATTAAACGTTTCCGCAGAAACAACGCGTGCGAAGTCGTGGGCAGAAACTGGTATGTAATAACAGGAAACTTTCATCTTCTGAAAAGACATACCTGTCCTAACTTTATGCCAAGCGGTATCTTTTCAACTCCTCCATCAGATTTTGAGGAATGGAACCCGCCACCTGCTGCCTTCAGACGCGGGCTCTCAGGCAAAGTCAATTACGCCATTTAGATCGGATAAAAATTGAAGCTACATAAAGGTACCTGCAAAAAGGCAGGCGTTTGACTTATGAGGTGCGGACGACAGAGGTCCACCGGGTTGCCGATGGTGTGCAGCATGCGGTACCAGCTCTGCATCACGGCTTCTGGTGACATATCCGCAGGAATCAGCGTCTGGTCTTCATCACCTGGAGAACAAACAATCATAAAAACATGTATATATACATCCAAACGAATTCATTCACAGTGGCCGGTTATTGATCTAATGATTGGTTCAGTACCTACTGACGACTGATCGATAGTCTGGCTCGACTCATTGACAAGACTAAGTTCTGACGACTCACTGATAGGAAGCGCCGGGAAGAGCGGTCCATACATATGGGACAGCATTCGCGCAGTGAGACACAGCGAGGCGCGCGTCCATTGCTGCGTGAGCGGCGCTCGGTGGCGCCACGACATGCACTGCTCGCGCAGTGTGCGCCACAGCGGCGGGGAGGGGAAGCATCTGGAATTATCAAAGCTAATCTTATTTTAGGGACTATTTACGTTATAAATTATAACGTTTGAGTGAATCAAACTGGGGACATACATGCGTGCTCTAACGCACTAACGGAAGTGCTCCAGCGATTGACCACTTGTACAACTGAATAACTGAAGGTGGGATGGATTAGCGTGTGCAGTCATTTTAAATTGATACTGGCGCGGCGCGGCGTAGCGAATCCCGAACACTGTAATATTCCACGTCGTCATATTGTCATTTTATTTGACAGTTAAAGCTATCTCGGTCGGTAGCCGATGGCTGATGCAACATAAACTGACCTATGACACGCCAGTATCCAGACCTGGAACAGCACACACAGCACCCTCTCGCACAGCTGCTCGGCGGCGGAGTGGTGCGGCGCGGGCGGCGCCAGCAGCGCGCCGGCGGCCGCCAGTAGGAGCACCAGCAGAGCGCGCCACTCGCCCGCGCCCAGCGCCGCGCCGCCCGCCAGCGCCTGCGCCAGGCGCAGCACGCGGTGGCAGAGCACCGCTTGCTTGCTGATAAGGTCGCCACCTAGCGTACATACACTTACTTTTATACGCGGTTTTTTTTTACAATACTTCATGAAAAGCATGATTGAATTTCGATCGGGGACAGGAGAACACAATTTTTCATTAGGATTTAATGTTCTGTGATTGAAGGCCGGGCAATAAGTGAGTTTGAGTCTTACTTGATGATTACGTCGACTCTTAAAGGACATTAACTTAGTTGTGCTTGTAAGGGCTGTTTATAGCGAGGGTTCATGAAAAGCATAGTTACGTGTCTTTCGATTGAGGATAGGAGAATGGAATGGAAGGCGCTAGGATACCTATATTTAAATTATAAATGAATCTTTAGAAAAAAACTATCGTAGCAAGAAACAAGATCAACATGTTACCTATCAATAACAATAAATTTCAAGTTGATGTTCATAGTAGTTATCAAAATATTTCGATTTTAAATTGTACTCCGTGCCAACTTCGTGTGCAAAGCAAGAGACCTATTGTTTTGAGTACCTGCACTTTACCAATCAATGTGAAATGATATTATGCTAAATTCAAGCTTATGTTAGTTTTTGACTTCCGTTCTATCGTGGTCAAAGTTAAATGACGCCGCCTTATGGGCAATGAGGAGCTTAGACAATGCTGATGTGATGATGGATGAACCTTTAAAAATATTATCTTTGTTACAGCAGCAAAATGAATGTTAATAAAGTAGCATCACTTACCCAATTCCAACTGATAAATGAATGTGAGACCTTGTAAAAGAGAGGCACAAATCATTCAGTGAAAGAACCATGCTTAAGAATTTTAGTACTAGTCTGTGCAGTCTATAAAACAGTGCTGTGGTTAATGACAATCTCCATTGTACAATCTTAATAATATGAAACAGAGTAAATAGGTTTTAGAGTTAAGTGAACTGAACTCATACTAAGGAATTACTTGAAAAAACCATGATTGGAATTAGATCACTGGTCAGGGCCAATGACTAGCACGGCATAGATAATAATTCCAAGTACATAAGTAGATATAGGTACGTTTATACTACACCTGCTCAGAAAGTTGCCTATTTCTTTTCCATTTATAGAATAGAAAGTATGTCTTTGCAGGCCTATAGGAAACCGGGAGGAAAAACTCTATGGAATTCATTTCTCACGTGTTTTAGCGGGAGGAAAAAGTGTATGGAAATCCATTTCTAACGTGTTATTTTTTTTTAATTTCTTAAAAGATCGGCCGGTAGCTATGGTTATTTTCATTCGGTCAAACGACTAAAAGTTTTAACTCCAAGTCCATTAGGCCTGCTCCGATTTTCGAACAATATTTTGAAAAAAGAACCCAAAGGCTGGCGCGGTCAATGAGGTTTTACCAACATCATTGGGCGCGGTAAGTTCTTCTAAATTTCAATTAATAATTAATTCTGGTTTTTATTTTCCTCGAAGGTGTACTATAAAGCACTATTTATCACTCGGCAGAAAGTGCGATTCCTACCTCGTGTGATTTAAGGCCCTCGGCTGCACCTCGGGCCCAAAACAACACACTCGGTAGGAATTGATCACTTTCTCGCCTTGGTGTAAAAAGCACTATTTCAGCCCAGGACTTTATAATAGTCCTGGTATGAAATTGTAATATTATTTATTTGCTTATATGAAATTGTACAGCATATGTATGGTCTTAAAAATGTAGCTTAGTGCAATGAGTTTTTGTCATTACAATTATGTTTTATTCAGCACCAACATCAACATTAGTTTAATTCCAAATGATCTAACCGGATTCAAGTTCCGCTAAGTAATATAAGCAAACTCCCATCTAAGCCACCTGCAGCACCAGAAACTTCAGACTTACTTTCATTAGGCCTCGGCACAAACAAATTGTGTAGATGGCTCAGTATCTTCCTGGCATAGAGTCGGGGCTCTGCGACGACGGGCGGCGGCAGGGCCGGCGGGGGCGGCATGGCGGGCGGCGCGGGCGGCAGCAGCGGGCTCAGCCAGGCGCAGCACACTCGCACGCAGTCGCGGAGCGCCTCGTGCTCTTGCAGGGGTAGGGACAGACCGAAGCGGATCACTTCCAACACCCATTCTACCTGGTGTTTGGAGGGGAGGGGAACATCACAAACATGCTCATCAGCTAGATTAGACCTACACTTAAGTATTTATTTTGCAAATAATAAACACAAATAAACTTTCAGGTACCTATATAGTTAACTTAGTAAGGAAACTTTGATCTATACTTATATCTTTTATTAACAATGTACCTATTGTGTAACATTGTGCATTATACCCTAATGCAGGCTTAGTTTAAGAATAAACAATGCATAGTGCAAATTTTGATATTACAAAATGAATTTTATACACACTTACAAAACCTGTCTCAACCAACATCTACTGTGCTCCTTGAAGAAGCACAGTAGAGGTTCAGGCTGATGGTGACATACCTAGTTACCTAGGTATTATAGTCTCAACACTAACCTCTGCATCAGTAGCGAGTGGACTGGGCTCATGCGAGGCCAGCTGCTTTACCACTGCCAGCACGACGTCCCTCCCTCCCACCGCCCCCAGCACGCCTCGCCCGCCCCCCTCCAGTGGCAGAGAGCTCCATTCAGCATACATGCCACCACTCTCTTTATTCTACAAATAGGTAACTATGACTCAATGCACTTCTGAGGAAATAAAATAATTACTGCACACTTTAATTAAACACACTGTAGTTCCAATTGACTGACTATTATCAGCTGAACAGAAATATGATATGAATTTACCTAATCATTTTAAACAGGCCTATGGGCTAGAAAACTACGGTTGGAGTGGAGTTTACGGGACGCAGCCAATTACAAGGCAAAAAAGACAGAAAATTTTTGACGATAATTTTTATGCATAATTAACATACCTATATACTTTTTAATACAATCGTGGAGGGGGTCACTAAAGGTGCAACTTTTCTTGGTGACCTTGACCTCTTCGGTCAATGACCTTGGCGCTAGAGGTCAAAATGTGTCGCTCAATAAATACAAGGCGAAAAAGACTTAGAAATTTATTTTAATACTTTTTTGTTCAGATCTATAATGTAGGTAAACCTAAACACGTCAAAAAGGAGTTCTCGTTTTAAGTTGTTCCGACTTGAGTTACCCCGACCTAGGCGTCCCACCCCCGCGAAGCGGGACCCCCTCCCGCTTCGCGGGGGTGGGACGCCCCCCTCAACATTAGCTTACTCCTAACGAAGCCCGCCCAACCCCCGAAGGCGAAGCGGAGGCGGGGGTGGGGGGGGGGGGGTTAGTGGCGACTCTGTGACTGAAAGGGTGTGTATTAGTAGTGGGTTACACACTCATTTTTGGCGAGGATTGTACAAGGCACTCATTGGCTTAAAGAGTCAGCACACTGTCTGTGGTACCACGAATGAGGCGAGGAGCGGCACCGCCCCGCCCGCCGCCGCCGAAAATTTTTCGAGAGGACTTGAGCGTGTAAGATAGCTATTGGAAATTTGTTTAGCAATAAATATCATAAAGGTTAAAAAGGTGTAGGTAGGTATGTTGTGTAAACAATAAAGTTTTCAAAACAAATTCAATATTAATTAAACTACCTTCAATAAAATTTTACTTCCTACCTTTTAGCCGCTCAAATTCAAATATTAAAACAAATTAGTTCTATTAATGAATATGCTATAGCGTAATCCGTAGAATTGGGTGTAGTAAGTATGTAAATTGTTAAATTAATATTTAAGAACATTTGTCATGAATATTTTATCATTGTAATAATGAGTAAGTATGTAAATTGTTAAATTAATATTTAAGAACATTTGTCATGAATATTTTATCATTTTAATAATATCTTTAAAGTATTCAGTTGTGGAAATGACTTTTCTTATATTGTCGCCGATGTTTGGCGGAATGGCACGAAGTGAACACGATGACCTACGCGGTTCGTTTCGCTGAACAATTGTTTTTAGTTGACTTCGTATTTGAATTTGAGAGGGAAACAAGGAGGAAATGAAGCCTGTTACATTTTACGAATAAATATCTTTTGAAACCTTAGTATTATATTTAACTACAACATAGGTAGGGTAAGGAGATATATATAATAAATAAATAAATAAATAATGCTGGACAATTCACACATCATTATCTAGCCCCAAGCTAAGCAGAGCTTGTGTTATGGGTACTAGATAACTGATATTCTTAATACAATACACTAGTACATAGATAGATATTTTTATTATACATAGAAAACACCCAGACCAACGGAACAAATTTCTGCAGATCGTACACAAATTTGTTCCGAGGCGGGAATCGAACCCGCAACCTCCTGCGTCGCAGGCGGACCTTCGCCCGCCGCGCCACGGAGGTCGTCAAGGGTCGTCACAAGGTCATATTGGTGATACCTATAAGCAATTTGGTGATAGTTTTTAACAGACTAGCACAACGTGTTACCAATGGAAGCACATTCAAGAGCCGGCGCTAGCGAGTTGCTACGAGTAAGAGGAAGAAATATAATGCAAATGAAAACCTTCAACCTCAGCCCTCAACATTGGCCAAATCAAAAAGCTAATAAAGCAAAAAAAAACATTCGAAAGATATAAGATGATTGGGTTATTGTTTAAAAAATGAATGGAGCAAAATGGATCCAGTGCTTGTATTGCTTGACGCCATATCACGAGATCTCTGCATCTATTGAAGATTCTGATCCCGAGATACAGCTATATTTTAGATGTGATCGTTGCATGTATCAAATGGTCAAACATTTTCAAATTTAATTTCAAAATATCTTATTATATTGACAATTTCCACTCTATCACCAAATTTCCTACCCAGTATCACCAATCTACCGGACCATGTCGCCAACTTACCTTTCAATTCTTTTGTATTCAATTGACATTTATTCTGAATATTTTTAGATTTTTGTGAGGTAAACTAATCTCAGTACTTAAGAGCGTTTACGCCTAGCGCGCGATGTCAAGTTTAGGTAATTCAAACCCACACAGAAGCGAGTGTGACAGTGTGAGTAGCGTTGGCGCGTTCTCTTATGCTATGGTCAAACTTACCCACTTTGATCCATTCGAGTGAAATTGTTATAGCAATTATTTAATTTAAATTTGAACTTAAACAGATGACTAAGTTACAAGTAGGTACAAATAAAACACTTGGTACGGATAAAGTCGAGTTTATTTTACATTATTTTTAAATATTTTATTAAGGAAAATTAAAACTTGTTCACAGCGGCATCGGCAACAATTTCGACGAGCAGTCTCTCATGAATCAATTATTATAATGAGCTATTAAATAATTGATTTGATTATGTATAAAGGGTGTCCCATGCAACCTGTACCAGCGAAGGTCTGTGGGCCGAGGACACCAATACCTATCAATTGGGCCCCCATGTTTGTTCTGCGATTTTTTGTAGTTTTCGAGATATGATTTTTTTTCTTTTATTGTCAGATTTTTTAAATTTTGGACTGTTTTAGCTATATTTTTTTCTGTGAAGTGATTCTTTGAGATTTTTTTGTTAGTATCATAGCTAGTATGTGTGTTGTGTTTGTCTGTAAAAACAGTACACAGTACACACCAAAATTCGAACTACAAGTAGTTCAGATTTTAAGCACGAAATTAAAATTTCTGTTTGAGAGAAATTTTTACTTGATTTCAACTTGCAAGAAAAAAGACATAACCCAGACTGAATAACTTCTTGGTAATTTTAAAAACTTTGTGGGTTCCGAAGCTCTCAAAATAATACAAAAAAAAATTGGTACTTTATACGGCATTTATATGCGAAAACGGAATTTAAAGTTGATATAGTCGAAAATAGTAAAACTTATGCATTTGAAATGATTTTTCTCTCATTTTTCCGATTAATATGGTGAATAATTATGGACGTTAGCTAAAAGATGTTGTGCGCAGATCAACGTGTCGCAAATCAAGGGGCAATGACCTTAGGTAAAAAGATGTATTCGAGTTGAATACGAGTTATTGGCGCCAGAATTTGAATTAAGATAAATAGAAAAATCAGGTGATAACGATAAAGATGTAAAATAACGTATGTACATTAAAAAAATATTTATTATAGTTTTGAACTTTGCTTGCATAATGATTTGCACATTTTAATTCCCTGGAATAACAACTCAGCACGTTTACTGGACTTTGATAATATGCGTTGTTTTGTTACTATGTCGTACTCCCAATAGGATTATGCAGATATACATGATAATTACTGCTATGCACGAGGAAATGCCGAGCTTCCAATCACTCGTATTCAAGTCGAATACATCTTTATACCTAAGGTCATTGCCCTCTGATGTGCGACACGTTGATCTGTGCACAACATCTTTTTGCTAATATTCATAATTATTCACCATATTAATCGTATAAATGTGAAAAAAGTCATTTGAAATGCATGAAATAAGATTCACTGTTTTCAACTGTATCAACTTTAAACTCCGTTTTCGCGTAAAAATGTCCCATAAAGTACCAACTTTTTTGTATTACAAACAGTCTGCAGTTAGCTCAGTTGTTTCAATTGTAAATACTAGTTGTAATTTATTTATATGTTTCTATTAGTTGATTGTAATTTTTTTTCTACTTTCTCATAATAATATAAAGGTTTAGAACCCATAAAGTTTTTAAAATTACCAAAAAGTTATTCATTCAGGGTTATGTAATTTTTTTCAAGTTTCAAAAAAATAAGGAAATCACTTCACAGCAAAAAATATACTTAAAACTATCCAAAATCAAAAAAATCGGAAAAAAAACTCATAATCGAAAACTGCAGATCATACATGGATGGGGACTTCCATGTATGTTCTGCGATTTTTCGTAGTTATTCTAATCGATAGGTATGGGTGTCCCCAGACCACAGGCCTTCGCTGGTACAGGTTGCATGTATATTGTGATGGCGTATTATGAGAAAGTAGAAAAAAAATTACAATCAACTAATAGAAACATATAAATAAATTACAACTAGTATTTACAATTGAAACAACTGAGCTAACTGCAGACTGTTCCAAACAATCTACAGGTAGCTCAACTGATCCATATCAATACCAGTCGGAAGCGTCCCCAAGACGCTGGCTGCATTGCCCCGCTGTATGGCAATGCTGATGCGCTGTGCCAAATTTTCACCAGCTCTCGGGTCACGCGTCGCTTCGACCCGACGCTCAGAATTTTTTTTTAAAACCCGAAGAGCTTCGGTCCTCCACGGATCTAGGGTTTAAAATAACGTTAATAGTAGGGAAAAACCAAATATGGAGGATATTTTGGTTTTTCCCATTGATACATGTCTGAAATATGATTTGTTACAATATAAATAAATACATTCTAAAATAAGTTTACTATCAAAAATAATCATAAAATATTTTTCGTACTATAGTACCAAAATGTTTCAATGACGCTATAAATGTCCGCTCGCCCTATACGCACGACAAAGGTCAATACAGGTCAGTCAGAGCGCCGAGCGACATGTCCACACTCTAGAAAGCCTCGCGGCGGACTGATTTGAATTGATTTGCGCGCAGCGTTTTAAAGCAGTTTTAAAATATTTACAGAAAAATAATAACAACAAAATAATAAAAACTTTAAATGTATGATTTTAAAGAAGATGCTCTACTTTATTGGTAAGCTATTATTATATTAAATTAAATAAGGTATATCGGTGAAAAAATCATTTAAAATTCGTAATATTTCACATTTTTTTTAATTTAATTTCTCATAGTAAGAAACTAAAACCAAACATCTTTTTAACTAACTATTTTCTCAAGGATCTTATTGATTGGTTATTATTTTTTGTTAATTAGATATGTAAGTATTTTTATAATATTTTGAGCTTCGAAACTGATGCTGAAAGGGAAATTAAGAAAACCTCTAACAAGCTTGTTAGAACGCGTACATACTACATTAATCGAAATATTTTCCTAACTATTAGTTAGCAAAATTTCCTAAAATTATTAGTAATTAGCGTAAACTGTAAGATAAGCGGTTCATGATATTAACGGGTTTGAAAAGAACTGTTTTTGAGCCAAACTGCGCATGGAAGGCGTAAACGCTCTTAATTCAAGTAATAAATATTACAATAAAACAAAACTGACTTTTTGCTGAGTTACCAAATCTTATAAAATCAGTTGTTGTCATTTTTATCACCAACTTATTATCCCCTTATCCTACATGTGATAAATCATATATTTATTATATTACTTAACAAATTAATAATAACTTACAAGCCCATGAAACAAATGTTATGATAACCACATAAAATGAACCTTAGCATGTGGAAAATAAAGATACAATACAAAACAATATTTTAGTTGTTTTAATCAGTTACAGTTTCAAAAAAAATATTAAGTACTTAGTAGGTACCATACTAACCTACCTACCATACCATGCCTATCTCGATCACTTTCCCCCTCTCACTTTGATATTTGTTTATACCTTGATATACTTAAGAAGCAGTTACTAATTCAAAATATTTTTAACAATGTAATATAGGGGTTATAGGTACCTTTATGTACTTCCAATACCTTACAAATTTATCATCAAAGAATCTCATCTAATCCTAGGTAGAAACAAATTAGCGCTACCACCTAGTTTGTACAGATTTACGTTGAACTAACTGCAGACTATTGCAAACAATCTATAGCACAGAACAATAAGAAGGAAAATAATAGAAGGTCCTAGAAGGAGGTAGCTCCATATTTTTTTTTTCTAATTTTATATAACCTCTCAGCTGTCAGGCCCAGCGCGTCGCAATTATTGTACTCACCTAGGTACAATAAAACAAAACAAAGACCATGAGCGAGACTAGGTACCGATGTACATACTTTTTTTTACTTTACTTTTACTTATGTAGGTACCTACCTATTTAGTTGTTGTCTAGGTAGGGACATCAAAATAGTATGTACCTAGTACCTAACTAAGAATAAAATATTATCAACTTATACCTCGATATTAATTTCTTTGTTTTATTTACCTATGCCTATACATACACATGATTAATGCGTGATACAAGGGCAAAAAATATTTTATTATACCATGGCACACAGCTGATACAGCACAGTGCACAACTAACGGAAATAAAATAGAATTGTGTTACTTATGTCTGTCTCACCTAGCACGATTGACAGACTCCTACACGATCATTTTTTTAATAAATAAATAAAAATGCACCCAGAGCCTTAATGTTAACACAGGCGTCAAAAAAGTAGATTTTTCCTTGGGTACCGTAAACTCCACAGCGACCCGATTCTCTTAGTTATCTACATAAACACAAAATTATTTTTAATGCTCACCTTGTGGTTGACTCTATTGAAGATTCCCACATTCATAGATAGTTTGTAACGGTACCGTTTTGCGACGGGCTGTGATTACAAAAACAGGCTTCTAAAACATTATCACCGGAGTTCACAATGAGCTGTTTTCGATTTGCATTTTTCAGGTTCGTCCGGCGCGTTAGAAGCAATTATAATCTCAGTTACACCTACCTACTCTACCAAGGAGTTAGCTTTATCCTAGTTGTATATTTATTGTCGTGAATCTGGACAAAAATAAGAAAAGTCTGTAAGTTCAAAATAGAAAAATTCACTCACTTTAAACTTTTTTTTGTTGTGTTGCAGTGTTTCCACTTAAGATTTTGATTTTGCCCTAAATTCTTTGGAAATTATCCCTAAAAATCCCTAATTTTTTTTCGAAACGCCCTAATATAGGGCGCATGAACAATCATTTAATAAATAATCATTTTTCCAAATTGTGATATAACGGCCATCTGTTTTGAGTGCTTGGCACTTCTATTGTGTCTCAGTAATTCGGACATTCCACACACAATATCACAATCACATACTTTACAGTAAGCTTTGTCTCACTTTTGTCAGATCTCTTTAGCCAAGACTTAAAATCTGGATGCTCCAAGACGTTTCAAATTTTAGCGTTTTTCTTACTTTTTTTTATCTTTTCTTGCAGCTGATTTCTCTCCTTTATTTTGAGATGAAGAAGGTAGTTACTCAATAAAAATAAAATATCATCACCCGTGTATATCAAATTCGTTGCTATTGCTTCGCGAATGCTATAAAAATTACAAACGAAAATAATCTATAAATCGTGTTACTAATTTCTTATGTCCTTTACAACGACGGTAATAGTACTATACAAAAGGTAAACTAACATTTTGTCGGATTATTGTATTGTATTGTATTTCATTTATTTCAGATAATTAAATAATCCATAGTACACACACACACATAATTAAATAAAATTCTAAATAACACAGTCAATAAATAAAAAATAAAAATTTTGATTAGATAAATAAGCTTACAATTTCAAATTATTAGGTAAAATTCAAAATAATTAGTTTAATTTTAATTTAATCATCGCAATCAGACATAATATCTACAGACTGGAGCAACACATTTTACAAAATATTTCTACATAGGAGACAGACAATGGTCCGCCACGGTTTTTAGGATGCTGTTGTGACTGGCCTTCGTCCTGCTCATCAGAGATGCTGTTTTCTTCCGAATGATGGCGTGGAAACCAGTTCGATATTGAGCAAACATCTCTGAGGCGCTACAAAAACGGGTTAGTCTCAGCAGCATCCTAAAAGTACTATTATTATACTGGACACGTCACCAATTTTTTGGTATAGCTAACCCATAGATTACCCGTGTACAGGCTCTGACATTAAGCTTTAAATAGAGTAACTTTCACCTCGTCAGAGCAACGGGCAAATCTACGGGTCAACATGTTGCCTCGAACCGCCAAAGCCCTACGTTCCCTTTCTATGTCTACATTATCCTTAAGATCGTCGTTAAGGAAATGCCCTAGGTATTTAAATTGAGTGACTCGCTTAATGTTGGCACCATTGAGGGCTAAGTCACGAGTGTTCTTGGGGGTCTTAACGGCGGTCTTGAAGACAATGTATTCACATTTTTTCACGTTGTAGGTGAGGCCGTGCGATGCAGCATTTGATCCGCAAACCTTCAACATCTCCTCGAAAGACCCCGCAGTCGGGCCCAGCAGCACCATGTCGTCCGCGTAGCTGATGTTGTTTACACTAACACCATTCACGCGGCACCCGACCCGCATGCTGCTGAGCTCGGCTATGAGATCATTGACGTACAAATTGAAGAGCTTAGGAGAAGTCAGCCCCCCCTGCCGCACCCCGCACTCCAATCCATACGCCTCTGAGAACATGTTAGACCACTTAATGCGGTTGGTTTGATTCGCGTACCAATACCGGAACAGATTTAGTATTTCCACCGGTATACCCCTGTCACTCAACTTTCTCCAGAGTAGGTCATATGATACAAGATCAAAGGCCTTAGAGAGGTCGGTGAAACAGGCATACACCGACGTTCTACGTTCCGTGTAATACTGGACAGTATGCTTGAGCCATAAAATAGCGCTTTCTGTTGATAGTCCGGGTCGGAACCCGAACTGTGCGTCCTGTAGGTTTAAACAATTCTGTAGGCAAGAATCAAGCATACTGTCAAGTACCTTGGCTATGGTGGTGGCAAGAGAGATTGGGCGGTAATTTCCCTTGTCCGAGATATCCCCTGTCCTGTTTTTAACTAAAGGTACTACCGTAGTCATCATTAAGGCCGCAGGCAAGTATGAGTGACTTACACATATGGAGTAAAATTATATTATGATACGAAAATAATTTGTATAATACATAGTGACCAGATACAGTATTTTTTTGCCCTAAAATTTCCATCTCTATCACAATAAAAATAACCCTAAGTCGTACATGAACTTAGTAGTTTCGCCCTAAAAAAGGGCGAAATCCCTAAAAGTGGAAACACTGTTGTGTTGTGAAGATCGCAGTGTTGCCGACAGTCAAAATTTAAAAGCTCCGATCCGAACGCCAAAATGGTCCAATAAGGACAAAATATGACAAAAAGATCCTTCTTGTACTTTATGTTGCTTCATCTATGATGAACTTACACATACAATACATTTTAAATATCGATATATACCTGAATCCGTAAAATACCATTGTCATTCATTAATTTCATTGTACTGACTATAATTTTTACTGAGAATTTTCTTTTTATGTGAACTACTAAAATACAATCGAATTGTACCCTCATGTAATTGCCATATTTTTCATACTTCCACACTGAAATACCTACATCCATGTAGGGCAGACGAAGCGCCCAACTCTGTCGTCACGCGAGTGAAGGAAAACATCCAATCCCGGAACTCAAGTCCCCTTCCCTACGTCACGCAATTACATTCAATCCCATACGTCTTCAGTCAGTTAGTTCCTTGCTAATAGGTATGAACTCGTTTCAATTCAAACTTCAAACATTCAAAAAGTGAATTTTCAAAAACTCAGAAAGAAAGAGAAGTAAAAGAAATCAAAATCAAGAACTCTTTATATCCTTAAATACATTAAATGTACGAGATTAGGTCAAATAAAAAAAAACACGGAAATAAAGTGATAATTTGATTTCTGTCGCTTTGGTATGTAGACTTAAGTAAAGAAGCGACGAAGAAACCTTTAGTCTGTTAAGTAGTTATTTTTCGAGTTGGAGCAAAACCCGTCCGAAGCTTTTTTATCCTCTCTAGATAATTTTACATTTTATTTATTATAAAATGTAAAATTATCTAGAGAGGATAGCCTTTTTGCACAGCAAGGTTTTGCAAATTGTTTGAATTTATTTACTGATAAATTTGCAAAAAAAACAAGAGAGAAGAAGCGAAAATGTAACCATAAAAGTAAGACGCAGAGCAGTGTAGCAGTCGTCCTACTGGACATGTCTATTATGCCTTAGTACTGCCTGGCCTTTTTGTAGGTACCAGATGATTTTTGTTTGCAATTGTTGAGGTTTGCTCTGGGATGTACCGAGGCCGTTTGGATAGGCGTTTTGGTCTGAAAAGATCCGCAGAGGCAGAAAAAAGTCCGAAACAGACCAAAAAGGTCCGCGCCGGCAACGCTAGAAGATCGTGATGTGACTGGCGGACGGACGATGACGGACGACGGACGGTATCACGGAACATCAACGTCACGCACGTCAGTGTGTCAGTCTGACTCACGCCAGCACACGCCAGTCCGCGCCAGTCAGACAAAAGCGGACAAAAGCCTACAATTTTTGTTTCCGCAAGATCGCGGTAGATTCAAAAATTCTTAATATGTAGAAAAGCCAAAGTGTGGGAGTTTCGTAAGATCCTTTTACTTTGCTAGCAAATAAGTACCTACTAGGTACGCTATACATACCTATACCTACATCGATCGTACGCTAAGATTTATTAGCCACGTTCTACTACGCCGTTATTTCTTTGACAATACTTGTACCCTAAGCTTGTACCTATTTAACATCGTCAACTAGGATCATCAAATTTACACAGACAATAACATGCATCACCCAAATGAAACACAATATCTCTAACATTAATTTTATTTATAAAAAATCCTCTAGTCTACTTAAAAATATTATATGACAGAGATCAAACAATTTCCAGCTTACAAAATCACATTTTTTACTTTTTAAAAAAGATGCCTAGGTTATTTTGAGTATCTACATACCTACTCAATGTACAAAATATTAAATAGACTAGAGTTTATTTATTATTTAACTAATTTAGCGGAATTGTACATATTAACCTTTTTAGATTTGATAACATGCAATACACAACAATCCACATATGTATAATAATTAAACAAATAATTAGTTAGGTAGTTCTTGCTTACCTCTACCTATACATAATTAATTTTAAGTTTTAACCAAGAAAACAGCTAGCAATCTAAATTTTTTTTTAAACTAACTACCGAATTTAGCACCAGTCGAAATCACGAAGCTTACACATTGAAAACAAGCAAAATATTGGTGTCAATTCAGATGTCACCAAAATTTTACTGGACTAATTTGATATGATAATAAATAAGACATACTGTTGCCATCCCTTTCACAACAATCAAAATAAAAAGGGGCATTATTTTCAGTGCTTTCAAATTAGTTTTGGCGACATCTGAATTGACACCATTTGTCATAACGTCTTAGGAATAAAAAGGTTTATTGAGCCAGTACCTAAAAATATGGTACAGAACATGTCTAAAATAAAATCAATCAGGTTGTATTTACAGTGGCTTCCCTTAGTTATGTTATTTTATTACTTACTTTCACATATTTGAAGTATCTTGTAAGTAGGTAGACTTATAAAAATAGTAAGTACAATATTATTTAACTATAGCAATCATAATGTACTATACAATTAAAATTTCAAAAACTTGGTCTGTCTCTCACCTTTTCACACCTAAACGGCTAAAGAGATCTTAATGAAATTTGGCAGGGACGCAAATGGTAGGTATTCTGGAGACAGGTATATATTTAAAAGTTTTAAAATTTTCGCGATTTGTTAACATACACTCGAGAGCATAGAAATCGCACACCCCATACATTTTCCTACATTTTCATTTTGACCCTTATTTTTGAAGTGAAAACTTCTTTAGCGGCGTTGAGCACTTTTTCTGTAATGGGTATAAAATCTTAAACTCGCGTCAGGACACGTGACCTGATCGAAAAAGCGTAAGACGGATGGAGTGTTAGCAACGACGACATTATGCCGAAGGAATAAAGCTCAAAATTGTGCAGGACAATATCTTCATTATAGCTAGGAAATTTCTTGAAGTTTTGTTTTGAGATAGAGTTCAAAATCGAACATTATTTTTAGGTAAACAGAATAGATAATAGTACTAGTTTCCGACAACAACAATAGGCCCTAGCTTACGTAGTAGTTGCTAGCGTCCGGCTCGCTTATACCTACCTACTTATGTATCTATAGATAATTAATTTCTCGAACGAATCGAAAAGAAAGACAAGGACAAAAAATTTCATTTATTCATTAATATAATTTTATAATTAAGGTTAGGTTTCGATCGAGTCTATCGTACTGCTTAACGGGTGTAAACAGACCCTTCACGAAGCCGTCAACCAAGCATTCTGTACATGAAACTAAGTAACACTGCGCAAAAATAATTGCTGGGAAACGGAATTTATTTTTGGACTTTAAAAATAATCAGATTTTTGTAGCAGGTAATGGTTTGCGCGCAACCGGCTGTAAATAATTGTAATATTATTTAATATTGTAAAATAATTCTAATAGTTTTAAAGTGTTAAATTTTTAATGTAATATAAATTGTCATGTTTGTGTACGATAGCGCAATAAATGAATATTGTATTCTACCACATAAATGATAGTACTTTTATACTGATAAAGCAATTGGTGCAAAATTATTCCCTAACCATTCCAAAATATCAAACATGCTCAACGTTAATAATCAAGTTTTCACTTCTGCCGGCACTCCCGGAGTGCAACCCGTCTTTTTTTTTTTTAATTAATGTTTGGTTGCTATTTTAACTTCAATTAAATTTAAGTACACACTGTTAGCTTCCTAAAAACCCATAATGTCTAGCCTTAACCTTCGAAATCATAACAAAGGCAACTTAACAATAGAATGGCCTAAATTAGCTCGTTTCAGGTAGCTCGGTTTGTGGGACTTTGAGCCGGTATAAAAAGATAAGGGATGATTGAAATGACATCATTTGCCAGTCAGAAAGGTCCTTTAACGAATACGTCATCACTCTAAGCAAGAAAATGGCTAACACACCGGAAGCAGCGTCTCAAGTGGTTGCACCAATCGAAGCTGGACAGAACCAAAGTCAAGTGGCTCGTCAATTAAATTTGAGTAGATATGCTGTTCGACGTGTATACCAGCGATATCAGCAAACTAGTGGCTATACTAGGCAACCAGGAACATGCCGAAAACGTGCGACAACACAGCGCGATGACCGTTTTATTGTGAGAACATCACTACGAAATCGCCGGTTGAATGCAGTTCAACTCTGACAGCAGCTCCAGGAAGTTAGAGGAGTGGAAGTCAGTCGGTGGACGGTCAGAAGAAGACTAGCCGAAGGCGGCCTGACAGCGCACAGACCAGCAACTGGCCCTAGTTATATTTGCAACCACTTTAATAAAAAAAAAATAAGGGTCATAATTTAAATGTAGTGGGTGTGCGATTTCTATGCTCTCGAGTGTAGTTAATGGTTTAATCGGGTATTTACTATGTACCTTGTTACAGCGATCTTGGTAATAATAACAAAAGGTACGCAATCTTGGAATTTTATATAAAACTTAGATATACTTAATTATAATATTGTTATTTGATGTTTATGTTTATATCAATCAAGTCACTTCTAGTGAAGCCAGATCTATGTAACATGCCAAACCAGCCATTGTTCCGATGTCCGACTTGTTTACGTCTTTGGTGCGAAATTATTTAAAACTACCGGCATTTTGGCGTTTTTGTAACTTTTTTTAATATAATATATTGTATGATTAGCCCAACAAATTATTTACACTTAAAATTAGATTTCTCTGTAAGTGAATGTTAATTCTTAACAGAAATAAATGATCTTAAACCTGAAACCTGATTAACTTTACTTTAAAATTGTGTGTGAAACTGCAGGCAGCAGCTAGTTTTCTTTAAGTCTACTGAAAAAGATAATTCGTGATATTGTGAAGTAGGATTAAATAAGATAGCAATGGTATTACACCATTGCTATCTTATTTACCTAGCCTACACATTGTTATCTTTAGATTCAATGATTAGTTTTTTAAACATTGTTTAATGCAAATATTTTAGCTCTACCAACTTTACCTATGTTATTCTATATAGTGTACCTATACAGGTCACATATTATATCCAATATCTATCAAACCGTGACACCTGAGAGTAAATAGGCAAAACTACTCCCACTCACATGCGCGGAAAATGGTGACAGAAAATGACCAGGCCTTACGAGAATAGAAGTGAAGACTATTTATTGCTCATCTCCCTTTCCAGTACCACACATAATCATTTGTTTCTCTGCTTCTAGATACATCACTTTCCATTTCTTTGCTTCCTCTTCTAAATCCTTTGATTTTTTCGTTTCTTTGCTTAATTGTTGAGTCGCTTCTCTTAGGTTTTCTTTAATTTCCTCCAAGTGAATAGCGTCAGCAGCTTGCAAAGTCGAGACACGAAGGTTTTGTTTAGCCAATTTTACAGTAGCCTCAGCTTCTCTGATTATATTTTCTGATTTAGTTGTCAGTTCATCTTGAATCATAAGCATAGTCACTAATCTTCTGATGACAAATGCTAAGAAAATCGTAAACCCAGTGATATAGAAATTTCTCTGAGCTCTGAACAACTTCACACTCCCTTTCATTTCAGAAGACAGATTCGTGTGAGCAGCCTCAGAGTTATGTGAATATTTTCTCATCTCCCTTACAGCGTCGAGTAAAAATAAAAATAGAACCCCAAGAAACACGTAGAAATACATAGCGGCATGCTGTTGGAACATGGAGAATATACGAGACTTGAAGAACTGGTTCCATCTTCTTGGACTAAATATAGGCAATAGCATTATAATAACAACAGCTATCTCGAAATAGAGGAAGCCGGCCGTGACGGTCCATTGTATTGACATATTTGTAGACCTCACCAAACCTCGGAATGTGTGGAATTTCTATCTCTGATCACTTTTGGGTAGATATCTCGTAGTATTTTTGCTTTTTCTCACCTGCTGCGCGTAAAACATATGCAAAGTGCAATGAGATTGCAACTGCTGAAATGCAAACCAACCACGGTTTTACGGTATAAAATAGTACTCTGAGAAACCAACCAAACCAGTTGTTTTTTTAGACCTTTCCTTTTAATTTACCATCGAGAAAAACTTGTTATTTTACACATTTTTACAAAGAATAACAAACAAACATCAACTTCTTTCATGAAGGCGCTCTACAGTCTTGGAGGTTGGAGCCCATTGAGAAAAAAACCTACAAGATGGCGACGACCAAAAATAAAACCAAACCCGTTAATAATAATGATTGGGGTGGTTGTACGTAAGGATAGAAAAAAAAAATTAATCCAGCCCGTCAGATTTTCTTGGGGTGAACAAAAAAAAAAGCTCTCATTCAATAATCTGACGATTTCGATGTGACGCAAACTCGCAGCCATCCTCCTGTATATTAATCTGCCGCGCTTTAGTAAATCCCGAAATCCCCGCTTGGGCTCCCCTACTACTATAATGTTTCTATATATTGTTAAGTGGATTTTTTTATTGCCACAAGGACTTGGTGACAACAAATAATAAATAAAAAATAAAATAAGAATCCATTAATTAACTTCTATATTATAAAGAGGATTTTTTCAAAATCATAGCAATTACTGCACAGGAAATGGTACACATATACAGATTATGGAAGAAAGGGAAGTAAAATTTCTTGATACTACAAAATATTTGATTTATTTGCTTCTTTGTAGACTAATTTGCAGCATAAGTTTTTATTTACTGCATTTTAATTTGTCTCATGAACTAATTGAACGTGTAGGATACCGTAATAAAACATGGTTGAATCTTCTGATTTTATTTCCAATTTACAAAAGTAATAACTGATTTTATAATCCATCTAAGTCATGAGATACCTGAACTTCCGGTATCCTTGTTTTAAGGATACTGTTATTTTAATCTGCTATTTTCTGATTTTCATGAATTATTTTTACGTGATTTGATCATAAAAGAAAATGTTACTTCGGTATATTTATATTGTTATTTAAATGGTAAAATATACATACATAAATACAGTTTTATATTTAAATTAGTAAAATTTTCATTCAAGAATGATAATTGTTCAATTGATTGTAATTTTCATCACTAAAATGTCTTCAAGTACTGCGTACTTCCGTTTGACGGCCATGGTGGTTATTAATCTTGATGCGAGCCGTAGCCAGAAAACCACTTTTGGGCGGTTGCCGGTTGCCACCGAAACGTTGTCGGAGAGCGGAGCGAGCCCTGAAAAAATTACGTTTTTGTTATTTTTTTGGTGCGGTGGTGAGCAAAGTGATTTGATACGGGTGTTGACTAAACTAAACTCAGAGAAGCACAAAACGCTTGTATAATGTAATATAATGTAACCCCTTCAGGGTATTATTTTTAGCTATTGTTTGTACACCTTTAGTAAATGTTGTGCATGCCTGTTAGAAGCACACATTCTATACTAAGAAACTTTAAACCTAATTGTTATAAAAGAACGTTTTATTATGTGCATTGTTGGCATTGCCTTATAAATAAATAAATAAAACGCTATTGGCAATTTGCATAATAACCCTATACATGACATTTCTTCTCTCAACTCCTTACAATAGTAGGTGTATGTAATGGCGAGCGAAGAAATCTTTATTTTTTTGAGATTTTTCATCTGATGTTTGGGGAAAGTAAGCAAGAGAGATCTTTGACTAAATAAATGATAGCAAGCGTAGCAAGCCCTAAAAATGTTGAAGACGTTGCGATGGAATTTTTTATTACTTTTTCGGGTGACCCCCCGAGCAAAATGATACAAAGGACAAAATCCAGTGTCCAGTGTGGACAGCAAGTAAACCATACCACCGACGAGATTCCGCCCCAGCCCATCCTCCATAAACAGTTTCCTCGATGCAACACTCAAATCAAATCAAATCAAAAACTCTTTATTTCCATAAATACAATAAATGTACACTTGGAAAAGGTCAAATCATAAAGCTAAACACTGACACGGAAATAAAGTGCTATTTTTGATTTCTGACTGTGAATAACGTTCTCCATCGCGGCGATATACTCTCTGACTTCGATCACTTCTATGTTTTCTCACTCGTAGTTCGCCCACATGTGGAATATCAAACCAAATACAAGCATAGCATCCCGCGAATATTGTTTGATTTTTGGACTATTTTAAAAACTGAACTCAAACGAGGGATGAGCCCATGACCAGAGAGCACCAGACCGGACGTAGATTATTTGTTACATTTTTGTGCTTTTTACTGTGGTGGTAAATAACGCTAAAGCGAACTCTCCTCAAAACAGAACAATAACAGCGAGTGGAGCGAATCCCGAAAATTTAGGAAAGTTTGCGGTGGCTTAGAAATTTGTTAGGAAACTAATAAAAAATAAATATCAGACAGTAGAAAGAGACGTCTATTTTGAAATTGGTGAGGCCGGCTGATAGAACCATGGGCTTTAGGTACCCGATAAGTTATCTTATATCGACAGAGTCATGGAATTGCCTACTTTACATGTCCGAAAAAAGAAACTGATTTATAAGTAGTTCATAAGCCCAACTATGTAAACAGTTTAAACTGTCTTACTGGTCAAACTCTCTGCAATGGGATCTTCTCCCGGTTTGTTAAGGTTTTTCGCAGACTATCTGAATGAACGAAAACAATAATATGTTCAACTTAATAACTTCCGATCCCAAGAGTTCTACACTAGGTCAGGAGTTATTCCAGGTAGTACGCTCGGTCTCACCCTTTTCTTAGCCATGTTAAATGATCTTCCTGTAGTTCTACGTACTTCGAGGTGTTTGATGTTCGCCGATGACCTGAAATTATACACATTATATATATTCAATGTATCGAAGTGCAAGGTAATAACTTTCACCAGACTCCAAGATCCCAGAATTTACAACTACTCTCTGGGTACCAGTTTGCTGGAAAGAGTGGATTCCATTCGTGATCTAGGATTGATTGAGGATGCGCAACTTAACTTCCGTCAACATTATTGTCGCTATGTGTAAGGTTGCTAATAGAACTTTAGGTTTCATCATGAGGACAGCTTCGCATTTCAACAACATAGGCATAGCAATAATGTTGTACAACGCCTTCGTCAGGAGCAAACTTGAGTTCAGTGCAATCACCTGGGATCCACGCGAGGTGAAATATACTATAATGATCGAAAGATTACAACGAACGTTTAAATAGATAATATGATATTATATAATAAGATATATATATAAGATATTATCTTACTTTTAAATGAAACATGTTTTTTTCTATTTAATTTTTGCTTGTCTTAATGTTTCTCCATTTTATTTTACGTGTTAATTATTTGGTTTTATTATAATGTATAATTTATTAATTTATTTATGTATTTAGCGTAGTTAGTGCTTTGGTTTAGACTGTAAGCTAACTACTGTTTTGTTAAAATAAATAAATAAATAGACAATAAATGTTTCTTATTCTTACAATGCAACCTAACATTTTGGGAATTGGGAATAATGAAATCAGAAGTCAGAAGTCAACAACTTTATTTCTTTAGGCTTCCAGATAAGCACTAAGACAAGTATATCCATCAATTACTATCAAATGAATGTGAAATGGCTATTTTACGACTTTTTTCAAAATATTTCGAAAACTGTGAAATCTACAGAAATTTTTAAAACTATTTGGAAAAGTACAAACTTTCATTTGATACCCCACAAGACATCTTTTAACATCTCTTAAAATTTTGACATCACAATTTGTATGAAAAATTTGCATAATTATTTTTATTCCTTAATTCTGTATAGGCGCACGTAATGTATTATTATTTAAAATTTCAAGTTTATAGCTGCGGTAGTTGCTGATGCTGATATATTAAAGAGAAAAAAGACAGATAGACAGAGCGAGACCGTAAAGGTTTCGAAACCGATCGCGGAACCCTAAAAATAAATCTCTACCCATGCGAAGCCAGAACGGGCCGCTAATTATAACATCTTCCACGTCCATGCAAGACAAAGAAGCTAAATAATGAGATAAGAACAGTTTTTAACTTTGTCTAATAAACAAAAAAATGTGAGGACAACAGACAAGACTCTATAGAATCAACGGCGAGCAAAGCGAGCCATGAAAATTTATATGATCTGGCTGCACATGTGAGTTGTTTGGTGTTAGATTTTTTGCAGTTGCAAACTCACCTGAAACGGAGGTCCCAGACTAGAGCAAACCAGAAGGTTATCGATAATGTTATCAGATGCAATGCAAGCAGAGCGTGCTGTGAAATTCAAGTGTTTTTTTTTAGATTTTTGGGTATTTTTTAGCAAAGGCAAAGTCACCTAAAGTAGGGGTCGAGCTTTGGATCATAGTCAGAAGTAACAAATGTAATCGGCGATCACGAAAATTTTGTTCTCTGCAAAGATTTCTTTGCTCTGGTTGACAAAGTGACCTCGCTGATTATTTGTTACTATTTTGTGCTTTTTATTGTGGTGGTTGGATTGATATGATACGAACTGATTATGGCGGACCAGCCAGACCACTCAAAATAGTTAATGTTGCCTCTATTATTTATTATTATTATAATTTTTTGCCGCTGTTGGTAATCGTGAAAAGGTAACAGACAGACTGACGGACAGTTACTTTAATTTTTTTAATATTAGTAAGAACACGTTATTTTTCCCAACAGTCGTTAGGAATGACGCAAAATTGTTACTCGCTCTCGCTACGCTTGCCGCTGTTTTTGCTTTGGCTTTCTTATCATCATCAAATTTCTCACCACTTCGCTGGAGTCTCAATAATTGTCGCGGCTCAAACCGCTCGTTGTCAATGTTGTCATGTTGTTTTGTGATTATATGGTAAGCCAGGCAGGTGGCAACATTTGCAACATAATATGGCCTAGATAGGGAGCGCTCAGCCATAGCTGCAATATGATGGCGGGCCACTGTATTCCATGCAGCCACATAATGCAGAAAAACATTGCCCGTTCATAAGCCTCGTAATATCGATCGCGATCGTCCGGCAACCTTTCAAAACAACATAAGATATAGTGGCTATATAGCTGCGACAAGGCTGGGACATTAATGCAATATTGGGAGTCTGGCTGGTATTGCTTGCAAATTTAATCTGTGGCTTGCAATGTTGCCGGCCACTGTGTTGCAGCTACATATTGCATAAAAATATTGCCCGCCCGTTTAGTAGTCCCTTTACCTGCATACAAGTTTGTTCTATGTATTGGTAGGTAAATGCATGGTAAAATAATACATTATTATATTAATTATAAAAGATATTTTAACCATGGGTAAATGAACAACTCTTTTTTTCAATGTTACTGTCATGTGAGTCAATGTCAAATCAATCGAGCAGTCAAAAACATCAACATTCAACTCAACTGTCATTTTGTTTTTTTTTTTGCCTTTTGGATTGGAGATTCCGATGAAATCCGATTCGAGTTGGGTTGGTTTTAGGCATGTGTCGTTCGATCATTCACAAAGATTGATATCAATCATGACCCGTTATGAAAATGATCCGGGTCATATGACCCGTTCATTTGAATGATTGTTTTTGCCAGCGGCCTGCCGCTGGCAAAAACAATCATTCATCATTGCCCGCTGGCAAAAACAATCATTCAAATGAACGGGTCATATGACCCGGATCATTTTCATAACGGGTCATGATTGATATCAATCTTTGTGAATGATCGAACGACACATGCCTAAAACCAACCCAACTCGAATCGGATTTCATCGGAATCTCCAATCCAAAAGGCAAAAAAAAAAAACAAAATGACAGTTGAGTTGAATGTTGATGTTTTTGACTGCTCGATTGATTTGACATTGACTCACATGACAGTAACATTGAAAAAAAGAGTTGTTCATTTACCCATGGTTAAAATATCTTTTATAATTAATATAATAATGTATTATTTTACCATGCATTTACCTACCAATACATAGAACAAACTTGTATGCAGGTAAAGGGACTACTAAACGGGCGGGCAATATTTTTATGCAATATGTAGCTGCAACACAGTGGCCGGCAACATTGCAAGCCACAGATTAAATTTGCAAGCAATACCAGCCAGACTCCCAATATTGCATTAATGTCCCAGCCTTGTCGCAGCTATATAGCCACTATATCTTATGTTGTTTTGAAAGGTTGCCGGACGATCGCGATCGATATTACGAGGCTTATGAACGGGCAATGTTTTTCTGCATTATGTGGCTGCATGGAATACAGTGGCCCGCCATCATATTGCAGCTATGGCTGAGCGCTCCCTATCTAGGCCATATTATGTTGCAAATGTTGCCACCTGCCTGGCTTACCATATAATCACAAAACAACATGACAACATTGACAACGAGCGGTTTGAGCCGCGACAATTATTGAGACTCCAGCGAAGTGGTGAGAAATTTGATGATGATAAGAAAGCCAAAGCAAAAACAGCGGCAAGCGTAGCGAGAGCGAGTAACAATTTTGCGTCATTCCTAACGACTGTTGGGAAAAATAACGTGTTCTTACTAATATTAAAAAAATTAAAGTAACTGTCCGTCAGTCTGTCTGTTACCTTTTCACGATTACCAACAGCGGCAAAAAATTATAATAATAATAAATAATAGAGGCAACATTAACTATTTTGAGTGGTCTGGCTGGTCCGCCATAATCAGTTCGTATCATATCAATCCAACCACCACAATAAAAAGCACAAAATAGTAACAAATAATCAGCGAGGTCACTTTGTCAACCAGAGCAAAGAAATCTTTGCAGAGAACAAAATTTTCGTGATCGCCGATTACATTTGTTACTTCTGACTATGATCCAAAGCTCGACCCCTACTTTAGGTGACTTTGCCTTTGCTAAAAAATACCCAAAAATCTAAAAAAAAACACTTGAATTTCACAGCACGCTCTGCTTGCATTGCATCTGATAACATTATCGATAACCTTCTGGTTTGCTCTAGTCTGGGACCTCCGTTTCAGGTGAGTTTGCAACTGCAAAAAATCTAACACCAAACAACTCACATGTGCAGCCAGATCATATAAATTTTCATGGCTCGCTTTGCTCGCCGTTGATTCTATAGAGTCTTGTCTGTTGTCCTCACATTTTTTTGTTTATTAGACAAAGTTAAAAACTGTTCTTATCTCATTATTTAGCTTCTTTGTCTTGCATGGACGTGGAAGATGTTATAATTAGCGGCCCGTTCTGGCTTCGCATGGGTAGAGATTTATTTTTAGGGTTCCGCGATCGGTTTCGAAACCTTTACGGTCTCGCTCTGTCTATCTGTCTTTTTTCTCTTTAATATATCAGCATCAGCAACTACCGCAGCTATAAACTTGAAATTTTAAATAATAATACATTACGTGCGCCTATACAGAATTAAGGAATAAAAATAATTATGCAAATTTTTCATACAA
This sequence comes from Eupithecia subumbrata, assembly GCA_949316285.1. Classification (NCBI taxonomy): domain Eukaryota; kingdom Metazoa; phylum Arthropoda; class Insecta; order Lepidoptera; family Geometridae; genus Eupithecia; species Eupithecia subumbrata. The sequence continues at coordinate 417,643 of OX438643.1, forward strand.
ATTGTGATGTCAAAATTTTAAGAGATGTTAAAAGATGTCTTGTGGGGTATCAAATGAAAGTTTGTACTTTTCCAAATAGTTTTAAAAATTTCTGTAGATTTCACAGTTTTCGAAATATTTTGAAAAAAGTCGTAAAATAGCCATTTCACATTCATTTGATAGTAATTGATGGATATACTTGTCTTAGTGCTTATCTGGAAGCCTAAAGAAATAAAGTTGTTGACTTCTGACTTCTGATTTCATTATTCCCAATTCCCAAAATGTTAGGTTGCATTGTAAGAATAAGAAACATTTATTGTCTATTTATTTATTTATTTTAACAAAACAGTAGTTAGCTTACAGTCTAAACCAAAGCACTAACTACGCTAAATACATAAATAAATTAATAAATTATACATTATAATAAAACCAAATAATTAACACGTAAAATAAAATGGAGAAACATTAAGACAAGCAAAAATTAAATAGAAAAAAACATGTTTCATTTAAAAGTAAGATAATATCTTATATATATATCTTATTATATAATATCATATTATCTATTTAAACGTTCGTTGTAATCTTTCGATCATTATAGTATATTTCACCTCGCGTGGATCCCAGGTGATTGCACTGAACTCAAGTTTGCTCCTGACGAAGGCGTTGTACAACATTATTGCTATGCCTATGTTGTTGAAATGCGAAGCTGTCCTCATGATGAAACCTAAAGTTCTATTAGCAACCTTACACATAGCGACAATAATGTTGACGGAAGTTAAGTTGCGCATCCTCAATCAATCCTAGATCACGAATGGAATCCACTCTTTCCAGCAAACTGGTACCCAGAGAGTAGTTGTAAATTCTGGGATCTTGGAGTCTGGTGAAAGTTATTACCTTGCACTTCGATACATTGAATATATATAATGTGTATAATTTCAGGTCATCGGCGAACATCAAACACCTCGAAGTACGTAGAACTACAGGAAGATCATTTAACATGGCTAAGAAAAGGGTGAGACCGAGCGTACTACCTGGAATAACTCCTGACCTAGTGTAGAACTCTTGGGATCGGAAGTTATTAAGTTGAACATATTATTGTTTTCGTTCATTCAGATAGTCTGCGAAAAACCTTAACAAACCGGGAGAAGATCCCATTGCAGAGAGTTTGACCAGTAAGACAGTTTAAACTGTTTACATAGTTGGGCTTATGAACTACTTATAAATCAGTTTCACTCGCACGCACCAATCAAGGCCTCGCGAGAGCAAGACGCAGCGTCAACCGATCTTCGCGACATGTCACGCGCGTCTCGGTCATTCATTTCACAATGATCCGAACATAGAGTAAAAAATCGCTGCTGTCTCTCAGCAGAGGGATAGTGTCATTCAACAATTTGACAATTTATGCAACCAAAAACCGATCTATGTGTGTTTTGACAGCACGTTAATACAGTGTTCTCACTCACACATTCAAATGATTGAATGTTGCTAGTGAATAGCATTTTCCCTAAAAAATTGGGTAACTGAAGCAAAGTTCCAATTAAAAAAAATAAGCCATTTATTTTTTTATCACCTTACTTTTTATTTTCGATATTATCTTATTTCTTTTTTAATTAAACGAAATATCAGCTAGTAGCTTTGGTTACTATCATTCTTCCTCGGTCAAACGACAAAAAGTTTTTACTCCAAGTCCGCAAAATAAGATCGGCTCCGATCGTTTACGGAACAATCATTTAAATAGACGGTCAAGTGCGTGTTCGACCACGTGCAGTGTATTCAGTATTCAGTATTTTTATTGCGAAACAAAAATATTACATACAGTAAGTATTAATGTACCCTGTCAGGTAGGGTATGGCAATATATCTTAATCTAGGACTTAAGTTAAGGACTAAATTAAGTATTTTGTATTTTATACAAAATTAGGAGATCTTTTATGAACAATAAATAACATTTGTGTAGTTTAGAATAATATAAATTTACTTAGGTAGGTACAATAACACTTTTTAACAAAATAGTTTACTTTTTATTAATTTGTGTGACTAGGTTATACTTAACATCTTATAATTAATCAATATTATAACCTATTATATTATTAAGAACACTTCGAAGCTCTTCCATTGTTAAAAAGAAAATGTAGGGATTCTATCCAAATAGTTTGTCTTCAAAAAAGTCTTTTATGTCTTAATAGCATTTTTTTATAAGCAATTCTTGTAGTTTTGATGCGAATATATGGTGTTTGGGTTCAGATTTAAGGAATGTTGGTAGTTTATTATGTATTTTAATGGACAGGACATGTTGTAATAAGGGCTCTGTCTGTATAGTTCAAGTCTAGGTTTTGGAAGGATGAGGTTTGTTTTTCTTCGTGGATTTTTATCAAATTGGTATAAATTCAGGTTTTTTCTAACAAATAATGCTGTTTCATATATATAAAGGCTAGTCAAAGTTAGTAATTTTTGTTCTATAAAATGTGGTCTACAGGTGGTGCGTCTTCTGATATTAAAAATAATACGTAGGCATTTTTTCTGCAATATAAATAATTGGTTTGTATCTACACTGTTGCCCCAGATTATATATAGATAAGCATATGCATAGTAGGCTAAAAGCTGTTTTAACCCATTTACGCCTACCGTGCCCAAACGAGTACGCATATAAAACTACCCATATTTTTTTTTAATTGAACTGCACAGTGAGCTTCATTATTGGATATCCAAAGTGTGATAGTGACTGTTTATGTGTCGCGATTAATAATTGATTTTCATTGAGAAAAAGTGTTTTTATAAGTAGTTTTGTGGAACATAAGTGACAGCAACAACTTGAGAAAAGTAAGTATAGAATTTCGAATATATTTTTCAAGATTTCTTACCACCAGTAATAGTTTAGTATGTTGTCTGTATAATAAACCTAAATAGTATGTAAAAAATATAACCATTTGTTTACAATAGGAAAAATATAACGTCGTCCCCAAATGGGGACATTGGGCACATTGGTGATATATTATTCGTTTTTGTTTGTTTCAGGATTTTTTTTCCAGTAATGGTGTGAAACACTTTCGGTCACCACAATGACTACCATGGGATTCAGGAGGCTTTGGAGGCTATCATGAAGGAAAAAGACCCAGATGTGATGGTTGATTTGGTGGCGCTACCTTCAGATCCAAGTTACGTGACTGACGAGAAGAAGGCAATGAAGATAACATTCAAGGGAGTGAGTTTCCACGGGATATCCCAGGTCACGTTGGGGTATTTGTAGGAAGAAATGATGAATGGGATAGTAGCGATGAGGAACCATTAGCTTCAACTGCGAATAAGAGACCTAGAATATGTTACTTGACCTTGTAATGATTCAATCAACCAGGTTCTCTTTGTTCGATGGCTCGACAATAGTGTTTGCACCATGGGCTCAAACTACGACAGCGTTCTCCCATAAGGGAAAGTGAAGCAGTGGAGCACTGCTAATATGCAGAAAATCGACGTGGGCATCCCGTATCTGTTTCAAAATCACAATAAGGGTATGGGCGGGGTTGATCAAGCTGATCAATCGATCATTCTGTATCGTACAGCTATTCGAGGTGATAGTTGGTTTTGTTCACATATATGCTGGATTTAGCAGTGGCTAATGGCGTTTACACCTCCTGGTCAATGATACAAAGCTTGATCAGCTTCAATTCCGTCGACATATTACCCGCAACCGCTTGAGGCAGAACAACGCCTCTAGAGAACTCCCTGCAGCATCCTTGGTTCCAAGTATACATCATGATGATGTTGGTCATTACCCTCAAAAGCTTAGCAAACAATTACAATGTGCAGTTTGTCATAATAAAGCTCGTTGGTAATGCGAAAAGTACCTGAAAACATTGTGCGTTGCGACGCAATGTTTTAAAAATTTTCACACTGTTTATGCCCGTTGTCCCCATTTGAGGACGGCTTTTTTTTTCAGGGAAGAAAACATTTTTTTCAATTTTTTTTTTCATTTAGTTTTTGAATAGGTATTTCTTGAGCTAATAATAAAGTAAAGATTTAAATGACACTGCCTGGTTTCATTTGGGCGTAAATGGGTTGTTTGTGTTACTTTTTAAGATAGATAAGGCATAAATAAATTGTGATAGTTTGCTTTTGGTTTTTTCTATATGTCCTTTCCAATTAAGGTGAGTATCAATTTTTAGGCCTAAAAGGGTATGATCTTGGACTTCTTCAATATTGGGGCTAGTTGTTAGTGGAGATAGATCTAGAGGTGTTTTCTGGTACGGGGTAAATTGTATGATTTTTGTATTTTTTGTATTTGCTTCCAAATTGTGAGCTTCATGGCGTATCTAAACAAACTTATTTACCTGTTTTACATATCGAACCACCTTAATTAAGTTATTTTCAACAAAATTTGTTCAAATTTTCCTTTTTACCAACCAAAGTACCTACATATTTTAAGTTAATTAGGACTATTAAGTACTCAACTAGTAAATATATTGTAGCTGTGCAGTTTTCCTTTTAAATAACACCACCCACTACCAGCATTTTTTCCACGAATAATAATGCCCAAGTTAGACAAGTACCTACACTGAAAAAAAAACCAAGGTTTCGTTTTTTTTTCGTAGTTTACAATATGAATCTATTCAGAATATCGTCGAGTGACAGAAATTTTAAAATTATGATATTCCGCGCAGTTTGATTCCTAAGTCCTAACTTGAGTGAAGTCCACCCTCTCCTCTACTATTTTTATAATGTCCTCCTAGCCAAATTTCGACCACGGCGGCCAATCTCATCAGAGACTAGCCAGATGCGCAGGACATTTATAGTGCACAAGTGTGTGTGCAAACACCGGTGCACTCTCTATTCCCTCACTCTCATAATCCGATGGGACGACAGATCGACACGACCGGGGAGAGATCAGGTGCAGGACCAACGGCTTAACGCGCTTTCCTAGGCACGGGGGGTAACACCGCCAACTTCCTGACTCCGGGCTGCTACTGTGATTTTTTCTTGCTGGAAAAACCCCAGTAACAACTTTTGGCCCGACCCGGGATTCGAACCCAGGACCTCATAATCAGCGGTTGAACAAGCTGACCGCTAGACCAACGAGGCAGTCAACTATTTATATATACCTATACATAGTATTATAATATCTGTGCCTATACTAAGTAACAAAACCGGGGTATTTTTTCCCCAGTGCATAGCAACATGTTCACGAAAATGGTGGACGAAATTTTTAAATTTATTTATGAGTTTTGATGACTGTTTTAGGCAAAATTACAAATGTAATATGTGTGTAGACTAGTAGAATGAGATATATGCAGTATTATTTTTCTTGATACTGGTGTTTAAATACCCTTACACCGCACAACACATCATTTTTATATTTTTATGTGAGAGCTGCTTTCCGCGTCATTTCAAGTATTGTACTAACGGCTCAAAATGAAAATTGCGACGTTTAGTCGCAATTTTTTAGATTCACCTCGTTTGTGTCAACTATCATTCTAAGCCTTCTTATTCTAAGGATCCGAACATTGAAATGATCGGGTCTTTACGTCGAGACTGTTCGGAACAATCATGCGCGGTCCGTGATTGCAATCATATGAGCCGTTCGTTCATGATCGACACAATCCTAGTTGGTTTTAGGCTTGTTCTTGCTCGGTCAGTGACAGGATCGCTCCGTACTAGTACATTTGCATAAATGTACTAGTTCGGACTTCTAGTTCTATTAGTACTTTAGTACCTACCTCGCTCACCAACATTTTTAGCCATTCAAATCACCTATTGTACCTTTATCAAGCTAAATAAATTACATCTAGGTATTATTGCAAATATTATAGTCCAGCCAAATTCGAATCGAAATATTCGTAAACAAACCACCTATACTTAGGTAACCTAAAATTTGATTTATTGTCGTGTTTTTTTGTACGCAATGGACGTAGTGTTTTTTATGCTAGCAACTTACCAAAATAAATAAGCTACACAGTTGGATAAAGATGATACCCTAGACAAATTTGACGGCTTTGAGAACTTTAAAATTTTGCAGCATTATAATGTTAGAACGTATACCTCGACCAAGCTAAGTTTGCACCTCGCTGGAATGCGGCGCCCCGCCCGCGAGGTACAAAATTAGCTTGGTCGAGTTGTAAAGAACGAATTATATCTCCATCTATTTTGCGCTACAGTGGATTATCGCTGTATGTCTTTGTTTTGCAATTCAGTCGGTCAGGTCACACACAGAAGAATAGTGAACTAAAGAACTAAAGGAAACATGTACTAGTATGATACTACTGAACTAGAGATCAAAATGCATATCTCCGTCTCTTTTAGCACTGCGGATTCATGCGCTGTCTATCTCTGTCCTTCGTTAATCATTCCTAATAGTTCTTTTTCTTCATGTTATCAGATTTTAAACTTTATGACATAGAAAATAGGGTCTATTTAGTATAGTGGTTCCGAGATTTCGTGACTGAAGAGCAAGTGAAGTAGAGAACTACTAGGAACGAGTTAAGCTGAATAGTTCCTACTCGTTCACTAGTGGGAACTAATTCATTTTAGTTCATCATTCCTGAACTACACAAGACTAGTTGGTTTGTTGCCTTGCCTTGGCTGGCTGTTTTGGATTGGAGTTCGTTTTCGTTTGTTCCTTTCAATTTTAAAGTAATTTGTATAAAATTGGTCTAATTAAAATTATAGCCCACAGAAATGTCTACTATAGAACTAGATATTTGGAGAGGGGAATGGGGACTAGCATCGATCGACCTGGAATCTTTGAAAGTTTTGGTAAATACTGATGCAACCTAACCTCAAATTAATAGTACCACCGGTAAACATCCAAAACTACAAAATTAATCTTTGCAGACTTACATGAAATTCATCGGAGTGCCTGTTCGAGTCAAAGAATCTAACAATCCGTTCTTTACCCCAAAAGGAACACTGCCTGTTATGAGAGACGGCCGAACGGTCCTCACAAATTTCGAAGAAGTAGTTGAGCATCTGAAGTCCCTGGTAAGACCTACAGATGATCCTACCCTACATAGACTGCAAGTATATCAATCAAATCAAATCAAATCGTTTATTTTTGACACAGTAAAATGTTTACAATAATATGGTGAGTCCGCAGGATCCCGAACTAGCCTAAGCTGTATTACAGGACCCAAGGCTTCTCTTAATAATTATCAATATTGTGTCTATAATTGACTATTTAAAATGTGTCTAAAAACTAATACTTAATGAAAAAAATACTTATCATTAAAAAAGTATTCAGTTGTAAAAGCGAATATGGTAGGACGCCAGATTATGTTTGTATGAATATAATCAGAAATCAATAACTGATATTTCTTTATCCATTCACTGCCCAGCCTCTGCGGTGCTACCCGGGCTAAGGGCTAAGGGCTAAGGGCTGGGCCGGCGCCGCAGCTCCACCAGCTTACGAAATAAGATCTTAGACAAGAATCACTTGTTGCCTGATATGCTGTGCACAAAGTATAAATGGTCCAGTATTTTTATTTAGGTACTAAATAATGTAATGGAGATAAAGTCTTAGGAGGTCCTGGGTTTAAATAAAGTGTAGTATAATCTGTAGATGATGAAAGTCAAATAGAGGTTATTAAGAAACAGATCCACACTTTAGTCAGTCTTTTAGTCACAGTCTTTATATTAATAAACCCACTGATGATGACATGGAAGTCCTAAACTCTTATCATTATTAAAGTCCATAGTATGTTGGCATCTAACACAAGCTCTGCTTAGCTTGGGGCTAGATAATGCTGTGTGAATTGTCCAGCGTTATTTATTTATTTATTTGTTGTTTACAAAATACTATCATAGATAGAAATATAATTCTTTATTCAGAAACCTTATATTTAAAACTATTTGGTATAAAGTCTGCAGGCAGATGCGGCAAGCTGAAGACTGGGAACTATGGTGTTCATTAGGGGAGGCCTACATCCAGTAGTGGAATATGGGTTGATGATGAAGATGAAAAGAATTGGCAGCCTTGTGACAAAACAACAAAAACATACAATGAACTTAAATTTAAATTTATATGCTGTCTGAAATATATATTTTTTTAATACTGTACTAACCTGTTTCAGCATTACAGCACAGATGTTCACCTTAACACAAAACAAGCTGCGGAAGCCAGTGCATTCACTCAGTATTTACGTGAGAAACTATACCCCGCCTTTCAATATGCTTGGTGGGTTGATGAAAAGAACTACTGTGATATAACCAGACCGACCTACGCTAAAGCCTTGCGTATACCATTCAACTTCTTCTATCCCTCGAGATATCAGAACGCAGCTAAGGACATGATAGATGCATTGTATGGTGAACATACAGATCTTAGAGAAATAGAAAGGACAGTAAGTATGCCTCTCTAAGTCCCCTATTATGAAAGCTTGCTCAGTCATCAATCTGTGCTGTGTACACTCTACATCCTGAACAATTACTGCCAGGGTCGGAAACATAAGTAAACATTCCATGTCAACCATCCCTTGAATACTCAACACACTCAACTCTCTCCTGGATGACTGCCCCGATGTTGACTTGTTTGCTGACAGGCGGACTAAATTATTGAAATATTATTTTTATTTTGTGAACATCATAATTAATTTTATTTTTCCTTTTTGTTTTACTAAAATATACTATGACTTGTAGCTAACTTATAATGTAATTCTGTTTTCTTCTAATTAAAGTGGTTGGTTTTGACATCCATTTTAATTAAATAAATCTATCTATGCTTGAGTAATGCTTTTCTATAGTTTAAGTCACTCAAGCAAGTCATCTATGACTGAGCAATCATTTGTAATACTGACCTAAAACACAAAGTCTAGATAGATAGATATATATATTCATATTCATATATATTTATTGCAATCATGTAGCTTTATTGTGTACATCAAAACATAAACTTAAAGAGATAAAACACCAGAGGTAATCTTATAGATAAAAGCGATCTCTTCCAGGCAGCCTTTGAATGGACAAGAAAATATAATAATACTATTATTATTAGCCTGTTGTGTCATAAACACTAAAGTCATTTTTATCGGGATATTTACCATGATTTGAGTTTTGAGCTTTCCAATATTTCGGCGCAGTTACATGCGCCATGATCACGGAATAACTGACGGGCACTGCGAGTGAGATGTTATTGATAGATATATCGATCTACCCTCATTTTTAGTCTTTTGCTACGAACGTTACTACTACCACCGGTTTAATTATCGAACGCAACTCGATCACGACACACAACACTGACGGTATCAGAACGCGGCCCGGTTGGTACATCAATTCTTCGGTTTTTACACATTCTCACAACAGGGTTCCAGGTTCCTGATAATTGGAAACCTTCTTTTGTTGTGTCATACGACACAACGTCGATGCGTTGTGTTGACGACCTCCGTGGCGCAGCGGGCTAAGGTCCGCCTGCGACGCAGGAGGCTGCGGGTTCAATTCCCGCCTTGGAACTTATTTGTGTACGATCTGCAGAAATTTGTTCGGTTGGTCTGGGTGTTTTCTATGTATAATAAAAAATATCTATCTATGTAGTGTATTGTATTAAGTATATCAGTTATTTAGTACCCATATCACAAGCTCTGCTTAGCTTCGGGCTAGATAATGCTGTGTCAATTGTCCAGCATTATTTATTATTTATTTATTTATTTATTAATCATAATGCTGGTCAAGAAAATATATAAATGACTAGCTTCTGCCCGCGGCTTCGCACTTGTATTTTCGGAATAACAAGTAGCCTATTGTTTAAATTTTTCTTTTATTTTTCATTCTAAGTGTAAGCCAAATTTCATCTTGATCTGTTCAGTGGTTTTGGATATACTAGGTAACATAAATATAACATTTTACAAACTTTCGCATTTATAATATAAGAAGGATAGTAGAATTTAATTACGGTTGGTGAAGTATGTAATCAAGTATATAAGTAGATACGTCCCTCTGATCGGTGCCATTCTGTCTGATACCAAACAAATGCACCCACGACCCACATGATGTCTCGCTGATTATTCTGTACTTACACTCGCTATTTCATTTCCAGATTTACAATGAAGCGGATAAATGTCTTAAAACCCTCTCGGACAGATTGGGAGAGAGTGAATATTTCTTTGGCAACCGACCCTCCTCCTTCGATGCCACAGTGTTTGCATACCTCGCTCCCCTACTCAAAGCTCCATTCCCCAATGGCACACTATCCAATCACGTGAAAGGAATAGCCAATTTAACAAGATTCGTAGCTAGGATAAACCAGAAAAATTTTAGGCATGTAACAGATGGTGAGATTTTTTAATTTTTTATGAGACATTTTCATTTTTTTACCGTGATTGGTTTGACCACAATCTAACCTGATGATATGTATATTTGTGGTGAATAAATTACTTTACTTTACTTAAAAAAGTGACGATGTGGCCGACGATGTATCACTCTCGTCTAGAGGACCCAGGTTGTAGATGGCCAAATAAACAATTCCCTTTTTCCGTTTGTATGTGTTTGAAGCTGCATGTCGACATTGCAAGGCATGCTCGCGCACAACAACAATAACATTCATCACGAAACAAATAAAGAACATTTTTTTTACTAAAGTCAGATGAATATACATCATAACTTAAATTAAAGCATCATTATCATTATCACAGTATCAAATCGTCTCTTCGTCACGAAGCTGTCTGAAAGCCAAGGCCGCACGTACGTGTCTGTACCAATACCTATAATTTCCTGTGGCGGTGTTTAAGCCTGTTGTTGGTGTGTTGTCGTAAAAGTAGACTAAAGCCGGCTTTTCACTATGGGATATAATATAATATATATTACATCTTGAGATATTATAATATAATACATAAAACATCTTGAGATATAATATGTTATCGGTCGTCGTGGTGTTAATGACAAAACCCCTTTTGTTTGAGGAAGGCATTGTATCAGCATTTGACTAGAGGATTCGATCCCGGTCTTTATTTTCAATCCCGGGATTTCGGGATAGGCGAAACGTGATCCCGGGATCCCAGGATCGTAGGCAAATAAAATCGAAGTATTATTTGAAAATCAGCTTTTATTTACTTTAAAAGACATAGTAAAAATCAGCTTGATGACACGAACTTAATTTTACATTGAAAACAAGAAGAATCCTCTACATTTATCGTATGTGACTGAGAATGTAATGAAATGGGGCAAAGCTAAGATAGCACTCTCTCATTCGTAGAGTATAAGAGACAAACCGCCAAGCAACAGTCGACGGGCACGCAGTCGGACCGCGAGGCGATCAACTTCCCGAACCGGACGCGGAATAAAATATTCGCGGCGGTGTTCGCTGCGATCGCGATGACGGGGTACGCAGTCGCCAATGGAATGTTCCAGGTAATTACAATTATAAAACGGTTAGAACCGTTATGGTTAATAAGTAATAACACGAATGTCATTTACAATGGAATATTTAATATACCATGATTGTAGTTTTGAGCTTTCCAATATTTCGGCACTATTTCATCGCCGTGAAATTGTGCCTAAATATTGGATAAGCTCTTAACTCAAATCATGGTAAATAGGGCGTTGTAAATTACTTTAGAATTACAAATATTTCTGGAATATCAGTATTTTTTAGAAATAAATTTAATGTTTAAAATGAAACCTGCGAATAGGGCGAGCGCGGTAACTTATCATTATCTGTCAGACAGTCTTAGTTAAAAAGAGCAAATTCATTAGTATTTACTAAAATAGCTGCCTACCTACTTATTGCGGCTGAATTGAAAATAGTTGGTAAGTTGGTAGTCTGGGTATGCCTAAACACAGTAATGCAAGTAACAATGTGTAACTTCTAACTGGCCATATGCCTGACATATGCCTGACATATGCCTGACACTCCTATTTGTGTTGCATATTTGCACATAGTCCGTGTTGCTTGTAAGTATTTTATAAAGTCTAAATTGCATGTATTCTTAAGTTCTTGACAAAATTTCTATACAGGGCGCCACGAAAAATGTACCTATAGGTACTAAGCCGAAAGGGAGTGTTTCTGAACCCCGAGGGGATCAGCATTTGTTCAACGATTTTTAGGGTTTTGATGATCGAAGATCGGTTTCAAAACCCTTATGGTCTCGCTTTGTCTGTCCTTTTTTCTCTCCTTAATAACTCAAAAACTACTGCAGCTATCAACTTGAAATTTAAAATAATAATACATTTCGTGCGCCTGTACAGATTTGGAGAAAAATAAATGAAAATGAAAATGAATATTTTCCATACAAATTGTGATGCCGAAATTTTATAAAATACCTACAGAGTCATATGGGGGTATCAAATGAAAGGTATCATTTTGTACATTTCAAAATATTTTTGGAAATTTTTGTAGGTTTCATACTTTTTAAAATATTTTGAACAATGTCGAAAAAATACCCATTCCCCCCCCCCCCCCCCCTATCTCCGAAGATTGCAAAGCGATCCATTTAAAATGTATGGAGCGTTTATAGACATGGATCTATATTTTACAAGAAAAATATAGAGAAGTTTGAAAAAAAAACACTTTTTGAAAAATGGTCAAAATGGGGGGAAATAATTTTTAAAAGGGGGGGCTACCTCACCGAGTGGGGTATCAAATGAAAGGTATCAGTTTGTACGTTTCAAAACAGTTTTTTAAATTTCTGTAGGTTTCATACTTTATGAAATATTTTGAAAATAGTCAAAAACATACCCATTCCCCCCCCCCCCCCCCTTTTCCGAAGTTTGCAGAGCGATCCATTTAAAATGTATGGAGCGTTTGTAGATATAGATCTATATTTTGCACGAAAAATATAGAGAAGTTTGAAAAAAGAACACAATTTGTAAAATGGTCAAAAAGGGGGGGAATAATTTTCAAAAGGGGGAGCTACCTCACCGAGTGGGGTATCAAATGAAAGGTATCGGTTTGGACATTTCAAAACAGTTTTTCAAATTTCTGTAACTTTCATGCTTTTTGAAATATTTCGAAAAAAGTCGAAAAATTTACCATTACCCACCTTAACCAAACCACCCATTTAACCGAATCATGCAGAGAGATCCATCTGAAATGTTGGTTGGTACCTACTATTCTTAGGTATTCGTTAAATCGCGAAGTCTCTAACCGGTACTTTTGGTACATTATTTGTTGACAAACGTTCAAAACCCTCGGCGCGCGAGTTGCACTCGCACTTGACGGATCTTGTTTGGAATTCGGTTACTTTTTTTTTAAATTACAGATGTTTTCTGTTCATAATCGTGTTCATATATGTATACGTGTCTTACATTAGTATTTTTGTTTCATAATATTTAGGGTTCCGAACCTCAAAATGAAAAAAGGGCTTTCGGCTTAGTACACATGTTTCGTGGCACCCCTGCCTAATGTGTATTCGCATTACCTACCACTGCCAAAGGGCGATCGGCCATTCGCGGCATTTATAGCCTAGATGTACGATTTCATAGGTCATTTTCGCACATCTCTATGCACCCTTATTATACTTATACATACATTCCACTGCCAGTGAAATATAAGACTGATCGCATATTAGCTTCTATCGCTCTAGGCTACTGTTCTGCCTGTCGCGTAAACATAAACACTATCGAACGGTGCTACTTTATAGCAGCAGCGCACCTAAGAAGCAGTTAAGGTGCGCTGCTGCTCGTCTTTAACGCATTCACTGGCCAGTGGCCAGCCTTGGCGCGGGCGGCGCGGGCGGCGCGGGCGGCGCGACTCGCTGGGGCCACTCGCTGGCGCCACCGGCACCGCCACCGGCACGAGGCATCCAGATAGACATGTGCGTCTTGGGCCATGAAACTGTTTATACAATACACTACATATACACTAGCCAAACTCGATGTAGAATGTTTATATGTTTTATTATTCACAGAAAACAACCGGAACATATATCTGCAGATCGTAAATAGTTATGGCCAATATGCGGTCAGCCTTAGGGTCAACATACAATGAAATTGCAGCGGCTAGCAGCGTCGAGCTAGGTCGATCCAAGTGATTGCTTTGACCGGACGTAAGCCTTCACGGGCGTCGCGTCGCCGTGACCAATTCTAGACATTCAAGCGATACTATGTATTTTATTAATGGAAATAAAGTTTAAATACTTTTACACTGAAACTGCTTGCCGCTGCCCTGTCGGCCGCTGCTGCAATTTCGGTGTGTTGTGACCAACGATTTCTTAAACATTCAATTCTGGCCACCTCCTTCAGTTTGGGGCCCGCAATGCTCGTAGTTTCCGTAATAGTTAACTTCAAAGCTCACCAATTCTGTTAGCCAATCGCTGTACTATGGCAATGGTGTAGTCACAAAATCGTCACATAGCATCCTTAGATGAAAGAAACTGTAGATAGTGCGTGCGGGGTGGGTGCTATTTGTAATTTGCACGAAGAGATTGATGAGATGGTCTCAACGTTGACAGTTTTGACGCGCCTCCCTCCATCTGTAGTTTCCTTCATCTAAGGAAGAATACCATAACGTGATAATGAATCAAACTTCTTAACAAAAAAATTAAACCGCCGAAGAAACTGAAAACCAAAATAATACTAAACCTTTTTATTTAACCTTAGTAACTAAGTTCTTGAACTAATGTAAGTATACCTAAGTAATTTTGAGTCGGCGCCAACCATTTTCCGGCGAAGGGGCGTGTCGCGCCGCGCCGCCGCCCCGCCGCCGCGCATCACGCTTTACGTTAATTAATTAATTTGCTTGTTTGGCGCCGACTCAAATTTACTTAGGTATACTTACATTACTTTAAATAAAAAGGTTTATTATTTTTTGCTTTTCAGATTATTCGGCGGTTTAATTTTTTCGTTTAAAAGTTTTATTTTATAATATTTTGTGGCTATAATCTACTAATTACTTCATGCTTTGTTTTTGATTACTTTTAAAATAGCTACCTACCTTACTTTAGCTATTAATTGTTATGTAATCCTCCTTTGATAAATTACAAAAATACTTAATTAAAATTCCTTAACATTAAATCACCCCCATTCTGTCACCCTTAGGGTAGATTTTTTTTCCAAATTTATTTGGGACCAACTTCAAGGTATACCCTACCTATCTAATAAAAGAGAATTCTCATAATCGGAATACTCTGTAAAAAGTTATGCGTGGTCATACATTACAATTTACAATCAGTGAGTGAACTATCAATCATCCCCTGTTTTCCTACTCTTAGTGTTGCAGTGGTTGCATTTTTTTTAAAATTTTAATGGGACCAATTTCGTTGTATACCCTTTCCAATAAAAAAAGAATTATCGAAATCGGACTACTCTGTATAAAATTATGCGTGATCAGATCATACTTAAAACTATATACGCGTCGACTTGAGAACCTCCTCCGTTTTTTGTCGGTTGAAAATCTGAAAACCGACTCAGATCCCTTATTTTTATAGTATTTTTTAAGTTTTTCGGAATAAATACAAATCCCTCGCGCATAAAATTTGTATCGGACCACCTCGACATCATCTTCTATACAACGGCAAAGAATCATACAAATCGATCCATAAATGACGGACAAATCGAAATACATAAAACGAAAATATATATAAAAAACACACCTACAGCCGATGCGATCATAGAACTTTTTCCTTGTTTCGAAGTGCGTTAAAAATGTGTCATTTTGTTTGGAAACCATCGTCATAGTGAAGCGATTAGTCGAGCAGGCCCCCCCCTGTACTGTGGTTACCTTCTCGCTGTACTCTGTACTCTGTACTCATGTTCATTCTCTCTCAGGAGCTGAAGGATTACGAACAGTCGCGGGAGTACGACGACCTGTTTGAGAATGAAGACGAGGACTAACTACGGGCTAGCCTTTAGCGAAGCACTAACTCCCGCGGGCTACACTTTACCGGACCCATTCACCGCCGACCGGTAAAACGTATGCCCCCCCCCCCCCCTTGTTCACAACTAGCTTCTGGCCGTTTTTTGGATGAAAAAGTAGCTTATATGCTATTCCAGGTCTAGATCTTCATGTGCGCAAAATTTCAGTCCGATCCATTCTGTAGTTTTGGCGTTGTCTTCGGCCAAACATCTTCACAAAGGTACAAACTATTGCCTTTATATTATTGGTAAGAAGTAGTATAATCTGATAATGTAAAACAGTTGCTAACCAGTGCACAGCGTTACTTCCACCCTGACTTCTTCTATTCACATAAGTCAGAGTGATAAATAACACTGTTCATACGACGCGCCCTTCACCTATTTATTATCTTTTTGGTATATCACGACGCACGAGTATGACGCACGAGTAGTTCCCTAATTGTTGACAGGTGAGTGAATAAAGGGCGCCTTCAAATTAGCCGCAAACTGTCGCGCGTAGGCAGATGGACTCTGACTAAGAAACACTGCTATTAGTGTTACTATTAAAAAGAAAAAGGATTTTGGACAAAAAACTAAAAAGAAGCCCAAGAAAACGTTACCGTTATTTTGTATAACTCAACAAACTCAATTTTATAAAGTAGAAAGATTACAGTGACAAAAAATTTCAGAATTACTTAAGATTATCAAGAAAACAATTCTACGAATTACTTCCCCGTTTGGAACGTTATATTGGAAAACAAAATACAACCTTCAAAAATACTATTTGTGCTGAAGAAAGACTATTTAATAACCCTCAGGTGAGTAAAAATTATGACTATGCAACTGACGACGACATAAATAATTGTCATCTCATCTCACGAGTGAAAACTCTCGTGGCCGACGTAGTTAAAAATCACCTACTTAAAAGGTAACAAAAGTCACCTTCTGGCAACGCTGGTGCATAGCGCACCGTCACTAGTTGATCGATGAACTGATGCGCGGCGCTGCAGTCGCGCGTTTTTAATTTATATGGATTTAGACAGCAGCGCGGCCGCAGCGCTGCAGCCGCGCTGCAGCCGCGCTGCCTCCGCGCGACAATTTGCGGCTAATTTGAAGGCGCCCAAAGACTGAATGACAGACTGGAGTACTTCATAGACACAGTTACTTTTGATAGATCTGTCGACTCGACAAATATGCGGACTTACGAAAGTTTAGATTTTTATCGAGCCGACATAGTATGTAACAAAGATTCTTCTACATGAAAAGTGTTGAAAATAGTATAAAATTTATAACTTACCAAAGTTACTCTATTCGTCTTACTTATCACGGGAAAACACGTGAATGAAGAAGCAAGCAGCAAATAAAACAGCAAAAATAATGCTATTTTATTCTATTGAATATTCAGATTCCAAAAATAAAGTGATTTGGACGCCTGATCATGTGATCATGTCTGATGATTACAACTTCTTCATAAACAAAATTGATTGTTTTAAAAAATTAGGACGTGACTATTTGATTGTCGGACAACAGCTGAACTACCGAAAAGAAAATAAATTCATAGCCATTGTTTTAAGTTAACAGATTATAATGATTACGGCGTTAACCCGACCCAAATCAGCGCCACCACCTATTTTATCTTATTATTATGTTAAACGAAGGAATTTTCAAAAATCGATATTGCTCTGTATGATACCTATCTTAAGCTTATTTTTAATGCCTCTGTAAAAGTTTTATTTTGTAAAGTGTAGGCAGAGATGCGAAATTGCTCTTTTTGCTCACCATCATCGTGTCCACCACGGTGGCGCTGATTTGGGTCGGGTTAGCCCCTTAAAGGGTTTCGTTTTTGGTAACAGTGTTTTTGAAAATTGGCATAAATGGGTTTCCTAAGTTACGTAGTAGATCCAGCTAGTTAGTTTTTCTTGAAAAAAAAAACTAATTAATTTCACAGGAATTTTCCTGTGAAATTAATTTGTTGGTCACAAAGACGTGTTCACTTTTAAACTAGGGGGAGGCTGGGCATTTAATGTTGAAGACATTGGGCATTATAATACACTGCCCATAAAAACACCAAATATTTTGTATCTTTTTGGCTGTAAAAATTGTATAATGTTATAGGTATTCCGTAAATTGACAAGAACCATCCAGATTTGAATACAGGGTGTTAGGGTAAACAGTCTTATCCTTGAAACCAGAAGTACAGAATCATGAGCAGAGTCCAAAACCGATGAAAAAACTAAACTTTTTTTTTTTTACATAATTTTGAATAAAATATCCTCATACATCATAAAAGCATTTCACCCTACATTTATACCTACGCCGCCTGCTTTGTCGGTTCAAACAAAGACCCGTTCGCGCGCCGACTTAAAGGCGCCGCCTACATACCTACGCCGCGCGCGCCGCACAAAGACGCCGCCGCTCGCGCGCTCGTCAGTCGCGGCCCGTCTGCTAGGTAGTGAGCACGTCACGACGCGTTCCGTGTTCATTTGTGATGTGCCGATTTGTTCGCGTATTGTGTTAAGTAGAGAAGTGACGATGTCGTTCACAAATGAACAGTGGACTGAAATGGTGCGACTTTATGCCATCGCTGGTGACAACATGAACTTGGCTCGTACGATGTACGCAGAGCGGTTCCCAGAACAACGTGTGCCAAGCCGGGAAACGATCCTAGCGGCTACACAAAGGCTACGTGCCTACGGCCAGTTCAAAACATTTTATGCCTAATGCGAGTAAATCAAACTGTACAGAAAGCTGTAAATTTTAATTGAATTGTACATAAAACTTGATTGATGATGAACTTTTTAAATACCTACGCCAAAAGTACCTACTTACTTTAGCCTACTTACTGGCAAATGTGTTAGAGTAGCTATTTTTGCCTGTCCTAAGCCAGGAAAAGTATGAAGGGAAAGTTCCATCACAAGTTGTAGTGATTCGATACCTTACCTACACCACCGGCCGGCTACAGGCGAGAGCGGGCGGCGCGGCGTGATAAGGTCACTAGGGTGTCCATGAAATCACGTAGGATAGCAGAGAAATGAATTATGAAATTCCATCGAAACTAATTGACTTTTATTTTAAAAATAACTTGTATCGTCTAATTTTAGGGGTGTACATACGTAGTTTCAAGGATAAGACTGTTTACCCTAACACCCTGTATTTGACCTATATATGTTTAACTTACAAATGAAATTACATAATGCATAAATAGAGATACATTTGATTACAATTGAAGAAAATTTATGTAATTTATTTTCAGTTACATATAACTATAATGTACTTACTACCAGTAATGGCAGCAAAAGTTAATTTTTTCATGCAAAAGTTATTTTTTGTTAGATACATATCTCAAGCATTTAGTAATCTTAGGAGCAACTTATTTAAAAGTTTATTTTTTGGAATTATTCTTCCAACAAAAGTATAAACTGGCTATCTCTGATAATTTATATTTAAATAGCAATGTTTTACCAAAATTTGACACCAGGTTTTTGAGAGCTGGTTGTTCACATGTTAATAATTTTTATATCAATTCACCTAAGTGTTCTCAAATTCGTAATTTAACTCAAAAAGAGGCATAAAATAATTTAGAAATAATGTAGCATTTTATTTTAAAAAATAACAATGGTTTTTAACCTGTAGAAAAATTATGAAATACCTCAGAATGTGACTTATTTTAAAGTAGGTAATTACACTAGAACTGCTAAATATTTAGAGTGTGTGCTAATAATTGTGTTAAAAATGACAAAATTAGACTGTTTAGTCTGTAGACGATTCGTAGCTAACAAGGAGCCCAATTCTACTATACAATCGCTTTACAATGACAATGGAATCCTCGCAGAATCGTCATGTAGAATTCTTAGATGAAATATACTCTAGCTAGATGATGGAATGGTTTAAACCTTGACACTTTTGACGTGCGTCTGTAGTTTCTTCCATCTAAGGTAGAATACCAATATGTGTCATTCTGTGACGTAACCATTGTCATAGTGCAGCGATTGATTTAGTAGAATAGGGCCCTAGGTCGGTATTACCTTAAATCGGTGAAAGTACTCATTCGAAGTCCGGTATCCACCAGAGAGGAGTAGCGAAGAGAAACACCAAACTATCTCGGCATTGCTGACCACGTCAAATATTCACGATTCTTATTTTATAAAGAAATTATTATAGAAGATTATATAATGCTGGACAATTCACACAGCATTATCTAGCCCCAAGCTAAGCAGAGCTTGTGTTATGGGTACTAGATAACTGATATACGTAATACAATACACTGCATAGATAGATATTTTTTATTATACATAGAACACCCGTAACAAATATTTGTAGATCGTACAAACATTTGATGTTTGTACGATCTACAAATTTGTTCAGGGTGTTCTGGATGTTTTCTATCACTATCGCTATCACTTAACACTAACCTCTCGGTGAGCAGCTAATCAGTAATCAGCTATCCGTGAGGAGTCAATTGTAAATCAGCGCTGCTTGCATATTAATGCATTACAGCTAAATGCTGAATTTACTCCTACCCCTTAGCTTTGGGGCTAGATAATGCTGTGTGAATTGCCAAGGAATGAAGAATAAATATTTCTAAATTCAATCATAACCAATAAAGGCAGTTTACTTTACCGTATTTTACCTTAGCTTACCTGTGCGATCCGAAGGCAGTACCGGGTCACACCGGTGAGGAGGCCCTTCGGGTCACACCGTGTCGAGACTGGGCAGTGAAAGCGTTAACATCGCTATACCTACCTACTCTTATGGATACCGGTCTACCGGATATATTTTACCTAAGTATAATTATTCCACAATTTAAGCATAGTGATTAGAAATTAATACGTATATACTAGCCAAACTCGATGTGAAATGATTTGATGATGGGAAAACAAATCACGACACAAAAAATAATACTCAAGTAAGTATTATTAGTATTATTATTATTATAAGTATTGCTTGGCATCGCGTTTCAGATTTAATTGTAAGCAATATTTATTGAAGTAAAGATAGCAAAACGTCGAGTAATGTGTATACAAGAACAAAATTAAACAACACTCAGAATAAAATTATCTATGATACAAAAACAAAAATCGGTTCATCCGTTTGGGAGCTACGATACCACAGACAGATACACAGATACACAGACAGATACGTTAAACTTATAACACCCCTCTCTTTTTGCGTCTGGGGTTAAAAAGACGCGGCAACAGAGTGAATTTAAGGTTAAGTATATGGGCGGTTTGTTTACAGACTTTCCACACCGAGTTTGGCTAGTGTATAGTATCGTGGTTTGCAGTTTGAATCAGCTATGTAGTGCTTGTGAATGTTTTACTTTTAGTTGAATGAGAAGATTATATTTGTTGTTAACTTATTAATGGAGTGAATAAAACGTGGTTACGACGTTAACGTTCCTTGTTTAATTTGGTTTTGCTTGCCTTTTATGATTTCTTGCACTACTGTGTTTGGTCAGTACATTGGCATTACCCCCCATGAGATAAAAGCCAGTAAGGCGCTTATTAAGGGGAGGCCTGCGTCCAGCAGTGGACCAATATATCATGAATGTTTAGGTAGAATATGGTAGTCCGTGGACGGAAGCACAGGACACAGGCAGGAGTGAGGAGACGTCGCGCGTCGTTAGGGGGAGCCATGTTCAGCAATCAGCAGGGCACGTATACAAGCAGATGATGATGATCTGATACTACAGGCGAAGGAAGGCTGATGATGGTGATGATCAAGTCCAAAACACCTAGGTACCTGGTAAAGTACCTGCACATATTTGTCCCGAGGCGGGAATCGAACCCGCAACTTCCTGCGTTGCAGGCAGACCTTCGCCCGCCGCGTCACCTATATAAATAAACAATGCTGGAAAATTCACACAGCATTATCTAGCCCTAAGCTAATCAGAGCTTGTGTTAAGGGAACTAGATAACTGATATACATAATACAATTCACTACATGATAGATATTTTTTTTATTATTTGGTTGCGGGTTCGATTTCCGCCTCGGAAAAAATTTGTGTACGATCTGCAGAAATTTGTTCCGTTGGTCTGGGTGTTTTCTATGTATAATAAAAATATCTATCTATGTAGTATATTGTATTAAGTAGGTATATCAGTTATCTAGTACCCATAACACAAGCTCTGCTTAGCTTGGGGCTAGATAATGCTGTGTGAATTGTCCAGCATTATTATTATTATTATTATACATAGAAAAAACCCAGACCAGCGGACACATTTCTGCAGATCGTACACAAATTCGTGTACGATCTGCAGAAATTTGTTCGGTTGTTCGAGGCGGGATTCGAACCCGCAACCTCCTGCGTCGCAGGCGGACCTTCGCCCGCTGCGCCACGGAGGTCGTCGACCATTGCTTACAAAGAGAATAAAAACAATAGGTACATAGGCTATATATAGAGTGTGACAAGACAACTACCAAATAATGGGGGGGGGGGGGGGGGGGGTGCAATCAGACCATGATTTTGAAAATATTTACCACCTCCCCTCGTTTTCGGAACTGGTCTTGACACACCTTGTACATTACTGTAACTACTATGTAACACTTACTACCTACTCGGGAATTATTTTGCATTATATTCTCCAACAGCACTGGTCCCACTGGAGCTGGTCCCGGACTAAGGCGTTGTACAAACTCAGGAGCTTCGAGAAGAGATATCAAAAGCTTAAGAAAATGAAGGCAGAAGTTGCAGACAATCCTAAACCAGCAGTTTAAAGTGTTCCTACCTATGTCGCGAGTGCACCTTGTTATCTTTAGCCAAATGAAGGTACCTAGATATTTTGTCTAGAAATAGGTTCTATATTGTGTTTCCCACTAAAAGGGCCTTCATAGGAATGTGTGCAGTAGGTAATCGATATAGCTAGCGGTCGTTATGCTACGTAGGTCTTACCAGGTCTTACAAAGCGAGATCGTCGTGGAGGGAACTCGGGCGCGGTCGCCTTCACAGGAACCGAACCGACGACGCGGCGGCGTCGCGCGCCTGGAAACTGGGCAGTGTGAATGCGTTGATGTTACGGGGCGTAATGTCTCGTTGCTCGTGCATTCTTTCCCCGTACCTACTGATTGCAAGAACGCTTGCTGTGTGTACGTTATCTAATTCATAGTGGATAATGTTACCTACCTACTTATGTTTAAAGATCGTTACTATACCTATATGTGCAGACTAGTTCTCAAAAGACTATCCTCTAGGATTGCCTGAAAACCAGCGCAGTATTGGGTAAACGCTTTAATGCATAAGTAGGTACTGCAACATGCGGCAGGGACCCATTTGACCCTCGACTCTATTGGAGCACTTCTTGGGCCGAGCAGCGGCATCTGTGCACCCTGTGGTTCTGAGATATGCAGATGCCGCTGCAGTAGGTAACGTTTTGCAGATTTCCATATCTTCGGAACGGCTAGCTTGACGAAAAAAAAAAGATTTTTGTGAAGAGGTAGGATGTGATTTGAGCCTATTGGAGCCCTAGTAGTTAAAACAAGATCCGTCAAGTGCGAGTGTAACTCGCGCGCAGAGGGTTTTGAACGTTTGTCAGCAAATATGTACTTAAAGTACCAATAAGAGACTTCGCAATTTAACGAATACCTAAGAATAGTAGGTACCAACCTACATTTCAGATGGATCTCTCTGCATGCTTCGGTTAAATGGGTGGTTCAATTAATGGTAAATTTTTCGACTTTTTTCGAAATATTTCAAAAAGTATGAAAGTTACAGAAATTTGAAAAACTGGTTTGAAATGTCCAAACCGATACCTTTCATTTGATACCCCACTCGGTGGGGTAGCCCCCCTTTTGAAAATTATTCCTTTTTGACCATTTTTCCAAGTGTTCTTTTTACAGACTTCTCTGTATTCCTTTAAAATATAGATCCATATCTACAAACGCTTCATACATTTTAAATGGATCGCTCGGCAAACTTCGGTGATAGGGGGGGAATGGGTTTTTTTTAGACTTTTCAAAATATTTCAAAAACTATGAAACCTACAGAAATTTGAAAAACTGTTTTGAAATGTCCAAACCGATACCTTTTATTTGATACCCCACTCGGTGAGGTAGCTCCCCCTTTTGAAAATTATTCCCCAACCCTAAAAATGCACGATGTATGAATTAGACGAGTTTTTCTGAAAATCAAATAGCCTCTGGAGGTAACTTCAGGAAGGCGCTCTGTGATTGCATTGGCTGATGCCTAATAAGAATATGTATCTTCTGACAAAATTATGAAACCCTGCATCTTATTTTCGACGAAATAAATCAAGTTCCGTGGGGTTGAAACCCTTTAAGACCAAGGTTTCAACCCCTGAACGAACGGCTCAAATAGGTATAGTACCTAACCTCGGTCAATATTAGCGTATTTTCGCCGTGGACTCTGGTGATGTTGCTGCGGAACCGGCCCTTCCCGACGACGTCCCTGCAAGATGTGAAGGCGACGCGCGACGGATCATGTCAGTAATTATATAATAGTAAGGAATTAGAGCCCAGTGGGGTTTGGATTGATAGAGAAATAAAAGTCCGTATTCTATCGTTCATTTTATTCAAACCTTTCATTCACATTTTTTTTATAGTTTTTAGTTTTACGAACGTTTTTACAATCCTTTACACTTTAGTCCTTTGCTTACTCTACAGATATTTATTGATTTCTCTAGATAACAAATGTTCAAACTACAAGCCTACCTAGGTAAATATGTACCTATTCATTAATTTAGAATTTTTTCGTTCGATAAAATTACATACTAAGTACATTTCATTATTTTATATTTGTACTAAAAGCATTTACATCAACGATTTTTATTTTTTTCTATAGCATTTAAAAACAGATTCCTTTTCTATTTGATGATTAGTCTTGAGACCTAAGTTTGTGTTTGGATCTAAGAACATAAACACATAAGTACCCTTTGAGTGTAGAAATCGCTCCTCGCCATCAGAGGCCCAATTCTGTTAACACATTTATGGCCCAAGACGCTAGTATGCGTATGCGCTAGTATGCGTCCCCGTGTCGCGGCTGGGGGGCGAGGCTGGGCAGTGAATGCGTTAACCCCAATCAAGGTTGTTAGTAAAGATACTATGACAGCGTCTCAGAATCGTCCATACATGAAACTGTTAGTGCGGTGCCCTTTGCAAGGAGATTGATAGAATGGTTTCAACCTTGACAGTTTTAGTAACCTAAATGTGCCATTCTGAGACACGATGCCATTATAGGTAATAGTGAAGCAATCAATTTTGTACTCCGCTTTAGTTTAAGGCTTGGTGCTCATGATGCAAAGTACAAAAAAAGCTTTTACAGGCTGGCTCTTATACCTAGACCACTACCTAACGTAACAGGAATGTAAGCATTGTCAGTGGAACCACAGCAGAACAGCCAAATTGTGCTAATAGGTAGGTAGGTACACGAAAAAGTTAATAATATCTTCCATTTGCAGATTTGTATCCAGAAATATTCCCATTGCAACATAATGTAAAGTTTTCACATAAAATAATGCAGATTATCCTAAGTATAAGGACATGTGTAAAAATAAAACGAAGATGTAGTAAAATTAAAGTGTACATGCATTATATTATCACCATAAAGTACTTAACTCATTATTTTTGACCAGCAAGAAAAACTCACCCACGATGTCCGACAACAAACTAGATATTGTAAATAATTTAGTGTGTGCTTTAAAAAGGTTTTACTGTAGTCATCATGAGAGAGGTTTTTGTGCTTAAGTTTTATTTAACGGCCGCAGCCATTCATACAAACGCCTTCACATTTACGCGTATTTACAAAATTTACATAAAATGAGATGATTAATATGAGAATAGTTTTAAAAATTATATATAGCTCTTATACGGCTCGGAGTAATTATATATAAAACATGGTTAATATCTAAATATCTTAATAATGGTGATTAGACGAGTTACATAATGTCAAAATGGCGATAGTCAAATTTGGCCTAGGGATCTTCAATTAGGACTTTTTAACGTTTAACATATTTGGAGATAAATAAGCTGCTAGTTAAATAGGTTATTTACAAAATATTACAACGATGGCAAAAAATTGCTATCACACCAAAGATATAAGTGAAATTCTATAGATATGGTACGTTCAACGTTCTCCCAGCGCTATCGCAACAAATGACCTGTGTTGTGTTACAACTAAACGCAAAGACACATTATTTCTAATCTTTTGCAATATACCTACCTAATAAACAACAAACATAGAAAAACGAAACCAAGACCGATGTGCGACCGAGACAACAATACATACGCGAAACACGCACGCGCCGGGGCGCCGCCGCCGCCGGTCCGACTATGACCGAGGTGGGTGAACCTAATTGGACCTAATTTGAGCGTTCCACTTCCGAGAAGCAAGTACCCAATCTCCCAAACACATCGAACGCGGGTGACTTTTTAAACGACTTCAAATAAAGCAGAATTCCCAATCCGCATGCCCAGCGCGGGGATTATGAGCACTACTAGCATGAGATACAAGCCAATAAGGTGCTTTTCAGGGGCAGGCCTGCGTCCAGCAGTGGACCAATATAGGCTGGTGAGGTGAGGTCCAATGTAGCTCCACCCTAACACCGCGACCCGCCCCGCCCCGTCCCGCCCCGCCCCGCCCGCAGTTTGCTCACATTAATTAAAGTAGGTATTGATTTATCGAACATAGGACTATGCCGCAATGAATTATATATGAACAAAAAAATAACAAAAATATGAATCCATTACTATGTATAATATTATTATAGGTACACAAAATTAGCAGGCAATCTATTAACATCTATACTAATATTATAAAGAGAAAAGATTTGATTGTTTGTTTGTATTGAATAGGCTCGACTACTGGACCGATTTGAAAAATTCTTTCACCATTAGAAGGCCACATGATTCCTGATGAATTTAGGCTACTTTTTACCGCGAAAATTGCTTCATTCCTACGGGAAAACGAGTAATAGGACAACGGGTAGTAAGAATGTAGCTAGTCTGTTATATATACTTAGCATTATTACAAGCATTCAGTGTTTTGATTACTAAGGCATTTATTTTCTAGATCTGGAATCTAAAGAGACAAATTATTGCTATTTTATAATATTCTGTTAGTTTCATTGAAGAGGGCGTAGCGTAAGTATGGACAATTTGAACAGCTCTGTGAGTTAGACAAGGTCATTATTTAGAGATGCGAGTGGATGGCCTAACCATGAGAGTTGTAAGTCTTGAAAGGGGTCATGATGACCTCAATTTATTACTAAATAAAAACTGCATAATTTTTTTACTGCATTTTTCATTCATTAGGTACATTTTACAAAATTAATCACGAAATGATATGAGTATCCTGGCTAGCGGCGAGCACACTAGTTGTTCCAAAAGATCATTTAAAATTTTCCCATTGATGCTTAGTCCGATTAACTAAGTGGGGGTACTTAGTTTTCAAACTAAAATTAAAAAAGTAATAGCCATTATCCTTTTATTTTTAATATTGCATTCCTTTGCAAGTATTCATTCTTGTAAGCAACCTATTCCGTTAGTACAAAAATACTGGATGTAACTTTTTTTTACAAATCATTCATTCTATTTCCTGCAAAATTAAAAGATTTAAATTCTTAAATCCAGGTCTTGACTCCTTAAAGCCGTGAGTCTTTTTTCTAACTCATGGTTTCCGCCACCATTTTGGCCATCCACTCACCTAAAACCCTCTTAAAAAGCGACCCTGTATATCAGGGTCCAAATTACTTTCATAATAATTGACAGCAAAAACATACAAAAAGCAAGTAATAATTGTTCATATCACATTAATAAGTATTATAAATGCGAAAGTTTGGATGTTTAAATGTGTGTTACCCCATCACGCCAAAACTACTCAACAGGTTGGGCTCAAATTTTGCTTCGATATAGTTCTAGACATACATTCTAGCGACGCGTGACCGCTTGCGCTGCGCCGGTGAGTGTCTGGGGCAATGCAGTGCAGCCAGCGTAGCGCGGCAGCTTCTGACTGCCATTCATATGGATCACTTCAGTCATTTTTAGATTGTTTGCAACAGTCCGCAGTTAGCTCATATTTTTCAATTGTAATACTAGTTCTAATTTATTTATATTATTTGATTGTAATTTTCTTTGTGAATAAAGTTTAGTTTAGACATCGAATAACATACACAGATTACATCCCGGAAAAACGCAAAAAATAAAGTGGAGTAGAAATTGTCCAAGTTTGTGTCATTGGTGCTAAGTGACTAATATCCGAAACTAGTGCAATTTCACGGTTTCAGTCCTTTGTAACAAGTTACTCAGTTTTCAAAAAGTAAATATTCCTTTACGTTTCTGCTATTGCAAGAATGTATCATATTTATGGCGCTAACCCGACCCAAATCAGCGCCCCCACCTACAGCGCTCATTTGGGTCGGTAATGCGCCTTAAATAAAGCGTTTTCTTTCAAAGGTGAACTCACTGCTTCTAGGTGACAAAACAGACAATACCTAGCTTTCTACCTAGAATCTAGACATTTACGTTATCCGTCTGTTCTAGATCTAGATTTTATTTTAAATCATGCTCCTTACGCTCAGTAAGCATACATTGGCTAGGATCTTTCTCGTGCTTTTAACATGGAATATAATACCACAAACCATTCCCTTCCTTCTAGTGATCTTCTCTCCGGAACCATTCAGATATAAAGCAGCATTTAATGTATCACGGTACTCACAGCAACGCAGAAGCATTTCGGAGCAATTCTCTACCTGAGTCACTAACACAAGTCTCACCGAATTTTCCAATCAAGCGGAATTCTCACACGCGCCATTTACGCGCACTTTACGTATTCACACTGAATTTATGATGTGAGGCCACGGGAGCTGGTCACCATCACTAGTCGAAGTCGATGTCCATGAAGCGGTTAGTGTCACTCGAGTTCAGGGACGAGGAGGAGTCGGCGTTCGAGAGGATGTTGGCGCTGATGGAGGAGGTGAGCTGGGCCCACAGCCCGCCCACGCCGGTCCCACTGCTGGACGAGCTGGAGTCGGCCGCCGGGACGCGCCGCCGCAGGCGGTGGAAGCGCTCGCGAGTTAACGACGCTGCAACACATCAAATCACATTTAAGATCTATATACCCTCAAGTAAAGTCTCATGCCGGGTACAGACTGATGAAAGGTAACAAGCAATGTGTCATGCATGATGAAAGGAGCATCTATCTATAGTCTATAGTCAAATTCAATGTCAAACGTTTGTAAACCAGCCTATACTTAACCTAAAATTCACTTTGTTGTATTTTATAAGTAATTTACATACCATGTAGTTTTTAGATGTTTACTTAAATTAATAATGGTAACAATTATGTCTGAAACTCAACGCCAAGCATGTGAATTCAAGTTTTTTTTTTGCTTTATATCGTTTCACATTTCACATCGAATGTGGCTGGAGTCCCTAGACCTTTAAAATAGACTACGGGAATTTATTACAAAATCTGTTACTTTGCCTGATGCATTGCAGTTGTGGATGGGAAATGATTGCATGCTACCATTACACCATTCCGTCTGTACGTCTGTACCTGGCATTATGTTGACAATTCTCCCCACAAGTCCCGGGCAATGGAATAAACAAATGAGCTACATGTTAGTTGGATTCCCAGTAATCATGATGTTGAAATTGGTGAATAGGCCAGACTTACTCATTACTTTAATTAATTTATCTATCTTTAAGCAATTTTTTTGTGTAATGGTGCATTCCTATTTTAAAGGTGTGAAGCGGAACGCACCCTTACTGTGTTTTTGGTTTCTTCAATTAAATGCTGCATTCTCTGAATCCAGACGAACCTGGTGTCAGGAATAATTTCCAATATTATCATTTAGCTGACAATACTACGTGGTGCTACAGTTACTGGTCTCATTAGTTACATAGGATGAATTACACTAGCCAAACTCGATGTAAAATATTTGTAGGTAAACAAACCGCCGATACTTAACCTAAATTTCACTCTGTTGCCGTGTCTTTATACACTCAATTTACGTTACTTGTCGATTTGAGATCCTTCCTTCAATAAACATTGCTTAATATTTTTGGTGAAACGCGACGTTAAGGCGGATGTATGCCGCACACTAGCGCCGCCACCTATTTTCACTTATAATTACGTTAAACACGACAACTTTCAAATATCCAATGTACACTTTGTGATACCTATCCTAAGTTTTTTTTAATCCCTCTGAAATCGTTTAGATGCGTATACTAATTTAGACAAAGAAGCGAAAACAGAATTCGGAGGGCACAAAGAGCAACTTCGCTATTCTGCATAAAATAAATAAAAGAAAACTATTTTATGGGCATTAAAATAAAGCTTTCTGATAGGTATCATAAACTGTATAATTGATTTTAAAAAAATGCTTTGTTTAACGTATTTTTACGAAAGAAAAGGCACCGGCGCTAGTTTGAGGCATACAAGCGCCTTAAGCAAGTGAGTTTTAGTTATTATTAGTATTATTTAACGGGTATTGTCGGCGATACGGAAAGGAGAATTACGTAAAAATAAGTTTAATTAGAACTTAGTAAGCTTTAGTTATTTTGTTTTAAGTTTTCTATAAAATTGGTATGGTATTGTTTTATTTATTAATTTTATGATAAAAATACTTAAGGAATAGTGTACAACTTAAATTATTAGTATTATTTAATTAATTTTTAAGATATTGCAATATTTGTGTAAGAAAAAATGTTCCTAAGTAAATTTTAGTAGGTTTTAGGCTTAGAACTTTTTTACTAATTGTAAATATCTAGATTGGAAGGTTTTATAATAAGAAGGAGTGTTTTTACTATTAATAAACTTAATTTATAAGGGTTTCTATAAGGAAATCTATATTTATAATAAAACTGTAACAGGTCCAATTCTGTACATTGATGATATTTTGAATAATTTTTTTGGATTTCACTCTGTTATCGATACTGAAGCCAAAACTGTAATTTTTTTCATTCATGTGTCTGTCTGTCTGTTTCTTAAACGCGCTTCACGTCGAAACTACTGAAGGTATTGAAATAAAACTCGGCACGATTTTAGGTCATACCACGAGGAAGGACATAGGATACTTTTTATCCCGGAATTCAGTCAGGTTCCCCTGGGAGAGGGGATGAAAGTAAAATTTCTTCACCGCGCATGACGCCGAAAGTGCTGAATGAGTTGGAATGAAACCCAGCACGATTTGATTTCATATTACAAGGAAGGACATGGGATACATTTCATCCCGGAATTCAGTAATGTTCCCCTGGGAGAGAGGATGAAAGTAAAATGCTTTAACCGCGCATCACGACGGAACAACTGAATGAATTCGAATGGAACTTGGCCTAATTTGAGTTCATACTACAAGGAAAGATACATTTTATCCCAGAATTTAGTAAGGTTCCCCTGGGAGAACTGGAGAAGGGATGAAAGTAAAATTCCTTCACCGTGCATCACGCCGAAACTACTGAATGAGTTGGACTGAATTGGTACGATTTGAGTTCAAGGAAGGACATGGGATTCATTTTATCCTGGAATTCAGTAAGGTTCCCCTGGGAGAGAGGAAAAAGTAGAATTCTTAAACCGCACATCACGACGGGTCGACGCGTCGTCCGATTTCATGCATTCTTTTTGTTAGAAACAGTGTTGCAAGATCGATTTTGACTAAATCAGTAGAAAGTCGAGTAAAAAATCAGTAGATTGATAAAATAATCTGTAGATTGTAGAAAAAAATTAGTAGATAAAGGGTAGGTAAGTTCCTATCTATTTATTTTTCCAAGACGCACCCATTAGTTAGGTTCCTACCTACTAAGGTGGTGCGTCTTGGAAAAATAAGTTAGGTTCCTACCTTACATGATATGGTGGTTTAGCTGGTCCAGTTAACTGTACTACCCAAGTTTGGTTGCAGTAAGTGGTGCAATTAAACTAACTGGACCACAGAAAAAGATTTTTTGTTGTGGTACACAGCCAACTGTACCTACCTACTAAATTAACAAAAAAAATTACGGTGGTCCAGTCAAATGGATCAGAAGCCCAATTCTGCAATACAATTGCTTCAGTATGACAGTGGAATCGTCGCAGAATCATCACGTAGAATCCTTAGATTAATAAAACTCCAGATATGCGTGCGAGATAAATTAATAGTTTCAAACTTGACGCGCGTCTCTCCATCTGCATTCATCATAATTTCTTTCATCTGAGGTGGAATACCAAAACGTGTCATTCTGTGTCGATACCCATGTCATAGTGAAGCGATTAGTATAGCAGAATAGGGCCCCAGCTGAACGGAACCATGAGTAAGAAGTGAAACGAACTTCTTAACACTGACGCTGCCCGAGTCGTAGCTAAAAGTCGTGTGGATAAAGAGTGGGATTGAAGATGACAATATACTATCCCCCGTAGACCCTACACGATTTTTTGCACGGCGCCGTTTCATAATATGAGAGACTATGGTCAAATGTGAACTTAATTAGTCGGCAGGTAAGGCAATCGCGAACGAAGTCGCGGGTACAGCTAGTAATAAATAAATAAAGATCCAAAGGTTTCGGCTTAGGTAAAAAACGATCAAAAGTAGGTCAAAATTACGCCGGCGTCTGACCGGTAAAACACGACCATACCCACATCAGTCGCAGCCTAGCCAGCCTCCGAAGAGGCAACAAGTAGTCAGCAAGAAAACGAAGACACCAAGTAGTGGTAGGGAATAAGCCGAAACTCGGATCAAGTTTCAAGATTGGATCAGTGTTTTATTTCGAAGCTAGTGGAAGCCCCCATTAGGAAGGAAAAGTGAAGTTAGGATATTGTACCACACGAACAGTACGCATTCAGGGGTGCGTGGCGGCGTGCGTCTACCAGCAGCGGAAGGAAAAGGACAACGCGCGTCGAATTCAAGTGGGATTTCTTTCCCAGGGCGTATCAGGTCAATCCTGGTAACCGTCCGCAACAGGTATCTATCGCGTTTATTTACATACTTTTCCCGACGTTTCAACAGGTTTACACACTGTCGTGGTCACGGGATGACTGGAGTACTGGAGTTATCGCCTCTGCGACGCGGGGGCAACATTACTTGAAACTACCCTCACTTAAGAAAAAACCGAAACCGTCATCACGATTGAAATTAGGATATTTCTTAATTCCAATCACTTCCCGAACCATTCTCTTGTAGTAATGCCTTTCATTACAGATGACTTGCGATTTGTGTAATTCAATCCAGTGATTGGGTCCTGAGTCTACTACATGCTCAGCTATTGCCGACTTGTTGATTTGTCAATTTTTGACCGCTGCTATGAGTTCCTTAACACGTTCCGCGACCGTGCGTTGAGTTGAGTTTTAGTTATTTGTGTCGTGGTTTGTTTAACATTCTACATCGATAAAAACTATCTTAGTTTGACGAATTAATTACGGATGTAGATGGGTTAACTAGGAACCTTATTTGTGTTGGAACTTGGAAGAACACACACATTCATTTCGTTGAAGTTGTCCCTCGTTGAGGGATGAAACGTTGCTGTTCTTCCAACACAAATTAGGTTCGTAGTCAACGTTTCCATCTTGAATTCTGCCCTACTAATTGTTTTTGCAGAAATGGTATCCCAAGGGGCTAATCTATATCTACTTAAAATATTAATTTTCACTATATTGGTTATAATAAGTAAAGTAATCGTGTAGGAAACAAGAAGATAATATCTCCTTGTTTCCTACCAGATTCCCTTTTATTACAGATATACCGCGGTACTCATATTATGATTACCGCGTTTTTCTTAAACCGACATTTTGCAATTACTGCATTTGCTATGAGGGCAGAATTCTACATCGAGTTTGGCTAGTGTATTGGTTGAAATTTTTTGTAACAAATTCCTATTCTACTTAGTTACCAAAGTTAAAATTGTGGTATTTATTGAGCAGGTAGGTACTTTGTCACTTTAGTTTCGAATCAAAAGACAACACATAATAATACAAGACACACCTAAGTCAAACATAAGACGGTAGATTACAATGGAAATGGATGACTTGTAAAGTTGTAAATGTATGACTTGTAAAGTTGTAAATTAAGTCTCAATCTTAAAGTTAAGGAGTCTACACACCAAAGTCGCCAACGCAGCAAACAAAAGTCATCAGGTTGTGGTGCCGCGGCCGGGCTATTAAACATTGTCGGCGGCACGAAATCATTTTTTGACTTTTGACAAGTCGAGGAGTGCCGCGGACATGCCACTCACATTAAGGTGCGTCTAGCTAAATTATGTAACATGTTTATATCCCTCACCTCAACAGCCTGTATTGGTCCACTGCTGGACGCAGGCCTACCCCTGATAAGCGCCTTATTGACTCTTATCTCATGGGGGGCAGTGCTCATAATCCCCACGCTGAGCATGCGGGTTGGGTATCGCAGTTCGGTGGTAGAATTGTTTTGCAGGGGGCGTTGCTGCCCGCCCCCGGTGGATATCCCTTAGTCACCCCTTACGACACCCGCGGGAAGAGTTGGGGTGGTGCAAATTCTAAGCCGGCACCACACATGTTTATATAACTTATGTTATATATGGTGTTCGGCACAATATTCTTCATATTGAAACTGGGGGTAGGTGAAACCAAGTGCAATAGCTTCGCGGCTTTTTTAACCCTGTAAAGCCTCTCGGCTATTTTTAGGAATGTTTTCAATGTCAATATTTTTCAATGTTTTTCTGAAATTTAAACTTTTTAGTGCTGTAACTTTATTTGTACCAAATAACATAGCTAAAATTGTTTTAATTACATCTGGCCTTTACTAATAAAATCAATATTTAAGTGATATATAGTAAATAAAGTACATAGCTATTGATAAGTGAAAATTAAAAACGGAGAGTTCAACTTTGGATTGTATAAAAAAAAATTAAGTGTCTCTGATCCATGTGATAAAAGCCAATAAGACACTTATCAGGGGAGGTTTGCGTCCAGCTGTGGACCAATATAGGCTGCTAAGGGGTTTCTGATCATCCAATCAATTG
The DNA here is from genome assembly GCA_949316285.1 of Eupithecia subumbrata. Classification (NCBI taxonomy): domain Eukaryota; kingdom Metazoa; phylum Arthropoda; class Insecta; order Lepidoptera; family Geometridae; genus Eupithecia; species Eupithecia subumbrata. The sequence continues at coordinate 452,283 of OX438643.1, forward strand.
AAAACTTCTGTAGTTTATGGTCATTCCAACGGTATGCCACATGTGTCAAAACTACAAAAACACATACAAAAATAAGGATTTTATCAAAAAATCTCCATTTTAAATACCCGGTAAATTGCCAACTTTTGTCACCTAATCCTGATGTAAGCATGTTTAATTCGTTAGAGCACACTAATAATAATGTGGTGGCCTTTTTAACCCTCAATAGCTCATAGCTCATAACTTTTATTTTGTTTTTTTCAGCATGGTACGTTTTTTAATTCTCTTGCACATAACTTTTTCGATATTTTTCTGATTTTTGAATTATCTGGTGGTATTATTTTATGTACACAAGATTACGTATCTATTACGAAATGCTGAGCTGTGTTGCCGACTTTGGTGTGTCTCCATTAGTGCCAAAGTGTGTGTTTAGGTCTTATTTATGAGACATCACTACAAATACCTCGTATGTTTCTACTAGCGTTTACTAGTACTCACGCGATGTGCCGCTCGTCTCGGAGTCTGTGCCTGCGTGCACGACAACACATGTGAGTATGTGGACCGTAACCAGTCACCCTAGGCCACGGGGCCACGGGGCCACGGGGCCACGGGGCCACGGGGCCACGGGGCCGCACTGCGAGCGCTTAAGGTACTTAGCAACGTAGCCCATCTCTTGTGCGTTCCACCAGAGCAGCATTCCACCAGAGATTTATTTGTCGGCTGGTAACGTAGCACAGGTTGCTAAGTTTCCTGCCGACCAATAGGATCGCTCCATTATCGCGTCATTTTCATAGCTGACCAAAATACATAAATAAATAAAATAAATAATGCTGGACAATTCACACAGCATTATCTAGCCCCAAGCTAAGCAGAGCTTGTGTTATGGGTACTAGATAACTGATATACGTAATACAATACACTACACAGATAGATATTTATTATACATAGAAAACACCCAGACCAACGGAACAAATTTCTGCAGATCGTACAAAAATTTGTTCCGAGGCGGGAATCGAACCCGCAACCTCCTGCGTCGCAGGCGGACCTTCGCCCGCTGCGCCACGGAGGTCGTCATGATGCGATGAAGAAGCGATCCTATTGGTCGGTTGGAAACTGTGGTGGAATGGCAGTCTCAGGAGGGGTAGCTGTAAGGCTGGGTTGCGATGGTAGCTAGGCGCGCGGCTTACAGTTCAAAGCCTGAATTCGTCATCGCCTCGCCACATCCAGGCGATTAACTATACTCGTTGTATTATGTCTACCCCGGAAAAACGCGTCATATGCAGCAAGGAGATGCTAGTAGAAAAAAAAACAACAGCAAATAATTATAATTTTATTTATTATGGGGATTCTAAAATAAAGTAATTTAGTTGCCTGAATATGTCTGTAAAGGCTCTATTCATAAAGAAAATTACTATAAAATAATAGAAATAAATTAGAACTAGTACTTACAATTGAAACAATTGAGCTAACTGCAGACTGTTGCAAAAAATCTACAGGTAGCTAACTGTAACGTAAGTAACTGTAAAGTAAAATAATACAAAATGTTGAGCAAAAATTGATTACAATTTCCTTATCAACAAAATCTAGTGTCATTAAAAGCATTATGACATGACTTATTCGTTGTCACTCGAGCAGTCAAAAATAAAATAAACGACGGAGTATAAGCTAGACACTTGGTATATTTCAGATGTCTGTTATATGATTTTGAACCCTAAGCCTCGCACCTCGCTGTCACATTTACATTCGATCAAAGCAACCAACCTACCTACGTGCTCGCAGTGCAGCCGTGGCCTTGTATAGCCCTGCCATAGGAACCAGATAACATTTTATACAATTTTGGAAACGACACCTTTAATTCAGCGTTCTCGTTTTTAAATGGCGTAAAAGAGTTAAATCGGCAGCTATTAAGTAGTCCATCGGCCTACTAAACAACTAAACAAAGCATCGCCTTGTAGGTTACTAAATATCTCAGGCCTCGCAAGGGAAAGTGAGACGATACCTTTAGGCATCGGCCAATAATTGGTACCAGTGCGCCTACTCGTACAAAGGAAACCGAAGTTTCTGATTAGTTTTAGTGCAAACGCAATCTTTACGAGTCGGTTTTGCACGAAGACAAATCGGAAATTTCGTTTTTTGTTTTCCGAGTAGGCCCCCAGCTTCTGCCCGCAACTTCGCACACGTTTGATTCTAGATGAGAAGTAGCCTTTGCCCGAACACTCGTACGCAAATCTGATTTCATTCAAAACTGTCAAAAAATCGCTACTTGAGAGATATGCTGAAATCCGATTTGCGTTTGAGTATAAGAGGGTAGGTCTACTACGATTATCTGGGAGGCAATACCATCCTTGCCTAAAATAGGGTAGTGTCCTGGTTATTTTTTTATTCTATTTCTATTTAGTATTGGACACATATTTTTTCTTTTGTCAGTTTTTGTTTATTCGACGAAAGAATAAAATACGTGTCTTCTGATAATCTAACTGACGGACTAATTATAATTCTTTAGGACTTCAGCCTATTACGTTTAAGAGATTGGTCGTGAAAAGGTTACATACTTTCGCATTTATAAATAAGTCTAGGTAAGGTACTCACGTGACGTAGCAGTGTTAGTGCCGGAGTCAGCAGGCAGTTCAGTGTTACCAGCGGGCGTCTGCGGCGCGGGGGCGGCGGGGGCGGGCGCGGGGGGCAGCAGGCTGCGGCGGCAGATAGGGCACGTGGCGTGCAGCTGCAGCCAGGGGGTGATGCACGCCGGGTGGAAGATGTGATCGCATTCTAGGCGGGACACTGACTCGCCTGGGGAGAGTTCAACTATTTGAGTTGTACTTTTGGGTCATTCCAGCGAAGATGACAGGTCAAATAAATAAATTACATAAGTCGCAGCTGACTCTGTGACCACAGCAAAGGCAATCAATTGATTCAACAGGAATCAACCAATTCTTTTATATATTTACGATTTTCGACATTTTTATTGATCTTGAACACAGCTGTAGTGCGATTGACTATGGTACTGTATTTTTCTTTAAGTTCGTAATACTTTTCTACGCCTTTTAATGTATAACTGTAAAACGTGATTCGATACAACAATAATACAATTCAAGGCGTTTAGTACAGGAACAAGTTATTACTTGAGAATATTTTTTTTGAGAAGTTACAACAGATCAACGAAATGCTTATCCGGTGTCCCACCCGTCACAGCAAAACATACTCTTTTTTTATCCTGAGCTCAAAATATACAATATTTTGGCTCTCGGGTTTGCAGAAGTAACAATTATTCTATGGATAATGGTTTTGGATACATGGGACCTTGAGCAAATAAATACTTATAGAAATATTGAGATTGGAAACATTGTCCCACCCGTCACAACGGCCTGTGGGACCTAATAAAGCCTTGATGAATTTGTGATTTACATCGTTTAAGTGTAAATCACAAATTCATCACTTCTTATAGTTCTTATACTTCTTATAGATGTAATTAATATGATTGTCTAAACAGTTGTGTGTGTTTTATGCGCGAAATTTAAGTCGTAGACTTGTAATAATCGCACACAAATGTTACTTGTCCCACCCGTCACAAACTGTATGAGGCATTATTTTGGTAATTTGCAAATAAAATTATTTTAATTGAATGTAAAATGGGACCTTATCATTCTAGTTCCAACCTATGAGAAAGCTGCTTGACAAAATGTTGATGGTTTGTCTTGATCTGGGAAGCAAAGCCATCCACTCAGATAGGTGGGTGTCATAGGTGTCCCACCCATCACACTTAGAAAATGTTAATTTGCTGGGTCAACTGTGTTATTTAGGACTGGGTTTTAATGTTTTCATATAAAACTATTATCTGGTTTCACAATGTCTTTATTTTATTTTGAAACTGATAGCGTTGGTAGTTTTTGAGAAAATACTTGAAGTTTGAGTAAAAAGTAGTTAGCATGTCCCACCCGTCACAATGGAATGACCCTTTTAAATGATCGCAGTTTGATAAATTCATTATATGTATTGGTGTACTTCCAACACTAACAAGCTTCGTAAATACGTCTTATTATTGGCACAAACAAGCTTCGTAAATGTGTAATATGTATAACCCACTGTGAACATAGATGAACATAGAATCAGGATAGTGTTGACGAGGGTTATCGACGAGGTATATAGCTGGTATACCTCGTCGATACTCAACACTATCCTGATTCTTATAACTCATTAAATATTATTTCTTCTTTGGGATCTTATATTTCATTAATAGCTGTAATATTAATTTTGATTATTATTTGAGAATCTATAATCAAATCAATCACCGAATAATCTTATTTACTTTAAGTATATCCTCCTCAATTGAATGATTCGAAAATCTCCCACCATGACGACCCATGACGACCTCTGTGGCGCAGCGGGCGAAGGTCCATCTGCGACGCAGGAGGTTACGGGTTCGATTCCGGCCTCAGGACAAATGTTTGTACGATCTGCAGATATTTGTTCAGGGTGTTCTGGATGTTTTTCTATGTATAATAAAAAATATCTATCTATGTAGTGTATTTGTACAGTCAAGTACATTATTTAGCAAAAGCGGCGGTTCTCACGAGCCGCTCGCATCATGTACCTAGCATAAGTATCAATTAATAAATCAGTTCACGTTACGACACGGACTCGGGTGGTTCTTATTTTGCTCCCATCCTTACTATCACCGTAACATCTTATCATTTATCACGAAGTGTAGGGACCTTCACCCTACAGTATTGTATTATGTTTATCAGTTATCTAGTACCCATAACACAAGCTCTGCTTAGCTTAGGGCTAGATAATGCTGCGTGCATTGTCCAGCATTATTTATTTATTTATACAAACCGAGTGTGAACATATCATATACAAACCGAGTGTGAACATATCATATTTTATACAAACCTAGTGTGAACGCGTCCCAGCAAACAGAACAGGACATGTTCGCCTCGACCTGCGCCGCTGTAATCATCTCGCTGGGTATCGTGGATATCTGCTCAGTGGGCAGCGGCGGCGGACCTGTGTTCTCTAGCTGGCCGAGTAATTGTGTTACTACTGCGTCGAGACCTGAAGTCACAAATAATTGTTATTTGAAATCGTTGTTATTGTGTCTGTCGCCAGGAAGGGGAATACACGAAGAACTCCGGTCTTTTAACTTTATGCAATGCTTAGGAAGTGAAATCATTATTATAAATGCGTACGTTCATTAGCTGTGTGGTGCCGACTTAGAATTTGCACCACCCAGACTCTTACCGCGGGCGCGGGTGTCTAGAGAGGCAACTAAGAGATATCTACCGGGGGCGGGCAGCAGCACCTCCTGCAGAACAATTCTACCACCGACCTGTGATCTCCAACCCGCATGCCTAGCGTGGGGATTATGGACATTACCCCCACGAGATAAAAGCCAACCAGTCGCTTATCAGGGGGAGGCCTGCGTCCAGCAGTGGACAAATACAGGCGGTTGAGGAACATTCGGATGGATGAATGTATAGACGTTTGTTACTTCTACACGCCAAGTGCTGAACGGATCTACCAGACATATTGTATAGATGTAGTAACTTTTTATCCCACAGTTCTCATCTGGGTTCTCATCACGGGGAAATATCCTTTGAACGTTTCCATGGAAGCCGCGGGCAGAAACTAGTACATTTTTTACAACTTCATTCAATGATGGCATTGCTTTATGTGAGGGCAGGCCGTAGAAGTCATAGGGTAGGAAATTTTTACCTTACGCCAGAGGGATGACGACGCCGAGGCAGGCCGAAACTCGCTGGCGAGACAATTTTAACCCATTTCGGGTCGCCTGGTGGGACGTAGCTGGCGAGCGTGAGTCGTGGAAAGGTTTGGGGGAAGACCTTTGCCCAGCAGTGAGACAACGTAGGTTAGTAAAAATGTATGTACCTGGTTGATTTGTATCTAACTACTGTGTTTGTACTTAGATGATTTGTATCTAACTACTGTGTTTGTACTTAGATGATTTGTATCTAACTAGTGTGTTTGTACTTAGATGATTTGTATCTAACTACTGTGTTTGTACTTAGATGATTTGTATCTAACTAGTGTGTTTGTACTTAGATGATTTGTATCTAACTACTGTGTTTGTACTTAGATGATTTGTATCTAACTACTGTGTTTGTACTTAGATGATTTGTATCTAACTACTGTGTTTGTACTTAGATGATTTGTATCTTACTACTGTGTTTGTACTTAGATGATTTGTATCTAACTACTGTGTTTGTACTTAGATGATTTGTATCTAACTACTGTGTTTGTACTTAGATGATTTGTATCTAACTAGTGTGTTTGTACTTAGATGATTTGTATCTAACTACTGTGTTTGTACTTAGATGATTTGTATCTAACTAGTGTGTTTGTACTTAGATGATTTGTATCTAACTACTGTGTTTGTACTTAGATGATTTGTATCTAACTACTGTGTTTGTACTTAGATGATTTGTATCTAACTACTGTGTTTGTACTTAGATGATTTGTATCTAACTACTGTGTTTGTACTTAGATGATTTGTATCTAACTACTGTGTTTGTACTTAGATGATTTGTATCTAACTACTGTGTTTGTACTTAGATGATTTGTATCTAACTAGTGTGTTTGTACTTAGATGATTTGTATCTAACTAGTGTGTTTGTACTTAGATGATTTGTATCTAACTACTGTGTTTGTACTTAGATGATTTGTATCTAACTAGTGTGTTTGTACTTAGATGATTTGTATCTAACTAGTGTGTTTGTACTTAGATGATTTGTATCTTACTAGTGTGTTTGTACTTAGATGATTTGTATCTAACTAGTGTGTTTGTACTTAGATGATTTGTATCTAACTACTGTGTTTGTACTAAGATGATTTGTATCTAACTAGTGTGTTTGTACTTAGATGATTTGTATCTAACTAGTGTGTTTGTACTTAGATGATTTGTATCTAACTAGTGTGTTTGTACTTAGATGATTTGTATCTAACTAGTGTGTTTGTACTTAGATGATTTGTATCTAACTACTGTGTTTGTACTTAGATGATTTGTATCTAACTAGTGTGTTTGTACTTAGATGATTTGTATCTAACTACTGTGTTTGTACTTAGATGATTTGTATCTAACTAGTGTGTTTGTACTTAGATGATTTGTATCTAACTACTGTGTTTGTACTTAGATGATTTGTATCTAACTAGTGTGTTTGTACTTAGATGATTTGTATCTAACTACTGTGTTTGTACTTAGATGATTTGTATCTAACTAGTGTGTTTGTACTTAGATGATTTGTATCTAACTACTGTGTTTGTACTTAGATGATTTGTATCTAACTAGTGTGTTTGTACTTAGATGATTTGTATCTAACTACTGTGTTTGTACTTAGATGATTTGTATCTAACTAGTGTGTTTGTACTTAGATGATTTGTATCTAACTACTGTGTTTGTACTTAGATGATTTGTATCTAACTACTGTGTTTGTACTTAGATGATTTGTATCTAACTACTGTGTTTGTACTTAGATGATTTGTATCTAACTACTGTGTTTGTACTTAGATGATTTGTATCTAACTACTGTGTTTGTACTTAGATGATTTGTATCTAACCACTCAGCCAGAGAGCACCTGCTGGGTGTAGGCCTCCTTTCTAACCGGACAGGATGGTTAGGACCAGGGTTGTTGCGAATATCATCGACAGCATCAGCATTCATTTAGACAATATTAGCATTCGCATTGATCGATGCTGATTTTCAATGCTGGATATTACAGTCGCAACATGACCCGAAGGGACGAGTCTTAAAGCGCATTTGCACAAACCTGTTTATTCGTCGCACTACACACACACATTGCGTGTGAGTGCTAGTGTGAATACCTATTATCATCATCTATTAGCATCAGCATCCGCTGATATGTCTAAAAACTGCATCAGCAACCACCCTGGTTAGGACCATCCATTCTTTGATGAATGAGAGTGGCACCTATGCCACCCTTATTCATTATTTCCCAGCCATTTTGTAATTGATTTACTAGGATTGAATAAAGTAGGAATAGTCGCCTTGGTAATGAGATGTGCCCCGCTGCAAAAAACATAACGTCTGAAAAGCATAATCAAGCATAAATAGGCCAAATATTTAGCTAAAGTTTCAGGCTAAATTGCCTACCTTATATGAACTTGATTTAGATTTTCAGAAACTAGTTTTTTTGACATGCTCATATCCTTCCTTTGATGCAGTCCGGACTTTACATATTTTCTGGGTTCTTCTGTTTGACAGAGTAACATATATTTATATGACACGTATCACATCTTTGTTGTAGTTTACCTTCTCCTCCAAAAACGTAGTCCCCGGGCGCTCCGACAAGCACGAAGGGTGCCCCTGCTGTGACCGCGCCGGTGCCCCCTCGACCGCCTCCAATCATAAACACTAACTGTTCCATGAGCGTCTCTGATCTGCCCGTCCTACAAAAATCACATTTGCGTAAGTATAATAAAAACTATCGCCAATTTATATTTATAGCGTTCACATCAACAGCTTGTATGTGTGCCAGACCCAGTACCCAGGCTGGACGTGGGCCTCCCGAGATAAGCGGCTTTTTAACCGACTTTTTAAATAGCAAGAAATTCTATGTTCGGCTGTATGCATGTTCGTCGATTTCTCTGTCAGTTTATGGACCGATTTTGAAAATTATTTCGCTATTCTATGGATAATTATCCCGAATTGGTCCGATATATCCCTCTCATTTTCTAGGGATTAGCATTTGTCCCGGAGACTTAAAAAATCAGTGTATATACTAAGGAATTTGAAGTCGGTTTAGGTAGAGTGCGTTGGAAATAGAGTCTAAAAGATTTTTAGGCTAAGTACATACTAGGGATTAGTCCCGGGAATTCCCGTTCCCGAATTTCCCGGGAATTCCCGAAATTTTTGGCTGATTTAAGAACCGGGAAATCCAAAATCATTTCCCGGGAAATTTCGGGAATTTCGGGAAAAATATTTTAACTTTTATAGCATTACCGAAATAACTTAACTCAACATTTTCACTTCCTTTTATAGCATTTCACATTATCAGGTACCTAACCTACGCGGTATTAGGCAGGGTTGACATGATTTGTATCACTTGATATAAATCAATTGTTATTTTCCCTGCAATGAAAACAGAGAGCAGTCAAAAATGTATGAGAGTGCCCAAAATTGAGCTTCCGTGTACACATGCACAATGTACCTATACCTGCTTTATTGGTTGAGGATTCAGGAAATTGTCCGAAATTAATAATGCCATAAAGTTCAAATAATGCGAGTTTCGACAACTCGCATTATTTGAACTTTATGGCAAAAAAGATGCTTAGCCAACATATTTGCGGCAAGTCATATCTGTTTTACAATTTGTATAAAGAACTAGTACTCCGGTAACGTTCTGCCCGCAACTTCGCACGCGCTATTGAAAACTTTAAAATTTATTTTTGGAAACGTGCAAAATTTCAGCCCGATTCGTTAAGTAGTTTTGGCGTGAAGAAAGAACGGTACAAACTTTCATATTTATAATATATTTTAATATTATTAGCTGTGCCCCGCGGCTTCGCCCGCGTCTAAATTTCAGTTATTTATTGCACAACAGGGGGTTTGCAATAAATAACTTTAGGGGTCGTTTTGTAAAAATAAGAAATACGTAATTCATTATTTACTTCATAGTTTATTTATACTGAGTTTTGAGTGAATCTAACCAAGGAATAATATTATCCATATAAACTTGACCACCCTTTTAACCACCTGAGATTATTTTTTGCAAATTAGATTAACTTATGTGTTATTTCAGAACTTAAACTATCTACACACCAAATTTCAACCAAGTCGGTTATCTAGTTACTGAGATACGTGGTAACAAACATTCACACAAACTCATGCATTTATAATATTAGTAGGAAGTGTGATAAACGGACTTAGACACCGAAAAAAAACTTGAAACAAACATGTAAGACAGAAATAAAAAAAATTCAATCTTGGTGTCTTTCCTTTCTGCTAGTACGGCTTTTGCTATAGAGCCGTGACTGAAGCCAGCTCTACATAGTCGATTGCTGCCATCTTGCTCAGCAAATTACCTTGCTGAGCAACATGACAGCAATACTCCATGAAGCTGGACTTGAGCTTAGCAAAGAGAAAGTGCCAGAGTCAAGTGCATTGCTGCAATTTATTATCCTCTTTGTGCATGTTATTCTGATCGGCTCTGACTTCTGAACCTGTAAAGCGCGATGATATCGCCTGCGTGGGTATTATTAGGTAAAAATACCAGATACCAGCATCTGGTATCAGGTAGAGAATTCAAATGCATTCGAACACTTCTTCGAACACAACGAATCGACCGTTTACGGCTGGCAGAAATAAATGCATAGTAGGAAGAGACCTCTGAAGTACCCCGACGACGTTGATCGCCAATTGATTAGACGAACAGTCATCAATGACGACCGACACGAATGGAAGTCATAATCCAATTTAATTTATTTTTTAATACCGTGGGCTAACAAAGAACACTTAGTCCAATTTTATATTTGTCTCCGTTGAGCCTGGCCACCGTGGCCTAGTATTTGGATAGAAGAACATTATATTGTTTATTATGTGGGTACGAAATAAGGTATGTATTTTTAGATTGATTTTTTCGCTTAGAGGACTCGAAAAACAACGGGAGCTCCTCGGTGTCACTCTTACAACTACTCTGAACTTCTGTACTTTCATTGGATTAAAATGAAGAAACGAATCAAAGCTAAAACGGTGGCCACGAAGCTAAGCGTCTCATACTATACGAGATCAGGCGATATTTCACACAAGAATAGCTCAAGTCCGGCCTCATGGAGTATCAGCAAAGCACTTTGCTGCGGAACATGCCAGCAAATGAATGTGTTATGCTGGGTTCAGTCAAGACTCTATAGAACGAAAAGCCTTCAGGCTTATTGTCGAACGAGGGGACAAAAGACATGGACCTAAGAATTTGTTATTCATTTTACTAACATCTGAAAAGAAATACAGCTTTAAGTAACATTCCTTATACCGCATAGGTACCTAATATCAGCGAAATGCCTAAAAAGGACGTGAAGTATATTAAATTATCTTATTTTGGTAGTGGTATAGCAGTAAAAATATTTTTTCGAAATTTCCCGGGAATTCCCGGTTCCGACTTTGAAACTTCCCGGGATTCCCGGTTCCTCGAAAAGGACCTGATTTTGGAATCCCTAGTATCTACATACTTACACACACACTGCCAGAATATAAGTGTAAATAGTGAAATAGACCGGTCGTCTTTTGATTAAGCACGCGTATGTATTAATGTAAATTAGTGTATTTTTGTGACCATTTCTATAAAACTTAGTATCAGGAAAACCTTTTCACAGATCACATTAAAATTTTATTATGTTAATTCATTTCATGTAAAAATAAAGTATATTTTGTGTTTTCTATGTAGGTATTCATTTACTTATAAATAAAGTAGTAGTGGTGGCCTGGGGCCGCCGTGTCTTAAGAAATTTTGCTTACCTGGAAAATGTATTGACCAGCCTTGGTCTAGATAATCTGATATTTTATGGTTTAATGGGTAAGCCTTTTTGCAGCAAGGTTTTGAACATTTGTTTGAATTTATTTACTGATAAGTTTTGAATCTCCTGCTGAGCAAGCCTCCCCAAACGAAGGTTTTGGCAAATCTCCACGCGTGGCAGGCGGATTACTCATCGCAGTGGAGGTGGTGTTCAAAATACATACAAGAAAGCTGCTGATCTTCCTCTGGTAGGTTCCCTTAGTCGGGTCTTGCGACATCCACGCGCAGTGATGGAGGGTTCGATTCTTACGCCGCACCGCCACCTCGACTATTTGCAAGTTATCTCACCGCACACCTCCCTGCCGCGTCCGCCCTCCAGACATAAGGAAGGCCAGGTCATTCAGCATAGGTGGGATTTGATTCAAGTTCATCTGTGAACAAAACATGCTTGTTTTATAATCAGGTGGGACATAAGGGATACTCAAATGATAATATATGTTTAAACAGAAATATTTTTAAATTTTTGTCTGTTTGTACCGGCTAAATTATAAAACAGCTGGAGCAACTTTGACGGGACTTTACCAGCCGATAGCTGATGTTATAAATAGAATATAGAATAAATAAATAATGCTGGACAATTCACACAGCATTATCTAGCCCCAAGCTAAGCAGAGCTTGTGTTATGGGTACTAGATAACTGATATACTTAATACAATACACTACATAGATAGATATTCTTATTATACATAGAAAACGCCCAGACCAACGGAACAAATTTCTGCAGATCGAACACAAATTTGTTCCGAGGCGGGAATCGAACCCGCAACTCCCTGCGTCGCAGGCGGACCTTCGCCCGCTACGCCACGGAGGTCGTCTAGCTATCGTATAGCTGGTAACTTACGATACTTTTATTTTTAAAGAGGTTCCGCGCAAAAAAGCTATGAAATCCATGCGGGCGAAGCTAGTTTCATAATATAAATCATAAAGATTCTTCTGGGAATGTCCCTTAATATGCAGTTCGTTAAGATTTCCATTTGCGAAATTTGCCATTTATAATCAAATTGTACCTATATAATCGATGTCCATATACCAGTACATTGCTGTAATGGTTCTATTTATCTACAAATATTATCTAGTCCTTGATAAGCGTATGGCGCGGCGTGGTATTGCGGTAGACCAATTCACAACAGCCACAGTGACGTGTTATTTTCGATAACAAACGTGACGTGACGGGTGACCCTCAAATACATACTATATCGATTTGTGCTTGCTATTCCAAGCTACTGGAGGTAAATTCTGCGTATCTATGATTTGCGATATTTTATCACGTGATAAAATGTCATTTAATAAATATCACAAATATATCGAGTTCCGCCAAAAACTGCATTCTCGTGCGACTTCTTATCGAAGCAAGGCCCTCGATAAATATCGAATTTTAGATTTCGAAAATACGCTGGTTTGCTACGAAGCAATCACTCCATATTTTGTCAGTTTTTGCCATAATTATTTAGTAGATATATTGCAATAATTGGTCCCCTATGGCTTTGGGCAGACCAGTCATTGTTATTTATTCATTTACAATTAACATACATATTTCTTAGGAAGAATATGGGAATTATGTTTTTATATCACACTAAATTGAACGATAGTTATTTGAAGTTTGTAATATAAAAATGAAAATAACAAAATATTGACATTTGTAGTCACAGCATAGAAAAGTTTGGTGCCGAGCAGGATTTTGACCCATAATTTTCTGGTTTTTCTGGGTCGTCATGAACCCACTGTCCTCCGTTTTCGGCTTGACATTGAGTTTCGGGACACACAGTATTTTTGTACCTAAAACATTGGGCAGAGAGATCTGTACGGACTGCATATGGGACATTCCCAGAAGAATGTATATTATTTATATTATGAGAGCAGCTTCGCCCGCATGGATTCCCTGACATTTGCGTGGAACTATAATCTTTTTTAAAGCGCGTGCGAATCATGCAGGAGCTAGTCTACTATTCAAATCACTTTGGTATTTTATTATGTTCTAATTCTTTAGTAGGTAGGTATTATGGGCTATTTTCGTACAGCAATGAATGTTCCAATAAAATATAATTAATTTCCATTCTTATCAAGTAAACATGTACATTATCTTATCAGACATGCGAATGTGTTGGCACGTTTTTTCATTATGTTTGCAAACTTACGGGGCGGCGAGAAACGTATGGAAAGTTAAACAAATTAGATTTTTTTATATTAATCAGATTTTTATGATAATCACTTTGGCCTATCCAGTTTTAAGTTTTATAGGTAGGTCCGAAAGGTAGGATCAAAGGTTTAATCACACGAAGTACCTACTAGCAGAAACAGAAGACACATGATAGAAACATTTTCGTTTCTATCTTACATTTTCTGATCAAGTTTATTTTTTATTGTCAGTATTGATGTCCATATATTCTTTATTCGAAATATTAAATCATAAATTAGCTAACACTTTGCCTTTTTTTCAGAAATTGCGCGGTATTTAAATGTTCATGATAATTCAAACAATAAATATGTTGAGTTCAATCAATGATCTTCAGAGTTCAGATTGATTGAATGAAAAGGTCATTACTAGGTTAGCTAGACCAAACACTTGTATTTATTACTGTTTGTTATCTTTTGCTGAGTCAGGCCCAACCTTTCAATTTCGAACCAATGACATTCGAAAAATATAATATTTATAAAATATAGAAAAACGAAAACTGTGATTAACCCTAGAAAGAACACCTACACCTACAAAAATATTTTGATATATCTTTTGATTCGATGCGTATAAGTTGTTCTTCTCAACCAACTCAGTAGTTGGTGTACTCTATAGTGAGATAACTGTTTCAATGCAGTAAATACCATACTTTGGCAGTTACGAAGAGTTGATAGCTTCCGTTAGCAAATAAAAAATAAATAGATAGATATTTTTTTGTTATACACCCAGACCAACGGAACAAATTTTTGCAGATCGTACACAAATTTGTTCCGAGGCGGGAATCGAACCCGCTACCTTCTGCGTCGCAGGCGGACCTTCGTCCGCTGCGCCACGGAGGTAGTCAAATAAGATTAACTGGTGTAGGTATAACTTATTTATAATTATTTTTATTTTGATATTATGAAATAATATTTACTAAGTTATAAGTATGTATGTATGAATAATAGTACAATTTGACGATAATATACGAAATTTGATCCGCTAAAGAGAAGACAGTTGATTCTTATTATTTTTGTCTAGAGGTCTACTCAAACAAAACTACTCAAAATAAACAAAATTAACTTTAAATTGATATTTTATTTAAAACTATTATTGTTCTTTGCAATGACTGATTGAAAATTGATACACCTACAAATTACTTAATTAATAATTTTATTAAATAAGTAATTTGTAGGTGTATCAATTTTATTATTTAATCACATTTAAAAAATGTGCACCTCTCAACAAGCGTATGGTTATCTTTTATGTACCTCTATCTTTCTAGAGTTAATAAAATCGTGTACCCAAACATACATTTGATTCCTCCAAGCTGTCATCTAATGTGCTATCGTCTAGGCCTCCGCCATCATCTAGGTTGCTCATCTCTGCATCGCTGTATTCATTTTCCTCAGAACTTAGGGGGAGTGCGTCTCTGTCATTGATCTCTATTTGCTCAATAAAACCTGTCGCGCAGTATGGACATGTGTCATTCTGAAAGTACAATAAACAGTTTTCACAACACTTTTCATACCAATGCAAGTACAATGCCACACCTTTTCCTTATTTGAATCATAACAGAGATGAATAGCATTACATTAGGGGGACCTACATTGACGGGATTGTACTTATCAACCTACAAGGTGGCTATTCAAACAAATTCCAATTTGTTATGTACTTTCTTACTATAAAAAAAGCAAATATCAATTCTACATGCAAGAGTAAATATTGCAGATGTGAAGCCCTTGCCTAGGGCCGAATTTATGATCAATAGCTCTTAAATTTGTTTCTTTATATGTCT
This sequence comes from Eupithecia subumbrata, assembly GCA_949316285.1. NCBI lineage: Eukaryota > Metazoa > Arthropoda > Insecta > Lepidoptera > Geometridae > Eupithecia > Eupithecia subumbrata. The sequence continues at coordinate 467,756 of OX438643.1, forward strand.
CAGTGTATACTTTATGACTAAATCTGCTAGTGTGCCAATTGTTTGTCATGGTGCATTAATGTCGACAGGTCCTTTCCATCCACTGTTGATTTTTACCAAGTGATGTAACCAAAGGGAAATGTCTACTACAGTAACCATACAATGAATGTGTCCTTAGATCCAATGATATTTTATATAAACTCAGATCTGAAAACTTATTCACGGAGACGTCACAGTTGTACTCTAGCACCGGCAGTGCTATCCGCGACAGAAAATTGATCGCAAATAAAATATGTAGGTTGGAACAATGAATTTTTCACTACTTATCAGTAAGGTCGTTTCATAGTGAAAATACGGTTAAAACTTCTCGTACTCACATATGTATCGACGTGAGAGAGATCAGAACTATCGAAAATATTGATTTTTACCTGAATAACATCTTCAAATTCTACGTTACACCTGTGACAGAAGAATCTCAGGTGATTTCTTCCTGGTTCTACGACAGCATCACCCATTCTAAACTACTGATTGAGACGATCACACCAGTTTAAGAAATATTGTCCTAACTTTCCTGCAAATTGTACAACTCCCGAGACAAAAATTTCATAAAAATTTATCTATCGCCATTTTTCAGAATTTGGAAACATGTGAATGTCTATGGATGGATAAAAGCTCGATTACACTTTACGGTTCACCGTCAACGGTAAGAGTTAGGAAGCTTAAAACGAAAGGTGTAATCGCTGTTAGGAAGAAAGGATGCCGATACCGGAAGACCGTGCGCTCCCGGCCGTCCTAACTTCCTAATTGCCGGTCGGTACACCGGCAAATGTAATCGCTGAAAGGACCGGCCGCTCAGTCGCGCGAGGCGTTTATTGTGAGCGGACGTGCATCAGCGAGCCTTGCGTGCAAAAATGACTTCCCAAAAGGAAAAGGATGTATTGTCCAATGTTCTAGAACTGTATAAAGACATGCCTAACTTATGGAATAAACAAAATCCTCTGACTCTAACGAATGCAAGATGTTCTTAATACACATTTTGTTTCTTGAAAGGAGATAATGCTTGATCCAACATTTTCTTTTTTTCTTCCTTCTCACATTTACAGCCGCAGTTGCGGCAAGGGCGATTCCAAATTTTTGAAATGTTGAGAGCACAGGCGTCACGCCATGCTCCTACTACTACGTTCGACTGACAGGCAAGGCAACATAGTTAGGAAGGCGGCGACCGTGCAGTGTAACAGAACGTCCTTTCCGTCGCCACACGGCGCGGCGCACCGTTCCGGTAAATCGTGAAATGTAATAGGCCTTTAAGTGATGGTAGAAATTTTGGTAGAATTCGTTTCTTTTGAAATGACATCTAGGGAGTATACAATTAAATGTCCCTATTCCAACAAAAATATAGAGAATAAATAAGTATGATTATGAGAAAACACTTTCAAACAAGCTGAGTTTTTCTTAACTACTTGTAAACGAATAACAATTAGTAAACCAGCACTGCAACAACGAAAGTCGAAATATGTGGTAGGTAGGATATATAAAACTTTTGTGTTGGTAGCACAATCCTTGCTGTCAAAGTCATTGGCTGTCTGTCATTAGTCTTTTTTGTCTGTGTTTTGGAATGACATTTTCCTCTAACTATTTCTTCGTTTGCGTGTTGTTTGGTAAAATTGTGTAAAAAATCTTCAGATTTTATTGTAAATAAATACAAAATTAGTGTGGAATGCATTGATTAGAACTAAAATGTCTACATTCTTACGAATAACCACAATTTTAAACAAAGAGTTTATTAGAAAATCCATAATCAGCTAGTATCCAATGCTGTGTTGCTCTACGAATGTTATCAAATAAAACGTAAAATTCATGATTGAACATGCAGTTTCATCTAAATTTTGGTGAAATTCATTTTCTTTTTACTTATAAATACCCGAATATTGTGTATTAGATAGCTAAGTGCGAATTAGCTAAGTGTGGAGAGGTTTAAAGTGGGTCATCTCTGTGTGAGGCATATCGGTCCAAAATGAGTGAGAAAAGACTAACCCAAAACTTCACAAGCTACATCAACGTATCATCACCGGTTAGTATTAGTACTATTTTAGTCTTAGTTTTATAGGGCTGTCCTTGAAAGTAAAATTAATACTCTAGTACTACTAACAAAGAATTTTGCTTCGAAGAAGTTCTGTATAAAAAAAGGGTTCTGTTCAAATAGATTTTCAAAATGAAAAATTTAATTACTTAATCTTAATCGAGAACCATTATGATTTACTAGTTATTCTATAAATAATGTAAATATTCTTTAATTTAGAAATTTACATTTCTTTGAATAGGTATCCAATAAAAAACATATTTGCGACAACTTGCACATGACATTTTATTATTAAGTTCATTGCTGGAAGGCAACTCTTTAAAGGGTTCAGTTTAAGCTTACCTTTGCTATATCCTCTCTAGTTTTAAGTTTTATGTGTAATATTGTGCAATAAAAAATGTTTCTAAACATTTTTTCTAATGATCTAATTTTTTATTTCAGCCAAGTAAAAATGGTTCTGTCTCTGAAGTTAAACCCAAACTCCTAGAAGGTAAGAAAAGAAAATAAGTTAGTGCTATTATTGGACTTGAAGATTTTTTGACAGCTATTCAAAAAGTCATTTATTTATTCAAGGCTCAGAAGAACGATCCTATGGAACTGCCCTAAGCATGTACTTTTCCTGGATACCTATGTAAACAAATCGGTTGACAAACATGGCGGATTAGGGATGTTCACTTGTTCGTCTAGTCGATAACATTATATCGATGGACAAGCTTGTCTTTTTAATCGAGGGCTACCGTTTTTGTGCTCATCAGTTGGCGCCATTGTAAAGTAAGGTCAGGACAAACTACTAATAAATAGGCGACGGGAAAATATATTTACATTTATATCATACCAGCGACCCGCACCGGCTTTGCACGGAAACCTCTAAAATTGTCAGTGTTCCTCTACTATATTATACATGTAATATACCTACATATAAACCCTCCTCTTGAATCACTCTATCTATTTAAAAAAACACCATCAAAATCCGTTGCGTAGTTTTAAAGATTTAAGCATACATAGGGAAGGACAGACAGACAGACAGCGGGAAGCGACTTTGTTTTATACTATGTTATGAAGAGCGCATTTCTGAGGTAGTGCCATTGAACCAAGTCAGGATCGGATAGTGGAATCCCGGAGAAATCCAAGGAAACCCTGATTTTCAGAATCAGAGCGGGATCCGAGGGTATACCGGAGGTGAAGCAAGAGCAGAATATGTTTTAATAATATTTTTTAATAACTATCATAGGTAAACAACAAACACAATAAATTTTTATACAATCATTTATTTTCATAGATATAATAAAAAAAAAAACAATTATACTTTTTTTTTGAAAAAAGTAAGGTAAGGTACCATATAATACATTTTCAATTTCGTGACAGTATCCTTGCAACAAACCCTGCAATTACATGTGACTACAGACCTTACCTAATTTATCGATAACGTTCGATGGTCGATGATGTTCGACACTAGCACCGGTTTTTATGTCTTCGATGTGAATGAAATATTGAGAATATTGCGGGTTTCTACAGCTCACAACAAAGATGATTCAAAATAACAGGTTTTTATACACTTTATACCAAATACACTATACAATAGACAACAGTTTAACGAAATGTTAGCCACTTGCCGGTGAAAGGTCAGATTTGGCCTGTTTTTGCTTTGGCATAAGCCACAGCATGCTACAGAACACTTCATGGTACCATAACTATATGATTTTCAATTAATATCACAGTTTGGCTCAATAAATAAGTCGAAAACACGGGGAAAACTTATATATCTCAGAATGACATCTCCTGACATGTAAACAAAACCGTAGACTAAAATGGCGTCCGTGACAGCAAAAGTACATCGAAACCAGGAAGAGGGCGCTGATAAAAAGAGTGTGTATGCGTTTTCCTAACGTAAAACCACTGTTGTGAGAAAGAGACTGGTAGTCCATTATTGCTTCCGTGTCAAATTGAACAATAACGGCAGTTCCATAGGATCGTTCTTCTGAGATTCAAGGCAATGCCAACATAACACATATTAATAAGACATTTAGTTAGAAATACATCAAACATTTTACTATAAAAATTTATGTCATTAAAAAAGTTATAAAATAGCGAGTAGAGAAATGCTTAAATCTTAGTTGTTTTTCAGTACCTACTCAGGGGCATAATAGGCTGATGATGATGATGATTCAGGTAACCCCTGAAATATCATCTTCTAAAATATCTCAATAATAGTAAATAATAATAAATAGTTGCCGCCAGATCATAGTATTAGTCTATTTGTAGAATGGCTACCCGATTGCTAAACTAATGTGACATATTGTTGAACATTTTTTTTCAACAATCGGCGTAGGCAATTAATTGAATTGTGTCGTTTTGCAATCGGCCTGGCCATTCTTGACATGAGCTACTTCAATCTCAATACTATGCGAGTCATTCCAGTAGCTGAAACTACTCATACAGGGTGTTCTATTCATGCACAATCAAATGAAGTTGGGGGTTTTCAACTTGCATTGATTTAATCTGATGATCTGATGAAGATGATGATGAAGGTTTTGAATTTTCTGATGTTGGTGGTACTGATGTTGTTCATGATTTTTGACCTGTAGGGGTATTTTAATTCATTTGATTCGTTTCCGAATCGAATCGGACGGATCTATAAATAGCTATTTCGATTTCGCCTCGGGTTGATGGTGGTTTGCCAAGCAGCCTGCGAAAGTACTAATGCTAGCTAGGCCTAGTTCTTCAACGAAATTAACTCTAACGTGCATACTTTAATTTCTAGTTTTTTTTTTCATAAATTAAATCTCATATTCCTAGCTTAGTCTTTCCTATTTAAGTTTTTTTGTGTCGTGATAAAGTAAACCTTTTTAATTTCATTTCATTTCAAATCAGGAGCTCCTCCTCATTGACATGGCCATTAGTCAACAGATTCGCTTCGAATTTTCGATCATCAACCCGAGGCGAAATCAAAATAGCGTTTTATAGATCCGTTGGATTCGATTCGGAAACAAATCGAATGAATTAAAATACCCCTGCAGGCGCCCAAACGATGCCATACTTATCCTATTAGGATGATCTCGGTATTCAATAAGTCTTAACGTAATCTTCCTACGATCGCTCAAGCGCCGCTGATGTAAATCATGATTTTTAACCTGGCGCCCGAACGATGCCATTTATTTATTTATTTATTTTGATAAGTAACTAACACGATTTTTACAAACCAATTACAATAGTTATTTAAGATTAAAAAACATAAATTATCTAATTACTTAAAATTATTGTACAATTTTAAAACATTTCATAAAATAAATCAATGAAGAATAATTAATATTGAAAATTTTCGATTAGACAAATAAATTTATTAATTGAAATAATAAATAAGATTTTCATAAAATTAACATGAGCAGACAAATTTAATTAACATTAACAAAAACAAACAGGCATCCTTTCAGTCATCACTCTCGCAAAACCTCAGGCATACCAACATTAAACTCTTCCATTCGTCTGCGAAGATATCACAGTCTGGGTTCTGGTCAAGAAGTCTGTTGAGCCCGGCGAGGGTGCGAGGCAGTGGAGAGTTGGCACGAGCGACGGTTCTACTAAAGGGCACAGAGAAAAGTCTGTGGCTTCTGTTGCGAACGTAATTATCAGGGAGGTAGAGCCGAAACAGAAGGTTGTGTAGATCAGGAACGTCGATCATACCACGGAGCACCTTGCACATTGTTGCTGTCTGATCGTACGCTCTTCTGGTCTGTAGGGAATTGTACCCAAGACACCCTTGGAGAAACCTAGTTGGGTACATATATGGGTAATACCCAAATTCTCGCTTGTACTGAGACCTGAGAAACGCCTTTTGCACCTTTTCCAGTAACAGTTCGTACGTACTTTCGTTCGGGTTCCAGACGGAACTGCTTGACTCTAGCTTGCTCCGCACTAGAGCCCCGAACAGAAGCCGCACAACACTGTCACTGCGAAAGTCTCGGGCCTTTCTCAGCACAAAGCCAAGTCTTTGAAAGGACTGCTTGGCGACCGTAGTGATGTGGTCGTGAAATGTGAGTTTTCGGTCAAAAGTTACTCCTAAATCCTTGATTATCGTTACTCTAGAGATCATGTTGCCATGAATCGAGTAATCAAAGCATACTGGGTTTTTCTTTCGACCGAAAGTACATACTTTATCCTATTAAAGGATGGCACAGATCTGAGTATTCAACAAGTCTTAACGTAATCTTCCTACGATCGCTCAAGCGCCGCTGATGTAAATCATGATTTTTGACCTGGCGCGCGAACGACGCCTTATTTATCCTATTAGGATGGTACAGATCTCGGTATTCAACAAGTCCTATCGTAATTTTCCTACCATCGCTCAAGCGCCGCTGATGTAAATTACAATAATAGTCATTATGTATGCCATCCATTCACGTAACTGTACCGCCATATAAGCTGGTATTAGCGAGGAAGTGACGGTTAGTCCTGCCCAGTGTGCCCAGTGTATGGTGTAATGTCAACTGTGATGGGTGTGCTTAAACGAGGTATGTCGTAGGTAGGATTACCTTGATAGTGACGATTCGATTGTTACAAATCCATACTCCATACTAATATTATAAATTCGAAAGTAACTCTGTCTATTCTGTTACCTTTTCATGCCTAAACAGCTGAACGGATCTTCGACTATTTTGGCAGCATTTGAAAGCTCGCTGTGCTTTTCTTTTCAAGCAGGAAGGGTCCGTAACATTTTTAGTGATGTCAAATAACCTAACGTAACATATCGATAGAGACCCGGTGTAGTAATCAATGTAGGTAACTAACTACCTAGGATATAAAAAAGGTCGCGCTCAGTGAGAACGGTAGCAGGTAGGTAGATAGATGTCTCAGTTCAAATTCTGAGTCATATTGAAGTTTTGGTACCCAAAAGACATCATTGTCTTTCTCTTTCGACTGCAATTACGTTCGCTTGTTTATAAAAAAAACACCCTTATACAGCGCGTGACCCAGGAACGGGGCGTGCGTGACCCATAAATAACTCTTTCACTGCCCACAATGCACATCCCCATGCACATCCCTACGTTCAAATGCGCGGTTCTAAGGCTGGGCGCGACTTAAATAAATGTAGTATCATAAAAAAGTCCCCAGTAATTATACAGTGTGTTATTTGAACGGGACAGTAAGGCTGTTGTGAGTTTTTTTTGAAAATCATAGGAAACAGCCTATTATTATATTTTTATAAATTTTACTCATTTTTAGAAGTTACTCTTGCGTGATCTTAATAAATTCATAATTATTAATGTCACGCATTTTTATTAATATACGTACACTAGTTACAATCATTACACAAACCTACTAAAATATTTTGTTGTAGGAAAAAACTTAGTTTCAAAAGAAAGTTTTCCTATTATGTAGTCAATTTTCAAATAGAAACGAATTGCATCTATTCATTGACAAGATGTAAGTAAGCATCCGCAGTGAGTCAACATTCACGGTCAGCGCGCGGCTTGCGTAAACATGATTTTGTTTCCCTCCCTCTGAATTATTCTGAAGCACGCTTCGATGTACTCAACGGGGCATGCTTTCAGGGCCTTGGTGCTCCAAGGCCCTAGTTTTGTTCCAAATGGCTGGTGTAGTGAAGCCAGTAGATTCCGCAATTGCCGAATTGCTAAAAAGTAAAACAGAAAACAGTCTCATCATCAGAACAGCTAAATGTATTATAGGTAAGAGACCTATGGCTTAGAAGTCAGTCTGTATAATTGTACTGGGAACTAGAAGTACAGTTCCGTAGATTGCATATTAGTAGAAAAGCTCTTAGTTTAAAAGTTAAATTACCCATGCGTCCACGGACACGGACGTGTCCTCGCTGCTGGCTGAACCTGCGGCGCGCCCTTTGGTTCGCACCGCAAACACTGCTCAGAACGGTCTGAACTCTGAATGGGCGGTACAGTACAATGCCTAGTAGTTAGCATCCGCACTCCGCAGTGAGTGAGTGAGTGAGTGAGTGTCACTGTCACGGTGAGCGCCGGCCCGCGCCGCTGCGCTTGCGTCAACATGCTCTTGTTTCCTTCGTCCAGGATCACGCTCCAGCTCCATTGAGCGCCAAGGCCCTAGAATCTAGTTCCTTTGTTCCGAATAGTGTTGTGAAGGCGTTGCTTTCCAATGCTGCTGAATTGAAATGACTTATCTAGTTTTAACTTAGTACAGAACATCACACTAATATTATAAATGCGAAAGTTGGATGAATGGATGGATGGATAGATGGATGGATGTTTGTTACGTCTTCACGCCAAAACTACTGAACAGATTGAGCTGAAATTTTGCATCGGTGTAGCTCTAAGCCTGGAATCAAACATAGGCAAACATACTTTTTATCCATTAAAACAGTTCCCATGGGATAGAAATAACCTTTGAACGTTTCCATAGATATAACGCGTGCGAAGCCGCGGGCATAAACTAGTCTCTGTATAAATGTATCGCGAGCTGTAAAATACCGTAGAGTTCGTTTTAGTTCTAAAGTACTAGTATTCGTTTTTAGGGTTTTGAAGATCGAAGATCGGTTTCAAAACCCTTAATTATGGTCTCGCTTTGTTTGTCCTTTTTTCCCTCCTTAAAACTCAAAAACTATAGCAGCTATCAACTTGAAATTTAAAAATAATAAAACATTTCGTGCGCCTGTACAGATTTAGAGAAAAATAAATGAAAATGAATATTTTCCATACAAATTGTGATGCCGAAATTTGAAAAGATACCTACAGAGTCATATGGGGTATCAAATTAAAGGTATCATTTTGTACATTTCAAAATATTTGTAGGTTTCATACTTTTTAAAATATTTCCAAAAAAGTCGAAAAAGTACCCATTCCCCCCCTATCTCCGAAGATTGCAGAGCGATTCATGTTAAATGTATGGAGCGTTTATAGATATAGAGCTATATTTTATAGGAAAAATATAGAGAAGTTTGTAAAAAGAACACTTTTTGAAAAATGGTCAAAAAGGGGGGGAATAATTTTCAAAAGGGGGGGCTACCTCACCGAATGGGGTATCAAATGAAAGGTATCGGTTTGGACATTTCAAACAGTTTTTGAAATTTTAAAGAAATTTGAACATTTTACAGGTTCATACTTTTTGAAATATTTTGAAAAAAGTTGAAAAAATACCCATTCCCCCCCCCCCCCTATCTCCGAAGTTTGCAGAGCGATTCATTTAAAATGTATGAAGCGTTTGTAGATATAGATCTATATTTTACAGGAAAAATATAGAGAAGTCTGTAAAAAGAACACATTTTGAAAAATGGTCAAAAAGGAATAATTTTCAAAAGAGGGGCTACCCCACCGAGTGGGATATCAAATGAAAGGTATCGGTTTGGACATTTCAAATCAGTTTTTCAAATTTCTGTAGGTTTCATATCTTTTTGAAATATTTTGAAAAGTCGAAAAATTTACTATTACCTACCTTTAACCGAACCACCCATTTAACCGAAGCATGCAGAGAGATCCATCTGAAATGTAACCTACATTACCTACTATTCTTAGGTATTCGTTAAATGCGAAGTCTCTAACCGGTACTTATGGTACATACCTATTTGTTGGCAAACGTTCAAAACCCTCGGCGCGCGAGTTACACTCGCACTTGACGGATCTTGTTTAAATTATCTGTTTTTTTTTCTATTTGTATAAAATGCGGACGAGGTTGTATCTCCCAGTTATATTCCGTCCACGCATTTATTTTCTTTGGCTGAATGAAAGAATGCAATAGTTGTGAACAACCACACTGACAGCGGCCTAGTCCAACTACACAGCTAGCTACAACTCGCTCTTAGGTAGCCTAAGATATAAGATATAGGGTTCCTTAATAGTTCTTACTACCTTAGCTTAGTTACTCGTACCTAGATGTTAGTTTCCCTAAAATTTTTCAATTATACAAATAAACAATTTTCAATTTCAATTTCAATTTTCGTCTGGAAGTAATCTCTGCAAGCGATAAGACCGCCAATTGCAGGATACGATAGTTAGTCTTTAAGAACTTCCTGTAGGTACCTAACTTTAGAGTAATGTTTCCTGCAACAAAGCTTTTATGATTAATTTATAATTATTATTTATTAAAAAAAAATAGACACGTAGTCTGTCATCTCGATATACATCGAAGCTTTCGTAAGTCCCGATATTTTCTAGTCGACCGGTTTTCATCACTATTTAAAAAATAAACTGACTATGAAATATTTCATTCTTTCATTCAGGCATAGAAAATAAATGCGTGGACGGAGTGATAGCTATTTTTAGGTATACAAAAGTGGTCAGCTAAGTCAAACTGAATTGCTGTTTAGATTTGACTACCGCACCGGTAGAATGTTAACTTACTCTAATGACATCATACCATCTGCATCGTGTGAATAACCTGCGATATTGGACGACATTCGTCACCCTCTTGTTGAGATGAATGATCTAACTTCACGAGATATGACGTGACGTGACTTAAGGCGAGGTTATCCAAGAACTTTAGGCATTTCGCGCTACCTCAGCCCCCCCCATGTTTAGCGCGCGACGTATTCATTTACGCTCCCGACAGGCCTTGCGCTACGCGCCGCGCGCGGACCAAGCGTGACCGCGTAAGATATCTTAGTGCCACAGTATAGCAAATCCAGCAGTAGGTACAGGTACGTACATATGTTATGTACTTACTAACTGCTGTTACCTACTATTAATAACAATTTTACCAATATTTTCATTACTTTTATGTCTAGATCTAGGTACAGTCACAATGCTAGGTCATTAAAATATAAAATTAGTCCAGTCACTTTTCGACTCGGCAACTAGAACATTGAGGTAAAATATACAACTTGTACAAGTAACATTTATATTTATTTTGAAGAACAACACTTTTTTACTAAGTACTTCTGCCTACTTTAATTATTTTTCTAATCTTATTTATATACAATTAAAAAAAAGATTTCATGTCTGATAAGATAATATACAATTTACATACAATTTCATGAATTTTAGTGCATCTATGGGTATTAAAATTCATGAAATTGTAGCCGCCTAGATTTGCATAGACCGAACTGGATACGAGGTTGGTTTGGACTTTGAATTTGACCCATGTGTTTACATGGCCCTGGCTGCATAGGTATGTCTATATTTTCGTCATTTTCTTTTAAAACTATGTCGTTTGGCAGCGACTTTCTCCCAATTTTCATAAACAACGTCTTGTAAACATGAGTAATATTTTTGGGAAAAACAGGCACATTCTTAGCAGAAAGTATTTCTTCGCATTGTGCAAATCCAATGCCAGCAGCTATGATTCCAGTGATTGCAGCAACATTTGCATCGACGTACTCTCGCAATCCTGTCCGTTTTTCTCCAATTCAATTGAAATGTCCTACTTTGCAATCAAATAAATTCATTAAGTTGCGCTTTTTTTGAAGTTGTGACATAAGGTAATTTATATATACGATTCGCCGTCCACTTGTAGATTTATATTCATTTCCTTTGTTGTGTTGTTCAGAGTTGTGAATTTTCAGAGAATAGTTGTCGATTTCCTCCATCCTAAGAAAAAGTGTTTTTTTTACAATTGAAAAGAAAACATTTACGTAGGTAGGTACCTACTCAGTGTCCTCGTAATCTGGGCGTTTTGTCGCCGCGACAGCTCGACGACTAGAAGCTGCGGCCGAAAATATTCGTACAAGTCGTTAATTTTGTTCAATGCTCCGCACACTTGACGTTCGGGTCGGGAGTCGGTTGCAGACTCCCTTTCACACCAGTGTGACACAGAAGCATTTTTTTCCTCACTGTCACAACAGTGTGACACAGAAGCAAAAACCATATACGGTGTGACACAATGGAAAATTATGACGGGGCGGGAGATAATAATCGCTTCCGTGTAACACTGGTGTGACTATGACATAAAAAATAGTTCTGCGTCAAACTGGTGTGACAGAAGAGTCCGCAATCGCAAAGTCGAATAGCGAGTAGACGCGGCCACAAAATGCCCATTTGTGTAGTGTAGTAGTGTGCGAACACTACTACACTAAAATATATAAATAATAATATAAATAATATATAATATAAATAGTAAAATATTCGTCGCTTAGATATATGTATGTACATTGTAGGTAGGTAGATATTTAGGTAGGTAGGTGTAGGTAGGTGTAGATAGGTATAGATATGTAGGTACCAGCTTAGGTAGGTTTTGTAAAAGTTATTGAAAATTGGAATAGGACAATGTCTGTCGGGTCAGCTAGTTAGTGTATCGAATAAAATACTTACGTGGAGCTATAGATAGAAGAATCAGTTGTTTAGGCCTGAGCAACACCAGTGGCTTTGTTTCTTCTCATTGAAGCACTGTTTGCAGTGCTTCAATGAGTGAATGAATGTTTCTTACAAAGCCGTAAAACGTAGAATGTCTACCTTTTATTTTGATAAAAGGTAGACATTCTACGTTTAGACTTCGCATCATTGTTATAGAGTGTGTAGGAAACAAATGACTTTGATATATGCACTGAAGCTATTTGAAATACGTAGTACCTAAGTCATTTATTCACACTTACACACTATAGGTATTCTATAATAATAACTAATTTTTATAAGTCATTTTAGTAATAGTTGATAAGTGTTAGGTTACTTGATGACTGATAATAAAATACAATAGATACATATTTTTTAGTATACATAGAAACTACACAGAACACTCGGAACAAATATTTGCAGATCGTATAAACATTTGTTCCGAGGCGGGAATCAAACCCGCAACCTCCTGCGTCGCAGGCGGACCTTACCTCGCCGCGCCATATCTGTTGCCAAAAATAATTACAAATTCTATTTGTTGTTTGTTACAAATCACTTACCTTACCTACCTACTATATTTTTTTATACTGTGGGATTGTAGGTAGGGAACAATTGTTTGGAACTTAGCGGCATTGTAGAAAATCATTTATACGCATATCGTAAATAAATATTATACCTTCATTCATTACATAGGTGCATGGACCGAACTGGATACCTACATAATTATGTGAGTGACAAAGAAACTATTTCTTTGTGTAAGTACCTAATTAGGTAGGTACCTATCTACAAAATATAACTTTTATTACTTTGGTACCTACATACCAACAATCTGATAAAATACATAGGTAACGAGAAGTATCTACTTAGCATTTTACGAGTTACAATTTTCTATGTTGTGTCTTAGGTTTCAATTTTCTACTATTCTTGTTGCTACCCATAATTTTTATCTGCACTGCATCAATTTGAAACGCGGGGGGAATTTTTGGGAGACAAACGGCGTGCGTCCAACCTCGAAGACGTCTCGGCGGGCACTGACCGCCCGGCGCGAGCGCCTGAACGGGTAGATTTTGATAGTTTTCTTCCACAGAGATTAATAATAACTAATTTATAATTTTTTTTTTTACAATTCCCTAGTAAATCTTATGCCCTATCTTTTGATACAACTTAGACATGATTTCAAGAAGAAACCTCGTAGTAACAACCGTTTGAAAATCAATTTAGTGTCATCTTTGTGATTTTTTTTTATCGAGAAAATTTTTATTATTCATGTTTCTATCTTTACAAAGCGCTAGTGTATATGTTCAACTTTAATAAAATATTTTCTTTTCGTGGTACTTTTACATTTCAGTAGAGATACAGTTGTTTAAAAAACCTAAAAGTTCGTCCGCACTCAAACTACCCCGCCTTAAGTAGTATTTACACACGGGCTTACTTAGTTTGGTAGCTGTGTGGTGCCGGCTTAGAATTCGCACCACCCTAACTCTTCCCGCGGGTGTCATAAGAGGTGACTATGGGATATTCACCGGGGGCGGGCAGCAGCGCCCCCTGCAGAACAAATCTACCACTGAACTGCGATCCCCAACCCCTGCACTACCCCCCATGTGATAAAAGCCAATAAGGCGCTCATCAGGGGGAGGCCTGCGTCCAGTAGTGGACCTATACAGGCTGTTGAGGTTGAGGCGTTTACTTGGTTGTGAAACCACAACCTCGCGTGTAAATACTAGCTTAGAATGTATACCACGTGAACTCTCCCCGCGCGCACAGCCGCGGGTGTCGTATCGTAAGAGGCGACGACAAATCCAGCAGCAATCGGGCAGCAGCGCCCGCCCCCTACAGAACTGACCCATTACCGAACTGCGATTGCCAACCCGCCTCTCAAATGTATCTATTATGACTAAATTTGGCAAGCGCCTATGTCCAGCAGTGGACGTGATTGGGCTGAGATACTATGATCTGATGGGTGGTAAATGGGTACAAAATTCCCTTTGAAACAGAGGTTACGCGGCCGCGGTACGGTGATTTAGTTTGTCATTGTGGTATGGTAGGTATTCTGTATGGTTATGTCAAAACGTAATAGGAACGTGAGCGTTAGGTATTCTGCTCTTTTAATAATTGCGTAAAAACTTTTATGCACAATGCAGCGTCCCTTCCAATTCTTTGAAAAAAAATGTGAATGTCCTAAATGTGTTTCAACATTTAGGGGTTCCTAAGAATTTGCAATGTATACCTTACATGAGCCCCTAAGTGATTTCGACGTGGGGTGCCCTTTCTAACCTCCGACGCAAAAAGAGAGGGGTGTTATTAGTTTAACGTGTCTGTCTGTGTATCTGTCTGTGGTATCGTAGCTCCCTAACGCATTAACCGATTTACGTTTAGTTTTTTTTGTGTCATAGATATTTTTTTGTGTTCTTAGCCATGTTTCATGAAAATATGTCGGGAGATTTTAGAAATTTTTAATTTTGTTCTTGTTAGTAAATAAGTTACATTTGTAGGAAATAGTAAAAACACATGCCATTTTATCACGCGCGACCACCTTAAGTCGTAAGGTCCAATCTCTAGTGGTAAATCGATAATTAGGTAGGTATCTATTTACTATCAAAAACGTGTAACATTTCGCCACGGAACAGAATTTATTTATTTATTTATTGTCTTAGTACAGAATTACTATTCTAATTACACTAGTCATACACGAATAATTAAATGTTACATTTTATATAATTCAAAGATAAAATCAATATATAATCATAATCAATATATAATCAATATATAGAATATCCTAACCTTACCATTCCGACGCGAATAAACACGAACAACAATGTCCTACCTAGTGCTTTTTCCTTGGGCCGCGATCACGGTGTGGTAAGGCACGGCATTACGGATCAAACGTTAGCAGTTGAAACGTTCCGGGGCGCGTTCACAGGCCGGCATCGGACACTCCGCACTAGCCCCATCAATGGATTGAAATAAAAAATCAGTACCGCATGGAGAGGAGTGTCGGCAATGCCGGCGAGGATATGAGCAATGAGCTCAACCAAAATCGACTAGCTTATCAATTAACACCGTGTAGATAAAACTGTTAAATTGCCCATATAATTGAACTATTCTCTCGAGACAAGGTCATCCAATTTAACGGTTGATTGACGAAATAGATGAGTTTTTCAAACTCAACAAACTTTTTTTTATTTTTTTGTGTGTTACTCCAATCACGTGATAGAGAATTAGGTACCTATTTAATAGAAGTGTATCTTTAGTAGACATTTTGACGACTCATCATAATCAGCTCACTGCTGTGCTGTGTATCAGGCCTCCTCTTTAGTTGTTTTTATTAGACGGTCCTGTTCTTTATTAGATGGACCTGTGCGATCTTCATGCCACCGGCGCCCGGCGATATACAATAATAATAATAACTTTATTGAGAAGAATAAAGAATAAAAGAATAAAATAAATTTATTTGTGCAGTCAGACTTACAACATTGAGCAAAAAACAAGCATTTTCACAATAGAGACACATTAAATTACAATAATTAGAGACTAGCTTGATATATTTAATAAAAAATTGTACATTAAGTACTTAATCAAAAAATGTTTGTAATATTACCCACCTGCATCTGAAAGTAATCTTCAGTCCATCCATACTACGACCGATGCGGCGCAGCGGGCGAAGGTCCGCCTGCGGCGCAGGAGGTTGCGGGTTCGATTCCCACCGTGGGACAAATGTTTGTACGATCTACAAATATTTGTTCCGGGTGTTCTGGTCGTTTCTATGTATTATAAAAAATATCTATCTATGTAATGTCTACCATACATACCATCCTTGATTATGACCCATAACACAAGCTCTGCTTAGCTTGGGGCTAGATGATGCTGTTTGAATTGTCTAACATTATTTATTTATATTTATTAATTTGTTTGTTCAGGTGAGCTCGTGACGGGTGCGGCCCACAGCGTAGTGATGCTGACGCCGCTGAGCGAACGAGACAGGGGCAGGTTCGGATCCCTGTTCGTCACCAACTACAAGCTTACCTTTGTGCCTTTGGAGAGCTCGCATGTTGATGTAAGTTTATATAACAAAGATAAGGTAATGTTAGGTACTTCGTAACTTCACGCAGAAAAGTCTCCAATTCTGTAAAGCAAACTGAAATGAGGATAGAGGTCATTTATAGCTCTTTAGACGGTTCATCGCTGTTCACATCGTGGTCGAATCAAATCAATCGAATCAAATCATTTATTCGCAGGAATGTACAAATGGTCTTAATAATAATGTTAACTCCAATACATTCTGCCTCGTCGAGGAGTGCAAAATTAAAATTTTAGGCTTTATAAAAGTAATATGTCAAAGATTAATACCATTCAATTCGCTAAAGCTAGCATTATACATTTCAAAATGTGTGTGAATTTTTTTTGTCGGTTAGTACCTACGTCAAAAAAAAAGTTTTATATTCAAAATATTCCTTTATCTCATAAAAACATCTCTCCAGTAATCACACTTCGAATTTAATTTTGAAAAAATTTATAATAATTTTGAGAAAAAGAAAAAGTCGAACAAATACGGTACATGGTTACACAAATAGTTCATTTGATTTAGGTAGGTACATATTTTATCTAGACACACGGCAGACTGTTGGCCACATTCGGAAAGAATCTGGCGACGCGACGCAGATAGATAGAACCAAAGCGTAAAGGGCTCTTTTCACTGGTAGTGCGTCAATTGGCGAGCTGGGTGAGCAAAAAAAAGACATTTTAGATTGTAGCCTCAACAAGGCAAAACGTTAATTTCAGCTCGCAGAGCGCTAGCCATCTTGCTCGGGCTCGTCTAAGTCTCGGAGGATAAGTACTCGAGCTGAAATAAACTTTATCGCGATGAGTCTACAATTTAAAATGATTTTGCTATCCCAGCTAGCCAAGCAACCACACTGCCAGTGTAAATAAAATACCCCTTTATGAATAGTATAATTGATCCCCCACCCCAGGAATACTGTCAACGCAACCACCTGCTCGGCGCGTACGACCTGCCGCTGACATGCGTGGGCGCAGTCTGGCTCACGGACGGCGGGCCGGTGCGGCGCAGGCGGCTCATGCCGTACGGAGATATGCCTGCCAAGGTGAAAGGACTGCAGGTTATATGTAAAGTAAGTACCTACTTAGTCCCGAAGAAGTACCTACCATAGACTAACTACTATATCTAATAACCATACTCATGCATAACCTAGACTCTTATATAGGCTGAGACCAAACGAGTGGACTTTTTTGAGTCGAGATGCGAGAGCCGCGTAAAATGAGTCGCTTGATGCAAGTCCTGTTTTGTAATACGATCATTTGTCATTTATCTTGAAAGCACGCTTTTAGACGACTCACAAGTCATAACTCGAAAAATTACGTTTGGTCTCCGACGCATGCGTTTCGATAACTCAGAAAGTACCTTCAGGGGAGTAATCAAGTCATCTCAAAGTACATCGCACTTTGAGATAACAGTTGATTCTTTCATTGAACGGAGCACGTTAAACCTGCGCGAGTGGAGTTAGTTTTCGATCGGGGTTTCCTCAGCCGAGTTCCAGTGGATTAAAAGTCGAGGTTGGCCGAAGAAATAAAGTTATTGAAAAGTGAAATGTAAACCACAACTACAGCGACTGTCTAAGCGCTGGCTGATAGTGGGAAACCCCTCGGAATAGCAACTTACGTTCCTAGAATTAGAAAATTATTTGTTGTTAACTTGTATCATAGGTATTTTTGATAACAGTACAACTTGTAAAGCTTGTCCTTATTAGACATACAATAATAGTGTCAAGTTATTACAGACAGCGTCAGAATTAATGAATGAAATAAAATGAAATAAAAACACATGCAGGTTTAAATCCATACCTGTAAATCGTAGGAGATTTTAAAGTCGCAAATAAATTATATTTTTAATTAGGTTCCTAACACAAAAACAGGACGAATATGTAAAAAAAAATTCTCATCTGCATTGTGTTATGCAGGGGGGTTACTTAATTCTGACGCTGTCTGTACAACAGACAAGAGCTTTTACAATAGACCGGTATGTTGGAATAGGAATGGGAGACATAAGCCCAGTACCAGTAATACAGCCAGCTCATTCATTTGATTACTGAACAAATACCAATCCAATTGATCTTACAATCCAAGATTGAAACCAAGACCAAACCGTTTTTTAAATATTTATTTACAGGCTGATTAAAATAAATAAATAATGTGCAAAATCCACACAGAATCATCCAGGAAGCCCCAAAGTAAAGCAGAGCTTGTGTCATGCGTCCTAGACAACTGATATAATTAAAACAATGGTTAGGAACAAAAATGTGCAGATCGTAGAAGCCTTTGCCCGAGCAACCGAACCCGCAACGTCATGCGTCGCAGGCGGACCTTCACCCGCAGCGCCACCGAGGTCGCCGAAATCAATTCAGTTTCACATTCATCCTATGGAAATAAAGATATTTTGATTTGTACTTTATCTAATCTATGCGATGCCGATGACTCACCGTGACTCTGAGGAATGTGACATTGCTCGTTAGAACCAGATATAGGAAAATAAACCATTCACACATACGCCCAGTGCGAAATTATCAGCTGACTGTGAACCTTATTTCTGTTGAATAAGATAACAAATGTTTTGACTGGCTGTTGAGCTAGGCAGTGACAATATGGTAAAGCAGTTAAAAATTGTAATCTTTTTATAGCATTTCGTTATTATCTTGTCATGTGTTGTAGTATTTTGAACCGAGGCACATGGCTTGTTTTAAATGCTCGAAAAACATAGACAGCGAGTTAACTTTCAGAAAAATAAAAGCAGACCCATTTCTTGCCAAACAAAAATACACACCTTTAACATTTTCCGAGTTTTTTAGGGTTAAAAACTGCCAATCATTTAAATGGTACGAGAATCGAACCAGTGGTGATTCTTTCACACCAATTTGGTGTGGCTTTGTGTTAAAGAGAACGAACAGAACACGCTCCAAGTCATCAATTAACGACATTCAAATTACACATAATCTGCTAACTCTCATAAAGCTTTAAACTCTCAGACTGTAATGTATAACCTATATCGGAGATTTTCCTTTTCTTTCCAGAACATGAAAGTGCTAACATTCAGTTTCGCGAAGTCTCCAGTCGACCACGGCCGGAAGATAACCCTGGCGCTGATGCACCACGCGTTTCCGAAACGACACGACCTGCTGTTTGCCTTCGAGTGTCGAGAAGAGTACCACATGCACCTGCCGCCTGACATGAACATGTTCCAACGGCCCGGGGACTGGAAGAGGGAGCTGGAACGGTGCGAGTGTCCGCATTGGAGGATCACCTGTATCAACGGGACTTCAGGTGAGTTTACAGTGTATCAACACCGCACCGTGACTCCCGCCCAGTTACAGCATGAACGGATCCCGCGAGGAGGTTTTGTGCAGGCAATAAAACCGTAAGAGTGTGGAGAGGAGTACCATCTGCACCTACCGCCTGACATGAACATGTTCCAACAGCCCGGGGACTGGAATTCCCCGGGCTGTGCCGTTCTAATGTTATGATGTGTAAGCATATTTGTAACGAAGTTTCAAAGAAAAGTTGCGAGAGTTTTGTTGACAAGTTTTTTGTCAACTATGCAAATTACCGGATAGCGCAGGACCGGTCATTGTTATATAGGATATAGAAAGGGAGCGTAGGGCGTTGTCGGTGAGGTGTAATATGGTGGCTCGCAGATTCGCACGTTGTACAACGCCAGTCAAAATAACTCTCTTTAAGGCGTATTGTACTTCTTTTTACACGTGCAGTCTGTGGGCCAGATATACACTAAAAGCCTACAACGCCTTACGCGTCCAGTATAATAACGGCTTCAGGATGTTGTTGGGGCTGCCGCGATACTGTAGCGCATCAACCGCGGATGTTCGCGGACGCGCACGTGGATGGGTTCCACGCAATCATGCGCAAGCGGGTCGCATCCGCATGGTGGGCCGCATGCGAAGCAGCTCCGACAGCCTGCTGGCCGCCGTGGCGCAGGACCTCCGCTCCGGTATCATGGGCCACTGGATGATGATGCTGAAACCGGTATCATCGCTGGTGGCTCAATGATGCCACATTGATATGCTTTATTTAATTTAATTTAATTTGATTGTGTACTTTTATTATTATTATTATTATCATTATTATTATATTATATTAAATTGAAATTTGTAATTGTGTATTGTATTTATAAAAATGTGTATGGATTTATGTCTGAAATAAATGATTTTTATTTTATTTATTGTGGCGATCTTTAGGGAGGCCTATATCCGCCTTTCGGCTGAAATGATGATGATGATATAACGCTAAACGCATGTTTGTTTCAGACGCCTTCATGCTGACTGCAGGCGAGACCCTAATAGTCCCGCGCTCGGTCCTGGACTACTCGCTCATAGAGTCGGCGCGTCAGTTCCGCGGGGGCCGGGTGCCGCTCTGGGTGTGGGGGCGGCGGGAGGGCGCGGCGCTCCTGCGCAGCGGGGAGCTGCTGCACACCGAGCAGGCTGCGGCGGCCGAGAGCGTGCTCTTGGAGCAGGTAATGTGTGTCAGCGAGCAACCGGGGCAGGGCCGGGCCTGGCGGGCGGCGGGAGGGCGCGGCGCTCCTGCGCAGCGGGGAGCTGCTGCACACCGAGCAGGCTGCGGCGGCCGAGAGCGTGCTCTTGGAGCAGGTAATGTGTGTCAGCGAGCAACCGGGGCAGGGCCGGGCCTGGCGGGCGGCGGGAGGGCGCGGCGCTCCTGCGCAGCGGGGAGCTGCTGCACACCGAGCAGGCTGCGGCGGCCGAGAGCGTGCTCTTGGAGCAGGTAATGTGTGTCAGCGAGCAACCGGGGCAGGGCCGGGCCTGGCGGGCGGCGGGAGGGCGCGGCGCTCCTGCGCAGCGGGGAGCTGCTGCACACCGAGCAGGCTGCGGCGGCCGAGAGCGTGCTCTTGGAGCAGGTAATGTGTGTCAGCGAGCAACCGGGGCAGGGCCGGGCCTGGCGGGCGGCGGGAGGGCGCGGCGCTCCTGCGCAGCGGGGAGCTGCTGCACACCGAGCAGGCTGCGGCGGCCGAGAGCGTGCTCTTGGAGCAGGTAATGTGTGTCAGCGAGCAACCGGGGCAGGGCCGGGCCTGGCGGGCGGCGGGAGGGCGCGGCGCTCCTGCGCAGCGGGGAGCTGCTGCACACCGAGCAGGCTGCGGCGGCCGAGAGCGTGCTCTTGGAGCAGGTAATGTGTGTCAGCGAGCAACCGGGGCAGGGCCGGGCCTGGCGGGCGGCGGGAGGGCGCGGCGCTCCTGCGCAGCGGGGAGCTGCTGCACACCGAGCAGGCTGCGGCGGCCGAGAGCGTGCTCTTGGAGCAGGTAATGTGTGTCAGCGAGCAACCGGGGCAGGGCCGGGCCTGGCGGGCGGCGGGAGGGCGCGGCGCTCCTGCGCAGCGGGGAGCTGCTGCACACCGAGCAGGCTGCGGCGGCCGAGAGCGTGCTCTTGGAGCAGGTAATGTGTGTCAGCGAGCAACCGGGGCAGGGCCGGGCCTGGCGGGCGGCGGGAGGGCGCGGCGCTCCTGCGCAGCGGGGAGCTGCTGCACACCGAGCAGGCTGCGGCGGCCGAGAGCGTGCTCTTGGAGCAGGTAATGTGTGTCAGCGAGCAACCGGGGCAGGGCCGGGCCTGGCGGGCGGCGGGAGGGCGCGGCGCTCCTGCGCAGCGGGGAGCTGCTGCACACCGAGCAGGCTGCGGCGGCCGAGAGCGTGCTCTTGGAGCAGGTAATGTGTGTCAGCGAGCAACCGGGGCAGGGCCGGGCCTGGCGGGCGGCGGGAGGGCGCGGCGCTCCTGCGCAGCGGGGAGCTGCTGCACACCGAGCAGGCTGCGGCGGCCGAGAGCGTGCTCTTGGAGCAGGTAATGTGTGTCAGCGAGCAACCGGGGCAGGGCCGGGCCTGGCGGGCGGCGGGAGGGCGCGGCGCTCCTGCGCAGCGGGGAGCTGCTGCACACCGAGCAGGCTGCGGCGGCCGAGAGCGTGCTCTTGGAGCAGGTAATGTGTGTCAGCGAGCAACCGGGGCAGGGCCGGGCCTGGCGGGCGGCGGGAGGGCGCGGCGCTCCTGCGCAGCGGGGAGCTGCTGCACACCGAGCAGGCTGCGGCGGCCGAGAGCGTGCTCTTGGAGCAGGTAATGTGTGTCAGCGAGCAACCGGGGCAGGGCCGGGCCTGGCGGGCGGCGGGAGGGCGCGGCGCTCCTGCGCAGCGGGGAGCTGCTGCACACCGAGCAGGCTGCGGCGGCCGAGAGCGTGCTCTTGGAGCAGGTAATGTGTGTCAGCGAGCAACCGGGGCAGGGCCGGGCCTGGCGGGCGGCGGGAGGGCGCGGCGCTCCTGCGCAGCGGGGAGCTGCTGCACACCGAGCAGGCTGCGGCGGCCGAGAGCGTGCTCTTGGAGCAGGTAATGTGTGTCAGCGAGCAACCGGGGCAGGGCCGGGCCTGGCGGGCGGCGGGAGGGCGCGGCGCTCCTGCGCAGCGGGGAGCTGCTGCACACCGAGCAGGCTGCGGCGGCCGAGAGCGTGCTCTTGGAGCAGGTAATGTGTGTCAGCGAGCAACCGGGGCAGGGCCGGGCCTGGCGGGCGGCGGGAGGGCGCGGCGCTCCTGCGCAGCGGGGAGCTGCTGCACACCGAGCAGGCTGCGGCGGCCGAGAGCGTGCTCTTGGAGCAGGTAATGTGTGTCAGCGAGCAACCGGGGCAGGGCCGGGCCTGGCGGGCGGCGGGAGGGCGCGGCGCTCCTGCGCAGCGGGGAGCTGCTGCACACCGAGCAGGCTGCGGCGGCCGAGAGCGTGCTCTTGGAGCAGGTAATGTGTGTCAGCGAGCAACCGGGGCAGGGCCGGGCCTGGCGGGCGGCGGGAGGGCGCGGCGCTCCTGCGCAGCGGGGAGCTGCTGCACACCGAGCAGGCTGCGGCGGCCGAGAGCGTGCTCTTGGAGCAGGTAATGTGTGTCAGCGAGCAACCGGGGCAGGGCCGGGCCTGGCGGGCGGCGGGAGGGCGCGGCGCTCCTGCGCAGCGGGGAGCTGCTGCACACCGAGCAGGCTGCGGCGGCCGAGAGCGTGCTCTTGGAGCAGGTAATGTGTGTCAGCGAGCAACCGGGGCAGGGCCGGGCCTGGCGGGCGGCGGGAGGGCGCGGCGCTCCTGCGCAGCGGGGAGCTGCTGCACACCGAGCAGGCTGCGGCGGCCGAGAGCGTGCTCTTGGAGCAGGTAATGTGTGTCAGCGAGCAACCGGGGCAGGGCCGGGCCTGGCGGGCGGCGGGAGGGCGCGGCGCTCCTGCGCAGCGGGGAGCTGCTGCACACCGAGCAGGCTGCGGCGGCCGAGAGCGTGCTCTTGGAGCAGGTAATGTGTGTCAGCGAGCAACCGGGGCAGGGCCGGGCCTGGCGGGCGGCGGGAGGGCGCGGCGCTCCTGCGCAGCGGGGAGCTGCTGCACACCGAGCAGGCTGCGGCGGCCGAGAGCGTGCTCTTGGAGCAGGTAATGTGTGTCAGCGAGCAACCGGGGCAGGGCCGGGCCTGGCGGGCGGCGGGAGGGCGCGGCGCTCCTGCGCAGCGGGGAGCTGCTGCACACCGAGCAGGCTGCGGCGGCCGAGAGCGTGCTCTTGGAGCAGGTAATGTGTGTCAGCGAGCAACCGGGGCAGGGCCGGGCCTGGCGGGCGGCGGGAGGGCGCGGCGCTCCTGCGCAGCGGGGAGCTGCTGCACACCGAGCAGGCTGCGGCGGCCGAGAGCGTGCTCTTGGAGCAGGTAATGTGTGTCAGCGAGCAACCGGGGCAGGGCCGGGCCTGGCGGGCGGCGGGAGGGCGCGGCGCTCCTGCGCAGCGGGGAGCTGCTGCACACCGAGCAGGCTGCGGCGGCCGAGAGCGTGCTCTTGGAGCAGGTAATGTGTGTCAGCGAGCAACCGGGGCAGGGCCGGGCCTGGCGGGCGGCGGGAGGGCGCGGCGCTCCTGCGCAGCGGGGAGCTGCTGCACACCGAGCAGGCTGCGGCGGCCGAGAGCGTGCTCTTGGAGCAGGTAATGTGTGTCAGCGAGCAACCGGGGCAGGGCCGGGCCTGGCGGGCGGCGGGAGGGCGCGGCGCTCCTGCGCAGCGGGGAGCTGCTGCACACCGAGCAGGCTGCGGCGGCCGAGAGCGTGCTCTTGGAGCAGGTAATGTGTGTCAGCGAGCAACCGGGGCAGGGCCGGGCCTGGCGGGCGGCGGGAGGGCGCGGCGCTCCTGCGCAGCGGGGAGCTGCTGCACACCGAGCAGGCTGCGGCGGCCGAGAGCGTGCTCTTGGAGCAGGTAATGTGTGTCAGCGAGCAACCGGGGCAGGGCCGGGCCTGGCGGGCGGCGGGAGGGCGCGGCGCTCCTGCGCAGCGGGGAGCTGCTGCACACCGAGCAGGCTGCGGCGGCCGAGAGCGTGCTCTTGGAGCAGGTAATGTGTGTCAGCGAGCAACCGGGGCAGGGCCGGGCCTGGCGGGCGGCGGGAGGGCGCGGCGCTCCTGCGCAGCGGGGAGCTGCTGCACACCGAGCAGGCTGCGGCGGCCGAGAGCGTGCTCTTGGAGCAGGTAATGTGTGTCAGCGAGCAACCAGGGCCGGGCCTGGCGGGCGCACAAACGCATTCTCGAGACGAGGCGACATTGTTAACGTAGTGTAGGACGCCCTGTGGCGAGGTGGGATGAAGATCTTCCAAATAATGCTGGCAGATGCTGGATGCGGCAAGCTCTGGTGGTTATTAGAGGAGGCATTACGTTCAGCAGTGAACTAACTTGAATTCTGATGATGACGCTAGTAGGCTTTACAAAATAAAGAAAGAAAGAAAATTATTTAGTAAACACTACACTACTAATAAAATAAAAGACTACTTAGTGACACGTACAAAAACACAGATGAACATTAATACTAATACTAACACAAGTACACCTAAGTATTGCGTTGGTACTCAGTAGCACTCGGCAAGCCGACGAGCGCGCGTGGGTGCTCTCACAGGTCCTGTCCTGACTCAGCCTCTTGCTCTAACACAAAAACCTAGGGTAGGTAATTTGTGAAAGAGCGCTGGTTTTCAGTCAAAATCTTCATTGTATGTTGACAACTAGATAAGCGTAGCATAGTAAACCTTATCCCCCTGTAATAGAGCCTTCCCCCCAGGTCCGTCGCTCGCACCCGAAGCTGACGCCCCCCCACGTGCTCTACCTCTGCGGCAACACGTTCGTGAACAGCAACGGCGTGAATGTGCTACCGCCATTGCCGGCCCTACAGACGTCTTATAAAAAACTAGTCGAATTGTGTACGCCTACGACGTTAGGCGGGTTTTGGGTGAGTTTTTGTAATCTTCAACTTCTTGTGCGTCTCATGATATCATCGCAAGCTTTATGGAGTTAGCGATAACTTCTTTGTATATCAGTAGGCCTAGCACGGGGAATTTGTCTAGAGTATAAAAAAAAATTACGTCACATTGTCATCGAATGCGTAAAATATTTGAAACTCATTCCTTCAAAAACTTCAAAAAACTACAAAACGAAACAAAAAAAGCTAAAAACTGAGGGATTATTGAATTCATAATAAATAAACACATATAGGTAAAGAACCTACTACTACTTCTACTAATTACAACTTTATATTATTATTTATTTTATATGATTTTTTTGTAACATTTACTGAACTCAATATGTAAGTACGCTGGCTGTCATACTACCGATGATTGTGGATTTGATTTTCGCTAATTTCCTGTCTGTAATGTCCTGTCTAATGAATGATGCTATTTCGATTATTACGCCATGCCACTGTTTTTGTGGTTTCCCTTTACATTCCTTGCCTGTAGAGCCTATGACATAGTGCTTCAAGGATGCTTCAATATTTATTTATTGCGACCAAAGAAAAGGATATTTATATTTATAGACCCACGAATGACTAATAATAACGCAATTCAGGGAAACAACTTATTGAGAGTTATTCCCCCAAAGTGTTTACAAATATTTGTCATAGTGCCTATGTAATTGTAGCAACGTTTTCCTTATGAAACACTGTAGTGTACGTACAGACAGTGCAAGTTCAATGTACCTCCTAAATTGATAACTTATAAGTTGATAATTTATAAGATCTTTTTTGTACAACAGTTAACAATAAACATTTATGATTCTGAAGTTATATATTATTGTTTTTATTCTATATATCAAAAATAAAATGATTTGTGTATAAAGAATCCAGGTTACAATTTACCATCGGCCTCGGCACTAGGCAAAGCTCGTATCGCGGAGACCAGAAATATCCGTAACGCTAGCTAATTTCGATAATAATACGAAAAGTTAGAAAAGTAGAGTTGATTTTTTGATGTATTTAATCACAAATACTTCACTATTAATTATGTACAAAAAATCCAAACTAATATTAAAAATTCAAAAATAACTCTGTCTCTCTGCCTATTACCTTTTCACGCCTAAACGGCTGAACGGACTTCAATGAAATTAGACAGGGATGTAAATGGTGTCCCAGAGACGGAGATAGGCTACATAAAAACCGCGTGTGAAGGCGCGGGCAGCATCTAGTATGTGTATAATATTTTTTCCCTTGCAGATCCAAGATTCCCAGTACTACTCCATGGTGGAGGCGAGCCGCTGGCTGCGCCACGTGGCGAACTGCATCGCCTTCGCAGACGAGGCGGCGCAGCAGCTGTCGGACAATGTTACTGTAGTTTTACAAGAAGGTTGCTTTTGGATTTATTAAAAAAAAACATGTAGCTCTATTTGTATAGGATATCACACTAGAATCTTATTTTATTTTATTTTATTTACTAGCTGTACCCGCGACTTCGTTCGCGATTGCCTTACCTGCCGACTAATTAAGTTCACATTTAACAATAGTCTCTCATATAATGAAACGCCGCCGTGCAAAAAATCGTGTAGGGTCTACGGGGGATAGCATATTGTCATCTTCAATCCCATTCTTTATCCACACGACTTTTAGCTACGACTCGGCCAGCGTCAGTGTTAAGAAGTGTCCTACTCGTTTGACTTACTCACAGCTGGGGCCCTATTCTGCTATACTAATCGCTTCACTATGACAGGGCTATCATCACAGAATGACACGTTTTGGTATTCCACCTTGCATGAAAGAAATTATGATGAATGCAGATAGAGAGACGCGCGTCAAGTTTGAAACTACATATTAATTTATCTCGCGCACACTATCTGGAGTTTTATTAATCTAAGGATTCTACGTGATGATTCTGCGAAGATTCCATTGTCATACTGAAGCAATTGTTTTGCAGAATTGGGCTCCTGATCCATTTGACTGGACCACCGTAATTTTTTTCGTTAGTAGGTAGGTACAGTTGGCTGTGTACCACAATAAAAAATATTTTTCTGCGGTCCAGTTAGTTTAAATGGACCACAATAATTAATTAATTTAATTGTACTACCGAAGTTTGGTTGGACTAAGACTCCAACCAAACTTCGGTAGTACTGTTAACTGGACCAGCTAAACCACCATATATCATGTAAGGCAGGAACCTAACTTATTTTTCTAAATAGATAGGAACTTACCTACCCTTTATCTACTAATTTTTTTCTTCAATCTACAGATTATTTCATCAATCTACTGATTTTCTACTCGACTTTCTACTGATTTAGTCATATTCGATCTTGCAACACTGTTTCTCACAAAAAGAATGCATGAAATCGGACGACGCGTAGACCCTTCGTGATGCGCGGTTAAAGAATTCTACTTTTTCCTCTCTCCCAGGGGACCTTACTGAATTCCAGGATAAAATGTATTCCATGTCCTTTCTTGTAGTATGAACTCAAAACGTGCCAAGTTGCATTCCAACTCATTACCTATGTAGTTTCGGCGTGATGAGCGGTGAAGGAATTTAACTTTCATCCCCTCTGCCAGGGCAACCTTACTGAATTCCGGGATAAAATGTATCTTTCCTCATAGTACGAACTAAAATCACGCCGAGTTGCATTCGAATTCATTAAGTAGTTCCGTCGTGATGCGCGGTTAAAGAATTTTACTTTCATCCTCTCTCCCAGGGGAACCTTACTGAATTCCAGGATAAAATGTATCCCATGCCCTTCCTTGAACTCAAATTGTACCAATTCAGTCCAACTCATTCAGTAGTTTCGGCGTGATGCGCAGTGAAGGAAATTTACTTTCATCCCTTCTCCCCGGGGGAACCTTACTAAATTCTGGGATAAAATGTATCTTTCCTCGTAATATGAACTCAAATTATGCCGAGTTCCATTCGAATTCATTAAGTTGTTCCGTCGTGATGGGCGGTTAAAGAATTTTACTTCCATCCTCTCTCCCAGGGGAAAATTACTGAATTCCGGGATGAAATGTATCCCATGTCCTTCCTTGTAGTATGAACTCAAATCGTGCTAGGTTTCATTCCAACTCATTTAGCACTTTCGGCGTCATGCGCGGTGAAGAAATTTTACTTTTATCCCCTCTCCCAGGGGAACCTGACTGAATTCCGGAATAAAAAGTATCTATGTACTTCCTCGTGGTATGACCTAAAACCGTACCGAGTTTTATTTCAATACCTTTAGTAGTTCCGTCGTGATGCGCAGTTAAAGAATTTTACTTTCATCCCCTCTCCCAGGGAAACCTGACTGAATTCCGGGATAAAAAGTATTCTATGTCCTTCCTCGTAGTAGGACCTAAAATCGTGCAGAGTTTCATTTCAATACCTTCAGTAGTTTCGGCGTGATGCGCGTTTAACAAACAGACAGACAGACAGACAGACAGACAGACAGACAGACAGACATGAATGAATAAAATTGCAGTTTTGGCTTCAGTATCGATAATAGAGTGCCCTCCAAAAAAAAATTTCAAAATAACTTCAATGTACAGAATTGGACCTGTTACAGTTTTATTATAAGTATAGATTACACAAAATCCCCAGCTCTCCTAAATAAAAGTAACTTAACTTAAGAATATCACTTACAGCCAATAACAGGATAATAATTATAAATGCGAAAGTTTGGATGAATGTATAGATGGATGGATGTTTGTTACCTAACCAAAATTACTAATAGATTAATAGTACAATAACAATTAAATTACATATTTTGTTAGTTGTCGAAGTGCGGAGAATACCAGTGGGTATTCCGTATTGACTTGTCTATAATAAATTAATAGATGCTTGGATGTTTGTTACCTTGTTTTATAAAACGGCACCAGTCAATAAAATTCCTATACCGATTGATGAACGGGCATCATTAAAAAATATGTCTAAACGTTACTCATCTTGTCGAATGAAATGAATTAGATGTTCCCAAAAAATGAGCGTTAGTTTTGTAAGCGGCCTAGCCATTCTACAAACGGGCTAATTCAATGATTCGGCCGCGACAACCTCTTTATGCTTAAGAACTCAACGGGTCGGGCTGAAATGTTGTATAGTTGTGGTCCTCGAACGGGAATCACATGTAGTTTACTTTATACCCAGGAAAAGGCGTGCGGACATTCTAAAACGATGATTATTCCGCGTAGGTTTAGAAAAAAAATCTATAATGGACTATGTATCATTTGGAATAAAGTGCGATTTCTATCTCGTGTAGTTTAAGACCCTTGGCAAATAAAAAAATATAATATTTTTTCCTTTGCTGCACCACGGGTCTCAAATGGGCCTCGTGAGTATTCGGTCACTTTCTCCCCTCGGTGTAGAATGTAGGTAGTATTATTTATTTATTGATTGTCTTTCCAGGTGATGGCGTAGACTACTCAGCGGTGGTATCGTCGCTAACTCAGCTGCTGGTGGACCCTTACTTCCGGACGATATCCGGCTTCCAGTCGCTCGTGCAGAAGGAATGGGTGGCGCTGGGACATCCCTTCTGCGACAGGTAACTTACTGGAGTAACTCCAATGGCGAAGTCCTGTAACCTGAATTCAATATTTGACGACCTCCGTGGCGCAGCGGGCGAAGGTCCGCCTGCGATGCAGGAGGTTGCGGGTTCGATTCCCGCCTCGGGACGAATTTGTGTACGATCTGCAGAAATTTGTTCCGTTGGTCTGGGTGTTTTCTGTGTATAATAAAAAATATCTATCTATGTAGTATATTGTATTAAGTATATCAGTTATCTAGTATCCATAACACAAGCTCTGCTTAGCTTGGTGCAAGATGACGCTGTGTGAATAAATAAATAAATAAATAATAATAAATAATAATGCTGGACAATTCACACAGCATTCTCTAAGCCCCAAGCTAAGCAGAATTGTCTAGCATTATATATTATAATTGTTCTCCTGCTTGAGCTGCACTTTGACACAAGATCAAAATTGCTCAGCGAGCTAAAGTTGTTCAGCGAGCAATGCACGGAGTTTTTCTAAAGGATAGGATTCATAACGAATACATCTGACAGAGAACTAAAGTTGTCGACATAGCTCAAAGAATTAGCAAGCTGAAGTGGCAGTTGGCCGGCCATATCTCGCGAAGAACCGACAACCGCTGGGGTAAACGTGTTCTTGAGTGGAGACCGCGACTAGGCAAACGTAGTGTAGGACGCCCTCCAGCCAGGTGGGATGGCGTCCTGCAAAAGACTGCAGGCAGATGCTGGATGGGGCAAACTGAAGGCTGGGCGCTATGGCGCTATGGCGCTATGGCGCAATTATAGGTTGATGATAATGATGACCAGAGATCGCCATTGGCTCGCGCCCTTATTTAACACATTCACGGCCCAACCTAGGGGCCCGCGCCGGCGCTACACGGAGCTCAAGTGGGCAAGTGCATCGTGGGCCATGAAAGTGTCAATATATTAAGGCTTGTATCCTCTTTAATAATAAAATAAATAAGGCTTAGGCCACACTACAAGCATGTAGGTTGGCTTGTGGCTTTAGAGCCGTCCGCCAGGAGAAAACAAATAAATGCAAATACTGGATACCTACACTAAATTTTCTATAAGTCCCTTTAAAATTTACCTCGTATACAAATTTAACTTAATTCATATAATGTATTGTCCCGCGTTCGTGCTTGCGTCTCAGAAATGTATATAAATTAGCTGCAACAGACAGACGAAGAAAACGAACTACGAGCATATGAAGCCCTTTTATTTTACCCAGAAAAATGGCAATAAAGTTTAATTATATTTATTGCTTAATTGCATTTTAAAAATAGTATGGTAAAACAATAATGTAGCAATGTAACTAAACTGCATTTCCCCCCAGATTCGGTCTCCCCCGGCCCGGCAACCCGAAAGAGCCAGCTGCTAAGGAAACCACAGCGGCACAAACGGCACCCGTGTTCCTCCTATACCTGGACTGCGTGTGGCAACTCACGCACCAGTTCCCGGCACACTTCCAGTTCAGCGAGACGTACCTCACGTCGCTGTGGGACGCGGCGCACAACCACCTCTTCGACACCTTCCTCTTCAACTGCCAGAGGGACAGGGATCTCGCGCATCAGAGGGAGAAGGTAATAGGCTAGTTGACTTCATTTCAAAAATAATACAACTTAATACATGTATAATATTTGGATTGATTTCTAATTTCTTGGGTGACTGGACAAGTGAAACAAAGACAAACTGCGTTTCATCTGTAAAACAAAAGAAACAGCATTAAAAGCCTTTATTTCCAGTATTTTCTATCTATCTTTTTGTAATACGTTTTATGCGCAGTCACCTCCATGTTCATCAACTTGTTACTTCCCAGCCCTACGAAGACTGGCTTGACACTTATAAAATGTGACAGATGGATGTCTCAACTTCTTGTCAAATTAGAGCACATAACGCGGCAAATTCAAGCTTAAAGATAATTCTTTACACATATTTTCTCCAAAAACCTAATATTAAAAAAAAAACGAATGTGCACGATATTTGTCTTGGATTTTAAAAAACAATTTCAATTTTGTGATTGGTGTTCACGGCAACCAAAGGTTGCCTAGAAGAGATCGCTTTCAGTGATTGGCCGCCGATTGTGCCATATTAGATTCAATTAGTAGGTTACGTCTGTATGTTATTTTATAAGTTATAGATGGTACATTAAGCATATTATATACGGTAAATAAATAAATTTGATTTGATTTGATTTGATATTATCTATCTAGCCGCACAAACTGCCCCCGTATTCGTCCTATACCTGGAGTGCGTGTAGCAACTCACCCTGAATGATTATTCCCATTCCAGAATTTCATCCCTCGACCGGTGTGGGATTGGGGCGAGCAGTTTTCAGAAGAAGACAAGGCGTTGTTCTACAATCCTCTGTACGGCGCGGGCGTCACGACCAGCACTCCGGCCGACAATCAGACCTTGTGTGAGTGTGACAGTTTTGCTACTAGAACATTTGTAAATTGTTATAAATTACACACTTTTCGGATCGCGGATTACCACATTTTAATGAACAGTTGCCAAATTTATTGTTCAGTTAACAGTTGTTTAACTGTACAATAAAGTTGGTAACTGTACCCATTTTAACTCTCAACATTGTGAGACTAAGTCAAGAGCTATCAATCACAAGCAATCACAATCTATCCTAAATACTTATCGTACTTTGCTGTAAAATGATTGTCGCAACTCGTTCTCGTTCTATTGTGAAAATGTTCAGCGCTGTCCTGCCGACCGTTGCCATTTCAGTGTGGTCTCGCGTCCGCTTAATACTTACTTCAAAAAAGCAATGCGGCTATTACTTCGGAAACTGTATAAGCTACCGACCGCGGCCATTCGGCGAGTTTTGACCCATATCATGTTGTCCACAGTACAAGTAACCAGCAAGAGCGTGCCAGCAATAGACCGAGTGAGCCCCTGCACCAGCGTGGCCGGCGTCGAGGTGTGGTCGCAGTGCTACGAGCGCTGGCTGCTGCCGCTGGACGCGCCGCACGCCGGCCCCGCGCAGTACCAGCTGTTCCACTTGCAGGTCACTGATGCGGTGAGTCTCGTCTGTCTCGTCGAGGTGTGGTCGCAGTGCTACGAGCGCTGGCTGCTGCCGCTGGACGCGCCGCACGCCGGCCCCGCGCAGTACCAGCTGTTCCACTTGCAGGTCACTGATGCGGTGAGTCTCGTCTGTCTCGTCGAGGTGTGGTCGCAGTGCTACGAGCGCTGGCTGCTGCCGCTGGACGCGCCGCACGCCGGCCCCGCGCAGTACCAGCTGTTCCACTTGCAGGTCACTGATGCGGTGAGTCTCGTCTGTCTCGTCGAGGTGTGGTCGCAGTGCTACGAGCGCTGGCTGCTGCCGCTGGACGCGCCGCACGCCGGCCCCGCGCAGTACCAGCTGTTCCACTTGCAGGTCACTGATGCGGTGAGTCTCGTCTGTCTCGTCGAGGTGTGGTCGCAGTGCTACGAGCGCTGGCTGCTGCCGCTGGACGCGCCGCACGCCGGCCCCGCGCAGTACCAGCTGTTCCACTTGCAGGTCACTGATGCGGTGAGTCTCGTCTGTCTCGTCGAGGTGTGGTCGCAGTGCTACGAGCGCTGGCTGCTGCCGCTGGACGCGCCGCACGCCGGCCCCGCGCAGTACCAGCTGTTCCACTTGCAGGTCACTGATGCGGTGAGTCTCGTCTGTCTCGTCTGGGTACAGTAGCCGTACTACCAGTAGTAGCTGTTCCACTTGCAGGTCACTGATGCGGTGAGTCTCGTCTGTCTCGTCGAGGTGTGGTCGCAGTGCTACGAGCGCTGGCTGCTGCCGCTGGACGCGCCGCACGCCGGCCCCGCGCAGTACCAGCTGTTCCACTTGCAGGTCACTGATGCGGTGAGTCTCGTCTGTCTCGTCGAGGTGTGGTCGCAGTGCTACGAGCGCTGGCTGCTGCCGCTGGACGCGCCGCACGCCGGCCCCGCGCAGTACCAGCTGTTCCACTTGCAGGTCACTGATGCGGTGAGTCTCGTCTGTCTCGTCTTGGTACAGTAGCCGTACTACCAGTAGTAGCTGTTCCACTTGCAGGTCACTGATGCGGTGAGTCTCGTCTGTCTCGTCGAGGTGTGGTCGCAGTGCTACGAGCGCTGGCTGCTGCCGCTGGACGCGCCGCACGCCGGCCCCGCGCAGTACCAGCTGTTCCACTTGCAGGTCACTGATGCGGTGAGTCTCGTCTGTCTCGTCGAGGTGTGGTCGCAGTGCTACGAGCGCTGGCTGCTGCCGCTGGACGCGCCGCACGCCGGCCCCGCGCAGTACCAGCTGTTCCACTTGCAGGTCACTGATGCGGTGAGTCTCGTCTGTCTCGTCTGGGTACAGTAGCCGTACTACCAGTAGTAGGTGACGGGCACCGAGAATGTGTCATTTGCGCAGGTACACTCACGCTTTTAATTCATATGCCGCCAACAACTCTGCAGGCGAAAGAGATAGGTACTGGTACAGCTTCGTATAGCTCTGTCTCGCTCTTTCGTTGTTTGAAACAAAAACTTGCAGTAAATAATCGACACGACTGTCCAGAAGGTAACCGCCCAATAATTCACCTAAAAATAGTGTTTTACGCATCTTTGTCCTGTCCGTGGTTCGCTACAGGACAACAAGTTTGGCGGC
Source organism: Eupithecia subumbrata (assembly GCA_949316285.1). Classification (NCBI taxonomy): domain Eukaryota; kingdom Metazoa; phylum Arthropoda; class Insecta; order Lepidoptera; family Geometridae; genus Eupithecia; species Eupithecia subumbrata. The sequence goes on from OX438643.1 coordinate 502,456, forward strand.
TACTATAACTCCTGTTGCTCTGAAAGAAAGAAAGAAAATCCATTTACTTGACCCAAACATAAACACACACAAATATTAAAAAGGAATAAAAATGACATAAGGGGCTAAACGGTTCCCTGTCTCAGCATTGTGCCGCCTCGAGCCACAGCGAGCAGCGGCGCTCATTTGCAGACAGGCTCTGGCTCTTGAGACTCTTGTAGCTCGTTGATCCGGGAAGTATAATATCGTTTGCGATCTACAAGCGGAGCCCGGGGTTTGGTTTCTTGTTAGTATCGTGTTGTACGGTACGAGCGTGGTTCTAAATACTATACAAAAATTTACAAAATCCCACACTAACCGAGAAACCAAGTTCAGGGATCAAATCACCCGAGATCAACCAAAAATAGCTGGCATATTTTTTGTACCAAATTCCCTCGCTCTGATTTAGTAAATTCCCCGTTGAGAATACTCACAAGATTGTGTAAACTGCAGAGGCTTCCTTTTTTATTTATTGTATGCGGGTTTCTTCTTTTATTTTGATTTGTTGAATTAATTTTCTTGATTTTTTTCTTGACTTGACTTGATGGCGGCGTAATGGGGAAGAAATGAAATTTTTTGAGGGCTTGGAGTGAATGATTATTGAACGAACTAGTTTTATTTTCGTTTTTCGTTCGAATTTTTGTTTTCCTTAACAATCTCAGTGTCCTTGAAAACTGAAATGTTGGTTGATTCGTTGGGAAGAACATAAGCGGGCAAATTCTGTCAATTGCACGCGTCTGATTGCCTTATTGCTAATTGTAGTTAATTAATGATTTTATGGGATATTTATCGCGTACCTTTTGTATTACTTCCCCTACGTCCCTGCGTTTGTACCGCGTTACAGCGATCATCGTGGTCACGGGGCGACTAGATGTACTCGGGAGTTACTGCCGAGAATTGATGGCAGTATCAACGATTACCCTCAATTCGTCTTCAGAAAAAGTTTTCAAGTATTAAAAACGTTGGGGAAATAATAAATAACAAAAGATACGCTATAAATATCCGATAAAATCATTAATTTTATGTTAACAAATCGCGAAAGCCTAATTAAAAAGTTTAATTGTAATTAGGTGTGTAGTTAATTAAGCGGTAATAAAACTAGTCCTTTAATTTCAGATCCGTCGCTGCCAAGAGAAACTCTCCGCCCTGTCCATCCTCGGGCGGCAGTCCGACCCCCGCTCGGCCGCCGCCGACCCGCCCCGCAGCGCCGTGTCTCGCTTCCACCCGTTCTCCCTGAAAGGCGCGCACGCGCCGCCCGCGCTGGACGCCATGCACGTGAGCCTGATCGACGCCACGCAGCTCTTGGACTCGCACTCGTTGTTGAACGCGCCGGATTAATAATATCGCGTCCTGAGGAATACGTTCGGTGAGACGTTATCGTTTCGACGACGAGACATTCTATTCAATGTTGAATGTTAGCGGGTTAACTACGAACCTTGTTTACGTTAGAAGAACACCAACGGGGTTAATCCGCTTACATTCATAATTCATCAAACAACGATAGTTTTCTTATAATTGAGACATTCCATTTTGTGTGGATCTCTTTTGTATAGTTCAATGTCCGCACAATAGAGGCGCTCTGTACCAAATCCTCTAATATCTCGTCGTCGAGACGAACCTATCGAGTAACTGAACTTGCGGCTCCGTAGCTAACTTTGTATTTCCACCTGATTTGTGTCATGTAGCTAACGGAATGTGTCGAACTCATCAATAAGGATCGCTAGATTTTTATAGCCAAGTTGTTGGTTTGACACATTTCAGTGGCTTAGCTTAGCACATCTCTGGTGGAAACGCGTCCTTAGAATCAAGGCACCCTAAAAACGACTCGAAGCAATTTTTGAAGAGTGATAGGATATTGACTTCTATTTCCGCATCGTAAAGCACACATGTCTACTACGGTCCGCGCATTCCGTCGATATATTAGCAAAATTAGCAAAAATTCGCTTTATTTCGAGTTCTGTGTGCCTCGTCCCTTACGGTTTCTTCAAATTCATTGTATATCACCCTGATCTAACTATTTCGCTTGTTTTAACGATGAAGATAGACCGAAAAGCCCGGAAGCTAGTCTTCAGAAATCAACTGAAGAATTTACTTTAACATCAAGTTTATAAAGTGCAAACTAAAAATGTTGTGTGAGCTTCAAATGTAAAACAAAAATAAAAGCCATCATTTTGACACTTTATGAACATGGTGACAGAGTAGATATCGGTAATTTAGCTACCAAAATCATTATGGTTTGTTTTCGGATAGATGTCCAATTAAAACTAAGAAATTAAGATCAATGTTTAAACGAACAAGTACTGTGTATTATTAACGCCATTATGTTTAAAGTATTGAAATACGAAGATTTAATATATTGTGTTACGTTTTAAATATTGACGCGAATGTAAATAATGATGCGTGTTGAAAGGAATTGATTTTATATTATCTGTATGTAGTTGTAAGTATTGTATGTAAGTATAGTGTTTAGATGTGAACTTCGTTGAAAGCGATTTTTTAAAGCCTGTTTGAGACTCGAGACATTTTAACAAAGCTACAAATATGTCTGCCTCAAACGGATTTTAATTTAAGGTTTCGTCAAACAAATATTTTTAGAACTGTCCAAATTTCGTGTCGTCATACATGGCTTATTTACCTTCTTATTTTTGTCTTTCCAAAATTATTCTGAACGAGCATACAAATATTGGCTTCAGCATCTCAATTGGTAAAAAGATACAAAAGTAACCTTGTGTTTGTTACCAAATAACTAGGAAATGTAGGTTTTATGTAAATAACTTATGATTGTACATAATATGGCAGCTATTACGTTTTCATTAAGTCTTTGTTGTTATTTAATTCATTAATTGCTATTTATGATTGAATAATATTTTTTGTAATGGCAAAAACATAACTTAACACAAAGGGTCATGTTTCGTTCCTTAAAATTTTAATCAATTATTTACGGATAATATGGCTGCATAACTGAAAGTGATGGTTTTACAACATGTTCATGATCGAGGCACGACGGCATTCCCATACGTAAAATATTAATCTATTCTGTCAAACTTATGTTATTTCCACTTAGATAGTTTGATCAAAATATTGTTGTTTAGAATGATTGTCGAATTTTTTCCTAATCTAATCAGCCGGCTGGGTCCCACTGCTGTAGGCCTAGCACGGGGATTGCTGTCTAGGGTAGAATACAGAAAAATTACGTCATATCGTCATCGTGCGTAATAATTATGTTTTTAACTTCAATAATTTACGCAATGTATGACAATGCGATGTCATTCTTCTCTATTCTGCCCTAGACAAGTATCCCCGTGCTAGCCTGGCTGGACAAAGGCTTCCTTCCATACATTGCGGTCTAAGGCGCGAGTGGACTAGTTTAAGCGTATCATTCGTCCCGCCAAATTTGGTATATTAAATGTTTTTGAATTGTTCAAACCAGTCTGTATAGTTTGTAACATTAACTAAGTTAGCTTTATGTGTATTGCTGTGTAATTAATAATTCTATCAACTGTTATCCTGTATAGCTTAGCTAGGTTTCGCTGAAAAGCTTTATACTGCAAAAAACTATTCCATGTACCAAAAGAAAATAGTGGCGTCAATTTTCGTAATCCTATCACATACCACACCTAAGCCTAGCACGGGGATAGTTGTCTAGGGTAGAATAGAGAATAATGACATCGCATTGTCATACATTGCGTAAATTTTTTGAAGTAAAGGAATGAGTTTCACACATATTACGCATTAGATGACGATGTGACGTAATTTTTCTCTATTCTACCCTAGACAACAATTAATTTACTAGATCTTCCAGCCATTTTAAAATTGTGGTGCCATTGACCTAAAAGTGCATTCTTCCAGATAAAGGCTGATTTGCGATAGACCGTACTGGACGGAACTGGAGACTGATAAAAATAAAGCCGGTATCTACCAAAGCGGTGCATGCATTTGCATTGTTTTATTAACTTGGACGAGGTGTATAAATCTAATTAAATTTACATGCGTACTGCCCCGCTTTAGTGGGTGATTTAAAAATGGCCAAAATACATAGGTACTTACGTATAATGTATGTAAAAATAATGAATCGGTCTGAAGAAAATGTTGTCAACTTTGTACTTCCAGTCAAGCATCTTGTATGTATGTACCAAATTCTGTTGTCGAACGTACCTGACAATGTGAAATGCAATGTTCAAACGAAGAGAATAAAAAATTATGAATTATAAAGCATTTTCTTTTATTTACTAACTCATTCACTCAAACATACACCGCCTTTCATTACACACACACAGACAATCATGAACGACATAGGTACTTCAGAAAAATCAAAGTTAGGTTACGTTTTTTTAAGTGACTAACATGCGCAGCTTATGTAAGATAAGATAATGTTTAATGATTCACAACACACAAGAAAATACAATGATAAAAATGAATTAAAAGGAAAAAACAACGTGAGACTAAAAGTCTGCCACTCAGCCAGCAGCAGTCAAATTCAAATTGTAAACCCAAATGTAGCAATAAATACCTACGCGCACGTACGAGATTTACAATACACATGCATGCATGGTTTTTTTTTTATTTATTGTTCCGAATACGGAAGAGGCCTATATCATATTGCGGATTCCGAGTACCTACAACTTTATGTCGTTTGACCTTTTATGAAAATAACTATACTACTGGCTGATAGGTATTTAGGAAAATTTAAAAAAATAATACGTTAAAAATGGATTTCCATACACTTTTCTCTCCCGCTAAACGCGTGAGAAATGAAATTCCATAGAGTTTTCCGTCCCGCATTTCAGTACGCCTGCAATGACGTAGGTACTTTCCTTATGTTTGGAAAAGGATAATGCAACTTTCTGAGCCGGTGTAGTTTAAACATAAATTACGTATTCAGTTAATTCTAAAATTTACATATGTAGTTGAGAAAGAAACCGCAGAACCTACCTCTCAACTTACGACATTGTCTAACATTGTCATCTTACGAGCTTGGTGCTGCAGCTTGGCGAACTGAACAGTGAACGAATAATAATTACCTATAATACAAAAGAACCAAATATAAAATAGGTATAAAAAAGTACAATAGGTAAGAGTTAGCAAGCTGAAGTGGCAGTGGGCCGGCCATATCTCGCGAGGAACCGATTTATTTATTTATTTATTATTAATTAGAACGGCGAAAACACCAATTACACTAATTATTATAATTACATGCCAACAATGAAACTTATAAAACTAACACAAAATTGATATAAAATTAATAAAAATGTCAGACTAAAATTATACATAATTAAATTGTTAAATTACAATATAAACAAGAAATAAAAAATAATAACTGTCGATCATCCATCCCTCTCACAATAGAGGAGACAGACTGCCATAAGTTCCTTCCATGCGTCCGCAAATATGTCACAGTCTGGGAAAGCCTTAAGTAACCCATTGAGGGCGTCGATAGCGTGAGGCAGCGGCGACCGATGGAGCCCTACAGTGCGGAAAGGTGGTAGAGCGAAGAGCCTGTGACTTCTACCGCGAATGTATTTGACCGGTACATATAGGCGAAGCAACTCATTGTGTAGATCGGGACCGTCGATAATATTCCTAAAGATTTTAATAGTATTTGATAACTGATCAAACGCGCGTCGTGTTTTTAGCGAGTTATAACCCAGGGAACCTTGTAAATATTTAGTGGGATACATAAATGGGTAATATCCTGCCACGCGCTTGTATAGATATCTTAGAAATGCCTTTTGTACTTTTTCCAGGAGAAGATTATATTATTTCTTTTCATGCGGACTCCATATACAGGAACTGGCCTCTAGCTTGCTACGGAACAAAGTACCTACTGAAAAGGAGCTTTATGACGTAATCGTTTTGAAAGTCTCGTGCATTCCTAAGTACGAATCCCAGCCTCCTGTACGACTCCTTAGCGACGATAGAGAGAGATGTGGTCGTTAAACGTAAGCTTCCGGTCGAATGTGACTCCCAAATCCTCCGATAACCGCTGGGGTAAACGTGTTCTTGAGTGGAGACCACGACTCGGCAAACGTGGTGTAGAACGCCCTCCGGCAAGGTGGGATGTCGACCTACGAAAGACTGCAGGTGCAGGCAGATGCTGGATGCGGTAAGCTGAAGACAGGGCGCTATGGCGCTCATTAGGGGAGGCGCTATGTCCAGCTGTGGACTAATATAGGCTGATGATGATGATGATGATGATGACAATAGGTCAATCTAATGACTTACATTACCTACAAAAACATAATTAAAGATTTATTTTAAGTAACTATAAGTGAATAGTGGTCGTAATTCTCATTCGAAGAGGTTCCCTAATCTCCGAGGCGCGGCGCGCGGCGTCCCGACCGCGCGGGGCGGGGCGGCGGCGGCGGCGGCGGCGCAGCGGCGCGGGCGCAGGTAGGTAGTTAATTAGCGGCAGATGTGCGGACACGTGCTCGCGTGGTTGCGCTCGCTTGTTTCGGTCAGCTTTCTTTTATTTATCTTCTTTCATGGAACTGGAACGATTAAGCTTTCGGCAGCGTTTTTGAAAAGACAGATTTGCTAAGCTAAACAACGGTCGCTAAAGTGTGCTTAGGTCAGTTGTGGCTTGGAAGCTTCCAAAGCAGTAAATATGCGGAATCACATCGATCAAGGTATACGAGGCGCCGGACGGGGCGACGGAGACCTGATCGGAGACGGCAGCGCAGTACCATAATCGAGATTTGTGAGATGTAGGTATTTAGCCGCAGATTTATTACCCGGCAAAAGGCAAGTGATTATTTTTTAAAGTTATCATATATTAGGTAAGGTACCAGACCTGAGCGCCACGAGATGAGGCGAGCAATACCAGCCCAGATAACAAAGACTCGTCGTGACGACCACGACCGTTCTGCCAGGAACGCTACGAATGGAGTTCCACACTCAGGGTAATTTTTATGAAATCAAATAATATCCATTGATATAAATAATATCGTAAAAATTTTCGACTTCGGCGCTAGAGACCGTAGGAAGTCGCAGACTTTCGACTCCTACGTCACTTGACCTCGTGGTCGTTGGTTAGCTCCCAAGGTTCAAGTCCCGTCGAAGACGAAAATTTTTGCGATATCATTTGATTTCTACAGGTATTAGCATAATACATCTACACATTCCTACCATCTTTGTTGCATGCAAATCAATTAGAGTTATTGATAGATTTAACTTGATAGCCGCCACAAAACGATAAAAATGTCGGACCGGTCGAGGTAAACAGAACGGTGCAATTATTACAAAAGGTGCGTGAGCGCAGCTGACACCCACCTGCCGTCTTTAGCATTTCTTTACGTTTTTTTTCGCCGGCAAGGAGTTATTGGCCTATTTTTTATGGCGCAAGCTGGCCCTGACAGCTGGTGCTCTGTCTTTGTTGTACGGATTTCTTGAGTCGGCTGTCTCTAGGATAACAAAGAGGCCAAGCGCGAGTAAATTTAGGTTCGAATTCGAGTTTCCAATTCTCTCTGATGACAGAAACAAAACGTTTTGGCAGGTGGCCGGTAATGTCCCACTGCAGAGCAAAAGCCTCTTTGCTCACTCTATCGCTAGGTAAGTAGTTAATACATAAAAAAAAAAAATATTGCCTATAATTTTTTTAATCTAAACTAGGATTAGGTATACACCAAACTAGGAAAACAGTAAAGTAATCACAGACAAAGGGAGTAGATTCAGCATTGTGCTGCATGCAAGGAACCTGCGGCGCTGATTTAAAATGGACTCCTCTTGGGTAGGTGGTCACCGGGAGAGCTAGTTGGTTAGGTACCTACCTAGATTTCAAAAAGGTGTATGTTGTCATAACGAAATTCCATCAAAACAGTGTCGTGGGCTGACATAGTTTCTGCTCAGTTTTCAGCTTGCCAGCTACCTTACAACGTTACGGCTTATTTCTCCCTTATGGAGTTTCTTTATTTTATTGACCGAAAGACAGGACACCGGCACCGACATCAGTGGACGCATACCTAATCTAATTCTTTATATCAAAACAGAGATATGCGTCCATTGATCCGAAATCTGAAATTATCCGTGCCGGTGTCGGGTCGGGCTAATGAGCTAATGAAAAAATGTCCATAGTTTGAACACATCACAGTCATGGTGGTCAGGTAACTAAACGTGCATTGTACGGGTAGAGTCAAACCTGCGATCTCTTGGCATCCTTATCTGTTTAGTAAAAGTCAGGTTCCGTCGCCAGGTTCGTGTAAGGAACTCTAATAAAGCAGCTGCTCTGATTGAAAGCATCAAACGCCAGGTGTGGGTGCTTCCACGTGTATATTTTAATATATTTTTATGTCTACCAACTTTTTGTGTCTTTTCGGCGGCGGACACGGACACGTATTGTGTGTTAGTTCTCACGGAGACGGGTCCCTTTGTGTGAAGTTTGTCTCCGCATTGTGCGAATATACCGCTGAGAACTGAACTTAAGGACGGTAGACATGCCACCAAAAGGAAGAACACGTGGCTTGTTAGAGCCCGATTCATTCACAAGGATAATGCTTCGATGACAGTTGCTGTGTAGATAAATAATTCTCATTCTCAATTATAATTCCAGATGTTTCCTACACGTGGTTGCGTGGGTTAGGTTCTTCAAACTAACTTAGAAGAGGTTCTATTTCTATTATTAAAGGTTTCAACATTAGAAAAATTAAAGATATTGTGAACGTAGTCATACGATCTTTGAGAAAAATAGTAAAAATAGAACCTCTTTTATTCTAAAAAGTTATAATTGAGAATATGAATAATCTCTCATTTAGCAAAGAGTTAGGTAGATACATATTTGTTTGTATGATGGACTGGTGTAGAAGAAATTACCTAGTTCGGTTTAATTTCTTTAATTCCTCAAAGAACATAAATACAGTTAACTTATATGAGAAAAACAAAACTTGTTCTTATATTTCAGTATCTACTATTTCTATTTATTTTAGCACGAGTGTGCTTACCTATTAACTACTTCGTAAAAAACGAAAGAAAGAAAAAACAACAGATAAGTAACCAAGACTGCCAGCAGGAAGAGCCTAGACCACCCCGCATAGATTTCAAGAGGTTGTAGGTAGAGTTCTTACCTAAGTAGGTATGTCTCAGAAGAAAAAAATAGGGCCTACTTACATTAACTACCTATTCCATTGATATCAGCTCAAGTAGATTCCCAACAAAACAGGCTCCAGATGTTACCATTGCCAATGAAAAGTGAAAGGTTGCCATGACCTCACCAGTTCTTCCAACCGCCAGGAATAGGTCCTTGGTGTTATTGGACCCTGTGGCTTTGTGACCACCTGCCATCTTAACCTGTATAGGCATTGCAGGACTACAGGGCCGTAGCCAGGGAGAGTTCTGGCTCACAGATTAATTAATCGTCGTTTGATGCACCTATCGATATGACCCCAGTTTAAATTAGCACACCCTAGGTACTATACCTTAAAATTTCTTGATACTATCATGGTCTTTAAATAAAAAATAAATAAATAGTACTTATCCTAAATTATGTTTTAAGCTTTCCAAAATTAATATGGGATAACTCAAAAAAACACACATCATTATAATATTGTCCTAAAAAATTCTAATTAGTCCGTCGGTTAGATTATCACAAGATATTAGACACGTGTTTTTTTAAAAATGATGCAGCTATAGCCTGTTAAAGTTCCGCGTGACGTCACACCTTACGACACTGTTTACCAAAGCAGCTGTGACGTCACTAGTCCCCACTCCCAAACATAGACGCGGTTTATTTTTGTTATTTTTTGTTTGATTGACAAAAGAAACTGACGGAATAAATGGAATAATATTTTTTTTACCCAGGACACTACCCTTTTAACCTATTATCCGTACCTTATTCCGACCCTGATGTGTATAGTAATTAAACTTATTAAAACTGGTAACATGCTGGCAAGTGGCGATGCGCGAGGGTGGAACATGAACAAGGCTCGTGTTATTATCGACTTGCTACTATTACTATGTACTTATGTATATATCTGTTATTCTGTTATTTACCGAGGCACTTGTAGAGCGGTTAGGTAGGTAAGTTCCAAACCGATATGTATGTACTCAAATACAGCGTAGGTACTACTAACTCCGACACTGATTCTATCTATCCCTGTCACAGAGCAGACCAGATCACAGAGCAGACCAGATCACAGAGCAGACCAGATCACAGAGCTTTTCTCAGATAGCTTACTCCGAACATGAATTATGATTTTCCCGTCCCTTCTCTACTATACATTTAAAACCCCATAAGATTTATTGATAAACAGATCCGACGGGAACGTCGACGGTTGCCTGTACCCCAGGGATCGATGCTAGACCATCACCCTCGCTGGAACTGGGTCATGCGGCCCCATGCCGTGGAATACGCCATAGTTGTAAGTACCCATAGGTACTGCTGGGAATCTGTGTCCGACGCACCCTTGTTAGAAGGGCAGTCTGTATCCGGCTTTTTGACATTTTATAGACCGGATACAATCAATGTACTGGCCCAATTTTCTCTAATTGAAGCTGCGGAGCTTGCCAGCGTAAAAAAAAACCGATTTGTTTGCTGCTAGAGGGATCATTATGCATGCTGGATCTGTGTACTGCCTTAGTTGCGAGGCAGTACTCAGATTCAGTATGTGTAATGGGCTTCCTAGGCCAGTGGTAGTGGAGTAAATCTGGATTTCTATAATTAGCTACCTTCTGCTATTCCTTGACTACATTGCCTTAAGGAGCTGGAAAGTACGCCAGTTTATATAAATATCGTTCAAGAAATCCTATTTTACACATTACTGTATTATCAGAACGTTTTCCAATTTTGTTGCAGTTTCAGAGCTTTCGCAAGCGTCTGGATGGATAACATACCTAGTATCTCAATTACTCCTTACCTACGCTTTTCCGACAAAAAGTATTCCACATTCACAGCTCTACACGAGACGCACTGCCATTCAATTACTATGGTAATGGTAGGCATCACCTACCTACAGGAGTATTAAATAAATAAAAATTTGCTGGACACAACATCATTTAGCCCCAAGCTAAGCAGAGCTGTGTTTCGGGTACTAGATGACTAATATACATAATACAATACAGAGATAGGTTGTACCTATATAATTATCCACCATCTTTACCCTTGACATGAAAAGTTTATATAACAATTATGGCTACACGGACTCTACATTGCAAAGGCTTATTTGTTTATTTCGGAACACTATCAGCTAGAATAATGTCTATAGAGCTTAGAGAATAACAACAGAGAGCTAATAATTAGTAATCACTGATAGAAACTAAAATAACCTATTTAAATGTGAACACTAACATCGTGCTGACAAAAAAGAAATCATACATTATTGGAAATCATAAAGTGCAAATTAAAATAATTTGGCGTGTGTTAAAGAACGATAAACCGATTTAAAATTGTTCTAATGGCGACATCTAGTTAAAATTCGAGTCTAACTTACTTTGATGACACATTGAGGTATACCCTATACAATAAAAAAGAAGTATCAAAATCGGACTACCTACTCTGTAAAAAGTTATGCGTAGTCATACATAAAAAAAATATACGCGTCGAATTGCCTCCTCGGTTTTTCGTCGGTTGATAAAACAAACAAATTTTAATTAAAGTGTAAATTGTAAAGAAATCACGTTAATGTAAAACTATCGATGTAAGCACCGCTATTTTTAACATCGTGTTAAGTTCACACGATGTTAAACATCTTAAAATCCTTTTTCTGACAAACTTATCGCAAAGCCTGCCATGATGATGCACAGTAACAGATGATTCGTGGCAGGTTAAAGCCGCGAGTGGCAGATGGCAATTGGACGTCGAACTCGGCAAGTATGCCCACCTGCCTGAGGGCAGACAACATCTTTGACCATTCATATGAACACTGCCAAATCGTAATAGGTTAATAAACATGGCGCCTTACAATCGGAGAACTCGACAAGAAAGCAGTGTTAAAATAGGATTATTCCAATTTTTTACTATGATATCCCTGGTGGATTCCGGAAAATCTAGGGATTTTTTTAACTTCCTACTACTAATTGACGGAATAAACAAACACATGGCCCACCTGATGTTAAGTTTGCTGGGTATACGCTATCAGGGAGAGAAATGGAATCGCTGTTCCGTTTAAAGTCACGGGGCTTCAATAATTTTGGAGCTATGATAAAAAATAGGAAAATAGACAAGACCTGAGAACAAGGCTGTCCGTGTCGTAATCATTTTAAGGTCCTGCATTTCGTTATAAGCAGAACTTTAAAATAATGATGATACAACATTCAACAGCAACTTGGTTTTTGATTTTATTCAATTCGGAAGGGAAAAGGCCCGTTTCCGGTAATTTTCACGATTAATAAGAAGGATTGACTTTTAATCCTTAGACTTTTTATCATAGTTATTATTAAGAAGGAAAGTTTGTTTGAAGACGTAACGTATCATGAGACAACATCAAAAGTACCGAACGGTAGAGCTGGTATTTTGTATGCATGAAGTTGTGGGCATACATTTTGTATACATGAAGTTGTGGGCATACATTTTGAATGCATGAAGTTGTGGGCATACATTTTGGCGCTCATTATCCAATACCGCTAATATACCACACGGCACAAAAACGTGTATTAAAATATGGGCTAAACTAGTTATCTTTAGATACGTTTTACAGTGATGCCGTCGATATAAAATGTATCTAAATGTTACGAGTTAAAGCCCAAGGTTGAATGCATATTCTTGTGTTGTGCTGCTGCGGTGCTTTCCAGGTGTTGACAAGCTTTAGGCTAATTTTTATCCCGGTAAATCATGTGAAGCCACGGGCAGAAGTTTATTTTTATTTATTTATTGCAAGGAAAACCAGCACATACAAATTATATAAAAGAAGTCGAAGCAGGAGACTATTAAGAGGTTTTCACGGTTAAAGTAATAATAAAATATTTATGTAACTAACCTAAATAGTGTGAAGAAGCTGAATAAACTGAAAATCTACTAAAATCTACAAACAACGGTTTACGTATTAAACAAAGCAGACAAATAGATTATATGAGAGATATAAATAATCAAACCTCATCACCATCACCTTGGCGGTGATGAATATATAACAACAAGAAAAAAAGAATTAAATGAAAACCAAAAAGTCATGCACACTGATCTCATGACAAAATTGCATCGTCCTCACCGGTTGAGAAAAAGTCGGAGCTGAGCCGTCGCCTCGCGGAGTTGACACTGAGGAGCGAGCAGAAGAGATCTAAACCCATTTCCCTATATAATTTATTCAATTGATCACCAACCCGCCATAAATAGGAGTTCTGGTTGTTAGTTGTTAAAGTAAGTGTTACAGTGTGTGTGTAACAGGCACAAAAAATTCAATACTCAATACTCAATCATTTATTGCGCCTCTGTACGCACACGCGTACGCGCATAGGTGTACAGAGGTGTTTATGAATTTTATAACAAAGTACCAATAAAGACCCTGCTGGGCACACAATATGTATGGAGAGAGAGGTGGACGTCATTGGTTAGGAAATTTTACTCGTTTGCATATTTCTTATTTTTCATTTAAATATTCGTCAATCGTATAATATGCTTTTGTGATTAATAGAAGCTTTAATTGTTTTATAATTTTTTTGTCGTTGTTCTCATTTTTCAACGCGTCAGGCAGTTTATTATATAATTTAATACTCATTCATTACATAGGGGCTCGATGAGTGAAGTTTATTTTTGGAGTCTGGTCTTATAAGTTTGTTTTTATATGGTAAGGAGAGAGAGGTATAGGTTTCTTCACGGGTTTTATAAAATTCTTTATGTTTTCTAACGAATTTACACATTTCAAATATACAGCGACTCTAAAATATAATTGTGTCAATAGGTTCTAAGGACAACATGGTTAGTTCCGCTAACGCCCTAGGTTCCGCGCTAGGTGTAATTGCATTAGCCACAATTCATGGTATCCTGGCTAGGGTCACGGGGGCACTGTATATTCAGGTCGAGGGTCCTGCAGTCAGCTCCATGGTCTATTAGCCCTGGTCTCATGGTTGGCTGAACCCGCGGGGTGAATAACGGTTATTTTTTGCCATGGCTGATCATAGGACTATCTATTATAATTTTTCTATTCGCGAGTTTGCGAATATTTTTGGTTTTCCCGATGATACCTGTTATCCCGAGAGCGGTTGCATGTAAACCTGCTGAAACGTCAAACTCAAAGGGTAGAAATAGGTGAACCGCGTAGTAAGATGAACTAAAATATTGTTCTGATTGCATTGGCCTTAAAACTTTTTTACTTTATGTAGTTACTTTAGTACCAGGGGGAGATTCTATTTAACGTTATTAACGAAAAGTGATCGTGTTGCTCCTTTTTAACCCCCGACGTAAAAAGAGAGGGGTCTTATAAGTTAAACGTTACGTTTTTCTTATAAGTTTAATGACGACCTCCGTGGCGCGGCGGGCGAAGGTCCGCCTGCGACGCAGGAGGTTCCGGGTTCGATTCCCGCCTCGGGACAAATGTTTGTAAGATCTACAGATATTTGTTCAGGGTGTTCTGGATGTTTTCTATGTATAATAAAAATTATCTATCTATGTAGTGTATTGTGTAGTGTATATTTGACGACCTCCGTGACGCAGCGGGCGAAGGTCCGCCTGCGACGCAGGAGGTTGCGGGTTCGATTCCCGCCTCGGAACAAATTTGTGTACGATCTGCAGAAATTTGTTCCGTTGGTCTGGGTGTTTTCTATGTATAATAAAAATATCTATCTATGTAGTTATTGTATTAAGTATATCAGTTATCTAGTACCCATAACACAAGCTCTGCTTAGCTTGGGGCTAGATAATGGTGTGTGAATTTGTCCAACACTATTTATATTTTATTCAACGTGTCTGTTTGTGTATCGGTGTATCTGTCTGTGGTATCGTAGCTCCCAAACAGAATAACCGATTTCGTTACGATCACGTCTCGTTACTAACGACCATTTACGTTACTAGTTACGTTAATATTAGAGTCATTCCTCTGGTTTCTAATGATTTTTCTGCGTATTATTAAGACTCGTTTGTTGTAACTTGTTTTGATTGGCATATTATACTTAAACTGAAATACTGCCTCGTTGGTCTAGCGGTCGGCTTGTTCGTTCAATCGCTGATTATGAGGTATAATTCAAATCCCGGGTCGGGCCAATAGTTATTGGGTTTTTTCTAGAAAGGAAAATTAAGTAGCAGCCCGGAGTCCGGAAGTTGGCGGTGTTATACACCCCCGTGCCTCGGAAAGCACCTTAAGCCGTTGGTCCTGCGCTTGAACTCTGCCCGGTCGTGTCGGTCTGCCGTCCCATCGGATTATTAGAGAGAATAGAGATGCATCTGTGTTTGCGCACACACTTGTGCACTATAATATGTCCTGCGTGTCTGGCTAGTCTCCGATGAGACTGGCCGCCGTGCTCGAAATTCGGCTAGCTAGGGGAACATCATCATAAACTGAACAAGCCGGTTTATAAATTGAATACTTAACGGCGTAGGTACCTTACCTGGTTACTTAATTCATAAACAATTACCTAGTACCTAGACTACCTAGTACCTACAGTCTTAGAATC
The DNA here is from genome assembly GCA_949316285.1 of Eupithecia subumbrata. NCBI lineage: Eukaryota > Metazoa > Arthropoda > Insecta > Lepidoptera > Geometridae > Eupithecia > Eupithecia subumbrata. Next base: position 518,002 of record OX438643.1, read on the forward strand.
CTACTAATATTGTACAGCCGAAAGTTTGTGAAATCTGAATTTATTTTTATCTAGGATCTCCAAAACTACTGAACAGATCATGATGAAATTTGGCTTACGTTTATAAATAAATAAATAAAATAAAAATAGCCTTTATTCCCATTCCAAATACAATTAACCATTAATTTTGTAATATTTAACCAATGTTATTATTGTGATTAATTATAAATTATTATATTTTAATAACAATTTTGATAATAATAAATTTTAAATATGTAGTGTTGTCATTAATTAAATTTTTATAGGGTTTATCCATTTCTGGATAAAGGCCTCCTCCATCTCTTGCCAGTTTGCTCTATTTTGAGCCGCTCTTATCCACTGTTTTCCTGCTACCAATATGATGTCATCCTTCCAACGGCGAGCCGGTCGGCCCGGGTCTCTCTTCCCATCTCGTGGCCACCAATGCAGAACTCTTTCGCTCCATCTGTTGTCGCTGGTTCTCGCGATGTGGCCCGCCCACTTCCATTTGAGTCTAGCTGCCATTGTACCTGCATCTGTAAGCTTAGTCTTGGATCTTATTTTTGAGCTTCTGACGCGATCTCGAAGTTTAAGACCCATCATACTTCGCTCTATCGCTCTTTGGAAGGATCTCAGTTTAATTTTGTTTTCAGCTGTGAGGGCCCATGTTTGACATCCGTAGAGCAAAGTTGGGAGAATGCTAGAGTCCTAGGCTTACGTTTATAGCATAGTGTAACTTAGATAATAGGCTACTTATTATACCGAATATCAATATCGAGTGCGAAGCCGCGGGCAGAAGCTAGTGTGTTAATAAAGGTAACATGACCGTATAATGAATGCGATTGTAAAAGGAAAGCCCCAGGTAGATTGTGAATCAATAAAAGGTCATCAGCCTCGCTGGTTCATGTTTTATTCGTAGGTATTGTTATGACTAGGAACCTTGATGTTTATTATAGGTACCTACCTAGATATTTGATGTTGATTTTGTTGTTTTAGGATTCCTAACTTAAACGGTTAAATCAGAGCTAAATACTACTTTGGATTTAAATTCGAATTATTTCTTGTACCACCAATGGTTAGGAGTTAACCTTGTGTTAAATATTGAAATTTTTAACCCACTGATGTGGGAGGGTTAGGTCAACTAACTCTGGGCTAGTAATGTCAAAAATATGAAAGCTGCCATGTTATTTATGGTTATGGTTAGGCAATGTTGGTAGAGTTTGTCTTATCGGTTTTTTTGTCCTGAACTATAAATGACTGGTTGATAGTCTGATTCATCACTTAAATCATTCAGCATCGTCCTACTATATTTGGCCGGATGTAAAAAGAATGAATGAACATGACATTAACTCCTAATTCCTTGTATTAACTAATTTTATTTAACGAAAAAATTTATCATAAAGTATGTTTTTTTTTACTGATAATGGTCAAGCGGTTGGCCACCAACTCACTTAAAGTAAGTGAAGATGTGGCCTCAGATGAAGCACACTTTCCCAGAAGGAACTTATTTACCCTGGACTTGAACACTCCAAGATTATACTCTAACGGGAAAACAGACGCAGGAAGCTCATTCCACTCTTTGGCCGTGCTTATTATAAAAGTAGAGCAGAATTTTTTGTTTCGACAGTGTGGTATGTCAACCAGGTACGGGTGGTATTTTTCTGTGCGTCTGCTGGTCCTATGGCACACTAGGTACGTAGGTACAGTATATCAGTGTGTTTGAACTAGGGTTGTTGCTGATGCAGTGTTTAGACACATCAGCGGATGCTGATGCTGATGATGATTTTGGCCAACCGCACTTCTTTAATGTAGATGGTCCTTCCATCATCGAAACCCTGTTTCGATTAATTATGCCGTTTAGAGTTCCGTCCTTAAAGGGTGATCAATGATCAATGCGGGTGCTGATGCTGATGCTGATATTCGCAACAACCCTGCCCTGGTATCAGGTATCAGGTAACAGGTATGTACTTCGGATTAACCTTTCAGATCAGAGGATGATGATACCAACTCTTACTAAGATATACTTGTATGAAGATGTTAGTGCTCTTATTTCCGATCCTGTAGGGATCTGCGTTGTTTGTTCTAATATGATATAGGTACTTAAGGTTTACGATACTCTCACAATTACAGTGTTCAGTGTATGAAACACTGAGCTCTCCTTAATTATTGAATATCTTATAGCTAGTCTTATAACTAACTTAAAATACTAAATTACAAACTAATTGCAGTAAATCTACTATCACACTAATAATATCATAGAAGAAAGAGGCTTAAAATGATAGTAGACACAAACGTGGTGTATCCAAAAAATTGCGACAAATTAATCTCAATTGACTATTCTTATACGTGCGCTTGTGTGCGTGGAAGCACTGATGTTAAATGCTTGTCAACTCACATAATACATAGATGTTTTTGGCTACAAAATGAAGACAATTGTTGAATGACACTATCATTCTGGTCTGAACCGTGACAGCAGCGAGTGTTTACATATGAATGACTAGCGTCTGCCCGCGGCTTCGCTCGCGTATTTTCGGTATAGTATGTAATAAGTAGCCTATTGTTTAAGTTAGGCTTCGTTCTAAGTGTATGCCAAATTTCATCTTCATCTATTCGTTCCTAGGTAACAAAAAATTCTAAGCTATATTATTGTAAAGTTTCATTAAAATCCGTTCAGTGGTTTTTAAACTTTCGCATTTATAATATTAGTAGGATAGGATATTAGTTCTAGATCTGTTAGTTCTGGACTTGGAATTACATTTTTATGAGTCTACTAGCTTCTACCAGCGGCTTCGCATGCGCTCATCAAAGTAACCATGTCCGTCTCCGGGATACCGAATACCACCCAGCCGAATTTCATTACGATCCGTTCAGCCATTTTGGCGTGAAAAGGTAACAGACCGTCAGAAAAAAATTACTGTTTCGGTAAAAGCCATTTCACGCCATTTTTTTTCCGTGCCACCTCCTGCAAGCCGCATAACATGGAAGAACATTGAATGCTTCACGGATTTTATCGCTAACAAGACCCAATATTTCCAATACTTCTCATACATCGAGCTCATGATTTCTTGTAAGACATTTTTCTATTCTTCTTATAGGATTTGGCTTTACACGTCTATATCTCAAGAGTAACCAGATATAAATCCCCTATATAATGATATGTATTATGTATATCAGTCATCTAGTACTCATAACACATCTCTGCTTAGCTCGGGGCTAGATGATGCTGTGTGGATTGTCCAACATTATTTATTTACCTTTGTGTGCCGTTGCGTTGACAGCTAGTGTAGCATAATGTAGAGCGATACATTTCAAACAATCACAAACTACTAAAATATTAAAACAAACTCAACAGTCTCCACTTCAAAGTTAACTTCGATCACTCGCGATAGATTAATAATTCATCTCTTCATCTCGATACTCTTATCAAAAAGTCCAGTGAAACAAATACTTGGGGGAGGGTAAAAAGTCCGGCAAAACAAACGGAGGGTAAAAAGTACCCGTCTGGCCACCCCGTTTGTGAGGTGCTGCTGGGCGAAAAGGTGATGCTACTTACATAAGTAAAGCTGGTGAGTATCTGGCGCAGCGCATCAGCATTGCCATACAGCGGGGCAATGCAGCCAGCGTAGCGGGGACGCGACGACTGCTATTCATATTATAAAAGGTATTTCTGGATTTGGATTGCCTGGAAGAGATTGTTTCTAAGCGATAAGGCCGCCCATTATACTTGTGTCTTATGTAATGTCTCTTGTATTGTATTTTTGTTGGTGTGCAATAAAGTATTTTTTTAAATTTGATTAATTGTTTTTTTTTACGAATTTGCCGAAGCTCTTGCGGTGAGTTTTGTATCACGTAGGTAGACTCTACACATTGTGTAGAGTACGTGATAGTGTATCTGAGGGGAATCAATAGATGCAAATGAAACAGGTCCACTATATCAACTATCAAAAAAATATTTTCCATAGTGTGACTCGGGAATTTTTTTTTAGTCTTTAGTCCTTTACATTACACCTGTATAATATGCAGGCAAGTGTAATGTATCTACGATAAACGACTGAAATAGAGCAGTTCGGTACGAGCGACCACATGCTTAACTTGCGTTAGGCCGCGCGGGCTCGCTATTGAGTCACCGCGGCGGAGAAATTAACAGAATATGTCATTTTACAACGATGTTTGTTAGAACGCTATTTTTATACAACCTACCTGCTGTGATAAAACTTTCCTCAAACTACAAACCTACATTCATTATTGCGGTCTTTTGCAACGACCGTCAACTACCTTATCATCTTTATTCACAAAGAAAATAACTATCAAATAATAGAAATAAATTGGAACTAGTATTTACAATTGAAACAATTGAGCTAACTGCAGACTGTTGCAAACAATCTACAGGTAGCTCAACTGATCAATACCAGTCGGAAGTGTCTCCTAGACGCTGTTGGCTGCATTGCCCCGCTGTATGGCAAACATTCATAACAAAGCCTATTAATTGATTTATGTCTTAATGGTGGCAGTCCTTTACCGGTGTGTATACTGCGATATGGACTAAATTGATCAGGCTGTCTGACTGTCACTTTGTACTCAGACAGACTGTTGTCTATAGCTATCTATGTAGTTCCTATTTGCAGACTAGGGGTGCACCGCACCCCGTGGGGGTTCCTCAATGTCAATGGTGGATTTGTTTTGACTTGTTTGTGGCAGATATTCGTCGTCATTAGTAAAACTGTTCGTTGTTATCAAGAGCTGTAATTATAGGAAAGGTTGAAGTGGAACTTCACGCGCAAAATTAAATGGCGTAGAATGGTCGCAAAACTACATATCTGCTAAGAAAATTGCTTGCACAAAAACTTTTTTTTTTACCTCTTACGTCACGTTCGACCTTAATCACAAAGATTCTCCAGTCAAAGCTCCGTTTGCTTTTAAACTATACAAATATATCACAAGCTACATTTATCCATTTTTTGAGGCGACTTGACTCAGGTATTTGATTTTATTTTAATACTTAGTTGATCTATACCCACCTACGTAATATTTATAGAGCCAGGAAGTAGACCTTCTAACCCGGAAACCTGCAGAAATTTCAATAACTGTTTGGAAATGTACAGCGATACCTTTCATTGGTCAGACAGAAATGCAGAAAGTATTCAGCAGGTTAGATGATTCGTCAGAATCTTGTTGTAAGTACACTCATACAAATATAAATCAGTTCCCTAAAAATAGTGATAAACATAATTTTAAAACCAGAAATAAACATAAGCTCGCTGTGCCCACAACTAGGCTACACAAAATTAATGTATCTTTTAAAGGGCAATGTATACGCTTCTACAACAAAACTCCTAGTGAGTTGCAAAAATTATCAGTAAATAAATTCAAACAAATTATAAAAACCTTGCTGTGCAAAAAGGCTTGCTATAAAATATCAGATTATCTAGAAGATAAAAAAGCTTGGGACGGGTTTTGCTCCAACTCGAAAAATAACAACTAACAGGCTAAAGGTTTCTTCGTCGCTTCTTTACTTTAGTCTGCATACCGAAGCGACAGAAATCAAATATATCACTTTATTTCCGTGTCAGTTTTTAGAGTTATAATTTGACCTTGTCTTTGTGTACTTTTATTGTATTTATGGAAATAAAGATTTTTTTTTTAAACCCAATCTAATCAAAACTTTATTAACCGAACATAAAACCGGATACTGACCGGTGTTACGGGGCATAATTGTGCTAAAATCCGCCTCGTTGCTACTCGCGACCGCTTTCTTTCCATGTACTGACTGCACGAACGCTAGCTGTGTAACACGTTACATTACATTATTATAATTATTATTATTCACGGGTATTTATCGCGTTTATTTACCTATTTTTCCCGACGTTTCAACAGGGTCAGGGGACTCTGTCGTGGTCACGGGATGACTGGAGTACTGAAGCTACCGCCTCTGCGAAGCAAGGGCAGCATTATTTGCAACTACCCTCACTTGCTCTTCAGAAATAGGAATGTCCATCTGCACACTTGGACGACACACAACACTAACCGTGTCCGCAACGCACTGAGTAACTAGCTATAACTAACGTCTGGCTATAATAGCTATAACGTTACATTACGCCTTGTAACGCCGGTACCCACTTAACCTAAGTTTTTAGGACAAAACAAAAAAAACAAGATCATTATTTGTATTTGTACCGGTTAGAGACTTCGCAATTTATCGAATACCTAAGAATGAAATGATATTTTATTGCATAAAGAATAGTAGGTACCAACCTACATTTCAGATGGATCTCTCTGCATGCTTCGGTTAAAGTGGGTAAGGTAAATTTTTCGACTTTTTTCAAAATATTTCAAAAAGTATGAAACCTACAAAGAAAAACTGTTTTGAAATCTCCAAACCGATACCTTTCATTTGATACCCCAGCCTCCCTTTTGAAAATTATTCCTTTTTGACGATTTTTCATAAGTGTTCTTTTGACAGACTTCTCTATATTTTTCCTGTAAAATATAGATCCATATCTACAAACGCTCCATACATTTCAAATGGATGGCTTTGCTTACTTCAGAGATAGGGGTGTTTTTTTTCGACTTATTTCAAAATATTTCAAAAGTGTTCTTTTTACAGACTTCTCTATATTTTTCGTGAAAATAAAGATCCATAACTATAAACGCTCCATACATTTTAAACGGATCGCTCTGCAAACTTCGAAGATAGGGAGGAGAATGGGTATTTTTTCGACTTTTTTCAAAATACTTCAAAAAGTATGAAACCTACAGAAATTTGAAAAACTGTTTTGAAATTTCCAAACCGATACCTTTCATTTGATACCCCATTCGGTGTGGTAGCCCCCCCTTTTGAAAATTATTTCCCCCCTTTTTGCCCATTTTTCAAAAAGTGTTCTTTTTACAAACTTCTCTATATTTTTCCTGTAAAATATAGATCCATATAAATTTGTTGCGTTGGTCTGGGTGTTTTCTATGTATCATAAAATATATCTATCTATGTGTATAATATATCAGTTATCTAGTACCCATAACACAATCTTTGAGTAGCTTACTTTGGGGCTAGATGGTGCTGTGCGGATTGTCCAGCATTATTTATTTATTTATTTTGTGCTTTTGCTTATTACTTTACTTTCTCCACTATTATTATTGTCCATAATTTTTATTATTTGTATTTGTAATTTCTAATTTTAACGTAGGTACTAAATGAATTTTATTGTGTATTTTCCAATGGTCTTATTTATTGTATATGTTTAAAATGTGTATATGGTACCAGTGGTGCTGAAATAAATGATTTTTATTTTATTTTATTTTATTTATTTATTAACTGGTGGCGTCAATTGTTATACCTCAAATTTCAAAAAAATACACGAATGAGGTTTAAATAAACAAGAACATTTGTTCGTAGGGAAAGTTTGGATGTTTAGATGTATGGATGGAAGTTTGTAACTTTTTAACGCCAAAACTACTGAAGGGGTCGGGATAATTTTTTTGTTAACAGGCAGCTTTAGGCCTGGAATAAAACATAGGCCACATTTTATCCCATAAATCAGTTCCCATGGGATAGAAATAACCATACACGACACGCTGTGACAAGCACGCCGAGAGTTTTAAACATTTATCAATTGATGCCAATGTGGTAAATTACACACACAAAGCAGGGAAAAAAGCTTATTCCTTTCTACTCTGCAGAAAATACAGTGTTACTGTCGTATTAAACTGCGGGTAAACTATATGCAAAACCATTTCTAAAGTTATTTTTACAAGTTAGTAGCCGGTAGCTATTCAAAAAGGTTTTACTCCAAGTCCGCCAAATAATATTGACTTATCCCGTTTTCGGAACAAACGTTTAAAAAAGAACCAAGTGAAAGCGCACTCGCGTCTAATGCCACAGATTACTAGATAGAATATCCTCGAGTGATTTTGAAAAATACTAAAACGATGTTTTAAAGTAGGTATCTAAAAAATCTGGAGAAAGCTAAATTCCTGCCTTTCACACGAGACACCTTTCCTCTACTATTTATACTTAGTACCAAACCGGGGTATTTTTTCCCCCATGCATAGCAACATTTTCACGAAAACTGCTTTGAATAATTTTCAATTTATTTATGACTTTTTACTTACCCTATCGAATGTTGCTATGTAAAAGCATGTACATAAATGCATCAGGCAACCCTGAAAGTGTGTTCCTAATTTAAAGAAAAAATAGTTTCAAAGCAAAATTTAATGTACTATAAATCTTTTAATTAAACATTTGAACGCGTATGGTATAAGAAAACTCTGTTAAGGTATAAATAGCTAGACTGAGTTATATTCTTTACTTGTTTAAACGAGCTCTGCTCACTTTGGTAAGGTACCTATAGGTAAATCAATAATTTCATAATTAACCAGTTTTTTATCCAAAGAGCGGGGGTTTACACGGGAGACGGGACCTACCTAAGGTTAGTTGAAGGTTGGTTTAAAATGCGAAAGTAAATGTGAAAATAGCTGTCGATCTGTATGATGATACGTTAAATAGATAGAACTAAATTGTTTCCAGGAAGGACATGGTAAGCCGTGGGCTCAAGCAAGTATTCTATTTAACAACCTAGCATTCGGATGGCTACACAGTCCAATTATTTTACTCTTTAATTTTTGCCGTACCACACTTTTACAATAAAATTTAAAAAATATATAATAATATAATACCTACCTTTGAATATTTATAAACATTTTATTAACATTATATTTATTAACATTATGTAATAGTCTGTGAGGAGGGCGCTGGTGTGTGCGACACAGTTTTACTAAACACTACTGCGGGCATCATCGAATTCCAATACTTACTACAACCATGTAACTCGTGACTAAATAATTTACTTTGAAAAAAATTACTTTGAAATTTTACAGGATACACTAGGCTAGTTGTAATTGTATCACACTGTATTGTTGTAGTTATGTAATTTTTCACTTTTCCCACTGTTGGGGCCAGATGATTCTGTGTGGTATCTATTTATTTTTAACCCCCGACACAAACAGACAGGGGTGTTATAAGTTTAACGTGTCTGGTCTGCATGATGATCCGATTTTCCTTTAGTTTTTATGTGTTATAGATAATTTAATTCCGAATGTTCTGAGCCACGTTTCATGAAAATCTGTCTATGGGTTTTTAAATAATTTAATTTCCTATAATTACTTCAATCGTTCCGTCGTACTCAATAGGAACCAATAAAATTGTAATTTAAGTTCAACATGAATGCTTCTCGTTACCAATCTAACCAAAGTAACGACACGCGTCAACACTCGTGTTCATTGGTCGATGGGGAAGCTTACGAAAGTCGGCTATTTCAACCGAAGCCGGGAAATTATTTATTGTATGTGATATCATAAAGCCAGGCTTACGTTAAGGTTTACGCTAACCAGGCGCACTTGAAAGAGAAGGAATCAGCTAGCTCTCTCTCACTCGCACTCTACACGTGGCTTGGTTCAGTCATAGAGTACCAGGGTTGCAGAAGTTTAGAGGTATCTAATCTCAAGTCTCTATTTTAAAATCTACATACAAACAAAGGATATGTATGTTCTAAATAGAGTTTGTGAATATATTTAAATGAAATAAATGTTTTGAAAATCCACGATTTTTTTATCAAACGCAAATGACAGCGTCTTCTTTTTTTATCAATCAAATATCTGTGTCAATTAATCAACGAATCTATTAAAAGAGACACAGAAAATAATTTCACAGAGATCAACTCAAGGGGCTGAACAAAGCTTCTTTTGATTTCATTTTAAACGGAGCATGATACCGCCAACACCGACTGCGTGACAGAACCCCAAAACACCATAATTTGCATACTAACAAATGTATTGATCAATCATCATCATAGAAATAGTGCGGCTAACAGCCCGCACCACGCAAACGTATAAATCACGGCGTTTGCAGAGGCCGTTTACCTTGCGGAACCGGAAGAGAAGTCGATGCACCCCACACACACCCCTAGCGCGCTTGTGTGCGTGACACAAATACACGAAACGCGGAAGTAAGACATTAACATACATTTTCCACGCACACTACCGAACGTCCAGGGTTGCCACTGCACACAGCTGAACATTTTCCCGCGCAGCTATCACGCACACATACAGTTCTCTTTCCACTTCTGTGTATGTAGGAGTGCCGCCCTGTTGTTATACGGGCGGGGGTGTGGCGTCGTCTACACAGGTGTTTATGTGAGGGTAGCTGAGTAATGCACGGTGTGTCGTTATTTTTAGGATTGCGAGTAGCTAAGGGTGATTTTATATTTTTTCACAAAATGTCTTTTGCAATGAGTTATCAGAAAATTCTATATCTACTCTTGATAGAACTATTTTTTTATAATATTAGTACATATCAAAATATTATAAAAATACCGATCCCAGCAGGCTCAAAATTCTTAAAACTAGTAAGAATATGGAACTTAAGCCATAAGAGTATGTGTATACTATGAGTAAAATACAGTATCCAAAAACATTAAATACTTTGTTCGTATAGCTAAATGAACGCTCTCATAGCAGGGTGCGGCGCGCGCGTGTCTACTACAGCCTCTATCCGTGTGTGTGTGAGGGGGTGCTCCGGGGCGGGGGGTCCCGGCGCGCCCCCGTTCACGGCCAGGGGTCGCCGACCGCACCCCGGCTACGCCGTAACCCCGCTACGGAGCTACGGCTACGCCGTAGCAAGCTTTGTTTTAAAATTATCATTATTTAGGTCACAATTACAATTTAGATTATTGTATTGTATTGTGCGGGCTTTTATGCGTTTGTTGTTGTGAGGAATACGTTGTGTATATTTTGATTTAATTCTTGCACATGGAAGTATGCATGAATTTTAAATTGTAGTATTAATCATACGGATTGCTATTTAATATTCTCTTTGAAAGTTTTACCACCTACATTTTAAAAAGATGTTGCAAACCCTGCATCTAAAAAGACCAGCAAAAAGACCTTTTATTATCGGTTCTTTGTAAATAGATAGAAACTTCATTTTGTAGTACTAAATAGCTATTTATATTTTTCTGTGGTTTTATCAAACTTGCTCTACTTTCTACTTTACTTCTTATTTCTCCGTAACTCAAATGAATATCTATGATAGTAAATAAAATGTATAAATAATGCTGAACAATTCACACAGCATTATCCAGCCCCAAGCTAAGCAGAGCTAGTGTTATGGGTACTAGATAACTGATATACTTAATACAATATAGAGAGATACGATAAAGATAACCATAGTTCCCTAGATTTGTTTACAAAAATCACTAATAGGATTTTTCAAAGCAAGCGGCAAGTTCTGGCGCCCCCGGTTAAAGTTTCCGTGTTAGGGTGCGTGTAAGTGGAACCGAGCGGAGCTGAAAAGATTGAAGTGAACATAAAATCAAAGTGATCACTTTATTTCCGAGTTTTACCTATGTAATCTGAATTATTGTGCCGTATCCAAGAGTCCTGTAAGGTCTAAAGGAAATTAAGCACTTTGATATTTGAACGGCCTTTCAAATAAAATATATGAACACGCGGCCCCGAGCGGGGCAGAACGGAGTCGAGCAGGCTTTGGTGCCGCTCGACTTCAATGGACTCCGCTTCGCTCCGCTTACATGGAAACACTTGCCGCTTTCACTGCTCGTCTCCGCTCCACTCCGCCCAGCTCTGCGTCAGGGGATACGTACCCTTACGGGGCTGTGTCGCGGTGCCGGTACTAAAGTAACTAATACCCGTGTCGTGGATATTAGTGGGCTTATGAATATGTTCTAAACTTGTAATGGGTAACAAGCGGGTAACTGAATAAGTTGACATCAGGTATTGAATTAGGTACTTATTAGTTGTTATTTTATACCATAAAAACACTATAGCCGGATAACTTAACTATGAATTTGTGGTTTATAATAAGTGATAAGATAAAACCACGTTTTACCTCAACTCTGAGCTAGGTATATTATGCAATAGTAGAAACGTTTGTTTTCTACTGTTAACATCCATAAGTTCATTATAAGTCGAGAGTGGAAAATACACTGCTTACCAACTATTTTCATGTCTCTGAATTACAGGGATTTTATGGTTGCTTGACCCTATTTTCTAGCATTTATTTTTCTTGAAGGAAAACTCATATATTTACCTCCATATTAATCAAGCTTATCAAGGGAGCTTTTTCACCCCAAACGTACAAAATTTCCGGGAACGTCACGTATCTTCCCCAAAAGTACCAGGCGGCTAGGAATTATGAGGATATCGACTTGCCGGCTGCTCTAACAACTCATATTATAGTACTACGGTTCCTCCCACTTCAAAAAATTGCATCATTGTTTCGTTTGAGGATAGAGTTTACGAAAATAGGAATGTGTTCCTATATTAAATGGCCTTTTCAATAAATCAGAGTTAAACGAGATTGAAGTTCTGAATTAATACATATTTAGATCGGTAAACGGTAAGTAGTTTTTAAAATTTATTTATGGTCCGTATTGAACAGCGAGCTCAAGAAAAACAAGTCGCTTTTTATAATGTAGAACAAAAACATTCAATAGAGCGGAAAGGAAAAACAGCTTTCCTCGTTTTCATTGCCGTACTTTACCTACTTCTGCAACTAGACGCAAACAAGAAGTTACTGTATTTACGCGAAACTTCCTATTCTAGTCAAGTAGGCATTTCTAAACTAAAAACAACTTTACGAGTGCTTGAGGAAATATTCACCGCGTCAGTTACATAAGCGCGCGAGGGGGGTTACGCAAGTTGCGACGCGGGGTCGGTGCGGGGGGCGGGGTCGGCTGGATCGATGCGCGGCCGTTCACCCGCCTGCAATGCGCCTGCCGCCCGCGCCCACCTCCTGCGTTCCATGCCGCCCTGGTACCCGCGCGACCGCTCCGGGAGGCTGCGCCGCCCCGGAAAAGCCTCTCCTTGCACTATAAAAAGCTAATAAAATAAGTTACGAAAACTCTTTTTATTCCGAGCTATTTTCTTGCGCTAACTGTTTTTCTTTGGAATTGCATTCGAGATGGTTTTTTAATCAGCTTCTTATTCCTTGGTAGCACTTCGCAGTTAAACTGATCCTCAGATAAATAAATAAAATAATAAATAATGCTGGACAATTCACACAGCATTATCTAGCCCCAAGCTAAGCAGAGCTTGTGTTATGGGTACTAGATAACTGATATACTTAATACAATATACTACATAGATAGATATTTTTATTATACATAGAAAACACCCAGACCAACGGAACAAATTTCTGTAGATCGTACACAAATTTGTTCCGAGGCGGGAATCGAACCCGCAACCTCCTGCGTCGCAGGCGGACCTTCGCCCGCTGCGCCACGGAGGTCGTCAAAGATATTCAAAGAGAATTAAAAAACCGGCCAAGAGCGAGTATACTCGTACACGTAGGGTTTCATCCCATCGTTCACACCTATTTCTCAAACGAAACTCTAAAAACACCAACTGTTTGGAGATCCCCTTAAATTTTCCACTTTATTTTATTTTGAGTATTTGTAGGTATTAAAGTTGAACTGTTACTTATAAAGTTTCGTGTGTCTACCGATTATGATTCAAAAGATAAAGCCTCTACAAAATTAGAGCAAAAATAGCCAAAAATCGTGTTTTTTTTATGGGAGCCCCCTTTAATTTTAATATTTACTTTATTTTTAGTATTGGTTGTTATAACGGCAAGAGAAATACACATTCTGTGAAATTTTCAACTGTCTAGATTCTAGATCTTACGGAGATAGAGGCTTTTGACAGACGGACAGATGGACAGACGGTCAGACAGCAGAGGCTTAGTCCGACACTACGTTTGCCGAGTCGTGGAGTCCACTCAAGAATAGTTTTACCCCAGCGTTTGTCGGTTCTTCGCGAGATATGGCCGGCCCACTGCCACTTCAGCTTGCTAATTCTTAAAGCTATGTCGATAACTTTGGTTCTCTGTCAGACAAATCCAACATAAAAAGCATAAAATCGTATTTCATCCGATCCCAAGTTGCATTTCATCATTAATTATCTTACATTGTAAGTATTAAAGCTGAGACACTGAAAGTAGAACTAAAATTATTTCCAAGTGATACTTTGGGAAGTTCTGTAAGATACTTTCTACTCAGTAGTGTCACGGTTTCTCAGTAGTGCCTAGTCGAAAGAAATAGTTTTATTAAAACATGTTCTCGTTCAATTGCATTGCAGATGCAATAACTCGCGAGCCACTGCAGTGCCAGTGTCACGGCCGGCCGGGCCGGGCATACCCGATGCTAGCAAACATTTACTAGTGCTAGTGCACTATGCACTTACCGTTTGTGCATTGCATAGAGCACTTCTAGAATACGATCAATACTTTTGAACAGTTTTAAATTTTCAAAGATTTCTACTTATTCAGAATATCAGTGCATAGCTCCATATAATTATTTGTACTTACTCATAAGTTTTTATTCTAGTTTTATTTTTAATTTTTGATTCATAAGTGTACTTTTGTAATATTTCATTTTTAATCTTTTATATTGTTTGTGTGTAGTACCTTAATACATTACACCTATTAATTCAAAGGTACGTCTTATTAGGAATAGGTACCTACTGGATTCTGTTCAATACCTACCTACTTTAGTGTCTATGTTTGATTGTATTTTGTGCTGTCCGGTTGTGAACCGAATAAACCATACATCTATCTATCATATTTATCAGTTTTGATATTATGTAGATCTTATAATGGATGGGAAACCTAAAGAGAGCGTCGAAATTATAACTGAAATAAAACACGGAATAACAAACAAAGCCAGAACGTTCGACACATCGTAGACATGCCTACACTACACGTGACAAACTGCTACGCTACGCTACGCGGCTACGCTACGCTACGCGGCTACGCCGTAGCAACATAGACGTAGAGAGGTAGATATAGTCCCAGAGAGATGCACAGATACAGATATAGACAAGATGCGGCGTGGATTGATTTTCCGGGAGTTCGTATTCTATTCGTGTTTTTCGTTTCGTTTTTTCCTTCTATAGATACCGGAAGCTTGTTATAGGGAATTGAAAGGTATTGTTTACTTTTCGTGTGCGATTGCAATGACGTTTACGTTTTATTGTTTGTTTGTTTTTCAAGTGGGCTGTGACTCCTGAAATCCCTGAGTAAATTGAATCTGGTTTAGGTACGAAAAGTACGTCGTACCTATAACCAAGAATATGGAAAATATTGAATAAAATTTCGAAAAGACGTGTACTAGTACCTACCTGTTTATTTTTGAGAGTTTAAGTATTCCTATGAGACCTAATAAGAAGTGGTTCTTTACAAGGAATAGCCTGAAATATTTTGTCTTTTATACGTAGGTATACTTTTACTATATACGTAACGTACAAAAAGTATTTATTCAACGCACATTCCAATGATTATGGGTCATGATATTTTAAGCTTATGGGGCTTTCATACAAGTGTGGTGCTGGCGCTAAATTAATAAAACAAAAGAATACATATTTTATTACTTATTGATGTGTAAAATTATTTACACATTATGCTACTCATAAGACTGCCATGCCAATTGTTTACAAAAAAAAACAGTTCGTAGCTAACGTATGTATAATTAGTGACCAAACATAGAGGTCCGACCCCTTCTAAAGTGCAGTAATGTGACCACGGACGGACGTGGACACAGAAACGCACTCCCATACTTTCTGATGCATTGAATTAGACCTTGCTGAAAGTTGAGGGTAGGCCGACCGCCGGCCGGTGCGTTTGCTGTTCGCATTCAATTTCAACTTGATGAATACAAATTTATGTCTAGTTACGTCAGTTTTTATGGATCTACTATTCTTCTTGGTCGTGAAAACCTCTAAATGGCCTTCTGTTTCTATTTTCTGATTTTTAATTTTTGGTATGTGCAGCTGGTTTTCCTTCAATAAATAAAAAAATACATACATAAATAAATAAGTAATATATAATTAAATGTCTATTCTTTGTATTGTACCGAGGATTTAGGAACCCGTGATTATATTATTGAATACGCATTTATAAAACATACACTGCACAAAGTGAATGTTATATGAAATGATTCATAGTTGTTTACTGCTGTGGCTAAGCTTCAAATTGAAAAAGTTTTATAACTGTCCATAAATAGATTTATATTTTATCAGAATGCTTGATTATAATGTAACACGTTGAATAAGGGACTTTTGAAAAACACAAACATCGAATTATACATTGCAGTGTTTTTTATCACAAGCGACAGCCTCAGTGGCGGAGTGGACGATAGGGCGTCTGAAACGTGGGTTTTAGTCGCGCCTTTGGATAAATGTTGTAATGCTTGCATGCTCCAAGGAAAACAGGCTTGGCAATTTGGTTCAAAAATCTTACGAAAATCTATACAAAACAGAGCTCTGAGTTTATTTTGTAGTTAATCGTCGTCATCTAGAAATTTAATTTTTTATACCTATGGGATTTCCGTAGTTTCATGGTACGAGGCGCTGAACCATACATATCCCATACAAAATGAAACGCATCGATGACGTCTTGATACCATCGAGAAACCAATCTCTCTCGTACTCAAGTCATTTACTCAGGTACTATCGTTGTCGAGTAGTCAGGGGTCTGATGTACTGTACCAGCCATGGCTACCTCAGATTTAATAACGTGGAAGTATGAAGCTCTCGCGCGAGGACTAATACTTCCGTATAGGTACTTATTGTTTTAATGCGGTCGCGAGAGCTATCGGTAGACCACACAACTAGCGGATGTCTGTAGAACCTTGTCACAATAAGAAAACAAACGCCAAACACACAAACAAATCAAACTCCACTTTTGGCGTTTGTTACTGTGACATGGTTCTACAATATCCGCCAGTTGTGTGGTCTACCAACCTTCAGTAGATTGTGTGGGTGTACAAGCGGCGAGAGGGGTGAAAAAAAATACATTGGCATTAATAAAGGTTTTCAGAGGTTGATCCTGGAAGAGGTTGATCCTAAGCGGCTGTACCTATCTTTGTGCAGTAAATAATTTAGTATTTTTATTTTTCAGTATAACCTTCCTGTATTTTTTACACTTCTTTTTCTCCCGTACCTTCTACGCACACGTTACTCTTGTCTTGGCCTAAACATATTTAAGTTTAAAAGAGAGATGAAAACCAAATACTAACAAAACTTTAAAAGCCAGACCATGCATGCCTGACCTACCCCACGCTGGACGCAATGCGCCGTATGTACCTACCTACCTATAATATAGTAGGTACAGACGCCGCTAAAATATACACTGCCTTTCTACTGATTGCGGACTTGGTGAATTTTCTGAGGGTTGTTTTAATTTCTTTTTGATTTTCTTTGTTGGTTGGTTCTTTGCTTAGTTAGATGGAGAAGATATACTTTTCATTTTCCACCTACTTACCTTTTAGCGCAAGTTGGAACGTGTTTTATACTACGGTTTACCATCGGCACAGGGGGCCTATTTTAACTCTCCAACACGAAATTACGTGTTTCGTTTCGTTTTGGTGTAAATTCACCAAAGGCGAATTTTATGTACACCTAGATGTACTCAATAGTTTTACCCAATTTTATTACTTACTTATACTTAGGATTTTAATTTGTATTCAATCATTAATATTCGTATTTTAAGTTAAATTAGGTATTATTTTAGTTATAATTTCCGAGACCTCTGAACTTATTTTAAAATTCGTCCTTGATTTTTTAATCAGTACTTACCGTAATGTTACCCATTGAATTGTCGTACATAGGTTTCCTCGATACAGGCCTAGCCTAGTGAGGGAACCATCAGAACAGAATACATCTATGTAGATACGTCTCGGCAACAACCAAATGTAGGTACTTATACTACATAATAAATATAGAAGGATTATACTTACACTTAGAAATAAATTATTGTTTAAGTATCTTGTATTAGTTTTTGCTGTAAATAAATGTTTTTATCTTTTTATCCTTATCTTTATCTTTGCCAGAAACAAAATTGGTATTTTTTAAACTATCTTCGAAGTCCGTGCTCAAGCTTCTGGCCTTGATGGTGATGAGAGCCTGCATTTTTCATTTATATATTATATTTTTTCATTTTTAGCGGGCGGCGGGAGCGGTATTTTATCATCAGCCTCAACCTCAACAGCCTATACGGGTCCACTGCTGGACGCAGGCCTCCCCCTGATAAGCGCCTTATTGGCGTTTACCTCATATCTTGTTAACTATGTATTGTTGTATTTAAATATGAATACGCTTTTGTACAGGCTTGATGGTATATAATACAAAGATAACTTTTTAATATTGCTAAAACAACATTATTGTTGTTTACAGACTACTTTTTAATATTAAAAGTAAATGTAGTATGTTTAAATAATAAAAAGTAGTCTTTGTACCATACTTTGTATCATCATTTCAAGGATCTCAACAAAGACTGCGACTCAAGAAGAAGGTTGCCTGGAAGAGATCGCTTTTAGCGATAAGGCCGCCGATTGTGCCACATAGATTTAATTAGTAGTTTGTAATATAATTTCATAAGCATTGATGGTACAATAAAGCTATTATCTATCTATCTATCTATCTATCTCAAAGTAAACAATTGCGTTAATTTGTTGTTCCTTTGAATTTCCTTGTTAATTTTATCGCCAAATAGTGAGATGCAGTCAATTATCAAAAAATATATTTGTTTCTTTAAAAAATTGTCTAAATCTTACCTCCCTTTTGTCAGCATGAATTAGTGCTAGTTTTTGTCTCTCTCAATTTCAAACATCACATTCAATGATATAAAAAAAATGTTGCTTCTTTAGAAATTTTCTATCTTACCCCTTTAGCAGTATTTGTCCTAGGTTCCTCGCAGCTGTAATAATTTCGTGCATCATCCATACTAATCCATATTTTAATATTATACATTTTAAGTAATTTTGTTTGTCTATCTGTCTGTCTGTAACCCTTTCACGCCTAAACGGCTGAACGGATCTTAATGAAATATTGCCAAGGCGGTATAATTATGGTATCTCAGGATGGACACAGGCTACTTCTTCCCCTGGCAAAGTGTGTGCGAAGCCGCGGTAGCAGTAGCAGGGGCTAATAGCCCATAATTATAATACTTGGTGGTTTCTTCAGAAAGCTGTCTATATCTCCCCTGCAGTATTTGTCCCAGGTCCCTCGCAGCTGCGGCCTGCAGACGGCAGACGGCAGTCTAGACGAGGGGTACTACGAGCATGTCTGGACCCTCATGAACCCTCGTTTATCCACATCACCCCATGCACCCTATCACCGACACCTAGAGGCCATTATCCAATACAATTACTGATTTCATTGAAGGTGTACGCACTTATAGATGTGTTGGTACATTTTGTTTATGTTTGGGGAGTTTTGAATCTGAATTATGGGAATGGTTGCGATTTTTAGTTCATAAAGAGCTCCGCATGTTTTAATAATTGAATACAATCTGTTTTCCAAACCTCAAATCATTTTATCTTTGACATCTCCAGAAATATTGGACTGAAGAGAATATCAATTTACACTTTATTTCTCAATGCACGCGTTATTTCTATGGAAACGTTCTAAGGTTATTTAAATTTCTAGGGGAACTGATTTATGGGATGAAAAGTAGCCTATGTTTTATAAGTCTAGAACTAAGTCCGTTCAAAATTTCAACCCAATCCAAGTAATTTTGGCTTGAAGAGGTAACAAACATTCATCGAAACACCTATACATCTATACAACAAACATCCAAACCTTCGTTAGTGATAATTTGATAATAATTTATAGTTTACAATTTGACTTGTCTAACTGCATAAATAATTAAAGCCGTTGACTTCTGAAATGATACAGTATCTTTTGAATGTCAAACTGGACGAAGTTAGTAACGTGTAGGTTCTGAATCATTAACCACAATCATGGATAGTCGTGATAGCCTCCTAGCCGAAATTCTGGTACGGCGGCGACGGCCAGAGTCAACGGGGAATAGCTAGCTATGTGCGCAGGACAAATTATTAATGATAATGTGGATAACACCGGTGCAATCTCTATTCCCTCCTCAGCAGTAGGTATTGGTCCACTGCTGGACGCAGGTCTGCTCCCCCTGATAAGCGCCATATTGTCTTTTATCACATGAGCACCATATCGCCCTGTCTTCATCTATAAGTCGTTTTATGCAGATCTTTATCCCAGGGCGTCATCACAAGGCGGCCTACGCGTTTACTCAAATCTTAAATAAATATTCCCTAAAAACAAAAGTTATTGAATTACATTTTTCGGGTAAAACCTAACTAGAGATTCTTAAAGAAACCCGGCCTACCTCCACTCTCAGTACCTATTGCCACGCCCTGCTAGGTTTTCTTATACATTACTTAGAAACTAAGACCTAAAAATGTACACGATGATTGCAATAAATAAATATGAATATAAATGTTTATTTATCTCGTCTCTTATACTGTTAGTACATAATGTACATATCTATTGAAGTGAAGAGTATAATGCAGCTACACTGATATGCCAGGGATCCAGTTCCCGTTGGTTGGTTACGTAAATTTTCAGAAAATCCTTTGTGTGCTTTCATCACGCTAATATTATAAATGCGAAAGCTTGGATGGATGGATGTTTGTTACCTCTTCACGGCAAAACTACTGAACGGATCGGGCTGGAATGAACTACTTTTTATCCCATAAATCAGTTCCCGTGGGACATAAATCATCTTCAAACGTTTCCATAGAAACAGCGAAGCTGCGGGCAGAAACTAGTTTCATTCGACGACCTCCGTGGCGCAGCGGGCGTAGGTCCGCCTGCGACGCAGGAGGTTGCGGGTTCGAATCCCGCCTCGGAACAAATTTGTGTACGGTCTGCAGAAATTTGTTCCGTTGGTCTGGGTGTTTTCTATGTATAATAAATAAGCAATCTATCTATGTAGTGTATTGTATTATGTATATCAGTTATCTAGTACCCATAACACAAGCTCTGCTTACCTTGGGGCTAGATAATGCTGTGTGAATTGTCCAGCATTATTTATTTATTTATTTATATAATTGAAGTAAACCACAGCGTTACAATTTTCATATAAATACTTAAAATACATATATACTCGTATAACACTAAGGCCAAAAGGGATTACACCAAATAAATTTACCGTCCCGAGCAAGGATCCAGGTCCTAGAATCTGATGGAATACTCGTCTATAAAACATACTCAATACCTCAACCTTAACCTCAACCAAGCAATAGCCTGCGTTGGTCCACAGCTGGACGCAGGCCTCCCCCTGATAAGCGCTTTATTGGCTTTTATCTCATAGGGGTAATGCCCATAATCCCCACGCTGGGCATGCGGATTGGGGATCGCAGTTCGGTGGTACAATTGTTTTGCTGGGGGCGTTGCTGCCCGCCCCCGGTGGATATCCCGAGTCGCCTCTCTAGACACCCACGGGAAGAGTTGTGGTTCTAATTCTAAGCCGGCACCACACAGATCAAAACCAACATCGGTATAGCTTTAATACAGCATATTATTATAACATATTGTTTTTAAAAATATATCTGAGTGTCTGGTCGAAGTGACGCGTGACCCGAGAGCTGGTGAGTATCTGGTGCAGCGCATCAGCATTGACATACAGCGGGGTAATGCAGCCAGCGTCTAGGGGACGCGACGACTGGTATATGGATCAGTTAAACTACCTGTAGATTGTTTGCAACAGTCTGCAGTTGGCTCAATTATTTCGATTGTAAATACTAACAATTATTTGTTTTTATTATTTAATTGTAATTTTCTTTGTAAACTAAGGAAAGAATTCATTGAACGTTCTGTAAATACATAAGACATGTTTCGTATTATTTACAGAACTTTCAATGTTGTGAATAAACTCAATAAACAACAATAGGTAAGCCTACGCAGAAACTGTCAGCATCAATATCAAAATCAGCAACATCAATAATTGCTTCGACAGCGAGGCTGCAGTAGACAGATCTAGTAGATACACACGCATAGTACAGATATGGCTGACGCCTAGTACATAGGTAGCTAGGTACATAGGAAGTCTCTGCAGGTCGTTGGACGGTACGTAACGGGGTGGCCCCCGCCCGGGCTATTTACCCTCGGTTCATTATCAAAGTTCACTAGTACGTTGCACACCCGTTGTTGCCAGCTCGTTGTTATTTGGCTGGATCTGGCGAGTTTGCTGGGGATTTGCGTCAGTTTTTATGATTTGGTGAAAAATTATTCAACATTTGTTGCTATGAATGTAGGTATTATTGAGGTGGAGGTCTCGTACACTGCATTTTTGGACTGATTTTTTAACGTTTGTGAGTGAAATCAGACCAAACATTATAGTGGTCTGATAAATCCAAATCATAATTTTCGAACTTTCGTTACTGATAAAACACTTCTATAATTTTATAGGTTAGAAGTTCTAAGTCTACAATTATTTGCGGTATTTACAAGTCTATAAAAATTTCAACACCATACTCCTTAAAAATAAGCCAAAACCTTCCAACTAAGTTGGCAGCACCATGCACACAGAGTACCAAGTACAGACAGGCAGTCGCGCTGCATACATCCGCATCCCAGCCACCGTTGGCTGGTCCTCCGGGCCGCGTGGTGCCAGTCACATCCACCTCCTCGAGCCTGAAACCCGCAGGTCTCGCTACCCTGGTCTGCGGCGGGTGTTGAACCGACACCGCGGAAGCTCGAGAGTTTTGACAGCTCTCCCGGAAAATCTGCAGCGCCATTGCAAAGTTTTACTTCGCACCAGCTGTTGTATTCTAAACTTTAGCTCCGTAGAAATAAGGATGGTGTGTTTAGATTTATGAAAAAGTAAAGAATTATTTGCAGACTTCTTTGTGGGCAGATCTATGACCATTGTTGGCTAAGCTAAAATCGTCTCAACAGGAACCTTCCGAACAATTCAGCTTTTTTATATCTGCATAGTTTTGAAACTTGTACAGGTTTAAACTAGGTAGGAAAATATGACTATGTATATAACATTGTAGAAATGATAAAAATGTTTGGCTAGGCTGGAAAGAATAGGCGCACTCCCGTTGCCATAACAACCGCCGATTATACACACACTTATAAATACGGTTATCGTGTATCTGTGTTCACAGCGTACGTACACAGTACACACATCACAGTCGCAGGCGATGTACTAGGCAAGCATAGGTTAGGAGGAGTGCACTTTAATTTATTAGTGAGCCAGCGATGCGGCATTCTGTTGGGCGGGGAATTTTCAGTTTTGTGGGATGTTTTTCAGAATTTTCTCTTCAATTTATCCTTTTTAGAATTTCGAGGGTACCGAATTTGGTATTCTCAGGAACTCTTTGTTGATTTTCAAAGATCCTATATAAGCTACTTTTAGCTAAAGAAAAAGAGTACATTACCTTATTTCATGTGATACTTTATCAGCGAGACAGAGTTTCTGAAAACGACAAAAAAAATATTTCTTGAAAATTTTAAAACCCCCCGACTGTTTCATGAAACATGGCTAAGAGCACCACGCGGGATAAAATTATAATTTTATCCCGCGTGCTCTCTTATCTTTATTTTGTGTCTTATCTTTTTATCTTTTTTATCTTATCTTTTTTTGTGTCATAGATCTATGACACAAAAAAAATTAAATGAAAATCAGTTGATCCGTTTGGGAGCTACCATACCAGAAACAGATACATAGACATACACGTTAAACTTTTCACACCCCTCTTTTTTTGCGTCAGGGGTTAAAAATTATTCAGCCGTATCAATATTGAACTAAAAAAGGTACCTACTTATTATGTGATCTGATACACAAATAATTCCATCAAACGCAAACTTTCAAGACCATGTAGTTTGGGATAAAAGAAAAGTTCCAACTCAATCCTGCTAACGAGCGCAAAGTGATTTTAATGATCCCCAGGGAAGCCCCGGGGCCCGGCGGCATACTGATTTGACTGAGTTACCTACTTACTAACTAGGCACATTATGAATTACTAGCTTCTGCCTGCGCCTTTGTACGCATTTTAGGGATAAAAATACCTAGTCTATTTTTATCTCTCATGCTTGCAAAATTTAAGCCAGATCCAGTGGTTTTTGTGTTGTCTCGAACACTTGTCTTGTCATCTTCATATCCTTTCAAAATCTCTTATATATTTTATTTATTAATTATTTATTTTATCACCCTATGCTGGACATAGACCTCCTGTAATAACGGCATAGCGCCCTGTCTCCAGGTCTCCGTATAAAGCAGCAGTTTAGCGAAGATCATCACCACCGGAGGGTTTCCTACACTACATACAGGAGGTCTCAAAACTCATATTGGCTTCGTATACATAAACACTTCACGGCTTTTGGAAGATTAAACCAGACCCAGTTCAGCAATTTTTGTAATATACTTATTAGTTTTTGTTTTTTTTATTATGATTGACTGTGATGATATGATATATGCTCTCATGTTCTTTTGGATATGGGGGTGTATAAATCGAATGCGGGAAAAAAATATTTTATAAACTAAAGCAGGAATAATTTGCCAAATGAAATTCTAGCAAAACTAATTAAAAATAAGGCCTTAGCAATTCATATTTATGTTTGAAAATGATTACATTGATTAGACGACGGTACTTCGTTTGTAAATTACCAGGCTAGCAGAATGTGTGAGGAATATTTAACAGCCCATAACCAGACCAAGGCAAAGCATTCACGCGCAAACAATTATTGCCAACTCCCCATTTTAATAGAAATTGCTCCAGAACCCTCTACCAGGGGTGGAACCAGACAGAGTCTGCAACATACCTAGATATACCTACTATACATTCCTTCGCTGGGATATATTGCTTTCCGTAGACGAATTAGTACGATGGCATTGTCATTTTTGTCTGGGAAAGTATATGAGAAGTTTGAATCTTGGTAAATGAAACGAAAATTTTAATGTGAAAATGATAACTTTTAAGCTTTTGTTTATAATTTTTATTTTTAAAATGTCGATAGTCCTTCTTCCTGAGAATACATTAAGAGGCCAAACATTTGCCCCACCCTGTTTAAATACCACCAGGGCAAGTTAAATATAAGCTTTGAATAGATGCGTGTAGACTAGTCACTTCATGTTCATAGTCTTTTTCATTGCACTATTCCACCACCTATCCGTGAAAACCTTCAATAAGCTTTCTGGTATTTATCAATTTGTAATTCTGTTAATTTTTAGCCTTTGATTTTCCCTTACATAAATATATAAATATAAATAGAGAAGATTTTCATTGCCCGATTGCTCCGTTACATTTATACCTACTGCATATCCTCCTAATGCACCAATGCAATGCGTCATCAAGTTCAGACAACTGTCGTAACGACACGCACATACCAACCAACGCTTTACATAAAACTGCCATTTGAATAAAACTATCTGCTACTATAAAGTAAAATCAGGTCTTCGGGAATGTAATAAAATTGTTTACGTTTACAATCAAAATTGTTGATGGCTTCATTTTGGCTTTTCAAATCTGTTAAAAACTATCTGAAGATGAATTGAGCATACCTATGCCTATTTTGTTTGCAACAGTCTGCAGTTAGATCAATTGTTTCAATTGTAAATACTAGTTCTACTTTGTTTCTATTATAAAACTTTATTCACAAAGGAAGTTACAATCAAATAATAAAAATAAATTAGAACGGTATTTACAATGGAAGCAATTGAGATAGTTGCAAACTGTTGCAAACAAACTACAGTTAGCTCAAGTGACCGAAGTCATTCTTATTCATATTTATTTTTTTGTAATTATTGTGTAGGTACCTACATTTGTGGGCGTTTTGTCACGCCCTGCTAAGGTACCATTGTATCTCTTATACATTAGTATCTAGGTACCTAATGTATATATTACCTAGATACTAAGATCTAGGTAATGTAGAAGAGACACCATGGTATCCTAGCAGGGCGTGGCAAAAGGTACTAAGAGTAGAAGTGGACCGGGTTTCTAGAAAATTCTCTAATTAGGTTTCAGCAGAAAAATATAATTCAAAAACATAGTTTTTAGTTATGTTATGTAGCACTTAAAAATTACAATGATGTTATTGTAATTTTGTAATTTTTAAAACTATTTTTTGGTTACTTATTAGGTCTTTATAAAATACAAGTTTATGCCTGCGGCTTCACACGCGTTGCTTGAAGAGTATGGAGTCGTTAAAGGAGATTTATATCCCTTGGGAACTGATTTTTGGGATACATGATTACAATTACTTGTATGCAAAATTTCAGCCCGATCCGTTCAGTATTTTTGGCGTGCAGAGGTAACAAACATCCCTCCAAACTTTCGCATTTATAATATTAGTGTGATTATAAATGTAATTACGAGTAGGTAAATATCATAAATATCATCTCTTGGCATGTGCACATGAAAGTGATTCTAGAGCTACCATGGAATAACTTTTAAATTATATGTAACCACGTAACTCACCAGAACTTATTGGTAATATCATGATTTTTAAATTTAGTAATTTAGTTAATTATTAATTAGAACGGCGAAAACACCAATTACACTAATTAACTATAATTACATGCAAACAATGAAACTTATATAAAACTACCATAAAATTGAAATAAACTTAATAAAAAATGTCAGACTGAAAATATGCATGATTAAATTGTTAATTATAATTTAAACTAGAAAGAAAATAATAATAATAATCGATCATCCATCCCTTTCACAATAGAGCAGGCAGACTGACATAAGATCCTTCCATTCCTCCGCACAAATGTCACAGTCTGGGAAAGCCTTAAGAAGCCTTAAATGTTATAATTACCCTTTCAGTCCATTTTATTTAGGTAGCTACTCTTTATGAAAGGAAAAACATGGAAAATAAAATATGCAGAGAATTTAGCTAAATAACATAATATCAAATATCCGCCGTTCGCAAAACGCGAATACTAACTGGGAAGCAGCTCGGCGAAGTTGGTAGAGTAGCCACGAGTTACTCTTTATTATTTCCGAATATCCTAATATTCTGCGCGCTCTAGCTTTTTAACCCCCGACGCAAAAAGAGAGGGGTATTATAAGTTTGACGTGTCTGTCTGTGTATCTGTGTATCTTTCTGTGGTATCGTAGCTCCCGAACGGATGAACCGATTTTCGTTTAGTTTTTTTTGTGTAATAGATAATTTTATTCCAAGTGTTATTAGCCATGTTTCATGAAAATCTGTTCAGCCAATAAACGTCAGCGGATTAAAAAAAAATTAATTTTGTCTTGTTAAATGTTAATGCTATGTTATGTACTATGTACCCGTTCAAATTGAAACTGAGGCGCTGGCTTGTCGAGCAGACGTTCTACACCTTCAATGAGCTCACAAGCCTGAGAGTGACATCTTGTATCTAATAAGAAACCTACCTGTGATTTATTTGTATAAACAAAAATAATGCAATTTCAATTATCTTTAATAAGTATATTTTTTCATATAATTTAAGATAATTTATAATAACGCTGATATTTTATGACCTGTAATGTACTTATTCCATTATAAAATAAAGGAACTGAACTGAAAGTAACAGTTCACTATAAAGTAACTGTATTTCTGGTTCAATACAGTTATTATAATTGTAAATTAATCTAAAATATCTTAACTAAAACCAGTTTCTACCTACCCTATCTACTAAAATGTAGGTTTATATTATACCAATGTTTTTTCATCATTTGCTTATTTCAATAGAATTTGGTAATTATACTGAGCGATTTCTTTCGAAGCGATTGACGTCATGAAATTATCAGGATATCCAGATATCTGCAGAGGAACGTAAATAATGGTCACCGTACCATCTGGGCTGCAGCGGCAATGGCGTCGCATCCGGCGGTCACCATGACAACCGTACCTCTGCGATATTACATTTCACAGAGTTTCTATTCAGCCCACTTACCTTTTATGTTGGATGTTATTAATAAACCAGGTTCAGGCATAGTTTTAATGAGTGTTAACATAAATACCTGTCGTAATTATTTCCATAAACAATCTACGTCATCCAAACCATTGCCTCAACATAACGTCTATTTTCAGTCAAAATACAATAAGTACTGTTATCAGAATAAATGTTTATTACATAAATGTTATTTCTTTTACATTAAAGTGGATTATTTCTGTTCAAAAGACTTCAACGCGTTCAAACAATTTCGTAATTTGTGACTTGAACGTTTGTGTCGCACGATTACTAACACCTTTATAAATAAAAAATAATTATACAGGGTGCCATGGAAAGGGTGTAGTGTAGTATGCCGTAATTGGGTGATTCTGGATATCGAAGGGGTCAATGTTTGTTTTACGATTTTTTTTATATTCGTTATCTTTTTTAAGTCTTTTTGTTTTAAAATTTAGCACAATTAACATCATTTTTTATGTAATAATTTCTAAAATACTGGTTTTGCTGAAATAAAAAAAACAATTGTGAAATATTTTGTAATGTTAAATAATACAAGAGTGCGTGTTAAAAAACTAAAGAAAAACTTTAGTTTTGGAAAAACAAACAAACAATAATCTAAATTCAAAAAATCGCCATTCTCAAGATACCCTCGGGGTCTACAATCAAAATCAAAAACATTATCTCCTCCAGTTTCAGAGCCTAACAATTTTGCAAACATTAGGTACCCACAATAAGTCTATCATAAACCCAGTATAAAACCGTGTTTCCATCAGATTTCTATACCATAAAAGCAAATGTATGACTGTAAAATATTTCGATAAAACTTGTTACTTGGCAAACCCTATCGTGACGATGCACCATGCAGCGGGGTGAATGCGCCTTGCGTTGGGGTAGGTCTAGAGGCGAGACAAAAACCCTTACTACACGATCTTCAATTACCGACCATTCACCTACCACATTCTTACAAACGCTATACATCGCTGCTTTTGTATCAACATTCGTAGGTGGCGTAGAGATAAATCGGCAATGGTTTTGTAGTAAGCAGCGATAGTTGTGGGTGGTTAGGGTTGTGGTAAGGAAATGCACCGAAATATCGGTGTGGAAGAAAGCCGAGCGTTCGATATTTTAGCCGCATGCGAAATGTCTGTGTTTGGTTTGAAACCGCGCACACAGGTACAACAAAAACGTGATTGTTTTTTTTAGATTTTCCTGGGTTTTACTACGCGCGTTAACCTTTTTGTTACTAAGTTGGTCCTTACCTACTCCATGTTATTACTTCCTACTAAGTAGGTACACCGTAGTTTCCTCATGAAATAAATATTGAGAACAGTTTGATATGGAAAAGATAAAAAAATCCTTTTCTATGATCCTTCTTTTATAGATAGATAGATAGATAGAAAATTCTTTATTGCACACATAACAAGAAAATTCACAAACAATAACAACATTTACAGAATATGTGACAATTGGCGGTCTTATCGCTCAAGAGCGATCTCTACCAGACAACCGTGGATGGATAGGATTGTTGGATTAAAAGTGGGGATCTGTGTGCATTATTACATAATACAAATTTTACAACAAAAAGAAAAGAATATCGACTAAATTATAAATATACCTTATTATAATATATACCTACATATATATAAATATATAAATATAAACATAAATATATATATTTTATAAAGGGTGAGGTCAGTGACAGCAGGATAAATAGTATTCTTTTACCATACTCTTGAATATTGGTAGTGACTTTGCACGCCTTACTGAGACTGGTAGTGTGTTCCAAAGCTGTACAGCACGGGCAGTAAATGAGTTGTCGTAGAAAGAAGTAGAGTGGATAGGGACTTGAAGCATAAGAGTTATAAAGGAAAAGGAAATCCGTTTCCCTCCTTTTGCTTCATTTACACGTACGTCATCACCAGTTATGGACAACTACGCACCGACTACTATATCAGAATTATAAGAGAATGTTCATGGTGTTTTTTTTCACTTTTCATCTAACAAAGAAACTTGCAAGTAGTACAATCGGTATTCGTTAAACAGCATCAACAACAATACCCATATCAATTACCTACTACAGAATAAGTAAATCTGAACGGATCTTTGGAAAACCGTCCGTCAATTCAGCCAATAGAAGTAAACTCAAGATGTGACAAACGAATTAAATTAAAGAATTAGTGGAAATAAGGCTATGTCAGTCCTGCCGGAAGTCGGAGCTGCCATCATGTCCATGTACACAATTCTACAACCTACATTTGCAATGACTGCAACGTTTTTCTGCGCTCTAGATTAAAACTAACGGAAAGTTAATTTGCCGTAAATCATAAAACATTTTCTATGAAACGTACCTACGAACAAATTCGATTAAATTTTATTTTGGGAGCATTTGGAATTGTTGATTTTTAGCCCAGAATCTCTTATTTTCTCAAACGCTCCAGATATACCAGTGAATCGAAGTTAGATTTTTCATCAATTAGTAAATAAATAAATAAATAAATAATGCTGGACAATTCATACAGCATTATCTAGCCCCAAGCTAAGCAGAGCTTGTGTTATGGGTACTAGATAACTGTATTACATATTACAATACATTACATAGATAGATATTTTTTATTATACATAGAAAACACCCAGACCAACGGAACAAATTTCTGCAGATCGTACACAAATTTGTTCCGAGGCGGGAGTCGAACCCGCAACCTCCAGCGTCGCAAGCGGACCTTCGCCCGCTGCGCCACGGAGGTCGTCGAATAGGAAATGATTTACGACTTATGACAAGTTACTTTTCCTATACTTTTATTACTTGTTAAAATGAGAAAAAACAAAACCCACAAAATAATTATCTGCTGGAAAGGCCTTCGCGGGAAGGCATACGTCCAATAGTGGATCAGTATAGGCTATAGATAAGGCAGCTTTACTCCCATAGTAGGTCGCATGCCATAACCAGGCCTTTAAGAATGCAGATGAACTAAATTAGGTTAAGTAACCCAGCTACCGCATTAAGCATTCAGCACTACGGGCTCATTCTTGCTGAATTACAGATGCATTGCTCCTAGACCCGATACTGTTTTGGCCGAATAAGACCATAGGTATCACAGATAGGTATCACAGATTAGCAATGTATAGGAGGAAGAGGGGACCCTGTCGCCGACAGTGTGGTCGATGTGTGATGTCGATGGTGTGTGGAGTTCTGTGATACACTGAAAAAAACAATTGTCTAACTAAGACGCATTTTATCTTCCTTGGCGTTAAAATAGTTGGAATGATAAATATCTCATTCAATACAAACAAGAATGCGTGGTAGCTGCAACATATCGAATTTGTTTATCACAAAAAATAGACAACATTGACATATCAATGCTCTAAGTCAAAATAAATATTCACTTTGTTGCAAGGGGTTAGCAAACAATTTTGTTGCATTTAATCTCAGAATTAAATTAAATACTTACACGTTATACGCCCAATTCATTACTTGCTAGAAGGAGCCATTACGATTTAATTAAGTTCTCATAGTCACAGAAGACAAGATCTTATCAGGTTCATATGGATTCATGAGCGTGATCACATTAGACAAGATCTAAATCAGTGTAAACCATTTTTTTTTTAGTGTACCTATAGTCTTTTTCAGCCAAAACCGTCTCGGGTCTACAGGCTGCCGTCGGTCTGATATGGTAGGTATAATCCGAGCGCGATCAAAATGGGATTGAACCATTATCGAAATGAAACAAAGGCGGTCAGACACTTTGAAAGTGTCGATGACAAAATTACTTTGTCTAAAATTACTTAGAATTTATACTATTCTGTACGCGATTTGGCTAGGCAACCTATGTGCGATTTATTAATTTGAATATTATCTACCATATAACCCTAGTCATTATCAAATAACAGACGGGCGAGTAAACTTCTTAGACCATAAATAAAAACACGCATAAAATTCAAAGGTAAAAGTTATAAATAGATATTGCAATAAAGATAACCAATAGGTTAATTTCTAAAGAGGCTATTTATTGTTCGAAATTAATAAATAATGCTGAACAACCCACAGAGTATCATCTAGCCCCAAGCTAAGCAGAGCTTGAGCTATGGGTATTAGATGACTGATATACATACATACTTAGTACACTATTACATAGAAATATATTTTTTACCTTACATAGAAAACACCCAGAACACCCGACACCCGGAACAAATATTTGCAGATCGTACAAACACTGTGAAAAATACACATTTTGCACATAATCTTAGCCTAGTCTTACACAGTCAGGTTTTTTTATTGCAAAAGCTGACTCACCTGTAGACAAAACAAACTTAAAAACATTGAAGGTCCAAACAATTTTAATTAAGAAGTTACTCTCCAGACCAATTTAATGAAAGCCTTTTTAAACAAACAACCAGGAGAGCAGGATTTAAAAGAGTCCCTAATTGAAAACTCATCACGGTGCGATCTCTAATCTCCCCTTCCGACATCCACAGAATCGAGTTAATAAATTAAAACTGGGTAGAACTCTATCGCTTTAACACTTTCAAACCTTTTCGCATAACTCAATGAAAAAGCGAATTGGTTTGCAGCGACAAAGTTCTAAAATAGTCAAACAAGTATAGATACATAAAGTTGTGTTTAGCGTCTGGCGTGCAGTTTCGATCTGTCTCAGTCTGCTGAAGTACCTGTACCTTCATCGCGGAAGTTTTGATTTTAGTAGCTTTATTCCTTAGGTGCTAAGGTTTAAAATGTTAATTTTGGAGGCATTGGTGGTTTCCTGTAAATGGCCGGGTTCGGGGGACGTCACGCTGCATCGCTCGCGAGTCGTTATGGGTTTGTGATTCTTAATTCGAATAATGAACTCCTGGTAGGCTTTTGGTTGGGGTAGTCTCGATGTCCTTTTTCATTTACCTATTATGCTACGTTCACATTACAAGGCGAAGATTCGTCTTCGCGTTGTCGTGATAAAACTTCGTGTTCGTTCTTAAAGAACGAAGTGTTGCCACATTGGAAAAAAAACTTCGCAACGTCGCGTCGCGAAGGGCATTTGTGATTCGCGTTATGATAATGACGCACTTACCCTGGACTTACGCTGGGGCCATAATGGACAAGAGTGGCAGAGGACAGGCCTCAATGGAGGCAGTTGGAGGAGGCCTATGCCGAAAGGCACACCAAACTGAGAGACATTTTGTAGAAGTAACATGGAAATGGCAACAGAAATCAGTCAAAGAGTATTTGTAGTAAACTAAGTTTAAGAATCTTTTCAATTAATGCTTGTCGCTACTTTCAGCGGGAGAGAAAAGTGTATGGAAATCAATTTCTAATTGTGTATAGGGCAGAAGCCTTTATTCACAAAGAAAATTACAATAAAATAATAGAAATATATTAGAACTAGTATTTCCAATGGAAACAATTGAGCTATCTGCAGACTATTGCAAACAATCTACAGGTAGCTCAACTGATCCATATCAATACCAGTCGGAAGCGTCCCCAAGACGCTGGCTGCATTGCCCCGCTGTATGGTAATGCCGATGCGTTGTGCCAGATACTGACCAGCTCTCGGGTCACGCGTCGCTTCGATCAGACGATTAGATTTTTTTTTTAAAACCTAAAGAGCCTCGGTACCTTACGGACCTAGGGTCTCGACTCCAAGAGGAGCAAATGTGTAGGCTCTGTCGAGACCTGCATATTTGCGCCTCTTGAGATCTTCGATCAAATCTGCCGCCGCGCCTGCCCTCACGGATGTCCTCGGAAGATGGGAAGGTGCAAGTGTGTCGACGCATGTAGCTTCCCACACAATGGGCCTCCCCACACAATGGGCCTCCCCAAATCCCATGGGAATAGTGTCATAACGTCGGGCCTTTTACCATCGTCACGTAACAGACCATTCGGTTCGAGAATAGCTGGTACGTTAGCGGTGACAAAGGCCCGCCGGATGATGTCGTTAAGGCTGACGTGGCGAGATATCCGACCGGCGGCCCTATTACACGGTAATCTGTGATGACCAAGCTGTTCGACAGCAGTACCGCACTGGCATTGATGAGGCAACATCTTGCACCCAACCGAAGACATGTTGCGATACGGAAAGTTACGGGATCCAATAAAGTACCAGTGTTATATGAAGGAAATGCTTGCAACTAATGTCCTGACTCCCATTTAGAAACGGCCAGGAGGCGGGCACGATCCGCAGAGCTGGAGCACGTTTGTAACAAACAATTCCGTGCAACTCACACAGAGGCCCGTCCCATTGCCGTTGGGACAAAGGTGATTTTGGGGGAGTAGCATCGGGGCAAGCATTATGCCAAGCCGTTCGAGTTTCGTCTAAAAATGAAATTTTCAATGACATTCCAGGCGGGACCAAACGAGAAGGCTTTAAATTTTTGTCAACTAAAAAACTAGTGCTGTAGACAGAAGACAAGAACGCTGGCAGGGCTACACTTGAAATGTTGCGTATACCTAAGCCTCCCAATTTGACAGGTCTCCCTGCCAGCGACCATGCCTTGTCATCTCGGGGCTAGATAATACTGTGTGAATTGTCCAGCATTATTTATTTATTATTATTATTATTTATTATCTAAATCAATATTCAAAACCGATGACAAAGTATTCTTTATTATGTTATCTAAGCCTTGTTACCACGGACTACATCTCAAAGTATACGTAAATTTAGGTACAAAAAGACAGAACCGAATAATTGTAAAAGCCATATGACTATTAATTTCTAACTTGTTATTAGGGTTTTGAAGATCGAAGATCGGTTTCAAAACCCTTATGGTCTCGCTTTGTCTGTCCTTTTTTCCCTCCTTAATAACTCAAAAACTACTGCAGCTATCAACTTGAAATTTAAAATAATAATACATTTCGTGCGCCTGTACAGATTTCGAGAAAAAAAAATGAAAATAAATGAAAAATGAAAATGAATATTTTCCATACAAATTGTGATGCCGAAATTTTAAAAGATACCTACAGAGTCATATGGGGTATCAAATGAAAGGTATCATTTTGTACGTTTCAGAACAGTTTTTGAAATTTTTGTAGGTTTCATACTTTTTAAAATATTTCGAAAAAAGTCGAAAAAATACCCATTCCCCCCCCCTATCTCCGAAGATTGCAGAGTGATCCATGTAAAATGTATGGAGCGTTTATAGACATGGATCTATATTTTACAGGAAAAATATAGAGAAGTTTGAAAAAAGAACACTTTTTGAAAAATGGTCAAAAAGGGGGGGAATAATTTTCAAAAGGGGGGCTACCTCACCGAGTGGGGTATCAAATGAAAGGTATCGGTTTGTAAGTTTCAAAACAGTTTTTTGAATTTCTGTAGGTTTCATACTTTTTGAAATATTTTGAAAAAAGTCGAAAAAATACCCATTCCCCCCCCCTATCTCCGAAGTTTGCAGAGCGATCCGTTTAAAATGTATGGAGCGTTTGTAGATATGGATCTATATTTTACAGGAAAAATAAAGAGAAGTCTGTAAAAAGAACACTTTTTGAAAAATGGTCAAAAAAAAATAATTTTCAAAAGGGGGGCTACCCCACCGAGTGGGGTATCAAATGAAAGGTATCGGTTTAGACATTTCAAACCAGTTTTTTAAATTTCTGTAACTTTCATACTTTTTGAAATATTTCGTAAAAAGTCGAAAAATTTACCATTACCCACCTTATCCGAACCACCCATTAATCCGAAGCATGCAGAGAGATCTATCTGAAATGTAGGTTGGTACCTACTATTCTTAGGTATTCGTTAAATTGCGAAGTCTCTAACCGGTACTTTTGGTACATATTTATTGACAAACGTTCAAAACCCTCGGCGCGCGAGTTACACTCGCACTTGACGGATCTTGTTTTTTTAATACTCTGAAATATCAGTCGGTAGCTATGGTTATTTTTATAATAGGTCATGGTTATTTTTATAATAGGTCAAACTACAAAAAGTTTTTACTCCGAATCCGCCATATGACATCGGCCTCTTCCGTATTCGGGACAATAATTCAAAAATAGAACCATGTGAAAAAAGCACGTGCGCGTATTTATTACTACATTACAAGAGTTTACATTTTGAATTTGCTCGAGTGATTTTGAAGATTGTAAAACGATGATTTTCCTCGAAGGTGTATCAATCGGGAGAAAGTGCGATTCCTACCTCGTGTGTTGGGAATTCGGCACTTTCTCGCCTAGGTTGTACAATGTCCTATTATCCTACCAAGAGTACCTTTTCAATTGTTTACTTTCCAACTTGTCCGTATGCTCAAATAAAATATTCCCTTGTTATTCTATCCCGTGTTTTTCATATTTTTCTGAAAAGCACTAAGTACTTGTTTATTACCCGAGGCCATTTCCCAGAATCCTCTCAACACGAACCTATAATTTTCTAGCTAGAACAATCCTCTTAACGTTCTATAAATATTATTTTCTGTTTTCCTGGTAATAACGCACACAGATACCCGGCGCCGGGCGAGGCCGGATATGCGGTGAATATTGCAACACAGGGTGTGTTGTATAGCTATAGTTGTCTCTTCGAGAGCTCTTGCCCGGGACAACATACGTCCAAAACTGGGAAACTCGATTAAATGTCATTTCATCGAGATATCACTTGAATATCGATACGTGGGAATGGTCGCAGATGCTTCGCGTCTGTAAGGTTTACCATGCAGGTACCAGGAACACATGAGCTTGAAGAGATTAAATATTGAAAGCAAACCGAGCCCAGGGAGGTGTCTGAAGTTGAAAATTGAATTTTGGGCTCCGTACATGAAAGGCTTGCACGTGGTTGAGAACAAAGAGCTTGCTAGTTCACATTCGCATCTCGTGGATGCCTGAAATGCAACTACCCAATTGATATTACGTACCCTACCTAAGTACACCTTCCATAATTTGTTTGGGAACCGTCTTGGTGATCTTAATAGAAGGTTCTGGATGCTCTAAATGTGTAGGTTTTGTCTTTGAAAAGCAACGTTCCAGAAATACCCATTTTCCTCTCTTCATTCGGCTGATTGCCCTCGAAGAAATACCCAAAACATATTTCACCCTCATGACCACTAAATCAGTAGGCTACTCATAAAGCGAATGTATCAACCTAACAAAGAAGTACCCCGTCGTCGTCCCCTACATTAGTCAAATTAATTCCTCACAGTGGGTAGGTAGGTACTTCCCGGAGGGGAAACTTGGAAAAACTAATTACAAAGGTCCAGACTGCCTGTTTCAACTGGCCCGATCCTGGGTTGATCCAGTTGGCTCTGTGTTTTTCCTGTTGTCTCCTAGGTTTATTTTATAGAACTGTTTTTATGCTCAATTTGGAATTGACTTGTTTTTTTGAAAAAGATAGTGAGTACTATTTTATATTAATCACTTTCTTTTAAAATTGAATTCGATTAAAATGAAATAATAGAAACCTGTTTCAATAATTCAGCGATAGAGTATCAAAGTAGACGAATGCTAAAATGTATACGTATACCCATATCTTAAAAGTCACCGGGAAAGTGAGCGTAGGTGTTGCTTACCACCTCATACGTTACTAAGAAAGTAATACACCTAACTTCTTAATTAAGAGTTAACCACTGTTATTGTGTACTTCTTTTTAATAAATATGAACAGACTGAAATATAATTCATTTTATTAAAGAGATGAACCGAACATCTGATGAAACCGCAGGACGCGGACAGCGCAAAATATTGACGATATGAGCAATGACATTATTTGGGCTGATTTGATTTATGGTGAGGTTACGGGGGAATTTTTTCAGCACTTCTATTTTCTATCAGCCCGTCAACGTTTAATATTTCATGGGTCATGATGACGCACAATGGCCAATCTCCAGCTCCGCCAGGCGGTGCAGCTGGCGGCGCGTCGGGCGCAGGTTTTAGTAAAATTATTAGAATAACAACAGTCTGCAGCTACTTCAACATGTGATGCCTATTATGCAAATAATTGTACATTTCTGGGTAAGTAAAGCTATAATCGGAATATAAATCAATAAACGGAGCACTCTGGAGCGTCCCCTATCCGTTGCAGGCGGAATTTCCGCGTTGTTTTGTGTCTGCGCGCTGCCGCGACCGGCAGGGCGGAGCCATTTTCATTAGCCCCTAGCCTCTCGCTCTCAAATCATTTTTAATAATTTGACGAGTGCTGCGTTGTTTGCATTGACAACATTCGGACTGTAGTAAATCAAACAGGATCTGAATAATTTTGATTTATATAAGACCGTAGGCAGGACCCACCGCCTTATATTTTGTTATAAATAAGAGATACTTCTTACTGAAAGCTGGTGTGATCGTCTTTTGATTATTGCATTTTTACGTGTTTATAAGCTCGCCTCGCGTGTCATTTCCATGGTGTTGATGGAAGGTATCCTTCTCTAGGGATTATTTCTCAGTTTACTAAAGGTACTTACGGTTTTTCCCTTAAAAACTGCCATAATTCGGCTTTCACTGTGTACCGAAGGTGCAACCAAATTCAACGCGAGTCCCTGATATCCCATGTTCACGCTTGATTCAATCGATTGAGCTCCAGTGGATTTTTCCGCACTCGTATTAAGAGTGAAAAATTGACAGACTGTCATAAAATAATTATCTATGCATTTAGAAAAGGACTGAGACACGGGGCTACGCTACGGTCCAATTCTCACAAATATTCATAAAATTTTAACCGCTCTATATCACCAAAAAAGATATCCCATATTTGGCGTTACACCAATTTAGATTCCGTAAATCATGAGAGCACGTTGATTCCACTCCATGCCCAATCACCAGGAGCACAGACAAAGCCGCCCTAATAGGCTCCTGCTGGGCGGATTCACGGCGCGGTACCAGGATTACAGCATTAGATAGGGGTAGAATTACGGGCAGCAATGACGGACCCACGTGTTATTTTAAGACACCTAATTTATCACCTAATGCATCAGTAGAATGAAATGTTAATATTACGTAAACGTACATAGGTTTATACCTACATTAAATGTTATCATCATAAACGTAAATAACTTATTGATTCTTGAAAAAATGTTATGGAAATTCAATTCATATAAAAACGTATAATAATCTGTGTAAGTATAGAATTTGCCCTGCTGATCTCTGTAGCATGACATTCCCGGTAAGTCATCAGCGCAGCGAGCGAGCCTTTGTTTGAGTAGATACCAAACCTACTAACTAATTTATTGTTTTAGATGATTTCCTGATGTTTTCAGCTTATTTTAGAGTTCACACTGCATTGGCGGTAAGTATTGTAGTGTAGATTGCGTAATAAGTAATTTATGTTTTAAGCTAATTTCAGGCTTAAGTATGCTCTTGGAAGCATTTTTATTTTTGGGTTGTTCCTATCCCCAACATCTGGTCTATCTACGACATCTATTGATCATGCGTTTAACAATAAAATTAAAATCTCTTTATTTCCATAAATCTATACTAATCTATACTAATATTATACAGAGGAAAGATTTGTTGTTCGTTTGTTTGTATTGAAAGCTACTAACTACTGGACGATTTGAAAAATTCTTTTAAAATTAGAAGCCCACATTATTCCTGATGAACATAGGCTACTTTAAGTTTATACCACGGGAAAATACTTCATTTCTACACAGGAAAACTGGTAATAGGACAACGGTTAGTAAAAATGCAGCTACAATAGTACATTTTACACCTAGGCGAGAAAGTGATCGATTCCTACCGAGTGTGTGCCGAGGGCCTTAAAACACACGAGGTAGGAATCGCACTTTCTGCCGAGTGATAAATAGTGCTTTATACTACACCTACGAGGAAAATAAAAAGCAGAATTAATTATTAATTGAAATTTAGAAGAATGATGTTGGTAAAACGCCAGCCTTTGGTTTCTTTTTTCAAAATATTGTTCGGAAATCGGAGGAGGCCTAATGGACTTGGAGTAAAAACTTTTTGTCGTTTGACTGAACGAAAATAACCATAGCTACCGGCTGATCTTTTAGGAAATTAAAAAAAAATAACACGTTAGAAATGGATTTCCATACACTTTTTCCTCCCGCTAAAACACGTGAGAAATGAAATTCCATAGAGTTTTTCCTCCCGGTTTCCTATAGGCCTGCAAAGACATACTTTCTATTCTATTAATGGAAAAGGAATAGGCAACTTTCCGAGCAGGTGTAGTATAAAACAATAATTGTACACTTAGAAATGGTCAAATTATAAAACGAAATTCTGTCGCCTGTTGCAAAGCAGTTGAACTACCTCTAGATTGTTTGCAACAGTCTGCAATCAGCAAAAATATGTCAATTGTAAATACTTACTTGTTCTTATTTGTGTCTATTCTTTAGTTTTGGTAAAGTGCTGTAACTTTCTAAATTTGGTTGCATGCTTCTTTCATGACTACTGTAACTGTCTTGTTAAATTATAACAACACAAAATAAAAAAAAATTAAAAACCCGCCGACTTTTATGTGCTGAACAGATTTTCATGAAACTTAGCTAAGAACAACCAGAATAAAATAATCAATGACGACCTCCGTGGCGCAGCGGGCGAAGGTCCGCCTGCGACGCAGGATGTTGTGGGTTCGATTCCCGTCTCGGAACAAATTTGTGTACGATCTGCAGAAATTTGTTCCGTTGGTCTGGGTGTTAAGTATATCAGTTATCTAGTACCCATAACACAAGCCCTGCTTAGCTTGGGGCTAGATAATGCTGTGTGAATTGTCGAGCATTATTTATTTATTTATTTATTCTTTATAATGACACAAAAAAAAATCGGTTCATCCGTTTGGGAGCTACGATACCACAGACAGATACACAAATACACAGATAGACATGTCAAACTTATAACACCCCTCTCTTTTTGCGTCGGGGGTCAAAAATAATGTAAGTAAATAAACTAAAACATTGTACATATTCTGGAATTTGAAGTCAGACTTAGATTAATTACTTTCGTGTTCATAAAATAGATGCACCTGTTCTTCACAGAGTTCAACCAACTTCTCAGGAAGTAATAAACTTGGCTTCACGAAGTCTTCTCTTCTTGTAAGAAACTTGGAGGAACTGCAATGAATAGACCTTACCTTATTCGCTGAATCCATGAAAATCTTAGAATTTCAGTTGTTACATGGAGAAAATGTAGAAATATACAGGCTGTTTCGCAGACCGTGTGCCATTTGGTAACTACATTCAGTTAGACCTACTCGCACCTCAGTAAGGTGGAACTAAGTGTAATAAGATTTTAAAGCATGAAAAGCCTCTCGGCTATTTTATAAGATTATTCGATTTTTTTCTGAAATTTATTTAGTGGAGTTACTTTTTTAATACGAAATGACATGGCTTACCAATTTTTTATTACAATGTTTTATTGATAACTAGCTGCTGCCCGCGGCTTCGCCTGCGTAGTTCCCGTGGTAATTCCGGGATAAAACATAGCCTATGTCCGTCTCCTGGTTCTAAGCTGCCTCCCCACCAATTTTCAGCCAAATCGGTTCAGCCGTTCTTGAGTTATAAATAGTGTAACTAACACGACTTTCTTTTATATATATAGATATAATATAAGCCTTGTATTTCGTACAAAATTGTAAGTATTGTATTTTGTAAGAAAAAGTTATAGCACTAAACCGTTCAAATGTCGGACAAAGTTTCTAAAATATAAAAAAATAAACGCTCAAATTAAAATTTTTGCCATTTTCCAGTATAATTGATTATCACATCAACAAACAGTCTTTACCAGTCCACTGATGGACATGGGCCTTATAAGCGCCCTGATAAGCGCCGTGGCTTTTATCATCAGGGGATATGCCATAATCCCCATGCTGGGCATGCGAGTTGGGGATCGGTGCAGGACCGGTAGAGTACCAAAATAAAGGCTATGATAGATCATGGTTCAAAAAATGCTAAGACTGTAAGCGCGTTATTATATTTCTTGAAACATTATAATCGTCCTTAGTAAAAAAAATTGCCAATCTTTTATTGTTTCCTTCCAGTAAGACAACGTTTTCAAAGAAAAGTAAGAAATACGCTAAGGTTCCAACGCCAACGCTTGTTCCAATACCTAACGTTTCATAATTATAATTTCCAGGAACCAACACAAAGGTATGTACCTACTGTACTATAGGTTCTGTACAGTGTTAGGTTCTGCTGAAAATCCTAGATGGCGGGCGGTCGGTCGCTATAGTAACCGCCCGGTTGCAGGAAACTGCACAATCGATGCTGCCAGACACTGTGGATCAATGTGTCTCTAGTACTACGCCCGGCACCGGGAAACCTACCCCCCACTTCCAACTACCACACCTAGACCCGCAAGGCGAGCTAACAGCCTGTACGAAACCAAAGGCCCCTACTGCCCCCGAGCTCTTTATAAACTGGTTATCACCAAGGAGGTTGTGTGCGTGAATTTTCCCCGGGCGTTTGCCTGTGTGCGTCGCGTTGGTTGTGTCAGTGTTACGTCCGCGCGCGTTCCATTTTCAAACGGCTTGTGAATGTGTTGGGTGTGTGCGTGCTGCGTTCGGGAACTCGCGCCATTGTTTGTTTTGTTATCGTTCAGGAACTGAGGCTGAAGTTTTGCGTTTATTCGCCGCATGATGATTGAAAAATATTTGTCTTTGTTAGGTCTAGTTGCGCAACTGGTTGCTTTCTATTGCTGCTCATTATGAATAGAGATATCTGACTACATATCCCCTTGCATCTCTTCAGGCTCAATGGTTACTTGTGCGCGCTTGCTAAGAGCATGCATTGAGGTGCTGGCGATTATTCTATAAAACTTACCCTGAGGTATATTAAAATTTTTGAACAAAGATGACTGGCACCAATTCTGATAGGTTTTGATAAATTTATTGCGCGAATATGATATCACCTACAGGAAATTATTCGCGGAA
The DNA here is from genome assembly GCA_949316285.1 of Eupithecia subumbrata. Lineage (NCBI taxonomy): Eukaryota > Metazoa > Arthropoda > Insecta > Lepidoptera > Geometridae > Eupithecia > Eupithecia subumbrata. The sequence goes on from OX438643.1 coordinate 560,544, forward strand.
TAAATTACATCAGTAGGCATTCAGTAGCTGTGGCTCCGTGCCGACAGAAGGGTACCCCCGAGAATTATCCTACTTTGTAAACAGAGGGGTTTACATTTTTTACAACCCAATATAGAAAACACTCTAACCCGGTTGAATAGAGCTTCATTTAGCATACCTTATTTGGGAAAAAAGAAAGGCTATTGACAACTTTTTGATGACTGGCAAATTGCTGAAGGCTTTTGAAATAAGAGGCACCATTACGAGTTTTTACAAAACAGTAATTACTTATTATGAAACCGCGTTGAATTTCATCAGGGGCGAAATAAAAGCTTCTAAAGATTGAGTTAAATTTATAATGAGAAGTACCTACCTAAACAAGGCGAAGCTAAGCCAAAAATTCTGTGGGATTTTGCGAACTTTTTTAATAGATAGAGTCGGAACCGCAATGTTGAATTCCCACGTGTGGCTTTAAAATATCAAAACCCAAAATACCAGGAGAGCATAAAACAAAGTAGGTGAACAAGAACATTTGAACGGGGCCGCGTGGTTAGTGTAACAAAGAGTTGTAATTAGCACGACTACGGTTTTAATTCCAATGCTCGCTGCAGGGGGCGAGGAACTAAAAAAATGGAAAGGCAATCGGGTCATTTAATTTAAACACTAACAATCTAACAAGACGAGGTAAAGGTTTCTTGTTCGTTTCTTTACTTAGCCCAAATAAAATAATGAGGTTAACAAAACATCAAAGTGACCCATGGTTTCCTAGTTTCCATCAGTACCTACCTAATTTGAATTAATGACGTGTTCAAAATCCCGTTTTGAGTTTAGATTTTTTAGTTGTGAATTTATAATTTTTAATTGTTTCCAAAAAGAATAACAAAAGAATCAATTGAACTTTTTACGCAACAAAAAAGGAATTCTTACGCGTGGACGAGCTTTAGCGAAAGATTTTATTTTAATTCAACATCCCTACCCAACCCGAAAATAACAAACCCAATTTATTCGTTCAATCAATGCTGTCGACTGTTTTTGACGCTTGATCTTGATTATTTCGAATGAAAATTATGATATTGAATGAAAATCACTTCTATAAATGCCCCTTCATAGATCTCTACTTCTACGTGATGTGGGGCGCGACCGGGCGCGACCATGCGTCATACTGCTAACTACCCCATTACATTGAAATATTTTACACTTCTATCCATCGATCTTACTAAAAAGAGGGAGATGAGGTACCAGCTTCTCGAAAGTGGAAGGCTCAAATTAGGTGCAATTAGGTCCACCCACCTCAGTCTTACGCGTGTTTGCTACTACGTACTTTATTGTGATTTTATTGACTAAAAGACTACAGCAATGACCTCGCGTTTGTTCATTATTATTATTGCAAGATTGGAAATGTAACTGTGAGCGTGTGTTTGCGTGTAGTTGTAACACAGGCCAGTTGTTGAGTAAACCCTGGGAGAACGTATCTACCTACTATTTCTACAGATTTTACTTAGATCTATGCTTCTGTCACTATATTTAGACGTATCGATGGTAATACATCGTTTTGAATTTTGCAAAATTACTGAGTACGAATACTTTTCGGTACGTCCATCTAATTGAACGAGCGAGCAAAGCGTCTCTGCTTCAAGTCTGGCAAAATGTGCTTTCGTCTGTCAATTTGTTGGTTCGCCACCAACAAACTGACTGACGACTCTACAGCTAGTCTATTTGTCTTTAGCAACGAGACGTAATATTTATTTATTTACGAGTATAAAAAGGGCATCCTACGTGAAAATCACATTATGGCTTAATAGTACATTACTGCTCGTATTATCTATGTGTTTTCCCACTTATGGGACGCCGCAGCACAAAACTTTAGTAAAACTAAACTAATCTTAATAAAACAAACATTGCAACGAACTTATATAACTTAGCTTTAGCGTGTGAAAAGAACAATCTATATACAATGGGTCACACAAAAGAAAAAACGAAAAAGAAGAAAAGAAAGGGTAGGTAAATGAGACATAAATATAATAAACTAGCTGCATTCTTACCACCCGTTGTACTATTATCCGTTTTCACGTAAGAATGAAGCATTTTCCCGCGGTAAAAAGTATCCTATGTTCATTTGGAATAATGTGGGCTTCTAATGGTAAAAGAATTTTTCAAATCAGTCAAGTAGTTTCGGAGCCTATTCAATACAAGTAAACACTCAAATCTTTCCTTTTTATAATATTAGTATAGATAATACTTATTTATGAGTAACTTAGATTTATACATTAAGAATAATAATTTTCAGGAAAATTAAATTGCTAGTCCATAAGAATAATATATAAATGCTCTGTAGGGTTAAAAATAACATTTTTAGGTCTTTATCAAATTTGTGAATCGGATCACTTATATCTTGTAATCGTCTCCTTTTCCATAAATCCCCATTTAACGAATGACTATTAAACTTTAAATTGACAATACAAATGAATTGACGATGAGAATTTTACTTAATTATACAAAATTAAATATTTCTATTTTACAACAATTTTTAATATTTTATTGACAGCCATAAGCCTTAAGCCTATAAAGCTTCATAAATTTTAGTTAATTTTGTTTGGTTTGACTCCTGGTAATCAACATTTAATAAAATTTATATACATACGTTTTAACTTTATTCTATTTATAATATTTTAGAATTGTGTACTTATACTACTCACCTGACGACTCCATTGTACTGTGCCGTGCACAAGGTTTTATAAGGACAATTGTGCTGTAGCTCTTTGCACTGGAAAATAAATTACATTCTACTCTATTCTTTTCTATGTATAAAAAAAAAAAAACTATTTATGTATATAATGTATTAAATATATCAGATAACTAGTAACCATAACACAAGCTTTGAGTAGCTCACTTTGGGGCTAGATGGTGCTGTGTGGGTTGTCCAGTATTATTTATTTATTTATTGTTTTCATACAATTTGGTAAATCGTCTCTTTCGTGCGGACATGGAACTTTATATATATCACATACTAAAAGTAGACGCTTCGATCACGTCTCGTTACTAACGTCAAACAGACTCATCCCACAGATCGTAATTTACAGCTGATCTGAGGTACCTACCCCTCAGATAGAATCACTAGTCTATTTGAAGTTAGTAACGAGTCATGATCGTGACGTCTCCTTTTCCAGACTATCCCAACCACGATCACAAGTGCTAAGTCAACGCAATCCTTTAAACAGAAATTAAATAACTGGCTGATTGAACAATCCTTCTACAGGATTGACGAATTCGTCAAATAAAATAGTATTGTTATTGATAATAATATTATTCCAATAACATAATTATCTTTGATTAATTTATTATTTTAATTGATTTATTTTTTAATTTACTAATTTATTGTTTTAATCGAAATGTATAATTGAGTAATTGAAATATTTTATTATACTTTAGTATATTTTAAGGTGTAATAACTGACGTGTAATGCCATATGTTATCAATAAATGAACCATTGAACCAAACAATGTGTGGCGCGCCTCTGTCGTGCGCACAGGGAACTACGCAAATCCCAAACTAAAAGGAGACGTTACGATCACGTCGCGTTATTACCGTCAAATAGACTCAGTGAGTCTATTCTAAACCAAGTTTTGTCTAGAGGGGTGAGTCTGACTCACCCCTCTAGACAAAATTTGGTTTAGAGAATGAACAAAAACGGAGATTTTTTTCGTCATGGTTTTTAATGGGATGTGTTATTTCCTTCAAAAAGGGGAAAAAGGGGGCAATTGAATATCTCTGCCGATCCAATTTCGATGGTTATATTTTTATTTATTTATTTCGGATTGCCATCAGCTTAAATAAATACAATAGAAATTAAAATAGATACAGAAAGCTAATAATAGGCATTCGCTAATAGAATTATAATAAACTACTTAAGTGTGAACACTAAAATTTTTCCGTCCTAAATTGCGTAACTACATAAAGAAGCAATAAAATTATACCAATTAAATTAATAACAAAAAAAAACAAGTAAGCGTAAAACTACATCTTGTGCAAAAGAAGTTAAGAGTCATGCATCGCCTTGCCCTGTCAATGTGAATGCTGGTATTGAAAGGGTCAATGCTCAGCGTCCTGCTGAAATCATTGATTGTTCTACTCGCTCGCACTACAAATGAATTTTCATTTACAACGGGATATTTACCATGATTTGAGTTTTGAGCTTTCCAATATTTCGGCACAGTTACATGCGCCTAAAAAGCAGCCGGAAGTTATTGGCCCTAAACTTTTTAACAAACTTCCATTGTGTATTCGACTCATAACTTGTGAAAAATCATTTTTAAATAATGTGAAACTTCTTTTGCTCGATAAAACCATATACTCTGTAAGTGAATTCCTAGTCAATGACTATAAACAATTTGTAATTCCTCAAAGACGAACCTTTTCCTGATCTCTACATGCCTATTTTAAACTGGGTAATTTATGTAATTTAATTTAATTTATATTTAATTTTACTGGACGAGAAACTGATAACACCTTACTTTAGCTTAACATTGAGTTAACCATTGTTATTGTGTATTTCTTTTTCAATAAATGTTTTCATTTCATTTCATTTCATTTCATGATCATGATGAATATCCCGTTATAAATGAATTTAGTGTTAATAACCATGATGGATTTAAAAGTTTTATCAAATGAATTTTGTCTATAATTAGTTCCAACATGTTGGACATGTAGTAGGGGGTTGTGTCTAAGCTGCTTACGAGGTACATTGAAGTCTAATTTGCTAAGAAGTTCTGGACAATCAACATCATTGTTGATAATCTTAAGAATATAAAGATAATCAGCTATAAGCCGTCTGTTTTTGAGTGGCAAGAAATGGAACCTCTAGCAGAGTTCATCATAGGTAAAAGATTTGTAAGGGATTTTTACTCTAAAACACAGGTATCTTAAGAACCGCCTCTGAATACTTTCGATACGATCTATGTACTTCTGGTAACGCGGGTTCCATATCTGAGACGCGTATTCTAGATGACTCCTTACAAACGTGCAATATAGAAGTTTAAAAGTTTTGACATTGGTAAAACTCTTAGAGATTCGCATGACAAATCCCAGTGATCTCGAAGCCTTACTAATTATGTATTACATATTATTTCATCATCATCTCATCTACAGCCTATACCGGTCCACTGCTGGAAGCAGACCTCCCCCTGATAAACACCTTATTGGCCTTTGTAACATGGGGCGGTAGTGCCCATAATCACCACGCTGGGCATGCGGGTTGGGGATCGCAGTTTGGTGGCAAAATATTTCTGCAGGGGGCGCTGCTGCCTGACCCCGGCGGATATCCCTTAGTTGCGTCTTACGAGACCCGCGGGAAGAGTTGGTAATGTATTTTTATTCGAAAGGCAATGATAATATAATACAAAATACTTTTCACTTCTCTTGGTCAAAAAGTGTATCATAATAGTGTAGCATAACGGGCCTAAAACTCCAGTTTAATACCTAGGACTAAAAAGTTTTTTTTTTTAATTTTTGTCTAAAATCATCAGCCCGTACAAAACATTCGTTCTCTTACATAAAAACTCGACTTCTTGGATCTCCGTCAATCTTTTTTTTGAAAATAGAATCTTCTTGGTGATGTTTTATGAAGGTTGATTCTTCCCTTCACTGTAGAATGCGTACCGTTTCGTTGCGGGTTAGAAATTTAAAAAAAAAGATGGTATTGGCGCTAAATCTCTAGAATTTTCTTCATTCCAAATCACAAACTTTTACGTATAACTTCCTGACTTTTACTTCCAAAAATTGTGAACATAAAAAATGTCATCAAGTGATAGTGAAGATGCTAATATGCAATTTTTAATAACATTTCTGAAAATTGTTTAATTTTGAATTGTTTTATTTTCTCTCAATCGAAGTGTAAAGTAGAGTGTTTTACTCGGGCCAAAACCACCCATTATAACTCGGTCTTATCATTCTCCCTCGCTACGCTCGGGAGTATAACAACCTCGTATATAATGGGATGTTTTAGTCCCTTTTAAAACAGTCTTCTATTATTTTACACCAACAAAAATACAAAACAAGAGACATTACTTAAGACACAAGTACAATGGGAGGCCTTATCGCTTAGAAGCGATCTCTTCCAGGCAACCTTTGGATGGAAAGAATTATGTGAATTTAAGAAAGGCTTTATGATAATCTCATAAAATTTTGGTCTGTCACCTGATGCCGTCCATATGAAATGTATCTAAATGTTAAGAGATAAAGCCCTTATTTAAATGCACATTTTTGTGCTGACCGGTAGCCCTGCGCCTTTGATCTGCGACAATCTGAATAGGTCTTGAAAGTTACGAGACCTGCTGTTCTCAGAACTACTTGTGTAGGTAGGTGGAGCACTGAGTACCTCTTGTTCCTTACCCAGGTAATGAATAACTGTAATGTAGATTTCGTTATTTCTGTGCTGTTTTCTATTAGTTATTACTTTTTTCTTAAATTTTCAAACAATAATGTTTTTGTTTAGTTTAATTATTTCATTTTATAGAACACAGTGGCTAAAGGGGTTAAAAATCATTGTTTTACTACGAATTCTAATTCGTAATACCAAATGTAAATATGAATAGTACCCACAATACTCAGTAAAGGGTAAGGGTATAAATAGAAAGCGACTAGGGAAACCCTATGAATCAGACGGACAGGGTTGGACTTCCCTAATGATAGGCATGATGAATGCGACGAGCTGAGGACTGAATAGGCTATTAGAATGACGCACGTTTCATGAAAGTGCTGCTACTACCATAAAAAAAATCCTTCCCGACGCGGTTTATAGAGATTTTTTTTTAAATGATGCTGGACAATCCACACCGCATCACCTAGCCCCAAGCTAAACAGAGCTTGTGTTATGGGTACTAGATGACTAATATACTTAATAAAATATACATTACATGGACAGATAATTTTTATTATACGTAGAAAATACCCAGAACACCCGGAACAAATATTTGCAGATCGTAAAAACATTTTACCCAAGGCGGGAATCGAACCCGCAACCTCCTGCGCCGCAGGTGGACCTACACCCGCCGCGCTACATCGGTCGCCAAGAATTTTTTTTAAAAGCAAATAGAATCTCGAAAATATTCGTACGTGATGGGCCTTTCTGTGTCGCGAGTCAAAGATTGTAAGAAAATTATTTACTTATGGACTTATTCACAATTCAGTAGGTCTGTGATGCTTAGGTACTACAAAATAAAGTATAATAACTTCATAAAGCAATTAGTGACCCGAGAGCTGGTGAGTATCTGACGCAGCGCATCAGCATTGCCATACAGCGGGGCAATCCAGCCAACGTCTTGGGGACGCTTCCGACTGGTATTGATATGGATCAGTTGAGCTATCTGTAGCTTGTTTGCAATAGTCTGCAGTTAGTTCTAATATGTTTCTATTATTTGATTGAAATTTTCTTTGTTAATAAAGATATTTGGCAGTACCGTTTCGAATAAAGTTATAACCATTTTGGAAAAGTAGCGCTACTTTACTTTGAATAGAGCCCCTGAACTGTTTGTAAAGGCTGTTTCATTAACTAATATCGTGATTTACTACTGAAGATACCTATCCATAGATATTGGTTTGAATGAAGCTGACTCGGATTTAGTCTTTTTAACCAACTCCAAAAACAGAAAGAGATATTTTGAAGACGCCGAAATAAAAAATACCGGTAATACAGGTATTTTTTATTTATTCCTCCAGAAGGTCGTCATTTTTGAACCATTCTAATAAAAGCTTCCAGATTGGTCTAATTTTCGTCAAAATTGAGATTCAATTATGGTTTTAGTAAATGTTGCGCACACATTCTTAAGAAACTTTACAATTCTGTTTATTGTTAACATTTAATTATGTGTATTGTTGGCATTGCCTAGTAATTAATAAATAAATTGTAGGCAGAATGAGGCATTGAATTGAATTTTTTTTGTATTCAGTTTAGTGTCACTGACCTTAAAGTGGAACTTGTTGTTAGTGTTATCAAAAAGTTTCCCGAAGCTCACGAACAGAGACTCCATCACCACGTGAATGTCGACGCTATCCAGCTCCTCTATCCAGCTCCTCGACCACAGACATATAAAGACGACTCAAAAGGACAAAACCTTTTGTGTTGGTTTAGTGATGTAGTATAACTCAAAAATAGTGAGTGCTATAATAAAGACCACATTAACAAAGTGTTAAGTAGAGACATTAAGAAAAGTTTTAATGGACTCATTCAAATTATCCAAATATTGTAGCAGTTTAAGTCAAATTTAAATTACTTATTAGTCTTAGACTAGATTGTTATACTAGGATGTATTTATTTATTTAGAAATAGATAATTACATAAAAGTTTAGTGTCACGGGTTGATAAAGGATTTTCTAATAATAAATCCCGCTGTTGTTTCCCTACTGCTTTTGGTGTTATCTTTGTTTTTGTTTTATGTCTGCTAGTGTTCTTCAAGAACCCCTGTTTCGGTTAAAGCTTTAAACCGATTTTACTATGTACTTATTTAACTTGCAACCTATTTCCATCCTCTCAAAGTAAAAGGTACAAACAAAAGGTTCGCCATACGGCAAGGAGGCTGCACGGCCGCATCCGTTTCCGGTGCCATGCCGCATGCCGGCCTGGCTCAAGTTACCATTTTGTCTGAACGTGCTTATACTGCGCCTTCCGTTCCCATGATCCGATCGATGTTTGATTGCTTTTACCTTTTTATTTGATTTTATAAGTGGTTTTTTGAAGGATGGATGTAAAAGTTCCCATAACTTACTTGCCACAAGATGATTCTTTAAGCACTTTTTTAAACATTTTGGTTGGTAAAGAAAAACTTGTAAAAATCATCAACATTTATTTATCAAAGAAGATAGCTGTTTACGGTGTTATTATAACTAAGCACTCACTATCTTATGCACTCACTGCTTATGTGACTATACATATATGTTTCTAACTTAAATTTTAATAAAAGTCTTTATGACTATCACACTTAGCTTGTCGTGGAATATATGCAGTAAGTCAGCGACCAAATGTCTTCGCATTTGGCACTCAAGAAGGTGACGACAAAACAGACAGGGGGTCGGAGCTAGGAGTGGTCTTTGAATGAACGAACTGTTTTTGTAGACTGTTTGTTTGCCGTCGACTGCTAGACCGGTTTACAGTCCACTGATGAACCAGTTTACTCGTGAACGACATTTGCATCGCCCAGTCCAAAGTCGAGCGTTGACGAAACTGTTTGTTTCTCGCTCTCTAGCCACCCGTCTATCAAGCATTCTGCTCTCTACACACTTGCTTGTTTCGCTAATATGACTATCTCTCTTTCGCCATGCGCCAAATAGGTATATCGGCCAGACTGTATATCGGCGGCGGCGTACCTAAGTGGAATTTTGTAAAATTAAAGTCTATTGCAATGCAATATGCATGTCAATTATCTTCATATGGTAGGTAAGTTGCACTATGCACACAAGCGTAGGTTAGGTACCTAGGAGGGTTATTTATTTCTGATTTTCGGGCATACCTATCCAGGTAGAGACAAACCATTCTAAAAATGCAGGCCCTCTTCATAAAACGTCATAGGTAGGGTAGGTACCTACTTACTTGGCGTGCATTTTTAGAATGCTTTATCTCTACCTACCTAGGTACAGTAGGTAACTATCCCGAAGGTAGGTAGGTAGTGTAGGTTCCCTAGGTACCTACCTACTGACCTATGGGATTTTTCTTTTGACGCGTCTAAAAGCAAGAGGCACCGATACTTACATTTTAATACCTACCTACTTATGACAAGTTTAGCACCACTATTAAAGGTAGGCCTACCTATAATAAACTGGTGCTTAGGTATTCTGATAAGTGATACGATAACATAACACTATTGCTCCGTGCTATTTCACACTGGCTACTGGCATGGCGATTTGCAAGCGAGTTAACGCCGAAAGACATGGTACCTAGGTAGGTAGGTAGAGGTAGGTACCTAGGTAAATTCATTGTTGAAAAAAAAGTAGTGATCGCGAGGTCTACTGTTCGTAGAACTACTAGTTATATAAAAATACCCAGAACACCCGGAACAAATATTTGCATATCGTACAAACATTTGTCCTAAGGCGGGAATCGAACCCGCAACCTGCGTCGCAGGCGGACCTTTGCCGGCTGCACCACATCGGTCGTCAAAAATAGTTCATACGTCGCGTCGTCGATTGGCAAGCGTTTATGATCGTTTTGATTCTCGTCGTCGTTTACCAATCTGTGCATCAACGTTCAACGATCGAAAATGTCCTGAACTGAACGGCATAAACTGGTCGAACAGTAGACTGTTTTATGAACTAGTTCATCGTGGACGGTAAACGGTCTCGTTTCGTCGACTGAAAAGAAGTCGACGACCCATTCCTAGTCGGAGCTCCACTCATTAGAAACAAGCAAACTATGTAAGAAGGCACCCCGCGCCTCTAGTGGTTTTATGAGATTCCCATTTTTTGGTAAAACTCTCATAGCTTAGCCAAGTTAGTAATGTATTAACCCTGAAATATATTAATTTTGTAGCCCGATAAAGATAATAAAGTGGCATTGTAAATATATTGGAATAGCTTTTAATTTATGTTTTATGATGACTCTTCACGCTATAAAACAAAAATTCGGAGGAGGCTCCGACCCCCCTACTGTGTGTTTTTTCGTAACCTTCTTGAGTGCCAAATGCTGTGGACAAAAAAACTGTATAAATGCTACCTGCTCTCCCCTACGCTGCCAGCAAATAGATCTAAGAATATTTTGGTACTTGCGCTGATCATAAACATCATACTAACTCCTTATAATAAAGTCCACAATAGTCTAACAATGTATAAGGTTACAAGGGTTGCATCTGTTGTCCCATCCCGTTAGCCACTTGGTCACGATCACACGTTTTTTTGAACAAGATTGAACATTTTTTTCGGATTGGTTTGAACTGGATTGAACAGGATGTGATGTGATCTGTTTTTGAGTAGGCAGGTGCGGGGATGCTGGTAGGTTATTGTTTGTTGAGGTACCTAGGTACCTACTACTTGTATTGTTTTATCTCACGTATGTATATCGGACTAGTTTCTGCCCGCGGTTTCGAACGCGTTTCTATCCCATGGGAACTGATTCATGGGATAAAAAGGAGCTTTTATTCCAGGATTAGAATTACTTGTGTGCAAAATTTCAGACTGATCCGTGCTGTAGTTTTGGGGTTAAGAGGTAACAAACATCCATTCAAACATTCATACAACTAAACTTTCGGTATAATAGTAGTGTGACACAGTGTCAGACTATGGTAGATGAGATGGTACAAAATGATGTCAAAATTTATGAGAAAATAATACTTTTTAATAATGAAATACATACATACATGATAGCTGCAGCATCCAACGATCTCATGAATTACATAACGGCGATGATAAATCCATCCAACAATGAGATTTACAAGTCTTTGGGAAGAGGCCCACGTCATCTCATCACCAGCATTTACTAGACCACTACTGGGCATAGGCCTTCTTAAGAGTGCCATAGCGCCGTGGCTTTAGCTTGCAGTATCCTACACTACGTCTGCCATGTCATGTCTTGTCATAGTTGTCATTGATGCGTGGTGCCGACTTAGAATTTGCACCACCCCAACTCTTCCCGAGAGTGTCGTAGAGGTGACCAGCTGGGCGTCCACCGCTGGGCGTCCACCGCTGGGCGGATCTGAATCGGGAGTAGGTACGCAGCGTACTGATTTGTTGCTTAGTGTTGATTGCTATGGTACAGCAAGGTGTCGGTGTCGGTTTGACGTCCCATCGGTATCGGATTATGAGAGTGAGGGAATAGAGAGTGCACCTGTGTTCCTGTGTTTGCGCACACACTTGTGCACTGCAATATGTCTAATATGTAAGATAATTTAGATTCGATTAGTTAGTTACGGAAGCATAGAGGTGGTGTTTTCCCGGACGTGCCTTTCAATCAGTATGAATGAACGACACATCGATTAATACCTGATATTAAGGTCATTGACCGGCGACCAGCTGGAGGTCATTGCCCTGATTGACCTCAGGTGATTCAAGCTGTAGTTTACATGTGAGTGTTACCTACTTTTACTAATGTCCTAAATTAATCAGTAACGCCACCCCGTCAATTTATATACTAACCCGTCCTGTCTATCCAAAGGTTGCCTGACGAGATTTACTTACGTATGTGGTTTTATTTATTTTATAATTAGTAAATAAATAAATAATAATGCTGGACAAAATTGCCATACATAGAAAATACCCAGAACACCCGGAACAATTACAATACGATCTACAAATACATATTTGTATATCGTACAAACATTTGTCCCAAGGCGGGAATCGAACTCGTTTAATTATTTTATAAGTTTTGATGGTGCCATAAACACATTATCTAGCTAGATAGATAGATAGTCTTTGTATGGTATACACACAAGCAGTACAGGAAAAGTAACAAATGAACAGTAGTAACAATATTTAAGGGATACACATATCAGGTAGGTAAAAAGGTATACAATTATACATAAATTCCTTTCTAAATGTTTTCATCATCATCATCATCATCTTCTGCAGGCAGACGAAGAATGCGGCAAGCTGAAGACAGGGCGTTCTGCAGCTCATTACGGGAGGCCCTTGTCCAGCCGTGGCGTGGACTAGTATTACCTTGAAGTGAGCGGAGGTCAGACGGCCGTGAGGTGCCGGCTTAGAATTTGCACCACCCCAACTCTTCCGGGTGTCGTAGGAGGCGACTAAGGAATATCGATCCTGCCCCCTGTAGATCCATTCTACCACCTACCACCAGACTGCGATCCCCAGCCCGCATGCCCAGCGGTATTACACCCCATGAGATAAAAGTCAATAAGGCGCTTATCAGGGCAGGGGGACGTCCGAGTGCAGCAGTGGACCATTACAGGCTGTTGAGGTAGAGGAGGTTGAGAAGCGGAGGTCTGTCTCCACTTCGTCCTTCCACCGGTATCTATGCTTCACTGACGCTCCAAGACGGTCCCCTCTATTTGTAGCTCGTGGTAGAGCCAGCGCAGCCCGAATGATTTGTTTTCGCCAATAATATCTATCTATCGATGGGTTCGATTCCCACCTTAGCTAATACAGCGGGGCAATGCAGCCAGCGTAGCGGGGACGCGACGACTGGTATTGATATGGATCAGTTGAGCTACCTGTAGATTTTACTATAAAAACTATCGTAGTTTGACGAATTCATTACGGATGTAAGCGGGTTAACTACGAACCTTATTTGTGTTGGAAGAACACCAACGTTTCATCCCTTAACGAGGGACATCTTCAGGGTGAGTGCGGTTCTAGACGCGCGCGTTCCGCATCCCTCCGAGCACATGGTGTTCTTCCAACACAAATAAGGTTCGTAGTTAACCCGCTTACGTCCGTAATGTACCTGTAGATTGTTTGCAACATTTTGCAGCTAGCTCAATAGTTCCAATTGTAAATACTAGTTCTAATTTGAAAGATATCCTAATAGACCTATTCAATGCAGATTTAGACTTAGTTGACTGGGACTGTTTTATGGATATTGTTGATGTGAATGAGTTGGTTGCACAGTTTACCAATACAATTGTTACTCTTTTTGATTTACATGCACCAGTTAAAAACACATTGTTGAAGGCGGCTCCCCATCCGTGGATCACAGACACAGTTAAGGATATGATTAGACTGAGGGACAACTACCATAAGAGGTATAAGCTGAGTAAAACTGATACACTCAAAAGGTCATATAAAGATATGAAACACTTGGTTACTGTTGCGATAGAAAGTGAAAAAGCAGCGTTCTTCACTCAGAAAATTAATAATAATGCTGGGAATTCTAAGGAACTGTGGAAAAACCTAAAAAGTAATTTATTGACCAATACTAAGCAAACAGCTCCACTCCCACCACAATTTAATGACCCAGAGCTACTTAACTCTCATTTCCTTAATGTGCCAGGTGACGAACTGGTTACTATTTCAGATCTAACTTATTTTGAACACCACAGGTACGGATCGCATGCATTTTCTCTTGATCCAGTGAATGAGGTAACGATCATGAAAATCATACAGAGCTTTAAATCCAATGCTCGTGGTATTGATGACATCTCTTTAGATATGCTGCTTATGACATTACCACAATCTTTGCCTGTCATCACCTCTATCATAAATAGGTCAATTTCCACTGGGGTTTTCCCTGAATCATGGAAGGTATCAGTTGTAAAGCCTATACCCAAAAACAACCAGCCCTCTTCTGTAAGCGATCTTAGGCCAATCAGTTTACTTCCTTGCCTGTCTAAGTTATTGGAGAAGGTTGTGTGTATTCAACTTATAAAATATATTGAAGATAACCAAATTCTCCCTCAGTTTCAGTCTGGTTTCCGCAAGGGGTACAGTACATCAACTGCGCTTCTGGATGTTGTGGATAACTTCTTGGCTGCGCAGGACAATGGAATGTGCACCTTGTTAGTGCTGCTAGACTTCACACGTGCATTTGACTCAATAAATATACCGTTGCTGATTTCGAAGCTTGCTTTCTATGGTTTTGACTCAAATGCTCTTAAATGGTTTTCTAGTTACCTTGATCGGAGACTTCAATGTGTTGAGTTGAGGTTGCCTAGTGGCCAGCCTGTTCGCTCATCCTTCCATCCAGTCTCCAGAGGAGTACCTCAAGGTTCCATTCTGGGTCCAATACTTTTCATATTGTATAGTGCCGACCTCATAAAGGGTATCTCTTTTTGTCAACATCATATTTATGCTGATGATCTACAGATGTATCTTTCCTTCCTGCCCTCTGACTGCTACAGTGCTGTAAGCAAAATAAACCATGACTTAGAACAGGTTTACAAATGGTCTAAATCAAATTCATTAGTTCTCAACCCAAAGAAATCCCAATTTATGCTCATAGGTACCAGACTAAATATTGCTAAAATGGCAGATAAAACAATTAATATTGAGGTTAACGGAGTAGGTGTTGCTCAGGTAACTGAAGCTAGAAACCTTGGGCTTATAATGGATTCCAACCTTCGGTTTGAGAAGCATGTATCGGAATGTGTGCGTAACTGTTTTTATCGGCTAAGAATTTTGTATAAGATTCGAAAATACTTGTGCGAGGACATACGAATCAGTCTCTGTGAATCCCTCATCCTATCTAGGTTAAATTACTGTGACATAGTCTATGGTCCTTGCCTGCTAAAGCGGACCCAAACCCTGGTGCAGCGGGTACAAAATGCCTGTGCACGTTTTTGTTTTTACATACCTCCGCGCACTCATGTTACTCCTTTTCTAAATTCATCTAACATGTCAAAAATGAGTGCACGTCGGAACCTCCATTTAGCAACCCTACTATTTGGTGTGATTGCTAACAAAACTCCAATGTACCTTTATAAAAAACTTGAATGGGCGAAGGAAGGTTCTAGGTATGCCAGAAGAGAGTGTACTAAAGTATTTGTTACGCCAAGACACAAAAGCGTGGCTTTTCGTGGTAGCTTTAGTTTCGCGGCTTCGAGCTGCTGGAATGTTCTGTTGCCGCCGATTCGTGGGTGTAAAACATTATACACCTTAAACTCAAGCTTCGGAGACATTTACTTGCGACTCAACTCAACTCCTAATTGCAAAAACTTGAACTCACCGATCATTTATTCACTCTTCACATGAACTGTAGGGCCCCTGTAGGTAAAGTTCCCATGAATGGATTGGATGTTCTCCTTTTGAGAAAACAGTTGCTCTTCGCAACAACTCATTGTGGCTCGAAGCGTTGTACAACACACGGCATTTGAGGCACAAGTTAAACGTAGGGTCGGCAGGTCGGGCCTTACTCGACTCAACGGTATTCCGCGCCCGGTCGGGCCTTACACGAACAAACCAAAAATGCAAACTGCAAACAGTAATAACTCTAATTTGAAGAATGTAGAACAATGTAGAACCTCGTCGAGTGAGTTTTTTCCACACCTCTAGGGTTTTTTCAGTGAAAAGAAAAGTTGAAAAACCTTCAAGTTTTTCTTGCCGTCAATAGCAAAGCTGACAGTTTTGTGGCATGACAGCTGTATCCTTGGACGAATAAAATCAATAAAGTTGGGATTGGGACTGATCTAGGGGCGATTCTGAGTTTTGTCTCGTTTTGAGACAATTCACTGTGTCGAATTCTATTGGTATAAGTACTGGTACATATATAGTGATCTGTGGTATAAGTGTACCATACAAAGGCACCGATTTATATTATTATTTATTTTTTCCTTTTATAAACTATAACTAACTGCTACTAACACACTAATTACTACTACTAACTACAAAAATACATTAAATTATATAATAACACATAATAAATAGGATCATTGTCAGCATCATTTACTCACCCCATAATTATTACTATTATTATTCTTCTTTTGCCATCTTTTTTACTGCCTTTTTAACTATAATTTTCAAATATCCAGTGCTGCCACCTCGTGTCCTTTGTTTTCATATTTATTCTGCCTTTGTTTGCGCTGGATCTGAGATCGTGTCTGTCATCCTACCCTACCTGGTCCTGACTGAAAACCAGCGCTCTTTCACAAAATACCTACCCTAGGTTTTTTTTTTGTGTTTGAGCAACAAGCTGAGTCAGGCCCTATTAGACCTACACACACGCGCTCGTCGGCTTGCTGAGTGGGCTACTTAGTACCAACCCAATAGATAGATAGGTCCTTGTGTTAAGGTACCTACGTATTGTATTGTGTTAGTCTTGTTCACTTGTGTTTTTGTAGGTACCTATGTATGTGTTACTAAGTAGTCTTTTATTTTAATTCATTAGTAGTGTACTGTAGTGTTTAATAAATAATTTTCTTTCTTTCTTTCTTTCTTTCTAATTTATTTCTATTATTTGATTGTAATTTTCTTTGTGCATAAAGATTTGTTACTTGGCCTTCTCCAGTTTTAAATTCTTCCTTGAAATTCCCCCTAAAGGGAAAAACTGGAACTTGATAAATTTTAATCCAGAATTCCTCCTGGACGATACCCGACTTCCCAGACACAGACAGAACTCCAAAAAGTATTATGTTCAGTATAAAAAAGTACCTACTCTATTTCCCTCCATTATTGCCATAGAGCGTAGCAATGTAGCACGTCTACGCATAGAGCCATCTATCGTAGCTATTCGTAGCGAGTGGTATTCGCGCCGCGTAGCGCTACGTGACGAGACTCGTAGCTTCGTAGCACCTACTGTGTGCTATTCTGTGGTTCATAGTTCATAGCTAAGAATTGTGCTCAGTGGTAGTTCTATGAATTTTAGGTTGAGGACTTAAAATAATGTCGGCCCTTTATAAAAAAAAAAGTGGATTTCTACTATGGTAGGTACCTCCTCCTCAACAGAATATACTGGACGCAGACCACCTCCTGATAAGCGCCTTATTGGCTTTATATTATATGATACTAGTTCTAATTTGTTTTTATAATTTGATTATAATTTTCTTTGTGATTTAAGGCTTCTTCACTCCTTTTTTATGTATAATTATTTTCAAATACATTATGTACTGCGAACTTTAAGGTCACCAGATTTTTTTCCTAATCTTATATAAATTTGATTATTCTAATTAAGTATAAGGGTTAGGATAATTGGTGTTGAATAAAAGATGGCATTTCGAAAGTTATAGTTTATATTAGATTTATAATAAGATATGTAGTCTACAAAATTTCACAAATTTTCACAACTTTATTTGAACCTAAAGCGTCTACCCATTTTATTATGAAAATAAAATTATCGAAACCACGGAACTACGTACGTCGGGAGCTGGTTTTATGCAAGCATTTTTTAAAATATAATCTAATAGGCATACTTTCTTCGCTCTCTTTACATGAGTAAGTCAAAAACTAATAACGGTAAAAAAATAAAAAAATATTAATCCATAAAACCAGCTCCCCGTGAAATCAACACAACAACGTTCTTCCAATAGATATACATTAGATTTATTATCGTTACATTAACTAGAGTTATACTGAATAATGATCCTATGAAATATAATTATGCATTTTTTAAATTTATTCAATAATATAATAATAATAATACTTAATAAGTATCAATATAGGTAATGGTTACTCAATGTTCTACAGACTACTATAGTTTATAATAATATAATGAATGAGTCATATTATTTCTTTATCATTTATTACTTTAAGTTTATTAGTCGAATCTAGAAACTAGACGTACAAAGAGCAGCCTCTGCGCGGGCGCACGCAATCACAAATTATAAACATCGTCAACACATAAAATAATAATCATAATCAATAATAATAATCGTACAAATAAAAATCATTCATAAAAACATTACAATAAAAATCTAAACATTAACACACACTTAAAACAAACATTATATTAATATTATCATAATCATAGTGTGTAAGTAGTATTGTATAATATCATTTAAGCGAATAATCGTATAGTCAAAAATAATGTGAGCATGGGACGCGGGGGAGCGGCTGGCGCGGCCTGGTTCAGCATTAACTAGCATTACCTACCGCAGTCTCCGCAATACCTAACATAGTCTAACAACAACCACACAACCATTACCTAACAACACATTCACTACGGGCGCGCGCGCTCGCCGCGTGGCAGCTCCGTGGCCGCTCCAGCGCGCCGCGGGCGCCTGCAGCCGCCTCTAGCGGCGCGCGCCTGCAGCCGCCTCCAGCGGCGAGCGCCTGCAGCCGCCTCTAGCGGCGCGCGCGCCCCGCGCTCCGCGGCCGCGCGCGTCACTCCCCCCGCCCGTCCATCGCTTAACGTACATAATTATCTTAATACTTTACGCTATTACGTTAAGTAAGCTTTATAAATTTCGATCTTATTACGCTATTCAATAATAATAATTATACAACTTTTTTTAAATTTTTGCATTTTTTTTTCGAAATTCTATCGTAATTTAACGTATCTCGACTCTCTCTGCGGCGGCATGCGCGCGCCGCCTAATAAAAAACGTCCATAATAAGAAAATATATCGTGAACAACTCTGCCGACTTACGATAGGTTCGGCGCGGCGGACGGGCCGTGCCGGCGAGGCGCCGACTTTTGGCACCAGGATTTCGATTACGCAATTTTTTACTTCTTTTTTAATATTTTTATAACGATTCGAGTAAAAAAGATTCCGCCGGAGACGTCGCGAGCTCGTCGGGGGTCTCGCGGGCGGGGCTCCGCCCCTCGCCTTACGAGATGATGCGGATGGCGGAGCAGGCGGGCTGGCTGCAGGCGGGGCAGGGCGCGCCGCCGCCCGCCAGCCGCTGCGCGCACTCCATGCAGAACAAGTTGTGTCCGCACGGCACCAGCGCGGCCGCCACGCCGCGGTCTGCGCACACGCAGCAGGCGCGCGCCGGAGACGCGGCGGGCGACGGCCGCGCCGGGCCCCACGCCCACACCGAGCCGGCGCCGCAGCCGCTCGGCGACTCGAACGACGGCGACTCGCCGAGCCCCTCGTCGCGCTCCGTCGACGACCAGATGCCGAGCAGGTCGCCGAGCCGCGCCGACGAGCCGCCGGACGAGCACGACCCGGCCGACGAGAAGGGGCCCGCCTCGCGCTCCGGCCGCAGCAGAGAGGCCAGCCCGGCGCGGTACAGCTGCGCCAGCCCGCCGTCCTCGGGCGCGGCGGCCCCCGTCGCGGCGGGGGCGGCTCCTCCGGCCCCGGTGCGCAGCGCGATGTGCGCTTCGATCTCCTTGCGGGCCGCGTCCACGCTCTCGGGCAGGCCCGTCACCTCGAACACGGGCTCGCGCTCGCGCGACGGCGTCACGATGTAGGTGTGCGTGGTGTGCTGGATGCGCTTGATGGTGGCGCCCTTGGGCCCGACGACGAGCCCCACGACGCGGTAGGGCACGCGCACCTGCGCCGTCACGTGCCCCGGCGCGCCGGCGGGCGGCGGCGGCGCGGCGCCGCACTTGCGCGACGCTCGGATCTGCGAGAAGTGCTCGGCGGCGGACAGGATCTCGCGCTTGGCGCGCGTCACGTCCTCCTTGCGGCCCGTCACCACGAACACCGGCTCCTCGCCGCGCACCGGCGTCTTTATGTACGTGTTCGTCTTCGCGCGCAGAGCCTTGATCTTGCAACCTGGAACAATACCAAACGTCCGTTAGCTACGCGATAGGAGACCAAATAAAAAAGATGTCATTAAAAATGAAACATCAGCGGAGGTTTTACGCCGTACCGAGGTGGGCTCCACCTGTTTCATTATTCACGAGTGCCCTCGGTAAAAAAGTCGTTATTTACGTAAAATTCATAGCGGTCGCAACATTAGGACAAGGTCAAACAATCTAGACATGATTTTCGTGATCGTCTGTCGCCGCCTCTCCTAGTGATACCTAGAACATCGGACGCAGACAGTCGGCGGCGAGCCGTCGAGCGAAGCACACCCACCAACCTGCGCTCAAAACAAAATTCGTATTAAATCATCCGTGGCCTATAATTCCCTCCTACGTAAGCCGAAGCTCAAAATTACTTATTCAGCGTACACGTGTCCCGCACCAAAACATGACAAAGTTGCGTCTTGCATTAACACGTGGTCTCCACAATTCGCCATCCCTCTCGCTCCTCCTCAATGCGGCAAACCGTAGCGTCTACGAGATCTCACGACGACCTATATTCACAGTCTCGACTCATGAATTTAACCTAAATGTAACTTATTATTTTATTCAGCGAACGTTTATTCTTAAAGTATGCGTAAAAATGTTTGGAACATGATGAAAATTTCGAAACATGATTTCGGTAGTGAGTGTTATGTTACAACCGTATAATCCTTACAATGGGGAAGCCTATACAGGGTCGTTTGTGAATCATGACCCATCGACCCGACCATTAACCTCTGCCTTCGACTAATTTTACACCATATTTCCAACAAATTAAGGCTGCTATTACAAATTACAAATTACAAATTATTTATTGAAAAAACAAGACTACAACATTACAGAATTTATCTAAAGCGTTATGTCTAGTACATGGGATAAATAAACAATCTTAATATTAGAAAATAATTCACATAATGCTATGAAATCGATGTGAATTGGCCAAGCTATTTTTAACCGTATTCTGACTGAGATAGCATTCGGAATGCGTTGAAGTATTTAGCAAACTGATCGGTAGTAATTTGGTGGGAGCTTCTTAAATATTATCCTGATTAGAATTTTATGTTTATTGTATACCTTAATGGGTAATAATAAGGTTTATTTTATTTCGTGAGATACTTCTAGTTTTAATAAGGTATAATGAGGCAATCAGACTTTATGACACCTTCCCAATACCCATATAATTTTTTGGATGGAGTTTTTTGTACGCCAATAACTTTGGGTCAATAAGATTCCGATTTCGTACTTTTATGACTTTTGGTTCATTAACACATCTAAAGTCAGTGACTGTAAATATCGGAAACAAATTATGACATGCCTATAAAAAGTATTTATGTCAAGCAAACTTCCAAAAAGACAATAAATAAAAATGATTTATTTATTTATTCAATAACACTTACGAAGATCGCTTTTACGAACGAGTGTCATGATATTATTCAAAGTGAAGTAGGTCACACACGCATATTCGCTTTTATCATAAAACTTAGATGTCTCAAGAGATAAACAACCCTGTATAAGAGTATTTCAGATGATATCGAGTTGGCGCTATGCCAGAAGGCTAGATTGCAGAAAACTACTGAAAAGTGCAAATGAACACAGGAATTATAATTTTTGGCTCTGTAACATAAGGCTAAGTCGACGAAAAATCTTTAAACGAAATCTAGCTGAAACAAATTGCATTTTTTCAATAAATCTTTTTAATTGCTACAATATTCCAATTTCTATTCTTCTTACGGCTTCGCGCGCTTTTTTCGGGATAAAAAGATAAATATTGTGTTATTTAAAGTTTAGATCCGCTAAATTTCAGCCAGGTCAGTTCAGTTATTTTGTCGTGATGAAGTTACAAAAGCGCATGTCATCGATCATTTGTATTTGTATTTAGTTAATGTGATAAAAAAACACTGCACGTGATTGCCAAAGTTATAGTTGAATAGAGCTGTAGGTTGAAACTCGTAGCACTTGCTACGCGGCTACGGCGTAGCGGGCACTGCACTCTACGCCGTAGCGATCCGGGTCACCGGTCCCTCCCTCCCGGCCCCCCCCCCCCCCCTCCCTCTTTCATGACGTCACCGTTTTATCGACCTCCAGCGAATAAAATCTTAAAGTAATGACGCAAAAATCATCATCCATGTCTATAAAATAGCTTATTTATAACAGTTGTGTTACTTCTCCTTTATAATCTTTTACTAGCAACTTGCCCCTGCTTCGCACGTGACGGAGCAGTTTAATACATCGTAGTAGTAATTAGTTGCTGCCCGTGGCTTCGCACGCCTTGTTTCTATTGAAACGTTCAAGGGTTATTTATATCCCATGAGAACTTCTTTATGGTAAAAGTAGCCATTTATCTACATCTATGCAAAATTTCATCCCGATCCGTTCAGTACTCATGGCGTGAAGAATCAACAAACATCCATCGATCTATTCATCCAAACTTTCGTTACTTTCGAATAAGTTTATATTATTAGTATGATGTGATGTGACGTCATTGTTCACCCATACAATCCTATCAAAATCATCAAAAAAGGCAAAAATAACGTTTCATAGAAGTAAAAATCCAATAGAGAAACTCGTAGCACCTTCGTAGCTGCCTAGCTACACGCCTACGGCGTAGCGGCCACTGCACTCTACGCCGTAGCGATTCAGGTCGCTGATCCCCTCACCCCCGCACTCGTGACGTCACCATTCACTTCAAAAGGTACTTCCTACTGGCCATAGAATAAATAATAGCTGGTTCAGTTCAAAAGAGCCGCAGAATAAATGACAGGTGTGGCGTTCCAGAAAAGTATTTGTTCGGATTTGAAAATGTTCGTTTGAGTTTCCTTCCGACACAAGAGATGTCGTTGCAAGCATATTTGAGGATACTTATTCTTGCTTTTAACGAGTAGTAAAGCGAAACAGGGGGCCAAAGCCAATTACATTACTAATCATCATACATAGTAGCAACCCTTCATAATAATATTATAAATGTCAAAGTTTGGATGCCAAGATGAATGTTTTACTTTTTAACCCCCGACGCAAAAAGAGTAGTCTGTCTGTGTATCTGTGTATCTGTCTGTGGTATCGTAGCTCCCAAACGAATGGACCGATTTTCCTTTGGTTTTTTTTGTATCTTAGATAATTTTATACCGAGTGTTCTTAGCCATGTTTCATGAAAATCAGTCAAGGGGTTTTTAAAAATTTAAATTTTGTTCTTGTTCAATCAAAAGCTACGGAACGGACCGGGCTTAATTTTTACATTGATGTATTTCTAGCCCTGGAATAATAAGATATACTACTTTTATCCCGGGAAAACGCGTGCAAAGACGCGGGTAATACCTAGTTATTAAGTAGTCGTAGTAGTAATTATATTATTATTATATTACTTTAGTCCTCTACATAAATAACATGAAATAAATAAGGATGAAGGAGCCGAAGCAACCAAAAAGCAGTTAGGAGGGCGAAGACGAATTATTATGAGGAAAAGAATCCGGAAAACTTGTTTTCCCTTTTTCCCTCTCGATAGTAAAAATTACGAGGTCATCGACCTGGGGATACAAATGGCATCGAAGTTTTGGTTTATGTTGGTAGTTTGTGGTGGACTATTTTGAAATCAATCATTCTGCGATTTATTGAGTGTCTCTTAGATAGAACACAATATTTCAATATATTTGTGTGCACAAAAATAACTTATCCGTTAGGAAAAATATTCCTTTAACATGTAGTACCTACCTACGTGCCACGCGCCACGTGAGTAAGCTTTAGCGTGACCGTGACAGACTAGAAGCGACAGAAATTAAAAATATCACTTTATTTCCGTGTCAGTGTTTAGTTTTATAATTTGATCTTTTCTAAGTGTACATTTATTGTATTTGAGTTTTTGATTTGATTTGATTTAAGGTTATTGGCTACGGGATATTTACCATGATTTGAGTTTTGAGCTTTCCAATATTTCGGCTCAGTTTCATGCGCCATGATCACGGAATAACTGATCATGGTAAATATCCGGTTGTAAATGACTTAAGTAGTAATAACCATGATGGATTTAAAAGTTTTATTAATGCTTTAAAACTAAATATGAATTATTTACGCAATGAAATGAAATCTAGTGTATGTTGAATCGATGCTACGGTGCTACGAATTGTCTACGAAGTTACGAGTGTATATATGTAGTAGAAACTTGTATTCAATCTGTAGCCATACCTAACTAAGGCATTGATAGAGTACTTTGCAAGATAAATCAAGATGACACGTGAAGATCGACCCCATTTAGCATAGGCTAAATGTTACTTTTGTCACAATTGAACTATATTTAGAATTTATTACTTATTTAATTTGATTATGATCTAAAACAACGCTCGGCTAAGTCGAACAGTGGAAATATTAAAAAGTTATCTGAGTCGGTCTGGTCTGGTCGAAGCGACGCGTGACCCGAGACCTGGTCAGTATCTGGCGCAGCGCATCAGTATTGCCATACAGCGGGGCAATGCAGCCAGCGTCTTGGGGACGCTTCCGACTGGTATTGATATGGATCAGTTGAGCTACCTGTAGACTGTTTGCAACAGTCTGCAGTTAGCTCAATTGTTTCAATTGTAAATACTAATTACTTTACAGATTTTAAATATATAAAACTTAAAAATGCTATTATTTTGTCTTTTGTTTTAGTGTTCTTGGTTTGTTTGGCTTAAAATGTATGTTGTTTTTTTCTATGTAGTGTTTAAGTAGGCTTCAAATGGCTAGGCATTCACATTATAGCACATATCAAATTAAACACAACGCCATTTATTATTAATTGCTAAAAAAAATTCAGTTCTTGTTATTTCCAATGGACACATAACACAAATTGTATAAATCACCTTTTCACCACACTCGCTCGAAAACGGTGACTTTGCTGCTCAAAAACAGTGAGTAAAATCGGGCTTTGCTCACATGTGGAATAAAGAATAAAGAACTCATAAGTGGAAACTGTAGGCTTAAGTTATCCAATAAGTTTAACATATTACTAAGGTATAATAAAATGTTTATTTTCCTAAAATATCAAAATAAAAGATACAAATTATTAACTCTTCTCTACTCAACCTCGAAAACAGGCGGGTGGGAGGGGTTCAGAGTCAATAAATACGTTTAACATCAAACTAATTAATAAGCACGGAATAAATGATGGCGGCGAAAAGGAAAACAGCGAAAATCATCCGTTGAATAATGAACGAGATACACTGATGCCTTTTCTCTTGCTATCTCTCTCTCATGCTAAGGTATTCCCGGTTTAGCGTGACCGTGTGGTTTTGATACTTTCGCATAATGATTGGGAAATTAAAGGTTTAATGGATTAATGCTGAAACATTTTCATTATTCATTAACTGTGAAGGGAAATTTTCTGAAATCGACAACAAACAATAAAGAAATACTGCAACATATAAATCTTCCCCGAAATTCCCTTATTTTGAGGTATCGAGAAACCAGTTTAGATATAGGATATTTTTCCAGCGGCAAAATTACAAAGAATAAATATTCCGCCCATGAGCCTACAGATATACAATTTTCTGAGTATATCCCAATCCATCGCTTAAGTTTCAGCTATGGGTATATAAAATAAGGCAATGAGGGGAAATGCCGATCGATAGTGCCTGAAGCGAACCCGAGGGAACCCTTGTTTGAAGCAACAGTATCTGAAATGAAAATTATGTAGTTGAATACTATTTATTCCCTTCAACATAGTCTAGACTAGATAATAGAAGTGAAACCTTATTAATTGTAAGACAAAATAATGAGTATGAAATATGAAACGTTGAGCTTTCATTGCTGTGTACATATATATTACCAGAGTTTGTTTTATGTTTAATTATTTATACGTATACATAATTTATTTGTTGCAGTATTCCACAACCCAAAAAGATACTTTAGCAATCTACCACGTTGTAATGATAATAGTATGTTTACACGACAACGGCCGTCACGAAGAAATCCCCGAGAAGTAATAGTCACCAGGCAAGCATAAATCATAGGCGTTGTCATAACAACGGTAGGCTGGGGTGGCCGGGCCTCCCCAAGACGGTTTCGCCTAGCTACAGCTGTTGTATATCGCTATTAGACCTTCCGGCGGGGAGTTTGGCGGTATTTGCGTCAATACTGCCGAACTGATTCTTTAGCTTTATACTGCATGTTCTTATCCGCATCACACACAATTACTTTTATTTAGACTGTTAAGTTTGCCTACCTACCTTTGACTACTGTTAAATAAACTTTTGTTAGCAAATATCGAAGACTTCTTTTTCTGATTTAAAACGAAACATTTATGGGCAAAATCGAGGCCAGAAGTTGTCAATAAATTCTAGAATCAGTACGAATTTACAATGGAATGACTCACAAAGATCAATAGACAGTTTAATAGAAAACATTGACCAATGCGGTCTAGCAAAAACAGTTTCGTCACTGCTGGCGCGTCGCCAGCGTGGGCCAGCCCGCAGCATCTTCAGAACAACTCGGCCGCAAACGTCAAAAAATGTCAACACTTCGTAGAATGGACAAACAAGAGAAGTTTGCTTTGCAAACAATGGCGGACGCTGACTAAAGTCTGTATCGATGAGGTTTCTATATTTTAATGAAATACTCTGGAACTCGAGTTGGTCGTTTATCATTGGTCGCGTTTATTTATTAGCGCTGCATCTGCGTTTATAAAAAAAGCAAACTTAATATTTTGTTCTTTAACGGAATTGTTAAGTTCTTCATGCGCACTTCTCTTACTTACTTCTCTAGGAAAATAGAGTGATTCTAAAACAATTAATGAAAGTAATTCTAAAATAGAGTAATTCTAAAACCATTACCATCAACTTCGGTACTGAATCTAAATCCGGAACTGCGCCAAAACTAGGTCAATGTTCTTTTTCTCTAACTTCAACTTTACAATTCGAGCGTCTTGACCAAAATGACGCATGCGGTAGCGGATGGAGTTCCCCAGTTCCCGTGGGGTGGGGGTAGGTGGGGGTGGGGAAGTTGCGTCGCGCCTTCGATCGATACCGGTCAACGACCCCGGCGGGTCTGCGACCGGTGCATAGCCTGATATAACCCACATTCGCCCCCGCTAATTACTACACGCAGATTAAACCCTCAAAATATGAATTTGTTATTTATTTAGGTCACGTGAGCGGACGTGAGCCTTTTTAGCTTTGCGCACGATTGGTTTCGGATTGGTTGTACGTGTGTGTTTCTGATAAATGATTAAAATGAAAAATTTGGAAACGTTGTTAGATCTTTTTTTTACTATAAAATGTTAGATCTGTCACTGAAATACAGAAATCCTGCTGAATTACGTATTAAATTTCTATATTATCTACAGCACGGAAGTTGTTTAAAGATATTTCATGATTTTACAAGCAAAGCAATAACTTTACATTCAACCTAAATCTCACAGGATTCGTTTAAAACATAATAAGCGAATTATTTCAAGAATCAGTGTACTATAAATCATATTTTCAGAAAACTTAGTAAAATTAAGGTTACCGGGTACCCGGGGAAATATAGCACAGGGGAGAAAAGCTTTCCCAGCACTCCGGACGGCCATTGCACTCGGCTTACATAACACCAGGGCTGCAGACGTGGCCAAGAGGTGTGCCGACACGCCACAATTTACACAGATAGAGTCGTAATTCGCAGAAAATGTGCGAGTTAAAAGTCACCTTAACATGATGACAATACCATTCATTTCTTAACATCTTCCGGTGCGAAGATGCGCGTAAAGGAATGATTTATGAGTACATCGTAGCGGTGTGTGGGTGACGATGACGGGACGAGGAGGCATGAGGCAGATCGAACTGAAATTGGCATCGTTCAACGCTCTGATGACGTTTGTTTGCCTTTTAATTTGTCATCGAACAACGAAACAGTTAGCACAATTAATCATTGAAATCTGCAAGAAAGTTTTAAACATTACAATACAATGTTAACTTTTTGTTCAGAGTTAGATATTTATTTGGAAGATCAAGATTGCTCAAGCCGTGTGCTCGCGGTCAAAAAGACGTTTGAAAATGGAGCAGACGAAATTCCTTGATAGACATGCTAATCTGGCATTTACCACTGCAACAATTAGGTTTAGATTTGAATTAACCTACTGACTGTTTACAGCGTTATTCGACGGAAAAGTCAATGTTTCTAAGCGAGTCAATTAGGCAAGTATTGTTCTTGTTCTCATAGAAATAAATGCTAATTTCGTTTAGTATTCCGGCAGACTTGTTACTTTTTGTTTGTAAGCGCTGCCACGTGGCGTTTGGTATCATGTCACGTGGAGGAAGGGAGAGGGTGGTAGGCCTTTTCACCTTGACGGCTCGAGATAGGCTCGCTATAAAGTAGCGAAAGGGAAAATTCGAGACGAGAATGTCTAACAAACTCATCTATCGCGTTTTTAAGGGTGAAACCAAATTGTGAGTACCTACATATTTGTTGGTTAGGTTATTTTTGTTAATTTGTCAATAAGCATGCGACGCGGACCTCGTCCGCAATGAATCAGTGATTTCTGAGTCGAGATTGTGATTGCGTCATGGTGGTATGGTTCTCGTACTACTGACCTTTGTTTCAAAAACTTTAGGTAGTCGTTACTCTGTCAGTTTACCTATTTCAGGAAATTTGGGCACTGATCGCAGACCGAGATACGACAAAATTATTTTGACTTGTAACCATGTTTTAATGTGTTTTATTTTATGACCGGGGAATGTGTGTGGTGAACGTATTTAACGAGTTAAGTACTGAAATTCAGGTAACCTACAAACATTGCAACACTTATTAGAACTGTACTAATGTGTCACATCATCACATGTACACATAACGAACCGCTATGAAATAACCTAGGGTCAGCAAAAACATACACAACACAGACTTTTATACAACTTAAAACTAAATAATACTTATGGATGCTGCATTGATATTTCCGTGTTTTACCTGAAACCAATAAAAAACATAATTAAGAAACATTAAATACAAATAGGTATTGATCCTAGTGATATCATAAGTCAACCGAATTAGACGTATGACGCGTACAAATAATAGGTACATTTAAATTTTCTGATTGGCAGTGCAACATCAAAAGATTTGTTCTCCCTGCCCAGACACCGAAACATCTAATCATAATCAAAGTATAGCTTTACGATCTAGGCAACATTATTATTATGTCTAAATTAATTGAGATTAATAACCACTGGAGCAAATATCGGCATACTTATTTATTAATCTCTGATGTAGGTAAAAGTCGGCGCAAGGTCGAGACATGAGCAAAAAATGACCCAGACAATGTGTAAAATAACAGTAGGCCAACTGCAGACAACGTATCTCAGTAATACAGAACGCCAAGTCAGTTTTATTTTCTATTATGGTCCAATGCTTTAAAATATATACATTACTTTAAAAAAAACTGTAATCTTGTTCTGCCATCTCTTTTATCCTAATATATTGCGAAAGAGGAATAACAATACATATAATTATACTGACACTTGACATGATTTTTTTAAGGTTTAGAGTTACCTTAAAAAAATCACGTTTTAGTAGTCTATGTTCGTGTCTGTCAGTCACGCCAGGATTTTATATATTCGGATTAATCAGATAAGGGCGTATTAAAGCTTTTCATTTGCGTAGCAACTGTAAGTTCACAATTATTTGTTATGCAAGCCGCGATGGGCGCGTGTGCCGAATATGAAACAACGGATAAGTTATTTGAATCTAATGCTGTTCTAATGCTGCCTTTCTCTTTGCCAACAATAGCTTTTATCAGAAGAATAACAATTTTTGCGATCAAGGTTTGGAAAGTGAAATTTATTGGCTACGACCTGCCACGTGGTGACGTGGCGGTTCAACAAGGTGTCTTCTGTCAGCGCAGTTTTGACTAAATGAATACATTATAGGTACAATAGTAGGTATACCCTCGCTCGACGAGCTAGTGGTGCAGCGGACGGAGGTCCGTCTGCGATACAGTAGGTTGCGGTATTGGTTCCCACCTCGGGACTAATGTGTGTATGATAAACAGATAGGTATTTGGGACGGGTGTTCTCGGTGTTTTCTAAATAAAAGAAAATATTTATGTAATTCAATTGGAGCATACATAGTTAATTTTATTTTATTTGTTTTTTGCTTATTTAAATTAGATTATTCGGTAGATATGTTTTTATAGTGTATTATTTATAGTTTTATAAGAAATTATTCTATATTTTATTTTTTGTGGTTTTTTCCGCTAAATATTTTCTATATCATGGTAATTGCACCCTATTTTTCGGTAGTGGTCTAGACACACACTGTAAAATAAATTCATTGTCACTTTATACATAACACACTGCTTACTTTTGGGCTAAATTTGATGTCTTTATTATCCAGCATTATTTATTAATACTTGCCCTACTGTAAGCGATTTGAACTGTGTCTGCTCAGTCGGTGCTGTCACATCTTATTACTACTATGTGATTATCACTTCTTTATTTTAAGGCTCTTTTGAGGTGTATTTTGTTACAAAAATAAAATAAATAATACGTGCCAATTAGCTTGCTAAAAGCCGACGATCCTAATTTAATACTACTACTTTATTTAAAGTACTAAAGATTAATTGCCGAGGAATAAAGGTCATACTTTATGCCAGATAAATGTTACCAGATTTTCCTTCGACGTAGCACACAAATTAAATTGAGTTAAATAATAGCAATAATAATAGTTCGAAGATTAATGTTTTGAATTGATTTAAAATAATAACTTTGGTATCGGAGGAATATCCCAAGGATGCTCACGCGCATCGATATCGGCTACTTTCAATTCAAACATTGCATTGTATTAAACAATGGAGTGGTAAACATAAGATCAGGGTTATTTGCAACCGATTTTACCTACTTTTGATAAAATATCGTGGAATTTGAGGCTTTGAGTTCTATTTTGAAGGGTGTTGGAATCGTTCGAGTGAACAACCTCTGACCATTCTAAAAATAATTAAATGAGTGGAAGCTTCAATACTCAATATTTTTATTGTTGTCGCCACATTGGTAGGTACTAGGTAGGTTATCCTACTAATACATATTATAAAGCCGAAAGTTTGTAAATCAAAATTTTTATTGCCTAGGATCTCCAAAACTACAGAACAGGTCAAGATGATTTGGAGTACGTTTAGAGCAAAGCCTAACTTAGATAATAGGCTACTTATTATACCGAAAATAAGCATGCGAAGCCGCGGGCAGAAGCTAGTTATCTATAAGTAAGTATCACCCAGTGAACGCTGTAGGGCGTAACAACAAGTGGAAGGCAGACCGAGGTTGTTTTTGGTACCTAAATAAAATGTAGGTACTAGTCTATTCTAAATAAGTAGGTAAGAAAATTTTATAAAATCTGTAAATAAAAACAGTTTAGGCTAAGGCAACACGTATTATAGCAAAAATTTAGATAAACAGGTACACAAAGTTAGTAGGAATAAATTAGATTGTTGTTAAATAATTTATTGAAATAAAATTTTGTTATTTTTATTATGTCAATTTGCCTATTTTGTCATTTAAAAATTAATTTACGTCATAGTAGCATTTGTCAATTATGAATTGTTTTAATTTATTTGTGAATAGGGAATCGGATTGGTTGTCTTTCATTTTGTTTGGTAGCTTCTTCTTATTATGGATATTTTATAAAGGCCGGGCAAAGTTTTCCTACTGATTCCGTTAGCTAGGAAATATTTAATAAAGTGTATTTATCATGGAATTTATCGAAAAATTATCTAGCACTAGTACACAGATGCTTTAACTAGACAAAAACTTGGATCAATACGGAATATTAAAAAAAAACTGCAGTCGGATATAAAAATCCTTGAAACGTATCGCAATTAATTGATGTTCCTCAGAAGAATTCGACAGGAAATAAAAATTCAACCTTGCCAAATTGTGTCTTTACAATTCTACATTATAAATATGAAATAGTTCGCACCTTAGATAAAATCACACAAAACAGAAATAGGTTTTAGTAGGAAATTGGTCAACTCGCGTTAAAAGTGCATCGAACCGTCAAGAGCCCGAGATCACTTGTCATAGGTATAATAAAAAACTGGTTTTTATGTTTAAGTTTGACTTCATTTTGTTTTGAATTAGTTTTATCATTTAATGTGATCATCACTGGTTATTTTTGAGCCGACTACCCACGGAGGAGGATTACTTTTACTGTTCTGAAGCTATCCATTGCGGATCGCACATGCCACCAGGAACGCATGAGCGACTACCTGAGCTCTAGGTACAACAGCATCGCAAGTACCAGGCGTTTATAAGTAATCAGAAGTCGAAGCAGCGGTCTAGTGTTCGGTGATTAGAGCGTTTACCGTGAGAGCTGGCAAGGAGCCAACCGGGCCAGTGCATTCACCCAGCGACGTAAAGATAATCTAATGCGATGTTTTCGTATCTGCTACGATGGGATATCCCCAATATTTAGTGGGTTTCATTCATGTGCTAGCAACTTATAGTTTTTAATCAACAATGCTAGTCAAAACTGGTCCATGATATCAAATTTAAAAACGCGGTTGGTCATTTTCTTACGTGCTATGTTTTAACTTCAAGAAAAATAGTTCTTGATTCAAATCGTTAAATTCAGATTCGAATCACACTTTTTTTCGTATTCAAAGCAAAGTTGTGCCATGTTTAATATTACCTCATAGATACGTGACTGTCAATTTCTAAACATCGAGAGTTTAGGTTTTATGCCGCTTATGCAAAGAAAGCCTCATCTAGTAACACAATAAATTAACTCTATGGTGTTTTGTCCCGAGAATAAGCTGTATATTACCAATACCATACAATATTTCAAATCTTTATAGCTAATCTTTAATTGAGCAATCTCCTTTTTTGTCCAAACCACAACTTGACCCTTGAATTCAGTAGAATCGGTTTCGATAGAATATTTTCGAGCTGACTGTAACGGAATTGACTGCACGTAACCGCGTGGGTTCCACAACACTATTTGTGATACTAATGCAATATTGGAAGAAGATCTACGTTCGGTGATAATGATAAGCGTTATCGGTGAATCAACCCGTGAGGTGCACTGACATAGACCTTTACTTCTAATTCTAACGAACTTTTTATTTAACTACGTTCGAAAATAAATATGAATAAATAATTGATTGGAAATAAGCGAAATGTTTAGCGGAAACGGTGACATAAACTATGAGTGCTTTATCATGTCGTGTAGGTACCTATATTCAAACGAATACATAGATTTAAAATAGAATGACCAAAAACAGCTCAGCAAAAACCAGTCCAAATAAAGAAGACATTTCCTCGTGCACATTTTTTGCCTCAAAAATGTCTAACACGTAGGTATACTATTATTTTATTGGTCTAAGCGGCAAAATATCAAAAAGTTAGGTACAGACATACCAGGGCCCCATGAGTGGTAAGCATGCTTAGATGCTGATAACTGGTGCCTACGACCTCCTTCATTGCCATACTACACGCTTCCGGCTAGATACTAGTTAAGGCCAAATACCTTATACTTGAAACCTCTTTGTTTTGCCAGAATCCAACAAAGCACGTTAAGTACTTGAGAGGACAGCCAGAGACATCTTCTAACATCTTTTAACTATCTAGGGAATTTAGGTATACCTTGTTAATCGTATGTGTCATCGCCCAGTACCCAATAAAGAAACTATATACAAAACACTTTTAAAACCGAAAACCTTTCGTGTCATAGGCTCCTGGTACACTCCCTTGGGCATGTCATACAAAAACTTTAATCGGCGTATTCAAAAACTGGGTCATGTGACGCCACCCTTCTGTGTTGCCATAACACTGACTGCCATCCCTCTAGCAACAAGCTAACCGTTCTGTTCCCAACTAGGGGAACATAACACAAAAGGGAAGCAAGGACTAAGGTAAGGCACAATAGACCAGGTGGTCTTAACATAAGTCGGTACTGTATTGACCTTGGATTTTTGCTCGGCAATGACCTGCGAGCGACGAATAACCGTCGTAGACGTGCGATTATCTAAAGACTGTTCTGTAGTCAAAGACGACAGATGTTAAAGTAGCGAGGGCAGATGGTAGATCTGCACAGTTCCCTTCGTGTTGGCAGCAAGCTTATTATGATAGTAATAAAATACCTAGCCATATTTCGACCACGGCGGTCATCGGAGATCGTCATCGTCATCGGAGACTAGCCAGACGCGCAGGACATATTATAGTGCACAAGTGTGTGCGCAAACACATGCAATCTCTATTCCCTGAGTCTCATAATCAAAATGGGAAGACAGACCGACACGACCGGGAAGTGGTCAGGCGCAGGACCAACGGCTTAACGTGCTCTCCGAAGCACGGGGGTGTAACACAGCCAACTTCCTGACGCCGGGCTGCTGCTGTGAATTTCTCTTGCTAGAAAAACTCCAATAACGGCTACTGGCCCGACCCGGGATTCGAACCCAGGACCTCGTAATCAACGGTTGAACAAGCTGACCGCTAGACCAACGAGGCAGCAAGCATATTACTAATCTGTAGGTAGAGTCCCACAGCAAAGCAAAAACCTGCCTTTTCTCTATCAACAAGCAATTTCCGTCAGTTGATTTTTTTTACGGATCTAGCCGATGGCTTATCTAATATATAACTTAATAAGTGTTAAATCCATCGCTTTTACATAACACAAGAATACCTCGCTAGGGATGCTTTTATAACGCACTTCCCCGCGCTTGTCAATCTGAATCAACCAACTATTGGATACGTTTTAGAGCCACTATATATAGTATATGTATAGTAAATGCGTACATCATTTCCGTTTCAGATTATAGCTTTTGCTTCTACTGTCGCTCAGAGCAACACAAGCTTTACCAATGTTTATTATTTAAATATCGCGGAAGGATTCAGTTACAAATACCTAATGTTACCAACTTGCGAACAAAGAATAGTTATGAATAAATTGGGTGGGGTCTTTTGCATACGGATTAGGTAGGTACATTATTCGTGTTCTGATTTAAAAGAGCGAAATACTTCTAAGATTTTTAAGTGCTTTTTTTAATAACAGACGTTATATAGGTATGTAAAATATTAGGGTTTTCCAGTTCGTAAATCTTTTTTAACGAGCACACGATGATTTAACAAACCTTGATTTCATTTTCCACTTTTGAAAACCAATTAACAAAAGCTTGTTATGTTTGTCCTTTTGACACGTACGAAATATTTCCAAACTTTCTGAAATCTTGTCATGCAGCGCAGGACAACAGGCAGGCTCGCTAATTGTGTATCAACAACCTCCTTTATTCGAAGTCGGTTAAAAAGGATCCAGGCCACCGGTGTGTGCAGAAAGCGAAGTAAAAAGGAAAAAAGACCTTCGGCTTGTCAATATTGAATGAAAACAAAGAAGTTTGTTTGTGCGGCTTACGCATACATCTGAGACGGTTAACTAATTATCATTTTTACTTTAAAATGGAAATTACTTTTAACTTAAAACAACTCACGCACGCGTGCTCACTGAAATGCGGATCATTGTCATATTTTTGCGTGAAAAATAAACAAACATAGTCAGCATTAATAAAGCTCCCTTTATGACACGCAAACACATTTTGAACGGTTTAAAACGTGTCCATCGTACGAAAGCCACCACACGCTGCGCCTTTACGACGTGCCAGCGAAACCCGACCTTAAAAATCTTCATTATCTCAACATCAGCCATACGTTACTCTCTGCAGGAGCATAAACAAAATAGAACTTTATACAAAACCTCGTTTAATCTTCCGTCTCGGATTATCTTGCCAATCCATCGATGTTTGCATATCGATCACTATCCCATCCCTACAGTGTTCTCAATTCAAAATTGTGGTAGATTCCTGAGGGAGCTGAATGGTGAGTTCAGTCACAAATAACGGTTCAGAATGCAGATGAGCCCTGCCCAATCTAAAGTTGGCGCCTCGCGTGGCTAGAAATAACATAGCTCTGTAGAAATGTCGATAGCCGAATGTATGAGTGACGCACTGGCGGGCAATCCCTAGCTCTTCGGACCTTATTGTGTAATCCGAATCGAGGAATGAGACGCGACACCACTAAATGAAATCGCCAGACTTTACCGCCGAAGTTTCAGTCGTTTAAACTGGTATTGAAGTTCACTGAAACGACATTCATCGGCGTCCCACATTCTAACAGGAGGCGCGAAGTAATAAAATGTAAGATTGCGTAATAAAAGCCAGCTGTACTAAATCGTGGCGTAAAAAAAACGTAAATCTTACGCTGAATTTGTTTACAAACATACCAACGTGTACACTTTCATTTCGACTAAGCGAAAGTACTAGGAGAGCATGTCGATTGAGGAGCTAGACGCGATCGATCATATCACACGTTATATCAATATCAATACGCCACTCCGTGGCAATATTAAATAATCGTTTTTTAGGGAGGTGCTAAGTTTTTGCTGCACTGTCCTGTCATAATGATGAATCAAAAATTGCAGTGTTTCGCTGCGGTCGGGCATCGTTTGAAATGAACGCTCAATTAGTTTTGAGTTTGATTTGACAGCGGATGATTCAACTTGGAATTTTAGATGGGGCATACTCCCAGGAGATAAGACAAGTTTTTGTCTGTTTAAAACTTTCCTACTTGAAACTTTGAAGTTTAAAATAGACAGACGACGGCGGCACTCGACTGTTTGGTAAATATCATCGGAAAAAGGCTACAACAACGTTGAAGAAAATGCGCGACATTATCGCGGTGTTAGCATTCCATCGGTTGTTTTCGCCCTTCTCTAAATGTTTACACGGTTGTGGAGCGTCGATGTAAATGTCAGCTGTTTGCCGATGACGAGCCTAGGGGTTGATGAACGCGAGCTATTTCGGAGCGGCTAAATCGGGCGGCTCACACAGTGACATTTAGACTAGGTGCATCCGAGACTGGGCTAGTCGCGATCTCGGACAGCAGATGTACTGCAATTGGTCCATACTGTCCATACATTCATTATTTTCTAGCTTCTCCTTCACACTGGGAATTTCTAGGAACAACATTAAAGCTTGTCAGAAATTTGAGTGATTGTCAGAAATTGTAGTGTTGGGTACTTGATGGATCTATTTATCGATAAACTTAGTCGAAATAATAGATATCGACTAAGTTATTTTTGTTTAATGTTCAACATGTACAAATGCGAAAAATGCGAGATGAATGCGAAATGTTATTTGACAAAAAAAAATCATATGAAAAGTGGATTAACAGCGTCATCTTAAGATACAGAGCGATGAATTTGACACTTGTTCGTACGTAAGATCAAGTGGTATCCATTGAAGGATGTACGTTCGTAGTACGCATTCCTCGCCGGTACCGATCGTAACGCACTCGCCTCGTGAGTCCACCGCCACGCCGCGCGCCGCCGCCGCCGCCACGACGCGTGGCCAATCACATCAAACTGTGAAAATATTAGTCTGATCACTCACAAGTTAACTGCACGCACGTTTGTTGCCACATATTTAGATTTCGACGTTTTTAACGTGTTTAATGCGTACAAAAACCCGTAGGCAATTGAGTTTATTACTAACAGATGTCGAGTAATCACCTACTATGAGTATATCCTGGTAACGTTCCGAAAATCAGTTACAGCTTACAGATTACAATCAGCGTTCTGTTGTTATTCAAACAAATTAATGCAAATCACCGTAATACTGCCTAAAACGAGCAAAACCTTGCACATAACACTGAATATTTAATT
The DNA here is from genome assembly GCA_949316285.1 of Eupithecia subumbrata. NCBI lineage: Eukaryota > Metazoa > Arthropoda > Insecta > Lepidoptera > Geometridae > Eupithecia > Eupithecia subumbrata. The sequence continues at coordinate 598,198 of OX438643.1, forward strand.
TTTGCTAATGAGAAGTACTAAAGAGGTGCAGTTTATGAGAAGCACGCAAAGCAGATCGCTCGCGATGACCACTGGAGCCATTAGTGGCGGTGCGCCCGGAGAATAACTCATTAAACAAAAATGATACAGATCGTAAACACAGCCGCAGATCCAATACTGAACATTTTAATTAAGAGGGAATACGATACAGTTTCGCGACGCGAGTAATAAATACAAAAGTTCTCGCGACCGAGCGCGCGGTCTCCACTGAGCTTCGCAGAAACAATTTTTTACCAAAGGCCTCTTTCCAGTCCGTCGCGTACGGCGATTAAGTCTTTCGGCCACACAAAACGATTTGGCGATTATCGAGGTATCAATTTCAGCCGCCAACTGGATGGGTTAATTGTAGTGAGTTTAGATAATTAAAGTTCGCCGACCGGCTAAACGGGAATAGAATACGATGTCACGTTGATCCAATGACGCGAGAACGCTCGATTCGACAGGTTCGTAATTTGAATACATAACACTGGCCTAGTGGAGGCGCAAGATAAACAGTGCTTTCATTTTTATTCGTCCTCGCATTCTATTCAGGTTTGGGCTCACTTTTTGTTTCGTTGCGCAGTAGTGTAGTGTTGCGAGTAGGATCTCGATCGACGATAGCCTTGACCTTCGATCGGCCGCTCGGGCGAGCGTCGACCCGCGCCGCGCCGCACCTCCTGCTCTGCTAGAGATGCCGCATTATTGCACACGATTATTGTATTACCCGGTTACAGCGATTATCTTTATCTCTCTATTTCGATTAACATTGCCTGTAATGTTAACCTGGGTTCGCGTCTCGTTTACACATTTTATTATGCGCTAAATCCTGTGTTTTTATTCATGGGCTTTAATGCAATCAACCTACAATTTTTTTTACATGAACAACCTTTTCAATTAATAAAAATTTCATCTATTTCACCATTGCAAAAAGGGGGACAAAGCAGGGAGACAGATGGGAATAATCCAAAAATAATAATAAAAAAAATTGTACTTGAATAAAAGTTCAACGATCCATAGAAAATAGGTAGGTAACAATCGATATCGATGAAAGGAACGGCACACCACTAATGCCACCTAGGAACTTGGGAGGCGGACGAGCTCGTTCAACGCCTAGCTTACACTCACTCGCATTACTGCCAAAATAATAACTCACATCCAATTGCAATTATTTTTAACCTCAGTATTCTACTTATTTGTTTATTTAATAAGTTATAAGAATCTGCTTTGAAAGTTCTTTTATAATATCTTTGTTTTATTTGTTCTTTATATATAATTTTTTATAATTTAAATTGTTGTTAGTGGTAATTGTTTTGGATACATTGCACGTGTGCAATGTTTCGAAAACAATTATTCAAGTCTCCTTGGACTTGAATAATTGTTTGTATTTGGTCAAATTGAGTATTTTATTAGTTTAAGGCGTCATGGTTTTAATTTTTATGGTTGATATCGAATAGTAGAAGATTAAGATCTGCTCATGATGAAGTCAAACCTAACCTTCTTGATGAAGATGACAGTAATTTGAAAGTGGTAAGTACTTTGCCCAGCAGTGGGATGAAATCGGCTAATAATAATAAAAATAAAAAAGTACTTTATTAATTGTTTTAATTGTAAATACTACTTCTAATTTATTTATATTTTTTGATTGTAATTTTCTTTATTAATTTGTTAGGTACAAAATTGAAACAATTTTTTCTGCATTCTATTTTCGAATGATTCGTTTCCATTTTCAAAATTTGTTCAGTGTCATCGAGGGACAATGTTTGCAGGCGCCGAAGCAATCAGCAAACAGCAGGAAATAGCTGCAAATGAGACGGAACGAACTTCTGGATCGATTTCAGACACGTTTGTTTATTCGCTACTAGGTATATTTTGTTTGTCAAACTAAACTTTAAAATAATATCTACAATTTCTATTGTTATAAAAAGTCTTCTTAACTACCAGGAGAGCATAAGTAGGTAGTATCTTACAAGGGGGCGCTTGCGAGCCGTGACTTGTCGTTTCCGTTGAACGCGCGACACACGGCCCTGTAGTTTGGTAAATGTTTTGATTGTTCTGTAGGTTTAAATATAATATTTCTCGTAGTAAATGTGTCAGCAATGTGATATAAATATTGAGTTACATTTGGTAGCACTTTTAAAACCTTGACTAAGATGTGATTTCTGTTTATGTTGTAAAAAACTTTAGTCACAACAACCTACAATACAACAAATACTTAAGTACCTACTTAGTTAAGGCAGGTCTGTGTCGACTGCAAAGACAGCGAACTATGCAACAAAATAAATATGCGTTTCTTGGTAAAACATACTAAACATCGTTGTCATGCAAGCTTTTCATTGTAAGCTCGCTAGCAAATACAACATCAGCAGTGCGTAATCTTGTTAGTCAAACACAGCTCTTGAATTATCGTGCGTTAACGGCACACATGAATGGCAGAGGCATTACATACATACTCGCGCGTACGCGGTCCATTCAAATTGTTTACTCGAGTCATCGCGATGGACGCGCGGTCAAGGACGCCGTCCATCGCCCGCCTGAAACGCACCCGAATTATTACACGGCCCACTCACGGCGCGATCATTACCCTAACACAGAAACGATCGCTGCATCTGTTATTGTTTACAAATGCCGAAGCTTCATGTTAACACAGATGCATCATGAATCTCCAGACTATTCTTCTACGGGCCAACAAACTTGAGTTGAGGCCTTTGTTAACGGCTTCAATTAAATCGGCCGATTTAAATAAACTCATTCCGGCAGCGTCACGTTTGCACACAAAGAAGTAGGTAATAATCGGATCGAGTGTTCTCGTGGGCCATATTGCCGCCACGTGGCCGGAGACCTTCGTCCAGCCAGACCATCAGCTCTTAGGTCGTTTACTCCAATTACGTAACACCCGTGTAACTACTACGACTATAATCGGCGGAATTTTTATTGACTAATTATTCGCCATTTTTTATAAGCGGTGAAGTCAGCGGATATAGCTAAATATTCAAGCAGTGTATCATTCGAGGCTAACAATAACGCACAAAAAATCCTTCGGATCGAATTATCTCACGTCGATATCTGGTAACCGGCAAATAATACGTGCGGTCCGTGTTTCATCCCATGCGTGGTGAAATAGTTTTAGTGCTGGTTTAATATCGGAGGCTGTCCCTATGCAGCCACATTCCTCGGCGATGAGGCGAGGACCACCATTGTAGGCTTTTCACACGTAAGCATTATCGCTCAAAAGACAGTAAGTTTTATAACCCTTGATGACGTTTTGTTTCGATGATAAAGTTGAGCATTCATCAGGCGCGTTTGCGGACGCCGAGTCAATGCCCAGACGAATTAAAGGGCTGATTAACGAGTACAATTTAGTTATTACCGGAATAATAAAACTCACGGAAGGACCGCCGCGTCGCCAGGGTCCCAAACTCCTAAGCACCCATATCGCTTATAATAGGTATAACTCATAACTAAAATGTCAACAAACTGTTTCTCGCGCGGCTCGTAATACAGGCTTCGACCAGTTCTGAGTCTACGTCGACTGGAATAAAGATGCTTATCCACCAACTTATCATCCAAATGCCGGCCAAACTTTCGGTTTCGCAAAAAACCTAACGTTGATTTAGAGCAGAACGATAAAAAGCACCAAGAGTCTGGATGTAAACCGGTCGGAACAGCCGAAACCTCCGTAATTATGTTAACAAGACGAGGCGGGCCACGCGACTGTTCGGCGTTTAAGAGATCGTAAACCAAACGATAGTGAAAGAGGCTTTTGATAGCTGTTTGATCTCCATAGAACCTATGAGAGCACGTGTCTTGGAGTAAGTGTGTCGTGATATCCTTCCGCGACTGGAATACATCTGCTCGATAAGTGCCGATAACTTATCGAGACCGGAAAAAAGGGTAAGATTCGCCGGTGTTAGTGGCGCTGGTACCAGGGAAGCGTGACTGATAAGGAGGTTACACAACGGGCTGAAGGAGCCAAGGTCGCGGCAGATGTGGGAAGCACAGTCTTGCCGTTCAGTGCTTATCTCGACGATTGTTTGCCGAGTGTAAATAAGCAGCCGGGACTAGGATCGAAGTACCCGCTCGATACTGCGCACTCTGTTTATGTATGGGTGTGAACGCACTCGGCCATGGCGTCGTGAGAATAACTGCCACTATTAGGGACGACGAATGTTTGATAGCGACACGTGGTAAAGCTCCGACATCCATCCGTGTTATGTTACGCAATATTATCTTGAGCGGACTGATAACAGACGGGAGAATTCCTTGACGTATGTGCAAATTCCAAAGGATTTTTTCCTCCTTAGCAAGTGGTCAGGGTATGCATCCGACCGATAAAGAGTTCACGCCATCTCCGCGGGAGGGCGAGATGACGCGCCGACTAACATTCCGAAATCGATATTATTTATTTTTAATGATGCCAACGAACGCTTAGCACGTTTACCTTCGATTTGCATCTACTCGCTTAGCCGCCTTCCTGCTTCAGTCACACTCGTAGGGATTTATTTGTGTTCGATATTGATAGCCATTGAAGTGGAGCGCAGCCGGCGCGGAACGGGTCCGACGCTGACGAAGCGAAAACCATTTATCGGCTGCGCGACGCGACACCGGCACTGGGTCACTGGACCCGGGACCAGACCCTCAGGAATCCCGCAAAGGCCGCCATTCATAATAAAAATGACATCAACCGCGTGGGAACATAAATGTATAAATGCCACGCTTAGCGACCGGTCAGACCGGCAGATTTAATTACGGCATTGCTGATTATCATTGGCGTAAAAGACATTCGTCGAAACTCCATCGCGTTGTTCGCGACGAGTCTGAAACCGCGAGGGTAACGCTCACAAAAAAGACAAGAAAGCAGACGATCGTGATGCGTCAGCGCAATGCACTTCTACCGTCCCTGTCGCTTCGGCGAATGCACTTGTCATGGTAACGGCATCTCTCTCCAGCTTGCGGCCAAGGCGCGCTCCCACGTTCGCCGTCTCGTTCCCACTACTTTGTTTAAGGAAGTGCGCCTCATGCTTACGGGATCGCTCCGCCATCAGCTGCTTTGCATTGCACTGTATACCAAACAGATTAGGAATCTTAGGTTTAGTCATTGAAGAAAATCAATCGGAAAGCCGTGCGTGTGGCCGCTCGCGACATTTCCCCCATAACAATGAGTGATAGTGCATCCGTCCCTTTCGCGGCGAGCCTCGCCGGTCGCCTGCCCGTGCCCGAGCCAAGTTCAATATCCCAGACCTTGGGCCGATCGAGAGTACCAATGACCAGTTCAAACTAGTTACTCATACCTACCACCTGCAATAATTTATAAATTGCCCATTATTTTTAGCCCTTATTGATAGCCGGTTATTGTGTTATTTTACGATCGTATGTCACGAAAATCCATAAGCGTGAGGCTTGTCGAGGTTCTAACTAAGGAAATGGATTTTTCCACGATCCTTTGTCGGCGAAAACGCAATGGGGTCCGCTTCGCCCGGGTCACGTTTTGACATAAACGACTGAACGTAAAAAATTGAGCAGTTTATGTTCCGATACCAGGAAAACTAATGAAGCGTCGGTGGTCGGCGCCGCGGTCTGTCCACGTACCTACATCAAATATACGAGCACCAATTAGATGTCGGCCGCGTTGTGAAAATAATATAAATATTAGTAGAACCGACAAAGGTTTTTAATCACCGATCTCGATGCATTTTGCTCCTTTTGCGGTCCGAAATTACAGGTTGCGAGTTCGCTCACCCCGGCGCACCGCGCTTAGGGCAACTATGCCGTGGATCGTGTGAAAAATTACCCAGCTTTTGCTCTTATTTCGCAATACCTAAATGCCAATCGATATATGTAATTTTTATACCAGACCGCATACTAAGCAGCTGACGCGACACGCACGGGATCCGCGCCGCCCTATGCGCGAGTGGTCCGACCACTCGCTCTTATATCAGAGAATGGTTACGGAGATGAGATTATAAATAAAATAATTTTGAAAAAAGAACAGTGAAAACGAAAGCGAAGACTGCGCGGCGAGTCGCACCGCATCTCGCTCGCCAAGGTTACGTAGTAGGGGCGGCGACCGGCGAGACGGGCGTGACGTCACGGGCGCCGGAAACGACTGTCCGCCTCATAGTTACGGTTACAATTTTGAGTTTAGAAGAAAGTGCTTGACGGCCGCTCTTGGGTTAGGTCAGTTCGCTGCACTTGATGTTCGTACTTTGTATGCAGTACCAACATCTAAGACTCCCATGAAAACAACGTCGAAACGAAACGGAATCGATATTCGTTTTTGTGTCTGTTCCAACGATTTATATTCATCCTGGTTTAATATATGTATCGAAGGTATAAATCGTGTTTTATTTGTTTTTCGATAAAAGAAACAAAAGCTGTTTCCCGCGTTTCCAAAACGGCAGATCTTTAAGAAAGTAGTCGACCTTCGCTGATAGTCCGATAAGTACATAATGTATTGTCACTGCCACAATGGCCAGGCTATTTAATTTGCTCACATAAAATAAATCTTGTCAGTATACTATTAGGTACCTACTTACTTTAATCATTTCTTATAATCGTCACTTATCCGTTTCCGCCATCATGTATAAGCGAATATTTACCTGAAATAAGAAAGAATAATTTATTACATTGTCAAAGAAAAGAAACATGAAGAACTTGCAGTATGGGAATAATCAATAACTTCTCAATAAAACCATAGTCTTTAAAGTAAATATTATTTCAGAGAATATTTAATTGAGAGTGGGTCGAATAATTTTCATGGGAGTGTACTAGATGTTCCTTAAATATTATATTCTGCATAACGAATATAATGGATATCTATAGTACAGTTCTTTATTCAAACTTAAATACAATCAAATAACAGAAATATATTAGAACTAGTATTTACAATTGAAAATATTGAGCTAACTGCAGACTGTTGCAAACAATCGATATCTTGGATTTAAAATTTTAATCACATCATTCAACTGGTCTCCGGATTCCCTGTTAATTAAATCCCAAGAAACCTGACCCTTTTATGGTTACAAAAATATTATTTTAAATAAAACATAATTTACGAAGTATGAATGCTCCCAACAAAAGCTCGTAAGTTTTGAAAATCGTAAAACACAATACGCAATATTTTGCGTCATCAGATCAAAATTTCTGGCTAACAATGAGTTGTTACCATCTTCACTGCGAGAAAAATGTCGGTAATTCGATAAACATCTCGAGATGTACCGATATTCGTGTAAACAGCATATTACGTTAGATATGTGATAACGGGCATCCTTAATGCCTGTGTGTCACGGGCGCACTGAACCAGAGAGTACAAGACAAGTTATGTTTAATTTGAATTGATTGAAGCACTCTCTGAAAATTTTTACTTGAGCGGGATTGTTATCTGTGACGTTGTGTCCCAAACTTTTTAATGTTTGAAATGAGAACACTAGAAGAGTGCAAAAGCTTTATCTATCTACTCATATTCAAGCTGAAACTCTAGACCTATTTGAATACTTAGGCCGTTAGCATTTCCGATAGTGACGCGGACCACGCAATGAGAATTATAATGACTCAGTCTATTCTACGGCTGGCTACAGGTCAGTGAAGGCACTAAATTGTACTTTATAGTGGACATTTAACACTTGTTGATCCTATGCCAGTGTAAACGGAAGTGTATTATTGCTTGGAATTTGAGTTTGGAACGCGCTTGTGTTACCGAATGCTTTGTTGTGGAAAAGTTTGCGAACTTTTTGGTCGTTGTGTAGGGTGAACCAGTCTAGCAGTAATAAAACTACATACATATTTTGAAATACTTTAAAGACTGTTCTGTAAATAATTGCATATTAAATATGTATTTACGAACTGTTTGTCAGGTTCTTTTTCGAAACCAGTGCTATAATCGTAATCAATTACAGCCTTTGAATACAAAAAACAGGTCTAGAAATTGTTTGTAGGCCCCCATTATGATCATTGCGTCAATTATCGGCATTAATAAGAATCGGCCGGTACCCACAACAATGTGGAAAAACTGCTGCTTCGTATGTAGAAAGGAAAACAACCGCCAAAACGAGTCCCTGGGAAATTTAATAAAAAAATATTCTATAACTCTACTCTTCTATCAACTAGAAAAGTACCAGGGGATCATAATCGACTAGGCGCTAGAATGAACTAGACGTTCATTCTTCATTTACCACAGAGGCGCCAATACAAAGTTGTGATTATTCCGGGTTTGTTTATACCCCGACCTACCTCGATGCGCGTGGGAGTTGACCTTCTATCTTAATGTGCATTTTATAAATATCTAGGGTTATCAGTTATCAATGAACACATCAATCAAATTATTAATAAACAAACACGTTACAGTTTTATCACCCATCTTTCATTATTTATTAGGTAAGTTCTGGTAAGTTCTCTATCATGGTTTTGTGGGACTCTACCTACTAGCCTTTAATAATTATTTTTATTGGATTAGTTTATCATGATGACCGGTCAAATCAAATCATCGTATATTAATAATTATTTGTTTTTATTTGAAAAATTTAATTATTATATTTTTAGACCAAAAGTAGATTTCTATTAAAGTAGCCTAAAATTGATGATGCTTTTAGAATTGATTGAAAATCTCATAAAAAAATATTACAACCAATAAATTATTAATTTAATAAAATGAATAATAATTAAGAATACTAATAGGTATGAGTTGTATAGGAATTTAATGAATCTACGAACTCTACTATTAAAAGGAGGTTGCGGGTTCGATTCCCGCCTCGGAACAATTTGTGTACGATCTGCAGAAATTTGTTCCGTTGGTCTGGATGTTTTCTATGTATAATAAAAAAAATATCTATCTATGTAATGTATTGTATTAAGTTTATCAGTTATCTAGTACCCATAACGCAAGCTCTGCTTAGCTTGGGGCTAGATAATGCTGTGTGAATTGTCCAGCAATATTTATTAAAATCCTGATAAAATCCTCATAAAACAAAAGTAGCAAATTGTTACGTAACAAACTATAAATAAGGATGATTATAAACCAACAGTGACGTCCATCATAACAGCCGTCTGATTCTTTCGCTTCAATCGAGAGCGTTGACTTATTGCTCCCGATAGGTCAACGAGTAACGATAACAATGTCATAGTAATATATGAGATTCCGCTTGTATTCTGTGGTACCTTGTATGTACAAGGTACCACAGAATGCCCCACCACAGATCGGTGACGTTGTCTACGGCAACTGATGTCATTTGCCTTAGACAAGAGGAGACTGAGAAAAGTCGAAAAATGTGTGCCGCCCTTTTGATAATTAAATTCTTATTAAAAACGACCGCCGAACACAATGCCATAGCAAAATATGTCCGAGATTTCGCTTTTATTCCGTGGCACCTTGTTCATCTTGCCGTAGACTAGAAGCTGTCATAGAGAAAACTCGAGGAATGTGCGCTAGGCTTTTAGAAAACAGTTTGCAAACTTTTGTAACGCCCGCGCCGTGTATTGAGACGAGAATGAGACCATAGAGTAAAGATAGTACAAGAAAGAGACTTATACAGTATTCGGGTAAGTAGAAGGTATTAAGCCGGGTACTGGTACTGATCGGTGTTACGGGCCCCAATGTATACCGGCCTAATGTATAATTCGCAGCGAGGATGAAACGTTACGCCGCCGTGTGCTAAAGTCCTTCTTCCCCATCGTCTCGTGCCTTCCCTGTACTGTACTGAGTGCAGGAACGATCGCTGTGTGACGTGAAGCTTTGATCTCTTGGTCAGTAGTCAGTACGCTGTACGCTGTACGCTGCGTCCTGCGTAATACACCTTCGCTGACGCAGAGTTCGACGGAACAAAAGACCACTCTCGACGTTTACATACGGGTACATTATTTTTAATAGTTTATGTGTAGGTGAGGATGTTGATATATTCTATGTCCTTGCCAAAATTAAGGGATGCGGTTTATTTTTTTTGGATAGGAATATGTAAAGTTATTTATTTTAAGTTATAGTTAGCAGCTTGTTGGTGTAATTTTATTAATGTTAATGTGTAAGTAAGTGTTTTCTTATTGTATATCTTTTTATATTTTTTTGTCGATTTGGTGCTGCACTGTAATGCCTCCAAAACGAATCCTTGGAAAATTTCATTAAAATGTTCTATAACTACTCTTCTATCAACTAGAAAAGTACCAGGGGATCATAATCGACTAGGCGCCAAAATGAACTAGCTAGACGTTCATACTTCATTTACCATAGAGGTGTCAATACAAAGTTGTGATTATTTCGGGTTTGTTGATACCTCGACCTACATCGAATAAAAATAAATAAATATTGTGCCCGGCACCGTACAGCGCATACCGTAGCGTACTGCGTACTGATGAAAAGACCAAGGCTATACATTACGCCCCGTAACATCGGTCAGTACCCGGATTTAGATATAAATTCTGTGGGTAACGTGTTTTGATGGAATAAAACCCAAAACTACCTAATACTAATCAAAAGAAAATCTCGCCTACATTTGTTTATCGCACAATCTCAGCTCTAAATTACCAGTCGCCGCAGGCATTGTCCCGGTCGACTTTTAGTGAAAAACAAAATAAATAAATAAAATGTGTAGAACTGGATCCGCGACCGGATCGTCCTTTGTTTTTAGAGGTCTAGCAGTAACGGGACGGCCGCCATTTCCACGGTAATAACTCCCGAATGCAAGAGGAGGCAGGGGTTAACTGGGCTGTGTTACAGAAAATAAATAGTATATTGTTTTTATTTAGGTATTTATAAAAACCTATTCCAATTTAACATTTTAACATTCTCTAAACCAGTCAGGCAATAAAAATACGCTGCACATTTTTTTACATCTTCCACATTTTCACGCCTCAATGTACTTATTATATGAAATGATGGCGTTTTCACAAGATTAAGTTTAAGGTTAAGTGTGCCTAAATATCTGAAAAAATTACAATAAATTCTTTTTTTGTAAATTTTTGAGATTTTCGTGTTTGAAATAGTTTGTCAATTTGCATGAGTTATTTCAAATATTTATCATTGGTAAAGGAAACGTTGGTGGCTGGAAAAGTTTTATCGCTAGAATGGGACGCACAATCCTTACGGTCTAACAAATGGTAAGTGTTTTTTTCTGATATTTTAATAAATAAATAAATATTACAGGACAATCCACGCTGCATCACACGAGCTTGACTTGTCTGATATTATGTTGTTTCTTGCAGAATGCTGCTTTCATTCAGGGCTAATGGTCAGTACCATGCAAAGCCTAGCTCCCTCACGCGACTTTTTACAGCGCCCGTCTGGGAATCCGCAACGAAGACCTGGCGAAATTCCGTTCTGCATTCCGTCAGCGGTGCGTCGAACGAATCGAAGGTTTAGAATTCAAAGTTTGAAATCGATTGAAGAGCAAATAAATGAGTCCAGTGTCTGTTGTGGTTTCGGAGTTTTCATTATGTTAGTACCGTACCTCAACTAGGAACCTAATTATTATTTTCTTGACACCTTTTGACGCAATCGCAGTACAATCGGCGGTCTTTGAGCTCGGGTGACCTACTTCCAGGCCCATAAAACCCCCTTCGCTCGCCAGTTTCGGGTGAAAAGTGTTAAAACTCAAACTTTTGGTTTTTTAGCAACATTGCCAATCGGCCCCGTTGCATTCCCGTGTTTACGAGCGACGACGCAGACCGAATGAATGTCACTGCGAAACACGTTGCAACGGAAAATAAGCTTTAGCGAGTTGATTTTGGATTCAAAAATGTTAGCTGGGGAAATAAAATGCTATGCTTCATAATGCTGTAAGCTGAGCTTTGACCACCGGCCTTTAGGTTCAACATCGCCGTAGGTAAAGCATGATCTCGACTCGAAAAATAATCAGTACTTCAGTGGTCCATTCTGACAGACTGATCGTAAAAGATCCGATTTTATTTCTTATTGTTCGTCTTTCGCGAAATCTAATTGAAGCCGAGGAAATCGGTAGGTCGCCCATTTACGCGTTTTTAATTTAACTGCGAGTGGAACGATGAATTATGGGGTTTCGAGCAATGAAGCGCTGTTCATTGCTTTTTTATAACACGCTAAATGAGAATTAATCTTTGATGGCGATTGCATTTTGGTAATTTATGGCGTATCATTTGGCAAACGCTAATTTACAAAAACATCGAAGATTTTAATGAATATCCCTCCCTCCTCAATCACAGGCGGCTGGCTTACTACTAGTACACGCGTTTGTAATCTACCAAGGCTTAATAACGTATATTTAGTCAAGTTAGATATACGATAGACGTTGTTTTCCTCAAGCTTCGTAAGAAAGGATACTAGGGAGTCATGGACGCAGTGGAGTTTGTGAAATTGCGTGTGACCGCAAGACATCCGGTGGACAATGCACGGCGGGCGGATGCCGGCAACGTGATGATATTGCTTTGCGTGTCAGTCTGCGCGTGGCCATGTGTGAAGCACTTTTGCCTTCTATTACTACTCTCTTGTAAAGGTACTTACTTCATTATTTCATGACATTCAAATATATCAAAAAAGGTCTGTAAAATGCTTGTAGATGTTATACTATATAAAGTTCTTTTTATATACAATTACTGGACTAAGTAATTATAATGCTTAAATTTTTTGACTAGGAAAAGCAACAGAAATTCCCTTACCTCGGACAAGGATGTCATCTGGTGAGAACTTCATTATTCTACCAAAATAAGTTATGTAAGGCCGAATGTAGCGGCTGCCAACCACGATTCTTTTGTGAGCTTTCGTAATATTGCTATGGAAAGGAAACCGCAGTGTAATCATTAATTTCCTTTGGTTTTGTGGCCACATTAAGACAAAAAAAATCGAAGGTACTTTATATATGCGTACGCATGCATATATACTATATTATGATGAAAAAAGAACAAGTAGAAATAAAACTAATAAGGTGTCACAACCTCGACTGTGGTGAGACTAGGAATGCATAATCACGAGTTGGCTGTTGGTCATCGGAGTATCAGATGAAGCGATTTATCAGGGGGTCGTTACCGCAGGGCCGAGTGGGGAAGCCGTCTATGTGTGGGAGCGCATAGTGCAGAACTGGTTTGTCTATGTTTACCACGACGTTCCGATGCAACTTGCACTTTATGACGCCCTAGTCATCGGGTTACCGAGTTGTTTTCGCGTCCGATGTTTTTAGGACAAAAAAAATAAATTTTCTTGCGTTGCAAAAATAATTTGCTCATCAACCTCATACGTGGTTTAAAATTACAAGTAAAAAATAATTATCTTAAACGCTTCAATAACGTATTATGATTGGAGTGTTCAGAAAGAAAAAGTTCGTAAAAATCTTTTGTAAAAGTAAAACGCGTGTTGGTAATAAAAGAGTACAATAATATTCGCACAAAATTACGATTGCCGGAGAAGGCTTTTAAAGATGTCGTTTTACCGAAACCTTTTGTTCAGTGGCAACACTGGCAATTTAAAAAGAAATAAATGGGCGCGTTCCTTTTATTGTATTGATACTCGATACTCAATAAGCTGCGGTATCACGCGATTATGCTGTTCTCGTGAAAAATATTGAACAACTCTCAAATTGTGTTGGATCTTGGATAATTTTCTAGATTTTATGAGGTTTTTCGCCCTAGGACGTTAACCTTAGTTTGGCGGCTAGCGTATTCAAGATCAAGCGCTGAACGTCTTGTCTAGCGATAATCTTGCAAATCGCGATCTCGCCTCAATGGAATATGGTAATGATACCGATATAACCAGATTACCAGACTGGCAGCTGATAGGAAATGTATCGGCCCCATTTACACCGACCTTCAGCACTAAATAACGTATGATAGGTTAATTGCCCAGAGATTAGCTTTTGGCAGTTTTTTTCTTAGCCTTTGTTTATGATTCATAATTACAATACGATGGCTAGTCAATCAGCGAACCTGTCATTATGTTGTTCAAATAACTACTTATTTATATTCGCGTTACCGAGACGTTAATTTGATACCTACGACGGCTTTGTATTCCAATTTGGGTATTTATTTATCGATTGGAAAATTGGTTGGAGCAAAAAATGGTCTTATTAGATTGCTATATTTCATGGCAGCGTTCCTCACCGGTCGCGGTGATAAAAAACGAGTATGGCGATGCGGTTAAGATCAATGTTTTATTTTTTCGGTGGTTGATGTATGATTTGTGGCGATTAGACCTACATCAAAGGCATCGCATGTCGTGCATTCTCGTTGCACCATGACGCAATGTGGGAACACATTAGAACTCTATCAATATATGCAAAAAACACGTTCGTGTTATGTTGAAAAAGAATTTAATGATAGGTCTGCAGATTGAAAGATTTATGTGTGCAACTGTACAAGGTCCAATTGTGCAGTCACCACCTAGATTTCCTTTATGCTAGAGAAAATTGAGCATGGTAGTATTTGACAAAGCTCGCATTATGTGAGCTCTGAGCATCCCATAATATAATCTAATCCAGGTCGGTTGCTTTCGACGGAAGCTCAGCGCTGTGTTGTGTTGTGTTGTGTAATTCCGGGATAAAAAATAGCCTATAAAAATAATAAATAAAAATAAAAATAAAAATATTTTATTTCGGACAACGAAGAGATCCATAATTTGTTAGTAATATACACAAGCACTTATAATTAGGGTTAGTTATTTGACTTAATACTAGGTACATATTTATAAACATTTTAGATAATCACTCTCCGCACGAAACCATGCCACGTGGGAGAGGTGACTCTATCAGCAATAGTTTGCAGGATGGTGTTGGGGCTGTCACGCACTCTGCGCATCAGGGATGCGGTCTTTTTACGGAGAATGGCAGCAAAACCATCCGTCTCGTATTCTGCAAACATCCCTGATGCACTGCAGAAACGGGGCAGTCCCAACATCATCCTGAAAACATTGTTGTACTGTACACGTAGGGTCTCTAGCGGTCGTTTGGTGTAGCTAATCCATAGGTTCCCGGTGTAGAAACTTTGACAGTATGCTTTAAAAAGCGTTATTTTTACTTCTTCTGTACACCGGGAAAACCTACGGATCAACATATTACCTCTTACCGCTAGAGCCCTACGCTCACGTTCAATGTCAGCATTGTCTTTAAGGTCATCGGTAACAAAGTGGCCAAGATATTTGAAAGACGTAACTCTATTAATGTTCATGCCGTTAAGGGTTATCTCTGGGAATTCTTTGAGGTTATTACCGGCGGCCTTAAAGACAATGTATTCACACTTCTTTATGTTGTAGCGGAGACCATGAGAAGCAGCGTAGTCAGCACAAACTTTGAGCATATCTTCGACAGATCTCGCTGTCGGGCCCAACAGCACCATGTCCGTCTCCTGGTTCTAAGCTGCCTCCCCACCAAATTTCAGCCAAATCGGTTCAGCCGTTCTTGAGTTATAAATAGTGTAACTAACACGACTTTCTTTTATATATATAGATAATGACATTTTATAGATTTTATGGTGTTGCTTAGTATAAGTTACTAGATTAAGTTAAATTGTGTAAAGCTTCAATAAAGTTTTCTTATTCTTAAAAATCGAAAGCTCCTTTTAAAATGTACAGAAACGCGAAATTTTATGAAAAAGATTGAAACGCGCACGGGGTAAGTCAGTAAGCAAGAGCTTTGGCTACAGAGCTTACTACTATGGCCATATTAATCCACAATTCAAATAATTTAGTAATAATTCGTTTGTAGAACTATTTGTAACTGATTTTATTAGTATTCTTTTCAATATTAAGGACGCAAAGGACGCATTTGTGATGCATTTACCAACATCAGCATTAATTTAGATGTAACGTCGAATGCGATTTAAAATGCATGCCACGGATATTATTATAATAAGGTATTAAAATAATAGGATAATAACACGTCTGTGTTCGATACCGCGAAACCCGATTTTTTTTCCGACGCCTCGAGACGGTGTTGCCGTGTTCGCCCGATAAGTTCCCAAACGATTTAACTAGTTCAAGGTTGGATTAGATGTCGTGAGCGTGAATGGGCGGCTTTATTTTTTGCTGCAGGTCGTCTTTAGGTCACTGGAGTCACCCAAACGACGCTCCCATAAAATAATACAAAGACTCGTATGTTGAAATAATAACATATTGCATCTAGTCCTCATACCTACCGCTGTTTTTAATGGCCAAAAATTTGTTTCGCAAACAAAATTAATTAGGCGAACATATTTGGAACAACTAAATAAAACAAAAACATATAAAAGGACCCGTTTTGAAATTTAATTATATACCTACTTATGATAATCAGTTGGGTGTCGACCCGAAATACATACACATATAATTGTGACAAAAAAACACAAAAAATCTTCGCGAATGACGAAGACATTAGGTTATTTTGTAACAGGGTGCAATGTACTGGGAACTGACCGTTTGAGGTTGGCAACCCAGGCCCAGCATAGGGTGTGACGATATGCGCCGTAACCGATCCGTGAATGATTATTATTCGAATTTGGAATGTGCCACGTGACTACAACAGCCGAAGTTCAAATCGAACGCGTCTGATTAGTTCGTAAGTTGAATGAAATAAACGTCCTTCGCTTGCTATTTATTAGCCCTAAAATTTTTACAATCATATTCTGCGATTTAATTGATACAGAGCATAAATTGACATTTTACTTTCCGGGTCTGCAGTCCGCCAGGTGGTCCAGACCACCAGCCAACGAGCCAAACTCATTTATATGTGACTTTGTTGATAAAAGGCCACCGAGTAAGTCATCCATGCATATTATTAAAGCAATCTGCGAAATATCACAATATCTGTCACCGGCGCTTTGATCTATGACGGGCCTTCGCGCGGTTCAACGGGCAACCTCTAATAATGTGGGACAAAAACTGACATAATATTTTAAGACAACAACCAGCTTTTACGATTTTATATTCTAATTGGAGTTAATCTATGTACTTAGAATAGAACCGACTCTTTCTAAGGATGTAAATCCATTTCTGGAACAATAAATTCTGTTTAGTTGTATGGCCTCAAAAACATAAGTTGTATAATTAATGAAACAAGCCATGCCTCGAATTTGTGACAATACGTTGAAAGATGTCATGTGTGTATGACAAAGGCGCTCTCATTTTAAATTCATAAAATCATGCCTAACCAGCCGTGTCGTTATTAGTTTTTCGTCTTAAAGCGATAAAATCTAAATGAATCGTGGATCGCTTTGTCTGCGCCGATGTTGTGTGAAATAAATCGTGCGACGCAACGCCGGCCACTTCAAAAGCTTCAAGCTACTCTATAGTCCATCCGTACCACCCAAAAGTGACCTCCAAACGTTGAACACAATGCCTCACACGCGCTGAAGACATGAGCGGACTCGGGATGCGAGGAAGGTCAACATATCCTGGCCGAAAGACTCGATTTGTCCAAATCGTGAGATACAGTTCGAATATAGAATTAGCCGAACTGATAGGTTTTCGTTAAAAATGTCGTCGGCATTTAAATGACATTAGAACATACTTCAAATATCGTATAAGATATTTATTGCTATTGTGTTTATTTGGAACATCTAAAACGGTTGCAAAATTGAACATAATTAAAAACGTGATTTATGAATGTTGTCGGGTCATTTGAAATATATTTTCGGCAACATTATAAGGTAATTTAAATTTAGGATGATATTAGAATAGGATAATGGATGGCTTGTTAGTTTTGTATCGATTGATCACAGTAGTAGAGTACCTAAGTATAAGTTTTGTGTGTGCGTGGTAACTAATGGGTTCACGGTCGGCTGCGCCGGCGTCAGCTGGTCGTTCCCTCGGGCTTGCACCTCTCCTGTTACCCCTAATTACGGTAAAAGTGTTTCTGTGTCAACACTACCAAAACTCTCGGATAAAAGTCCACAGACAAATTCAGGCACTATTCTTATTTCGAATCACAACGGATTCTTCATAGGTTTTAAACGTAGTTATTAAAGGGGGCGTCTTATACGATTCTTGTTCGAATTTCAGTCTTTTTTTTAACTGAAACTGGTTTTGTAAAACTTGTAAGAAATTTCAAGGCATATCATAGATAATCTATCAATATTCACGAACGATATCGATTAACGATAGATCAAATCGCGTTACTTTCACTCACTTTCGTTGTTCCTTAGCAATGCAAGCTAACAATATGGCGGAGAACAAAGGTCCATTCGAACGATTCCAACGCAAAAACAAGATCGCTTAAATGCTGGAAATAAAGCAGAGAAAAAAGGCCAATTTCCAAGAAGCGTTGACCGCGTTGCCTATTATAATAAAATTGTTGTTCAATACTGCCGCCGGAAAGGTTAGCAATTTAGCATATTTAGCGGACGCGAAATAAATCTGGATTATCGATTTACAATCACTTTCGAAATCGGTAACGGAAATGAAACATCAAGATTTTGAAAAGCAATTTTGGAAAAAAAACATTTTTTTCTCGTCATTAGTGATGTGCAGCGGTAGCTGAATATGTTTTTCAGCAATCGAAGCAGGTTGAACACAAAATCAATTTTATCGATGCGTTACATTTCTGGACCCTGTTCGAAGGAGGTTCGGGGAACATTACCGCGGAATGTCGCCCTGCAGCTCTCGCTTTTCGAATCGCTGTCTCACGACACAATTGTGTATCGTTTAATTCGGTTATTCTTCAAATAAGATTCTTAAATCAACAATGATCTGAATTTAAATTCTTTAGGGATGAGACAGTTGTCGATATTTGCGTCGATGTTCTCGTGACCAAGAGATCTTCGAGGAATGCATTAAATCGGCCAATCAGTTCAGCGGCGGAGACATTTTTCAATTATGTCCAGGTCCAGTTGAAATTGCAGGTTTGTCGGACATGCTCCGCGAGGAGATACAAAGCGGTTCGTGCCCCGGGTGTCAATTGACATGTAAACGACTTTAAAGAGACTCTTGTGCATGTAATGGACTAATTAGTCTCAGGTCTTTAAGAAGCCAGGTTTTATTTATACTTACAACCTCAAAACTCGAAACTTTTTGTAAGCGAAAGTTCTCGGAAGCGATTCTAAATGGAGTAGGGCCTATCTTTTGTTCCATCGATGCTAACTATGGGTTGTTTATTATTTTTAAATTGTAGAGTGGTGGAAAAAAACCTTCGCACCGGCAGGTGCTGGCAACGGATGTAGAATGACTTTTCGTCGTGAAATTACGAGTTATTTAAAAATGCCAAACTGCATTTTTAGTCCCATTCTTGAGTCAAAATTAAATACTTACAAGCAATCTCTATTTGATTAAAAGTTTGCTGTTCGTTATGTCGGAGTTTTCCGAAACCGTGACCGTGACCACCAAATGTCACACAACGACCAACCCTTTCCAACTACGCCCTCTAATTTGGACCGTATTCCTACATCCTTAAAAACAACTGTCGATAATTATTATGCACGTCGATCTAATTGAAAGCCGAATCGAAAACAAAACGAAATAGCATTTCCGGGGCGCAGCGCCGCCCGACAGATGGCGTTCTGCCGCCACCTGCCTCGAAACTCGAACGAGACAACGTGAGTGAGTATATCGTTCGTTTGTTTTACAAAAACATCCCATAAATACCGTCATTGCAGACCGAAGGTGAACGAGACGGGACTTCTTTAGAGTGCTCAAGTCTGCTACATGCAATCTTTAATTACAGCCGCCGACAGGTGGCTTATGCGAGCTTTATAAAAACCTTACAATAATTAACGACGCGAAATAATGTACCGGCATGCGGGACGAAAATCTAAAGGTTCCACACGCATCGGAACACGACACCGTATTGAACGTATTTTCATGAGGGAAATATCGGCTTACACGGGTACTCGCCACCCACTTCGCACACAACTACTACTCCGCTTATGAGAGCCTGGTACAAAAAAATCACAGCAGGCAGACTAGACACAATATAATATAGGTGCTTTCCTTTTTTTCCGGGCAATAAAAAAGAATAATGTCATTTAAAAAATAAACAATAGGTACCTTGCTCGACTTGTCTGCACTCAAGGCGACTTTTCGAGATCGTATGCACCGAGCTTTTGTAACTCGATAAGTATAACATAAGTCTAGACACGCAAGCAATATTTTAACTCCAATTTATCATCATTACATACAACTTCATCATCAATCACAATAGTTTTAGTTTTTGACTTCGAAAAAGGAGTTTCTATGTTCGCCTGTACATAATATGTATTTTTTATATGTACTTACACCGACTTTTCCTTGAATTGGGCGTGATATTTTTTTTAGTTTTGTATGAAAATTGATCCCGGGGTGCTCACATATGAATTTATTTCCTCGAGACTAAACTTTAATAACTAGTTGTCCCACAAAACTTAAAAAAAACAATGAAAATAAGGAATCCAATTTTTAGTTTTTGTACAAACATCAATTTATTGATTGCACAGCAGTGCGCCAAAAGGAACTTTTGTATATTATTTATCGTCTAATGAAGTGGTATTTAAAAAGCTAATCTGATAAGCCACGAGGATTCCTTTCTTCCCTTGATAAAGCGTGCGCGAACTCGAAAATAATGAACTTGCATCCACATAAATCGTTTAGAGAACTCAACTCGTATTTAATTTATCGTCTGATTAGCGAGCAGGTAGAAGAGCAGGTAGAAGCTGACTTGATACCAGGTTTGGTCCTTTTTTGGGAATTTCTAAAGGTACAGTTATGCCACAGTACCAGGCTCGCATAAAACAAGGTGGGCTTTTGTTATAGGTGTTAGAAGAATTGTTCAGGAGATAGCATTGTCATCGGAATAGCAACGCTTTAAGTGTCAAAATCTAACAATTCAACAATGCAATTCTGCTGAAGGTAATAAAGTCTAGTTTTTGTTTTGTATTGAATCTTACAAAAGCTCTCGAGGCCTACTCGGAAAAGGAAAACCGAAGCTTCGTTTTCGTTGTCGTGCAAATCCAACTCATAAGTCGCTGGCATAAGATTAGCGTTTGCACGAAAACGAATCTGAAGCTGGGATTTCGTTTTTAAGTCCGATAGCAATAATAATCACTTTGCGATAACACAATTCCGGGCAATTTATGAATGAGCTCGAAAATACGGGAAAACTTTGCAATAAGCTCACGCGAAAATACGTTCAAGATATTCTCAGATAAAGGTCATTTCCTTTTGCAATGTAATAAGTTTCCGTTTAGCCGTAGTTAGACGAGCGATAACCTCTACGTCCGTAGTTAGTACGTGTTATTCTGTAAGCAATAAACGCACAGCTCAAAGTGATTCATAGGAAGTCTCGCACAGAACAGATGTAGGGGACAAACGCACATTTCGTGACGCAAAATATGTTTGTTTATGTACCTACAAGTTTAAGACTCGTAGATGGTAAAAACTTCTCTAAATCAACCACCAACGCGTTTCAATATAGGTACAAGCAATAAAAAATCCTATCTATCTATTTGACGACCGATGTGGCGCGGCGGGCGAAGGTCCGCCTGCGACACAGAAGGTCGCGGGTTCGATTCCCGCCTGGGGACAAATGTTTGTACGATCTGCAGATATTTGTTCAGGGTGTTTTGGATGTTTTCTTTGTACAATAAAAAAAATATCTATGTAGTATATTGTATTAAGTATATCAGTCATCTAGTACTCATAACACAAGCTGATAATAATAACACAAGCTCTGCTTAGCTTGAGGCTAGATAATGCTGTGTGAATTTTCCAGCATTATTTATTATTTATATTTGATTCTAGTATTCTTATGACGATGCTATGTTAATTTATCCAGCATTATTTTTTTACTTAATTTCCTACCATGGCGAGATTCCCTAAAAATTACCCAGCTTTGAAATAGTTTTACGAAAAGACATGAATACTAGGGATTAGTCCCGGGAATTCCCGTTCCCGAATTTCCCGGGAATTCCCGAAATTTTTGGCTGATTTAAGAACCGGGAAATCCAAAATAATTTCCCGGGAAATTTCGGGAATTTCGGGAAAAATATTTTAACTTTTATAGCATTACCGAAATAACGTAACTCAACATTTTCACTTCCTTTTATAGCATTTCACATTATCAGGTACCTAACCTACGCGGTATTAGGCAGGGTTGACATCATTTGTATCACTTGATATAAATCAATTGTTATTTTCCCTGCAATGAAAACAGAGAGCAGTCAAAAATGTATGAGAGTGCCCAAAATTGAGCTTCCGTGTACACATGCACAATGTACCTATACCTGCTTTATTGGTTGAGGATTCAGGAAATTCTCCGAAATTAATAATGCCATAAAGTTCAAATAATGCGAGTTGTCGAAAAAAAGATGCTTAGCCAACATATTTGCGGCAAGTCATATCTGTTTTACAATTTGTATAAAGAACTAGTACTTCGGTAACGTTCTGCCCGCAACTTCGCACGCGCTATTGAAAACGTTTAAAATTTATTTTTGGAAACGTGCAAAATTTCAGCCCGATTCGTTAAGTAGTTTTGGCGTGAAGAAGGAACGGTACAAACTTTCATATTTATAATATATTTTAATATTATTAGTTGCGCCCCGCGGCTTCGCCCGCGTCTAAATTTCAGTTATTTATTGCACAACAGGGGGTTTGCAATAAATAACATTAGGGGTCGTTTTGTAAAAATAAGAAATACGTAATTCATTTTTTACTTTATAGTTTATTTATACTGAGTTTAGAGTGAATCTAACCAAGGAATAATATTATCCATATAAACTTAACCACCCTTTTTAACCACCTGAGATTATTTTTTGCAAATTAGATTAATTTATGTGTTATTTCAGAACTTAAACTATCTACACACCAAATTTCAACCAAGTCGGTTAACTAGTTACTGAGATACGTGGTAACAAACATTCACACAAACTCATGCATTTATAATATTAGTAGGAAGTGTGATAAACGGACTTAGACACCGAAAAAAAAACTTGAACCAAACATGTAAGACAGAAATGAAAATGTTTCAATCTTGGTGTCTTTCCTTTCTGCTAGTACAGCTTTTCTTGCTATTGCCGTGACTGAAGCCAGCTCTACATAGTCGATTGCTGCCATCTTGCTCAGCAAATTACCTTGCTGAGCAACATGACAGCAATACTCCATGAAGCTGGACTTGAGCTTGGCAAAGAGAAAGTAAGAGTCAAGTGCATTGCTGCAATTTATTATCCTCTTTGTGCATGTTATTCTGATCGGCTCTGACTTCTGAACCTGTAAAGCGCGATGATATCGCCTGCGTGGGTATTATTAGGTAAAAATACCAGATACCAGCATCTGGTATCAAGTAGAGAATTCAAATGCATTCGAACACTTCTTCGAACACAACGAATCGGCCGTTTACGGCTGGCAGAAATAAATGCATAGTAGGAAGAGACCTCTGAAGTACCCCGACGACGTTGATCGCCAATTGATTAGACGAACAGTCATCAATGACGACCGACACGAATGGAAGTCATAACCCAATTTAATTTATTTTTTAATACCGTGGGCTAACAAAGAACACTTAGTCCAATTTTATATTTGTCTCCGTTGAGCCTGGCCACCGTAGCCTAGTATTTGGATAGAAGAACATTATATTGTTTATTATGTGGGTACGAAATAAGGTATTTTTAGATTGATGTTTTCGCTTAGAGGACTCGAAAAACAACGGGAGCTCCTCGGTGTCACTCTTACAACAACTCTGAACTTCTGTACTTTCATTGGATTAAAATGAAGAAACGAATCAAAGCTAAAACGGTGGCCACGAAGCTAAGCGTCTCATACTATACGAGATCAGGCGATATTTCACACAAGGATAGCTCAAGTCCGGCCTCATGGAGTATCAGCAAAGCACTTTGCTGCGGAACATGGCAGCAAATGAATGTGTTATGCTGGGTTCAGTCAAGACTCTATAGAACGAAAAGCCTTCAGGCTTATTGTCGAACGAGGGGACAAAAGACATGGACCTAAGAATTTGTTATTCATTTTATTAACATCTCAAAAGAAATACAGCTTTAAGTAACATTCCTTATGCCGCATAGGTACCTAATATCAGCGAAATGCCTTAAAAAGACGTGAAGTATATTAAATTATCTTATTTTGGTAGTGGTATAGCAGTAAAAACATTTTTTCAAAATTTCCCGGGAATTCCCGGGAATTCCCGGTTCCGACTTTGAAACTTCCCGGGATTCCCGGTTCCTCGAAAAGGACCCGATTTTGGAATCCCTAATGAATACATGTACTATTTTGACCTTAACTTCCGTTCAACCGACCTGCTGACCGTTGTGTCAACGGAAAGCACAGCTGTCACCCGCTCGTAATAAAAGCGTTAGAACAACTCGATTGGACAACGACAACGACAACGACAACGCGAGAGCGGCCGCGATGCGATTATTCCAGACTAGCTGCGCCCCGCAGCATCGCCCGCGTGGAAATTTCAGTAATTTTTCTCACTGCCCCTAGAGGTAGTCTTGTAAAAATAAAAAATACGTAATTCATTATTTACTTTATAGTGAATTGATACAGAGGTTGGAGTGAATCGAACCATGGAATAAAATTTTTCCATAGAAACTTTACCACCCATTTTAAACCCCTTAGAGGCTAATTTTTGATAATTAGATTAGCCTATGTGTTATTCTAGAACCTTAACTATCCAAACACCAAGTTTCATCTAAATCGGTTAAGTAGTTACGGAGATACGGGTAACAAACATTCACACAAACTTTCGCATTTATAATAAAGTAGGATTAGGGATGAGATAAGGTTGAATTGCTATCGATTGTGATTATTTTGTATAGTTAACTTTTATAACGACGATTTCAACTTACAAATAAATTAGTTGAAATGAAACAGTTGACCTAACCGCAGACTTTTGCAAACAATCTGCAACAGTCTGCAGTTATCGCAACTTTGTAATGTTTCAATCTATACTAATATTATAAAGAGGAAAGATTTGATTGATTGATTGTTTGTATTGAATAGGCTCCGAAACTACTGGACCGATTTGAAAAATTCTTTTAATATTAGAAGCCACATTATTCCTGATGAACATAGGCTACTTTTTTAGGCATAACATACTTTTAATCCTATAAACCAATTCCCATGGGATAGAAATATCTTAAAGCAAAAAAAGTAATATTTTTAGTTAATAAAATTAATCTCGTAGTATTATTCGGGATCTAGGTACTACAAAATTCTATCAACCCGTTAAAATAACGAAAGAACATTCGTAATTTACATAAATATTTAACTAGCCTCCTCGAACAAGAAAACATTACATTTAACAGCGGGGTATTCAAATAAGGAGAGAGATAGAGAGAGAACACTTTTATTTACCTTAAAACTACTAGACACACTAGAGAAGTATTCATAATGATAATGAGCTTGCTCCTCGATATATCTCGATTCTTTGGCATTTCGCAGCGGTTACCCCCAGTCAGAGGTACCCACACCCACTGCTTGCACCTCCCCAGCTTTTTTCGATCTGACGACATTTTTAAATGGAAGTAGTAGTATTATGGTAGTTTCTTTTTCCGACTACCTTATTTCGACAAGATGATTTGTTTTTCCTACATATAGACTGGAAAAGTTTGCGCGAAAAGTTAAATAACCGATGCACGGATTTAAATTATTTCTGTTTGGTTAGTGTCAAGTAAGGAACAAGATCCATGCTAACAACAGTAGATTTATGTTAATTTGTGCCGTGCGACCGTTACATAAGTGGGGTGATCGTTTAAAACCGGACCCCCTAAAGCTCCCTTTCAATAACTCTTGCATGAGTCTAAAGGCGCTATACAATAGCGTAAGTAAAGGTAAGTATTTAACTTGGAGGGCAAGACGGTTGAAAACCGTTGGCAGGTGGCCCTGGCCACCAATGGTACCTTCGTACCTTCGACGGTTGCAAGCAGATGGTGCTTTTACGTTTACCTTTTAATAGACGGAATGGATGTTAAGAGACAAAACAACGGTAACTCGTCTGTCGTTAGGTCACAAATTGATCCGATTATATTATTCATTTATTTATACTATAGGTATCCATAACACATAGTTCAACTAAATTATTTAGAAGTTAAAATGACACATTATTTATAAAAAAAATCTAATACTACAAGAAATGTCACAAACAGAAAATTTTTAATCAGTTAACACAATTAAGAAAATTATTAAATTAAAATTAAATTTCGTTCACACGGAGTCCATCATTATCCATTATATTTTGAACTAGCTTCTGCCCGCGGCTTCGCACGCGTATTTTCGGTATAATAAGTATTACTACTATTTAAGTTGGGCTTTGCTCTAAGCGTATTCCAAGTTTCATCTTGATCTGTTCAGTAGTTTCGAAGATTCTAGGTACCTACCTAAGAAAATTTAAGATTTAACAAACTTACGGCTTTATAAAATTAGTAGGATGAATCTATCGACTGAAAGATGAATGAGCCTGTGACCGCAGATTCAATAAGCTTACTAGGTCGAAGGATCACAAATGTGTTGGTTCTGTTCGGCAGCACGCAGCACGCGGCCACGTGTCGCGTCAGGCGGAGGTGGATCGGAACAGTTCTTCATGGCGACAGCGCCGCACATCTGTATCCCTGACTCGTACATTAACATCATATCCTGTCATTAAACCTACACAAAAACCAGCACATGATTTTTTCCTGGCAATAATGTAGTCCGCAACAAATATATCTTCGAGAAATTGCTATCGTGTAGTTACGTTGTAATAATGAAACTCGTCTGCGGAATTACCTCTTATTACCGGCCTGGACGAGGAATAAATCGAAATGGGAGTGAGTCTAATTCGCGGCGCCGGGTGACAGCCCGAGATGGATTGTTGTCAACATTAGTGCGGGAGCATATCGACTTGTCGCTCTATAAAGCAACAAATGCCAGCGCGAGCCAGGAACGCCGCAACTGCGACCACGACCAGACCGAATCAGCTCCTGCAGCCTCTGAATAAGAGCCCATTTCGTAACGCGTCGCCGACCCGATGGACCGAACACCGCTCGCACACACGAGTACATGTCGCGAGACGTTTGACATTCGATTTGAAGCTCAGCAACGAAACGGCTCAAGGTCCACAATTAAACGGCGAGCTGTTTTCGCGCCGGATTACGGGCTATGCTGCGGCGGCAATTAGGAAGTCATTCATTACGGGCCCTAAGTTTCGCAGACGAGGGTGCTGTGTTGCCGCTTCTTTCGCCGGCTATGATTGGAAATTATTACAGACTCATCCGTTTTAAGATCGTTCAAGTCAAACAAAAAGTAGTAGCGTTTAAGAATGCTGTTACGACGTGCGCAATACAAACAACGGCGATGCCTCCTCCTCGCCAGCGGCGGCGCCAGGCGAGCGACAAGGACGGATGCTCCTCAAAATAACCCTCAAATCCATAGAGGAGCGGCCCCGGGGCTGTTCGACTTAGGATCTAATTTCCGAGGCGCGATAAGGACGAAAGATGCGGTTGCGGCGTCCCAGAATGCATCTGTCAAGGCATACAAAAAACGAGGCTCTGGAATTTCGGGACGTCTCGGCGCGGGACATGTGCTCCTTTATTTTTTCACCTCCGGAGTAGTTTCATTCAAAAATTGTCAACGAACAGAAGATTTGTGTAATCTTGTTATCGCGGCTGGATTTGAGCTCAATTTAGCGATCGTTAAAACACTTTAAATTTGGCTCGAGTTTTATTGCCGTTCTAGTAAACGGAGCTTTTATGTCGATCGGCGTGAACTCAGCGGAGCGTGGAGTGGTCTAGTGTTAGATGGAGCGTTTGTTTACATTGCACGCGCTGAGCAGTGGAGCCGTGGGAAATCGCATAAGTCAGTGGCAGTTTCGCTTTTAGCGGGCATTTCCGCTGCAGCGGGAGCGCGCGGAGCCGCGACCAGGCGACCAGGCGGCCAGGCGACCAGCAGGAGCGAAGCCTTGACCCTGAGCGCGGTGCCGTCGACCGGAGCGCACGCCGCGCCGCCGAGCCGGTGCGAATCTACTCGTTTCGTTCACGTCCACTTGCGCGAGCTGCTGCACTCCTGGTACATTCCACTCACACGTGCGCAATTCCTGATTGTTTTGTCTTTCGTTTTATGTACGAAAATTGCGTCGATTACCCGTAATGGGTACCTTTATTCGTTATTGGCTATTTTTGGCATCATTACGAGACAAGTCAATACGGCTTATTAAAATGCGATAGTGCGGCGTTCTTGTAACCAGAATGTTACTTTACTATTGTTGGTAGTCATAGCGTCGAGGGTTGGCAGTCATTGATGTGGAACCGGTTCCGAACCGGCTTGACGGACGGGGATGAATTACCGAAACGCTGGGAACTTTGTAACACGCACCGGGACATACTTGGGATGCTTCGCTCCTATAAAGGAATGGTCGGCTCTATTAATATGACTACAGTTATGTAGATAAGGTGAGCTGCTTAATTATTAACAGTTAAGAAGCTTCAGAACAAGTAACAATTCTTTTTTCACTTGATCAGCTAAAGAATTTAGATTTGTCGTCAACACAGAAGACATAAAATTGAAGGAATATAACATTTATTGCAAAATAACAGATCAGACATTAAGAAGGTACAAAAGACATTATAAACCAGACATTTATTTATAACTCGAGATCTTGATCGTAATTGAATTCAACCTGTCCGCGGCCAACACTACAATACATCGATAAGATGCAACAACACCGTGGCGCGTCACTACAAATCAAAACAACAAACAGGCCGACAGGATCCGACGATCATCGACAAGTTTTATCGACTGTCGATAAAGTAGGGTTGGCATGTTTCGATTTTCTTATTGTCTCTTTTCAGGCCGAATTGTGATGGGTTACAATAATTTGCGACAATTTATTGGCCTCAACTAAATCAGTGTAGGCATAGGCTCTATTAATTTTTATAATTTTTTTTAATTGGCACACTAAAGAATTAATTTCTGTCCTTGGCACCTTTCTTACTGTTTGTTTTTGTGGTTTAATTGATCGAAAGCTGTTTTGCAAAGCTCAAGACCGGACGCGCGGTTCGCAGCCCTACTGCACCGGATGTGACGTCACTACTGTGCGTAAACTACAATTTTAAACAACTTCATTTTCGTATTGCGTCTTAAACAGATGTCATCATGTCAAAGACAGCTAAATTCCCATTTCCTAATGTCCCTAAGAATAAGGTTGCAATTCGCGAGCTTTTTTACGAACTGCTTAATATTCAGATCATTGAAAGTGCGCTGTTAAAAGGTCGTTCATGGGTTTTGACGAGAATTGACAATAAGCCATAGTTTATAGAAATATATACAATAGTTTGGTATCCTTGGAATTGTGTATTTATAGATCCTTTTGTGAATGAATCGTCTTGCATGAATAAGTTTTGCAAAATCAAGAACTGAAGTCTACAATAGAAGAGACCTTTTTTTCTTGAACTCTAGCTTTTTAGGGTTTCGAGGTCGGTTTCGAAACCCTTTTTGGGTCTCGCTTTGTCTGTCCTTTTCCCTCATTTCATAGCAACTACCGCAGCTATTAACTTGAAATTTAAAATAATACTAATACATTTCGTGCGACTACTCTACAGATTAAAATAAAAAAACTAAAATAAATGATAGTGAAAATTTTCAGTATAAATTATGATGTTAAAATTAAAAAAAAAAAAGAAAAAAAACTTAAGCATTTTGTACATTTCAGAAAAGTTATGAAATTTTATGAATATGATCTAAAGAGGGGGGGGGGGGGGGGATCATTTTCAAACGAGGGGACTACCTAACCGAGTGGGGCATCAAATTAAAGGTATCGGTTTGTTTATAATTTTAAGAACAGGCTTTGAAATATCTGTAGGTTTTATACTACAAATATAACAAAATATTTAGAAAAATGTCGAAAAATCGACCATCCGAAGTATCTGCAGAGGGTGGATATCTACTATTTTTAGGTACCTATTCATTAAGTAATTAGCGAAGTCTCTTACCGGTACCATTACTACAAATTGTATAATAGAAAGGTAATCGTTCGAAACCCTCGGCGCGCGAGTTAGACTCGCACTTGACGGATCTTGTATCATATTAAGACCGTGGAAGCCATTCCCACAAATAATTGAAAGCTTAAGATAGCTTTATCTTTTGTACCAGTTCATTTTGTTTGTTGTTTTGAAAAAACTTTAACGTACTAATCCCTCAGGAATATATTTTTTGCAGGACCACATCAGAATTGACCTCTATACAACTACAAAAGGATCATCCAAATCAACGGACTTGAGTACATAAAATAACATACAAAAACAAACAAGAACCTTCTCGGTTCTATTTTCGGCTGAACATAGAACTCTTTATTTTTAACCGACTTCGAAAAAAGGAGGAGGCCATTTTTCAAAGTCGGTTACAAATAAAAAGTAAACTAGGTACCTACAACTAAGACTAGCCAAGCTAATAAGATAATCTTTCTGAAAAATAATCCTCCCGGCAAATCCGTGACGAAAAACTAGTCTATCATAAACCCCATACAATTTACCTGACAAAATAAACAGGTAAGAAATTACAGGTAAGTACGCCTCGCAAAAAAAGCTTCCATAGAATGCATCAAAAGGTCCTTTAGATGAGAAATGCTCGTACGTATTGAATTTCTTTGCTTTTGTATGTTTATTGCTTTGTTTAATCAAGTAATAATAATTTTAGATGTATTAACGTGATTTCATGCCCGTCTACAATAGGTACCTAGTTTTTAGTTTGCTTAGACGTTTTGAGGGACGCTATTGAATAGAATTATCTGAATAATAGAACAAGTAAAAAAAAAAAAAAGTCGTTTTCGAGTTTCATCTAAATAGGTATTTATTTACAAAGTTTGACTTGAATAAAAGACGACGCTATCAAAGGAAGTCGGTAACTCTGTACAATCGTTACCAAGTTAATAAATAAAGTTATCACTACATTAAAACATCGGAAAGCCAGGGAAGCAGACCGAAACGGCCTAAATATAACAACAATACGTGCGACTTGCGTTGGCACTTTGTCGCTGTAAGGATTTTGTCGTCCTCGTCAGTTAAGCTGGGGGAATGCGCGCACAGTAGTTTGACAAGGTTGTAAGGCCCAGTTGTGCTTTTTTGCTCTCGTTTTACCAGTTGCCCTGTCTGGAAATGCAAGGGACTGTGGTTATAAAGGCGTACGTTCGTTCTATAGTTGAGTATTGTTTAGTTCTCTGGGTATGGGAAAGGTTTTGAGTAAAACAGGTCGTTTGCATTAC
Source organism: Eupithecia subumbrata (assembly GCA_949316285.1). Taxonomy (NCBI): domain Eukaryota; kingdom Metazoa; phylum Arthropoda; class Insecta; order Lepidoptera; family Geometridae; genus Eupithecia; species Eupithecia subumbrata. The sequence continues at coordinate 629,283 of OX438643.1, forward strand.
CGAAGGTTTGTACTGGTTCAAGTGGTTCAGGGCTGGCTAATGACGCTGGTACTTAGCTCCTGCAGATGCTTGGCTCTATTACAATAAATACTTCTGAAATTTTATGCAACGTTTCTGATTCTCAAGTTTCGAAATCGTAACATTTTACTACTAATAATGACATTTTGCAGAATTTTAATGGATTGCGAATCAATTTTCTTAGCCAAAGTTGCACTTCTAGGTACCCATAAGTATTAAATGCTTGAAGAATTTACCTAGATTAAGAGCTTAAAACGCTTTCTGTAAATCCTTACAACCTAAAGCAATTGCTTTTTGGTTGTTGTATTGTATGTAATTACATAAACAACGGAAAAAGAGTCATATTATAAAGGAATGAGACATATTTTAATGGAGACAAAATCATTAATTTTAATACGATGTCGAGTTTTTTCTCGTCTCGTTGGTATTTCATTCAATAAGCTTATACCTACCTATATAGCATTTATAAAAAGTTTTATTATTCATGAGTGCCAAATTCATAATTTTGATTGTTCATTGACAAAGAAAATTACAATCAAATGATAGAAACAAATTAGAACTAGTGCCTACCTATGAACAATTGAGCTAATTGCATACTGTTTCAAGCAATCTACACTACTACTCAACTGATCCATATCAATACCAGTCGTCGCGTCCCCTAGAAGCTGGCAGCATTACCCCGCTGTATGGCAATGCTGATGCGCTGCACCAGATACTGACCAGCTCTCGGGTCACGCGTCACTTCGACCAGACGCTCAGATAATTGGTTATTGAGTTATACTGAGTGCGAGATCAAGTAGTTTAATAGGTTTAAAATATAATAGTTATACAATAATTAAATTAAATATTTTCCTAATTTGACAACAATGTTATCGGTTTCCTTGTTAATATTCCGTAGGTATCCAAGTAGGTAGGTAGTTAAGATGAAAGAGTTACTACCATACCTATACCGATTAGGTATTTGTTATGAGCAAATAATAAATTAAATTTTCAAATAACAAAGGATACCGTTCCGTACTGATTTTTTTTTAATTAGTTTTTTAATTTTAATAGTTAATGAATAATGATTACAAAGGCGATTGTTAGTGCGAAATATTATATCCTTTTACTGTGATGATGATGACCCATAATAGATCGTCAAACAAATTTTTTCACCTTTTCTCTCAATATAAAATGAATCGCAAGATACCTATTATCTGAGATAATCGATTCTATCAAAGCCGAGAAGAATTAGACCCAGATAAGGGTACCGCGAACTACTTTGTCGGTGCTTTTTTGCCCTGAGGAGAAAAAACAACCCTTGGGCTTTTTTTGCCGAATGTACCTTTTAATTAGAACGCCGGGATGTTCCGAGACCCGAACCCATTGGAGTTAGAGCCAAGATGGAGGAACGATTCTATGATGTACCTAATGGGAATAGAACATAAATAAAAAATTCCGTAAAAATGGTAACCTCTATGACGTTACTGCGACTAAATTGGTATAAAAAATGCAGTAAAATTGTTAAAAATTATAAAGCCAATATTGTGACTCTGGTTACAAAGATTTTTTTGACAATGCTAAAGAATAGGTTAACTTAGGAAGTTAGGGTACCCTAAGTCATACGCAGTAAGAGCTTAAACCATTTTTTTTTGTTAACTGTACCTACCTCCGGGCTCCCTTTGCATTGACGTGCTAGGTAGGTACCTAGGATGAAATTAATAAAAGTAGCAAGCTTTCGTCCTACTCCTATTAACTACCTACCTACTGATCTATTGAAAACAGCTGATCAATCATTTATGTGGGTAGGCAGCCACCTTCCCATGTAAATAAAGCCAATCAGCAATTACCCATAATTATCGTGGAAATGTAGGGTTTTCGTAGATTTAGCTCGTAGGTATCCAGGTTCACAAAACAAAACAAGCAATTTTCGTTACGCCTACCCTATAATTTCGTACCTACCGAGAACGGCTATACGGGTACCGTACCGAGTAGGTAAGTTCAGGTACCTATTTACACTGACAAACTAAGGACAAGCTACAGACAGACAGGCCAAAAATCTACAGATTGTGCCGTAACTACGCGCTACGGAGTCTACGAGCTCCGTACAAACTATCACACGAGCTGTGACTGCTACGAGAAGCGAGCGGATGGAGGGTAAACAAAACAAGATACAATCCTTCACGTCCGCCGAAAGGATCCTCGGTAGAAGCTTAGATCGAACATAACCTAAAACCGGCACGTGCGCCCTTACATAAGGGTAGCTAGCTCACTCGCCCCGGCGCGGCGCGGCGGCCGTCTGACACCGAATAACCTCTACAGCTGATCCGAGCTTCGAGCCACGAGGGTAGCTACGCTCGCTGCAGTCGGAGTCAGTGAGCTGCGCTGCACACGACGATCAAGAAGAATAAGGTACCTGCATTAGACAGAGTTCCAAGTACCCTCAGATAGAACAGTGGATAGGATAAAACGAACCTTGCCTGCCGACGATCTCAGCGACGTGCTCGGAAGAAGGCACCGGCACGCACTCTGTCATGTTCTGGCTTTTCTTGGCGCGGTCCTCCTGCGGCGGCGCGAAGCCCAGCGGACTGGCCAGCGGCCCCGCCGGCATCGGCTCTCCGAGACTCAGCATGCTGAGCTCCAGCGCCAGTTGGAACGCCCTCTGGTCCTCCACCAAACTCCCCCCACCGCTCAGGTCCCCGAACAGGCTACTCGACGGCATTTCCACTTGCGAAGCTATCTTGTCTGACTACGAGAGGATTCCCTCTCGATCACTGGTACGGTAAGTTCGATATTGCGAGCGCGGTTCAGCAGCGATGCGCGCGTGTGTACAGAGTGCGGCGCGGCGGTGGACTGACTGACGGACGATGTGCCGGCCGGCTCGCGCACGCGCCCCGGGCCCCGTCGCCCCCCGCCGGCGCGCGCGGGGGGCGGCGCGGCTGCAGGCGCGACCGGGGCGGAAGCTGCGTCGCATCCCGCCCGCCCTACACACACACACACACACACACTACCCCGCTCTGAGTCTCAGGTACCTCTAGCTACGCACCAGCACCACGTACGTACACGCAGGTAGGTACGTACTTCATTATTTCAAGCTCACGGATGGTGTGCGTCCAGTGATAACGGAACGGCCTGTGATTTGTGAGCGAAAGGTTTCGCATACCTACCTTTGCTCGAGTTTATTTGAATTTGATTAGGTTCACATTACACTCACCAACCGATTTAAGTTTTCCACACACAATTTATTTTGTTTCTAAAGGAAATAAATAAATTGAATTGAATTGACTGATACAGATAATGGTTAGTTAGTTAGGCTCGCTCTGGTTCCGTTCTAATCAAATACCCAAGTAGGGACCAAGTTAGCTATTTTGGCTCTTTAATTTTAATAGCTTATTTTTATAGGTAGATAGCTGGGTAGGTAGGTATAAGAGCTTTAGGAAGAAACTTAGGGAGGATAAAACAACTGTAAAACGTATGGTACCTAGGTACTTAGGTATTTATCTAGGCCCTAGGGTCGTTGCGCTAGATATCGGCCATGATAAAGCAAAGTTCCGACTTTAAGGCTTCAGAAAAAATATTGCCACCTTAAACGCACTGCAATAAAATGCGACCATGCAGAGATTGACCCAAAAAATATCATCAAAATTATGTAAAAAATAATATAATTGCCGCCTCATCATCATCATCATCATCAGTCTATATTAGTCCACTGCTGGACATAGGCCTCCCCTAATGCGCGCCATAGCGCCCTGTCTTCAGCTTGCCGCATCCAGCATCTGCCTGCAGTCTTTCGCAGATCGTCATCCCACCTGGCCGGAGGACGTCCTACACTACGATTGCCGAGTCGTGGTCTCCACTCAAGAACACGTTTGCCCCAGTTGTCGGTTCTTCGCGTGATATGGCCGGCCCACTGCCACTTCAGCTTGCTAATTCTTTGAGCTATGTCGATAACCTTGTTTCTCTGTCGGATGTTTCAGAGAGACTCCGAGCATGGCAGCTCTTTCATATTTCTATTCATTTATTACGTAAGACGATTTAGGGGACTAAACGTGTCGGTACTCATTTTTTCCTTTAGATTCTTACGTAATAAATATTAAACAGAGGGGGAGGTGGTCGGCCTATTCTTATTTTTTCTTATAATAGGGGGGGAGGGGGTTAAAACCTAGCGAAAATCGTCTTACGTAATAAATGAATGACTCTTAGCTCGCCGAGCGACTTTGAAACTCAAATAGGTACCTAGGTACGTTTTATTGCAGCAACCCAGCGTTTACTTGCACTCTTGAAGTACAAGCTCAGCGACCCCCCCCCCCCCCCCCCCACCCCCCTACTATCAATAATGCGAAACAGAAAGTCATAACGTTGTAAATGACTCGTGAGCTGTAGGTCAAGTTTTTCACAGATAGTGAAATATAGGATACACTACAAGTAGACAAAAACGAATCCTATGGTCAGATAATTGTGGTGGACAAAACAAGAATCAGAATCAGAATCAGAATCAATCATTTATTTGCAGAATACAATAATTACAAGATCTTAAAGTTATGTGAAGACAATGTATTCGACCCGCAAGCAGGTGTGCAAATGTTAAAATGTCATTTTTTTTATAGGTATTAATTATACATTAAAATATCATTAACTAATTCTCTTACTATTTAAAATTTAAGTATTCGTTTACACTATAGAAACAATTTGAAAGTAACCATATATGTAAATGTTTCTTAAATAGGTTTCCATTTAATTCTTTAAATTTTTCTGGTAGCTTGTTATAAATAATTATGCACATGTTAAAAACATTTTTTTTATAAATATCCTTACAACATTGAGGTTTGTAGAGCAAATTTTGAAACTTGGCCCTTTTCTGTCGAATCATGACATCCCCAAGAACCAGGCTGTTCATTGTGTGTTAATTGCGAAGGGGTTCTTTATATACGAAACTTACTCATAGATTTCCCGTGAAGGGACATAGGTATTAGGTACCTTCTCGCGTGTGATCGTGATTTTGCTATTATTGAAAAAGCAAAAAGGCGTAGTAGGAGGTATCTACCTACAAAGCCACAGATTCCAAAAGATCTTATTGATATTGTTGCAAATGCTGGAAAGAAAAATCCATTCGAAGTACCTAGTGGCATACATAGATATAAATCTATGGTGGCATAGACTAATAAAACACAGGATGTGTTTTTATTAGTCTATGGTAGTGGATACTACCACGATGATGGATGATTAACACTAAAAAGCTGCAAATATCTTCGGCTACCATGATTATTGATTAGAGTAGCATCTGAAAACTTTGGAGTTTTTAAACAAAGAAAAGTTACGGCGAATACGCTCCATGGAGTTCAAGTTCAGCGCGCGCTTACACCTGGAATCACTAGGGCGAGTTTTGAGGGCTTGGAAATCGAGATGATGAGATGATGAAACACCTAGGTATACCTTTATCTGCCGAGAAAAAAAAAGACATTAGTGCCATGTTGCCGTATTTAGAAGGACAAAATAAATTGTTTTATGAAAACCTTAAAGAATATGTAATCTTACAAATTTAAGTTAATTTTAGTAAGTGCAAGTAAAATACGCGTACAACGTTATGACTTGCATAAATAATGGAGCTTAAACAGTGAGTTGTAAGTAGTACGGTAGTACCTATGCCTATTTTTAGGGTTTTGAAGATCGAAGATCGGTTTCAAAACCCTTATGGTCTCGCTTTGTCTGTCCTTTTTTCCCTCCTTAATAACTCAAAAACTACTGCAGCTATCAACTTGAAATTTAAAATAATAATACATTTCGTGCGCCTGTACAGATTTCGAGAAAAAAAATGAAAATAAATGAAAAATGAAAATGAATATTTTCCATACAAATTGTGATGCCGAAATTTTAAAAGATACCTACAGAGTCATATGGGGTATCAAATGAAAGGTATCATTTTGTACGTTTCAGAACAGTTTTTGAAATTATTGAAGGTTTCATACTTTTTAAAATATTTCGAAAAAAGTCGAAAAAATACCCATTCCCCCCCCCCCTATCTCCGAAGATTGCAGAGTGATCCATGTAAAATGTATGGAGCGTTTATAGACATGGATCTATATTTTACAGGAAAAATATAGAGAAGTTTGAAAAAAGAACACTTTTTTGAAAAATGGTCAAAAAGGGGGGGAATAATTTTCAAAAGGGGGGGCTACCTCACCGAGTGGGGTATCAAATGAAAGGTATTGGTTTGTAAGTTTCAAAACAGTTTTTTGAATTTCTGTAGGTTTCATACTTTTTGAAATATTTTGAAAAAAGTCGAAAAAATACCCATTCCCCCACCCCCCCCCTATCTCCGAAGTTTGCAGAGCGATCCGTTTAAAATGTATGGAGCGTTTGTAGATATGGATCTATATTTTACAGGAAAAATAAAGAGAAGTCTGTAAAAAGAACACTTTTTGAAAAATGGTCAAAAAAAAATAATTTTCAAAAGGGGGGCTACCCCACCGAGTGGGGTATCAAATGAAAGGTATCGGTTTAGACATTTCAAACCAGTTTTTTAAATTTCTGTAACTTTCATACTTTTTGAAATATTTCGTAAAAAGTCGAAAAATTTACCATTACCCACCTTATCCGAACCACCCATTAATCCGAAGCATGCAGAGAGATCTATCTGAAATGTAGGTTGGTACCTACTATTCTTAGGTATTCGTTAAATTGCGAAGTCTCTAACCGGTACTTTTGGTACATATTTATTGACAAACGTTCAAAACCCTCGGCGCGCGAGTTACACTCGCACTTGACGGATCTTGTTTTAATACTCTGTAAGCTCTAATTGAATAGGTTTTTTAGACTGACACATGCATGCATACAATGTTAGCCAAATATCTATATATTATGTCATGCAAAAACAACTATTGTAATGCAATCTGTTAATAATAAGGGAAATATTGAGATTTTTGTCCAATAATATGGCTAAGTTGCCACATTTTACGGTAGCTAGGTATCTGGGAATTCCCATTCCTTAGGTAGGTAGGTATTCTTATTCTCATAATTGATAACCTTTTATTCAATAACGTTCAAAGCTTGTTCACAATGGGTAGATAAGTAGACTAGACGCATATAAAAACGTAAGTTGAATTAAAATAATTTCGCGATAAAACGCCATAACATAACATAACACATTGTCCTTGCGGAGAACCTACTTAAGTAGGTTAGGTACGTACTTACCTACCTACTTAGCAAACATGATGAATACGTTTCCGGCCCAAGCAGGTAGGTATAGGTACAGTACACCTATCTAATCTACTATTTTGTACTACCTATACTACCAAGTTTACGAAATGTTACCTTCGTTGTACTACGTACGTACGTAGCAGAGCGCGTTGAGCTATTAAATATTCTCTGCTACTGCCACTAGGTAGGTATTTAGTAAACTGTGCTACTATACTAGTGATGCGAATTATGGACGCTCATTCGGCCGATTTGAAATCGAATTCTAACTTTTGGTACCTATATGGAACAAAGCACATAAAGTACCTACTTTTTCTATATTAGGTATTAACGTTACGTAGGAATAATTTAATGACTAAGGAATTAATTTAGTTCTTTTTGCCATAATTTGGAATATCCTTACACGTAAGTAGGTAGTTATTTTCGTAAATACTAGGTAAGTACTCACATGTCGAAAAAAAAGAGACGAGATTATTTATTTTTACAATTTCGCATTCAATTGAACCTTTGTCAAATGTTTCTTCGACAATATACTGTTTTCATTTCACGGACTCTAACATAAAATTTTTATAAGTTTGACATTATAATTGTGTTATTTGACATTTGTACCTACATTGACATTTAATTGAAATTTGCTAATATTTTTGTTATTTCTATGGACCAATGCTATTTGTTTTAAGTACCTACTAAAAGTTTGAATTGTTTGACATATTTTTTTAAAATTTTCCGTTATGCATGTCGATTTGTTGCTATTTTTATAATTTTGAACACCAAAGCTATTCAGCTTGTAAGTAATTTTTTTTTATTCTTTATTATGGGCTTTGTCGCACATGCGATTTTGAATGACGCCCTGGTGAGTTAAACAATAAAATTGTAAGTCATCGCAAGGGAAATTTTAAAATAAGCATACCAACTTGATACCCGTTGTCTGCAAATAAATGATTTGATTTGAAAATTAGTTTGCTAATATGAATTAAATACGTTAAATCGCAAGGAGTGGAAGAAAAGTAAGAAAACTTTCATAGAGAAGGAAATATTAAGTTATCTAATTCTTGATCATACATCCTATAGTATAATAAAATATCTGTATAGTTCCTATTCGCGGGCGAAGGTCCGCCTGCGACGCAGGAGGTTGCGGGCTCGAATCCCGCCTCGGAACAAATTTGTGTACGATCTGCAGAAATTTGTTCCGTTGGTCTGGGTGTTTTATATGTATAATAAAAAATATCTATCTATGTAGCGTAATGTATTATGTATATCAGTTATCTAGTACCCATAACACAAGCTCTGCTTAGCTTGGGGTTAGTTAATGCTGTGTGAATTGTCCAGCATTATTTATTTATTTATTCCTATGTAAGGTAGGTACCTATTTATAATCTACGCCTTAGTAACTCGAGGTAAAACTCGAGGTCAAGGCAGGACATTTTCCTTTGTTGATAGGTTCGTCATGAACATCGTAGGTAAAATAGTACTACAAACTTATTTAGGAACCTAACCTACATATTCGAACATTTAGACTACATAAACTCGCTCATCAGTGCCCGCGTTGGAAAAAACCTTCTCGTCATCGTATTTAGAGTTTTTGAGATATATAGGTACTTCTACAGCTGCGGAACCTACCTATGCCGAAGCATAAAGGAATACTAATACTACCTATGTAGGTACTACTTAGATGTCAAATGTGAAAAAGTTGCTAGCAGCTTAAAAATATAATATAGGTGTTCACATACAACAACGAGTGAGGTAGGCCATATTGTATATCAATAATTCGTGCATTTATTTTCCATCTAGTTGCAAAAACGGTCAGTATTTTTTCCCATGACTCTTCAACTTTGTACGCAAGAGTTGACTAGCTCTTAAGCGAGATACATCTCACACATCTACATAGGTAGGTACCATATCGTGTTGTTTCTCCCCAAGCAGACTATGGGAATGTAGACAAGATTTGATTGATAACGTTTCTCAAAGGAATCTTCACAAAGGTATAAAAAACAGGCCAAGCAAGCAACAGTACAAACCAAGGTAAGCATCGATTTCAATAGGTATAAAAGATCGGTAGGTTCTGTCATGCCCGAATGATTTTAAGACCCCAGGATAGTTACCTGTAATAAAAGATCAAAGATCTTCTTATAAAAGATCTGGGCTGCGCCCCAGGTAAAGTAATGCTATAGAAAGATGAGTGCATGGCATGGATGGATGCAGTGCCGATTTCTCTTTGTGAGCGATTTGTGCATTGCAGTTAATAGGGTGTCCATGCAAGCAAGGTTTCAAATTCGGATTTTTTATAGTGACTGTCGGACATTGTGAGACTGCTGCAGGTTTGAGGTTCCCTCTAAATTCATTTTATATCTAGCTATAACTAGATTCAATGTAAGTATTATTTGTTTTCTTCACGGCAAGATCCTCTTTCGACGACTCTATTTATTACTATCTTACACTCAATTATAATAGAGCTCCCCTGGAAAAACGAGGGCATTAGAATTAACGAATAAAACCTAACAAACCTAGTACTAGTATTATAATATCTATATACCTATATATATCTATATATCTATATACTAGTATTATAATATCTGTGTCTTCGCTGACGACATAGTCCTTCTTGCAGAAGACGCGCAAAAACTCCAGCGCATGTTGACTACCCTACATAACGCCAGTAAAACAAGAGTATTAGAAATGAACCTACAAAAAACACAAGCCATGACAAACAACGAGAAGAAAGAACTACTAATTGAAGACACAACACTAGAATACGTAGGGGAATATATTTACCTAGGGAAACAGGTATCTTTCAAACCTTCAAACAAAATCGAAATGAAATAGACAGAATAATAAAAACCTGGAAGAAATTCTGGGACATGAAGGAAATTTTCGGAACACTACCTTTAAGGTTAAAGAAACGAGTATTCGACTCTTGCCTACTCCCAACACTTACCTACAGTAGCCAGACATGGACCTACACGCGAGAGGCAAAAGACAAAATTACAAAATGTCAAAGAGCAATAGAACAAAATATAATGAAAATAAAGTTGAAAGACAAGATACGACATACAGAAACCAGATTAAAAACAAAATTTATAGACGCTCTAAAAATGAAGTGGGGATGGGCCGGACACGTCGCCAAAATGACAAAAGAAAGGAGGGCTACCTTAGTGACCTCATGGAAAGGGCCTAAGGGGAAAAGAAGAATTGGCAGGCCCCTAGCAAGATGGGCAGACGAAATTAGGAAGTACCTGAAAACTAAAAACTGGACAGACGTCACAAAAGACCGCAAACACTGGACAGAACTGGAGGAGGCCTTTACCCGAGAGGGGTCCTAACCTAACTATTGACGAAATACAAAGACATAAATCGAGGAGTATGCTTTGGAGTGCGGAGTTCGGCAGGGTGGAAGTACTTCGGGGCTGTTATTTAATTTATATATTAATGAACTTATCGTTGAACTCAGCAATACCCATACAGGCTGTTTTGTTGATAATGTTTGTGTAAACAACATAAGTTACGCTGACGATATGGTGTTGCTGGGTCCATCGGTGGGTTCTATTCAAAAGCTTGTTAACATTTGTGAGAGCTACGCGGCTGAACATGGACTCACATACAACTCCAAAAAGAGTGAAATCCTTGTATTTAAGAGTGGAAATGTAAGGCCAGCCTATGTTCCGCCCGTAGTTCTCAATGGTGCGGCTCTGAAGGTAGTTAGTAGTTAGTACGTTTAGATATTTAGGACATGTCGTCAACGACTCCTTATGTGATGATGCAGATGTTGAGAGGGAGCGTAGAGCTTTGGCTGTACGGGGGAACATGATCGCGCGTAGGTTCGCACGCTGCTCGAGAGAAGTGAAAGTGACGCTATTTAAGGCATACTGCCAGTCGTTCTACTCGAGCAGCCTCTGGCTGAGATGTTCCCGCCGCGCAGCCAGCGCTCTACGCGTTCAGTACAACAACATTTTCAGGATGCTGATGCGGCTGCCTCGTTTTTGCAGCGCATCTGGTATGTTCGCGGAGGCGCGAACGGACGACTTTTACGCGATCATTCGCAAAAAAGTCGCTTCCCTATCTCAGCGAGCGCGAGCCAGCGGCAACAGCATCCTGCAAATGATTATGTCCCGTCTGGACTGTCCCATCCAAAATAAGTGGATGAGGATAATGATGGGGAGTAATTCCATTTAATATTTAATTTAGGTTAGTAAGTAGGAAATTATGTTTTGTTATATATTATGTAATTCTAATGTTAGCATGAAATAATTATTGTTTTGTATATCCTATTTAATCATTATTATTATTTAAGCTAAAATTTTATGTAATTTGATTTTATTTGTGAATTTTTATATTTGTGTCTATGGATTGTATTAATGATCTGAAATAAATGAGTTAATAATAATAAATTTATAATTAACTTATCAAATTCATTTATTAAATCTATACTCTAACACTAATTCTATAATACTTGACATACGTTTATTTTAAATTAATACAATTATTATCTTTAAGCACGATTGATAAATGTTATATAAGGTTAAGAAATAAATGACTTTTTTATTTTAATTTTATTTTAATTTATTTATTATTTGTTTTCTTCATCTATAAAAATGCATGCTATACAAAGTGTTCATACAACGTCGTAAATATTTTATGCAAGTTCTAAAATTTTGTATAACTTTATTGGTTAATGGTTTATTCAGTGATATAATATTTTGTAAAAATTTATTTATCTAAAAACGTTAAGAGGCGCCCGAAGCCTGTTCAGTTAGTTACTTTAATAGGTAAGTATTTTAAGTCATTTAAATAAACACTGTTTAGAATCAAACTTTGTAAGAGAGAATAAATACATTATTCAAACTAGGTACTATGATTCTAAACAATGTTTATTTAAATTCGTTTATATGACACGAACATTTACAATTAAGTACATAAATATAATTATAAATATTATCAACCAAATCCATTATGATTCATTCATGATCATTATGATTGTTTTAGGCAACTGAGGCTAGGATAGATAAGAAGTACCTAGGTAATAAAGTATGAAATGTGATCTGTAATCTTTACCGACCGATCAACTAACTGTTCGAGTTCTAGTTAAAGTAGGTACCCCAAATTTTAGTAACCAACTAAAATAACTTAAGTACCAATAAAACTACAGAATATAAGCTCAAAGCTTAACCATCCGACATTTTACAGCTCCATTGTCACATGAGCAAGTTTGTACGTCTCAAGTTCAAGATGAACAATGAAATCTCAGGTAATTTTTTTTCGACTGCCATCTGCCTTTAGCAGATGTACCTTTGTAGTTCGGCCCTTTTGTGCGTCTTGAAATCTGTCTCGGCCAAAACGGATGCTCCAAGTAAGTATTGCGAATGACATCCGTTTCCTGTTTCTTAAAATACTGATTTAACGTTATCTGTACATTGGAAATTGTTAACAAAATAAGTGAAATAATGTTTTTGGAACTGATTGATATGCCTTTGGCGGGCTTTCTTTATCAGAGCTTCTCGGTACTCAGATAACGCAATCTAATTGTTAGAACTGTTTAAGAAATTGTTGATATTTAAATTGTTTCTTACCTTGGCTAGTAACAGTTTGTATGAGAGAAAAGAAAAATGTTTAGCGACATAGATTTGCCTAGTCTAGAAAAAATTAATGATTCCCAAGTCAAGTTAGATAACTATAATATACTTAATTTTTCTCAAGGTATAGGAAAAAAAAGATAAAAAGCTCGCTGCTGCCGCTGCTTTCACCTTTTGATATCATGGAATACATACATATTACCTTACTATTTGTCCTTATACCTACCTATTACCTCAGAACAGAGAAATATACCTATTAATACTATGAACAGAGTACCACCCATCCCATCCCAAATATGTAACTGAAACTTTAGATTTCCGGTTTTACAAATACGTGCACGAAAGAGATTGCTGAAATCGATAAGGATGATTGTCATAGGTACCTATTCATACGACTCCTACTAGGTAGGTACCTACTTTACGTTCAGAGAGGCAGGCACCTGTAACGTGGATCTAAAGAACGAATACTCAATGAAAAATTGCTAAACACCAAATTACAGCCAAATCTTCAGATACCTTAAGGGTTTCTACGTGAAGGGTCTGGGCGACCCTTCGCCCGGCAGCTGCCGGAGTTCATCGACCTTTGTGCTAATTCAATAGGTACTTACTCCGTGGAAGCCTTTGTTTACCTGGAGTACTAGGATAAAAGGAAGAATGAGGAGGTTATACCTATATCGTTGTTTGCCAACATACCTAATTTACTTGCTGCAAATTGAAAATGTGTTAGACCTACACTACAATTGAATAAACTAACTAAAATTGAATATACTAACTATCGTATTAGATATAAATAACAAACATTCTTAATAAGTTAGGTCCTAAAGAATAACTTAAATAAATAAAGAATGTGATAAAAGTAAAGAAAGTAGCTAGGTTAATAAAAAACTATTTTTACTCTACAAAATAAACGTGTATACATATTAATATTTTGTCACATTTTAGTTGTTTTCGTTGGAAATATAATTTGTAGTAGTAGTTAATATAATAGAAATTAGATACTGGAATATTCAGTAGTACATTATATTATAAATAAATAAATAAATAATGCTGGACAATTCACACAGCATTATCTAGCCCCAAGCTAAGCAGAGCTTGTGTTATGGGTACTAGATAACTGATATACTTTATACAATACATTACATAGATAGATATTTTTATTATACTTAAATTAGAAAGGTCCCTTTGTAATTAGAAAGGTCCCTTTGTAAAACAGAGGTAAGAACTCATACTTGATTATTTTTCAACATCGATAAAATAGATGGGTAAGTACCTCTTATTTTATGCTAACCTACCACATTGTAAGTACCTGTCTACCTAAGTACATAGAATGAATGGATAAAGAAACGCGTTTGTATAGTTACATATTTCTATTTATAAATTTTATACCCACCTAACTAAAGGTAGGTCCCTAATTAGTTGCCTTCAGAAATGAAGCCGAACGATTTTGCCGAATAGGTACAGGTACCTAAGCATACTTTTCCGGCGCATCACAAGTAGGTACCTATTGGTAGAACCCAAATCTACACATTTCATGAGTAGTAGTGGTTAGGTCCGTAGCTTAGGTAGGTACCTTACCTTCCTATGAGGTATGTGTTGTTGAAACGAATTACTTTCTCATAACCTTCATTCAGCGACCCCCAATCTTATTATTATTTTCAATACAAAGGGGCATACATAATAGATCAAAATCAAGAAATAAATTCGCACGGGACTTTCAAGTTCATTCAAAAACGCACCCCATTTCTCTCAAGATTTCTGCAAGCTTTGCATCGAGTAAAGGGTGGCATAGAATAGAATACCAAGAGGCGGTCGGGCGCGGCGCGGGCGGGGCGGGGCGGCAGCGTGCTCCGTCGTTTTATTTCATACTAGCTGCATTCTTACTACCCGTTGTCCTATTACCCGTTTTCCCGTAGGAACGAAGCATTTTCCCGCGGTAAAAAGTAGCCTATGTTCATCAGGAATAATGTGGGCTTCTAATGGGATAAGAATTTTTCTAATCGTTCCAGTAGTTTCGGAGCCTATTCAATACAAACAAACAAACAATCAAATATTTCCTATTTATAATCTTAGTATAGATGTACCTATGTATAGACACAATTTAAAGAAGTTGTCGATTTTAGACCGATTTATTTATGTCATTCTTTTCATTAGAAAAGTGGGTATACCTATCTCGATTCCAAGCATGTAAATTTTAGTTTTAACGTACTCGTAGGAGATATTTTGGCACACCTTATCCATTCACCAATCACCTTATCCTTAACAACAACATTCCCATATTGCAAACCCATGGTGCAGAAAGGTACCTACTATTGCACTAGCTGTGTGCCTTGTGTTCTGCTCCCTTTCTCAGGCGAACAGCTGTCGACGTTCACAATGCATCGTGGAAGTAGACGACCTCGGTCGGGATGAGACGGGATTGGGACCGACCGGCTGAATAAGGAAAAAATGGAGCAATGAATGAGCTTTTACATGCTTGGGAAAGTTTTGTAAGAAACATGTTCAGGTAGTTACCTGGGCTATGCTACGGCTCCACCCCTGCGTTAGCGTAGACGTTAGTGTTAATGTACATTAACGCGTTAATTAAGACGCTAAAAATGCACCTTGTGTACTAGTAGCCAAGGTGCATTTTAAGCGTCGTCAATAAATGAACACGCTAACACGTTGGCGGCCAAGCAAGGAACTCGTTAAAGCCTTGGCCACATCTGCGTGACGCCCAAATTAGCGCGTTACTTAACGCATTAGGACGCAGGTGGAGCCGTAGCATTAGGGTACATCTCACGAAATAGCGTGGTAGGTACATCTCGCCTACAGTACCTACTTGTCTTACCTACCTAGGTACTAAGGTAAGTACTTCATTTGCAAGTGAAAATAATATCTATATACTACCTACTACCTACTTATGTAGAAATTGCATGGTTGTTTTGCATTGAAGGACAATGCCTACCGGTGCGAATAGGTACCTAGGTTTACAAATATCTTTTAAACAGCAGGAGGTTTATTTCTGAGCATTTCAGGAGAACTAGATACCGTACGGCACAGTTAATTGGCATAGTTCATAGATTCGTCGCAATCAGCGGGGCTGCCAGCTTGACGTCAAGATAGCAGACACATTGAACAACCTAAATATCTCAAAGGGCACTAGGTATTTATTTTACTTAGGGCATCGGGGTCACTATTTCACTAGTAATAGTAGTTCAATGCTATTTCAGTTCAGGACACATTATAGGCATAGTTGAATGAAACCACCAAATTCCATGGCGGGGCTGCTAACTTGACGGACACGGTAGTTTAGATAATTAGGTTCACTTACTTATTTATCATCTTTCTTTACAAACAAAATTAGGTACAATCAAATAATTTACCTACCTAAAAAAATTACAACTAAGTACCTAGGTAGTACCTACATATGGAGATTGTTGCAAACAATCTACAGGTAGATCAACTGATCCATATCCTAGGTACCTACTTAGTATAACCTACCAACACTAGATTTTGATTACTTATTTCTAACTTTTTTCAAAATTTTCATTTGTAGGTAGGCTATGTACCTACCTAACCTACAAGGTAGGTGTAGGTTAGGTAGGTCAGCCATAACAGTAGGTAAATACAGATAGAGTAAAACACCCAGTAGTCAGCCTTTAAGAGAGGACTTGAATTTGACTCAACTGTATTTTAAATTATTAAACACTATGAATTAAACAATTGCAAAGCTTGGCATTGCTTTGCTTGCACTGACCCTTGGCCTGGCGATGGACTGTAGAATCTGAACCGATTGCACTTTTATCAACACTACGTCGCGTAATTCCTTTATATTCATATTCATATTCATATATATTTATTGCAATCATTGTGTACATTTTTAGGAGATATATATTATAGGTACCCTACCATCATATCTTATAAGTACCAACTTCGATATTTATTGATAAAGGTAGACATGCTGCACAGTAGCAGCTTGTATAACATTATCAATATACTCAGCAACCCCTATTATCCTGTAACCTAGTTTCCAAATCAACACAGGAACACTTGGGCAGATAAAGGGCTAATTGATAGCTTATCAGGCAAATAATGACGCTCTTTCGTAAGCACCAGGTGTTGGTACGTGGTATTGAGACCATAGGTACGATAGGTATGGGTACACGCAAACGACGCAATTGTTGTTGTGAGGGGCAATGGAAATTTAAGCGACTAATTTCTCTATGTAAGGGCTTAGGGACTCTGAATTTATTAAATTACACGGTAGTATAAGTATATACCTAATTAGTAGGTAGGTATACACGCAAACGACGCAATTGTTGTTGTGAGGGGCAATGGAAATTTAAGCGACTAATTTCTCTATGTAAGGGCTTAGGGACTCTGAATTTATTAAATTACACGGTAGTATAAGTATATACCTAATTAGTAGGTAGGTATAAGGCGGAACTTGTTGTACACTCGTAGAAATATAAATCGGTTCCCTAAAAATAGTGATAAACATAATTTTAATACCAGAAAGTTCACTTTTCCCCGTTGACGGGGATTTTCAACGGGGATTAGTGGAATAAGCCGAAATAAACATAAACTCGCTGTGCCCACAACTAGGCTACACAAAATTAAAACGCTTCTACAACAAAACTCCTAGTGAGTTGCAAAAATTATCAGTAAATAAATTCAAACAAATTATAAAAACCTTGCTGTGCAAAAAGGCTTACTCATAGAGTAAAAACTCGCTGCTGTCTCAGCAGAGGGATAGTGTCATTCAACAATTTGACAATTTGTGTAACCAAAAACCGATCTATGGTGTTTTGACAGCACGTAAATACAGTGCCTTCACTCACACATTCGTATGATTGAATGTTGCTAGTGAATAGCATTTTCCTTAAAAAATAGGGTAACTGAAGCTAAGTTCCAATAAAAAAATAAGCCATTGTTTTTATCACCTCACTTTTTATTTTCGATATTATCTTGTCTTTTTTTAATTTTACGAAATATCAGCTGGTAGCTTTGGTTACTATCATTCTTCCTAGGTCAAACGACAAAAAGGTTTTACTTCAAGTCCGCAAAATAAGATGGGCTCCTATCGTTTTCGGAACAATAATTTAAATAGACGGTCAAGTGCGTGTTCGACCACGTGAAGTGTAAGTAACTAAGTAATTGCACGGTTCATGGCCTATCTAAACAAACTTATTTACCTGTTTTACATATCGAACAACCTTAATTAAGTTATTTTCAACAAAATTTGTTCAATATTTCCTTTTTACCTACCAAAGTACATATTTTAAGTTGATTAGAACTATGAGGTACTGAACTAGTAAAGTATATTTTAGCTCTGCAGTTTTCCTTTTACATTCACACCACCCACTACCAGCATTTTTTCCACGAATAACAAGTTAAGCCCAAGTTAGACAAGTACCTACACTGAAAAAAACCAGGATTTCTTACGATTTCTTCAGCGTTAATAGCAAGATTATTTATTATTTATTTTATTACTTCTAGTACTAATAGTCTCTGGAATAAACTGCGGACGGAGCTACGACGGTAGACATGGCGAACTATAAGGGTTCCTTGTTGACTACGGAATCCTAAAAAAAACCAAGTGAAAGTGCACGTGCAGGTATTGCTACAGATAAGGTGATGGGATTGATTGCAATTTTCAATATGAGTTTATTGCATTTGCTCACCTTGGAGTCGAGAGAGGTCTAGGTCCGTGTGGTACAAGGTGGTTTTCCGATATTTAAAAAAATATCTGAGCATCTGGTCGAAGCTACGCGACGGCGATTGTTTGCAACAGTCTGCAGTTAGCTCAATTGTTTCAATTGTAAATACTACTTCTAATTTGTTTCCATTCATTGATTGCAATATTCTTTGTAAATAGTAATTTGAGTTTACAATATGAATCTATTCAGAATATCGTCGAGTGACAGAAATTCTAAAACTGTGATATTCCGCGTAGTTTGATTCTTAAGTCCTAACTTGAGTGAAGTCCACCCTCTCCTTTATTATTTTATAATGTCCTCCTAGCCGAATTTCGACCACGGCAGCCAATCTCATCGGAGACTAGCCAGATACGCAGGACATATTATAGTGCACAAGTGTGTGTGCAAACGCAGGTGCACTCTCTGTTCCCTCACTCTCAAAATCCGATGGGATGACAGATCAACACGACCGGGGAGAGGTCAGACGCAGGACCAACGCATAACATGCTTTCCGAGGCACGGGTACTATTATTATTTTTACGGTACTATTTTTATATACCTATACTAAGTAACAAAACCCGGGTAATTTTTCTCCAGTGCATGGCAACATTTTCACGAAAATGGTGGACAAAATTTTTAAATTTATTTATGAGTTTTGATGACTGTTTTAGGCAAAATTACAAATGTAATATGTGTGTAGACCAGTGGAATGAGATATTTGCAGTAATATTTTTCTTGCTACTGGTGTTTCAATACCCTTTCACCGCACAAAACATCATTTTTATATTTTTATGTGAGAGCTGCTTTTCGCGTCATTTGAAGTCTTGTACTAACGGCTCAAAATGAAAATTGCGACGTTTAGTCGCAATTTTTTAGATTCACCTCGTTTGTGTCAACTATCATTCTAAGCCTTCTTCTTCTAAGGGCTTACTATAAAATATCAAATTATCTAGAAGATAAAAAAGCTTGGGAAGGGTTTTGCTCCAACTCGAAAATTAACAACTATCAGGCTAAAGGTTTCTTCGACGCTTCTTTACTTAGGTGTAGACCTACGTAGGTACATTATTTTTGATATCTGTCGCTTCGGTATATAGATACCGAAGCGACAGATGTCAAAAATATCACTTTATATCCGTGTCAGTGTTTAGTTTTACAATTTGACCTTTTCTAAGTGTACATTTATTGTATTTATGGAAATAAAGAGTTTTTGATTTTGATTTTGATTTCGGTGTACCACGGCCATGGTATATGGAGGGCAAGTTCCCGAAATATAAAAGACAGGAAATTTTACTGAAAGTAAGTTCCCTTATTTATTTTTTAAGTCAAACTGCAGTCACAGACATTTGAAAACTTACCTTGCCCAGATTATTTAGTAAGTATACAACATTAGATTATGATTAATAAGTATTACTCACCCAGCTAAATGTTTCCGTGCCCTATCAGGGTGCAGTTTGAAACAGGGCTTCATAACGTTACCACTTACCAATAAAAATAACAGTAAATAACGTTACTTTCATATAGATACCTATATAACGGTAATTTAGTTAGTATTGTTACCTAGGTAACGAAAAATATAATAACGTTACATCTAAAGAGGTAATTCCCTCAATATACTGATACTTCATTTCGTTAAAAATGCATGTTGCCGCTCTAGGCGAGAAGAGCGGCAACGTATGTCTGTTCGCGTACCTAACACGTGATATTTGTCCGAACTCCGAACGCAGTGTTGCTTAGCTGCGTTTTGGCTATCGAGGCGTCCACAGCACACAAGTGGCGCGGCGTGAGTTTGTTCTTCTTCCGGCATATACTTACCTACTTGTTAAATTTCCGAGTTTTAAAAATATTGTGTTGTCTCTGAGATAGGTACTTAGTTAGCTCGTTGTTTTTGATGTGCAACATCTTTTTTTTATTAATTGTTGTTCGTTGTTGTTTATGTAGATCAGGTAAAGTACCTACCTAGGTATCAAGGAAGAAACTGAAGGGTTGGTCTCCTTTGTAGTTATTCAGGTCCAGTCCGTGTGTGACACACCGGGGACAGTGACATTAGTACCATACCTACGCACGTTGGAAGTAGGTAGGTAAGGTATCAAGGAAAGGAACAGAAGTTCTGTACCTACCTACATAAATAATGTCACTAATGTCACTGCCACCGGTGTGTCACATACGGACTGGACCTGACGAACTACAAAGAAGTCCAACCCTTCAATTCTTTCCTTGATACTTAGGTAAGTAGGTAGGTAGGTAGGTACTTTACCTGATCTACATAGACAACAACGCTCGGTTTCAATCAAGAAGGGAACTGAACAGAACTTCTGTTCCTTGATACCTAGGTAGGTAGGTAGGACTGGACCTGACGACGTACAAAAGGTTGGTTCCTTCTGTTACAGAAGGAAGTAAAGTAACCCATTGTACTTCGTCAGATCCAGTCCGTGTGAGTGATACCGGCACTGATGTCACCGCCTCCTGTTATACAGGGTGAATTTTTGAGACGGGACAGTAAGGGCATGTACCTTAATATTCTCGTAGGTAGGAGAGGAGGTTGGTAGATACTTACCTTACCAAGCATTTTTGTTTAAGTAGGTTAGGTAGGAACTTATACTACATAACTACTACTACTACTAAATACATACTTATACGTAAATAAATAAATAAATACATACTGTTGGTCTCCTGTGTAGTTCGTCAGGTCCAGTCCGTGTGTTACACACCGCTGGCAGTGACATTAGTACCATACCTACAACGCACGTAGCGTAGCACGTATTTAATGTATCTATCTGTAATAGTTTTGTTTTGTGTTATTTAGTCAGATACCTTGTTTGGAGAGCGGTGGCCACCAATAGGAACTAAACTCTTGAAACATGTATCTGCCTAAATAATACCATACAAAACTATTACTGATACATTAAAAAAAAGCGTATGATAGGTATCGTCTACTAGACTAGTCTTTGAATAACGTAATGATAAAATTAAATATGTAGTGGCGCCACTATCGCCCCTAGTCTTCGCCTTAAAAGATTAGAAGAGGATTATAAAAAAATATATGTTAAGCTTTTGTTAAGTATAAGTTAATATGATGAATAATGGTGATTTGATTGATATTTTTTTATCTCAATAAAACTTACAAAAATCTTTTTTAGAATATTATTTTTATTCACTGTATTTTTTAAAAACTTCTAAAACTTCTTTCCATAGGTTTTCTACCTCTTCCTTAGGAATTTTATTTAAAAGGTAACGAAATGCCACCGCTTTCGTATTTTTTGAACAAAGGCAGTCACCTAATCCTGTTTCCTTTCCCGCCAAACGTATTTTTTTGGTTTTTGGATTCTGGACATTTTCTGAAATAGTAAAATAGTTATTAGAATGTAATAAATGAAGGTTACATGATAAAAAAAATAGTTGATACCCATCTCTAATGGAAAACTGCTATTGCTTAAAATACTATACACAGGTGAATTTTTGAGACGTGGCAGTTAGGGCAGGTACCTTAACCGTTATAGTAACAGGAAAACGCTTTTAGGTGACTATCAATAAATTTTTGAGATATTATACTGAACTGCATTTACAGATTTTGGAAAAAATTTACAGTCGGCAAGACATTTTCTTGCCGACTGTAAATTTGTTCCAAAATGGTTTTTTGCGATTTCTGACATTCCTAGTACTCAAACCTCAGTCAGTCCAATAGAGACTTTTGATCTTTATAAGAAACAGGATCGATCGGCATCAAAAAAAGTTTTTGTGTAAAATGACCAATTTCTTGCTGACTGTACATTTTTTCCAAAATCTGTAAATGCAGTTCAGAATATCTTAAAAATTTATGGATAGTCTCCTAAAAGCGTTTTCCTGTTACTAAAGCGGTAAAGGTACCTGACCTTACTGTCCCGTCTCAAAAATTCACCCTGTATAGGATTATCAATAAGAGAGGTAAGGAGGACCATATTCCACCTAGCTATGTAAAACGGGAACTATGATTATGTTAGGTATAGCCGCTGTATCTATCATAATCATCGCACCCGTTTTAACTAGCTAGGTGGAATTTGGTCCTCCTGTATAGGTACTAGCAAGTAGCAATAAAGTACCTACCTAGTAGGTGATGGATGATACACCTTCTACTATATTAGTAAATAGTAGAAGGTGCATCATCCATCACCTACTAGGTAGGTAGGTACTTTATTGCTAGTAGGTTACGCCTCTTACCAGTTGTTTCTTCACAAGTCCTTACTCTTGTAAGTTTTTTTGCCGTCGCCAGAATTGATTGAGATTCGTCATTCTCATCTGCCTGTAAGTATAAAATTGAATGAAACCGTCATTTTTCATAAGTAAGATCATGTAAATGATATAAAATTATTAATTGAATAAGTATAATAGATAAACATGGCTATCTACCATAATATTGTAGCTAGAATGCTCTGTAGGTACCTACCTACTTACTATACAAATAGTGTTAAAATGGTAGGTAAGTGACATTTCCAAATTGCCACAGCTTTATTAAACCAAGCAAGCCTATTTACTACAGTGGTAGCTAGTAGTTTGGTATGATTCCCACTAGCACAAATAAGTAGGTAGTAACTTATGAAGCGAAAATACTCTCCTAACTTGCATATAACTTCCAGCACTATAGTTGAGCTTGACTGACTGACTTAGTATACAAAATTAGGTAGGTACTTACCATTTTTTCACAAAATATCTCGTGTTACAATCCAACCAACTCAAGGTAACAAGTAATTTTATTAATTAAACGCCTCAAACTCCTCAAACGCTCAATACTGAAGCATCAAACGCCGCCGCCTGTTTCTTGTTGCAACTGGGGTCAACTGCTCGTAAAGAACATCGAAAATCAAAGAAAGAGATAGAAAACTGTTTAGTATCAATAATAATATAACGTTAATTAACGTTTAATTTACCGATAAAAGTAAATGTAACACTATATTCATTTACCGGTATCATGCCACAAAAGTAACGTTAAAAAAAATAACGTTACCTGTTTTGGTAACGTTACCTAGTGTTGGGCGAAGTAACGGTACGAAAATTTTACCGGTATATGAAGCCCTGGTTTGAAACACTTTATCTTTAAAATCCCTGTAGGTACAACATGTTTGCAATAAAAATATTGAGTATCCGGTAATCCCACTAAAATCCAAAATCTAACGCCCAGTATTTTTTATGGAACCGATCGGTAGAATCAATCATAACAATCAAATCTGTCTAATAAACATTGCTTATTAAATCGAAAAGAACACCATGAAATCTGTCAAAAGCTGGCTCCTTTACACCAGTTAGACCAATCTTCTGCACTCGACTAATGAAGACCATCAATATTAAATCAAACACTGGGTTTGGCGGTCTGTAGTCGAAATTTGACAAAGGCAAGACAGCAATCGCCTAGGTACATAGACAATACATTGTCCACCGTGTGGACTTCGGCACGGAGTACGCGACATGCTGTGTGGAAAAGGCGGTTGCCTTCAGCCTTGATTTCCAAGTAGAGATGAGACGTACTTGCAAAATCGAGTACCAGGGCTTCCATCCAAGTACGACGAGCCGCACCCGTCCGCCAGCGCCATCCGAGTATCCGTACTTAATACCACAAGGTATCAAAATACTTGAAAGTATTTTAAAGTTGCTTAGTATGTAGCAAGCCTGTTATCGTATCTGTGCCTAATTTATTTCTTTGTTTTGTCTTTAAAAGATTTACGGCGGAGAAAATTCGCTCTACCGCCGCACTCGAGTGTGGCAAACTCATCAACGCTGAGTTGAATATAGTCAAAATCGGGTATTAAATGTCATCATTGGGATTACGAGCTGTCATTATCTTTACCCAAAATTCTTCCATGTCTTCAGAATCCGTGGAGTGCAACTCTGTGTTGTTCCGTAGATGTCGCCATTCTGTGTCTAGGGCTTGTATATTTTCACCTTCAATTAAATTTTACTATACGCAAAATGTGTCGATAAAATAGATAAAAATTCAATTCTCGTGACATTGAGTAAGGTACATGGGAGCGATTAGAGACTTTAAATAAATATAATTATGGTTTAAATAATGAAAACATCTAAATGTCCTCTTCATCGACTGCATCCGCCCTAAAAGAGTCTGTGTAAAGTTTAATCTGCCTGTAGCATAAATCCGTTTAAAAATCCGTACGTCTAAATCATCCGTATTGGGCTTCCAAAATCCGTACAAATACGGACAAATCCGTATATATGGCAACGCTGCACTGCTGGGCAAAGGCCAAAAGAATGTAAAATTGAATGAATGAAATATGTTCGTGCGTGATTCAGACCATTTTCATGTAGCTTCAACGGTTAAGGTACCTACCCTTACCAGGCGCTATGATTGGATGGCGGCAAAACTGGGTCACAAGTAATGTTGCCATTCATAGGAAAAATCGTCAGAATAAATTTTATGAAATGGTAACACCACGTACAACAACTAGAAAATGTCAAGTCTACCTGCAAAAATTATTCAAAATTTCAAAAGTAAGTTTTACTTTGTTTCTTTGTATTGTTATTGGGATTGAAATATAATTCGTGTTGTTTGTGGATATTGTGCCATTTGTAATTATGAAAGACACGCCAAGACGCTGTGCAAAATGCGGGAAATCAACATCAAAACATCCGAATCTTTCTATGAGTCGTTTTCCAAAACCTGGAAGCTGGAACGTTCGCCAGTATGTCTTGGTTTCTTTCATATTTTTCTTGAAGTGCCGCTAATACTTCCGCGCCATTTTGATTAGAATTATATTGGTCCTAATTGCGTATGAAATTTGGCTTTCTCTAGGAAATAGTAAGTTTTACCATTACTGGTGCAAGAAGGAAACTAACAAAAATGTTCTTTATTTCAGAGTCGAAGCATGGGCCAAATTCATTCACCCTGATGAAAACTGGTCAAGTAATGATCTTCACCAAAAGCTATACAGAAGTCACAAAATGCTGTGTGAAGATCATTTTGAAAAGAGTGCATTTATTGATTTGGTTTCAAGAAAATTGCATAGATGCCATTCCTCATGATGTTGATGATCACAATCTAGCTACAAAATCATCTAAATCATCATCCTCTTCAAACGTAGTGTTGTAGTGTAGGTAATAAATTAATTTATTATTTAATAATGATTTTGTTTAAATTTCCTAACAATTTATTTTATAAAATTTACATTGTTTAAAATTTGTAAGCTTATAGAAGTAAATACAAACTTACAACATATAACATAGTGTGTTCAATTTTATTTTGAATTATTCTTTACTTTTTATTAAGGCGGCGGCGTGGGCTACAAACTTTCTTGTGTTTCTGGCCCATTCTAGGGTCAGAAATACACAAGAACATTTGTAGTTCATTAAATATCACCTGTAGTACAGTAGGTGTAAATGGAATTCAAATATCCCGCCATTTACAATGATTTAAATATCCCGCCATTTTGCTCTGTCAAAAAGTTTACAGGAGGGTTACGATGGCGGCGCTAGTGTCTCAAAAGCGAACCACTTTTGAAGTATGACGTTGGTCTTCTTCTCCCATAGAGTATAATGTTCCTTGGCCCTTACTGAACCGTCTCAAAATTCCACCCTGTTTATATATGCTGCGGATGTCGGTAAGCAATCGATTACTGCGTAAAATTATGAAAAATATATCAAAACAAATTAGGTACCTCTATAATGAACAAAATTAATACTTCACATAAAAAAACAATCCATCGAACTCCATCCTAAGAAAACTTGTATTACGGTGGATCAAGATCATTTAGTCGCAAAAGAAAGCACGCTTGTGCAGGTCGCCGCCCACTCGGTGCGTAAAATACCTAAACTTGCAATTCTCCGATATGTGACAGGGCTCTGTAAAGATTCATGAACGCTTAGACCTACTTCCGCCATCTATTGGCATTTTATTAAAGGTTTTCGGGCTAGTGTATTACCCTGTGGTATTACCACTAGATGACATATTGATGACACTTCATTTTACCCGACTGCTTGCTAGAAATTTTTACTTCGATTGTCAACGTCAAAGAGTAAAACGTCAACATCTTTATGACAAACTAAAATATTGCCAACAATAACTTTAATAACCAAGTACTCAGGAATTTGTTTCGAAATTGTTTTTGCCACGTGTCGTCGTTGCTTAGAATAATAAATTAGTCCACTTTATTATACACCTTTTTTAATTACTTTGCAAAACTACAGTCAGCTTTTTTGACGAGTGGAATACAGACCAAATCAAAATTTTGGATGTATCTTGAATGAACTTGAAAATATTTGATCTGTCTGCCTATAAGAAGTTGAAGTTCGGGTAAGGCTAAAGGGTACACACGTTGCCGTCAATGAAAATTCCAACCGTACAACCAAAATGCCGATTTGGGATGGTCGGGGAGAATGTGCGCTTTTTTGCACCCATAACAATATTCAAGTGCTTGTTTTCTTCGATTTCGCATAAAACAAGAAGGTATAGTACTGTTGTTCTCATGGTCTGTCGCCAAATACCTCAATTATATGGATTATGACGTATATTAGATATACTTAGGTATACTAGGTATGTATGTGATAAACATTAAAAAAAGTAATTAAAGGAGTGCTGAAATAAGGTCATACAACAATGGGGTGGTCGTTCCACCACCGGTTCGAAGTCTAATTCTTATGACATGATTCTTAGCTGTTCCATCTGGATGTGATGACTAATTCATCTGGCTTTGATGGTTATTCCATCGGACCGTGGTTCATCGAGCTATGATGGCTGTTCCACCTGTGCTCTGGTGCGTCGAGCTATGATGGCTATTCCACCTGTGCTCTGGTTCATGGAGCTATGATGGCTATTCCACCTGTGCTCTGGTTCATGGAGCTATGATGGTTATTCCATCTGTGCTCTGGTTCATGGAGCTATGATGGTTATTCCACCTGTGCTCTGGTTCATGGAGCTATGATGGTTATTCCACCTGTGCTCTTATAACTGATTCTTACTATTACGGGGACGCATCCCCTTATGGCCTCCAACCTCCCCTATAGCCATCCCGAGCCTCGCTCTTTGTCTCTGATCTACCTGTCCGCAGACAGACCAACGCATTGGTATACACACACTAATAATTATCTGAAACTGGTTCTAATATCGGTGGCAAAATATCTCAATTGCATGCACAGTAACTCAAAGTTACTCACCGATGTGTCTCGCTCGTTGTCTCGTCACAGAATGAATCCACCGCCGTCCGTCAGCGTAGGAGAGCGCTGCGCGCGCGCCCGCCTCCTTGCCTGAACCGGTCTTGTCGCTATTCCGCTAAAATTTTTATCAACCTACCTACCACCTAGGTAGGTACTCAGAATATTTCTTCGCCTTCGCGACATGGTCTAAGAAAACAAGGTCTAACATTCTGACACCTTCCCAAGCCTACGTCACTGTCCAGTTGCCACAAAAAAGGGAGGTTACGTTCATTTGCCGGTGACTGCCAAACCTTTATTGTCGCGTCACCGTGCACCGGCGGCGCGGCGTCGTCGTCGCGTCACTCGCATTGTTAATCAGATAAATCTTTGAATAAAATGGGCGGATGCTGTGTGATACGTTGCATACCACGGACCATAGGTAACATATTTTTGATTAAATTTTATTTCAAATTAATGTTTATAAATGTACTATTTAGTACACCAAGTAAAACAATTGTGCATAGTGTAGTTTGGAGTTATATTAAATTTAAATTGGTCCCTATGAAACGTGTCGTTCTGTACGGACCACGGCACATTTTGCATATATTTGTTTTTTTTTTTTTATACAAAACGACTATCTGGAAATTTACTATTTAGTACATACAACAAGCAGAAAACCTGTATCTATCGTAAAATAGTAGTTCTAACATGTTTGTTGGTCGGTACAAGACGAGTACATTCTGAACGGACCATGGTAAATTTTGCATCTTTTTGGATTGTTTTTTACAGGAAGACTATCAGAAAGTTTGCTATTTAGTACACTAAACAAAATAGCTGTAGCTTTCGTAAATTAGGATTAATATTAAACTTAAGTTGGTGCGAATAAATGTGAGTAGATACGTGACGTGTTGACCATTTTCCGTTCTCGTATAATATTTTAATGTTAAGCAGAAAAAAAGAAGCGCTCTTACCTGTAAAATACCTGGGTTTCAATATCATGAAAATACACAATGATTAAAAACCAGATAAGTGCATGTCGGGCCTGCGTGAGGTGTAGTGTTACGCAAGTTCTTACCCGTCAGCATCACAGTATGCGGATTCAGAAGAGTGCTCTTATTCAAATACTAAGGGCATATTCATTGAGTTCATACTTAATAATTAAGTTACGTTTTGTAGCTGATAAACCTCAATTATTGAGGTTTATCGGCTACAAAACGTAGGTAGGTAAGTAAGTAACTACATGTTTTCAGTTGATCGACTGAAAGCATAGTATGCTTAGCTGCGAAACCGATTTGTGGCGGGTCCGTCAACCGTCCGTGATCGGGAGTAATAGTGTAAGTAGTTGGCAGCACTATTTCTATTTTGCAGAATCAAAATAATTTATCAAAATGGCACGTCAGCAGCAAGATGTTGATGAGCTTTTCGATGTAAAAAATGCCTTTTACGTTGGAAATTACCAGCAAGCCATCAACGAGGCTCAAAGTGTGACTGTAAGTAATGATTTTTGTTCGAATTTGTTTTCTTGACTCATATTTTACCAGCTTACCAACCAGTTTTGGGACGATGACGTTTCGGCCTCCTATGTTTTCGTGTTTTGTGATGAAACTACCCGTAATTTTTCAGTGTTTTGCCTCCGTATTTAGATTTTGCTTCTTCCCCCATTGACTTGCGACTCTTAGATCACAAATAAAGGTAGGAAACTATTTCTACCTGATTTCTACCTTAAAAATTCTGTGCTTCATTCACCGATTATTGACATTTTACATGTCATAAAACTTCTCTGCTATGACCAGAGTTCATCCAAAGTTGAACCTCATAAGATACTTACTAATATTCTTCCAGCCATCATCACCCCAGATCGCTCTGCAGCGCGATGCATTTCTCTACCGCTCGTACATCGCGCAGGGAAACTCCAGGATAGTTCTCCAGGAGCTGAGGACTGCAGATCCTATGCTGCAGCCGCTGCGGACCCTCGTGGAGTATCTCACCCCTGGTGCTAACAAGCCAGCTATTGTAGCTGATGTTGATGCTAGAGTACGGCCAAACTTATTATGTGATCACAATCTACTCACAGTTTTATATGCATTTTATTTAGTAATAGTAGCCTACAGCCTTCCCCATGATACCATCTGTGTCCATGGATGGTTGGCACTGCATTCATTTAGCTGTTTAGGTTTAACTTTTCGAGTATTAGCTTTAAAAAGGTTGCTCACATTCAGGTATCAGAGGGGGGCAGCGCTTTGCGAAAATCCTCACAAACAATGTCTTTTGTTTTTCTGACATGGGTCATACATTGACAATGATGTTTCAAATTGTAGTTCATGTCATTCCCGATCGAACGACATATAGAGGTATAGGTTACAAGCCATAATTAACTGTAATATTTTGAAAATAAAGTTACAAGTTGCCTGTAGCATCGGTCCTGGAGCAGGACGAATTCTCTTTTAGTGATTAAGAAGGTAACAGACTACTATTTTGTATAGTATTAATTATGAATGTTGAATACCAGTCAACCTTTTTATGGATTTTTTTCAGGTGGGAAAGGGCACTGAGCTTACAAATGAAACATTCCTAATTGTGGCTGCAACAATCTACTATCACGAAGAAAACTATGAAGCAGCATTAAAGTAAGCGCTTGTTGATTAACCTTCTATAATTTAATCCTGTTCAACAACATTTTTGTCTTTCCAAGTTTTATTTTTATGCAGTTATCAATAAGCTATTAAACCTGCAGAATCACATTTTTTTTTATATGGATGTGTAAAGTCTATTAGTGTGTTTTGATGAATAAACTATCCTAACTATCTATCCTTCGATACGTGAGCAGCGAAATGATGCATCATACATTTTCTGTTCTCCTGGTGCCCTGAGGCATTTCACAATTTAATTTCCTTCAATGTTCTTAGGATCCTACATAATGCTGAATCTTTAGAGCTCCGTGCATTCACCCTCCAATGCCTGCTTGCTATGAACCGGCCAGATCTGGCCCGCAAGCAGCTCAAGCTGCTCCAGGATATAGAAGATGATGGTACACTGACGCAGCTGGCACAGGCATGGCTGAACCTGTCTCAGGTGAGTTTTAATCTCTGGACATAATACAATACAATACAATACAATATATTTATTAATAACACATTAAGTTATAAGTCAAGTTGGTACTAAAGTACAATAAATTTAAGTATATTCGTAATTTTAAGTACAGGCTAAAAAAGAAATTATTATTGATTTAAATATACATTTAAATTTTTTGTTTTAAAAATTAAAATTATTATTAACATAATGGCAGTTTGTAGAACTCGTTAATCGAGTAGAACGAGTTTTCTATTAGCCATTTTCGTAGTCTCGATTTAAAGGCCGTCGTGGAAGTTGCATTCCCTTTGATTGTGTCCGGCAGCCTGTTATATACAGAGGGACCCATGACGTACACGGACCTCTCCGATTTGCACAATTTATGAGTCGGTGCGACCAACATATGGGCTAGCTTATTGCTGCGGAGAGCCCGGGTGGTGTTCACGCCTCTACGTTTAAAGACATCGATGTTTTTGTGGGTGAACATCGCCACCTGGTGGATAAGTTCGCAGGCGAGCGTCATAATACTCAATTCCTTAAAATATTCGCGGCACGACACGTCGTCTGGGACACCGACGATGGCGCGCACTGCGCGCTTCTGCATGACGAAGACTCTGTCTACGTCGGCCGCGCGCGCCCAAAGCTCCACGCCGTACGTGATGGTGCTGTGCACCGTCGCGTGGTAGCACGCCAGCACCACGCTGCGGGTGGCGGTCGCGGCGAGGCGGCGCAGTGCGAAGCATGAGCGGCCTAGTCTGGAGCAGAGTTCCTCTATATGATTTTCCCAAGTGAGACCACTGTCGATTTGGAAACCTATCATAGACACATAGACACATAGACTTCTATTCCACATTTAACACAGCAGCAATCTATTAAGTTGGAATAAAACAAATGTTTTTATTTCGTTGAAAAAGTACATAATTATCCTATAAATTATGGAACAATATGGATTTGTCTACTCTCCCTGAGAAACACAATACAGATATGTAGTTGAGCTGCATGAATATCTTTACGCAGTTAATAACTAAATGTAGAGTAGAGATGTGACTGAAACTCATTTTCAAATTGGTAAATGCATTATTCTCAATTCTTATAACTTTTCCTTTAAAAGCTTCACTATTACTATTTCTCTCTATTGTTAAATTATGTTTACTTACTAAGAAATCAAATAACATCGCAATCATTTTCGACTTGAATCCGCATCGACTTGATCCCGCATCTTTAATGTGCAAACCAACTACACCACAAGGTCAAGCGACGTGGGAGTCGAAAATCTCTGCGACTTATTACGGACTCTAGCCCCGTTAATATGTTAAGTTTGTGCCGGCTTTGAATTTGCACCACCCCAACTCTTCCCGCGGGTGTCGTAAGAGGTGACTTAAGGATATCCACCAGGGCGGGCAGCAGCGCCCCCTGCAGAACAATTCTACCACCGAACTGCAATCCTCAACCCGTATGCACAGCGTGGGGATTATGGGCACTACCCCCATGTGATAAAAGCCAATAAGGTGCTTATCAGGGGGAGGACTGCGTCCAGCAGTGGACCAATATAGGCTGTTGAGGTTGAGATAAAATTTGTACACCTAATGACATTACTCTTCATTTTAAGTGTGAACATCCCTGTAATACCCGTGTATCACAAATGAATAAAGTATGTAACTTAAACAAACAGATGTCGGTAAATGTTTTAATTCATCATGCTGTTTTACAAATTAAACAGGTGTAAAGTGAAATATCCAAGTGTGTTTTGGTACTCTGTTGTCCACGTTTGTACCACATTAGTATGTTTGGTTACACCTAGTAACCTATAGCAATTTTAAACACGATTATTTTACCAGAAGCCACAGACCGGTAAGTCGGAAGTTGTCCATTGATCACATGACATCAGTAACAACTGATGGTACTCTTTTAGCCCTGCGGGAATATTGTAATACATGGTGAGGTTTTAGATTAGACATAAAACTACAATAAGTGCTGATCTCTATTCCAGGGTGGTCCAGGAGTTCAGGATGCCCACTACAGCATCATGGAGTTGTCGGAGCGACTGGGCGCCCTAGGCGCGGGCCCGGCCGCCGTCGGCGCCGCCG
Source organism: Eupithecia subumbrata (assembly GCA_949316285.1). Classification (NCBI taxonomy): domain Eukaryota; kingdom Metazoa; phylum Arthropoda; class Insecta; order Lepidoptera; family Geometridae; genus Eupithecia; species Eupithecia subumbrata. The sequence goes on from OX438643.1 coordinate 661,986, forward strand.
CTGCTGCCTCTAGAGGTAATGTGACGACTATTCTCTGAAGCATGGTCTGGAATAAGGAACCAACCAACGGTTGGATTGTTTCATTGTTTAGCATTCCTACAAGTATTCGATGCACTCCGCGTCAGGGAAAACGCAGTAATGAACTTGTTGGCCTAAAGACACTAATTTTAATATATTCAATTATTTTAAACAAAACCTCAAAGGAATAGACAGAAGTGCAGTAGCTAAGCATACAGCTGGGCTAATGGTAGGCTAAGATTGATTAAAGGTACCATGCAATAAAAGAATTCGCCATTGACACTGTTGCAAAGCACGCTGACAGAGCTCCCATTATGTTGACTGGATGCCACTCTCATATTAGATTACATTGCATGTTGATTCATCACATGTAGGGACAGGTATTTATTGTATAAGTTTGTAATTGTGTAGGTTTGTAATTTTGGCTCTTTTAGGGCTTTTTTATTTAATTTAAAATTTGATATTTTTTTTTTGTACTTTATATCTTTTATTCAGATTCATTTTGAAGTAGGAATTTTATTATTGTATCATATTTCAGACCACATAACCAGATTTGCCTTTTAACCTTATTTTATAGTTTTAAAATTGTATACTATAAAATATACTTTAAAATTGTTTACTGCTCTATAATCTAATCATGTTGTATAAGCATGTTTTTCATCACAATCTGGTTAAAACCTTAGTTATAATTATTTTCAATATTGATGTTATGATTGTTTTCTGTTGCATATCAATAAATATACATAAATAAATAAATAAATAAATAAATAATAAATAAATAACGTTCACAATTCACACAGCATTATCTAGCCCCAAGCTAAGCAGAGCTTGTGTTATGGGTACTAGATAACTGATATACTTAATACAATACACTACATAGATAGATATTTTTTGTTATACATAGAAAACACCCAGACCAGCGGAACAAGTTTCTGCAGATCGTACACAAATTTTTTCCGAGGCGGGAATCGAACCCGCAACCTCCTGCGTCGCAGGCGGACCTTCGCCCGCTGCGCCACGGAGGTCGTCAATAAAAGGTTATTCAGCGATTATCTTTTCTTCTCTTTTAATTTAGCGCCTATATAATTTATTTATAACGCAGGTATGTGGGAGGAAGCTGAACAAATGCTGACGGAGGCGCAAGGCCGCGCGCCCCAGCAGCCGGACTTGCTGCTCGGGCTGGCTGTCACTTCCACTCACAGCGGGAAGGCACCCGAGGTAACTCAACTTCTAATAAGGCTACTATTTAACCGGGAATATAGCGCGAGAAGCAACGGGCAGAAGCTAGTGAGTTCGCAAATTAAAGAAATGAACATAACTCGAATAATGGACGAATTTTTGAGTGTGCTGTTTGATCACTGACAGTGTTAGAATGCGGATATTTCAAAGCCGAAGCTTGTAGTACTTGTATCTTTACCGTACAAGAAAAAAGTCTATGACGTTACTTTTAACCATGGTCAGAAGGTGTTATAAGTAGATATCGGATTTTATGCATTTAGGTTTAAAGAACTTTATTTCTCATAAAAACATTACAGTTCACTTAAAATGAGATAAATTTATACAGTAACTGTGTACTAAAACTAACTTTAAGTAGGTAAACAGCTCCTGGGATTTGAGACTTAACTTAAATTACATTTGCATAATAAGCCCGTAGTCATGCATTTTTATTGCAAATTTGCATGCATTTTTACATGCAAATTCATATTTCGGGCTGTAAGTTGCATATAAGTCGTATATAGTCTCTAGTTTTAATATATGGAATAAGAAGTTTTCGTTTTAATTCTGCGACAGGGCCCTTCGATGTAATAAAGAGCTTCTCTTTTTTATTGCATTTTATTTGTATTTCAGGTATCTACCCGGTACTTGGCCCAGCTGGTCGACAGCCACCCAGACCATCCTTTCACCAAGGAGTACCAAGCTAAGACCAACGAGTTCAAACGACTGGCCGCCCAGTATCAGCCCTCCGTTGCAAGTTAGACTCTATTACTATGGTGTTATGTATTTTATGTTTTAAGTTCAGATTATAATTGTGTATTGGAATTGAGGTGTTCTTATTACAATTTAATCTAGCTCGTGGGCTTACTTATGGGACACACATTTCGAACTTTATTAAACTTAGGCACCATCTCTGCCTAATTTTTGCTGTTATTTTAACGAATGGCGTAGCGATATAAAAATATCGGGTAGGTACTTATCGTTTCCGTTAAAAAAAGGCTAAAAATAAAAAATAAATGTATAATGTTTATAAGTAGAATTTTGAAGGAAAATAAATAACTTCTAACCCCCATATTCATAATAGTCTGCTAACTTAAAGCATTGCTATTTCTCACTCTGTCTTCTTCTATTGACATAATTCAGAGTGAGAAATCTTCTATTGACATAATTCAGAGTGAAAACACTGCTCAGCAACTGTTTACTGTTAGCAGACCATTATGAATAATGGGGTAAGACTTTATTTTGGATCTATCTCCCAAGAACTAAGGACTCGGTCGGGACTTATCCTGAACCTTCAATTCTGCACGGGAGCGTTACCAATTTCGCTACTGAGTCTACCACGAGACAGTCGAAAATCTTTGGGACCGTACGGCTCAAAACGCCGACAATAACAAGAAATATCTTATTTTTTAAAGCTTACTGTAGTGATAAGTCCGCTAGAAAATAGTACTCACGAAATCATTATACGAAGGAGAAAAATAGACGTAGGTAAAGAGCCTGACCACCAGCCAGATGGTCAGACGACATCGTCTCGTTAGGGTAGCCGGGAGGGAGTGGATTAGGGTGGCATATGCCAGTATGGCGTAATAGAAAGGAGGCATTATATCCAGGTCGGTGCTCGCTCACGGGCTGAGCAGATAGAGGCAGGTAAAATAAAAAAGGCCTGTAGGTATCAGTAGAAGCTATAATCATAGTCGTTGTCTACGTCCTCTGGCGTCGCGTTCAGCGCGTGGTACTGCCGCAGCTTGTCCAACGCCTCCGCGGCGCGCAGCAGCCCCGGCGAGAGCGCGTTGTCGCGCGGCCCACCGGTGGACCACTCGCCGCTGTCCGTTGTGGACTCCCGGGGTATCTTGCCGAACTCTCCTGGAAATAAAACATTATTTTCTTGACCTGATCAAAATGAAGCGGGCCGCCGCAACATGGTTTCTTCTTTCATACGCTATAAGCGTATAAGTATCAGTTGCCATCCCTTTTTAACTCATGTCATCTTTCACACAAACCATCCATTGATCCATCTTTTCTTTGACCTGTGCTCCTATACCTATATAGGTAGATATAGGAACACTGTTATTTATTTTAGTTCTTGTAACAACTAAACGAACAACTAAATTAAATAACAGTGACTTCCGATAAACTCAGGCTTGAGAATTTGGTAACCCCGTAATAATAACAGCCTCGCCTAGATGCCAACAGAAAAGCGCTAAGATTCTGACCTGCTGGACCAACCAATCTCCCCAAAAACCTATCGAGCTAAAGCTGGCCAATGAATCATTTGAAAGACCTGTTGAATCATAAGCTTACCATTAGAAGACAATTCTACATGATCGTCGATATCCGGCGCGGTGTACGCTCCCAGCTCGTTCTCGCTCCGGTCTCGGTCCAACGTATCTAATATTTCCTGTTTCTCTTGCTTTCGGTGCCGGCGCCATGCTTTCTGCAGGTTGAATCTTTCAGGCCTGGAGAAAGGGACACTTGCAGAACTAGCTAGTTTCACAAAGAAATTAAAACTAAATTGAAATTACAAAAAAAATCTAATTACGAAGGCCATGAAATGGCTTTCAAATGTCAATTATGGATGCGCGGTTATTGCGTTACCTCACAGCAGTAGTCTACTTATGCGATAACAAGCTGATGATTATGAAAATTAACTTGATAGGTGTAATGTATTAGGTAGGTACTCACTTCTCTCCATCTTTGTACACCCTGGCCTCAATGTTCTGTATATCATGCCTGATATCAGCAATCATTAGCAGCATCAAATCGAGGGAGCCTTTCGGGCCCCTTGCGCCTCGGGGGCCTCTATCCCCTGTGTCCCCTTTCGGACCCTCCATGCCTGGGGGCCCTGCTGGACCCTAAAATTCAATGAATTAGAGTTCAATGGTAGAAATTAGAGTGCTTACCATTTCTGACTGTTTATTCTTCCAGTCACCATCCTGCTTCTAACAAGATGGATGATCTAAATGTTACGATTGTAGGTAAAGAAATATTTCTGTTTGCGAAGAGACATGAATGAATTTAAGATTGCTTACTCTTGGTCCTCGTTCACATCGGCAGTATCCACCTTCTAAAGGCGCTGTTGCATCCAGCACTCTGTTAGTGAACGTTCCGTCAGCAAATTGATCAGCAACTGAAAACGAAACGTTAAATCATTTAATTTTCATGCCAGTTTAAATTAATCTTAAGGTACGAGCTTTTTAAATAACTCAATGATACAAGAATCAAACTTTCGTCTACGTCTACAGATTCCGCAAGCTTTTTATTCAGTCAATAGCTTCAGTTAGTACCTACGTTTCCTGTTTTAAGTTTCAGTCGTGTTTCACTCGTTACTAGGGCAACAGAAGCTTACAAAGGTTTTCTTGATACTTCTTCATCAGCATTCATACGTTCACTTCTGAACATGTCTTCCCCAAACTCGTTTCGCCATAATCATCACTCTTGAAGGCCTTCTTCAAGAGTGATGATTGCACTCCACAAATAGATAGATACCTAGATCATTTATTAATTTAAAGTAAGTACACATTACTTGGTTAGCAATGCCTTAAAGCCTTTGTTAGGTTTATCTAAGCACTGGGTACGAAATTGCAGTTTTTACCTATACTTTTCTGTAACTAATCAATCACTCTTAGTTGTATGAGATTCTAGGACTAGGAGATCATAAAATATTAAGAGATCTTACGATCGCTCTTCATAGCCGCAGTTTCCATCAGCTTCTTGAGCGCTATCTGGGTTGTGCGGAGCTGGTCGTTCAGCTGCTTGACTTTTTTCGACAGCCAGGTCACAGTGTCGCATGGAGCGTAGCAGCGGGAGGATGCACGGATCAGTGGCAGTGGCTCCTGGAACGAAAAACAGGGATTGTCTAGCGACTCTACATAATGAAACACTGACTAAAGTTCCAACTGTTGAGCAACAGTTTATAATTTTAGCGTAAGCCTGACTGGCTTAGAACACCTACTTGTGTTGGAAAAAATTTCAACGTATCGTCGTTTTACGCTCTGCGTTTGAAATGAGCTGATACTTATGGTGAATACTCGCTCACAGGGGGGATGAATACCTTGATCGATGGGTCTTTTCTCTGGTAGTCCTACAGAGAAGATAAAATCCCTACGGTACAAGGAGACGCCGCCCTATCCGCTATGTTTTGTTCCGATTTGCTTACATCATTGAGACATTTGAGCAAAGCCGCCATTTTATGTTCCCAAGTAGGCAGGTACAACACGCAAATGCCGGTAGGGCCTTATAAACCTACGGTAATATACTCTACCGGTATAGCAATGGGCAGTGGCAGAGGTACTGGCACCCGTCTCTCGCAACGTTTGCCGTCAGCAGTCAGGTACAGAGGAGGGTCGCACTCGCAGTGGTAGCCACCAGGGTCGTTCACACAGCGCTGGTCGCATCCGCCGCGGTTGCTCTGACACTCATCGACATCTAGAAAAAAACATGCATTGAGCTCGGTTTCAACCAAATCGAATTGAACCGAAAAGAATGAGGTTTGTAATAACTAACAATAGAATCTGGAATAGGTATGTGACGCAATTTCACACCATGATATTAGTGGTTTCTATGCTTTGGTAGAAACCGGCCCTTATAATCTAGCTATACTCTGGCCACACTATAGACCCAATGTTTGTAAACCTTTCTTGCTGTTGACTTTTTTACAGAATTTGCACTATTTGTGGATATGAGCTCTTTCCTACTAGGTATGCTTAGTGCTGACTGAGTGTGTTGACAATTATAATTCAAACTGTACGCCAAAACGAGAATTCAGAATTTTTATATCTATATGTCGCCGCAGCGAACCTCCAGCTGACCAGTTTGAAGAACCCTTAATTCAAAACAACAACGCTTTTATGATAACCTCAGTGATATCTGCGAATTGCCATCTTAAATCATAAAATAATATTTAAACTACGAGTTAAGTCATCGATTTTTGGTTAGGTAACTTTTCTATAAATCAATAATGTTTTGATACCAAGTACTTACATCTACTTATTTTTGAAAAAGGTGAATTGGTTAGATTTCTCTCCTATCAAAATTCCTTAAATAATTAATAAGGAATTTAGAAATAGGTAAGAGATTGAATGTAAACATTGAGATTTCAATTTCAAATAAATAATGAGTTCGCGGGTGAATTTGTAAAAACCTAGATTTAGGTAGCTGTATTTCTTCCAGAAAATCGTAAAACAATAAGTAATGGATTTGGAAATAGTTCTAAGATTTAATCTGAACGATTTTGTAATATTAAAAGGTTTTGTGACCATCTGTCATTACGTCAGAACCTTGTTTAAAAGAATTATGAAGTAAATGTTAAGCTATCTAGTTTAAATGGCTTTCTTAAATCTTTAGAGAATTATTAATAATCCAGAAAATCGTAAAACAATAAGTAATGGATTTGGAAATAGTTCTAAGATTTAATCTGAACGATTTTGTAATATTAGGTCCTTACATATGAAATTGGCGTTTTGTATGGGAGGAACAAAAAGTCGAATATTTTTTAATATAATATATTTAATTAATCAAAGTATGAACCATTATTTTCTATGCACTTTTGCCATCTTATAGGTAGTTCATTGATCCCTTTACTAAAAAAACCAGTCGGACGGGAATCAATAAAATCTTTGAAGGCGATTTGGACTGCCCCATCGGAGTTGAATTTTTTCCCTTGCAAGAAGTTATCCAAATTTCGAAAAAAATGGTAATCTGTTGGAGCAAGGTCCGGGGAGTACGGAGGATGTCTTAGACTTTCCAATTGAAGCTCTTCTAATTTAGTAGCCGTCTGTTGCGCAGTGTGTGGTCTAGCGTTGTCGTGAAGCAGCAGTGGCGTGGAGCGATTGACCAGCCTAGGTTGTTTAGCCGCTAGCTTTTCCATCATGGTTTGCAATTGCTGACAATAATTGACAATAATTGACAATAATTGCTGGATCCGCTTCCACAATAGCCTTCAACTCTTCATTATCAACTTGAGTCTCAGGCCGTCCACGGGGCTTGTTCTGCAAGTCGAAATTTCCAGAACGAAAACGTTGGAACCAAAAACGAACTGTGTTTTCTTTTGCAACACGACCGCCATACACATCATTCACCCTTCGAGTTGTTTCCGCAGCACTAGTGCCACGGCGGAACTCGTACTCGTAAATAATGCGATATTTTAAGTTTTCCATTTTGTAAAATGAGTGACGCAAACAGAAAAAAACAGAAGAAAAAAAACAAATGCATGACGATCATCGAAGCACAAATACACGAGTCTATAGCTGTACAAATTTGAATTTGGGATTCCTTACCAAAGAGGAGAAATTTGTGATTAAAGTGGCCAGTACGAAAAACGCCAATTTCATATGTAAGGACCTAATATTAAAAGGTTTTGTGACCAACTGTCATTACGTCAGAACCTTGTTTAAAAGAATTGTGAAGTAAATGTTAAGCTATCTAGTTTAAATGGCTTTCTTAAATCTTTATAGAATTATTAATAAATTTAGAAGTCTTTAAAGGATTCATCCTTGGTTGTTGCGTAACATTAGAGGAAGTCGTGAATGTCTGAATTTGTTAGCAGTTTAATTTATTTTGTTTTAATCGCCTTCAAAAATGTTCAAATAATTATTATTTAATTTAGATAGAGTTATTGTGTCGGAATCAATGTGTTATTTTAATTGATTATTGTGAACTTGAAGTATTCTTGATTTTCCCGCCATTCTCGAACGCTCGCAACGAGTTTGCTTGAAGTGGAGGGGGAAATAGCGCGGGAAACGTCTAGAATATTCAAGGAACGACATTCTGGTTGGAGGTGTGAAGCAGACAACACGTGTAAGTTGAAGCCATTGTGAACTTTGAATAAAAATAATTTTGTAACCTTTGTGAACGATTCTCATTTCATTTGGTTAGTTTTAAATTAAGAGCTTTAGCACAGATATTCCCTTGCTTTTGAAAACATTATAATTAGTAAGCGAGCTCGTAGGTTTGAATAGGCTGAGTAGATTTTGGAATTGCTAAGGCAGGAGCGATGGCCGAATCATTAAGCCGTCGGTTCTGCTTATTTTAAAAACCCTAGTATCATGATATTTTCGACATCTATATATATAAAAGAAAGTCGTGTTAGTTACACTATTTATAACTCAAGAACGGCTGAACCGATTTGGCTGAAAATTGGTGGGGAGGCAGCTTAGAACCAGGAGACGGACATAGGCTATGTTTTATCCCGGAATTACCACGGTAACGGGAACTACGCAGGCGAAGCCGCGGGCAGCAGCTAGTATATATATATATAAAAGAAAGTCGTGTTAGTTACACTATTTATAACTCAAGAACGGCTGAACCGATTTGGCTGAAAATTGGTGGGGAGGCAGCTTAGAACCAGGAGACGGACATAGGCTATGTTTTATCCCGGAATTACCACGGGAACGGGAACTACGCAAGCGAAGCCGCGGGCAGCAGCTAGTTGTTTATAAATATACATTTTTGAGAATATCTAAAGTAGGATAGATTTTCTATTAACTGTTTCACGGTCTGGTGAAGTGAATTCGGTTATAAGCCTTACATTATTTCACATACAACATGTGCTAACACCAAAAACCACACCAAATACAACTTGCCGGATATAATAATGGTCGGGGTGGCCTGACTGCGACTGCGGAGCGTACTAAGGGTATACCTAAACAGGAGAGGAGGGCTATGCCCAGCAGTCATCAACGCCGTCAACTGCTAAGCTCTCACCAACGCAATAAGGCTGCGTCTTCCGCCTGTAGTTCTCCTGCTGGAACTGGAAGCCTGCATGACAGGTGCACCACATCCTCTGCTCCCGGACCTCGCACGCTTGCTCGCAGAGCTGCAGGCTGCATGGATCTACCGTTTTTGGTATACACCTGGGAATTACATTTTAATGATTAGATTTAAGATTTTTGATGGAGGGTATGGAATGTGAAGGAAGGGGAATGGAAGCTTCTTCCAGTGGACACAAAATAAATTCGATTGTCGTGTGGTGTTGGCTTCGAATTTGCACCACCCCAACACTGCCCGCGGGTGTCGTAAAGGTTAAGGGATATCCACCGAGGTGCGGGCAGCAGCGCCTCCTGCGGAACAAATCTACTAGCGAACTACGATCCCTAACCCGCATGCCCAGTGTGTGATAGGATTTATAGATAAAATTTGGCGTACGTTTAGCGCAAACCCTAACTTAGATAATAGGCTACTTATTATACCGAAAATACGCGAGCGAAGCCGCGGGCAGAAGCTAGTAGTACCTATAAGGCACTGCAAACGAACTTATATAATAGATTTGTTGGTGCTGTGCGGCACCGGAGCTTTTATATGAGAGATTCAGACTCTTTATATCCCTGTAGTAGGTACTTACTTCCCAGCGATGAAGACGTGCGTATCGCAGCAGTGCAGCCTCAGACACTGCATATCAGCTCCGTGGACGTGGCACAGCTCCCGCGTGCGCAGGAGTCGCTCCGTCGGACAGGCGCTGCGCAGGTCCGGCCTGTGAAGGGAAAAACATGTTTTATAAAACCGGCCAAGAGCGAGTCCACTCGCACACGTTCTGTTGCTGTAGGTACCATCGAACAAAACTTATTTTGCAAAAGAAGCCTAAAAACGGATTTTTATGATGTATCTAACAAAACAAAGAAGCCAACACACTGCGGTAACCCATCTAAGTACTGACCGCGCCTAACGTTCCTAGATTCTCAACGTGTCATGGATGACGTTGGCCCTCCTTGTTTTAATTTTATTTATCATCAATCAACCGTGAAAAATTCCGTTAGGTAATTTATTTTACATAACGCACCAATAACTTTCGACTGTATGGTGCGTATGGAAACTTTAGGAAGTGTGATAAGGGCGGCACCGTCCTGATAAGGGTTTAGTTTGCGTCCATTGAGAACATGTTTTTATCGGCATGCAAAATGAACTCTCGACAAGTTAACGCATTCACTGCCCAGGTCCCTGATGCGGCGGCAGCGGGGCTCAAATCTCCTATAGGTAGACCACACAACTAGCGGATCGCTGCAGAACCGTGAACAGATACGTCCGTCAGTTGTGCGGTCTACCTATAGTCGCACCGCCGCACCGCTGCGCCGCCTCATCAAGGTCCTCCAGAAACACGTCTTCTAACAGTTTCACGGTCCAAGAGTTCCAAGACACACACTTGGACCATGAAAGTGTTAGAAGACGCTCTATGGCGAGACCTTTAAATTCGCGTAAGTGAATTTGAGGATGAGGATTCGCGAAACGTGACTACGGGAGAGTGTAAACCTGTTGAAACGTCGGGAAAAATCACCCTATTATTATAAATGCGAAAGTTTGGATGTATGGATATTTGTTACTTCTTCACGCCAAAACTACTGAACGAATCGGTTTTAAATTTTGCATACAAGTAATTCTAATCCTGGAATCAACCAAAGGCGTAGGTTTTTATGCCATAAATAAGTTCCCATGGGATAGAAATCACCTTTAAACGTTTCCATAGAAAAAACGCATGCGAAGCCGCGGGCATAAACTAGTAGGTAAATAAACGCAATAAATAAAATATTTCGCAAATCATTTTTATAAATTATATTCACGGGAATATTTATAAAAGTGATTTGCGACTGTTCGCAGATGCTAGAAGCAGCAAGCGAAAGACCACGTTCTAGCACTAACACAACAACGAATACCTGAGCGAGCATGCAAACTTCCTCTGTTATTATATCATATCAGTGTAAAGTGCACCGGGAACTTTCACGGCGAAAAGTGGGCCAAACTGTAAAAGTCAGTTTGACAAGTGAATAGGTATTCTTGTGTAAACGAGGCGTATGTCCAACTGTGGACCAGCAGCATGCATGGCGACGTTGATGTCAATGTCAGGGACCGAAATCTCTGCCGATTTAACGTTATATTCTAGAAGCTGTTTAAACTAGAATTTAGGATGAGTCATGGTGACCTATATTATGACGTCATAGTACAATGTTTACATTATTCTAAGCTGTTGTTTGCATTATTAGTTAATGGATTTTTGGCGCTTTGAGTGAACGCCGGTCGTAAGAGTTGTAAGAGAGTTGGTACCTAACTGCCTGGCGGTGGTCAAACAAAAGTAAAAGTGCTTTATTTCCTACTAGTTTATGCCCGCGGCTTCGCACGCCTTGTTTCTATGAAAATGTTTAAAGGTGATTTATATCCCATAGGAACTGATTTATGGGATAAAAAGTAGCCTATGTTTGATCCAGGATTAGAATTAACTGGATGCAAAATTTCAGACCAATCCGTTCAGTAGTTTTTACGTGAAAGAGTAACAAACATCCATCCATCCATCCATACTTACAAACTTTCGCGTTTATAATATGAGTAGGAGTAGGATAAATATTACAGGACTCTTGGACACATTAGATACTAAACAAGATCCGTCAAGTGCGAGTGTAACTCGCGCGCCGAGGGTTTCGAACGTTTGTCAACAAATATGTACCAAAAGTACCGGTTAGAGACTTCGCAATTTAACGAATACCTAAGAATAGTAGGTACCAACCTACATTTCAGATGGATCTCTCTGCATGCTTCAATGGAAAATTTTTCAACTTTTTTCAAAATATTTCAAAAAGTATGAAACCTGCAGAAATTTGAAAAACTGGTTTGAAATGTCCAAACCGATACCATTCATTTGATATCCCACTCGGTGGGGTAGCCCACTTTTGAAAATTATTCATTTTTGACCATTTTTCAAAAAGTGTTATTTTTGATTTTAATTTATTTGGGAAACAAACAGCTTACTTAACTAAATTGGTTGTAACATATGGGTAACTTAAGCCTAACAGTTTCCGCTTATGGGTAAACAATATGTAATGTGTCCATAAAAACTTAAAATCTAGCAATGCTTAGAACTAAAAAACTAACGATTAAAACAAAACAATATTATGGATCGAAAACACTTAGTCATGTACATCACTCAATATTCATTACGGATGTAAGCGGGTTAACTACGAACCTTATTTGTGTTGGAAGAACACCAACGTTTACGAACCAAAGGTTCGTAGTTAACCCGCTTACATCCGTAATGAATTCGTCAAACTACGATAGTTTTTATAGTAAAATCACTCAATATATGTGTAAAGGCAAACTACCATCTAAAAAGAAGAAGACATGGCCGATCTGCGTTGTGAAAATTATGAAAATATCTAGATACAAAACTGAAAACTCCATTATAGAAAAAGGTGTTTGATGAAGAAACATTAATTGTCGTTTCTTTGTTTACAGGTAGGAGTGTTATAAATAAGTTAGTGTTTATTTGGTTTGTTCATTATTATCTAAGTGCATCACTTACAATAAAACCTTTGTTTACAGAGCAACCGCTAGTTTTTCATCAAATTACCTAATCTAAGGACAACCAATATATTATTATATGTATAAAAATATATGACATTATCGTACATTTAAGGCATTCAAACCAAGACCAGAGCAGAGTTAATCTGCAAAGAAAGACTTATTAATCTGGATTTTTATGCCATTTTGCCTTAAAGAGAATAAATCCATATTGTTACTATATTCCCTGTTGAAAATGTTACATGTGCGTGCAAAGAAAGAGTTTCTGCGGTAGTTAGTAGAGCACGGTGGGACATAGAGCTTCATAGCGTTTCGGCGACTGACAGCACGATGCGGAACTTGGATTTGAATCAGCGACAGAAGATCAAAATTTTACAGACTTCTCTATATTTTTCCTGTTATAGATCTAATAAACAATATTATCTATAAACGCTCTATACGTTTTAAATGGATCGCTCTGCAATCTTCGGAGATAGGGGTATATTCTCATGCAAGTGACATTGTGTCTTTTTTATCGATCCAGGGGACGGGTAGCTAGGTCGAGTACTTGTACTTGAAAAGAGCGTGCCAAGCCGCGGGCAGAAGTTACTAGTTCATCTTATTACCGGGTTCATAGATAAATAAGTTTCAATTTTATTTGTCCATGCTTGCATTTTCTTAATGAAAATATACGTACAAATTACATAATCATACAAGTATAGAGATTTATATAATGTAGAGAAGGGCCTGCGTGTGCGTAATCTTATCCATCAATGGTCCTTCTATTAGCGCCCTAAGACCATTAGCTAGGTTAGGTATCTATCTATGTGTTCTAAATAAACAGGGTGTTACAAGAGGTGTGGAACATCGATGACTAGGGAGTGGGGGACATCAGTAGGTACCTATCGATATAACCCGCATGTTCTGCAATATTCAACGGTCAAAAGTTATTTGGAGTTTAAAGTAAACTTTTCAACATGATGCTATGTACTAACCAAATGAAATTTTCAGGGTTTATTCTTCATGAAAGTTAGTAGTTTTTCAGATGAGTTGTAGAAAAAAATAATGTGTGAATTTTTTTTAGAAGCATAGATAGCTAATGTTAATGTTAGATATTGAACAAAAAGTCGACTGTAAAATTCTTATTTGGATTTATATAAAAATTATAATACTTAATTGTTAAAGGGGTACAAATGGTCCACTACTGAGCTTGTTTATAATAAAAAGACAGGGTGGCAGACCTAATAGTTTGGCTGCAATTTCGAAGTTCAGGCTGAAATCCTATTTTGACTTAAATTTGACCAAACTCCAAATAACTTTTGAACCGCTGAATATTGCAGAGCATACATGGGGGTTAAATCGATAGGTACGGTCCCCCACCCCCCAGCCACCGATGGTCCACCCCTCTAGTTACACCGTGTATACTTACTTAACTAACCATCCAATCAATTATCTTATTCTTAGAACCGACATCAAAGGGATAGACCTACATGAAGAAACACACTGTGTCAGAACAGACCCACTTTGTATGAGATGCCATAGTTGTCTCAATAGTTACTAGGATGCCTTAGATTCGAGAATAGTTTGTATGGAAAAGCCACTGATTGTAAACTAGTTAGTATGCTATTTATAACATGTAGTGCAGTTGCAGTGAGTGCAGTCAATGACCTGCGTGCATATTATCAGGATTCATCAATTATTGGGTACTTTTTGTCTGAGTGATGAGTTTTTTTTTATTTTTAGGGTAAGGTTCAATACATTCAACAACAAAAATGGATCTCAGAACGGTGCTCTAGTTTTATTTTGGTACGGAACCCCTTTGCGTATTTTCACTATCTAATTGGATTATAGTTTCTAATTCATTGATTATGATGATTGATGGATAAGTCAGTAGTGCTAATGAATGATGAATGACAAGTTTTCAGAGAAAAGTACCATCAGCTTTAGTGCTAAGGAAGTATAGATACTTCTTTTCTGAATTCAATTTTCACGTGTCTCTTTTATTCGATCGAAAAGCTCGCCGCTGATTTTTGGTGATAATGATAACCCAAATCTTACATTCTGTTATTTAGGACATTAATAAACGTATTCATATTCAGCACTGGCGAAATCGCAAAACCCGAATCACAAACGGTGTCCTCTAGCTTTAGTCACATAATTAATAGCTTTAAACTCTACCGACCGGTCCACTGAAGACGTATATACTTCCGCTAAAGAAATAACCGTCACTCACACGTCAATCACGTCTTCCGGGTTGTAGGTATCCTCTGGTTGGTAGCCATTGTCCTGGGCGAGTACCAGGAGAGCAGAAGTCAGCCGGAGGGCGCAAGCCAAGCCGAGAGGCGCGCGCATCGCGACTGATGCAAGCGCACTGCTCACCAAACTTTCGTAGCTTCGTAGATGTTTGTAGCTATATCGCTGTTACGTGCTTATGCCCTCAACTTTGGTCGTAGCAAGGCATTTGGATAAAAGTTTTATTCCTATGACAAGACATAGGACCTAGGCACTGCTTGCTAAGGGAACTTACGAGCCAGATGTATGAAAATGTTATAGTATTGTTTATTTATTTATGACAAAAGATTCGGCGATAGTTTTATTTTATCCAAAATTCGCCTTCGAGTATCATATACAAAATTCTTATGACCTTTAGCTGGCAGCCACGCTCCTGCGTAAGTACCAGGGGAGTAGAGCCCAGCAAGAGGCGACAACATCCGTTAAACCTCGGGTTGCACTCGGCACAGGAACGAGACGAATGCCAAACTGGAGTCTGTGAATATCAGTGATGGATGACTGATGTCATGATGATGATAACCACGCAGTTATACGTCCAATCCAGTGGCGTAGCTAGGCATAGCGGAGCCCCGTATCAAACCGGCCAATAGGCCCCTCTTCTTGTAGGCTTTATCTACGTCTTTATAACGTTTTTTAACCCAGGGTTGCTCAGCTGGTCAATTCAGATGTTTTCGTGAGTGTATTATTTTCGCCGCTCTTTTGTTTTGTTTTTTATTCGTAGTCAAAATGGCAATGAGCGGGGAAAACAGTCTGAGGGATACCCTCACGCATATACCTGAATTGACCAGCAAACTTGCATTGTCACCGACATCTACAAGGCAGAACCAGAATTCGTTTATTGAGAGGAATTTCTTGTAAATAATACACAGGATTAATGATTTTATCGGGTATTTATCGCTTGTCTTTTGTTATTTTCCCCACATTACGCGATTATTTATCGCGTAACGTACGTACCCGATGAAATCATTTATTATGTTAACAAATCGCGAAACATTAAAAGTTTTAATAAATACACAGGGCCGTAGGAATTATTGATGCGGCTAATTCGGCAGCTGCTACGCCCCTGGTCCAATTTGAGGTACACACAACAAACACACATACGTTTAATTAACGGTTATTATTACTGGGATATGATTGCAGCTTTGATGTTTAATGTGTTTGATTATGTATTTTCGGACGAGGTCACCTAATGAATGATGTATGCGAGAATTTTATGATCTCTATTTTGTTTGACTTTTTCACGCGTGCTTCGGCGCTCTGTGTTGATCAAGAATTAAACGAGCGTTAAACGGCGGTTGGCTAAAACTGTCAGAATATCAAGCACGTTTTTTAAAACTATTTTTTACTGGATGCAAAAATTCATCGTTAGACCGTCAGAAATAAAAGTTGACGGATGATTTTTCATTGTCGAACAGTTGGAGTGCTTTGGTATAGCTGGAAACAGTCCGAAAATAGCTGGTGGCCCTGTTTATATTTTTAGGCTCATTTCTATGCTTCTTTTGCAGTGACTCGGGCTTTTACCTGCTAGATTTGTAAAACTGCTGCTGCGTTCGAGAAGCTTCTTTATATCTTCTCGATACCGCAGAGCCTCAAGACGAAAGTCTGCAATGAATTTCAATAAATAATGCAGGACAACCCACATAGCATCATCTAGCCCCAAGCTAAGCAGAGCTTGTTTTATGGGTACTATAAGAGTGATATACATAATACAATAAATTTTGTAGATAGATATTTTTTATTATACATAGAAAATACCCAGAACACACGGTACAAATATTTGCAGATCGTACAAACATTTGTCCCAAGGCAGGAATCGTAACCGCAACCTTCTGCGTCGCAGGTGGACCTTCACCCGCCGTGCCACATCAGTCGACAATCAACTTTACCACCACCAATGATAAGTAGGTAAGTGTAAGATGAACTAGCCCACAGTGGTTAAGCGAGCTACGGAGAGAGCTATGCTAGGAGCTCCTCTACGTGATACAATCCGAAAAGTGGAAATCCGTGAAAGAACCAAAGAGAGCGACATGGCTTTCAGAATGTAGCAAGCAGAAATGACAGTCGGCAGGTCTATATCATGACAATTCGATTCTTTGCTCGCAGGTCCAATAACTGCTGGGGAGTTTAAGTTCTCGGGTGGCGACCCTGATCTCTCTACACTTGTAAGGCCTGATCAGGCCATTTTCCGCGCATCCGCCTGCTAGTGGGAGAAGTTTCGCCTTTTTACTCTCAGGTGTCAGAGGTTAATGTCAAACGGAGTGTTGGAAGAACACACACTCGATAGAACGCTAACGTTTAGCGCTCGCGGGATTTAGAAGCCGTGTCGTGCTTTCTTAAAATTTGCACCACCCCAACTCTTCCCGTGGGTGTCGTAACAGGCGACTAAGGGATATGTATACACCGGGGGCCAGCAACAGCGCCCCCTGCCGAACAATTCTGGCACTAAACTGCGATCCCCAACCCGCATGCCGAGCGTGGGAATTATGGGCACTACCCCCATGAGATAAAAGCCAATGGTGCTTATCAGGGGGAGGCCTGAGTCCAGCAGTGGACCAATATGGCTGTTGAGGTTGAGGGGTTTCCATGAGTGAAGTACCTTCACCACAGCTTAAGAACCCTAATTGTGGCGTCGTTTGTGGGAGGGCTATGTTCAACAGTAGACTTTTGTAGGCTGATATACAGGGTGGTTTTTTGAGAAGGGGGGTGATGGCCAAGTCCGAAACCACGAGAGTTAGAGAAAAGACGTGAAAGGAGTCATACTCTCGATTGATAAGAAATTTTTCTTCCTATTCGTGTACTTTTACACGAATAGGAAGAAAAATTTCTTATAGGAAGAAAAAAAATCTAAATTCGTTAAATTATAAATGAATTTATTGCTGTGTTACTAGGTGGTAATGTGTACAATATGCAAAATGAGAAAATATCAGGTTAATAAAAATAATGTAAATAAATAAATAATGCTGGACAATTCACACAGCATTATCTAGCCCCAAGCTAAGCAGAGCTTGTGTTACGGGTACTAGATAACTGAAATCCATAATACAATAAAATACACTACATGGATAGATATTTTTTGTTATAAAAACATCCAGATCACCCTGAACAGCAGATCTGCAGATCGTACAAACATTTGTCCCGTGGCGGGAATCGAACCCGCAACCTCCAAGTTTATCCCCTGGGGATCCAGAATCACCCCCTTTCGGCTAAGTACACCCTTTCCGTGGCACCCGGTATAAATACACAATTTAATGTTCCTGTTATAGTAGGTACTTGTATTTTCTCTGAATACCAGTCTCCATAGCACTGGTTTGTTTACGTTGCAGAGTTCTGAGTAATCACGACAGCCGGCAGCATCCTGTGCGATCAGTGATAAAACTGATTTTTATAAACTGTATCATGTTTAGTGCCTAGCTAGATACCATAATACCATGTAGGTCAACTACTAGTTGACCTACCTAATATATAGAATGGAGTTTTTGGACGGGGCAGTAAGGGCAGGTGCCTTAACCGTTGAATCTACATGAAAATGGTCATATGAAACTATTCATCCTTTTTAGAAAAAATATCAACTACATTCACAGATTTTCAAAATAATTTAAAGATTTCGAGAAAATGGGCGTTTTTCAGAAAAACTTTTTTGTTGCTAACCTATCCTGTTTCTTACACCTGAATAAAAAGTTCTTTGGAACTAAGATTAGAGTGCTAGAAAAAAAAGTAGTACCTATACAAAAACTTTTTCCATACATTTCAAACAAAATTCAATTTCATCCTCGGAAACTTAGTCAAAGAAAAATACGAAAAAAAAACAAACGATAAACTGATTATGTTGGTATGTAGTAATTTACAGTAATATGTACTTATTCACACTCTTATTTGTACACAATATTTACACTCTTATCTACATAATATTTACACAATATGTACCAATTTACAATCATAATCTACGATATGAGGTGCTCAAAATGTCAACCATTTTGATTAATCCATAAGTTGACTCGCTCTTGTACTGATCTCGTGGCCACCGATAATTTATTTGAATTTATCTCATACAAAATTGTGGTTAACGTGTCTTTAAGCACTTGCCCACTATCGTATCTCTTTTTGTATACTTGGTTTTTTAAATAGCCCCACAAAAAGAAATCAAGTAGTTTTTTCGGGTAGTAATATCCAGAAGTATTTATTCGTAGAAGTCACATAACAGTGTAGAAAGAGTTAGAGTTTGACATATCAATGAAAAAATATGTTTGAAAAAAATAAGAAAAAGTTGCTCGCAACTCAAATTTTCTATGCAACCAAGTATTTTTGCCATACAACCTACGGTTATATAAAGTTTTATTGAGTAACAAAACAATCTGATTTGAACTCCATACCAAATGCATGGGAAAACTTTTTGCGATTTCTGACTTTTGTAGTACCTACAAACCTTATGTGGTCTCAAAGAACTTTTTAATCAGTTTATGAAACAGGATCGATTGGATCCAAAAAAGTTTTTGTGAAAAACGTCCATTTTCTCAAAATTGTAACTTTTTTGAAAATCTATGAATGGGGATGATATTTTATCTAAAAAGGATGGGTAGTTTTCTAAGACCATTTTCATGTAGCTTCAACGGTTAAGGCACCTTACTGCTCCGTCCAAAAATGTCACCCTGTATAAAATGAAACGTTAAGTGCTTTTGTTTTGTTTTATTTGGGAAATAAACAGAACATTATACATAAAAATACAGAACTTAAATAAACATAAACCAAAATAATTTCCTCCATTAAGTTAACATATAAAACTAAATGAACAGAGCAATTTCAAAAAATAAAGTGTAAATACCTACAAAACATATTATAATTAATTAACCAATCTAAATAGAAAGAAAAAGATAATTACAACTTAATAATTGAATTACTGAGTCCTTGGCAACGCTTAATTTAACTTCTTTACGATACTTCGGCAACGACAGGTTAAATATATTAATATAAGTGTGTCCATTGATAAAGTGCAACCCCGAAAGGGGGTGAAACTAGATCAAAATTTATCAGCAAAAAAATAGAAAAAAAAATAAAAAAAAAATCGTTGTACTTTATTGATGAATTAAAATTTTTATTACTCACTAATGACTCTATTTAATAAAAAAATGATTTCTTCCAAAGTAGTGGGTCTATTTTGTTAAAATAAAAACCCTATTCATGTCAGATATGTGACGATGACGATAAAATAACAAATAACTCACAAACGTGTGGCTATCGTGACTTAAAGTTTAATTTTTGTATTAAAATTACTTTTTTTATGCTGTTTTTTTCCAATAATCTCCAAAAATCTTAAAATTAAGCCTGTAATACTAGATATTTTTATGACTTATTGTCTATCATAAAAGCTTTTAAATAAAAAAAAATATTTAACGTTCTGCGAGTTCGTTAGTATATAAAATTTATTTAGGTAATTAATAAGTCTGAATATTTAATAATTTTTCGATGATTTTTGATAGAGCTGTCAAAACCGAAATGGGTCTATAATTATTAACATCTTCTCCGCTTCCACTTTTAAAAACTGGTGTTATTATTGATTTCTTTAAAAGATTTGGAAAAACACCTAGATTGAAACAAAGGTTTACTAGGTGACAACTATTGGGGTTAGAATGTTCTTTGACATTTTAATGAATTTAGTTGGTATGCAATCCCATCTGGGTGCACTATCTGATTTTAGGCTTGAAATAACATTGGAAATTTCTTGATGTTCCGTATCAAGTAGCACAAGCGAGGATACATTATTGTCGGATCTTATTCTAGAGTAGAGGTGGTCGTTTTTACTATCATCGTTGTTGACCAACGATGTCAGTGTACGTTGTTCCCATCGGATGGCGGATAGGTGAACAACGGATGCCTGCGACATCGAGATGCCGAACCGAGTAATGCCGATCGCCACCGACAACAACCGAACGTCACACCGACATCGGAATAGCGTGGAGGTTAGTGGCGCGGCATCGGATGGCGAACAACGAAGTCAGCCGAGTAATGCCGATTGCCAAACCTAAGCAACGAACATCCATCCATACCTCACCGCCCGCATGCCTGCGTGTGTGTGAGCGAGAGGAGAGGATGCTAGAACATAGAACTGAACGTTTTATTATATCTAACTAGATATGGCATGAACCATGTACCAATGTTATTTATTATTAAAAAAAATACGATATCTAATTTTTTTATCAAATGTCTCGTTTTAATATAAGCATTATGGTATTTTAGATTTACCCTACTAGGTACTAGGAACCAAGTTAGATATTGAATTATTTGTATTTGTTCAAATTCTGTAATTTAGGACCTACCCGTCTAAAACGCTCATGTCACTTCCAGTAAGTTTCATATGCTCGTTATTCTTGCTTGTCGTTTGTTTGGATTTTTTTTCGAGGGAAGATTTCTTACAAAAAAATATTCCCTCGAGTAGGGACCTAATAGGTAGGTAGCTAGGTACCTACTAATTTAATTGGTTGGTTTGCTTTAGATAGGTTTAATAGGTCTAATAGGTAGGTAGGTAGGTAAGTACCTACTAATTTAATTGTTTGGTTTGCTTTATATAGGTTTAATAGGTCTAATAGGTAGGTAGGTTTAATAGGTCTAATAGGTAGGTAGGTAGGTACAGGTACCTACTAATTTAATTGTTTGGTTTGCCTTAGATAGGTTTAATAGGTCCAATAGGTAGGTAGGTAGGTACCTAGTAATTTACTTGTTTCGTTTGCTTTGGATAGGTTTAATAGGTCTAATAGGTAGGTAGGTAGGTACCTACTAATTTAATTGTTTGGTTTGCTTTAGATAGGTTTAATAGGTTTAATAGGTAGGTACTACCTACACCTACCTAAATTACTAGGTACCTAGTAATTTACTTGTTTGGTTTGCTTTGGATAGGTTTAATAGGTCTAATAGGTAGGTAGTAGGTACTTGTGTTCTTGTTTTGTTTTCAAAAAACGTTGTACGGGAACATTGATTGAATTGGCAACTGGTAATTGTCTAGTTATCTACTGCGACACCCTAGTGTCAGTGTTGTGTTAGCAACCCGGCCGACATCGTTGGCGGCAACATCGACACCCTAGTGTCAGTGTTGTGTTAGCAACCCGGCCGACATCGTTGGCGGCCACATCGTTGTTCACAACGGATGCCATTTTGATAAAAACGATGCGCATCGTTGTGGAAATTCAACGACAACGCCCATCTCTATTCTAGAGTAGGAGCTAGTAGGATTAACACCACCATTATTGGACATTGTTATATCTTCAGCTAATGTTTTACCTATGTTAGCAAAAAAATATTAATATAGTTGATCTAGTTGATAGATTGACGAGACGAGGGACATCATCATCATCAGGGTGAGTGCGGTTCGCGACGCGCCTGTACCGCGTCCCTGCGCGCACTGCGGGCATGTAGTGCGTATTGATATCGTATTGTAATTGAGGCATTTTGTATCATTATAAATGAATTGTTCGCAGAGAATATTAGGGTCATTAGTGTTAATAGGATTGTACAATTTTCTTTAGATAAGCTTTGCAATGCTTTTTCGTAGTTTATTGATATTTTAGGTTTTAAATATTTGTAACTTTTATGTTTAGCTAAGCACAGACAGACCATTAAGTGATCTGTGATAGAGGTTTGTGCTACAGCAACTGTGGCAGTAGATAAAGATAAAGATAAAGATAAAGATATTTATTTGCAGAAAACATGTGTATAAAAGATGACAAAAATATAGATGAAACAACATGCTTGACCGATTATGGTATGCAAATTAGGTAGAGAGATGGCATGCATTTAATCTATCCATGCAAAAATTTAACAACTATTTAAAATTTATCCTTTAAAAATTCGTCAAGACTATAATAACATTTTGTAATTAACATTTTTTTAAGTTTTAATTTAAACATTTGTATATTCATGTCTCTATATAGTCTAGGTAATTTATTATAGATTTTGGTAGCAACACCAACAATACTTTTCTGCATAAGTGTTGTTTTTACAGGGTGAGTTCTTAACCTAGTATTGTCCCGTCTGTTTCGACTAACAGAATCAGATAGCCGGGGGAACAGATGAGGATTGCCTTTTACAAAATTAGCTACTTCTAATATGTAAAGTGACGGAAGTGTCAGAATTTTGTGCTCAGAAAATAATGGTCTACAGCTATCGGTGATTTTTATTTTAAACATGGCTCTTATACATCTTTTTTGTAGCTTAAAAATAATGTCTTTATTGGTAGAGTTGCCCCAAAATATTAATCCATATCGTAGAACAGACTCTACCATACCGTAATATGCCGTCAATAAGGCATCCGTATTAACTGTTGATGACAGTTTATACAGGGCATATGCTAGACTACTAACACGCTTACTTAGACCTTCTAAATGTGTTTTCCAATTGAGGCTTTTGTCGATGATAAGTCCTAAGAATCGTGTAGTATCCACTTGATTAATTATATTGTTATTAAATCTTATATTCATGTCAGATGGGTTTTGGGATCTTTGGTCAAAATGCATAATCATTGTCTTATTTAAATTGATTTTTAAATTATTATTGTCAAGCCATTTTATAATTGATTCAATTGATTCATTTATGTCGGTTTCATAAGAATTAATGTCATTACAAGAAATTGTTATTGTGCTATCATCAGCGAATAATGTCATGGGATTATTTGTTGTTGTAGTATTAGTCTTATTAATTTTCAATATAATATGGTCTAAGCAATTACTCTCTCTTGTAGGTACACTATGTCCTGGTAATAGACAACATATTTAAATACAGTGTGTGTGTAGTTTAGTCTATTATTACGACTCTGATTATATTCTGTTAGTTTAGGTAAAATGTTTATATTTATGTCTCCTACTTATTGTAATAATCACGCAGCAAATATGTAAAATCAAATGATAATCTTAAAAAAAACAGTGAGTGAGTAATGAATCCCGATCATTGTATAATATAGTGTGATTACTGACACCATATTTTACTATTATTTTCTTACAAATGATATCTAATGTCATTCAAATATTTTTATCACAGTGTAATCAGGACTTTTTTACAGTAATTCTCTGTATAAAAACTAAGGTTTCAAAGGTACAACAGCCACATAAAAAGGTAAACATAAAATATTTTTCACAATAATCACATAGGTATACTACTTATATTATATCTATTACAATCATCTCTGTTTTTAGTTAAATAAAAAACTTTTTTTTATCACTTATTTCAATCAAATATCACTTATTGCAAATAGTTGTTAATGTCGTGGAATATTTGTTTTTTTTTCAGAGATTGTTGTAAAGTTATTGTGATAGATATTTTATGTTTACCTTTTATATAAGATGAATCCGAAGAAAGGGACAGTGCCATAAACACTCGCACGTAGCTGAGTGAAACAGATGATCGTGATTTCAGATTACTCACTGTTTTTTAAGATTATCATTTGATTTTACATATTTGCTGCGTGATTATTTTACAAAAAATGTTATTGACCATAAAGCAGAACTTGATTTGTTTTTCCGGCTTTTCCTATTTATACTCAATTATGTGAATAGTGAATAGTGAGATTTCTATATTTAAAAAGTCGATGGGGTGGTTTAGTTTAATCAAGCCAATGGGGTGAAAATTCCTATCCACCCCATTGATATATTCCCAACCACCCCATTGACTTGAGTAATGGGGTGGATGGTTTTTTTTTCCCATCCACCCCATTGATGGGGAAGTTAATGGGGTCGATGGGAATATTTCAAATTTTATGTTGTACGTTTTTATTGGATTAATAATATTCTAGATCTGTCTTTCCCAGGTAAAATAAACAATTGTTTATTTTTAATTTTAAAAATTCTGGTAAGAAATCAGAATTAAATAAATAGAGGCAAAAAATTACTAAAAACAATAAATGCCAACATATACCCTATAAAAAATTCTCAGTAATATTAAAAAAAAAATAAAAAAATAAAAATAAAATAAAATTTATTTCCAAAAATGGTTGATGGTTTACAGAGTAGGTACTTATATCTAAAATTAGATTCTATATTGTGTTAATTTAAATTACCAGTAAGTACATGATACTGTAACCGAAAACCTAGTGCTGACAATGCATCGTCTCCTCGCTCTTACTAAGTAAAGACTTGTGATAAGACGCGAGGGCTAACTCTACCTCGGCAGATCCAGGGAGTGCGGGTTTAGTATGTTTTTAGTAGTTGGTACATAGAAAAAAATAAAAATAATAATAATCAAGCAGAAAAAAAAAAAGGAAACAGTAAACTTAACTAAAAACTAGACAAAATAAGTAAAACAAAAGAAGATCAAGCCCTTAACAAATATTTTTGTGTATCTATAGTGGAGTTTGCGTAATTTGTGTTTTAAGAAGACTGCGTG
Organism: Eupithecia subumbrata; assembly: GCA_949316285.1. Classification (NCBI taxonomy): domain Eukaryota; kingdom Metazoa; phylum Arthropoda; class Insecta; order Lepidoptera; family Geometridae; genus Eupithecia; species Eupithecia subumbrata. Next base: position 687,129 of record OX438643.1, read on the forward strand.
CTGAATGAAAGTAGTTATATTTAAGATTTTGTATAATATTTGCGTGATGTGAATATGTATGTATGTAATGAATGCATGTATAAATATAATTAGGGTGATTTATGGAGATAAATTAAAAGATGTGGGTGTATTTCAACAAAACTAATGTTATTTATGAATGTATTTTAAGCATATTTTCGATATCTGAATAGTCACGACTCTGTAAGAACAAGTTAAGTTTCTTTTTCAATTCAGCATGACTAGTGTTCTGTAGAACAACTGTTTTGTTTATCCTATTATATAAAAATGCTCCTAAAAACAAGGAGTGTTTTTGAGCAAAACTGGTTTTACAATCTATTGTTCGATATGTGTTAGCTCTTCGTGTTGAGCTTTTCAAAAGAGAGTCATGGGTAGTAATAGTACTAGTATTTGCGCGAAGTCTAAGAATAGTTTGTTGTATGAAAAGTTTTCTGACAGTTAGGACCTGACAGTCGATATAGAGCTGAGACGTAGGATATCTATATGGGTAAGAATTTGCTACCTTTAAGACCGCTCTCTGCGCTCTCTCAAGCGGGAGCATATGCGTTTTAGAGGAACCACCCCAAGCCGTCACACAGTACATAAGTAGAGTTTGGCAAAGAGCAAAATAAGTTATCCTCAGTTGTTTTTTGGTAGCTGCATGTCTAATATTTTTGAACACTGCAATAAGTCGACGTATCCTTGAGGTAAGTAGGTTGATATGAGGCACATACGTCAATTGCGAGTCTATTGTTATACCTAGGTATTGTATGGTGTCACATCGTTCTAATCTAATACAATTGCAGTCTTTTTGAGGTTTTGAGTAGAGGCATTGCATCGTATGGGATCTAATTTCGTGGTTCGAGTTAGAGGCCTCGGGCACACCACTTTTCCGCAAAGAGAATACAAGATACTTTGTCTTTTCAGGGTTCAGTGTTAAGATATTCTGGTAGAGACAAGTAGAGACTTCATTAAAACCACGTTGAGCATTTTTAAAAACATTGTTCCACGTGTCACCCGAAAAAAGCAGAACCGTATCATCTGCAAATGTTATCAGTTTGCAGTCTTCCGGAGTAAGGTTGCAAATTTGATTAATGTATGTCAAGAATAGAGTCGGACCGAGTATGCTTCCTTGAGGAACACCGTATGTTACAGTTAACTCGGAACTAAGATGTTCACCAACTTTTACGCATTGCCTTCTATCACTGAGATAACTTTCAAATAGTTTAAGTTCGTTTCCATGTATTCCTAGTCCCTCCATCTTTCGTAACAGCAAAGGAATTGAAACCGTATCGAAAGCTTTGGCTAAGTCCAGAAAGATTCCTAAACATTTTGTCCCTTTATCTAAGCAGTTAACAATAAAATCATTTAGCTGAGATACGGCGTCAGCTGTTGACCTCCCTTTTCGAAAACCATATTGGTTTATAGAAAGCAGTTCGTACTTTTCCAGATAGTTAACTAGTCTGTTGTTAATGGCTCTCTCTAATATTTTAGAAAGTGTAGGCAGGATTGATATGGGCCTATAGTTGCTAACAGTAGTTTTATCGCCACTTTTGTAGATCGGGAGTATGACGGATTTTTTAAATGCTTTTGGAAAAGTAGAGGTCGAAAAACTTAGAGAGCAAATGTGAGTAAGAGGTTCGATTACCATCTCTATATTTTGTTTGAGAATCAATGCAGAGATTCCATCCCATCCAGTAGAGCAATCTGTTTTTAGAGACATTATAAGTGTTTGAATCTCTGAACAGTCAATATTAAATAACGCAAAGGAGTTACTACGTCTACTTTGATCATTCACAGCCGTGTCTGCTCTATATGTAAATTTTTCTGCCAATGTCTTTCCAACACTTACAAAATAATCATTTACATAGTTTACAGCTGAAGTAGGGCATTTGTCTTTTATTAAATCCAGAGGTAGTGCTTTATTTGGTTTGAAATTTGTGATGTGATTTATAATTTTCCAAGTCTTTTTAATGTCTGTGCCTGCTTTCTCAAATTCCGATTTCTCAAAAGCCTGTTTTAGTTTTCTAAGCAAGGAATTACAAAAGTTTCGATACCGTTTGTAAATATTTCTAAGTGTTTCGTCTTTAGGATACTTTCGTAGTTTACTATGTAAGTTGTCTCTGTGTCTCATGCATCGTATGAGTCCAGGAGTAATCCAAGGCTTAATGGGCGTTTTTCGGCGACACATTTTAATTTCCTGTGTGTTTCGATTTATAATCTTAGTAAGCAAGTCTATAAAGATATCTGTAGCAACATCACAACTAGTGCTGTTCATTACTGGACTGAAATCAGTGGCACTAAGATCGTTTTTGATTGCAGAGTAGTTAGGTTTTTTAATTATAGTTTTATTGATTTTATTGGTCGACTGTGAAAGAGCTAATATTATGGTATCATGATCTGTGACACTATTTTGAACAACTAGAGTCAGTGAACTTCGTACGGTCTTAGTAAAACAATGGTCCAGACAATTCGTTAGTCGCGTAGGATAGGTATGAGTGGGCAAAAGGCCATGGAATGCTAAAGCGTCCAGGTATTCCGACGAACGCTGTTCAGTTGCGTCGTCTAAGATGTTTATATTGATATCTCCTTTCATGATAATATTTTTAGATTTTGAAAACGACGTCAGTAGGGCTTCCAACGAAAGAGTAAAGTTTGCTAAGTTTTTGTAGGATGGTGATCTGTATATAGAAATAATGGGTAAGTTGTCCACTACAGTAACTAAGCAGTTAGCATCCGAAAATTTTGGCTCATAAGAACTAGCTTGAAGATTGCACTTGGCGTAGACCACTACACCATCATTTTGTAAGACATTATTTTTTGTGAAAAAGACGTTGTAACCATCTAGAAGAGGTTACAACGTCTTTTTCACGTCTTTTTCAATATTAATTACTTCATCTGCTATAACAATCAAAACAAATTCTTGTACACCCTGTAATGCTAATTATTTGGTTTCGGCTGTCAATTTATTCAAATATTTAAGTACTTTGTTCTACTTCGTGTTTTATGAATGAGTGTTTGAAAATGCATTGAACATTCAGGGTTTGGACCACGTGAGTACCCACATGATGAGAAATCATCATTTGAACTAGCTTCTATCTATTCAACGAGGTAGGTAAGTACTGGGTTCTAGAATTTAAGATATTTTATGTAAACCAAGACATGAAAACTACAGGAAAACTGATATCAATATCAGTAAATAACTAGATATCGGCAAGGTACAATGTTTCAATTGTAAATACCAACTAGTTCTAATTTATACATAGCTATTACAAAATTACAATCAATAGAAATCTATTGATTGTAATTTTGTAATAGCTATGTGGTGCCGGCTTATAATTTGCACCACTCAAACTCTTCCCGCGGGTGTCTAGAGAGGCGACTAAGAGATTTCTACCGGGGGCGGGCAGCAGCGCCCCCTGCAGAACAATTCTACCACCGAACTGCGATCCCCAACCCGCATGCCCAGTGTGGGGATTATGGGCATTACCCCTCATGAAATAAAAGCCAATAAGTCGCTTATCAGGGGGAGGCCTGCGTACAGCAGTGGACCAATACAGGCTGTTTAGGTTGAGGTAATTTTTTTGTCAATAAAGATTTCTAATTACTAATAACAAAAAACAACGTTTAACAACGCATAATTGATAATTGCACAAGCAGAGCGAAAAACGTTCAAATTTCAGTACGAAAATTGACAACAGACGAATGACAGCTTTCAAAACCAAAAATTGTTTCCATGTTCTGCGATTTTTCCGACGATATTTAATAAAATAGTGTCATAAAATACTTTCCAACAATAGGTATTTATTTGATTTTGTAATCCCTTTGTTTACAAAAACTATTTAGAATTCTAGAACCATGGAATGCCTAGGCATTTTGTGATGAAAGGTCTAGTTAGTGCTAAATTAAATTAAATAGTTAATTTATATCTCCGCTTTTGACATTCTGTTTTAAATTAAAACTAGGGTTATTTAAGGTTTTTGTTATTATTATAGTGCGTAAACCCTCACAATTTTTGGGATAGTAGTAAGTATTTGATTTCTTAGGATTTTTTAATTTAACATGCATGATTTACCTGAACTTGAAAAATATATTTGATACTAATCTATTTTAATTTAAATTCATTTTTTTTATTGTCATTTGCAATGCCCTCGATGCATATAATAATGTCTTAAGCTAACATGTTTATATGTACATGTGTGGTTTTAATTATATAAATAAAATAGTAAGTAGGTATAAGGTTGCAAGGAAATTTCCAGCATTAAATTTTCTGTTTCTACTCATTGTCATTTTCATCACAACAAAATCAACCAAATCTAAATTTTTATTGATACCATGTTGTTTGTTGGTCATAATAATGTTTTTACTATCGACTGACGTCCAGATAATGTCATTAATACTTATATTGGGCCCGTATGCAAGCTTGATCAGCAATGTGTTTAAAACACAAAAAGTTTTTAAATAGGTACCTACATGAACTTATTAATAGTTTTTTCCCGAGAAATATTGCTGCATGTTTATTGTAAAAAACTCGTTTATGGAAGTTGTCTTGCCTGATAAAACGAAACGAAGATTCCAATAAAAAAACAAGGAAGATACCAGCCTCACCCAAGAAATCCCCGCCGATCACTTTGGAATTCCCACTCAATAAAAAAACCAACACACAACCATAATTAACATTTTTACCGGTTAGAAAATATTGCTTATACATTCCGAATTGCACGTAGCGTAGCTATACGTTTTGGAAAATGGTTTTGCCAGGCGATTTTCAATCTTATTATCGCAACGCTACGTCACGGGGAAATCGCAGTCCTTTTCCACTTTTCTGTTCAGTTAGTGCTTATTCAGACTTCAGACGCGATCGTCCTCGCACAAATAAATAAAAAGTTGCCGAAAACTTAGAAAAACCAATAAATAAAACTTAGATATATGCGTCAAAAATAACAAAAAGCCGGTTAAATTTCCTAAAATGATTTTTCTAATTTTGATTAGTGTGTTATCGGTTGTGGTCGCCTCTAACCCTTGGGTACCAGGATATTATGACCTCGAAGATCTCAGAAGTTCCGAATACTATCAAAACGACCCATACGCCTCACAGTCAAATTTACCTGAAAACCAGAACAAGCTGGACTGGTTTCCTGAAGACGAAGCACCAGGAGTTAATGAGGTCATAGGAGCTCACAACGGGAGAGAGTATGCGAAGAGCTTCATGAACGAATGGACCGTTGAGGTGGATGGGTCAGAAGAGGTGGCACAACTGGTGGCTTTGGAGCTTGGATACGTTTATGGAGGCGAGGTGAGTGCCTAGTTATTAACCAACCTAAAACACTAACTTATAAGAAACTAGCTTCTGCCCGCGGCTTCGCACGTGTATTTTCGGAATAATAAGTAGCATATTATCTAAGTTAGGCTATGTTTAAAGTGTATGCCAAATTTTATATTGATCTGTTCAATAGTTATGGAACAAAAAAATCAAATTTCACAAACTTTAGGCCTTTTAATATTAGTCGGATAGGATAGACGATGTTCATGTAAGATTTATTTTCAAATTTTTCCTAAACGTTTTTCGCCTCGCTGCAGAGCAAAGGAAATATTATTGATAAACGTTTGTATAAACGGAAAACTCAACGGAAGTCCTATTAATAAAAAAAAATTGGGTAATTTTGCGAATGGGAAAATCGCTTGCAGTAAAATTCGATTTTCAGAAAGTTATCGCCACAATCTTTGTGCAACTATTGCTAGGAAGAAATCATACACTAACCTAAATTTTATTAAAAAAAATGTAGACTTATGTACGTATGCAAAAGAGTTTTCTGTCTTTGTAAGAATATAATTGCTTTCTATTTCTTTAGGTTTACCTTCTGCCATTAAAACTTTGTTCTTTGGTAAGTTTTTCAGCATCGATACACAATTTATTTATGACAAAGAAAATTACAATGAGCATTTTTGAAAACAAATTAAATGCAAATTAGAGCAAATTTGAGCTAACTGTAGACTGTTGCATGCAAACAATCTACAGGTAGCTCAACTGATCCATATCAATGCCAGTCGGGCAACAATAATTGCCTACACATACATATGCTCCCTTGGAGTCGAGACCCTAGGACCGTGGGGTACCGAGGCTCTTAGATTTTTTTTTTAATATGAGCGTCTAGTCGAGCGACCTGTGATCTGGCGCAGCGCATCAGCATTGCCATACAGCGGGGCAATGCAGCCAGCGTAGCGGGGACGCGACGACTGCTATTGATATGGATCAGTTGAGCTACCTGTAGATTGCTTGCAACAGTCTGCAGTTAGCTCTATTGTTTCAATTGTAAATATAAGATGTAATTTATTCAAATTATTTGATTGTAATTTTCTTTGTGGATAAAGCTTTTACCAATAATTAATAATACCATTCTGCAAGCAAATGCGTGAGAATTCACGGGCAGAAGCTACCAACAACTATAATCGTATTTCACAATCCATCTCAGGGAAAGCCAGAATGACAGGTGTCAGCCTGAGCTTGCTAGATGGCATCCAAAGACATAGTGCGATACAATATAGATTCGTACCTACTCGAGGTACGAATCTGATATGTGGTACAAAATAAATTCTTATTTTTTTTTAGTTTTTTTCCCACTACCTAACCCCACTTTAGGTTCACTACGAATATATTTCGAATTTAATTTAATTCATTAATTACTATAATTGTTATTATTTTTTTTATTCATTTGTATTGTTTTATGTTATTATTAGAATTGTTATTAATTATTTTAAAAATTACCAAATATTGTTCATTTTTCTATTAGTATTACCTATAAGATTGTGACTACTTGTTAAGATATTGAATAATTAAGTACTCTATCGCATTAGGTGTGCCTGTAAAATTCATTCAATTCATAGGTGTACGATACTTTTAATAAATAAATAAAAATAAATAAATTTTCGCATAGTTTGTGGTGTGGAGTCTCGTGGGTAATGGCGTCGGCGGCTGGGGTCGTCGGCGTGGTGGGGTTTCGAAGCGGTGAATGTGTATCACTCATACTTCTTTCGGCGGCTGGGGTCGTCGGCGTGGTGGGGTTTCGAAGCGGTGAATGTATCACTCATACTTCTTTCGGCGGCTGGGGTCGTCGGCGTGGTGGGGTTTCGAAGCGGTGAATGTGTATCACTCATACTTCTTTCGGCGGCTGGGGTCGTCGGCGTGGTGGGGTTTCGAAGCGGTGAATGTATCACTCATACTTCTTTCGGCGGCTGGGGTCGTCGGCGTCGTGGGGTTTCGAAGCGGTGAATGTATCACTCATACTTCTTTCGGCGGCTGGGGTCGTCGGCGTGGTGGGGTTTCGAAGCGGTGAATGTATCACTCATACTTCTTTTCAACCGACGAAAAACGGACGAGGTTCTCAAATCCACGCGTTTATTTTTTTTATGTATGACCACGCTTAACTTTTTACAGAGTAGTCCGATTTTGATAATTCTTTTTTTATTGGAAAGGGTTAAAAGTCAAGTTAGTGAAAACCCCGAAGTTAGTCCCATTTAAATTAAAAAAAAAACCCCTAGGGTGGGAAAATAGGCTTTTCAGTTTTTTCGGCGGTTTATTTTTGTTAAAAAGTTTGTATTTACAGTAAAGACTTTCGTAGTTTGCGACTTAATTATGAATGTAAGCGGGTTAATTACGAACCTAGTTTGTGGTGTTCTTTCAATACAAACTAGGGTCGTATATAACCCGCTTACATTCATCAGCATTTTGTTGATGAATAAAAACCTTCCAAAATAACTCAGAAGCAACGAAAATAGTATACTAATACATCTGGAGGGCTACTTTGAAAAACGAACGAAGTTCACGGATGATGACGTCGAAATTCAAATCGAAACTTTCGATTCGACGTCATCATCCGTGAGTAAACAACCACCAAATTGCTTTGAGCGCGTCACCAACCTCTTGTTTCGGATGTCTAAGAAATAAATGACAAAATCATTTTATAGTTTATCCGGGGATCTCAAGAGGCGCAATCAGGTCTCGACAGAGCCTACACATTTGCTCCCCTTGGAGTCGAGACCCTAGATCCGTGGGGTACCGAGCCTCTTCGGGTTGTAAAAAAATTATCTGAGGTCAAAGCGACGCGTGACCCGAGAGCTGGTGAGTATATCTGGCGCAACCCATCAGCATTGCCATACAGCGGGACAATGCAGCCAGCGTCTTAGAGACGCTTCCGACTGGTATTGATATGGATCAGTTGAGCTACCTGTAGATTGTTTGCAACAGTCTGCAGTTAGCTCAATTGTTTCAATTGTAAATACTAGTTCCAATTTATTTCTATTATTTGATTGTAATTTTCTTTTTATAGTCAGGCCATCGAAGGAACGGATTGGCCGACCTTCGATTTGTGAGTTCCGACATCATCCGTCAACTTCATTCGTTTTTCAAAGTAGACCTCCAGGGCTCAAATAAATAATTTAGTAGTTACCACATAACAACACAATAACTTTACAATTAATTAAGCCAAAAAATCTTAAAATCTATGCATATTTTGTCAGATGGTAGGTATTTACTTCGTCTTCCAAAATTCCAATGTAACTTGCTGGAATTCTACATTTTTATGTTTAACTAATTTATTACGTCTTAATTAGTACTCGGTTATTTAAGATAAACATTTTAATTAGGTCAGTTATATCTTCAGTAATATCTCAGATCTAGTTACCATGTTGCCAGTAACCTATTTATTTGGTTCCGTGCGCTTGACAGGTGTAGCCACCAATGCTTATCGATGCAAACTGTTATTGTCTGTGAGACTGTTAGCAATAATATTATTGGCAAAGAAGGTTGAGGGTTCGATTCCCGCGTCGTCGGGTCAAATGTTTGTATGATTTGCAGGTATTATTAGCTAGATCTGGTCTGGCCGAAATAGGGTGAATCTTTTGTTCTGCAATGAATTAATGAATGAACACTTATTGTTCTAGTAATTAACAAATATAAAAGTCTTTTTCTAAATGAGAATTAAACATAGTACAAAAGGCGACGTTATCGCTGAAACCTATTTCTCCCAGGCATCCTTGGGATGGAGAAAAAGATATAAGAAAAGAATAAGATCCGTCAAGTGCGAGAGTAACTCGCGCGCCGAGGGTTTCGAACGTTTGTCAACAAATATGTACCTACCAAAAGTACCGGTTAGAAACTTCGCAATTTAAATTTAAATTCATTTTCATTTTTCATTTATTTTCATTTATTTTTCTTTAAATCTGTACAGGCGCATGAAATGTATTATTATTTTAAATTTCAAGTTGATAGCTGCAGTAGTTGCTGAGTTATTATAAGGAGGGAAAAAAGGACAGACAAAGCAAGACCATAAGGGTTTCGAAACCGATCTTCGATCTTAGAAACCCTTAAAAAAGGGTTGATAGTGCACCGATAGTATATAACAGAACTTACCTATATAATACAATACTTTATTTACAATACAAAATTACCTATGCTATCTACGAACCTAGACACAAAAATATAAAAATAATAATAAACTAATACCTACAGTAGGTGCAAAGGAAACAATTATTATAAAAGCTATTATCCAATTAAGTTGCAATCACATCTAAAGTTACAGAAGAATAGAATAGAGTATGGAATAAATGAGTGCAGACAGGTGTAGAAAGGAAGTAATACTAAGTTTTCTACAATTTTGTCAAGAAGAAAGTTTTCTCTTAATATTCCCGCCAGCCATAATATTGTTCCTCGAATATTTATGACTATATACATATTTCATTTCCCAATAAACCCTCCGAAATTAGAATTTAATTAAAGCCCCAGAAAACCTGTTTCGTTTTGTCGCTCAATTTCGGGGCTAATTAATAAATAGCCTATTCTACCTTTACATTAAAATAGAGAGGAACCTCAGCGAAAACTAATTTATTTGAAAAAGCTTCTTATAATTCCAAATCAATTAGTTTCGACTGAGGTTCTTCTCTGAAGTGTTTTGTCTTAAAATTAAGCTTGTACTATGTAATTTTCATACTCCCCTTGTAGTCGAGACCCAAGGTCCGTGGGGTACCGAAGCTCTGCGGGTTTTTAAAAAATTATCAGAGCGTCTGGTCGAAGCGACGCGTGAGTATCTGGCGCAGCGCATCAGCATTGCCATACAGCAGCGGGGCAATGCAGCCAGCGTCTTGGGGACGCGACGACTGGTATTGACATGGATCAGTTGAGCTACCTGTAGATTGTTTGCAACAGTCTGCAATCAGCTCAATTGTTTCAATTGTAAATACCTACTAATTTTAATTGGTTTGATTGCAATTTTCTTCAATATCATGAACTATGAAATCAAATTAAAATTTTATTTTATTTTAAATAGTATAAAAACTTTTTTGATTTACTGCAATATAAAATACAAACTTAAGGAGCTCTTTGTCCTCATTCGTAGACGACCGATGTGACGCGGCGGGTAAAGGTCCGCCTACGTCGCAGGGGGTAGCGGGTTTGATTCCCACATCGGGACAAGTGTTTGTACGATCTATAGATATAGAGGTACCTAGTGGTCTTGGTGTTTTATATGTATATATTTTTATAATCAATAGGCCTTTGTTTGAGCATAATCAAATATTATAATAAAATATCTATCTATCTAAGTTATGATATCTAGTAATACAGAAATACAGAAATACAATTTATTCACAAAGGCAATTTACATGTCAATACTAATATTACCTACCCATAATACAAGCTTTGTATAAGTACCTTGGGGCTAGCCAGATGATGATGTGTGGATTACTCAAATAATTAGCTATAAGGCCTCTAAGAATTAGCAAGCTGAAGTGGCAGTGGACCGGCCATATCTCGTGAAGAACCGACCTCCGGCCAGGTGGGATGACGACCTGCGAAAGACTGCAGGCAGATGCTGGATGCGGCAAGCTGAAGACAGGGCGCTAGGATGCTCATTAGGGGAGGCCTATGTCCAGCAGTGGACTAACATAAGCTGATGATAATGATGCTGATTATTTATTCGTGGTATATATCATACAAACGTATATCACCAAAGTACATAATGAACTTTGGGCAATATTGACTCTAGATAATACCTAAATCAAAGCGATGACGCGACGAGTGGAGTGCCTCTCGAGATAGCGACTCCAGTTCTATTGCTCTTATCTACATCTGCCTGATAACAGGGATTTTGTTATTAATAAGCCCATCTAGATTTAATTGTCGCCAAGGTTAGAAAAACTTTTAAATCCATCATGGTTATTAACACTAAAGTTATTTATAACGGGATATGACGACCTCCGTGGCGCAGCGGGCGAAGGTCCGCCTGCGACGCAGGAGGTTGCGGGTTCGATTCCCGCCTCGGAATAAATTTGTGTACGATCTGCAGAAATTTGTTCCGTTGATCTGGGTGATTCCTATGTATAATAAAAAATATATATCTATGTAGTGTATTGTATTAAATTTATCAGTTATCTAGTACCCATAACACAAGCTCTGCTTAGCTTGGGGCTAGATAATGCTGTGTGAATTGTTCAGCATTATTTATTTATTTATTAACCATGATTTGAGTTTTGAGCTTTCCAATATTTCGGCTCAGTTTCACGTTCAGTTATCACGGAATAACTGAAAAAACTCAAAACTCAAATCATGGTAAATATCCCGTTATAAATGACTTTAGGGTTAGAAAAAAATCAGGAACTAACTTATGTAACAACTAATATAAGTAACATTTTATGTATAATCTAACATTTTAGCACAATTTTGCCATTGAAATTTGATTTGGTTAATACTTATCATTTATGTGATTAGCCGCGTGGCTTAGAATTTAGCACCTGCCTGTGTACATATAATTGTATGCATTTAGATTATATAGTAGTCAATGTAGGTAGGTCACAAATCAAATGTGTACCACTCCGTTAGCTGACGTGTGGACCAGCCTACGATACCATAGAGTGACTCTATGACTCCAGTGATGATGTCCTCCTAGCCGAATTTCGACCATGGCGGATAGTCTCATCGGAGACTTGCCAGATCCGCAAGACATATCATAGTGCACACGTGCAAACAAATGTGCACTCTCTATTCACTCACTCTAGTAGTCCGATGTGGCGGCAGACCGACGAGACCAGGGAGAGATCAAACGCAGGACCAACGGCTTAAAGTACTTTCCGAGGCACGGGGGAGTATAACACCGCCAACTTCCTGACCCCTGTGAAATGCTATTTCCTATATTAAATAAGAAATAGCATATACAAGCAATAAATATAAAAGTTCTTCTTCATTGTTTAATTGAATATTGTGTGAGGCTCTTTTGTTTGTGGAGCAGATGCCGAGCATCAGTTCATACGAGAACTTCTGGACCTGGAGTAACATATAGGCTGCTTTTGAACCCGGAAAAACGCCGCGATGTCGCGGACAGACGCAAGTTTAGAATACAATTGAGATCTAAAATTAGGAGAGAAATGACTCAACAAATTAGCTTTTGTAATACCTAGTGTTAGTTTTATTTTGTAACATACAATGTAGGCAGAGATGCGAAGTTGCTCTTTGTTGCCACCATGGTAGCCAAAAAGAGCAACTTCGCATCTCTGCTTAAAGTTTACAAAATAAAACATTTATAGAGGTATTAAAAATAGCACAAACTTCCCAATCGATTTTTGAAAATTCCTTAGTTTAACATAATTATAAGATAAAAAAGGTGGGAGCGCTGATTTGGATCGAGGTTGCGCCTTAAAGTTAAATAAAAAAGCTATTCAAAGATCCTTTTGGAAAGTTTTTAGATCTCAAGGTCCATAAAGCCAGATCACTGATGTAGTCTTCCACCAGATGACTCTATTTAAAGACAAATTGATTAAGTCCTCCGTTCCACCTATCGTCAACTAATGCAGATAAATGTCTTGGAAGCACCATTTGTCTTAGTTTACTTTAATCGCTTATTGCTTTCGTGTTAGTACATGGTACGTACGTATATAATACTAGCTTTTGCTGCTGGTTTCTTCAACTTTTTTTAGGTAGTAGACCTATCAAAAAAAAATTCGACGCCCTAGCGTGAGGGATTACGCACTATAATAACAGAAACCTTATGATTAAAGATTATTCTAAGCTGAAATTGATCGTAGATAATATTGTTTTGTTGATTGGAAGGGTAGGATTGATAATAAATAATACCTAGGTATAGTTCGCGTCATGTTAAAAGAACGCTGGCGGTAAGGTGCGCAGTAGGCGATTTATTTATAGGTCTATTTGGTGGTATGCAGTGGGGCGCGGGGCGGGCGGGTCACGCGCCGCATGCTTGCCGGTGCGCTATTGGTTTAAATTGGTTTAAATTGGCATAGTACTATCGTGCGCGAGTGTACCCATGCGGAACACACCCCTTCCACTTTTTTCCAGCGTTCTTTTTACGTGACGCGACCTATACCTACCTATTTATCTCATATTCTAAAAATCTAAAAATAAGTCTAGCAACACATTAAGATAAGGGACTGCTATGGAACTTGCACCTACCTGTATAATCTCAGCTCTTTCAGCTCTTTTCAGCTCTCTACCACTAACTGAACTTAGCCTAGTTCACTTTTAATTTTATGTTTTTGATGGACTATAATATTACCCCAAACACTTGAATATGATCTCTTCTTGAGGCTCTATTAATCATTTAAAATCTAAAGCATCAACAGTCTTCGCTAGAAAAAAATTCTATGGAATTAAATAAAAATAAAAACCGTCTTCATCCCGTCGTCGTCAGTAGAAAATACAATCTTTAAAGCCAACCTGGGCCCGTGCTATTAAAAACGAAATCGAAGTCTCTTATTAGTTTTCATGCAAACGCTAATCATACGCAAGCGACATAAGAGTTGGTTTTGCACGACAACGAAAACGAAACCTCGATTTTCCTTTAGCACTCTGACCTATTTTCATTTTCTTTCCAAGAAGTTCTGTGCAATCATCCGTTAAGGACTAACTTGTCGGCTCAATTCAGTTTCAATTAACTAGCAGTGGGTACTAATCTACTTGGACTTCGAAAAAGAATAGAAAAAACAGTGTGTTGTGTGGGTGTGCACGTCACAGCGATTTACAGTCGCTAATTGCTGCTTCAGAGAGTTTGTCGTGGCATTATGACGCAGGGGTTGTTATGGGATTTATGCGATAATTGGTTGGAAAGCTGTATGTTACGTTACCCCACTTTCATATGAAGATGTAAGATTTAAGATGTTCATATTATAATTTCGTAATCCAGGTTACCTACTTGCTTGATTATAACTTCGTGATAAACGTATCTGATTTATCTAATAGGGCTCGCTGAACAGCAAGACAATAAATAGTACCCTATAATTTTATATTAGGTCTATATGATCTTTTGATTTGTGAATAGTAGGTGTTTTAATAAAATTTTAAATCCATCATGCTTTTAACACTAAAGGATTTTCACATTGGAAATTGACTAACTAATTGGAAAGCTCAAAACTAAAATTATGGTAAATATCCCGTCGTAAATGACTATAACTGTTATTATAATGTTTAACTTTGACAAAGTTAATAATGAAAGCGCCATCTAACGAAAAATCGTGTAACACTATGAAACGTTCTCATACTAAAGCGGACAACGGTAAAGTTGCACAACATTTTTACCAAACCACAACGTAGTTCCAATTCCAATCAAATCAAAGGTGGCGCTGCACTGCCTGAAAAATTGTAACATTTACTGAAAAACTTGGGTTAGGTATTTTTTAATCAAAAATCATAATGTCTACAGCAAAACAGAAAACAAACGATTGCAAAACACACATTTTCGTTCGAAACATCTGAACATCTATCTGAAAATGATTATGAATTTCAGACGTCCGAATGCTAACTGTAGTTTCAGCGTCCTTTGTACTAGGCAAACATGAAGCGTTGGAGTAAGTTTTCAGCGGTTCAGCCAAATTCTTGCTGAAAGCCATCCCTCGTGTCTTTAGTTAGAATATGAAAAGTACCTATTTTTAGTTTGATACCAAGCATTTCTATTCTATACAAAGTGTCACATAACTTTATGACGTTCAATTCAGTACTTTTAACGGGCGTCAATGTTTGATTAATTGTTATTAATAAATTTATTACGAAAACAAATCTATTTAAGTATTTTAATTTTGTTTGTTTTATTAGGTTGGGCCTCCAGGCAGTCCTTGAAAAATTGTTTTAGAGCTTCCTAACAAAAAAATATGTCATTTCAATTTTATCCATTATCAAATTTATCGAGAATTCAAAAGGGGCTATCTGTTGCGAGAATCAACGTTATGGGGTGGTTAGGCGGGCGCGGGGGAGTCCATAAGCATCCCCCTGTACACATGTGTTGGGGCGCGCACATGTGAACACTTCCTTTAATCTTCTGTTTACCTGGTACAAATGTGCCACCAAAAACTCACATGATCATTTGTATGACACATGACATGAACGAACGAGTGACAGGATAACAAATCAAGCCCAATCAAGCCCTTGATTTGTTATCATAATTAGCCTCACATCATCGCATCGGCCTGTAATCTGTATGAACTCTACATACACCAAAGAGTTATATTTATTAGCTTCGGGGAAACACACATTTTTTGAATGAAAGGACTATCTCCCTTTTCTGAAAAACACAAACATTTTTGTAACATCAACTTCTTAGTGAATGGCTCAGCGTATGATTCGACACTCCACTCCGTGATTCAAGTGCCATAAACCTTTCTGAATTTTTGTTACTTTTCAATTTCAGTAATAGGTACCTTTTAACCTTGTTATTGATCGACGACGGGCCCATCTTTTGTTTTTAATTTATTTTAAATTAAGAATGTCACCCGATGTCATTTGTAGGCACGGGGCGGCGGCGGCACGCCGCACGTACGCGAGGGCATCCGCCCTAAACGGCATTATTAGGGTAATGTACCGCCCCGCCTACGTCCCATTGTTTTGGACGATTCATACTAGGGTAGGATAAGTTTGCAGGAGTTGCATGTCGACTAGTTCGGCAGTGTGTTAGGGTGCATTAAGGTGCACTTTCCTGTGATTACTGTGGTAATTGACCTCCCAATAATAATTCACTTACGTCAGCTTACATCGAATTTAATTTGATAGCACGATACCTATATGTATATTATCAACAGTTTTATGGTTTTTATTTTTTTGTTCACAGGTGGTCGGTTTCCCTCACATGTACAGATTTTTGAAATACGAACATGAGAAGCATCGACGAACCCCTAAAGAACACACATACAGGCTTATAAAGGATAGAAGGGTGAGCATTGACCTAATTTTCATGCCAAAAAATAAATCAGTGATGTCAATTCGCGACACCCTCACTGACCAAAACGCCAATACACTTTGCTAATACTATACACTAAACAGTTCAACAGCGAAATGTAGGTACCGTAAAATATGACACACAACAAAACAACCAAATCAACTTCATTCGAGAATCAGGAGATGGCGTTACTAGTAGTCTAAAAGCTGAAAAATGTAAACTCCTTAGATGTTCTGCTCGCCTGGTAATGTGCAAAAAGTTCGCGGAATGAGGAGACAAGCCTTCAGAAATTAGAAATGAGGAGAAAGCCTTCCGAAATGACAAACCTACAGAAAGGACAGACAGACAGTCCCGGTCTTTATCTTGAGCTTTCATTGGAGAAGAATTTTGCTGGTTTTAAGCGAGCGGCTTACGTTTCTAATATCAAAACCACAGGGACCAATAAATAATGCAATGATTGGAAAAAATGGAGACAAGAGACAAGCCTACAGAACTCACAAATGACACAAGTCTTCTCAAGAAATCTTACATGCAACGTTGAAATACAAACATGAGGCGCATTAAATGAATAAATAAATAATGCCGGACAATCCACGCAGCATCATCTTGCCCCAAGCTAAGCAAAGCTTGTGTTATGTTGTGATGAGTATTAGATGACTGATATACATAATACAATACATTTCATAGATAGATATTTTTTATTATACATAGAAAATACCCAGAACACCCGGAATAAATATTTTCAGATCGTAAAAACATTAATTTGTCCCAAGGCGGGAATCGAACCCGCAACCTCCTGCGTCGCAGGCGGACGTTCATCGGTCGTCATTGACGAACCCCTAGAGAACACACATACACGCAAATAAAGGAGCAGAATAAGCAATGAAGAGTAAATAAGCATTAAATTAATTGTTGATTTTCGTGCCAAAAAATAAACAGTAAAAAACTAAATAGTGATTCAATTCGCGATACCCACACTGCACTGTACAAAACGCCAAAACACCTTGCTATCACGATAGTAGCCGCAGAAAGAGTTCAGCAGCGCAGTCTACCGTAAAATTCAAAACCAAGTTAGCTTCATTCTAGAATCGAGAGATGGCGTTACTTGTCTAAATGCTGAGAAATGTTCTCACTCTTGCAATGTTCTGCTCGCCTGGTATGTACAAAAAGTTTGCTGAATGAGAAGACAAGCCTTCAGATGTCAGAAATGAGAAGCCTTCAGAAATGACTAATGTTCAGTCTATAATTTGAGCTTTGATCGTAGAAGAATTTTGCTAGTTTTGAGCGAGCTTCTAACATCAAACCGCGCAGGGGCCAAGTGCCAATGCTACGATAGGAAGAAATGGAGACAAGCCTTCAGAAATCGGAAATGACAAGCCTTTAGAAATGGCAGAACCCTCCCGGTCTTTATTTTAAGCTTAGCAAGCGGCGCCATTAAGAAAGAAGTTGAAATTATTTTAAGCTTTGACTTGCTAGTTTTGAGCGAGTGGCTTACGTTTTTATCATCAAATTAAGTAGGTAGCTCGGACGCTAATTGGACGAAATGCGTACCTACCTAATGTGAAATATTTTTCAGGTGCGATGGGTGGAACAGCTCTTCGCTAAATCCAGAGTAAAAAGAACTCCGATTCCAGACTCTGAACCGGAGCTGCATAGGGTTAAAAGGCTACAGCAGGAGAAAAGAAACAACATCGTCCATGGCGAAAGAAGTAATATGCGACAGCCGCTTTTCAACGACGAACTGTGGGGCCATGAGTGGTATTTGGTAAGTGGGTACAGTACAGGGTTAATGTGACTTTAGTATCAAATAAACAAAATTAAATAATGGTCAATCCACAGCCCCAAGCCACAGTACATAAATATATGTACTGTGCCCAAGCTCAGCAGAGCTTGTGATGTGATGACTGTTGTACTTTATACAATACATAGATAGATAGATTATTTTTTTCATACATAGAAAATATCCAAAACACCCGGAAGAAATATTTGCAAATCGTACAAACATTTGTCCCCAATTCCCCAAGCGTGAATCGAACCCAAGGAGGTTGCCTCCTGCGTTGGAGGCCACATCGGTCGTCAACTTCATTCGAGAATCGAGAGATGGCGTTACTTGTCCAAAAGCTGAGAAATGTTTAGTCCTTCATTGTTCTGCTCGCCTGGTAATGTACAAAAAGTTCGCGGACTGAGGAGACAAGCCTTCAGAGAAGACATGAGAAGACTTCAGAAACAACATAAACGTAAAGAAAGAAAATTATTTATTAGACACATAAACAAGCTTTTGTACAGAAATAAAAGATTACTGAGTACTATGAAGATAACTTGTAGTGTAGACAGACAAAACACAGGTGAACATTTTTTAAGTAGATATACTAAGACTACCGAAGCATTGTATTAGTACTCAATAGCCTGCTCAGCAAGCACACCAGCAGCGCGTGTGTGTAGGTTAGCTCTTTGGCGCGAGAAGTAATAATAACACAGCCGCAACATCGGTTAATACAATATTTGTCATAAAATCGGATTAAGTTTAATTTGGTCGGTTTGGTGGCTTATCTAATCTACCAATATTGTTCCAGCAAGACACCAGAACAGCCCCTAACCTACCTCGCCTAGACCTTAACGTCCTGCCGGTCTACCGCATGGGTTTCAACGGCAGCGGAGTCAGGGTATCCGTGCTTGATGATGGAATCGAACACAACCATACCGACTTGAGAGATAATTACGTAAGTTTATGAATTCCTAGTTGTAGTGCCTTCAGAGATTACATGATCCTAGTACCAAACTTATCAGACGTGTGCTCAAAATTCAAAATACATTTGCGCGATATACACATGTGTGAAGCGTCTCTGGAACCAGTTTCCTCTGCTAGTTGATTCAGATGTATTTGTGAGTGGATCACTCTTACATTTTTCGCCGCTGCGCTGTTCATTGGTTCATTTTATTTTTTATTCGTTATAAAAATGCAAATGCGTCGAAACGAACCGCGAAAATTGCATTAATGGTACACTCACATTATGTTCAATGAATTAAACTGCTGGTCGTAAAGAGTTGCTGATTTCAACATTTTGTAGGTAAGTTTCGTTGCCTGTATTTATTTCTCACTTTTCCATACCCTGCTCCCATCACCCTGCTTGAATTTTGCTTGTATAAAATATTATATACAAGTGCGCGTTGAAATCTTTTCCTTGCTACGGAGGCCTGCCGTATCATCGTAGCAAGCTCTACGCAGCTCTGCGAAAAGACATATGTATGTATTCTCGTTGATGAAGCTAGTGAGAGCGTAAGTAGAACATTAGAAAAATTAAAGGAAAGAAAAAGAACTAACCTTTATTTTAGAGAAAACCGCAACACGATACGATAGTTTCAGAGTAATCAGGAATTGATTTTAGTGTACGAAAGTACTAAAGTACGCTGTAAATGAAAATCTTATTATTATGGATTTGTAAAAATTTTGCTCATTTACCTGTAAACTTCCCGTTGGTCCCCATCGGGGACGAAGCGTGGGGACGAGCGAGAATAACCCGATTATTTCTCATTTTGCTGTAGACCTGGCCACGGTAGACTAGAGTTAGCATAGATTGACATAAGACCGATATAACACAATACCACTTGACTAGTATAGGTACAGCAATTAATTTATTATCATAATATTCTACAGAATATGTTTCTTCATGGAGGAGTGATGAGGTAGAGTAGGATAAAAAACATAATTATGAGGAAGGCGAAATAGCGCAATCCGCTACAAGTCATAAATCTTTGCAACTAATTGTATTGTACTAGTTAGATAACAATTAATAGTATGACAATTGCCCAAATGCCTCTCGCGCAAATGTCCTTCGTGCTTGGGTCCTGTGTCTTTTGTGTCTGAAACGCAAGTAGGTACCAGACCCCCCGTTTCAATGGATTATTCAATGGGCTTCTCTTTGTGATTATTGTATTCAACACAGTTGCTTGCTACATGCAACAAAGTACTCGTCCTACCTACGATACGAACTGAGTCAGGAATGAGCTCCTACAAATTCATGTGCGCCTAGTATTAATAAATCACTACATTCACTGGTTGCGGAAAAAGTTCGTTAAAATGCCGGGAGTCGGCAAAGGAGTAGGGGTTTGGCAGTTGTCTGCCAGTCAATGAATTCTCAGAATTCTGCCAGCCAGCAGCGTCTGGCTGGAGTCCAATAAAAATAGTATGTAGATCAGTGGTTTCATTCAACTCGCACAGCGCCAGCCATCTCGCTCTGACTTGTTAAAGTCTCGGAGGGACTCGAGGTTAAATGAACTTTATTGCGTTACCGCTAGAATCTCAAATGTATTTTTTACCAGCCCAGACAGACATGCTCGGACCTATCGACACGTGCTACGTGATTGGTTTGATGACGTCATTACGATTTACTGAACCCAAGTTTTTATGAAAGCCTAGTAACATTGAAGACTTGGTTGTCACTTTCCGAAGTAAACTGCCGTATCTCCGACATGTCACATCGACTAAAATGCCGTAAAGTGACTGACTGATTTTATTTATACATAATGTTTGGTATTGCAACCGACATAATTTTTTTAGGAGTTGAGGGGGTTATGGGCTACATTTCTCCGTTATACCAATGTCACAGTTCCTGGGATAAATTTTTTTCAAGTTTTTTTTTTATATCACCCAGAATCCCGCCTTTAAATCGTCATATTATGTTTTTTGTTTGTGGTTATAATGCCAGAAAATAACGTGAGCTATTCTTCAATGTATGTTCTAAACAAATTATTATATTACTAAGTACCTAGCTGCATTCTTTCTTACTTACTAACCGTTTTCCTATTACCCGTTTTCCCGTAGGAATGAAGCATTTTCCCGCCGTAAAAAGTAGCCTATGTTCATCAAGAATAATGTGGGCTTCTAATAGTAAAAGAATTTTTCAAATCGGTTCAGTAGTTTCGGAGCCTAATAAATACAAACTAAAAATATGGCTACTTTTTATCCCGAAAAAATCGTGCACGGCTGCGGGCAGTACCTAGTAATCAATAAGGGACTAAGATAGGGAGACCAAGCTACACTGTTAGGAGTAGTCTAGCTAGATAACGTAAGAAAAGAGTATAGTGAATTCTCAACGCACTTGCCTTAATATGCTTCCTTCACCCCTCTGAATGCCTGGTAGCTTCGCGGCCCATATGACGTCTCCGCGACATCAAGTCTCGGCCATTTTGTTCGTTCGGAACATTATTGCCACCGGGCGGCGGCGGCGGCGCGGCGCGGCGGCAGGGCGGCGGCGGCGGCGGCTAAGGCGGGGCGCGGTGCATCTCGTTTGCAAAATGAAAAAAACTTACTAAAGCAAGATATCTACTTTACACAATTATTTAGTTTCTTTGTAGATTTAAAGATATGAAACTTTCCCCAAATTTTATTATCTACGCAAAAAAATACAGAGCTTAAAAAAACAGATAAAATTAAAGCAACACAAGCTCTTTACGCTGTACAATAAGTAGTTTTTATCCAAAATTATGTAAGTAGGTATTTAAACTAAATTCTTCATCCAAAAGCTAAAGCATTGAAGTACTATTACTTGACAACTCACTGCCTAGTGCCTAATAGCTATGTTGTCGCTGGAAAAGTATCACACAAATTATTCAGCTAACTCCCAACTATTTATGTGTTCCTGGTATAAATAAATCACAGCACGCGTTAACGCGTTCATAGCGATCCGATCACGGTTGTTCGGTGTCTTCTTTGTACTTCGTCGTCATCATCGTCTTCAAGATATTCTGAACCCAAGTTATTATGAGAGCCTAGTAGCATCGAAGACGATTAGTTGTCACTTTCCGAAGTAAACTGCAGTATCTCCGACATGTCGTCCTATACTAAAAGACCGATAAGTGACATTTTGTACTAATTTGAGTTTTAGACAACACAAGTCTTTTAATTTTTCTCTAGAAACCCTTAACTGGTAATTTTATATCAATCGATATCCTGAGATGTGGAAACCATGTACCTTATCTATCTAGGAACACAGATACTCGTAATTTATTATTAGGCTCGTAGGTACCCAAAATTGTAGGTTTGTCACATAACGGCTTTTAAGAAATCTGATAAATAAAAGCGTAATAGGTACCATTTCCCCTCCACTACCACCTCGTCTCACCCCGCGCCAGACAAGGCCAGGATTCCTTGGCATCTGTTATTGCCTGGTAACTTCGCGGCCCATATGATGGCTCCGTGACGACATCTAGTTGAGGCCAAAGGCGGGCATCACTGTTCGTTCAGTGGCCGGACAGGCAGGACAAAGTATTGCCAGTAGATGGCATGATTTATCTACGATAAAAGCATAAAATAGACTGTACTATAATTTTAAAGAATAACATACGAATGTTTCGTATGCAACAAACAATACATGAAAAAGATGATAGTTAAATACTTTTATTTGTAGAAATTTATCAATCTCAATGTTTTGGAATAGGATGCAGAAATCAGTTGGGACAGCAACGATGGAGATCCGGATCCATCGCCCAGATACGCAAAGATCATGACCAACTCCCATGGAACCAGATGCGCTGGAGAGGTAAACCAATAAACAGTTATTTCATTTGCAATCATTGACATGAAAATTAAAATAACATTAACATAAGGTGTCAAATTTATAGTTAACAAAATCACGGGTAAGGTCACTTTACTCCGTGTAACGTCACACACGTGATGTGACGTTCTGAAACCAACTCTATGACATTAAGTTAAGACTGTTTTCTCAGATAGCAATGACGGCAAACAATATCAAATGTGGAGTGGGAGTCGCGTGGGGAGCGAAGGTGGGAGGAGTCAGGATGCTCGACGGGCGAATCACAGACCGCGTAGAAGGAGAGGCAATAGGTTTGTTCTCTCTTTCAGATTTAAATGACTCTTCGTGCTCTATGTGCGCCTGGTAGTTGCACCGCCAAGTTGGGGAAGCCGCTGTCGAGAGCATAAAAATCGCACACACCATTAATTTTGACACATTTTTTTTTAATTAAATTTAGGTTGCAAATATAACTTGAATTAAATTAAAGTAGCTGTTAGCTTCCTAAAAATCCATCATGTCTAGTTCAGCAGTTTGCTGATATCGCTGGTCGAACAGCATTATCTGCTCAAATTGACGAGCCACTTGACTTTGGTTCTGTCCAGCTTCGATTGGTGTAACCACTTGAGACGCTGCTTGCGGTGTGGTATCCATTTTCTTGTTTAGAGTGATGATGACATATTCGTTATAGGACCTTTCTGACTGGGAGTTTGTATGCAAATGATGTCATTTCAATCATCCCTTATCTTTTTAACCTGCTCAAAGTCCCACAAACCGAGCTACCTGAAACGAGCTAATTTAGGCCATTCTATTGTTAAGTTGCCATTGTTATGGTTTCGAAGGTCAAGGCTAGACATTATGGGTTTTTAGGAAGCTAACAGTGTGTACTTTAATTTAATTTAAGTTATAATTGCAACCAAACTTTAATTAAAAAAACATATGGGTCAAAATGAAAGATGAAAATGTAGGAAAAGGTATGTGGTGTGCGTTTCTATGCTCTCGAGGTAGTTTCTGTCCGCGGCTTCGAACGCGTTGTTTCTATAGAAACATTTAAAAGTTGTTTATAATTATATCCCATGGGAACTAATTTATGGGATAAGAAGTAGGCAAAACTTCAGCCCGATTCGTTCAGTAGTTTTGGCGTGAAGAGGTATACATCCAAACTTTCGCATATTAGTGTGAAGTAGTCTAGTTATTCTTATTTTGAATACTACAAAAGGTTTATACCTAGTTAAACCTTATAGTTATTTAATAATTATATAATTTTAACAAAAACTAGCGACCCGCCCGAGTGCAATGCTGATACTAAATATACTACAGAATCGGCTCCCCGAGCGGTACCGCTGCAACCGCTATGTCCCTGCATTTTAAAACTGTGATATCTTCGAAAAAATTGCTTTAAATTACATGCTGTAAAGGGCCATAATAATCTTTATTAAATGCACAATGTATTTAAAGTTCTTAATTGGATAAGGATTAATGCTGTATTGCTTAAAATCGCTTCGTTAATAAGCCATTATTTCTCGTAAAAAGTAAAGGATACAAAATGGTTATTGTGGGATAACCCTAAGAGATAGACGTATACCATCACGGACTTTTATGTAGACCTTTTTAAGATGTACAATACTGTAGTACATTATTTTGATCTATCTCGTAGGGTTCAGCCAGCGTTTGCAATGTAAGCGCAAAAATATGTGTTTATATACGACGTCACATTAGAAACCTCTAAAATTATCAGTGTTTCTCTACTATATTATGCATGTATTATACATATAAACATTCCTCTTAAATTACTCTATCTATTAAAAAAAACTATATACCTATAACGATATTCCGGGACGCGAACACACGCGAAGGACCATTTTAGTTCGTTCGAGTCAGATACGTTCGCCTCTATTGGTTTTAGATTGCCTTACTATCCGAGAGAATTCAAAATTCACTCTCCAATTTCTTTTTGAAAGCGTTAATGGAAAACGTTGTTCATGGTAGAAATTAAGAAGTACGAAATTGTACAAAATTCCATTCTAAAGACCTTTATTTACAAAGAAAATTACAATCAAATAATATAAATAAATAAGAACTAGTATTTACAATTGAAACAGTTGAGCTACCTGCAGACTTGCAAATAATCTATAGGTAGCTCAACTGTACCTAATACATATAATTTTAATTTTGAGTAGAATCCCTATCGTCTTGTTTTCAGCGTATGCAGCTGATAAAGTAGACATCTACAGCGCTTCTTGGGGGCCCAACGATGACGGACGTACCGTGGAAGGCCCAGGCCGACTTGCGCTTGAAGCTTTCAAGAAAGGGATTACCATTGTAAGTCATCTTTACTTCGATACCGATATGTTAGAAACATTTGCAAAACAACAAAATCGCACAAAGTGAATTTTAAATTTGCTCTTTTCTTTTGAGAGGCTTATACTTATAAATTCAGATGCATCGTGTGAAGATCGTGAGTGTATCACTCATACCTACTAATTTGCGCCGCTCGGCACTCATTGAGTTTGATTACGATGAAAAACAAAAGGAAATGAACCAATGAGAGCGGCGAAAATACTGATACACTCTTGTAAGTGTATCACTATTTTCTTTCGCCGCACCGCTATCATTTCAATATTGACGTCTGAATTGGCTAGCTTATGTTGGTACCACTTATTGTATTGTAGGTAATTTCTGGATCTACGTGTCAAATTTTGAAAATTCTTTCACTACTTATTAATTTATGTAGCAGAGAATACAGGTGCTACGTTAGTGTACCAAGATGATATAGATGATGTAAAGGTTACACATGAAGACTACAGAGGGCTCTTTATATAAACGTAGACCTGTGCAAATTTATTATTTCTAGAATAGGCTAACTTGTCCACTAGCGTAAATGTTAATGTCCCTTTTTTCCACATACGTACTACGTGTCAAAAAGGATAGTGTTACTTAAGTGTTTTTTTAAATAAATGTGATGATTTGTTTTCAGGGTCGAGGAGGAAAAGGTGCCATTTACGTTTGGGCCAACGGGAATGGCGGTGGACATGACGATAACTGTAACTGCGATGGGTATGTTGCATTCCAGAAAACATGAGCCCAATTTTGACTAATAAAAATCAAAAGAAAATAAACCAATGAAGGGCTATAATATTATGAGTGATACACTCACAAATTCATCTGAATGTAACAGCTGCTGGCTGGGCCAATGATGCTGTGTGAGAATATTACTGCGAACTCTACCTACTACCGCAGAATAACTATACATAATAACAATAACTATACATAATAGTACCTACTTCATACACTAATGTGTGAATTGTATCTAACTTAATTTAAGTTTTTTTTTGAAAATAAAAGATTTACCTGGTTCCTCATATTCGCCAGCTTTCGTAATCTGATCTTCTACTCCTCAGCTACTCCTCAAGTATCTACACGGTGTCCATCGGTTCTGCCTCGCAGCACGGCAAGTTTCCCTGGTACGGGGAGATCTGTTCATCCACGCTGGCGGTGGCGTACTCCTCTGGGGCTTATAAGGACCAGAAAATTGTGAGTTTCATTATTTAGGCTTAAATTTTTAGTTTAGCATTTTTTTGTGGTTCCTATGTATCCTACAAAGGAATCACAAAATAAATAGAACTTCTTATAAAAATAGAATATATAAATAGCTGTGGTACCGGCTTAGAATTTGCACCACCCCATCTGTTCCCGCGGGTGTCGTAAGAGGCGACTAAGGGATAGGGCAGCAGCGCTTCCTGCACCGAACTGCGATCCCAACCCGCATGCCCAGCGTGGGGATTATGGGCACTACCTCCCATGAGATAAAAGTCAAAGGCGCTTTTCAAGGGGAGGCCTGCGTCCAGCAAGTGGACCATTATAGGCTGTCGATAAATAAATAGAAAAGGGGGAGTCTATTTCACGATGGTAACGAGACGTGATCGCGACTTCTCCTTTTTCATAGTGATGGTTTAAAAATGTTGGTAGGGCTGTGTGTATAAACTATTGCCGCATAACAACAAATAAACTGAGGACTGTTCTGTCATTTCTGAAGGTTTTTCATTTGTTGGCTTTTCTCATTTCTGATTTCTGAAGGCTTGTCTCCTCATTCCGCGAACATTTTGTACCAGGCATTACCAGGCGAGCAGATCTTTGAAAGAGCTTTTAGATTAGACAAGTAACACCATCTCTCACACATCTTCACACACTTCGTCTGTATAGTTATTAGATATTTAGTAGTACATTATTGTGAAGTTGCGATAATAGAGCTATCAGTTTTATATCGGAAACTTATTTATCGGAATTTTTAAAGTTCACACATACTAATGCACTGACCGCAATTACTGTTGTTTCTAGGCGACGACCGACACCAGTGACTCTTGCACGCTGAAGCACACGGGGACCTCTGCCGCGGCGCCTCTTGCTGCTGGGATCTTGGCTTTGGCTTTGCAGGCTAAGTAAGTTAACGTCAGATAGGTATTTCTGTAGGTTTCTTTACCCCACATTTTTCCTGTAGGTGAGTTGGTATGGTAATATACATTTAATCGGCCAAATAGTCCTTTGACAATAAATAAATAAATAAATAATGCTGGACAATCCACACAGCACCATCTAGCCCCAAAGTAAGCTACTCAAAGCTTATGTTATGGGTACTAGATAAGATAACTGATGTATATTAATATTATATACATAGAATTTTTTTTACTATGCATGCATAGAAAACACCCAGACCAACAAACAATTTTCTGCAGATCGTACACAAATTTGATCCGAGGCGGGAATCGAACCCGCAACCTCTTGCGGCTATGTGATGCTATTTAATTTTCCAGCATTATTTATTTTTATTATTATTGATTTCAGCCCCCATCTAACTTGGCGTGACGTCCAGCATTTAATCGTTTGGACTTCGGATTTTGAACCACTTTCCGCTAATCCTGGATGGCAAGTGAACGGGTACGCTTTTTTATTTCCTTTTTGTAGAATTTAATTTAATGGATTAAAAACATGCTACATAATATAATATGTGCATTTTACAGGATTGGTCTCCATTTCGACATTCGCTTCGGTTTTGGACTCTTGAATGCAGGCAGTATAGTCAATGCAGCCCTAAACTGGACCACTGTGCCTTCCAAACATACTTGCCGATTCGAATCTCCTCTGTAAGTATGCGATCCTGGTACAACTGCGGCTCGTCCGCCACCCGTGACCGGCCCGGTCGCGGTTCATTCAACCGCAGAGTTCAACCACCGGTACACCACAGAATAAACAATAAAATCTATAGGATCTCACGACCACAGGGAGCCTTGTTTAACTTACTCTTGAAAATGTATGTCCTCCTAGTAAACCATTCGTTAACTTACTGCTAACGGGACGTCAAACGTCACGAAATAGCGCTACTCGCAGTTGAAACTACTATAGTTAGAGCTCTCATTAGTATGCATGCGGTTGCTAAGATAGCTTCTTTAATACTGGCTGGTTAAAAACGTAATTCTCTACCACTCGTGATCGAGAAACGCGAGAGAGCTAAAGGGCTGGTTAACAGTGCGACAGAGATGCGGAATGGAAAGTTAACGGGTGTAAGCGAGATATAAAACAAGGAATGTTATTAGAGCAAACGCGTTAATGTGCGAGTTGTTGTTTGTGATGAAACTATAATCACTCCAATAACAGTTTTAAATTTCAGTAGGTTATATGAAAAATAATTCGTAATAGTACATACAATTTTAGGTTTTGTTATTATTCTCTCTACCTCGCTGCCGTCTATTTTATTTTTTGTGGAAAACTTATAATAAATCTGCGCCACCTTGCGACGTTTTCCCGAACTATTTAGAAACGTGGCTAGGCTGAAAATATTTTGTTGGCGACGTGTTGGCGTTGTGTTGGCGGGACGAGGCAACTTTGAATCACAGAACAACTTTGAATGACCGCGATCTCCTTGAGTTTCATGTTCGCCTGGTACGCTCGAAGCTTCGTACGGGGCAGGTTTGATCAGCTAGCTGGCATGGCAGGGCAAGGCGATTGATAAAATACATAGTTTGATAGACACGTGTACGTTTTGTTATGTTCATTTACACTTCTACGAAATAAAATGAACGGTTACGAAGTCTAATAAACTCGTTTTTATTAATATATTATAGCACAACTCTCACTTTATTGCATTTTTATTCGTTTTCTACATCTTCATCTACCTACAGACCTACCTATTATACTAGGTAAAATTAGTTTGCGTTGTTTGATGAGTAAGGGCACGGTAATATACTAGGTAGGGGTACTCTCAGCCAAGTCTAATTTTGAAAATTCTTTCTAGCTAACATTATCCCTGAGTGAATTATGCTTTGTTTCATTCGGTTACCAAGCAAGCGAATCCGCGAGCAGTGGCTAGTGTTTATTGAGACAATACCTAGTTACAGTACCTCCCAGCGAATAAAATCAGCTGAGCTGCGTTTGTGGAAAGTAGAATAAATTATTTCGTTTGATAAGATTACGCAATCTTTTATTCTTAACCATGTCTTCTCCTCACAGTAAAGAAAACCTTATATCTTCACCTGGAAGCGTTGAAGTAGAGATAGCAGTGGACGGCTGTGCGGTCAACTTCTTGGAGCACGTGGAGGCAGTTGTCAACGTGAGGCACAGCCGCAGAGGCGCTTTAGAAATCTACCTCACTTCACCTCAAGGTTAGCCAGAACCAATCATCACACTTATATTATAAATGCGAAAGTTTGGATGTTTAGATGTATGTATGGATGTTTGTTACCACTTCAAAAAAGACTGAACCGATCGGGCTGAAATTTTGTTTAGATGTAGCTTGGAATCAAACATAGGCTTTTTATCCCACTAAACAGTTCCCATGGGATAGAAATAACCCTAAACGTTTCCGTATAAACTAGTATTTTAATACGTCAATGACGAGAACTAAAGTTTAAGCTTATTTCCACTAGTTCTGTACTTTACCTAGTTTTATACCTCAGTGACTTTGTCTCCCAGTGCTGGCCATGTACATACTCGTATGTAGGCCTCCCCATAAAGACACAAAGACAAAGACACTAGTGAAACTTATTTTTAATGAACCAAAAATCATTGTTCAATAAATCTCTTGGAATAAGCGCAAAACCTAAAAAAAATCTGAAAACGGTTCCTAATTCGAAGTAAAAACCGCGCATGCAACCGAATGCGCAGTGTGGGTTTTTACCCAAGCTTTTAAGTCGAGTTTTTTTACCCAATTGGTTAAAAAACTCGAAGTTTAATTCTGGAGGCTGCCATTTTGGGGAGCTCGTTTAAAACTTTTGCAAGTAAACCCCTTCCCTTGTAATAGATAGCAACGCGCCTTTAACGTCCTTCTTTTTCCTAACGCGACACAAAAATTAACTAAAGAAATTATTATGAACAGTCGAAAAAGAAAGAAAGGCGGCGCGATTAGTTAAAAAAAATCATTATTCAGCTACATTGACCAGCATTATTTATTGATTTGAACAGGGACGCGAGTGAACCTGCTGAGTGCCAGACCACGGGACGTGTCGCGGGCTGGCTTCGTGAACTGGCCGCTGATGTCCGTGGCCACTTGGGGCGAGAGCCCGCGGGGCGTTTGGACGCTCACCGTTCAGGACTTGGTAACTTCCTTTTTCTAGTCTTTGTGTGAGGCTGCTCTCCCGTTGTATCTGGATGAAACGTAGCTTATAGCATGTCGGGATATTGCAGCTCATGGTAATCTTTAAATTATAGACATTAAAAAATTGGACTAGTAGTTCCGCAGATTACCTCTAAAATCCAAACTTACGACTTTTAACTACAAATAATAATAGGTATACATGTACATGTTTACATGACAATGAAGTACCTATTATAGTTACTGCTGTAGGCGACCTCTAGGCGACAACGGCCGAACTACAAGGCTAACTTGTCAATAGAGGCGCAAACAGCGAAAAACTATGAAGCATGTAAAAACCTACCTAAGCGCTTCAATAAACATCCGTTAGATGTCGTTATAAAAAATCTAAAAACAATCGGAAGAAGCAAAAAGAGAATGGTATCCTGGATCGCGCAAACACTTGATTCAGTAACAACTGGCTATATACAACTATCCGACATCAACTGTAGGTCGAAAGACCACCAAGCTCAGTGGACCAGATGGGTCGGGCCCGGTTCAGAGGAGATCTCCTTCTGTTCCTCTTTGGGGGAAATCCACCTTCACCCCCAAACTGGTGACCTCCGTCGTGCCAGCCGTCGACTACCTCGGACGACTCCTGCCGAAACCCGACGACTGGATTCCTGAACACGATTCCTTCATCAAGTAGCGCAGCACTCCAGCCATCAATGAAGATCATCATCATCATCAGCAGCAGACATCTACCTTCGTCTCTTCTCTCTCCCTCAAGCTACCTTCCGGACCAGCAACTTCGCACCGCACCAGCATCATCCCTCAGCCTCCGCAGTTCCATCGCAGCCGCCCTGACTTCCTGGTTCTGCAGGCTTCTCCCCTCCTCGATAACGCTTCGTGGAGTTCCCTAGCGGCATCATCTGGGCATACAGTCTCGACCCACCGTAGACTCACCTGGAGCAACAACTGGCTATATACAACTATCCGACATCAACTGTCGGTCGAAAGACCACCGGGCTCAGTGGACCAGATGGGTCGGGCCCGGTTCAGAGGAGATCTCCTTCTGTTCCTCTTTGGGGGAAATCCACCTTCACCCCCAAAACTGCAATTTCTTTGTTTAGTTAAAACAATTTTTATTTATTTATTTTTATTCATCTTCCAATGTTCTGAACCCTGTCTACTGTCAAACGCATTCTTGCTTAGTTTGAATTCCACTGGCACTGTACTGTTTTATTATTGCATGTGTTTTTGGTAAATAGATTTTTTATTTTATATTATTTAATCAATTAGGGACATTTCTACCTAGGTAACCTAATGTACTTGTATTGTTTTTTTGGATGAATTGCCTATAGCACCGACAAACCCCCTATTTACAGTAGAAAAAATCAACCGAACAAATCTTCCACAGACCCCCGAAGATAACACAGGGAAAGTGGGCCCCATAACCCTCATCCTGCACGGCACCGCTGACATGCCGGTCCATATGCAGACGGGCCCCACCTGGTCCACCCTCCCCAGCTGGGTCGATACTCAAGATTATGAGGAGGTGGATCCCTCGGTGCTTACGGAAGTCGAGAACGAACTGCAGCGGATGAACCATAGGAATGAGTATTCACTGATCGGTATATAAGATAGAAATTGTTTAGTAGCAACTAGAACATCTAGTACAAGAATACAATAACAGGCAACAAGAAAACGTAAATGATCTTGCTTGAGCTTGAGTCACAAAACGATTCCTGTCTCAAAATTGTGTTGGTTTGGTACTGTACATATCCAGCGCTGGCGTTTCGCCTGAGTCGAACGTATGGTATTTAAATTTGTATTATATAGGTACTAGAAAAGCTTCATAGATAAAAATAAACCCATGTAGTGTGATCCTTTGCTGAGCATCGAAATAAGTGACCACTCAGTGATAGAAACTTGTATTGTAGGGAAAGAATTACCTATTCTGATGACTTAGCCAAAGCAACATAAGGACGGACGGAGACCAAACGTATTTGTTTTGATATAATATTTAAGCCACCTTAGCGAGTCAAGAAAGAAAAGTCTCGCCATGACTCGGCCAACGTCTTAATAATAATAGTAATAATAATAATAAATTCATTTATTTCAGACAACACAACAAAATCAATTGAGGTCCATATTATTCCTTAATGCCCTTTAAACATTCCCAATTCATTGTTTTTTCTTATTTAATCCGGCGAAAGCCAAAACGCTTTGAATATAGTTTGAGCAAATCCTTACGCATTTTGTTGCACTTGCCTTGTTTGTGCCTTGCATTCTTAATAATCCGAATTTGGTTTATAGTTCCTGTATACTTATTTAACTTGTTTTTTTTTTCATGTTTAATACGTCTTAGTTATAATTATAAGTAATTCTTCAGATTTTGTTACAATTGTTATATCATAGTATAATTTACGTTTATTAGAAGCACCATTTAAATTGTATATTCCATGTATATTCGATCTTACACAATCTTACGTTTAAATCTATGCAGCTTTTGCTGACTATGTTAATTAGATAGCTTAAGAAAATTTATGAAACACCGAAGTATTTAATATAGGTAAGTAGGTGATTAAGTAAACGATCTCCAGTTTTAAAACTATTTTATTGTAGAAACACTTATTACAACCGCTCTGTTGTAAAATGTACAAGTAGTTATATAGGAACATTATCAATAAAGGTATATAAAATACAGTTGCATTTTAATTTTTCAGAAACATTTCGCTAAGTCTGTAAATTTTTGAAATAAGATTTGCATTGAGGGGCTGTCTAGTATTAAAGAATGACCCAACGCCAGTCATTAAAAGTTGCATAACAAAATAGCAACAAACAAAACTTGTCGCATGCGCATGTTGCAACACTTCCTATAGAAAAATCCGATGGTAGCTAATGCCCTGGTAGGTGTTTCATAACACAGCGTTGAAGGCCTCAATGGCTTAATATGGTACGCCGAAACATTCCTTCCCCTCTAGAATAAGCAGGTCATCATCATCATCAGCCTATGGAGCCTATCAGCCTATGGATGGGGAGGCCTATGTCCACTGCTGGACATAGGCCTCCCCTAATGAGCGCCATAGCGTCCTGTCTTCAGAATAAGTAGGTAAAAGTCCCTAAATTCCCCAAATCTCAACTTCTCCGAATCTCCTTCCCTAAACTCTCCCACTTATTCGTCTTATCCTTAACCGTGAACCCTAGATTCCTCAACTCCTCAACAATATAATCAGTCCTATACTCATCAATCTTAGAGATCCACTCTTCAGTGGAGATAAAGTGCCTGCAGTACCCTCCATATTCTCTCGGAAGGTACTCAGGGTCGATGTGTTGGTGGAGCGAAGACATGTCGGAGCCGTGGAAGTACATGCGTTTGAAGACTGCAGCGGGAATGAACTGCTTGAAGAGATAGAAGATGGAGTTCAGGATCCAGCTGTAGTTAATGACGTGGAGGCCGTGCATCGTGAGTGGGAAGCCTACCTGGAATTTAACAAATAAGTTTGACCTTGCAAAATAAAACTTAAAAAAAGAGAAATAAGATTCCATAATTGTCAAGGATGGATTTGATTGACGACCTCCGTGGCGCAGCGGGCGAAGGTCCGCCTGCGACGCAGGAGGTTGCGGGTTCGATTCCCGCCTCGGAACAAATTTGTGTACGATCTGCAGAAATTTGTTTCGTTGGTCTGGGTGTTTTCTATGTATAATAAAAAAATATCTATCTATGTAGTGTATTGTATTAAGTATATCAGTTATCTAGTACCATAACACAAGCTCTGCTTATGTTATGGGTACTAGATATTCTGTGTGAATTGTCCAGCATTATTATTATTATTATTATTATGGATTGTAGGTTGGGTGGAATGGATGGAATGTTGGTACACATAATCTAGTTCCTTTTGTGTTAAAACCTATTGATATTCTGCAGCCTGATATAAAAAAAATATTGACTTTAACGCTTCCAGTCTCAGCTCGTCATATTGTCGCCTGGGTCTTCAAATAGTTAAATAACTTACCCCCATTAAATTGACGATCTGACTAGCAACAGTGGGCGTCAACTGGCTAACATGTCCAATGTTCAGCCCTTCCAGGTCTACTACTATGGTGACCCCCAGGATCTGGAGCTTCGGCTGCATGGAGGCTATCTCGTCCATCAGTAGAGCGCAACGCACCACGTCTTCTATGGGGACCACGTCGTTTTCCCATCGACCTGGAATAAGGTTACATAAAAAGTATGTTTGAACGCTCTGGTGAGTGACAGTTTTCGGGTGGATACCCCGATTTCAAAACGACACTGAATGAATGTGACCGACTGATGGACTGATGTCGATGGATGAAGGTGGCCCAGGACCGCTATTTGTGGCGACGTTTGGGGGAGGTCAGGCTTGTGTTCAGCAGTGGATGTTATACTAATTGAAATGATAATGAAGATATTCGTCAAAACGTATGTATCAAATTCATGCATATTTTGCAGGTTATTGATTTCGTTTTCCGCAAAACAGTAAGTTGTTTATTCAGAGATCAAGGATGGATCAAGGTCATACAGTTTTAGTTGTTATTGTATACCTATTTAAGGTCAATTTTTCTATTGCCGTCACTCGTTAGAAAGATAAACGGTTTGTATTGTACCAACGTATCAAACACAAAACTTACCAAACCTCATAAGTATGATCCTTCCATTGTTAGGACTCTCAGGGAGCACACCTCCATACACGTGTTTGACCTTCTGCAGCTCAAAGGCATCGCAATCGTATAGATATGCGTTTTTTTGTCGAAACTCTTCATAACGCACCATCTGCGGAGAAAAATGTTGTGTGTAGTAAGAGCCAAAGTACCTACCATGCACAATACACCCTCACCCTAAGATAGTAATTAGAATAGATGTTGATGTTGATGAAATGATTGTTGTGATTATACTACCTACCAATTAGAATTAGATGTATTGTCAGTCACCTAAGAGACCAATTTCATGTAACATCTAAAGCCCAACCGAACCGGACCACCGCTGTACACAGGCCTGCCGCTGATAAACGCCTAATTGTCTCTTTTCATATAGTGAGCCCTCATCATAATATGCCCTAATGGTGACGCTGCGAATAGGGGTTGGGATCGCAGTTCGGCGGTAGAATTGTTCTCAAGGAGGCACTGCAGCCCACCACCTGGTGGATATCCCTTAGTCGCCTTTTACGCCTCCCGCGGAAAGAGTTGGGGTGCACAAATTCGGCACCAAACGGCCGGCACCTTCATTTTTAATTACTCAACTCACCAATTTATGTGCCAACGCAGGAATAAACCTCCTACATCTCAGGAATTTGATCAGATACTCGTCGTCCATCCGACGGGGACAGCATTCACCTCTGTCTGCAAAATAGTTAGGAATTTTACTTCGGTGCCGTTGTATCATACTTTCTTTTTGTCTTTCATTCTCAAATTGGAAATCATTCAAACCATTCTAATAAAACTTGAACACAAGCTTTGCTAACGTTGGGGCTAGCAAGATGCTGATGACGATCATAATCAATGCAAGCTTAAAAATCCCTTTTAAATGTTCTTTAATGGTAGGTAGCATTGGCCGCCAAAAATTGAGCAACATCGTTGTAACCACTTTCATCATCATCTTACCCAAAATCATCTGACGCAGCTCCTGGACCACCTTATGCCTAGTTTCAAAGACCTCATTGCAGTTCTTCTGGGCATACTCCTCAAACTCAGGGTCTTCGAACCGACTGACCTCGGCTTGGAAGGCTATTTCTATGAACGGCATTGTGCATGGTCATATGCCTTCTGTGGTCTACACTCTCTGTTTGGTTTGTTACTTGATTATCTTATTGCTTGTTCTGCAAAATAAATCAATTTATGCTATAAAGGCACAATTTTTTTGATGGACAAACCTAATCGCACTCCTAGTTTTAGATGCCTTTAGCCGATATATACAAAAACCTGATATACTTTCACTTCAACATCGTTATAAAACAAAAGGAGTGTGACGACATTGTTTGTAAGTTTGATAATTTCGTATTCTTTTCTTAAAATAAGATACTACCTTCTGGTCGCGGCTTCGCACGCGTTTCGATTATTCCCGGTCCAGGAACTTGATTATTCCCGGTCCAGGAACTTGATTATTCCCGGTCCAGGAACTTCATGCTTGCCAAATTTTTGCATGATCTGTTCAGTAGTTTTTACATTTTTGTGAGAAACACAAGTAATTTCTTCACATAGCAACTTCCAAAAATTTTACTAAATGTGTATAATATACCTTCTATCAACGAAATATAAATAAATGATGCTTGACAATCCAAACATATAATACGCCATAAAACTTCATAATTACAGATATACCTCTATCAGCTTTTCTCAGCAAATATTTCATTACCACACTACACTACGCAACCAAGGTGAACTAATGTGAATATTTATATTTTAATGTGTAATTTACGAAATATGATAAGCAAACACATTATTTATCACCAATTCAATAGAGAGGCCAACTGTATTCGCCGATCACCAAGTAACGAACGACTTAGCTAAAGACCGGTTGCTTGACCCACATTTAATGGTGAAAATAAAAACATCGAGTAAAAGTTTTATAAGAACACTTTCGGCCAGAGAGATTTAACCACGGTAGTGTGCGGTTTTTTGTCGAAGACATTTTAGGTGAAAGCGCCATAGCCTATTACGATTATAGCTCACAAATCTCACAATAGGGTTAGTTTTTAGGAGCTGTCTTTTGTTTTTTCATGCAGTTATCCAGGTCGTCATATTTATCCAGTCCGCCAGTAGGTAATTAATAAAAAAAAACAAAAAAAGGATCGCGGCAGCTTCTATCAATTTACTAGGTTTTATAGTAGGTATTGTATGGTACCTAGCGTTTTGGCAGATAAAAGTACCATCATAATCCATCAATCACCCATTAGTATACCTATCCAGTTTCACGAAACATTAATGCTTATTGTGTGGTCTCATGATAGGTACTGCGCAGTATCATGCATGAGACCACACAATAAACATCGATTTCTATGCAAACAGAAGCTTCACCAGGCTTCACTCTATTTGTACACTAGACTAGATTAAAGATACGAGCTACTTAAGTTACACTTACCCAATCCCCTTCAACTAGACGCCGGTAAGCACAACCGCAGATCCACTAAACTACTTTGTAAGCACTCCTGCACTATCACTTCACTTGAAATGTGTCGTTACTTCCAATTTCCTACCTCTTGCCTACCTCACCTGTTTTACTTCCGATGGTTTATTTTTTTTATTTTTAAAAGCGATTGGAACAATGCGTGTGTATTGGTGAACGGTCGTGTGTCAAGTCTTGTGTAGTCTCGAGAAGGCTCCGTTCTCCTCAGTACTTAGGTACCTAATTATCAACGTACAGCTGCTCAGATAGCGGCTGAATTACATTGGTCACCAGGTGCAAGTGCGTTTATAGGGTTTCGTACCCGAAGGGTGAAAATGGGAGCCTATTACTAGGGCCATCTTTCTGTCCGTTTGTCAGTTG
The DNA here is from genome assembly GCA_949316285.1 of Eupithecia subumbrata. Taxonomy (NCBI): domain Eukaryota; kingdom Metazoa; phylum Arthropoda; class Insecta; order Lepidoptera; family Geometridae; genus Eupithecia; species Eupithecia subumbrata. The sequence goes on from OX438643.1 coordinate 724,935, forward strand.
GCTGTATGTCGCAACCGAAAACCGAACCGCAAAAGACAGATAGTTGAAATTTTCACAGAGTGCGTATTTCATGCTATAACAATAAATAAAATCAATATTAAAATTATAAGGAAAAACGTGATATTTTGGCAATTTTTGCTCTACGTTTGTCAAGGCGACAAGCCTTTGTGACAAGGCTGTATCTCTTGAAGCGTAATATGTAGACATTTGTTATTTAAAAATTTTAATTCATCATGGTTATATAAACTGAAGTAATTTACGAATAATTTGACGACCTCCGTGGCGCAGCGGGCGAAGGTCCGCCTGCGACGCTTGAGGTGATTCGGGTTCGATTCCCGCCTCGGAACAAATTTGTGTACGATCTGCAGAAATTTGTTCCGTTGGTCTGGGTGTTTTCTATGTATAATAAAAATATCTTTCTATGTAGTGTATTGTATTAAATATATCAGTTATCAAGTACCCATAACACAAGCTCTGCTTAGCTTGGGGCTAGATAATGCTGTGTGAATTGTCCAGCATTATTTATTTATATTTTTTACAACGGGATATTTACCATGATTTGAGTTTTGAGTTTTATGCCGCATGATCATTGAATAACAGTTATTCCGTGATCATTCATGCATGACGCATGAAACTGTGTCAAAATATTGGAAAACTGAAAACTCAAATCATGGTAAATATCCCGTTGTAAATAAATTTAGTTTATATTTATATGTGTCATTATTTATACTTATATGTATATTTGTTGTTATAGCGGCAATACTTAGTTAACTAAGTATGCTATAGATAGGTAACAACAAATTTAGGTAGAACAGTCCCCAGTAGTGTTCTGTCATTCTGAAGGCCTCTAAATTCTGAAGGCTTGTCTCCCCATTCAGCCAACTTTTTGTACATTACCAGGCGACCAGAACATTGAAGGAGTGAGAACATTTCTCAGCTTGTACACAAGTAACGCCATCTCTCGATTCTCGAATGAAGTTAACTTGGTTCGTCAGGATCAAATAGCAGCCGCGGCTCAGTCCAGTCACCTGCTATTGCTACAAACTCATCAAATGGGATCATAATGGGATGGTATGAAACCTTTTCGAACTGAAATAAAAGCGCTTGTACGTTTGCTGTGACAAGGTTCCATTTCATTTTGACCTGATGTAGATTGTATTAGAAATGTGTCGCAAAATATTTACTTTAACAAGGTTCCGTCATATTCTGTTCCCGGGAATTTTATTTTTGTACAGTTTATACCAGCAGATGCTGGATGCTGCGGTAAGCTGAAGATGCCTAAAAGGATCTCGCTCTCGCAAACTCGCTGCTAGCTCTTCAAGACAAGAGTGAATAGGTGTATTGAGACCTTCGTGATACATACACGAACATACTCGTAATACCAACAGGTCAAATTGTGGTCAAACAAAAAATAACATCTATTCCCATAAAAATACGCATATAAGGAAAGAAAGAAGGTTTCCATAAAAACTATAGCAATTAGATGAATTCATTATGATTAATACTTTTTAATAAAATTAATATATACTTAAGTCACTCTCTTATTTTGTTTCTTGTTTGTTTATAATTTTGTTTGTGTTTCGATATTGTTTGATTCATACGGATGTGTTTTCTTAGCCGTTCCGCAAGTGCGGATTTACGCCTATGCTGCGTTTCAGATCGGGTTTGCGGAAAAAAAATATGGTGTGATTTCAGAAGTCCAAGTGTGGGATGGGGTTTAACGTTTTAACCAAGATTCTTAGTTAACGCGCTTACATTCATATCAAGCCAGCACACCTATTATGTAAATCCAGCTGTGGACAAGCATAAGCTGATGATGATGATGATGATGGCGATGAATGTAAGCCAGCCGTTAAAGCTGCTTAAATTAAGGTTGTTAACCTGCAGATACCGGCAGGCGTGCTGCGCACACGCACACGCGAGAGTCAAGGCGCAAATAAAACATAGCCTTCACAATGCTTCTTGAAGGGTTTTGTTACAAACATAACCCACACCACCATCACACTCACAGACATGAGTTCTTCGAGGTGGTATCTTTATGGCAAAAAAGATAAGATTCAATTTCACTTGTTTGGTATTTCATGTAGGTAAGCGATATCCGTGTCGTTAGGTATTGTGGCATTGTACAAAATATATTATGTAAACTCATGATAACTAGGTAGGTACAGGTACCTCTATTACAGAAAAGTGGAAGTCTTTAGAGTAGAGAGAGGAGCACAAGCACATATGAGGCTTTAATTCAAGGAAACGCTGAAAAAAAATCCGAAATAAGGATATAGCAATACAGGCTTACCTATTTTATTTTATTCTTACAAGAATAAAACAGTTTTGGAAACTTAGAGATTTATTTATTTGTAAGTCGAAGGACAAGCTGGCAAAAAAAGAGAAACAAAGATTGAAACAACAAGTTACCTATGTCAAGTTCAGCAAGACCATTGAACTACAATTACTACTTACAACTCACTGAGCAAGACAGACTTATTTTATTTGATTTTTATAAAAATATAAAACAATTTGAGTCATTTAGTAGAGAAACCCGCTGAACCGCCTTTTTTGCGGGCTAGCTGCGTCGATGTTCCATCCATCTACTTACAATAAGAGAGAATTCGATCATACTGGTTCAGGGTTCCATTAGTAATACCTATTAAAAGAGTTCCTATCCTTATTTCTGTTATTTATTTCTGGTATTTAAGTTTATTGTTCGGTTATTTGTTTTTTTTTGTCCGTTGATTTCTTCGTTAGTTATGGACCGATTTGGATGATTCTATTGCAGTTTTATGCAGTGTAAAGGACGATTGCGAGGTGATCCAAAAAAAAATGAGGGAAAATATTTATCTAGCAAAACTTAAAAAAAAACAGTTAAGTACAAACGAAGGGATCGATATTTAGTTTTTTAAAAACAATCAAATTATATTATAGAAGAGTTAAGGTACCTAACCTTAGTACTTATATCTAAAATAATAATTTTAGATATAAGTCCTAACCTTAACAAAAAATATAATAAAAATTATAATAATATAATATAATAATTTAAAAAAAAGCATGCAGTTCACTCCAGTCAGGCTTCGATTGTTACATTGTCGAGGGGAAAAGGAGGTAGACCGTGTGAATGCAAGTGCAAGCTATTGTGATCGGAACAACCTTGAAGTAGAGTTGAACCCAAGGCTGTATTTAGATTGCTGTCAGACGAATGGGTTCAAATCACGTTAAAGACAGATTAGAGACGACAGTTTTTTTTTAATATAAGTTTGGGAAACCAAAAAACTTTTGTATACCTACTGTCACCCCAATTGGGGAAAATATCGCCTCCAAAAGGTTTTTGATTTATTCTGAAGACTGCCATCTAACGACTTTTTCGAGAACCTCTTAAAAGCTTACTAAGCTCTTTCGCTTTGACAAAGCTCTGTCGCGATGAACTGAAAGTAAAGTAGCAAATAATATGGTTCAGTTGGTGCCCGCTAGATGTCGCTCTACGTAAAACTGTGTTGTAGGAACGTCGTCGTATCACAGTTTGGGTTAATTTTACCATCATAAGGTTTGGTTAGCTAGCTTGTAGGTATGTCAGCATGATATAAACTTGAGTTGATACTAGGAAAAGATTTCAAGATTTTTCTCAGAATAGGATTCGGACAAGTAGGACAAAAAAGACATTAGACAAGATATTAAAACATTTTAATGTGCAAAGCTAAGAGTAATATAATCTTATAATTAAGAGTACAAAAACACTTCTTTAACTGTCAGTCAGTTGGCAAGACTACATTTTATTAAAGTCTTTCTTTTAGACGGATTATTCCTTGAGCATCACATTTTGAGTAGGTACCTAACTTATCAGTTCCCACACATTTTCCCTTTTGAGAATAGTCCACACTCCACACTGTTGTATAACTATATTATCATTATCATATCACAATTTCATGTTCCTTTGAGCTTTGTTTTCCATTGAAGATAACTTAAATTTTTTAATTTTATTAAAATCAAAAATTGCGCGAGTTCACTACTTTGTGAACACGATTACCAAGTCATTTTATACTGGATGGACCACACCTGCCTACGAAATATTAAACCTATACTTCAGCCAAATACGATTTGGAAATGTTACTAAACTAACCGTCCATATTGAACTTAAAATTAACTCTGTTGCCGTGTATTTAGTTAATTCGCAATTTACATTCCTCGTCGATTTGAGATATTCTTCAGTAAGTACTGCTAAAGATGGTAGATGACCAAGGCGAAAATAAACATAGAGAGGTCTAATGCCCTGTAGTGGGCCAGCAAGAGCTGATGATGATGGTGGATGGGTCAATCAGCGTAGTACCCCAGGGTCCGCATATCCTCGTCAAACCCCTTGTTCTTGTACTGCCTTATCTTGGTGAGCCAGGTCTCCAGTGAAGTCTCATCCTGGGAGCCACCGTACCTTCGCGGTAGACATTCAGGATCAATGTGCCTGAAAATAAAGTTTTTCTTCAAAATTCGCCAGACTAACCTAGGAGACCAGTAAATAAAAGGTAATATATAAATATTACCATTCTTCTTCTTCTTCTTTCTTCTTTCTAGCCTTTGTCGACCAATAAATATTATAATAAATATTACCATAAATTTAAAAAATATTGTATGGTGTGCAGTGCACAGGTGCACACTATACAATATTTATTATATTGCGGATACCTATGATAGCTTAGTAACCTTGTCGCCTGAAAGTACGGGGTACTTTGCAATAAAACCCGTAGTTCATATTTTTTGCAGACTTGTTTATGATGTTTGCCCAATGAATAATTTAAGTTTGTGACCTCGAGCGCCGAACGCAAGCTCTGTTAATAATTGAAAAATCTACAAAAAATTCAGTTTTTTTTCAGATTTTGGCGATTATAACCCTAACTACCACTAGGACTAGTTTTTTATGGTACCTATACCTACCTTATTACGTTATAAAAGTAGACTAAATTTGCTACAATATGAGACTAAAATTATCTCTGTAGACCCACTAGTTTCCGAGATAAGCCGAGCCTTTCAAAGTTTATAATTTTTTCAAACTACGCATTTTTTTACGAATTGATATTGTAAACGCTAATGATGATGGTGATAGGTAAAGTGCAGAAATATCTAAAAGCTACCTACCTCTTATACTAACATATTACTACATATTATCGACGACAAACTAAACCTAAGCTAGACCAAGGTTTTCAAAAGAAATCCTAAGAAATTGACCTACAAACCGACAACCATAATAATTCAACCGCATATTTAATGTCGATTTCATAGATCATTGCGGTTGGTTCTTTACTCGATATTGTTATTATCAATTTCACCAACCAGTAAGACCGCTGTCTACCCCTATTGGTCTTCTGCCAGTCGGATCCATTAACTCACTTCTTGTAAAAATCTAGTAAAGCTCTGTGCTCATTAATCCAATACCGCTACCACGCAGCACGAAAACGTACATTCAAATATTAGGTTATAATTCAGGACTTAAACTCGTTATCTTTAGATACTTTTTACAGAGACAAAATGGCTTCCCACAAGCTTAAAACGCGGGCTGTCTGTCATCTGATGCCGTCAATATAAAATTCATTAACTATCAGTTAAAGCCCAATTGCATGCACATTTTTTTGCTGTACTGCAGCGGTGCTTTCCAGGTGTGCGACAAGCTTCAGACGTACTGACGGGCCTTTAAACGCATTCACTGTCCAGCCGCTACACGGAGCTCCAGATGAGCGAGTGCGTCGAGGGCCGTGAAAGTGTTAATCTTCACAGCACATATTGTAGAAATATTGTTATAGTGATAATAATATCAGATATCATCGTCAGTCGAAACGACGCGTTACACGAGGGCTGGTCAGTATCTGGCACCGCGCATCAGCATTGCCATTTGCCATACAGCCGGGCAATGCTGTTAGCGTCTTGGGGACCCTTCCGACTGCTTTTGATTCAGATCTAATAACCTACCTCTAGTTTTGCATCTCTCAAATGTTTCATATAAGTAATAATGGTATTTGTTAGTTTTTCAAATACCTCCTATAAGTGGTCATAACATAGTCACCGTCTGTAAACCCACCTGTGTAAAGAAGTCAGGTCGTACCCGTGGAAGTGGACCTTCTGCCACAGGTCATCAGCGGGCGCGAACCGTCTGAACAGCGGGAACAGCGTCTCGAAGAACCGCGAGCAGTTGATGATGTGCACCCCTCGCTGGTGGATCGGGAAAGCGAACTGGAACGAGTTCCGAGATGTTATATACTTGTAAAGAAAATTACATTTACTACAAGTATTTTGTAACGAATACATCCGACAGATAACCAAAATTATCGACATAACTCAAAGAATAATTGAATCGACAACCGCTGGGGTAAATGTATTTTTGAGTGGAGTTCGGTCAGGTGGGATGATGATCACCGAAAGACTTCAGGCAGATGCTGGAAGTGACAAACAGATGACAAGGCGCTATGGCGGCTGGACATGGCAGGGTCAACGCGTTCCCTGTGCAGCCAAGATTATGGAGTCAACCCCCTACGTGTAAACGCACTTTTGATGGTGGAATACTGACAATCCTAAATGAAAATTCCGTCGGTTTACTTGTTAATTCGTTTTATGGCTACACGTATATGTCGATAAAAGTGGAATAAGCTCATACTTTTTTCAAAGATGGCACAAGTCTTTATTCACAAAAAAAAATTGGCTTATTCCAATAATCCCCTGCCATGATCCCCTGCGAAGGGGATTTCTGGACATTCAATAATAGAAATAAATTAGAGCTAGTATAATTGAAACAATTGAGCTAAAGGTCATACTTGTACATATTTACAAGCCTTAAACTTATTAGCTCATGTCCCATCCATATGTGGGTCTCTCAACTCAACTCAAAATGCAACACAGTAGAGACACAGGGAACGTGTTAGGCCAAGCAAATTTTTTCACTAGAAAGCTGATCAACGAAATGACATGTCTAAATTGTCTATAGTGGAGTAAAAGCGTTAATAACATATTTCTCGGTAGCTTAGTAAAATTCACGGAATTACCTAGTGTGGGGTCAGAGACCAGTCGATTAGAGTCATTTTCGAGTAACTGTTAAAACAACCATTAACCTACCCCCATAACATTCATAGCGTGTAGAGCGATGGTCGGAGACATCTGCCTCATGTGCCTCATCGTGAGTCCCTCGCAGTCCAGCAGAGCGGTTCCGCCCAGGATCTGGAGTTTCGGCTGCATGATACCGATCTCCAGGAGCAGCAGACATCCTCGGATCAGATCTTCTACTGGAATCTCGCTAGGGTCCCATCGTCCTGTGGGAAAATTTTAATACTTGGTGAGATTCTCTCATTGTCAAAAAATGCACTGCTTTCTACCATAAAACTAGGTCTTTACACCAATTTCATAGCCTTTCTTTTTCTGAGAGGATTTAATTTATTAAAAGAATACACGGCGTCACGTTTGAAACATAATTCTCAACTTTTTGTCATTTTAGTAGTTTTCTACAACGCTTGCATTGTAGAAAAAATATCTAATATCGAGAAGTAGTGCAAATTCTGTCAAAAAATCAACAACAATAAAGTGATTTTAAGGTGACGTGGGCCATGTTTAATGCTGGAGAATTCACAGCATTATCTAGCCCCAAGCTAAGTTATGGGTTATGTTATGGGTACTAGATATCTGATATACTTAATGCAATACACTACAAAGATAAATATTTTTTATTATGCATAGAAAACATCTAGAACCCCGGAACAAATATTTGCAGATCGTAGGTACAGATATTTGTCCCAAGGCGGGAATCGAACCCGCAACCTTCTGCGTCGCAGGCGGGCCTTCGCCCGCTGCGCCACATCGGTGGTCTGGTCAATTGGTAGCACTACGATTCCTCACCAAGTCTGCAAATGATGATCCTGCCAACATCAGGCCTGTCGTACAACACTCCTTCGAAGATGTCCCCCAGCCTCGTGAGCCCGAACCAGTCCACGTCCCGCCATAAGTGTGGGTTCTGATCCCGGAAGGTGCAGTATCTCACTAGCTGAAACATTGGATAAATTCTGTAAAGTAATTTTACACATCTACAACATCTGTTAACATCAAAAGTAATTTTATATATTTACTTTATTTATTTTATGTTATGTAATATATACTAGTATATTTATGTTGAGTACACATATTTAGATCTGTAATATAACATCATTTCTGTATTCACGCCACCGTCTATACTTTTTCGATCACTTCTTGTCCACCCTAAGGTTGCCTGGAAGAGATCGCTCTTAGCGATACGGCCGCCCTGTGTGCATTATCTGTATTTATTTTTTGTTTTCTGTGATTGTTAATTATTTGGTGTGCAATAAAGAATATTTGTATTGTATTGTATTTTTATGAGTGAGCTGACCGTGCACCATGCACCTCATGCGAATGTCTAACGGATGCTGCATATGCTTAGGGACTAATTATCTGACTCTCTGGATGCTGCTGATAAATTGCGTGTTGTGAACAATCGTGAGTAATCACAGAAAGATTAAGTAAAAGTAAGGAAATAAATCATTTATTAGTCACATAAAACACACACACAATATGTTTACTTATTACAAAGTGGCAACATTTAAACATAACAATATAAAAATTAAATGTAAAAACAAAAAGTAGAGGCACCTCTCATACAGTGCTATAGTTCGACCGAAACCGCTGTACCGCTCCTGAGGTATGCGCGCGGCGAGACGGGGGGGAAGTATCGGCCGCTTCGATCCATCAGTCTGCCGTCAACGCTCACGGCAGTAGGTCGCCTTTGTACCGGACGGTCTATGTCAGATACACATGAGATAAATATCCAAAGATGGGTCGAGCGCTATCTCGTGATGTCAAGGCCATAATTTTTAAAGTGGCCGAATATTTTAAGAAAAGAAAAGCAGACAGAGAGAGCTTTGAATATAAAAGTGATGCAAATATTGCCAAAATCGTGGCAGACGCTACGGGGTACTGCGAAAAAACCGCAAGAAATGTGATAAAAGAGGGCAATTCATCAACTGAAAATTTGGGCCTATTGAAATTTAATTCGCCAAAACAACCAAAAACTATAAAGAAAAAACATGTTGTTGATAATTTTGATTTAGGAGTTATCAGAAGAAAAATTCATCAGTTTTATGAATTTGAAAAAAGAGTGCCAAGTGTCTGTAAGTTACTTTCAAGTTTGAAACAAGATGGCATATTAAATTGTGGACGAGAATTTCTAAGGAGCCTCTTACACACAATAGGTTACTGTTTCAAAAAATGCAAATCGAAGAGACATCTCCTTATAGAGCAGCCTAATATTGTAGTGTGGCGGAAAAAATACTTAACACAAATCAGAAATTACAGAACGCAAAACCGCAACATATATTTCCTTGATGAAACATAATTAACGCCAGTCACCATGTAAGCAAATGTTGGCAATCATCGTCCGAACCTGGAATTCATGCTGATATTGGAAAAGGACGGCGTTTGGTAATTCTTCACGCTGGATGTCGAAATGGCTTGGTTGATGGTGCATTGACGATATTCAAATCAGATGCTAAGACCGGCGACTATCATGGAGACATGAACGGGCCTACTTTTTATAAGTGGGTAGATGAAAAGTTAAAAGATAAATTGCTTCCGAATTCTGTAGTTGTCTTGGACAACGCGTCTTACCACAGCGTTCAGGTTGACAAGAAGCCAACCATAGCAAGCCTCAAAACTGAAATGCAGAACTGGTTACGGCGCCACAATGTTGAATTTTCGGAAGCTATGACAAAATCTCAACTGCAACTTCTTATCGATAATACACAAAAAGAGCCCGTGTACAGAATTGATGAACTCCTGAAAGCCAATGGACATACTGTTCTACGATTACCGCCGTACCATCCGGATTTGAATCCCATAGAGTTAGTCTGGGCTGATATTAAAAACAATATAGCCCATAACCATATTAACTCTTCTCTAGATAAAAGATAAACTTATTGAATACATTGTTTTCGGAGTTCACGGCGGAAAAATGGCAGAAATGTGATGATCATGTCCAAAAAAATTAAAACAATTACAGGGATCGCGATAGTAGATTTGATATTATTATCGATCCATTAATTATAAATTTGCAGAACGACTCTGATTCAAATTCCGATGGCGAAACGGAAGATGAAGTTGAAGCAGAAGCTCTGTCAGAATATCTGTAGATAGTTTAGTTATAAAAAAATATAAACATATCGATATAATATATATAACAAAAATATTGTTTATATTGGTACGATATCGTAAGATATATCCGACAATATCGATCTCATGTGTATTCTTGCTCTTTTTTCCTCGGCCCCCACTTCGCCGCACTTTCTTAGGGAGCGGTACAGCGGTTTCGGTCGAACTATAGCTCCACCGCAAAATAAAAACAAAAAGAAAAGAACGAAGAACAAAAAGTGACAAACACAGTTACACAGTTTCCAGTGAAAGAGAGAACCCTAATTTGTTATAGATTTGAGAGATGAATTTAATGACAAAGTTTGGTGATACCTTAGTTGAGTTGAGAGTAGTCGAGCGTTTTGCATGGTCTATGTGGAAATAAATAACTTGTGTATTTTGTATTGTTGTAGTCTTAAGAAAATACTACTAATGCTATCCTTTTTATGAGTGAGTAGTAATCTTTGAGTGGAATCTTGCAATTTTGAAGTAGATATCTTCAACCGATTTAGCTGAAATTTTGTATGCATGTTTAGTTTGGAATTTGGATGACTGCACTAAAAGCTTGTTTATAAAAAAGATTTTTTTATATATTAATTTTATTAATTATGACGGCGACCGGTTGTGAGGACGTGAAATTGTGTGACGTTTGGGCAAAGACGAAGCCAAAACTACAAATGTCGTTTTGGACGTACAATGTAAATGCTATTTCTTGTCTCTGAAAAACGCTGCGGGCATGTCCTACGTCACCTAAAATATAGCCATTCTGACTGTTTCCTTAGAACTTACAAGTCTGTGCGCTCTAGCAGGTATAGACTTTCTAGCACGCAGGAATCTCAGCAGGAACGCATCATCTGTCCTCGGCGGGTTGCATTCCCCTCTATCTGAAAGTATTGAAGAAGTTATAAGGAAGTAGGAGAAGAAATCATCATAAGGCTTATAAATCCAAATACATTTCGATTTGACCGTTCAATCTGCAGATTCATCATCATTTGCCTTTTGTATTTTGCCGATTCAGATGCTGAGACATCCTTAAAGGATCTTTATTGTAGACTCTATTTGGCGGCAGTTAAAGTAGATGACTTGCAAGGCTTATGCAGGAACGACAGTTGTGGCCGAATCGTCAAAGTTCATTTGTTTCTGTTGTGGTGTGCTACTTGATCTTAGGTTGTCTCCTACCGCAGTCTGCGACTCAGCCCGGCGGCGGCACATTTGCACATTTTGACGAAGATGCAATTTAACCACAGTACACTTACTAGCTTCTGGCAGCGGTTTCGCAAGCGCTGTTTCTATGGAAAAGTTAAAAGGTTATTTATATCCCATGGGAACTGATTTATGAGATAAAAAGTAGCCTATATTTAATTCCAGGCTTAGAGCTACACCGACGCGAAATTTCAGCACAATCCGTTCAGTAGTTTTGGCGTGAAGAAGTAACAGACATCCATCCATCTATCCATCCATCCATCCAAACTTTCGCATGTATAATGTTAATGTGATATGTACCGGGGCCGCTGCTACGTAGGCACAGGCAGCGACAGATGTTTTGTGAACTTGTCGGCAACCCACTGACTTTGGTATACAATGAAGACTCTAATTAGTATAAATCGTTAATTTATTTATAGTTATAAACGGTAGGTACTGACCGGTGTTATGGGGCGTCATGTAACGTTCGCAGCGAGTATGATACGTTACGCCGTGTGCTAAAATCGTCGTAGTGAGCTTCTTCTTTCCCCGTACTGATGAGCGAACGCTCACTGGGTAACATTACATTCCGTAACGCCGGTCAGTACCTAACGGTGTGCTTCATTGGTAGACTCCATTAGTGCATTTAATTAATTAATTATTTGATTCCAACTAATTATTTTTACACTAAAGTCATTTATAACGGGATATTTACCCTGATTATTCCGTGATCATGGCGCATGAAACTATTCCGAAATATTGGAAAGCTCAAAAACTCAAATCATGGTAAATATACCGTTATAAATGACTTTAGTGTTAATAACCATGATGGATTTAAAAGAATTATTTTTATTCATTTTTCAGTCACGTCTGTCTGTTTTTTTTTTACCTTTGTACCTTATGGTGTTTCCTATAACGAAATACCTATGTGTGTTATTGTTAAAATAGGAATAAAATATAGAATGTAACGACATCAAGTGTATCTACGATGGAATAAATAAATACAAATACAAAAGTGCAATTGGCTCGGATAGATGTGCTCTTTCCTTAAAATTTCTTAACTTAAAATGGACTGGGTACGTTTTTACCGTAAATCATATATCTGAGCTCCTCAAGAGTCCGCTTCCTGCTGCAAGCGTGCTCATCGCACAGGACGCAGGCATCCTCCGCAGAGTCCGACTCTTCCTGCCTGTTCATCTCAGCCTGGTACGCGACCTCTTTGAAAGACCATATCTTTATGTCGGTCTGGAAATTAAGATAAAATACATTATTTTACACCATTAAGTTATTTTTAATACGAGACTAATTTTGTCGAATCTTTTACTGCAGCTACACCGGAAGCTGTTCCGGTGTAGCAGAAGCGATTTGCGATATTTCAGAAATTACACGAATATTCACCGTCAACATAATTATACACAAAATGAGTGTTCTAAGCCGAAATGGGGTGACACCCTCGGCCCCGGGGTCATCTGGTTTTGATCTATGATTTTGTGAATTGGTACCCAATAAAAACAAAAACAAAAAAGAAAAGATTAAAAAGAATTTCAAAATAAAAAATTCCTTAAAACAAAACTCGTTTATCCCGGGGCGGGGGTTCGGAATCAACCCCTTTGGGTTAGTTCATCCGTTTCGTAGCAACGTGTACTATCTTATTTTGTGGATAACATATATTATGTTCTAGGGTTCTTTTTTTTTATTTTAGAATTTTCCTCTTACTTTGTCTGAGTTTTTTTTTGTACATTCCATATTTCATGTTTGCCCGCTACTAAGAGAATGTATAGTCTTGAACCGCGTAGGTTGCTTGATCTGAGGTCTGCTAGAAGTACCTACATACCTAAACATTTTCAAGATCTATCAGTGAGTGATGAAATACCGATACTTTGAGGGTAGATATTACTAAACTAAATTGATTAGAATAGTAATTTGAAGTCGCTTAACTACGTTAGGTAGAGTTTATAATCACTGATCATTCGTATCAAAGATTTCGTTAAAAATGCCTCGAGATGGTTCGAGAAAGGGTACCCAGTGGCGGCCGTCTTCTCGACTTGACTTAGTGCTTTTTTGTAATATTTTAGTTAATTTTGTAATCCCTATCAATAAAATAGTGACATTTAACCGCGACCTTTGAATCATAATTGAGTATTTCGAAGAGCGCAGTCGATATTTCCAAAACTTACTACACTTAATAAAAGATCACTGAGGTGACGCCGGTGTGACGTCTTAAAATCTGGTTAAACCGGTTTTTATTTTGATATTGAACTTTTTACAACTTATTTTTATAATCAACTTCATGGTCACTCATAAAACAGAGTTTATAAGGTATATTGTCGATTGGTTTCTCTACGTACCAACCAAACATTAACCCAGATATTAATAAAAAACTTAACCTGTGCCTGATGCAAAGAGCTAAATAATTAATAGTAATTATAAATACAATAAAATGTTTAGTGAAGAATATTATACGGATGGTACTTATGTAACCTAGGTTTACAGCAGAGGTTCAACAAGATCCATCAAAGGATCTTTGCAATGGATTTTAGTGAGCTGAGGGATAAGATTAAATTGTGAAATAATATAATTCGAAAATAAGTTAATATTAATTTAATTGTAACGAAGACATTGATGTTATTTTATTTCACGTGTAAATTATATTTATCAATAAAATCTTGATTTCTGGTTGAATGTATTTGAATGTAACGACCTCCTGCATGACTCAAAGCGGGTTTGAATCCCAGAAAAATAGGGGGTTTCGTTGACCAAACTCATATTTGGGATAAATACTGTTTGATCATTGTTTATTTATTTTTAAAGATTACTTTTAGCGCATGGGTGTGACTTCACGCTTGCTGTCAATCATTTTATTAGCGTTTCTGTACATTTGAGTGATTTTATGGCTTATGGCTTTTATGGCCGGAAGTGAAGGTGCTGTGGGTCATTTGGTTGGATATCTAATGGTCATTTTCTTCTCGGAATGATACGTAGATAATAAATATTCAAAACAAACACTTTACATAGGTTCATACTTAATTGTTAGGTTTATCACCAATAGGCACACCAGACGCCAAATTAAATATTTGAAAGTGATATTATTGTTATTTCTGCTATTGTTTTAGTAGCTTTTTTTATTTTGCTATAAGTCACAAAACATTGCCTCTAGGTGAATGACAGCCTGGCATTTTATGGGTTTTTAGCTTTTAGATGTATAATAAGATCGACAAAAGTAACTAGAGTAGGTATGTCAAGTAAGTCCACAATTCTAATTTTAGTTTAGTTGACATTATTGTGCACCACTTCGTACTACTTCGTCATTTAAATGTCGATTCTTACAATATTTTGCGACGTTGTCAGAAAAGACTTTGTCCACCAGTCGACTGGTGCTTCCTTCAAACTCTTCCATTTCATCCCTTTGGGCAGTCAATGTCTAGTTGCTACTTGCTATCTTTTTGATGTCGTCCTTCCATCTCAATCTCTGGTCGTCCCATCGGTCTTTGTTTCCCCTATGGTCTCCAGTCCAAGAGTTTCTGCACCATGATGTGATGATTACAGGCTATGTGGCCTGCCCACTCCCACTTAAGGCTTCCAACTCTTTCACTGATGTCAAACACATTGCTTGTTTGTCTCAGCCATTCTTTTCTTTTCCTGCCCTCAGTGTTATTCCTACCAGCTTTCTCTCCATTGCCTTTTGAGCAACCTTTAGCCTGTGGATAATGGCGTTTGTGGTTACTGGTTAACCTAGTTTCGGCTCCTTACGTGAGAACTGATAGGACAGACTGGTCGAATATGCCCGATTTTTGTAGTCTGGTGAGGTTCAGTTTGAAGGCGAATTCAGTTTGGAGAAAGGGGCCCAACTAAATCTGATTCGTCTGTTAATTTCGTTGTCTTGGTTGGCTTTACCAATTTTAATTTCCTGTTCCAATTATACGTATACCCTACGCTCTATTATAGTACGGTCCACCTTGACGGCTTGCGTGGCGGTTGCGTTTTAGTTTCTGATGTCATTATCTTGGTTATATTCGAGTTCATCTACCTAATGACCAATTGCTTGTTCTTGTCTTCATGAAGTTCGTGAATCATAATTTCTAGTTCTTGTGGAGTCTTGGTTAAAAGAACGATGTCATCGGCGAACCTTGAATTATTCTAATGTGCCCCTGAGATTGAAATGACTCGGTTTTTTCCCAATTGAGTTTCTTGAACACGTCTTCCAGTACTAGGTAAAATAGGTTCGGTGTATCTTTTTCTCTGATGCCCCCTCCCATAGAAATTTGGTTTTGTGAGGTCCGGGAAAGATAAATAAATAAAAAATGCTGGCAATCCACACACCATCATCTAGCCCCAAGCTAAACAGAGCTTGTGATATGGGTACTAGATACTTTTACTGTGTCATGTTTTAACCCCCGACGCAAAAAGAGAGGGGTGTTATTATAAGTTTAACGTGTCTGTCTGTGTATCTGTCTGTGGTATCGTAGCTCCCAAACGGATGAACCGATTTTGTTTAGTTTTTTGTCTGATAGATAATTTTTATCCTGAGTGTTCTTAGCCATGTTTCATGAAAAACTGTCAGGGGTTTTTAAAATTTTTAATTTTGTTTTGATAGAGATAGGGCCATCAGGTCGTTATACTTTTAGTGAATTCTGGCATTTCTTAGTGACTATAAAACCGTCCATGTCTCAAAGTGTCAACCTTGTCAAAAGACTTTTTGTAGTCTATTAGAGACATCCAGATTGGCATCTGATATTCGGGTTTCTCTATTAGTACCCTCACCGTCAGTAAGTGATCCATTGTACAGGGTGTCTGGCGGCAGATTTATGTTTTAAAATTCGAAAACCCTTAACCTACGAGTCAAGCATCAAAAACCATTACATTGCCCTAGGTGGACGGTCTGGTGCGCTTTGTCCACACAAGGAATTACTGGACCATTTTTTTTTGCGTGTAGCGCAAAACACGAAGCTCCGTTTTGAACAGTGCGTACAGCTCGACGAAAAGCATTTAGATGAAATTATATATAAGAAATAAAATCCGCAGCATCACTTTTTGTAAAAATATATTCAATAAAACGATTCACAACTTAACTGCTTTTTTATTCAATTTTAAAAACATTAATCTGCCGTCAGACACCCTGTATCTGCAACGAAATCAAATTTGTTCTATCGGTTGTCTAGCTTCTGGCGAGTCGGTCGGTGATGATTTTTGAGAATGTTTTGCTCAAGTCCGTTTTGCAGCCTTTTTTAAATAATATAACAACAATAGCGTTATCCCATGCCTTAGAAATTTCCCCTGTTGCAAAGATTCGTTGAAGAGCGACGCAAGTTTGATGAAGACATTTAATAGAAAATATAAATGTTGCAATCTGTGTGCAATGCAAGTACTTACAACTTTCTTGCATCAGCAGTAAGCACCCAAACGATGTCGCTAGATATAAGTAATCAATCTCAGTTTATGTAAGAAACTCATCACTTCTGACTACCTACCCAATTGAAAATAATGACCACATTGGGAATACACGCAGCCACTTTGGTCGACAGTTTGTTTGTTTATTTAAAGGGCAGAAGCCTTTATTCACAAAGAAAATTACAATCATATAGGTAATAGAAATAAATTACAACTATTTGTTTATCAACTAACACGATTTTTAAAAACCAATTGGTTGTTGTGGATTAAAAAAAGTACAAAGACAGTATGCGCTGCTGTCAACATCATGTACCTAGCTCGAAAGTTTATATATAATTTACTTAGTTGTCACTACATTTCTAGCAAGTATACATTATATTTTTAGTAAAGATAGAGAAAACTCAGACCCCGACAAAATATCTGCAGTTTGTACAAATATTATGTTCCGCGGGATCAAACCCGCAACCTCCTGCGAGGGGACTTTTGCCCGCTGCACCACTAAAGTCGTCAAGTGAAAACCGCACCAAACGCACCGGTGCTGGTTTAAGGAATCGCGGCAGTCATTTTGAGCATCAAAAATAAGTGATTCCAAAGAAACATTTTGTTTCTTAAGTCGCCTTCAAATTGAAATTTTCTCCCTCATTTTGGTTGGTAATTTCAATAACTTGCAAGCTATCCTCAGAAATGATTTCTCTTAAGAAAGAGGCATTTTCAAAAACTTTGATCAAAAAATATCTGTTTATTTTGAAATGGCGTTCAAAAAATGTTTTCTTAAATCCTTGAAAATTTTCGTGAACTTTAAATGACTGTGAATGTTGTCATAGATAGCTAGGAAATGTTTTGTTAGATCGCTTACACATTAATTTAATAAGAAAATAAAAAACAATTCTCATTTTTTAATCTGGCAATTAACAATTATCTGTTGAATTTTGGGTTTTCTCTCCAAAAACTAAAACAATTCGAAAAAATCAATTATGAGACTTCGTCTCAGACAACCATGGCTATGCCTAAATGGTATGGTTATAATTATGTCCATTCTAGCTTCTTCGTGAAGCTTTTGCCCCCAGTTTGCAACGTATACCCAGAGTATACCCAGAGTATACCCAGAGTATACCCAGAGTATACCCAGAGTATACGTTAAAATACACTCACGGAGTCAACATTGCCATCCCATGCTGCCATGACACTGTTCTATAGAATCCAAGTGAACATTTCCACTGGTTATTTAATCTTGAACGCGATTAGAACAATTATTTTAGTACGACAGGGTGAGCATTGGGGACAGGGCAATCTCCTGCATAACGCACTAGCTGCTGTTTGCGACGGGCTGCGATGCACAATCATTGTTAAATATTCATTTTAAGTAGAAATTACAAAAATCGTTACTCACAAGCTGATGCCCTTCGGGGTCTAGAATCACCCCTTACTTACTTGCCCTGTTTGTTAGCTGTTTATGTACATTGTATGTAATAGGTACGTATACAGGGTACCAAGAAATATATTGTGTGCTAAGCCGAAAGACGGCGATTCTGGACCACGAGGGGATCAACTTTATTTCTATAATTATATATTTATGTTATTAATATATTTTTTTAATATCGAACAATTATCTTACTTTTTTGAGAAAGTTTTCTTCATATTCGTATACATTTCATTACCTTTATTGTTTTTTGTGTGTATTCATACATTATTAATATTGTTTTGATATTGCAAAGGATCTAGGTACATGATTTTTTTCTCTGCTTCAAGTCTAGCAAAATTATCGTTTCTGTCAGTATATCAGTACTCCTCTACAGATCGTATTTTACTACCGATTAGGACGAAACTTGGTGTATAGATTCTACTTATATAATTTGAGTGGGGTATCAAATGAAAGTTTGTACATTTCAAAAAAGGTTTGAAATTTCTGTAAGTCGTATACTTTTCGAAATATTTTTAAAAAAGTTTAAAAAAATACCCATTCCACCCCACCCATCTCCGAAGTTTGCAGAGCAATCCATTTGAAATGTATGTAGCTTTTGTAGATATGAATCTACATGTTACAGGAAAAATATAGAGAAGTCTGTAAAACACAGAACACTTTTAGAAAAATGGTCAAAAGGGAGGAAGAATTTTCAAAAGGGGAAGCTACCCCACCAAACGAAAAGTATTGGTTCGTACATTTGAAAACAGTTTTTCAAAATTCTGTAGGTTTTATACTTTTCGAAATATTTTGAAAAAAGTCGAAAAATTACAAATTTAGGTAGGGTACCTACTATTTTTAGGTATTCATTGAATTGCGAAGTCTCTAACCAGTACCTTTAGTACATATTTTTTGCATAATTGACCAACGTTCGAAACCCTTGGTGCGCGAGTTACACTCGGACTTGACGGATCTTGTTTTAGAAGCCATAAGTAAAGCCATTTCAGAGCCTTCTCATTGCTTTATCAACTTTTTGCAAAAGGGTATATTACCAAACAATGTACCTATGGAGAGGTATATAGGTACTTTGGTACTTACATACAGATAAAATCTGTATTTAGGTAGCGAGTCGAGACGGTACAAATACTATTATGCACTGATGGCCTTGATACAGTTATGCTTCAGTAATTTTGTTTGATTTAATCGAATAGATAGATTTTTTAAATCAAACAAAATTCATTTATATTCAGCCATATTCGATTTGATTTTTGTGTATTCAAATCTAATTTAGCTGGAGTATAAGTGATTCACGCGGTTTATTTACAAACATTTCAAATCGAATTTGGCTGGAGTATAATTATATAAGGTTTATCTTTTTAACCCCCGACGCAAATAGAGAGGGGTGTTATAAGTTTAACGTCTGTCTGTATATCTGTGCATCTGTCTGTGGGACCGTTACTCCCGAACGGATGATCCGAGTTTCGTTTAGTTTTTATGTGTCATAGATAATTTTATCCCGAGTGTTCTTAGCCATGTTTCATGAAAATTTTGTCCTTGTTGATATAAAAATTCCGTACGTAATATAGGTAGGTAGTATAATATGGATCAGTTGAGCTACCTGTAGATTGTTTGCAACAGTCTGCAGTTAGCTCAATTGTTTCAATTGTAAATACTAATTCTAATTTATTTCTATTATTTTATTGTAATTTTCTTTGTGAATAAAGAGATTTGGTAGGTAGTAAGTAAGTATAAATTATTTTTCGCTGTGCTCGCGGCTTTGCCCGCGTAGAATTCACAATTTCATGCGTTTTTTGTGCTGAACCCTAATTATACCATCTATCATAGAAAGTCCCGTCAAGATTGGTCCAGCCGTGTCCCAAACAAACAAACAACACATAAAAAAAATTTAAACTTGATGTTATGTTAGGTACCTATATGTTTTTTACACACCGATATACATACATCAATATTATTTATTTGTACAGAAGAAAATAACGGAGTAAGTTAAAGAATCAGTCCCAAGGCTGAAGGCACTTTTACAGCAGTCAACCTTAACCATAATGCGAGCTTGTGTAACAATCGTTCACTTATAAAACCTGAGCAAAGTGCCCAATACAGAGACAGAAATGTCGAAATACTGAATGCAAGTGCAATTGTTCACTTTTATGCATATCGAATAGCAAAGTCAATCACATATCAAGTATTTGGTATATTTATGTAACTAAATTACGGCATCAGAATTCTCTATTTTATGATTTAAATAGATTTATTCAGTGCCACCGTCTATTTTGTTCTTTTCATGTCCAGTCCATCCCAAGGTTGCCTGGAAGAGATCGCTTTCAGCGATAAGGCCGCCCTTTATACTTCCTGTATTCTAAGCTTTTTTATCTGTATTGTTTCCTGTCTTTGTGTGGTATAATAAAGTGTTTTCTACCTATCTATATATCTATCTATGTTTCTTTTATGCAAATTGAATATCCAAGTCAATAACTCATCAGATGTTTCTTTTATGCATATTGAATAGCCAAGTCAATAACTCATCAAGATGTTTCTTTACAGACCGACAGGACCGGGGCTTTCCGGCACGACGTGTTTTCCGAGGCACGGGGGTGTAACACCGCCAACTTCCTGACTCTGGGCTGCTACTGTGATTTTTTCTTGCTAGTAAAACCCCAATAACAACTATTGGCCCGACGGATTTGAATCGAGGACCGCATAATCAGCGGTTAAACAAGCTGACCACAAAGAAAATTGGAATTGAAAAATAGAAATAAATTAGAACTAAATAAAAATCTCTGCTACTTCCTACGGAACGGACTCTAGCGCCGTTAGCTCCATCACAGGGGAAACATTGAAGTTTATTCAAAAAAAATCCTGTTCAAAGACTAAAATTACACTTAGTTCGTTTGACGAGGTGCCGCGTTGCTTAATTCTAAGGTTTTTGACCTCGTGGTGTAGTTGGTTAGCACATTCCGGTACTGACAGAAGGATGCGGATTCAAGTCCCATCGAAGTCGAAAACTTTTGTGATATTATTTGATTTCTTAGAAATTACCCTGAGTGTGGGGTTATGCACTATAATAACAAAAAACCTTAGTATTTACAATTGAAATAATTGAGCTGACTGCAGACTGTTGCAAACAATCTACAGGTAGCTCAACTGATCCATATCAATACCAGTCGGAGAAGCGTCCCCAAGACGCTGGCTGCATTGCCCCGCTGTATGACAATGCTTATGCGCTGTGCCAGATACTCACCAGCTCTCGGGTCACGCGTCGCTTCGATCAGACGCTTAGATATTTTTTTAAGAATCCGAATAATTTGATTCTATTATTTGATTATAATTTTCTGTGTTCAGGTCGAAATTCAGTAAGTTCCAACTCAAAGTACAAAAAACAGACTTTACATTCAGGGATATTTAATTTAAGTAGGCATAGGTTCACTGTTTTTTTAGTACCTATCTACCTAATCATAAATCAATATACAGAAAAAGTCATCATCATCCACAGCCGAATTTTAGCCTCTGCTGGGTAATGGCCTCCCGAAGTTTGTGCCATCCACCACCTGGTCCTGTGCTAACCGCCTCCATTGTCGTCTTCCAACGCGTACAAAAAAAGTCAAAAGGTAAAAAAAACAAACAAAAGTATCTATCTCGGTGTCCGAAAAACGCGATAGAATCACCAAATCCACACAACGGCTGAAAAAAATAGCCGATTAACGCCCGTAGCACACCTCCGCTACGGAACAGTTCAGTCAACTGAACTGGACAACTGAACTAGTGAGAATAGACGAACATGAGTAGCGGACCCGCTGGATGAATTAATAAAGAGCACACGACACTTTCGAAAATAAATTCAAGATCAAACAGATGACGATCACAAGTCACAAAGGCACTTTTATTTCTTACAATGAGGATCCGTAACGTTTTTAGCTGAGAATGCAGATTTATAGAGCTAAAAAATTCTTAACATATCAGTGTAAAATTTTTGTTCTACGACAAAAATTGACGAAGTCAAAAATTCATTTGACGAGGTTTTGGGTCAAGCATTTGGAACCTAATTTAATACATTAATTTTGTTCTATATTTGGTAACGTAAATAAAAATTAGTTTATGACATTTTTATTGAATTTCATAAAATGTACAGATACACAATACTTTTAAGTGTCGTAAAGAAGAAGATACAGAAACTTCAATTGACGTTGTCATTTGAAGTTCATTTTTTTATCTATCTTCTGGTTCGTCTTGTCATCTGTCGACAGATTCATCAATTTTATTGTCGATTCCTCGCTTTTTGTTTTCTTCTTTAATTTATTTTTCTTTAAAATCTACGCCCGTGTTATGAAAAATGTAGTTCTGCTTTTTATTTATGTCGATTTTGACAAATACATGCGGCACCGCGGCATAAGGGCGGCCGGAGCGCGGAGGTGTGGCTGACGTTGGAGCAGATCGGCGGAACCGCTCAGGGAAAGAGATAGAATTATAGTCAAATCTATGCGTTAGAACAGGCAGTTTCGCTAGTGTTCCGCTTCTCCTACATACGGGCAAGACATGGCGAAGTTACTGCGGGTTCGCTACTCGTGTTCCGCGGCGGAGATGTACTACGGGCGTAAGGAAACTCATGCTTTTTAAAGTCGGTGGAAAACCGAAAATATTAATATACCTACATTAAAGTAGGCATATTTGTGTACCGGGGCGTGTTTTTGTTGATTTAAAATATTATCTAAATAATCATCATCATATTAGGAGAATAATCTCATTTGTGCGTCGCAGGAGCACAAGGCACACAATTTATTACACACATTACATTAATATAGAATACAATAAATGCTTAAATTATAATTCAAAGCCATAACAGACAAGATATAGGTCACATATTAATATAGATCGATCAGCTGTAAATAGGCATCGTTAATCCTTCCAATCCGTTCCTATCTGTCTACCTGCTCTGTCCCTCTAGGGCTTAGGGGGACAAATGGGACAAAAACTTCGATCTATCTCCCTTTTTGCAACGGTAATACAAATGAAACTTGTCATGAAAAAAATATTTTATAAATAAATTCATAGTGCTGCTATAAAATTGCATGATTTTGTCATTTTATAAAAAGATCACAAAAGACTTCTCATAAATTTGTATAATGAACTTACCTTCATCTTAAACACGGTTCAGATCAAATCCTTTGTTTCTCAGCCCTTATCCATTCACATTTTAACTTCCCAGCACAAATCAGAATAAATCGATAACGTAAAACACACAACACCTTTAATTTATCGGTAATTTATTTTATATCGATAGATAGAACATAGTCGATGAAAACTATCGATTTATAGAAACAATAGCCCGTTTTATTTACAGTGCGCATTGGCAGTGGAATTGATTTATTGAATTGAGCTGCGCACGCGCACGCTTCTAGCTCGTGCACTACAAGACTGAATAGCAAGCGTGCTACCCCGATACAAGCGATTAAATTGTCTAGAGATAAAGAAATACGGTTATTTTAGCGTTTGAAACTGTCATAGACATATTAAACGTTTGCCTATTTTACTATACATATATCTCGTCATTAGTTAATGTAATTTTTTAGCTAAGTCGATAATTTTTTTGTCACATTGTGACCCTCTCTAACTGAGGGGACACCGAGCTTTAAGACTTATCCTGTTTGTAAAATGTTGACGCTTGGTCATCCTTTCGCTGGAAATCCTTAAATAATATAAATTATGGTTATCTATACATCTTTGCAAATAAATAAAGTTAATGTGTTTGTAAAATCGCAATAACAGCGTTGTATTAAATGCATGTGAAAGTATACACGATACATAAAACACAAAAACTATTTTATATTATTGTTGTTTGTCTGTTTGTATCGGGTAATCTCCGAAACGGCTGGACAATTTTAGTAAGACTTTAACTGGCAGATATCTGATCTTATTGCGGGTAAATTGCCTCTCGGGTTTTTGGCTACGATCAAATTGAATTTTTGCGGATTACTCATGCTATTTTATTTTAGAAAAATTATTGTAAAAATAAATGTTTTTACGATCTGAAAATATTTTGTTCCGGCTGTTCTGGGTATTTTCTATGTATAACTAAAAATTTATATCTATGTTATATGTTGTATTTAAGTATATCATACCCATAACACAAGCTCTGCTTAGCTTGGGGCTAGATGATGATGTGTGTATTGTCCAGAATTATTTATTTATATAAATAAAAATAGGATTCCTCACAAAAAATCAGAACTCATGACATTGTGAACTGTACGAAGACGCGGGCACTCATTCCATTGTGCCAAAATCTCTGTAATCTGAGGCCGCATAAAGAACAAATCGAAACAATACAAATCATGGCCAATATCCCGTTACAAGTTATTGTAAACTAGTTTATACCCGCGGTTTCGCACGCGACGTTTATATGGAAACGTTAAAAGGTTACTTCTAGCCTTCTATTTATGGGATAAAACGTAGCCTATGTTTCACGCCAGAACTACATCTAGGCAAAATTTCAGCCCGATCTGTTCAGTAGTTTTGGCGTGAAGAAGTAACAAACATCCATTCATCTAAACAAGACTTTAATGCAAACATTCACAATAGTCGAATGGTGCAATGCTGAAACTAAAATACCTACTACAGAATCGGCCCCTCGGCCGGTACCGCCGTAACCGCTACGTCCCTGCATTTTAAAATCTGTAATATCTTCGAAAATATTCATTAAAATTACATGCTGTTAAGGGCCATATTGATCTATATTTTTTATATTTTTTATTTATTTAATTCGGATTGCCATCAGCTTAACTAAGTACAATAGAAATTAAAATAGATACAGAAAGCTAATAATAGGCATTCGCTAATAGAGATATTAAATGCACAATGTATATAAGGTACTTAATTGGATAAGGATTAATGCTGTATTGCTTAAAATCGCTTCGTAAATAAGCTATTATTTCTCGTAAAAATTTAAGGATCAGAAATGGTTATAGTGGGTTATTCCTAAAAGATAGACATAATACCATCACGGACTTTTTGGTAGACCTTTTTAAGATGTACAATACTGTAGTATATTATTTTGATCTCTCTCGTAGGGTTCTCGTAGGCCAGCGTTTGCAATGTAAGCGCAAAAAAATGTGTTCATTTACGACATCACATTATAAACCTCTAAAATTATCAGTGTTTCTCTACTATATTATGTATGAATTGTACATATAAACCTTTCTCTTGAATTACTCTTTCTATTAAAAAAAAACAGCATCAAAATCCGTTGTGTAGTTTTAAAGATCTAAGCATACATAGGGACATACAGACAGCGGGAAGCGACTTTGTTTTATACTATGTAGTGATTTCATTTATTCATGTTCTGTGCCGGTTTCACTTACGATAAGGTAAGGAATATGATGATGATGATGATTATTAGTTAGTCTGTGTTCAAAACACGTAACACTTTTGCCAAAAACTGTATATTTTTCTGTGAAAATTTCAACCTTGAAGGAGGAGTGTACAAACTGCCAATCAATGTACGGAAACTCAAAATTATTTTATTCAAGTGTACGAACTGCCGACGACCCGTTAGGGCGCCTTCAAATTAGCCGCAAACTGTCGCGCGTAGGCAGCGCGGCTGCAGCGCTGCGGCCGCGCTGCTGTAGCTTGGTTCGAGAATCATAGTGTTGTATATTTAGTTTCACGATGGACTCTGACGATGAAACACTGCTATTAGTGTTACTATTAAAAAGAAAAAGGATTTTGGACAAAAAACAAAAAAAGAAGCCTAAGAAAACGTTACCGTTATTTTGTATAACTCAACAAATTTTATAAAGTGAAAGATTACAGTGACAAAAATTTCAGAATTACTTAAGATTATCAAGAAAACAATTCTACGAATTACTTCCCCGTTGTTCTGACGACGACATAAATTGTCATCTCATCTCACGCGTGACAACTCTCGTGGCCGACGTAGTTAAAAATCACCTAAAAGGTAACAAAAGTCACCTTCTGGCAACGCTGGTGCGCACCGTCACTAGTCGATCGATGAACTGATACGCGGCCGCAGCGCGGCTGCAGCGCTGCAGTCGCGCGTTTTTAATTTGTATGGATTTAGACAGCAGCGCTGCCTCCGCGCGACAATTTGCGGCTAATTTGAAGACGCCCTAAAACCTATTAGTGTGACTGTAGTAATTATTAGCTGTTCTGTTGAAGTTTCGCCTAATGTATGTCGCCTTTACAAGATATATAGGTACATAAAAACGGGTTTGGTTGTCAAACTAGGCCTTTATAGATCAGTAATAGTAGGTAGGTCTCACGGAATACCTATGGAAAAAAACTCGAATAATATAAATATTCAAAAAATACTGTAGATAAAAAAACATGGAAGTGCATTGTTTCGCACACAATTTGGTCAAGAACTCAGAATCCCTGCGGTCTATTGAAATGCCTTATTTTTTGTTCGCATGTTATTACTAATTTTTCGGTTCCTTGAAACAGTTTCTTCTTATGTTCTGTTGTTTTCTTGTTAATAAGCAATAATTGGATTTTTGCGCTTACGCCGTTTTCCAAAAACGTTTGCTCTTTCCCGCTGCTCCTATGAACGCGAAATCCTATACCTACCAATGATGTTATATTTATTGGTAAAATGTAAATGTGTGTGGAGGCAAACAAATAGTATGTCTATGTAAAACCCAAAGGAACGCAGTCATAAGATCTTTGGTAAAACCTCATTGATACCTACCTATCTTTTTCACAAAATGTCGCGCACAATACCTGGTCTGCGTCATAAAAAGTCGTAAAGAAAAACAAGCACAATTAACGGACTCTGTCAAAAGAAAGGTCCATCAGCTAAGTGGTACCTCCAGCTTAAAATAACAAGATAGTATCACGGAAGACGGTCGTCGAACCCGTTCTAACGAAGCCCTTTGAGCTAGCCACTGTTGGAAATGAAAGTCAACTTTTATCATTTTTCGATAAGGTTTCTATAAACACATGATTACCTCTGAACTTTACTGATGTTGGTAGATTTCAGTGTTGTTACTGATCTATTTGATAAAGAGGAAGGTGTGGTAAGTTGGAACCCTACTTTGTTTTTTGAGTAGGTAATTCTACAAAATTATTCGACTAATCATCTTGAAAAGGCTTTATATAATTAAATTTACTTTTATATAAGGAACGAATTAACAAAATAAAACCACCCATTATAGGAAATAATTACCTTTTCACTTCTCTTGCTCAAAAAGTGTATCATAATAGTGTAGCTTAGCGGGCCTAAAACTCGAGTTTAATACCTAGGGCTAAAAAGTATTTTTTATTTTTAATTTTTGTCTAAATCATCAGCCCGTACAAAGCATTCGTTCTCTTACATAAAAACTCGACTTCTTGGTGCTCCGTCAATCTTTTTTTTTTGAAAATAGAACCTTCTTGGTGATGTTTTATGAAGGTTGATTCTTCCCTTCACGGTAGAATGCGAACTGTTTCGTTGCGGGTTAAGTGAAGAAGATTTTTTCTAAATTATCAAAATGGTAAATGCACAAGGCAAGTCGTAGGCAAAAATAAATTTGGAAACATGCCTAAAGATATTGCCACTTATCTAAATTTACCAAATCCGTAACTCTACACGGGCCATTGTTTCCGCAGAACATCCGCGACTCTGTTGGCGGACTCTGGTGCGAATATAACGACATTAAAACGGCACGGTGGATGGAGGTCCGATCAAGTGGCTGAAGTTATATAGAGGACTCTATACAAAACAAGTATCACGTCACGCAGCGGATTACGGAAGGAATCAATATTCTAGCAAACATTACAGAACCCCAAGCATCTACATCGCGGGATTGGATGAATATGTCAACTCAGCTGATGAAACGTAAGTGTTCTTCTAACACGAAGACATTTTAACCACGGGATACGTTACCGGGCCAATCGCACCCTGTACCCCCCGCTGCCGCTCAAGCAGCCTTTTAGTCTGCTGGATCGAAATTGTCTTGTTAGGTCAGTACGTCTTTGGTTCTCAAGGACAAACTATCATCGAAAACATGTGTTTAAAATGTCTTTGTTCCAACACAAATAAGGTTCGTAGTCAACCCGCTTACATTCGTGAAATAAATGCTGATCTACTCCAAATCGTTAGACCCAGACCTAACAAGAACAAAATTAAAAATTTTAGAAACCCCCTCACGGATTTTCATGAAACATGGCTAAGAACACTCGGTATAATAATATGTATACAGAAAAAAAACTGAAAGAAATCTTGGCAGCTACGACACCACAGGCAGATACACAGACAGACACGTTAAACTTACAACACCCCTCTCTTTTTGCGTCGGGGGTTAAAAAGGAGACGTCACGATCAAGTCTCGTTAATAACGTCAAATAGTCTCGCCCCTCTGGTCAACAGTCTTGTAGGTATTTGTAAATCAAAACAAAAACAAGAGATAAGTGTTTTGTTTTCTGGTCATTAGGGTCAACTGTTGCTTTATACATTTTCGTTCTGACCTCGGCTGTATCTAAATTAAGATTCGTGTTATTGCTTCGTATTTGTGCAATGAGAGACACTCATTTTAATGTACCTAAATAAATAATGCTGGACAATTCATACAACATTATCTAGCCCTAAGCTCAGCAGAGCTTGTGTTAATAGGTACTAGATAACTGATATACACTACGTTGCCAGCGGGGCAATGCAGCCAGCGTCTTGTGGACGCTTCCGACTGGTATTGATATGGATCAGTTGAGCTACATGTAGATTGTTTGCCACAGTCTGCAGTAAACTCAATTGTTTCAATTGTAAATACTAGTTCTAATTTATTTCTATTATTTGATTGTAATTTTCTTTGTGAATACCCATTCACAAAGAAAATTACAATCAAAT
Organism: Eupithecia subumbrata; assembly: GCA_949316285.1. NCBI lineage: Eukaryota > Metazoa > Arthropoda > Insecta > Lepidoptera > Geometridae > Eupithecia > Eupithecia subumbrata. Next base: position 753,905 of record OX438643.1, read on the forward strand.
AATATATTTAAAATTTTAAATATCTGCAGATCGTACAAACATTTGTCCCAAGGCGGGAATCGAACCCGCAGCCTCCTGTTTCGCAGGCGGATCTTCGCCCACCGCGCCACAGAAGTCGTTAAGATAATCAAGAGAATGGATAATTATTGTCCAGTAGTGAGAGCAAACTACAGATTCTGCCATGAGATCAAATAATAAATCATGATTTAATTTTCGAGAAAGTTTAAATATCTATACTGTGCGTAATATGCAGTACGAGTTTCTGCCCGTAGATACGCACGCTCTTTTTCGGGATATAAAACCAACCAGTGCCCTTCTCCGGAACTATTTTCCTAACAATTCTCATCATATTCGATCAGCCGTCCGTGTCGTCCTGACAAGGTTACAGGCAGACAGATTTTTTCGCATATACAATATTACATGGCATGGAAGCAAAGACTATCAAAACGAAATATGAGCAGTTTTTGTGAACGATCTTTAGTCTCTAGAACTGCAAGGACCTTGAGCGATCTACCGACCAGTGAAGTTTGCACTAGGTGCTTGCCACGCATCACAGTCATATCACGCAAGTCTCGGCCATCCAATCTGCAGTACCGAATAACCAGTAAATTTTGGCATTGGCGATGTTGTTGCATGCAACGGTTTTGTTTTGTAGTTGGGGTGATCAAAAAACGGATTTAGAACGGAGATCAATAGGTGTTAAATGAAATGCTTTTTATTTGTATCTAATCGCATAACTCGCGGCTGGACAGGTTATATAATATACTAATAATGCAGGACAATCCACACAGATTTGGTTTGATTTTCAGTAAAAGTAAAGTAGCCCGGTAAATTAGAAAATTCAGGAACAACAGAAATGCTTTTCATGGGATGTTTACGTTTGCACAACCTCAAGACCAGAACCATAATTTTTTTAAAGGATTTGCGTAGAGCATATTTCCGGAAGATAGAGATTCTGTACCAAACCCATGGCAAAATGAGACGGGACGATGACGTTGAGGGCTCTGGGGCCTACTCGGAAAAGAAAAATCTAATTGTTCCGTTTTCGTTGTGCAAAACAAACTCTTATGTCGCTTGCTAGGATGCGTTTGCCCGAAAACGAATCAGAAACTTCGATTTAGTTTTTAGGAGTACACAAGGACAGCAAACAAAACAAGGCTTGAGACACAGAAAACTTTATAAGACAATAACAATGCTAGTCATAGAAAACCTATGAACAAACAATAACAGTTATGACAAGGTTTAGGCACGTAGGTATGGAGTTTGTTGTCACATAACGGTCGCGAAAACGTCACGTCACTTTAGTGGTTTAGGTGTATGCGTTAACAACTTGAGCTACGCTGATGATATGGTGCTTCTTAGCCCCTCGATCAAAGGTCTACAGAAACTACTTTTGGTCTGTGAGAAATATGCCCTTTCTCATGGACTGAAATATAACGTCATTAAAACGGAAATGATGGTGTTCAGGTCGGGACGAGGTCCAGAGAATGTACCCGATGTTCATATTAACGGCGACACCATTAAAATGGTCAAGGGATTTAAATACTTGGGACATTGGCTCACAGAGACGCTGAAAGACGATGATGACATAGAACGTGAGCGGAGAGCACTTGCCGTACGGAGTAATATGCTCGCGCGCCGCTTCACGAACTGCAGTACCGACGTTAAAAACACCTTGTTCCGTGCATATTGTCTGGGTATGTACACGTGCCAACTATGGACTAGCTTTACCAGAAAAGCCATTAATACTATAAGAGTCCAGTACAATGACGCTTACCGGACTCTTATGAACCTACCGAGGTACTGCAGTGCGTCGAGCATGTTCTCCGAGGCGGGAGTTTCGGACTTCTTTGCCATCATCCGATCTCGAGTGGCGTCTTTCTGGAGTAGGCTTAATCGCTCGGATAACAGTATACTGAGGGCTGTCTCTGACACGGTATACAACAACCCAATTTACCAACATTGGATATCCATCCATATGGACCGTAATAGAAAATAACGGCCTAGCAGCATTTTGCTCTGGGAAACTGTTTAATTACTTACATTGTGTATTTTGTTTTATATAGGTACTTTTTTTTTTTTTGTGTATGTTAATTTTATAATTTGTAATATGGGTCCTTAATTTTGTGCCTGAAATAAACGGATTTTATTTATTTATTTATTTATTTAGTATGGAAGCTAGTTAGATAGAAGCGACCTACACCCATTTCTGCGCCCCGTGCGTGCGCCGTACCTACTTCCCTCACATTTGGACCGCATTATAACTCGACTAAGGTCATTCTTATTATTGTTATTATAAGGGCATTCTATACCTTAGTATTACTTACTTGTTACTTTGTTTCTGGACTGGTTACCGCAACTGGGCCACAGGTGGGCCCTTTTTGCATGTCGGGTGGGGGGCTCCTAGTCTAACCTTGCTGACGTCGGTGCATGCCTTCCTAAGCGTCCTCGGTTTCCCGAGGTAGTGTAGTTGATAAGCTACGCTATTACACTCTACAAGCACATGCACATGAAATTTGGCGTACATTTAGAACATAGCTTAACTTTGATAATAGGCTACGTATTATACCGAACATACGCGTGCGAAGCCGCGGGCAGAAGCTAATAATTATATAAGCATATACATTGAATAAATGCATAAAATACAACAGTGTCATAAAGATAAGAACATATAGCTCTTTCATAAGTGTTGGTTGAGCATGCAATGCAAGGTCCTGTGTGAGAATGACGAAGATTTGACGGAATTTGTCACGTTTCAGATCGATAATGAAATACGTTAGTATTATTAGATATTCTCTGCCCAGATGCTTGGACGAAACCATCGGAATCCGTACCTCACCAGCACACATCCGTCCAATGATTAACAAGCCCCCCCCCCCCCACCACGCTTGGTATGATTGGTGATCGCTATGGAGGTGTTCAATAGTACACAGAAGAAAGCTGCTGACTTTCTTGTAGGTTATGTATGACATCCCCGGGGTGACTTGAAGGGATCGATTCTTACGCACCGCATCTCCAGCAGAGCTATTCAGACTCTGCTACCGAGTCATCAAATTCTAATATTTTAAATTAATAAATAATGCTGGACAATTCCCACAGCATTATCTACCCCAAGTTAAGCAGAGCTTGTGTTATGGGTACTAGATAACTGTTAGACTTAATACAATATACTACATAGATTGATATTTTTTTATTATACATAGAAAAACATCCAGAACTCCCTGAAATTTGCTAACACATGGATCCATAGTAAATATTTTATTATTCATGGAAAACTACTTTTCTGGTTGTTTAATTCCTTGCAGAACGCAGAAAATATTAAAAACCACTCAAATATTTGAATTTCGCGCGAGTCTATGTCAGATTCCATGACGATGACTCTCAAGTCGGAGAGTCAAGTTGAATAGCCCTATTGATCGTACAAATATTTGACAGGAATCGAACCCGTAATCTCCTGCGACCTTCGACCGCTGCACTACTTACTGAAACTAGGTACCTACTACTCGAAGAAGCAGTTGTTAATTTAATAGCCTACCATATCCCAACTAATTGCCCTAGCATTGTCGGCTCTCGGTAACGGAGTTACAAACAGTGTGAGGTAACGTAATTTAGAAACAGTTTGAGGTTTGACTGTTAATCGGAGGCTGCAATTTGTTGTTCCACCGACCGCAGGACCCTAATTTTCTGACTAAGCAGCTAAGCTACTGGCAGTCAATGCTCCTCATTTTGCGTAACATACCTAAAGAAGTACCAACTTAGTCAAGTAAGTAGGTTATTCCATACCTAATTGTGAGAAAAACCTGGGTCAACATTAAATCATGTATCGTGTATTGTGATTTATGGATGACTTTCGTTTAAGCCTTATTATAATATAAGTGACTTGCCCGCGGCTTAACACGCTTTTTTCCGGCACAAAATGTCTGTCCTTCCCGGGGTAGACGGGGAAGGACATTTTATTCCGGAATAGATATCCATGGAGTAGACTCTAATTTACGTCCTTGCCAAATTTCTTTAAGATCCGTAAAGGCTTTTAGGCGAGATAACGGAAAGACGGAGACATATAATTAATTTCGCATTCATATCATCATTATCATAATCCATATTAGAACCACTTTGATTTTCCTCAACCATAGCTAAACACTATCAATGAAGTCGCCTTCAAACTAAGTCAGAATCTGTTCATTCGTTGTAGAGCTACGATACCATTGAAAGACTACGTAAAATTTAACACCCATCTTTTCGTTGTGAGTTACAATGGCTTTTGTAAGCCCTTGTTACACGGGCTGCCAAATAAGGACAAATGGTACTTAGGTCGATGTTTATCTCTGTAAATTTTTGCACTTTTGCAATATGACTGTTCTGGCTGTTTGGATGGATGGATGTATGTTTTTCTATAATTAAAACTAATTATGGGATCGGACTGAAATTTCGAGTAGATGAAGGTGTAGAGCTGGAATATGTCGGTTTCTTTTATCCCATAAATCTGTTCTCGCGGAATAGAAATAACCTTCAAACGTTTCCATAACGGTCTCAACGTGTGCGATGCGAAGTGAGGGCTATCGTTTGAATAATTTGGCGTGTTTTACAAAACGATAAACCGACTTCAAATTCTTCTAGTGGCAACATCTACTTAAAATTCGAGTCTAATTTAGTTTGATTACACATCGAGGTATACTTTATCTAATAAAAAAAGAATTATTGCAATCGAACTACACTGTAAAAGGTTATGCGTGGTCAAACATTACAATCAGTGAGTGAACAATCAATCATCTCCTGTTTTCTTACCCTTTGGGTTAAATTTTTTTTCAAACTTTAATGAGACCACCTTCTGGGTATAATAATAATTTCCAATAAAAAAATAATTATCGAAATCGGACTACTCTGTAAGAAGTTATGCGTGGTCATACATAAAATATATATATATATATACGCGTCGACTTGAGAACCTCCTCCATTTTTCGTCGTTTGAAAAGAAAAATCGTTTCTTACAAGCTTTTATTTAACTTGCCCTGTTAGTGTGAGACAAATCTTGCAACTGATTTTTGGACCAGGTATCCTCAACCGATTGAGCTGAAATTTGGCTTACTTATGCAAGTTCGGTGTCAATGCAATGTAATGGTATCATTGAACTTGTCTGATGATGGAGACAGAAGGTGGCCATAAGAACTCCTAAACCAAACGACAACGTTTATAAGCAAGCAGCACAACGTATAATTCTGGTCACAAGTTTCGCACAATAGCGATACGCTACTTACACCTAGCTTTCTCCATTCTAGAACTAACTGCGTACAGAATACTCATATCTAAAATCTAGACACGGCTAGACTTTCTAATTACCTGGCACATGTGCTAGGTAACTGGGGAAGCTATCACTGTTGAACTAAAGAGAAGGTAAAGCCATCATTATTATCTTTCTCTCACATTTATCTACTTAGGTATGTAGATGAGTACGGTCAGCGCCAAAAACTGTATAACATTGACGACCCCCGTGGCGCAGCGGGCGAAGGTCCGCCTGCGACGCAGGAGGTTGCGGGTTTGATTCCCGCCTCGGAACAAATTTGTGTACGATCTGCAGAAATTTGTTTCGTTGGCCTGGGTGTTTTCTATGTATAATAAAAATATCTATATAGTATGTAGTGTATTGTATTATGTATATCAGTTATCTACACCAATTTGTTCCGAGGCGGGATTCGAACCCGCAACCTCCTGAGTCGCAGGCGGACCTTCGCCCGCTGCGCCACGGAGGTCGTCATAATAAAAAAATATCTATCTATGTAGTGTATTGTATTAAGTATATCAGTTACCTAGTATCTACCCATAACACAAGCTTAGCTTGGGGCTAGATAATGCTGTGTGAATTGTCCAGCATCATTATTATTATTATTTTTTTATTTATTATTGTATTTTTTTAATGTTGTAAACGCTTCATTGACAATTTCGGGAGATTGGCTTTCTTCAGCTATTTTGTTGATTACTGTAGGTTAGGTACATATAGTTATTGAAAGCTGGGTGAGATTTTATGAGAAATGTAAAAGCTCGTCGCTCGACGTCACCAATATTTGGGAAATGAAGCTCGTGATAATTTCCTGCATCTATGATTCTAATCATTTACGTCCGGGGCTTCAATGTTTAGGCCTACTCGGAGAAGGAAAATCGATGTTTCGTTTTCGTGGTCGTGCAAACCAACTCTTAAATTTATAGCATAAGATTAGCGTTTGCACGAAAACGAATCAGAAACTTCGATTTCGTTTTTAAGAGTTAAATGGCTATATGGCTAAGTACCTAGCACCTAGCCATATAGCCCGGCGACACACTCCGCCTTACCTGCGCAATCCAATCTTCATCATATCAACGAACAATTGCCAAGTCGCGCTTCCGGCCGTCTACAGCACGTTCTTGCATGCACAATTTAGCTTGCTTTGGCATTGTTGAAGCGTCGACGGCTGCCAATGACGGGTGCGGTTGCCTTGCGCCGTCGCGGCGGCAAGGCAACCGCACCATGCGTTCCGTCTTAGGGGCTATTACGCGAGTGGTGAAAATTAATTAGCTAAAAGTCGTTGATTTTCTTCTGTTGACATAAAGTTAAGTGAGAAAAAATACCGATTTGCAATTCTTTTAGGATGGTATAACGGGATTGTTGGTCAAAGAATGGTGTAGTTGAATTACCAACTAAAAGAATCACACGACATTGTACCAGGAAATCAGAAATCGAGGGAGGTAGGCACAACCATGGATATTGCTTCAGAGAGTAATGAACCGTGGAAGGCGAAGGTATCCGACCATGAACTGAGTTATTACAACACAGCTTTGTCGTTTATCACAGTCATTGTCGAAAGTAACCAATTTCTATAGAAAATATAACAGATACTAATCTTTTGGTCTCAGAGAGCTTGATTATTAGGCGAAAGTCGAATTACTGTTCTGTTTCATTTTGTTAGGCGAAAAATAAATTGTATTTTATTTGCAGACTTTGCTCGCCCCTTGTGTATCAGTGATGTAAAAGTCGTCTATGCGAAATTACAAGAAGATTGAATTACAGAGGTTAGAGAAGGCAAAAATCTAAGAAAAATTACGATATTTACAATTTTAATGACTTTTATAGGAAAAACCACGTATTATAAACCTAAAATAAAACTAATTAGAAATTTTAACTAACTGACATTATAAAAGAACACAAAACAGTTACATAAATCAACTTTGTACGTCGCAATTACTTCTTTCCATCGCTTGGTCACTTTTTTCCTGTGATGTTCGACGACTCTCTACAAAAACTGACAGTTTCAATATAAGAGCACAACCATAAGAGCATCCACATAGCTTTTTAAAGTATTACCTACCACAGTATTCGGTCGCGTCGTGAACTACAAACAATTCAAAAACGTCTTTGTTTTCATAGTAACGAAATGACTCAAGTCTTTTCCTTCAAAGGCTAGATTCTTACCCTCTAAACGTTTAAGTTCTTTTTTGGTGCAGGCGTAGTCGCTAAATTTTTAAACATCTTTCCTTGACATCCTAAGAAACACGTTCATCTAAAAATGGCAATCCTACGTTTGTTTCTGACAAATACCAAAGGTGTCTTTTAAGTACACTTTTTTGACTTCGGCATTGGGGTAAGTATTCAAAAGCTGTAGCATGTCCAGATCGTTCTTTGGAGCCCAGCGGCTGACAGTTGCTTTTGTTGCTTCATGCCAAAAGCGAACGTATAGTAGGCTAGGTTTCATTCCTTTCAAGTTGAAAGGACCTAACCATCCAAATCCAAACCATCAAGGTCCTGACATTCCAGGTTTCCGGAAATTCCAAAGTTTGTGGGATTCGCTTGATAAAAAGTCAATACTACATGAAGAGAGTCCCGTCGATGTCTCTACGACAGTTGAAAGTTTCAACTGTCATTGTGGCATATTTAACTGTTTGGTGAATATGGTCATTTTCAGGCGTATTAGCCATTCACATCGCTTGATTTAAGGCGTTTGGGATCCTGAAACCGAAGTCGCTATCATTCCAACCTCCTAGATAAAGGAGACAGTTGTTATAACTCTTTGTAGTCTTCTCTTGGGTGACTTTCATTTTTAAGACAGTTTGGATTTAGCTGACCATTGTCGCTTGTTCGTAGTTCGTCGTAGAGACATCGACGGGACTCTCTTCATGTAGTATTGACTTTTTATCAAGCGAATCCCACAAACTTTGGAATGTCCGGAAACCTGGAATGTCAGGACCTTGATGGTTTTTTACAACACCCTTCAAACACTCCTTTCAATATTAGTTTAAGAGGGTGATGACGACATCAGCAATGGTCGATTCCTGTTCTATTCGGATGCATGCTCCCTGAATTAATCCCGTGTTTGACGCTGTTGTGTCAAATGACATTCCGATAGGTAAATGAATGAAAACCGTAAAAAATACACACACTATTACAAAACATTAAATATTATATTACGTATTTCACTAGTATGAAATAAAAGTGGCCAACATGTGCCACCCCTAAATGTCCTTCAATCTTCGTGAAATTTGGCGTATATGTCTTTTGTAGCAGTGAGACTTTGGGGAAAACCAAAGTCAAGTGAAAATCTAACTTCTGGAAAAATGAGACACCCTAGTTCGCGTTTTTTTATTAACAATACAAGTGTTGGGATAGTAAGTTTAACCAGGTAACGAAAGTAAAAAATGCATTCAAAACAGCTTGTATTAGGTATAAGTAGGGATTCTTGAATTCCTTTTCCAGATGCAGAAGCCATAAGACAAGAAATTGAAGTTGAATTCCTTTTTAGGGGCGAACCTAGCGCGTTCGGTTGTCAAACTAGGACTCACGCATGGGCCCGTGGTAAAAAACTCGAATTACATAAAATTCAAAAATTTTTCTTGGATGCCATATAATGAAACCACAATTGCGAAAAAAATTTGAAAATATAATCATGAAAGTGCACTGTTTTGCACTTAATTTGGTTGATATAGGAACCCTGCCTGCGGTCTATTTAAGATTTTTGACTTGATTCGTAAGTTATTAATAATTCTTTGGTTCCATGATAGGTAAAGTTTCTTCATAAGTGGTGAAGTTTTCTTGTAAATAAGCAAAAACATCATTTTTGCGCTTACGCCGTTCCAAAATCGTATGCTCTGTCCCGATGGTCCTATAACGCCCGTACCACACCTCCGCTGCGAAATGTTAACAGCGGAACCGCAGTAATTTCATCATGTGTACTCCGTATGTAAGAGAAGCGGAACACTAGCGAAACTGCCTGTTCTAACGGATAGATTTGACTATAATTCTATCTCATTCCCCGAGCGGTTTCGTCGATCTGCTCCGACGTCAGCCACACCTCCGCTATAGTAGCGAGTCCGCTACTCGTGTTCCGTAGCGGAGATATGCCGCTGGCGTGAATGCGAAATTATATGCGTATCCTTTCCATAAAATGGCGCGCAATGCGCCCTCAGAAAAAAAACACCTTAAATGAAATTCTTACGTATTTAGAGCCACACGTTCGGAAATCCACCGCATAGGTAGATACCTAAATCTATACTTATTTGGTCGTCGTCGAATAAAATAACGATACTAGCTGACCATGGCATAGAAAACTACATTACTTATGCCATGCATACCGTAGTTGTGTTGTGCATGGCATAACAAGTTGTCTGCCTTGTTAGTCAGCGGTCAGCTTGTTAAACCGCTGATCATGCGGTCCTGGGTTTTAATCCCGAGTCGGGCCAATAGTTGTTCTTGAGGTTTTTCTAGCAATAAAATTCACAGTAGCAGCCCGGAGTCAGGAAGTTGGCGGTGTTACACCCCCGTGCCTTGGAAAGCACGTTAAGCCGTTGGTCCTGCGCTAGACCTCTCCCCGGTCGTGTCGTTCTGCCGTCCCATCGGATTATGAGAGTGAGGGAATAGAGAATGCACCTGTGTTTACGCACACACTTGTGCACTATAATATTATGTCCTGCGCATCTGGGTCAAACTCAGAAAAGATGTACATTGTGACAATTGAAGTTGTCCCAAAAGTTTTACAACCATTGATTTTCATCTTTTCATCATTCTAGAATTATTTATTGAAAATGAAGTAGCGCTTTGTTTTCTGTATAGCCGCATATTTTTTTTAGGGTTTCGAAGATCGAAGATCGGTTTCGAAACCCTTATGGTCTCGCTCCGTCTGTCCTTTTTTCCCTCCTTATTAACTCAGCAACTACTCCAACTATCAACTTGACATTTAAAACAATAATACATTGCGTGCGCCTGTACAGATTTAATGAAAAATAAATAAAAATGAATATTTTCCATACAAATTGTGATGCCGAAATTTTAAAAGATTCCTACAGGGTCATGTGGGGTATCAAATGAACGGTAACGGTTTGTACGTTTCAAAACAGTTTTTCAAATTTCTATAGGTTTCATACTTGTAATATTTTGAAAAAAAAGCCGATAAAATGCCCATTCCCCCCCCCCCCCCCTATCTCCGAAGATTGCAGAGTAATCCATGTAAAATTTATGGAGCGTTCGTAGATGTGGATCTTTATTTTACAGGAATAATATAGAGAAGTTTGTAAAAATAACACTTTTTGGAAAATGGTCAAAAAGGGGGGAATAATTTTCAAAAGGGGGGGGCTACCTCACCGGGTGGGGTATCAAATGAAAGGTACGGGTTGTACGTTTCAAAACAGTTTTTCAAATTTCTGTAGGTTTCATACTTTTTAAAATTTTTCGAAGATGAAATTTGGTATACATAGGCTACTTATTGTTACCTAAATTTATTTGTAAATAATTAAGCAGTCTCCCACGAGTTTGTTATTAAAAATTAATGATGGATTAAACTTATTTATTGTCTTTTATTGCAATACTGTAATTTCGTTTTGTGACAGTTTATAAGTTTTGTTACAATTTCCGTTTTGTGACGATTTTTCGTTTTGTTACGGTACATCTTTTCTGAGTTTCATCCATCTGGCTAGTCTCCGATTAGACTGGCCACCGTGGTCGAAATTCAGCTAGGAGGACATTATTATCCTACCTACTTTTTAAGTAGTAGGTACATCAATAATGTGGATAACTGATAAACTAAATTAGTAAACATCAGTTTTCATCAATCAACATAAATATAGATAGACAATCAATGACGACAAGACGGCCTCTGTGGCGTGGCGGGCGGAGGTCCGCCGGTGACGCCGGAGTCTGCGGGTTCGATTCCCGCCTCGTGACAACTATTTGTACGATCTGCAGATATTTGTTCATGGTGTTGTGGGTGTGTTCTTAGTATAGTTAATAACGTATTATGTACATACATCAGTCATCTAATATCCATAACACAAGCTCTGCTTAGCTTGGTACTAGCTAGATGTGTGAATGGTCCGGTATTATTTATTTAGTGAACTTGATGTTCACATGAAACATCTCATTATATGATTTTCTACATATAATTATTACAATTATAACATTGGAACGGCAGCGCCATTTTTTTTCACACATAGGTAGATAAGAATTCTCACGGAAAAACTACAATAATTGGTTTATGTTCGATTGCTAGATTTATGAAATGGTGGATAAATGGACTGTAGATTTTTTGATAATGAATGTTTGTGTGACTCCGAAATTGCGAGACACGAATGCAACGAAAGTGATTACAATCTTGGAGCGAGAATATGAGAGTAGGCGTGAATTGCGTGAATGAGGTGTATCGAGGGTGTTACGAAAAACCACTAACCTTTGAATCAGAGGCGCGTAGCAGTATTCAGCTCTTTCCAGAGTTCCTCGGGGCGTCACGGCTAAAACTATACCTTGGAGATCTGTACTTCACTGGGCGGGCAAGCTTAGCGTTAGCTTAGAGGGGCCGGTCGGAGCAGTAGAGCTAATATGTGGAGTCTCGTACAGCGTCGAAATTCACGTCAAACGCAAACAATTACACGCACCGCACAAATCCGTATCGTATTCTTATGATAATTACAACAACGACAATAAATTATAAATACACCGAAAATAATAACGTAAAAATGTGTACTTTCAACTCGACTTTCCAAGAAGGAATGACATTATTTATTTCAAATCGCGGGAAAACCTAACGGTCATAAATGTACGCGGCGTGAAAAATGTCAGAGTCACGAATGTCAGATACGTCAATGACAAGTCGCAGCGTTACCTATAAAAAGGTGATAGCCAATTCTGAACATTCCGACCACCAAAATGCGCAGTATTTTCCGCAACTTAATAAAAAAAAAGTATAATTAATCAATTTATAGAATTATGATACGAAACAATTTATCAACAAAAAAAAAAACAAATTTACAATTAACATAGCTAGATTTACCTAATCCTTTCAGCTAGAATTAGGTGGACTGGGCATCAGGTTCGATGTCCTCGTTCATGGGAAGGACACACAATTTGACCACAGGCCGTTTGCATTCTCCTGAAGCCGTCCTTAGAGTAACTACTCGGCAAACATTATCGGCTCCAAGATGGAGCTGCGTTACCCGACCGAGTTTCCACTTCATCGGACTGCATTGCTCGTTGGCAATGAGAACCAGAGTTCCAAGGACTATATTTTCTCGCGCATCCACCCATTTATGTCTCTGCTGCAGCGTGTGCACATACTCGAGGTGCCATCTCTGCCAGAAGTCCTGGTGCATTCGTTGGATGAGCCTCCATCGACGAAGAGGACTTACGTGCTTTTCTAGGATTGGTTCCTCAGGCAGAAGAGTCAAAGGCTCAAGTGTAAGAAAATGACCTGGGGTCAACGCCGAAAAATCATTTGGGTCGGAGCTTAGTGGTGAAAGTGGCCGTGAGTTTAACAAGGCCTCGATTTGAATCAGCAGCGTGTTAAACTCCTCATAAGTCAGGCGTTGCAAACCAACGACACGAGCGAGGTGAGTCTTAACCGATTTAACTCCTGCCTCGACTAGCCCCGAAAAATGTGGGCTACCAGGAGGGTTAAACGTGAACTCCACCTTCTCGGCCTGCGTCGCCTGCGACATTAAGTCTTTTAACAGGTTACTTGCTCCGACAAAGTTCGTCCCTTGATCAGATACCAATCTAGAGCAACGACCTCTACGAGCTATAAATCGCTTCAAACATGCCAAATATGCCTCCGAAGTGAGTTCTGATGCGAGCTCCAAATGGATTGCTTTGGTGGCTGTGCAAACAAAAACACATACATACGCTTTGTATGTTCTGACGCCACGACCACGACCAAGGGCTATGTCAAACGGCCCTGCGTAGTCCACTGAAGCCGATGAAAACGGTTTCAGTTGACTTAGACGATAACACGGTAAATTTCCCATCCGGGGAGGTGCGGACAGTCGTGGTTTTGCACGGAAGCATTTGACGCAGGATGACACCACGGAACGAATTGCTCGCTTTGACGAGAGGATCCAAAAATCCTGTGCGAGAAGACTCTGTAATGTCTGCGGTCCTGGATGTAAAAATTTCCTATGGTACTCGTCGATTAGTAGATAGGTCAGACGGTGAGTTCGAGGAAGCAGCAGCGGATGCTTCTGGCTATAACTCAGATCGCTATGCACGAGGCGGCCGCCCACCCTGAGCAACCCATTGGCATCTACGAAAGGACATAATTTTCTTAAGACTTTGGGGAGCAAATTTGGGTTGCCTTTATTTAGCGCACGAAATTCTGAAGCAAACACGACTTCCTGTACATGCTTCACTAAGAACTGCAACGCATGGTTAGTTTCGACAGCCGATAAGGCGCCAGTTGATTTCACCGATGCCTTTAAATTTTTAGAGAATCGGTAACAGTAGGCGACGATATTCACTATACGCGAAAGTGACGAGAACTTGTTTAAAAGTCCGTCGACAAAACCAATATTGTTTTCTGTCATAAAAGTCAATATTCTTCGCTCCTCGAGTGCGGACTCATTGTTTGCAGCGTACGAACTTTGCGGCCATTCTTCACGAGGGTTCAACAACCAGTTCGGACCCGACCACCATGACTGACACCGGATTAAATCTTCGGGCAGTAAACCTCGCGAACCGTGATCGGCTGGATTATCGGCTGTAGGAACATGTTGCCAGAATTCGGAGGGTATACCGTCTTGGATTTCCGTAACACGGTTGGCAACAAAAGTTTTCCAACGCGACGGACAGGAATTGATCCAGGTTAATGCAACGCTGGAATCTGACCAAGCGAAGAGGGCACCGACACGATGAAGACCATCTAGGGCGAGGGTTAACGAAGACATAAGCTCAGTCAGCAAGACAGCTGCCATCAACTCCAAACGAGGGATCGAGCGTTTGCGGAGGGGGGCAACTTTCGACTTGGCACAACAAAGTCGGACCTCAGTTGTCCCGTCACTGCACGACGCGCGGCAGTAGACAACAGCGCAATAACCTCGCTCAGAAGCATCACAAAAGCCATGAAGTTGAAGAGACGCAAACGAAGGAACCATTCTCCGAGGCAGTGCCACAGCACTCAGCGACGACAGTTGGTTCTTGACCTTAAGCCATTCAGACGAAATGAATTGAGGAGCATCCTCATCCCAGTCAACACCAGACAGCCACAATAGCTGCATTATATATTTGGCAAGGAATACGACAGGAGACAAAAGGCCTAACGGATCGAAGATCCGAGCTATGTCTGACAAGATGGACCGCTTTGTACACCTCTTTTCGAGCGCAGCTGTTCTGAATGTGAGCTGGTCTGCGGTGGGAATCCATAACATTCCGAGGATTTTCAAGGACAAATCCTGAAGGTCTTCAAAGTTGCACATCTTTTCCGAGTACAACTCGGACGGCGGCAAGTCGCGGAGGAACTCTTTAGAGTTCGAAGTCCATTTTCTCAAGTGTAGACCGGCGGATGACAGAATTAGCGTAAGATCACGACGAATTTGAATCGCATTCTCCACCGAGTCTGCTCCCGAGACAACATCATCCACATAAGTGTCCCGCTGTAACACCGATGCTCCAAGGGGAAAACGGGGTGCAAACTCGGACGCCAGACGAGACATGCACCAAAGAGCCTGGTACGGCGCACACGAAACCCCATATGTGACCGTAAGTAGCCTGAAATCGCGAATAGGTAAATCAGCAGATTCGCGCCATACTACTCGTTGGTAATCAGCATCATCAGGGGTTACCAGGAATTGACGATACATTTTTTTTATATCTCCCGTGAAGACCACTTCGTGCCATCGAAAACGTATCAAAATATCAAAGATGCTTTTTTGGAGTTTGGGACCTGGCAACAACACGTCATTCAACGACCTACCCTCAGCATCTTTGGCGCTAGCATCGAACACTGTTCTTAGTGGCGTGGTGACTGATTCTGGGCGCAGGATACCATGGTGAGGGATATAGTAGAAAGGACCGACATTGGTGGTAGGAGGCTCCACTTCCTCCATATGACCACTCTCCAGATAATCTTTCATAAAGTCGACGTACGCTGACTGGAACTGGGCGTTCACTTTAAATTTACGCTCTAAGTGAAGGAACCGTTTCACAGCAATATCGCGAGAGTTAGAGAAGACTGGTTTAAGTTGAGGATCAGCAAAGGTCAGCGGGACAACCAATCTTCCCTCAGAATTTCGATAACTATTTGCTTCCATAAGCCTATCGCAAGCCACTTCAGTTTTCGAAAAGGCTACTGGTCTGGGCGGCTCGACACTTTCCAATTCCCAGAACCTTTTTATTGAGTTGTCTAGTGACAGGTTGGACACAAAAAAACAATTTTTACGACTATTGGCATTGTTGCCAAGGCGAGCGAATCCGGTGCCAATAGTGCACTCGCCCATCACTATCCACCCGAAGATAGTGGGGATAGCGACGGGTTGACCTGATGCACCCTTAACCAAACCAGGTCTGAGTGCCGACGCCAAAATGTTGACACTTACAAGCATGTCAACAGGCCCTGGTTTATAAAAACTAGGGTCGGCAAGATCCAAGCCATCTAAATGCTCCCAGGATGAGGTATCAATAAAACCAGGTGGCATGTCGTGACAAATAGTCTGTAGCACAGCAGCTTCCACAACCAAATTGCTTGAGAAGTCCTGACTCTTGGGACTCAATTCACACATAACCGATCCAAGTGTTCTGGTAGAAGCTCTGCCAATTCCATCGACAGATTGGGCTTTTGGGCTCAGCTCTAGTCCCAGCCGGCGTGCGCACGACAAGGTCATAAAATTACAAGCGCTGGCGCTATCCAGCAAGATTCTAATTTCAACAAATTCATTATTATTATTTTTTGCCAAAATCACAGCGGTAGAAAATAATGAATCGGTACTGGATGAATATGCGGCCAGAGCCACTGGCGGTGCCAATTCTTGGGATGTAGTGGAGATAGGAGCAGCTTCATCAAAATGCAACAAAGTATGGTGCCGTTGGCTACATTTTCCGCATGTTACTTTAGAGCTGCATTTTTTGACCGAATGTGCAGGCTTTAGGCACAAAATACACAGTCTCCTTACCTTCACATCCCGGAACCTATTTGCTGGGTTCAATTTCAGAAACTCCGGACAATTTTCTGGACCATGGCCTTCATTGGGGCAGAACTCACAAGTGGAGTCGGGGGATACAATTAATGATGTTCGATTTTTTGGTGCTGGCTTAGAGGTTGCGGGTGGCCCATGGCAGTTTTCTAGAGCCCGAGCACGTTTGTCCAAAAACTCCATGATGTCTTCGAACAGCGGAATGTCAATATCCGGGCTAAGTTGAAGCTCGAACGCTTCCCGAGTAGCCCCATCCAGCTTTGACCATACCAACTGAAACAGCATGAAATCCTGACTTGGAAGGGTGTACCTTGACAGTATGGCCAAATTCTCTGTGAATGTCCGATGAACCCGTTCCAACTCCGAGGCACTTTTATTCTTCACCAACTCACATTTTAATAACTTTTCATAGTAGGTGTTGGCAATGGTTCTCTTCCTATCATAGTATTTGTGCAGTGCATTGTATGCTGCCATATAGTTGCTGCCTGTCAGTGGATAATTCTTTATAAGATCAAAGGCAGCACCCTGTACACTTGACAGCAAATAATGTAGCTTCTCTACATCTGGCAACTCCCTACTGTGTATGAGCGAGTCGTATAGCTCCTTAAAAGACACCCAGTTCTCAAACCTTCCATCAAATGGCTTTAAAACTATCTTGGGCAATTTTGCCAACATACTGCCATTCTGGATAGTTGGTTTGTTTATCTGCTCACGTATTTTTGACAACCTTGACTTGAGACCTAATAATTTCTTATCAAAAGAAATGGTGTGCGAAAATTCATTGCTACGATCTGCCTTAGACGTACCTGACAATACGTAGATTTGCGCCGAGTGAAACTCTTTACTAATTATGTTGAGATCTTCTTCTGTTACCCCTTCGAGATCCGAGGACTCCAGAAGTTCGATCCGCATATAGGAATAATCTCGAGCGATCCTGTATTTATCTCCGCCTTCGGTTTCCATTATTATTGAGTTGAGATTTCAAAAAAGTATTCTATATCAAATGTAAACAAAACAAATACAAAGCTACGGCTATTTTGCCGTTTCCACTTCTTTTTTAGTGGCTACAACTGACGCCTATTTGTCAACCGAGCTTAGCAATACAAATAGATAAAACGAAAAAGAACATTTATGACCGTTGGATTGTTTTAAATACGTACCCTCAATATTTTTAGCGAATCTAAATAATATTGTCGGAACGGTAACAAACGACAAATTTACCGATTCCGATACTATCTTATAAACAAAACAATGATGCGAAATGAAATGATAAAGCGAAAATGAAAGCTAGTTAAATCCGGCTCGAAGGACCAAATGTTCGATTGCTAGATTTATGAAATGGTGGATAAATGGACTGTAGATTTTTTGATAATGAATGTTTGTGTGACTCCGAAATTGCGAGACACGAATGCAACGAAAGTGATTACAATCTTGGAGCGAGAATATGAGAGTAGGCGTGAATTGCGTGAATGAGGTGTATCGAGGGTGTTACGAAAAACCACTAACCTTTGAATCAGAGGCGCGTAGCAGTATTCAGCTCTTTCCAGAGTTCCTCGGGGCGTCACGGCTAAAACTATACCTTGGAGATCTGTACTTCACTGGGCGGGCAAGCTTAGCGTTAGCTTAGAGGGGCCGGTCGGAGCAGTAGAGCTAATATGTGGAGTCTCGTACAGCGTCGAAATTCACGTCAAACGCAAACAATTACACGCACCGCACAAATCCGTATCGTATTCTTATGATAATTACAACAACGACAATAAATTATAAATACACCGAAAATAATAACGTAAAAATGTGTACTTTCAACTCGACTTTCCAAGAAGGAATGACATTATTTATTTCAAATCGCGGGAAAACCTAACGGTCATAAATGTACGCGGCGTGAAAAATGTCAGAGTCACGAATGTCAGATACGTCAATGACAAGTCGCAGCGTTACCTATAAAAAGGTGATAGCCAATTCTGAACAGTTTATCCGTTTGCATGCTACGACGCCGCAGACAGACAGTTATATTATGTATGTACAAAACAAACATAATTATAAAATACAAAACTGTTTGCGTCAACGATTAAAAATGGGATCAATAAATTCCGTAGCCCCTAACAATAAATCGCCGCAATTGCTCGGTGATTCTGCTCAAATATTTACATTAGGCTTTTCATATAACAGGGTTTGTTTTATAGTGTCCAGTGCCCGGGTAAGCACACCAGCTTACTAACCATTTCATTTGCTTTAAGACTGAGCAATTACTTACTTACCTACTCCTGTGCGACCCATAGTGCATTGGCAACCGACACAAGACTTCTTTAGGCATCTTGGTTCTGAATTATCTCTCAATTTAAAATTAAACTGAAAATGTGGTTAATGAATAAATGTTTTTATAACGTGTAACCTATATTATAATTACAGGACATTTTAATAGGGAACTTAAGTAACAAATTTTAGACATTTTGTAAATTTTTTTGACATATTTTATCGGTCTGTTTTTTATTTTTTTTATTTAATCTCTAAAATTAATTTTGCTAAACCTAACATTATCTCTAATAATTTTGCACGCCTTGACGAGGTAGAATGTATTGGAGCTATTACATTATTGTTAAGACCTATTGTACCGACGTTCCTGCAAATAAATGATTTATTATTATTATCAAAATAATCTGTCCGTATTTCATTTCGTTTCCCTAGACCACTTCTTAGTATTGATAAGGCAAAAATCTGTAATTTTTTAGTCAGACATAAACTTTGGTAAGTTGTCATGCATGTAATTTTTAACCATTTTAAAATATAATTCTCAAAAATCTATCGATTATGGGCATTAGCCCCCATGAGATAAAAGCCAAAAGTATCTTATCAGGGGGAGGCCTGCGTCCAGCAGTGGTCCAATACCGGCCGTTGAGGTTCAGGGATATATTTATACGTTGTATTGTAATTTGTAATCATCATTTCATTTCCACATCGTCGTTTACACTTTAGCGAACTAAACACACCTGCATTCTCAGCCTAAAACCCCTTGCAATTGAATTTTAATGACATTCTCATAGCTTTGCTCGCATGAAAATATAAGAGCGCCGTTTATGTTAAGTATTTACAAAACACTAGTTTCTGCCCGCGGTTTCGCACGCGTTGTTTCTATGGAAACTTTTTCTATCGCATGGGAACTGATTTGTGGCATAAAAAGTAACCTATTTTTGATTCCATTTATCCATAGATCCATTCGTCTAAACATCCAAATGGATGTGTGGATGTTTGTTACCTCTTCACGCCAAAACTACTGAACGGATCGGGCTGAAATTTGGCATACAGGTAATTCTAATCCTGAAATCAAACAGAGGTATACTTTGTATCTCATAAATCAGTTCCCATGGGATAGAAATCACCTTTAAACGTTTCCATAGAAACAACGACAGAAACTAGTTTAAACTAAATAATAGAAAAGCAATCGCTCAAAATATTAAAAAAGAAAATCTAATTTCGACGATTTGACGACCTCCGTGGCGCAGCGGGCGAAGGTCTTCCTGCGACGCAGGAGGTTGCGGGTTCGATCCCCGCCTCGGAACAAATTTGTGTACGGTCTGCAGAAATTCGTTCCGTTGGTCTGGGTGTTTTCTATGTATAATAAAAATATCTATCTATGTAATATATTGTATTAAGTATATCAGTTATCTAGTACCCATAACACAAGCTCTGCTTAGCTTGGGGCTAGATAATGTTGTGTGAATTGTCCAGCATTATTTATTTATTATTTATTTATTATTTAATTTCGGGGGATCGTGCCTCCTCCAAGCAAGGGGGATTTTTCCATAATCACCACGCCTGGCAGGTGGATTGTTGATAAAGTGCACTATGGGTACTAATAACCTTAATTATTGTAATTATCGGTAGTCATAGACATGAAGGTAAACCAGATGTGCGTATGAAGCAAGCGGGCCAGCTCGCCTTAACCTCGCACTTCTGATCGTAAGGGCTCTGATATAACAGGCTTATTGCATAACTTCAATATAGTTTGAAGGGATTATTGCATTTTGGAGATCTTTGTGATATATGGTGAAATTTAATGCAACAAACAGAATAAAGTGACACACATTTGGTAAAAGACCAATGAGTGTGAGTGTGATAGAGAATATTGTTTTATGGTGCGTTCTATGGACAAAGCTGCCCCACTCTGTCTAGTCAAGGAAGGTATCTAGGTGTTTGTGATTGTTGTAGTTTATGATTAAAGTACTAATGGAAATTACTTTAATATTAGGTCCTTACATATGAAATTGGCGTTTTGTATGGGAGGAACAAAAAGTCGAATATTTTTTAATATAATATATTTAATTAATCAAAGTATGAACCATTATTTTCTATGCACTTTTGCCATCTTATAGGTAGTTCATTGATCCCTTTACTAAAAAAACCAGTCGGACGGGAATCAATAAAATCTTTGAAGGCGATTTGGACTGCCCCATCGGAGTTGAATTTTTTCCCTTGCAAGAAGTTATCCAAATTTCGAAAAAAATGGTAATCTGTTGAAGCAAGGTCCGGGGAGTACGGAGGATGTCTTAGACTTTCCAATTGAAGCTCTTCTAATTTAGTAGCCGTCTGTTGCGCAGTGTGTGGTCTAGCGTTGTCGTGAAGCAGCAGTGGCGTGGAGCGATTGACCAGCCTAGGTTGTTTAGCCGCTAGCTTTTCCATCATGGTTTGCAATTGCTGACAATAATTGACAATAATTGACAATAATTGCTGGATCCGCTTCCACAATAGCCTTCAACTCTTCATTATCAACTTGAGTCTCAGGCCGTCCACGGGGCTTGTTCTGCAAGTCGAAATTTCCAGAACGAAAACGTTGGAACCAAAAACGAACTGTGTTTTCTTTTGCAACACGACCGCCATACACATCATTCACCCTTCGAGTTGTTTCCGCAGCACTAGTGCCACGGCGGAACTCGTACTCGTAAATAATGCGATATTTTAAGTTTTCCATTTTGTAAAATGAGTGACGTAAACAGAAAAAAACAGAAGAAAAAAAAACAAATGAATGACGATCATCGAAGCACAAATACACGAGTCTATAGCTGTACAAATTTGAATTTGGAATTCCTTACCAAAGAGGAGAAATTTGTGATTAAAGTGGCCAGTACGAAAAACGCCAATTTCATATGTAAGGACCTAATATATGACAAAAAGTATTCCTCTCTGTATTTTTTGGCGCTGCTAATGTAGAGACGAGATTACAATTCAAAACTCTTTCTGCTTAGTTACTCTGCTTAGTTAAATTTGAAGCTAAAAACTAATTGTGCCTTATAACTATTTAGAGGGCTATCACGCTGGCAATTTGCAAACGAGTTCAACCAAAGCGACGACGTCCAAAATCGAGAGCGCAGCGAGCTTGCCGCGAGTTAGCAGCGAGCGTACGCTGTGTACGGCAGCGGACCAGCAGCTTTAGGAAGGAAGCATGGGAAGAGGTTTAACGACGACACTGCGCTGCGCGCTCGCTGTGTCTTCGCAGCGAGCTCGCTGCGTAATCGCCAGTGTAATAAGGCCCTTAGAGTAATCAAGTGAGCTCGAGTCCGGAGCCTGATTGCATAACAATTATTCCTAATAGGGCAAGTAATAGAGCGAGCTCGGGCAAAGATTGGAAAATAATGGAACTAGTCCTTTTACGAGCGAAACCATTTACAACCGGCTTAATTTCTAAATTACCTGGAAATGGGGTTGAATGTTCAGGGCCCGTACTCTTAAAAACGAAATCGAAGTTTTTTATTCGTTTTCGTGCAAATGCTAATCTTATGCAAGCGACATAAGATTTGGTTTTGCTCGACACAACGATTTTCCGTTTCCGAGTAGGCCCCCAGGTTCTTTGAATGGAGTTCATATCCCTACCAAATCTCAGTCTGTAGTCACACCTCAACAAAAAATTGATTTTGCTGTTTCTCCAAAAGAAAACAATTACAGCAGAAAATCTGAATTATTTTAAATTATTTTAAGTGGCAACTTTTTTTGAATTATTTTAAGTGGCAACCAAAACTGAAATCAAACAAAATACCTATCTAAGAAAAAGCTGATAATAGTTATCACAAACAGGTGTTGGGATTTGTGATAATTCCTTTTTTTAGAAAAAAAACATGCGAGGGCTTGTTCCACTTATCTATTTGCCAACCTAGAAGGGTGATTGTGATAACGCTGCATGCAAGACATTTGTGGCCTGAAATGATAAATCCCAAGATCTTCTCTTCCAGGCCTACCAAAATGCACCCTCCATATTTTCTATTACATTTCTGTATGTAAATGCAGCTCGCATTGCCATGCAAGCCACCGCTAGTGTGTACCTAATGAGTTCTTAGTAATAGACCAACGCCACAGTCAAGGCGAGTGACGCGTCATGCCTCGGCCTTCGTCACATCGCTACAGAATCACTTGCACCTAACGATCGGTTATGAACGGTATGTTCCCATTGCGCCTGTAACGCATTCACTGCCCAGACACGCAGGGGCGCGCCGCCGCCGCGACACGGGGACGGAGAATAGCATCTGCGTCTTGGGCCATGAATGTGTTAGTTTAGTTTAAGTTTAGATCGATGGTGGACAAAATCTAGCAGTTCAGAACCACTCGATACTACTCATAATCTGGACCTGTTCCAGCGTCGTGGAGTAAACCCGAACCGCGCTATCTGGTAGAGATCGCTAGAGAATACAACAGTTACCAGTATACGGATTCTTGTCTACATTTTCAGGCATTTTATCAGGGGAGTCCGAGGCTATGTTAACCATAGCCTCGGACTCCCCTGACAAGAGGGATGACAGAGAGCCGCTCTAAATCTCTGTCAGTCAGTTTGATACCTATCAAAAGTTTTCATATTATAAAACTTGAACACTGAAACTGAATCAAATTCAGCAGTTGACATATCTGCTCCGTTAGACATCGGGAGACTGGACTCTAAGGCCCGTCCTATGAAAGCTTGCTTAGTCATGCTTGAGTAAAGATTTTCTATGGCATATAAACGTCAAACCACAGATTTATGATTGAGCAAACTTTAATAATACGGGCTTCAGAATCGCTCGATGGTACCATAGGTTCCTGTAGTGTATGTCCGTAATATAATATATGTAAACCATAGTCTACATAAGTCATCTTCTAGGTCGAGGTGTTGCGAATCAGCTGTCACTATTAGTTGTCAGACGGACATAGCCGAGAGAGCGGGAACCCGGGTGACAGGCGAAGGGATGCCTGCTGGGGAGTGAGGTGGAACTCATGCAATGCCTTGGCTGTGTGTGACGAGCTGATGTATCCCTTATCGTGTATACAGGGTGTTTTTTTGAGAAGAGCGGTGATGGCCCAGTCCGAAACCACGAGAGTTAGAGAAAAGTCGTGAAAGGAGTCATGCCCTCGATTTATAAGAAAACAATAAGTGCATATTTAGTTTTTTTTTTAATCTTTTACTTTTGAAGGAAAACGAGATAAGTTTTAAAAGTAATTAATTTGTAAAAATTTGCTTTTTCCTTTTATTTATTGTAATACATGTCTTTGCAAAGTTTGATCCTTATCAGCAACAAAAAACATTGGTTAATAAATAATACAGGTGTCCTTATTTTGAAAAATCATTCGTGTCGATTTCCGTCAAAAGAAAAAGTTAAAAAAAAAACTAAATGTGCAGTTATTGTTTTCTTATAAATCGAGGGCATGACCCTTTTCACGATTTTCTCTAACTCTCGTGGTTTCGGACTTGGCCATCACCACCCTTCGCAAAAAACCACCTGTATATTCGTATATTATTGGAACCCCTACAGTTCCTATAAAGACATAAACTCTACATTAATTAAGGTAGGTATACATAGCAGCATCTCTACAAATAGGTACCATCATCCAAGTAGTAAGTACGATGCACTCCTACTAGTAAACGAGTGCTAATGCTAACAGGGCCGCATGGGAACAACCTCGCGCAACTAGACATAGACAAAGTAGTTAGTGATCGCGGTGCGCAGGAGTTGCATGTGTGTCTAATTGTGTCGGATTGTCGGACCATGCGGTCGGATTTACCCCATCTGTAACAAGGTTGGTTTCATTTTGTTTTTCTAGTAAGGCTTTGATATCCCTGATAGCCCTTAAATTCATTTATTAAATAGTAGACATAACATTACAGAGTACCTTTACTCCAATGCGTTACATCTAGGATCGACATCTTCTTGCTAATGCAAATTAAAATAGATACCTATTTATCCAACATTTCTTTATTAACAAAGAAAATTACAATCAAATCATAGAAATAAATTAGAACTAGTATTTACAATTGAAACAATTCAGCTAACTGCAGACTGTTGCAAACTTATCTAATTTAAGAAAACTATTTATACAACTTGACAAAATTCGGAAAAAAAGAACTTCAAAAAACTACAGCAGAAATAAAAAGAAGTGGGTAAGAGAAAGCCAATAGGGCGGTTATTAGGAAGAGCTATGTGCAGCTGTGGACTAGATCAGACAAATAAATGATAAATGATTTGCAACAGTGGACTAGTTCATCACATCAGGCTAATAAATGAATTTATGCTGTGTAACTACATAGGTGGTAATGTGTACGTTGGTCTTATGTCAATCTATGTATAGTAGGTAGGTACCTATCTCTAGTCTCCCGTGGTCTAGTTTACAGCATTAACAAGCAAAATGAGAAATTATCTAAAGTTGAACAAATGATGTGTGATGTTGTAATATATATCTTTGTTAATATGTTAAAACTTAAAAACTTTAACTTTAGATGGTGTTTGTCTACATGTAGTGTAGTGTGGCCCATGTGGGTCTGTAACGACAATAATACATTAATCGATAAACTATTTTGTTAATTCAAAGTTGTCTTCCCTTAATTTTTGCAACAGGAGCGTAAACTAGGTATAGTCATATTACGGTTTCACCTAGCAATTCCAAGCTAACCAGCTGGAAACTCATATACGCCTTAATTTTGGCGTTATAAACGTTGTCTCAAAAGTCAAATAAATTATCGTGTTGGCTACGTAAG
The DNA here is from genome assembly GCA_949316285.1 of Eupithecia subumbrata. Classification (NCBI taxonomy): domain Eukaryota; kingdom Metazoa; phylum Arthropoda; class Insecta; order Lepidoptera; family Geometridae; genus Eupithecia; species Eupithecia subumbrata. The sequence goes on from OX438643.1 coordinate 779,301, forward strand.
TTATTCAAGGTTAAATGTCACAAAAATCGCGTTTTTTTCGTAATTGTCTAGGTTTCTATAGTTCCAATGATGTTGACTTCTATTATAAACTTATGCCTCCCCTGATAGGCTCCTTTATGGCTCTTGACATTTATTTGGCGGTAAAGCAATAGTCCCCTCGCTGGGCATGCGGGTTTGGGATCGCAATTCGGCGGTGGATTGCAGGGGGCGCTGCTGCCCGCCCCCTCTTATTATGTCCCCTCTTACGACACCCGCAGTACTTGTATAGTATTATAATAATAAACACATACAGCGATTAATTGAATAAAACAAACAATAATTAACCAAAACATATTTCACATTTGTCTAACTAAAGGACTTATAATAGTCATATTATTAACTCTCGTGTCCGTTATCTGGTTGTTGTTGGGTCATTGGTTTGTTTGCTTCTATGAATGACGTCAGGTTGTTGACAGAATGCTTGCCAAAATAACGGCGCTTGGACATTGTAATGTTTGTTTGTTTATCAATAGCTTAAGACGCTACCCAAACAGCGACACCGTATCTAGTATCTGCCTGCGGCTTCACATGCGGAACTTTTATTGTATTATTATTACAAGCCTATAGGGTCCATATGTCCTATAGAGATCTAGGGTCCTATAGGAACCGCAAGGCAAATAAAAAAAAAAAAAATAATAATAATGCTGGACAATTCACACAGCATTATCTAGCCCCAAACTAAGCAGAGCTTGTGTACTAGATAACTGATATACTTAATACAATACACTACATAGATAGATATTTTTTATTATACATAGAAAACACCCAGACCAACGGAACAAATTTCTGCAGATCGTACACAAATTTGTTCCGAGGCGGGAATCGAACCCGCAACCTCTTGCGTCGCAGGCGGACCTTCGCCCGCTGCGCCACGGAGGTCGTCAATGCCTCCCTTTCCTCCTTCCATAGATAGTTTGGCCATTCTCTGCGGTATGCATCTACCTCATCCTTCCATCTACGCAGTGTGCCGTATGCCGGACGAGTTCCGGACAAAAACCATTACGGAATGGACTCCAAAACGGCGCAGGGCAGGCGCGTGGAAAGCCTAGGCGTAGATGGAAGGAACTTTTATATTAAGATTTTTTTCTAATAAAATTAGTACACGACCGAGGCGAATGACATAAACATAGATAGGCCTATGCCCAGCTGTGGGTCGCCAAGGGCTGATGATGATGATGAAATACAAACAAATTTTGAAACTCTGGTATGTACTAAGATAACGACTGTATTCACTCGGCATACATCTCTATTTAGGTAGTACATAATAATGTTTCACTTAGTAGTTTGTACTATCGTTTCTTGGTAGCTTATATTAAGACAAATTACTAGTTTTATTAGACCTCTAATTAGCAGCCTAGAAATAGAGATTTACTGGTCTGACTTCACTTACAAACTACCTAACTAACTAACAACAGACAGAAAGGTCATGGTAAATGTTTCTATAACCAGGCTATCATGAATCGCAAGCTCAAGAAGGCAGCTCAGTTTGCAATTTGCAGTCATACCGGGTAGAATCAACCAACATCAGTTAGCTATCAACAGACAGAAAGGTCATGGTAAATGTCTCTATAACCAGGCTATCATGAATCGCATGTTCGGAAAAGCAGCTCAGTTTAGAATTTGCAGTCATACCGGGTAGAATAAACCAACATCAGTTCACAGGTTGCTAAGTTATTTTCATTATCGCAATTAGAGGTTCGTTTATTACTCGTTTGACGTGGCGGTAACGGCGGAAGAATCCACTCCTTCAATTCAGCCAGTTGATTTCGTAAGAACAGACTGGAACCTACCAGAGGCAGAGCAGCAGCTTTCTTCTGTGTATTTTAACACCTCTACTGCGATCCACCGAGAAGTCAAAGCAAATACAGTAATAGGCATCAAATGTATTTAGAATCAATTGCTTATGGACTTGGATACATTCGAAAAAGCAACCGGAAGTTGATGGCCCTGTACTTTTTAATAAATTTCCATTGTGTATTCGACTCATAACTTGTGAACAATATTTAAATTATTCCATTATTTAAATTATTTTTAAATAATGGAAAACTTCTGCTAGATAAAAACATATACCTCAACCTCAACCTCAACAGCCTGTATTGGTCAACTGTAGGCCTCCTCCTGATAAGCGCCTTGTTGGCTTTTATCTCTCATAGGTGGTAGAATTTTTCTGCATGGGGCGCTGCTGCCCGCCCCCGGTGGATATCCCCTAGTCACCTCTTGCGACACCCGCGGGAAGAGTTGGGGAGGTGCAAATTCTATGCCGGCACCACACAGCTACAAACAAATACAAATAATAAAAATACAAGCAAATACAAATATAAAACATAACAACTCTGTAAGTCAATTCCTAGACAATGACTATAAACAATTAGTTACGAACATTTCCTGATCTCTACATGCCTAATTCAAAATAATTTATGTAATTTATACTTAATTTTACTTGACGAGAAACTGATAGTAACTACCTAACTTTAGCTTAACATTGAGTTAACCATTGTTATTATGTATTTCTTTTCAATAAATATTTTTATTTAACCTGCTAAGTGTGAAGGTATGTTCAGCGTGGACGTACATGTATTTGTATACCTAATAAGATTTTGGAAGAATGATCCTATGAGTTTTTGTTGTTGATCAACTACGACTGTAATGACTATCCAATTAGATGTGCGTACAAGTAGGTACCTACATATTCATGTTTTCCTGGTAGCACGGTTATATCAACTCTTCTGACCATGAAATACCTGAGCAGGTATTTATGACATAGGTACCTTGTGTGTGATGTAATTCTTATCCATGCATACGATTGTTCGAGAAAATTAATTTCAGACTTCCTTGAAGTTTCTTCTTTGTATGATCTAAGTGCGGCTTTTGTGTCATAGCGAGAAACTATTTTCAAATCGCAATATTCGCAAGTCAGTTATGTAACTTAGTAACTCCGATTGTCTCCGATCTTTATCCCAAGAATTATATAGGTATAGGTATACAGGGTTGCTCAACTCTGATTAGTGGTGATGCAGAAGTATCGCAATAACATCATGAACAAATTTGGGCAGACTTGTTGATACAGTGATTAGTAAAACATTTTATACTACACCTGCTCGGAAAGTTGCCTATTCCTTTTCCATTTATAGAATAGAAAGTATGTCTTTGCAGGCCTTTAGGAAACCGGGAGGAAAAACTCTATGGAATTTCATTTCTCACGTGTTTTAGCGGGAGGAAAAAGTGTATGGAAATCCATTTCTAACGTGTTATTTTTTTTTAATTTCCTAAAAGATCGGCCCGTAGCTATGGTTATTTTCGTTCGGTCAAACGTCAAAAAGTTTTTACTCCAAGTCCTTTAGGCCCCCTCCGATTTCCGAACAATATTTTGAAAAAAGAACCCAAAGGCTGGCGCGTTCAATGAGGTTTTACCAACATCATTGGGCGCGGTAAGTTCTTCTAAATATCAATTAATAATTAATTTTGCTTTTTATTTCCTACCTCGTGTGTTTTAAGGCCCTCGGCTGCGCCTCGGGTCCAAAACGACACACTCGGTAGGAATCGACCACTTTCTCGCCTAGGTGTAAAATGTACTATAATTGTTTTGATAAAAGTGAAACCGGCGGCACCCCTTAACCTATCGCCGTAACGCAATAGAAACGAATAGGGAAAAAATAACTAGAGGTATGCGATAAATAATCATTAATAAAAGTAATATTTAATTTGAATGTTTTCACATAACTAAAATAAACCGACTTCAAATGCATTGTATATATTTACACTGTTTTTTAAGTTTTTCAGGACAAATACTAAATCCCTCGGGGATAATTTTTCTCACTTCGGGATTATTACCCATACAATGACGAAATAATTCTCATACATCCGTCCATAATTGACCGAGAAATCAACGAACATACATAAAAAACTTATATACAGCCGAACATAGGACCTCCTCCTTTTTTTGAATCGGATAAAAATAGGTTATATCCATTATAAGAAATGTGGAAAATTATGTTTGTTACCAAGGTAGTGAGGTGAATAAAAGTTCAGCATGATCTAGCCCCTGTAGAATATTAAATTGTCCTGGGTCTAGCCCCACGCTAAGCAGAGCTTCGGAAACAGATGCCATGCTTGGCATGTATTCGTAAGCCCTACTATTTTCTCTTACACTCTTACTATTTTCGCGACTAATTGGTACATTTTCTTTTGTTTTTCGTTTCCAAAATGCAAACAGTCAGCGGCAAAATATGAGCGATACAATCACAAATATATCTGAGTTGACCGATTTAAATGAGTTGATTATGTTTGAAACCAATATTTCCAGAAGCCACAGCATGTACGAGAGCTTCCTGGAGATAGCGTTCGAGGCGGAGCTGGACACCAGCGAGGGTCCTGAGCTGCTGGAGGCAGCTAGAGAGCTCTGCGCAGAGAACCCGACCACCAGGCCCGCTGCTATTGCTATGCTCAGGGATATGATACATGGTGAGGATTTACTCTTCTTCTCCCTAACACACTGGACACCAGCCAGGTTCCTAAGCTGCTGGAGGTGTCCAGAGAGATCTGCGCCGTGAGTCCGATCACCAGGCCTGCAACTAATGCCTTGCTGAAGGATATGATACATGGTGACTAATGGTACAATAACTGCTAATGGTCCAATGAGTGGTATGGGAACCAAAGTTATCGACGTAGCTCAAAGAATTAGCAAGCTGAAGTGGCAGTGGGCCAGCCATATCTCGTGAAGAACCGACAACCGCTGGGGTAAACGTGTTCTTCTCTCTCGGCAAACGTAGTGTTGGACGCCCTTCGGCCAGGTAGGATGACGATCTGCGAAAGACTGCAGGCAGATGCTGGATGCGGGAAGCTGAAGACAGGGCGCTATGGCGCTCATTAGGGGAGGCCTATGTCCAGCAGTGGACTGATATAGGCTGATGATGATGATGGATGATGTGATGACTATTGGTGAGGATCTATTCTTCTTCTAACACATTGACAGAGCGGGTGTGGTCATCATGTTCATTCTGGTTGAGTAACTGCTCTGATTTGAACCACGAAGCCTAGTCTCGACGAGGACCTCTACAATACGCCAAATTTTATTAATTAATATTATTATCTAGCCCATGGGGAATTGTCAGCTAGTACAAATAACCCTGTATACCTACTTCACCATGATGAATGAAGATCATGAACTTTTTATAATTAATCAATCATCATAGGTAACTTTTTATCATTCTCAGAACAGAACTGTTCCAGATGAGGTCCCAGCCTTATTAGCCACAGAATGTCTGTTTTATGCCCCCAAGAGCGATTACCTCCGAAACCCATAATATAAAAAAACTCCAAAATTTCCAAATTGATTCATCCGATTGAAAGCGATAATACCACACATTGTAGCTTTCCAGCGGATACAAACGTCAAGTTAATAGCACGTCTCTTGCTGGCTTGCCCCGCACAGCGGAATCTCGCCGCGTGATTTTTTTGCGCGGATTATAACCCGTCTACTGAATTACTTTACATTGACTTACTCGGTTTTTTTTCCGTTAGTGCGTACAGCTTCAACCAATTTCCTATGCGCGGCGAGATTCCGCAGTGTAGAGTAAGCCTAAAGGCAAAAGGGTTATTTCTTTTTTGGAAACCGTCTCATTACTGTCACACACGCACCCCCGCAGACTCAGTTGCCTAATACAATCGTAGAACAACTACCAGCTATAAATAAATAATAAATGATGCTGGACAATGCACACAGCGTTATCTAGCCGCAAGCTAAGCAGAGCTTGTATTATGGGTATTAGAAAACTGATATACTTAATACAATACACTACATAGATAGATACACATCCAGAATACCCTGAACAAATATCTGAAATCGTACAAACATTTGTCTCGAGCGGGAAACAACCTCCTGCGTCGCAGGCGGACCTTCGCCCGCTGCGCCACAGAGGTCGTCTAGCTATTGATTTGTATCAGACAAGTTCCCCACCCTCAGATAAATGGAGGATATACAGGTAAAGGTAGAGTGCCCAGAATGCCCATGAAGCTGTATGGTTTGGTTTTTGTTAGGTTGCCAGTGGAAAATTCCAGCTGATTGGATATCTCAATCGCTACATGTTTTGAGTTGTCCGCCCACCCATCAAGATTGCCATATATTTAAGTCTGAGTAATTTAATTTCACAGGCAGCCATACAAATTGCTCACACCCATCGATGTAAGTAAAATTCGGAAGATTGGGTATTAGCTTTTCGAAAGTGGAACACTCAAATTAGGTCCAATTAGGTCTACCCACCTCAGTCATAGTCGGACCGGTGCCGCCGGCGTTCGTGTTTCGCGTGCGTATTGTTGACTCAGTCGCACTTCGGTCTAGGTACGTCTTTCCATCTTTGTTGTTCATAAGGTAGGTATATTGCAAAAGATTGAAAATACAAACACAACACAGGCCATTTGTTGGCTTTCAGCTCGGGTCAACTCAAGGTCGAATTGCTTTAGTCGAATTGTTACTAGTCGAAATGTTTTTAGTCGAAATGTTTTTAGTCGAAATGTTTTAGTCGAATTGTATTAGACGAATTGTTTTAGTCGAATTTTACGTAGACAATTTAGTGCTGTACCTGTAGCGCTGGGAGAACGTACCATATCTACAGAATTTTATCTACTTATATCTATGATCACATTGATCACACCTAACAAAAGAGATTGGTATCTGGTACTAGGTATACCAGTAAATTGATACACTCACTCATAATGTAATTAATCACATGCACTCAGTGTAATTATTTTAATTTATGCATATTCGAGGCTCCATTATTTATGAAGTTCGTTGTAGCCAGTTTCCGATGGCCTGCCAATCTGATGCATATTGATGATGTACCCTGGCTGGGATAAACTATTCAACTTTTATAATTATCATAGATGTACCCTAAAGTCATTATAAACGGGATATTGGAACCGGTAGTAATGATTATTTTCGTAGCAAAAGACCAAAGATGAGGGTAGATCAGTACCTATATCTGCCAATAAAAACTCACTCGCAGTGTCAGTCCTTGGAGTATTTATGTTCCTTGTCAGTTATTCGGTTATTTATTACGGCACATGCAACTGTGCCGAAATATTGGAAAACTAAATACAACACAAATCATGGCAAATATTCCGTAATATATGATTTTTCGTGGCGTAAACTATTTGGTTTTATACATTTCGTTACATACAACAACACGCATTATTATGACACGATGAGTTCGGAACTCCGATACATGCTTTCGCATCAGTTAAAAGTTTACTTTCATACATTTTTACAAAGAGGGATTTCATAGTTGAATTTTAATGTTGAAAATATAGTATTTTTGCATGGCAATGCTAATGCGCTGCGCCAGGCACTCACAAAGTAGGTATACGACTTGCACGCAAGCTAAGCACTGCTTAATTTGTAATTCCTCTACACATGAACCGAAGTTTCGTTCAGCACAAACCTGGGGTTCCATCACCCACTTGCATCCTCTCCTTCATAATCTCTCGTGTCCCCAGAGCGCGGCGAATGTTGTCCTCTTCGCACGGACGACGCGTACCTGCTCCGATTCCTTCGAGCCCGGAGCTTCGTGCCTGCTAGGGCTCACAGACTGGTAAGTAAGGACACTGAGGATTTCTGGCATAGTGGTTCAAACTATGCTGGTTCAATCCTCATCAAACTATTAACACATTCATGGCCCAAGACGCAGATGCCAGTCTCCGTCTCCGTGTAACGGCAGCGCGCCCCTGTGGGTGGCACCGCCGAGGCTGGGCAGTGAATGCGTTCAAAGGCTAATTTTGGGTGTGTATGTTTGTTACTCCGTCTCACTGAAACAGGAGAACGGATTTGGGTGAAATTTGGCACCGTATAGCTTATATCCTGAAATAAAACAGGCTTTCTTCTGATCCGGGAAAAGTGAGGTGTTCCCAGGGGTGATACAGTAGTTCAAATAATATGTTTATTAACGCGTGTAACACCCCGGGGCGCAGCTAGTATTTTCATATTTTTTATAGGTACAGTACTGTACAGGTACAGTACTGTACAGGTAAAGTACTTTTTTCTAGGTAGTGGCGAGTTTCATCGCCATCGCCATGTCTATATAATTAATTATTTAATTCTTACTTACTAGCTTCTGCCCGTGGCTTCGCTCGCCCTCTCCCGGGATAAAAAGTATCGTGTTTTCTCGAGACTATGCTTGAGTAACGCTTTTCGATGTTATAAAGTTCAGCCGTTTTTAGTCGTGAAAAGGTAACATACAGACAGTTACTACTTTCGAATTTATATTTGGTACGAGGCATGGAAAATAAGCTTTCAGAGATGTTTATCTACTAATTGGCTTAAAAGCCGCGGTGACATGACCCGTTGATGATAGTAATCACCAAATAATTGACCAAAAATTACCCTAAATTACCGTAAGGTAACCTACTGGTACAGACTGACTGCTTGAAATTACTCAAATATTACGTTACGGTAAGGCAGTGTTTGTGATTGTGCCACATGCACCACTTGTCCGTAACTGGAGAAGTAGGTAGGTATCTATCCGAGCTATGTTATAATACCATGTAATGATCGTGTAATTCTTGTGCAAATTAAACACCGGGGAAAGTACCTAACTCTTGTAGTAACAACATGGTTACAAATGTATAGATGCCACCGTGTGGTGCCGGCTTAGAATTTGCACCACCCCAACTATTCCTGCGGGTGTCGTAAGAGGCGACTAAGGGATATCCACCGGGGGCGGGCAGAAGCGCCTCCTATAGAAAGGTTCTACCACCAAACTGCGATCCCCAACCCCCAGCCCAGCGTGGGAATAGAATAGAATATTTATAAAAGTATTATTTAATCCAATATTGCACAAAATGTTTTTTTTCTGAACTTAGGTATGTACGTACGCTTCCGACTGGTATTGATATGAATTAGTTGAGCTACCTGTAGATTATTTGCAGCAGTCTGCAGTTAACAACATATGTATACTAGTTCTAATTTATTTCTATTATTTGATTCTAATTTTCTTTTTGAGTATAGGTATATTTATATTACATTGCATTTGGATAAAGAAGATAATTATAATTGACAACAAAACAAATCTCAATTGAAAACTTCTACAAACTTTGGGAATATGGGTATTACCCCCATATGATAAAAACCAATAAGGTATCAGGGGGAGGCCTGCGTCCATCAGTGGACCAGGGGAGGCTATCGGTACATGCATAGATTGTGGTTTTGTAACCTTTTATTTTCATTTCATCATTGAGCTTCAATTCATACAGTACAAAATACAAAAAGTTTATTTCCATAAAAAAAAAACAAAGCTTATAAAAACATCTTATAAATTAACAATTGATTATAATTTTCATTTTTATTGCATTCATGTCCATTACAAGATGTTAATATTTTTAGGTAGAATCTACACGAACCCTGTAATGGCGTTGCAACATTCTGAGTTAGAGTTCTTACTTCTTAGGTGTAAAATAAATGGTTTACAATTTTAAATTATTCATTTAGTCCTCATAAAATATAGGAGGTAGATTTAGACTTGTGTGGTGTGGTGACTAGTTTAGGTGGATTTAATTGTTTACTACAGGTAATACCCGCACTAGGCTAGGCCAGTTTCGCGGGGATTCCGATACATAGTTTGTTTTCCATGATAAACGGGAAGCAGTGGTTAAGTTAGTGGGTACTTTTCCACTAACTTAACCACCTATTTTATCTTATTATGTATTAAGTTAAACGAAGGAATTTTCAATAATCGAACTTGCAGTTTATAATAAGCTTATTTGCAATGCCTCTGTAAAAGTTTTATTTTGTAAAGTGTAGGCAGAGATGCGAAGTTACTCATATTGGCCACGCTGGTGAGCAAAAAGAGCAACTTCGCATCTCTGCCTCTGCCGTTTAACATAATAATTTTAATAATACTTAAGTCAATGAATAAAAACGCAATTTTAAACTTAGTAAGTTTTAAAAATAAATTACATCCTACTTATCTATTCCCAGTTAGTCCACTACTGCACCTTCCGTGAGCAAAACACCGCTTTGTACGAGGGCGTTGACCTCTGGGGCCTGGCCAAGGTGAAGGACGCGTATGAAGGCAACTTCCGTGACAGGCCCGAATACGGGCGAATAACGGTCTTCAGGTTTGGTATGTAAAGTCGAATTTACAGTGAAACTCTACCATGTAAACTTTTGAAATTATCGGTACGAGTTTTAATAAAATCACACACATGCGTCAAGACTTGTCTTGACTTCTTTGCTATTGGCAGTTGCCATGTGGCACTATGTGTCTGGTTTGCTAACGTAGCCATGGAATGGAGGCAAGGTTCAAATAAAAATATTAGCGGTAAATTTTGAAAAACACCAATGAGATTTTACCTCGAACACAATAAAGAATTACTAAAAAAATATATACTTAAAGAAAGATATACCTACTTAGTATATATATATATAAAGATAGTTCACATAACTTTCACGTTTATCCCAGGGCAGTAAAGCTAAAATAACTTTGACGTAGAGAGCTTAGGGTGGGTCTTTGATTTATGAAGCAACCGGTGAATAGAATATCTAAGTTCTAGATAAGTTATGATATGAATTATCTTCGGCAGAATTATGGCATTACTACGTCGTACGTAAGTGAAACTGAGCACCTAATTTAATATATATTGAAACAGTCTGGCTCTTAAATTATAGACTGACTTAGTAAGGTATTGTGGGTAAAGGCTTTTAAAACTAGTGTCTAGAAACTCCAATGCATTCGCTACGATAAGATGTTTGAACCTCGTTCAACCTTCGTTAAAAAGTAGTAACTTCTTACTCGTTAGTAACTTCTATTGTCCATGGTTTAGACGAGGATCAAAGCATTCGTAACCTTAGTTACGTCGAAATAAGTGACTTGCCATTTCAACTTATTTCATAATACTGCTCGCTATGCTCTTGACTCTATTCTAGATTGCTTCGCTAGCTCTGGATTTGATATCCGCACGCTCTCTTGTTGAACAAATAACTTTATGTACGTGGGTCCTGTTGTTGCTTCTGATATTTTCAATGTTGTGGAGTCTACACACCAAAATGGGAAACACAGTAAGAATGTTGTAGGTAGCTAACAGTATTTTGTGGACTGGTTGGCGGCCCGCCGACTATGGTGTTTAAACTCCATTAGAAGTTTTTCTTTTCATAATTATTTGGTTTCTCTATTGACAGGAACATGGGACCCCTCCGAGTTCCCAGTAGAAGACCTGGTACGCGCTGGCATGGCGCAATGCGAGATCGGGCTCCGGCAGCCGAAGATGCAGGTCATAGGAGGCACGGTCATCGTGGACCTGGCGGGAATCAGCCTGAAGCATGTGGCGACGTTGACGCCTACCGTGGCGTACCAGATCGTCTGCTTGATGGGGGTACGATACACGAATATACTCCCATATCTTTTGTCTATCCTCGATTATCAGTATACGTTTTGATAGAGTGATTGTGTTGATTGTGCAAAGCTATGTTAGCTGGGATGACGACCATATTGAACATTTGATTCTCGATTGCATAAAATGGCGGCAAAACCCAAAGACCAAAGTTGACCAAAGTTCGTGTGAAAACCCCCTTAGGTATCTACATGTTTTGTACAGATCTTTTTGAGTGCTTTGAGTCAACAGAATTTTACGTAAAACATATTTATTCTACGTAAAATATACAATTTTTAGAACTTTATTAATTATTAATTTCGCCTTATCCTCAGGCTTTTGGAGATGAAATTTTGAGTTGAGATAATAAGGCAGATACATAATTAAAACTTAGGTTTGCTGTAATTAGTTTCATATTGTTTTTAGAATATACCTCGAATGCCTAATTTAGCCCTTAGATAGAATGAGACAAAATAATATTCTGTCTTTTTTCCTTGGTTTAGGGATGCTACGCAACGGCTTTTTAGGCAGAAGGCAAGCTATTTTTTCAACTATTACGAAATTAATAATTCAGATCTAGGCATAATGACGATGATGATGCCCTCCTTGATGCCGAACTCAGCCAGCCTCAACGAAGACTAGCCAGACATACGTACACTGTTTGTGTCCCCTCCAGAAATATAGACTATTTTGTACCCTAGAAAAAGGTGTGCGAATAGAAGCGCTAAAATGAGCGCTTAAATGAACTGAAGCCCCCTATGAAAACTATGTATTTTTTTCTAGGAACATTAAAATAAAATAAGTAGCTACCCGCAGAAGCAATGAGCACACCACATTGGTAAAAAAACAACCACATTGGTAAAAAAACAAAATAATAAATTCATTTTTTCACGCATATTCAATAGACACTTAGAAAAATCAAATTCTTAAAATTTAAAAAGCCAATTTAAAGTAATATTTTATTTGATTTCTATCACCGACTAAAGTAAAAAAGCGTCGAAGATACCTTTAGCCTGTTAGTTGTTATTTTGTTCTAATAATAAAATGTTTTTATTCCAGGCAGCATACCCCACCCGTCTTCGCAGTTGCCATATAATCAACTACTCCTGGCTCCTCAACTCCATCTTCTACATCTTCAAGCGGCTCATCCCGCAGAAGACATGGAGCAGCATCTTCTTCCATGGGAACGATCTCAAGTCTCTGCAGAGTCATATTGACAAGGAGTGTCTGCCGCCGAGGTAGATTGTTTTTACACTTTTTTTACATAAAATAGTCATCGCAAGTTTCGCTTCGATTTTCATATGAAAATAACTGGCTCAGCCCACGAGCCGAAAACGCGTACGAAGGCACGGCATTGCACACGTTTTCTGGGATATATGTTTGGTAGTTTTGACGAGAAGATGTAAAAAACATCCAAAAATCTATCATTACTTTTTTATTTATTTATACTTTATACACAGATATTTCTTACTTTACTTTAAGCATAGGACTGGACTGGGAGGTTGGCAAAAGGCCTTAGGCAAGTTGGCATAGGCCAAGCAGTGGGCGATCCCGGGTTGGATTTCTAAATTTTGCTAAAACTACTTTTTCCAGGTATGGTGGAACCTGTACAAACTCAGTGTCAAGAAGTACAGAGATGAAAAGTTTGATCAGGAAATGAAGAGCCTAGGGTATATTATTAAAGAGTAAACTCATCTCTGGGGGTAAACCAAAAAATCTAAAATGCAATGTTAAATGGCTCGAGACTTGAGCATAAACCTAGGTGCCAACTCTTTGGAGTATTTTTAAAACTTAATCTTGAAATAGACTGGGACACGAAAAAGGGTCAACGAAAGGATTTTCATTATTAAAATGGGGGTTGGTTTAAGAGATCTCATTAATGAAGGGATAAGATGAAGAATGTCAAGTAAGCAGTTTATTTTTGACGTATATGTAGATATGAGGCAGGTTCCTCATAATTTTAAGATGTTGTGTGATATTGATAAAATTTGGGGTCATATTATTATACTGGAGCATTTAAAAGTGCCTATTGTTTTGTATTTTATGTTTAAAATGTATATAAAAGTTAAAATAATGCAATATTGTTTTCTTATCTGCGGTTTTCTCTCGGTAGTGGGTAGGGTGTACATTTATCAACTTTCGACTCTAGAACCTATTTTCCTTGACCAAAGTTTGAAATAGTTTGAATATAAACTTGCGTGTGTGAGTTTTCATGATTCAATGATGAAAAACCTTAACTTTAAATCATTACGGGACTAATCAATCAGCGAGCGGGGTACCAGGGCAGCATACGTCACCAGTATGTCGATGAACAGAGTATGCAATCCATCACTCGCTGTCCACGTGGATCGAGCCATAGAGCAGAAATAAACCTGTTCGATGCTAGAGCAAGGTCTCAAAGGACACTTCAATCGCAATACTAACAGTGGCCCGTAGTCCGAAAGTCCGTAAGTCCGAATTAATGTCCTAGAGATTCGTTCCTTACGGCCAAAAAATCTAACATCAGAAAAATGCATCCGAGTTTTATTTATGTAGCTTTTAATATAAGCAAATTTTTTTACCAATCGATACTTACTGTTTGCAAATTATTTTATAAGTTTTTGATGATACCATAAAGATATAATCTATCTATCATGTAATTGATTGCGATTTTTAGTTATCTAGCACCCATAACACAAGCTCTGCTTAGCTTGGGGCTAGATAATGCTGTGTGAATTGTCCAGCATTATTTATTTATTATTATTTTTAGAAGTTAGGAATTTCGGTGGAGCTCATCACTGAGGCGACTATCCGGACTTTTGCCTATACTATGATCCAAGACACCTTATCCTTAGGTCACCATTAGGATTATCATCTAATGCTCGCCCACCGCTGGACAAAGACCTCCTGATGAGCGCTATACAGCCTTGTCTATTCAGCATCTGCCGGCGGCTTTTACAGATTGTCATCCCACCTGATCCCAGAGCGTCCTACACGTTACGTTACGTCACGTACGTTATCCCGTCGTGTGTTGCGGCGATTATGCACGACTCTGCAAATCTGTGGCGGCAATTGGGGCTGGTGCCTCGCGGGAAGGGCGCGTGTGATTTAAATGACGATATCTCTGAAGTTTTGTAGCGACCTACTATGTAACTCATATCGTTGAAATCGTTATAAAATAAGCTAATACTTTACTTGTGCACTAAAATATACCCCGAGCCAGTTAAGACTAGCCACCGTAACCGAAGTTCGGCTAGAAGGAAATTATTAATATCGTAACAGTTTTCAGCCGCTCTATGTAGCCAATCCTGTCTATCAAGGCACGTGCTCTACCCCTTACAATTTATAACCTTTGATATAAAGCTTAATTACAAGGTAGAGTTGTGGCTCGCCTCGCCTCCGTGGCCCTTTAATAAAGGGAGTCAGTTTGATTACATTTGGAGATTGATTGTGTACCTACGTGTCTACGTGATATCCATTGAAAACGGAAGTCACATAGAATCATGTTCCTAGAAAAGTACCTAGTGTTGAAAGTACGCGAGAAACTGTCTCGCGTCATGTAATTATTCTAAAAGTATAGTTATTATTTTAAAAACTAGTTCTTTCACACGAATATAAGTTAATAGCTTGATCTTATTGTATTATTTGTAAATCCCTGGGAGTAAACAGGGGTTCACCTAGATGGAGTAAGTATTTAATACTAGATACTCGTAGATTCTTGACGAAAGGTAGGTAGGTAAGAGAGGAGTTCTAACTAGCTAGAGGTTTCACTATCACTTCTTTACATTAATACTTAATGTATTAATGTAAAGAAGTGAAAGTGAAAAGTGTCAAATACAATCATACATATCTTTACTTATCTACTTACACTTAGCATTTTTAATTTTGAAATATTTGAAGTGTCTAAATAGCCGGTTTTATGGCAACAAATTGTGCAATTAATGTTAGTTTGATTCTGCGAGGGAAGGCATGAGCAGTAACAAGTACGTGAAGAACTCTAAAAATCTAATATCTCTCTTCTAATTTATGATATAATTCGTTTGTAGATACATGAGAACATGATAAACCGTTTGTCCATCAGCATGATTTATTATCATAATCATAAATTCTGACATCAAAAGAATTTATTATGTTTACGCGTGCTTGGAAAGATATTTTATCATTATTATTCGTACAGTAAAGGTAATATTTTATCACAGACTTGGCGCTTATTACTTAATTTGCTACTAACTGAGGTATACAGGGTGCCACGTAACATGTGTACTAAGCCGAAAGGGAGTGTTTCTGGACCCCGAAGGGATCAACTTGTGAGTAACGAATTTTTGAATTTAGTTTTTTTATATTTTTTGAAAATGGATAAGTTTTTTTTTCTTCCTATTCATGTTATTTTACACACTAACTACCTAGATCTACACGTACTACCTACATGCAAAATTTTATCTAAATCAGTGAAGCAGTTACGGAGATACGTGGTAACAAACATTCACGCAAACTTACGCACTATAATATTAGTAGGATGAATGGATTAGATAATTAATGTATAAATATGTCCTAATCTTACCTGGTATACATCCACTTTATTCAGTAACATCCAGAGATAGTCGACTTGCGGTCGGACCCTTCCGCCACAAGCAGAGACATCAAAGTCAAGACCTGTCGGATAACCGCATTTACATTTGAATCGCTTTAATCTTAGATCTTAGGTCAACTTGTACCTGGCATCCATTGTTCTAGCTAGTTATAATTTACAAGGAAATAAGAATACGAAATTGAAGCTGGGATGCATGTTGAATCACGGAAAGTAGGCAGGTAGATTACATGGAACAGTTGCTCATGTCTAAGCTAGGTCAAAGAAGCTAGGAATAAAAATAAACCAAAGGTTTATTTTTCTTTGTTGATTTTGATTAAAGAATCAGGACAGCAACGGCTCTTTAATTAACTCGTTAATAAATGGGAGTTCGAAGCCATAAAAAGGTTAAACATAGAAAAATTAAATATTCCAAAACGCTCGGCTACTCAGCGATCACAATTTATTTTGTTAGCTGTAAGCTAGGCTTCTCCTGTTAAGTGCCTTATTGGTTCTTATCATTATAGAAAAGAATAGAAACGTTTATTTGTAACTCAAAAACAAACATACAATTTAAAACAATATAACAGACAGTTTGTTAGAGTTACAAAACGGTCCCTGTATCAGCATGAGTTGGTTGTATTTGCGTACAACCAACGCTGGTCGCCAGATATTAGAAAGAATTAAGAAAGAAAGAAAGAAAATAAATTTATTGGCTCACACACAAATAATAAGGATAACAAAAAAAAACCTTAAAATATAAAAAAAAGCATTAATTCGATGTGAACCAAAAAGGTCCTGCCTCAGCTTCATGTTGCTCAACATAAATTTGAGCAACGCTGGTTTTCTTGCAGGACTTTAGTGCGTGCGTGTCTCACGGCTCACAGACCAATCCCAAAAAAAAAAGAAAATATGACAATCTCATATCCAATCAAAAATATTTATATATTAAGGGGTGGGATAGGCCATAATCCGCACGCTGAGCATGTAATCAGACGAATAAGGAAATCTACCAGATTAAATTAGGCTCACCAAATTAGGCACAACGCCATTTTGCCATTGCTGCTAAAAAAAACCATTTAGTGGTTACTTCCAATGGACACTTAATAATTTTTTTTTTCATTTATTTATTAAAAAGTACACCTATCCTTACAGGCATACCTAATGCGATAGGGTACATAATTATTATCAATCTTAATCGGTAGAGTCACAGTCATGTCATACAATATTTGGTCATTTTTAAAGTAACTATAATTACAATTCTAATAATAACATAAAACGATACAAAACGATACAAATAAAATAAATAATATTAACAATAATTTGCAACAGTCTGCAGTTAGCTCAATTGTTTCAATTGTAAATACCTACTAATTATATTATAATTTTCTTTGTGAATAAAGGCTTCTGCCATTTAAAAAAAATATATTAACAATAATAGTAATTAATTAAATTAAATTCGAAATGTAATTATTCAAATACACCAAAATAAAATAAGAAAATAACAATTAATTCAATCATAATATACTCAGAAGTGGAAATTGTAGGCTTAAGTTATCCAATAACTTTTAACATATTAAGGTTTCATAAGCTATTTAATAAGCTGCCCCAACTCTTCCCGCGGGTGTCTAGAGAGGCGACTAAGGGATATCCACCGGGGGTAGCGCACCCTGCAGAATAACTCTACCACCGAACTGCGATCCCCAACCCCGCATGCCCAGCGTGGGGATTATTGACATTACCCCCCATGGGATAAAAGCCAATAAGGCGCTTATCAGGGGTAGGCCTGCGTCCAGCAGTGGACCAATACAGGCTGTTGAGGTTGAGGTTGAGGAAGCTGTTAGTTTTCCTAAGATATAAAACAAAAGGTAACAGGAGATTCTCTTTAGTCGCCTTTTTACGATCCACTGTCTAAGTTGAAGATATCAAATCTCAAGCTGAGACTACCAAAATTATACCTTTGTAGAAATGAATATTATTTTGGAAGCAGGGCTTTGTAATAATTATTGTGTTCCCAATTACATCTGCCCTAGGGATGTTATTAGTACGTAGGGCTCCCGCAGGCGCTGCGGTCGGTTAATATGGAATGAACAATTCCTTTGTCTTTGACAGGTATCTTTGTAAGTAATTAGCGAATGTTATTATAATTACTGAGCTCTTGTCATACAATCATACAATAGTGGATATTTATATTTAGTGCTATTATGAAATAGAACCAAGAGGTATTTGTATTGTACAAGGGAGAAAGATTAATGTTACGTTTTTTCGGAGTAAAAAGTACCTAGTTATGTTATTAAGCATCTTAATCCGAATAAATAGTTCTGGCGATGTCTAAGCCCTTGTGTCTCATCAGGATATCAGAAAGGAGCAATGAACTTTATTTTCACTGGAAGGGAGTTTTGAATTCTGAAAGGTCTTAAAATAAAAATAAAATCTCTAATTTCGGACTACTATGATTCATAATTTGATCCATAAATTAAAAATACAGCGTGGGATTTCATATACGACATATAGAAAACTGATTATTCTTACCCCCTTCACAGTTGAACTACTGAGACAAAATAACAAGTTAACAAAATAACTATGTATTGAATGTGTAAGTACCTTAATACAGGAGAACTCGGGCTGCGTATGATGATAAATAAATAATGCTGCACAATTCACACAGCAATATCTAGCCCCAAGCTAAGCAGAGCTTGTGTTATGGGTACTAACTAGATAACTGATATATCAGCACAAGCACTAAATAGATAGATATTTTAATACAATACACTAAATAGATCGATATTTTTATTATTCATACAAAACATCCAGAACACCCTGAACAAATATCTGCAGATCGTACAAACATTTGTCCTGAGACGGAAATCGAACCCGCAACCTCATGCATCGCAGGCGGACCTTCGCCCGCTGCCCCACTGAGTTCGTTGATGATGATGATGATCCACTGATAATTTCTTTTAACAAATGATAGCTACAGTTCAAATAACAATTGAAATGTTAAAGTTGAACACGCATTAGTACTGACTAATAAAAATAAGCTTAACAATTTGTGGTAAAGTAGGAATGTCTGCTTTATGTACCACAAATCATTAAGCTTATTTTGTTTAGTTTAAAATTGATGCGCGCTAGAGCTTTACTCAATAGGTAATAGTAGTATGTTTTCTTCTTATTCAAGGTTTTTTCTGACTCTAATTTATCTGAAGATAGATTCAGAATGCTTAGCGACTGCTTTATACCTTCACTGATGAGTAAGGGAATAGTTGTGTTCAAAGAAATTTCCAACTAAAATATACTAACTAAAAACATTCCTACCTACAGCGGAATCGTAAAACCCCTCTTTTTTAAAATTCGGTTATAAAGAGTCCGGTATAGTTCAGTTTGGCTTTCACTATTTCCAGATTTCCATTTTGTTCGATACTGAAGATTAAAACTTCCGAACAAGAATGCAAAGGCGAAGGCTTCCAATTCAATTTGATAGGTGTAGTGCGTAGAGCAGAAACTACTAAGTTCAGTCTTTATTCAAAAATCTATTTTACATGAATTTATGTATGTTTACATTTTATTTTGGATTAAGAGAGTAAAATTTTGTATTGTAGTGACGAAAAGATCAAGAAGATTATTATTATTTTTCTATGTTCAAACACAAAAATTTGAATAGGTCACATTCAATAATCGAAAAGCACAACCTTTTTGAAACACCCAAATAAACCTCCATGCACCCAAAGGAGAAGTTTACTCTCACTATATTCAAATTGTTCCTAATATTTGAATAGGTCACATTTAAAAATCGAACGGCACGACCTTTCTGAAGCACTTAAATAAACCTCCATGCACTCAAACGAGAGGTTGTTTATCTACCTGCGCGAATTTTAGCTACAGTACATCTGCCATAGTTATTGCTACATACAGGTCCTCAGTTCGTAGCCAGCTACGGCGTAGCACACCCGCTACGGCGCTACGCGAGAAAACCTACGAGAATTGAATTACGTTCCGTTTTCCATGAAATACTAGAAAACTTTCTGAATGAAATGGACTGATTCTGTTGAGTGCTGATTGTTCAAAGGAATCACGGTGAGTTTGCTTTTTTTTCAGATTGTTGATAGTCGAGTAACTTGGTTTAATTTTTTTTCGAAATTTCCATTTAGATGGTGTCTGTTTCCTTGTTTGAATTTGGATGAAAAACCGGGAAGCGTAATAGGTGGTTTCTGGTAACAACTTGGGATGAAAAATTATAATCAAATTGTACGGTTTTATTACGAAAAATCATTGCAAAGAATGCAGGGCAATCTCGTTGAAAATTTAATCTATGTATGGCACTTTTATTCTCATGTTTCTGAGTAGATGGTAGGTACTCAAAGCTATAGGTAACATCTTCTGGGTGTAGGTACTTATAGGTATAACTTCTTCAGGCCGATTGCTTGGCAACTCACTCGAAAACGGGTCCCTTAACCAAGCAAGGCCAATTTTCCGTAGTAACAAAGTTGCTTAATCAGCTGAAATGAATGAGGTACTCAAGAGATGAAACCTTCAAGAGAAAGCTTTGATTTAAAAGAACCGAGAGGTTTGAATTTAAAAATGGAACGCAAAGATTCTTTTTTCAAAACAAAGGTTTGTTCGAGTTTTTAGATTACTCAAAACTCGATTTGTTCGAACTAGGTACGAACAAATCGAGTGTGTTCGAACAAACCTTTGGTTGGGAAATGAGGTTTTTACCAAAATTATCCCGTGAAACACCGGTTGTAATTTTTATGAGCTATATCATATATATATATATAGATAGAAATATCTTTGATTTTCATGAACAAACAATACCTAACGAATACCTACAGGCAGTTAGCGAGAAAATCTCAAATGAAAATGTTAAATCAACATCTGTTGAAATCAAGCACCTGAAATAATTTGTTTAACCTAAACGGGAATATGATTACTGGCTTTTGCTTGCGGCTTTGCCCAAAACGTTGTCTGTAGGTACCACACTCTACAGCCAGGCATGTTAAGGAACAGTCTACAACAAGAGTACCTACCTACCTAGCTCAATTCGTATTCAGCATAGGTAATTGCTGAATGCTGAATCAAAATTCGTACCGACTGCAGAGCTTCATAGATGGTGTTGTGAGAACGCCGTGCTTTCACAAACCAAACTTCGGCTATAAGCCATTTGTAATATGAGGGATAAACTTTCAAAGGTTAGTTATTTGTTTAAACAATGTGATTTTTTTCATAACATAAATTACATGCGCTTTAGAGAAATCTTAAGGACGGCAATGTACGTCAATGTATGAATGGTATTCTTGCTGCCTCTTAATAAAAACTAAAATTAATCTATCCATTGGAACGTTTCCGTGCAAGAGTCCTTACATAAAGCTCGTCTAAGTTGCTGTATGATCGGAAACCTACCAGTTTTCGTGGTTAGCTCTCGTAGACGTTCGAATAAAAAAGATAAAAACCAACAAGGCCATTAAGCAGATTAGAGCAGGCTTGCGTCCAGCAGTGGACCAACACAGGTTGTTGAGGTGAGGTGATACGTTCGAATAGCTCTGTTAAAAGGAATAAAACTTTTGTTCTGTTTTATTTGTTAAATATATTTTAAAACGAACAGCATTCAGCAATAAAAGGGGTTCGTAAAACCTTTAATAAGATACATTTAATGTTCAAAATAAAACCCGCAAAAAACGAGCACGTAAAAGGCACCGTAAACAAGTCAGAGGGCGGGTGAGGACATTAATACCTACCCACTTCAGGCTAAGGTACACGGACTACCTATCAAATGCAAACAGAAAGTGGCGAATTCAGACGTAGTCGGGTCGTGCTTTCCCTCGTCTACCCATCATCCACTGCATAAGCGATCATTCGAGATTGTGATCGTCCGGTCAACATTTTTCGGTGCTGTGTGCTTTCGGAATTCCGTTGTGCGGCCTCATGTGCCTCGTTGGTCTAGCGGTCATCTTGTTCAACCGCTGATTATGACGTCCTGGGTTCGAATCCCGGGTCGGGCCAATAGTTGTTATTGGGGTTTTTCTAGCAAGAAAAATTCACAGTAGCAGCCCGGAGTCAGGAAGTTGGCGGTGTTACACCCCCGTGCCTCGGAAAGCACGTTAAGCCGTTAGTCCAGCGCCTAACCTCTCCCCAATCGTATCGATCTGTCGTCCCTTCGGATTATGAGAGTGAGGGAAAAGAGAGTGCACCTGTGTTTGCGCACATACTTGTGCACTATAATATGTCCTGCGCATCTGGCTAGTCTCCGAGAGACTGGCCGCCGTAGTCGAAATTCGGCTAGGAGGACATTATTATGCGGCCTCGTGTGCTTTCGGTATAGCGTTCATTCAAGATTGTGATCGTTCGGTCTACAGTTTTTCGGTATTGTGTGCTTTCGGTATTCAGTTATGCGGCCTCATGTGCTTTCGGTATAGCGTTCATTCGAAATTGTGATCGTTTGGTCTACAGTTTTTCGGTATTGTGTGCTTTCGGTATTCAGTTATGCGGCCTCATGTGCTTTCGGTATAGCGTTCATTCGAAATTGTGATCGTTTGGTCTACAGTTTTTCGGTATTGTGTGCTTTCGGTATTCAGTTATGCGGCCTCATGTGCTTTCGGTATAGCGTTCATTCAAGATTGTGATCGTTCGGTCTACAGTTTTTCGGTGTTGTGTGCTTTCGGTATTCAGTTATGCGGCCTCATGTGCTTTTGGTATAGCGTTCATTCAAGATTGTGATCGTTCGGTCTACAGTTTTTCGGTGTTGTGTGCTTTCGGTATTCAGTTATGCGGCCTCGTGTGCTTTCGGTATAGCGTTCATTCAAGATTGTGATCGTTCGGTCTACAGTTTTTCGGTATTGTGTGCTTTCGGTATTCAGTTATGCGGCCTCATGTGCTTTCGGTATAGCGTTCATTCGAAATTGTGATCGTTTGGTCTACAGTTTTTCGGTATTGTGTGCTTTCGGTATTCAGTTATGCGGCCTCATGTGTGCTTTCGGTATAGCGTTCATTCGAAATTGTGATCGTTTGGTCTACAGTTTTTCGGTATTGTGTGCTTTCGGTATTCAGTTATGCGGCCTCATGTGCTTTCGGTATAGCGTTCATTCGAAATTGTGATCGTTCGGTCTACAGTTTTTCGGTATTGTGTGCTTTCGGTATTCAGTTATGCGGCCTTATGTGCTTTCGGTATAGCGTTCATTCGAAATTGTGATCGTTTGGTCTACAGTTTTTCGGTGTTGTGTGCTTTCGGTATTCAGTTATGCGGCCTCATGTGCTTTCGGTATAGCGTTCATTCAAGATTGTGATCGTTCGGTCTACAGTTTTTCGGTGTTGTATGCTTTCGGTATTCAGTTATGCGGCCTCATGTGCTTTCGGTATAGCGCTCATTCAAGATTGTGATCGTTCGGTCTACAGTTTTTCGGTGTTGTGTGCTTTCGGTATTTTGTTCTGCGGCTTCATGTTCACCGTTCTCCGTTATTTCGACTTCCGGTATTCCGTCATGCGAAACATGCCTTCCCTAAACAAGAGGGGTTTTCCGTAATAACCACGCTTTGCAGGTGGATTGTTGATCGCAGTAGATGTGTTAAAAATAATGAATAATAAAAAAAATAGTTATTTTTCTTCACAAAAGTGGTTGACAATAATAACAAAGGATACACTAAGATTAAGGAATAAAGCAGGTAAATATTGATATACCCTGTATTGTGAAGATTGGTGCCTGAAGTAGGTTCTAAAAACGTGTAGGTATTACAGGTCACCAGGTCTTCACTCCCATACAAATGACCTGCACAGTATGTAAGTAGGGATTTAAAATACTCATGTAGCTGTAGCCCTTCTGATAGGTTCGTTTTTGTCTACTCTTACCACATCCACGCTGAGGGCTGAGTTCGTCATTTCTTCAGACCAGGTGTGTGTGACAGAGGAGTGTGAAGGTTAGTCGTCCGTCGTTTCTGTTTCTCACGCCGCGCCCGCCACGGTCACGTGCGGCTATTGCTGAGCAATGAGAAACTATGTGTGGAAAGACCTCCCACTCGATAGACCGACGACATTGTAGCCTTAGCGAGAAAACGATGAATAGAGGCGGCTCAGGTCTGCTGTTTGCGCCGTTGTTTGGAGGAGACCTATGTGGATGGGCTGATATTTTTTTTAAAGGATATCTTACCTGAAAATCACACATTTATGGCTTGATAGTACACTACAGCGTCTTATGATCTATGTGTTTTCGCACATTTTTTATTTTTATATGTTTTTAAATTATGATTGTGAAGTTCTTTTGTGAATGAAATTTCTAATACCATGATTCCTTGAGCCGCCAAACCCAAGCGTCGCTGTATTTGAGCCTTCATTTTAGTAGTGTGGACGCTGACATATTAGACATACGAGTAATCAAAATCATATTCCCGTTTTGGTTAAACAAATTATTTCAGGTGCTTCGTTTCAACATTGAGTGCGTTTGAGATTTTCGTGATAACTACCTGTAGGTATTCGTTAAATATCGGGTGTTCCAGTTCCAGAAAATCAAAGATACATATTTTACGCTTATAAAAATAACAATGGTGTTCTACGAGATCATTTTGGTAAAAAACCTCATTTTCCAACCAAAGGTTTGTACGAGTTTTTAGACAACTCTAAAAAACCTTTAGTTTTAAAAAATTATCTTTGCGTTCCATTCTTAAATTCAAACCTCACGGTTCTTTTACATCAAAGCTTTCTCTTGAAGGCTTCATCTCTTGAGTAGGTACCTCATTCATTTCAGCTGATTAAACAACTTTGTTACTACGGAAAATTGGCCTTGGTTGGTTAAGAGACCCGTTTTCGTTTGTTTTCTTATTGTGACAAGGCTCTACAGAGATCCGCCAGTTGTGTGGTATACCTATAATATCAATTCGATACCCTTCGCGCATTCCTGAGAAAAGAGGTTGGACAGACGGACAACAAAGTGATCCTATAGGGGTTTCCTTTTTTCTTTTTGAGGTACGAAATGCTATTAAAACACACAATATTTCTATGTAGGTATGTGTGTACAGTATTAACCAACTCTCTCGATGCATAAACCCTGAATGCAATTTATGTAACGTACATAATTATATCAGATAAGTAACACAAGCTCTGCTTAGCTTGGGGCAGATGATGTGTGCCTGTGTGAATTTTCCAGCATTATTTATTTATTTATTCAATTATACCACAGACACTTTTAAAAGCATTATTTTGCTCAATTAAGCTTAGATTAAGTATTCAAAATCCTAATAGATTCGGGGGCAAAACTAACTTTGAATCAACAACAACTCAAACAGCTACTCGAATTTGTTTCCAACTGAACACTTGTTGCAAATGAGCCTCGTATTTTCCACAAGTAGATATAATTTTGTTCAACATGTTACAAATGGGCCACAGTAATGGAACAATCCTTGGAACAAAACAACAGCTGGTCTAATGTTCAGGGCAACATAGACGCATGATTGATGGAACAAAGAGCTTGCGTCTACGGTCCCAAGGCATGTCACACTGACTGACCGTTTGGAAGGGTGGGTTTACAACGTGGGAGTTTCAGATGAGGCGGTCACAAGACATTTTGATGGCTCCCAGTACATCCATTGACAAAACCATGATGGTTTTATCAAAATTTGTATTTTATAATGTGGAAACTAAACGTGGATCGCTTAATTTTAATCAATTTAAATAAAGGTCATCACGAACGCAAAAAGCTTCTGACTAAAGCCTTCAGCCAAAAGTAGATTTGCCATTCACACGTCGACCTTTGCGTTGCGGGAAGACTTATCTATCGCCTAGAAAAGTGATACCTACACGTGAATACGCATTACCACGGTCCGGAGATTCCGTATCATGAGTCTGTTGCCTGTGACTTCAATCAGCGTAAGTAGGACTTACTTCCATCATCTATCTCATCTCATCATCAGCTGCCTATACCGGTCCACTGCTGAACCAGACCTCCCCCTGATAAACGCCTTATTGGCCTTTGTAACATGGGGGGGTATTGCCCATAATCACAGCGCTGGGCCTGCGGGTTTAGAATCGCAGTTTGGTGGTAAAATTGTCCTGCAGGAGGCGCTGCTGCCCGCCCCTGATATCCTATAATCGCCTCTTGACACCCGCGGGAAGAGTTGGGGTGGTGCAAATTCTAAGCCGGCACCACACGGCCGTCCATAGTCCACATTAATTTTGTAAATGCGAAAGTAACTCAGTTACCTTTTCTCGCTTGAACAACTGTACGGATCTTAATGAAATTTGCCAAGGAGATGAATTTTATTCCGGGAACGAACCTAAGGTACTTTTATCCTGGGAAAACGCGTTCAAAGCCGCGGGCGGAAGTTTTTCACAGGAGTACATGATTATTTTTGACAGGAGCAAATATTACTTTTATGTATTCGTATAGTTTTAGATTATTGTTATATCGGATAGATTATTGTTTTGAAATTACCAATGATACAATTTTTCGCCCACAGAAAAAACATTGAAATTTTCAATAAAACTTGATTACCCACTATTTATATAGATAATTAAATATAGTTTTCAATAATCCTGCAAAAATCCCCTTCGGTTCCTTTCAACAATACGAAGTGGTCTGCACCGTTTACAAAAAAAGTAAGGCATTTACTCACTGAGCTTCTTGGTGGGTGAATTAGTATTCGTTTGTAAATCTTCATGGATGTATTCATGAGTAACGACGTGTATTCGGCAGTAATTGCTTCGTTTCGCGGATTCACGTTTTATTACAAAATACCTGCGTCTTCGTACAATATTGTTACAGTAGGCACAAAGGATCGATGTTATCATATCACAAAGGGAGATATTTATTTTGGTTTATATTTTATTTCGAAGAGAGATTGGTAGGTTTCTTATTCGGAATTTCAGAATGAATGTTGATGTTTCGCTCGAGGGGATTCAGTGCAAATATATATTGATTTTTTACAACCAAGTATAATAGAATAAACCGGCCAAGTGCGAGTGAACTCGCTAGAAAATGCCATTAATACAATTAACAAACAGCTTTGGTAAGGATGTCGCCTAAAAAACTTATTGACAATATTATCTATACTAATATTATAAAGAAGAAAAATTTGATTGTTTGTTTGTTTGTTTGTATTGAATAGGCTCCGAAACTACTGGACCGATTTGAAAAATAATTTTACTATTAGAAGCCCACATTATGCCTAATGAACATAGGCTACTTTTTACCGCGAGAAAATGCTTCATTCCTACTGAAAAACGGCTAATAGGACAACGGTTAGTAAGAATGCAGCTAGATTTATATATTCACGGGTATTTATCGCGTTTATTTACTAATTAGTAAAATAAATTAAATAAGTAAATAGACGCGATAAATACCCGTGAATATTTATAATAATGTGTTCTGATCGCCTAAGTTTAAGACTAAATAAAAAACTTTAGGACTAAGTATGTTGCAATCCCTTTCAAAACGATAGAAAGTGTGGCGTTCAATTCCGAAGACAGGAACGGAATGCACCGGCGCTGACAGATGATCTGACAGTAGAACTGTCAGAAAGAATTGTCGCAGTCACGATATAAAAAAATATCGCGTGTCAGCTGATTTTCTTCTAGTCGCCTGCACTAAAAGTACCGATTGGTTTTATGTACAATATCTTATTTGCATATTTTTATTTTATCTCTTTAGTTTTTCTTTAGTTAGTATACACTTGAAGTCAGAGGGGCAACAATGTTTTAACCGTTTGGGGTCCCCTTGAATTTTCAACTTTATTTTATTTATATTATCAATATTTAATCACCCTCTGGGCACGGTGCCCTAAAGCAAAAGCCCAGCCCTTGAATGTGCCAGCCATGTTTCTATGGCAACTGTTTGACTTCAAGTTTAGTTGAAGTGCTCTAGACGGTCCCTTTACATTTCAGAATGGCTTCACTGTTGGATGGTTTTGTCCTCGACCACAGAATCACTGTAGTAAGTATGCCTCAACTGAGGTTTCTGATTGATGTTTAGGTCTTACTTTTGAACTATTTTGCATGGTTAATAAACACAATAGGTAAGATTATAAAATAAAGTTATTCCAGCTTTATTTACAAACATAATTAATATTTCAAACTATTATTTTGATTTTAGAAGTCCTGTACTATTTAGAATAGAATAAAATGGAATTATTTATTCAGGTAAAAAACAACATTATATTTCGGTTAGAGAAATGCCTTAAAGCCTATGTTAGGTTTAACTAGACACAGAGTTCTCAACTGTCATTTGTCCCTCCACAGTACTTTGAATAAATTTTTCAAAGTACTATGTGGTACTATGGAGCGAATCTGACATGAAGGAATAGACTGATAACACCTAACTTCAGCTTAACATTGAGTTAACCATTCTTATTGTGTATTTCTTTTTCAATAAATGTTTTCATTTCATTTCATATTCCAGTTAGATTTAACCCGTCATTTGTACACACTATCTAGGTATGTACCTACATTATTTAGTAGATTTATGATAAGCAAAATTCTCCTCATAAAAGAAACATTTTATTTTGGAAAAAATATACAATTTCTACTCTACATGTTTTATTTAGAAGGTACAAAGCCAAAAGCCCATCATTTAGAGCAAAGCGCGTCTTTGAGAGTACTGCCGGAGGCATACACCCTGTAGATTTATTCGAGACTCTATTCCAATGTCACAAAGTCTAGATTTTCCAAGGTATGCAGAGGCATTTAAAATTCATTTTACTGAGCTTACTTGAGTCGCGCAATGCATTTTGTTTTCGAGGAAAGGAAGAGAAGCTATACCTACATAAAATAGTTTTATCAACGGATAGTCCTGCAAAAGTTTTATATGCCTTGAGGTGAACAAGAACAACGGTAGCTTTCGTAAAGAATCTCAACATTTTACCTGTAAAATTTATTCCATTTTATGGACCTTGTGTCATGCCTTATTTAATCCAAGAATTATGATGGAATTAGTCCTTTACAGACATAAGACATAGGAAGGTAATAAAAATAATATGTTTTCAGAAATATGACAGAGGATAAAATGGGTAAGGTATACCTTAGACAATTAACGGGTTGGTACGGGGATTATTTAAAAGTTAATGTGTGACCGACTGACAGGATAAACAGCTTAAGCCCACTTCTACCAAAAGTTAGACTTAAATAAATAACGCGAGGCTTTATAACTCAGTCTTAATGTTTAGAATTTTCAGCTCACAGTTTATTTTGCACCAGTTGAAATTAACCCAGAGTAAACTAACCCGAGTTAAATGTCATTCATTCATTAGGTAATGGTAATGTGGGCTCCACAGTACTTTGAATGAATTATTCAAAGTACTATAGAGCGAATCGGACGTGAAGGAATAGACCAAGTCTATTCCAGTCAGATTTGAAATGACTCGTGGTTCTTGGTTGCATTGACTGTTGTTTATTTTTTAACTAGTTTCTATTAATATTAATATTTATTCCTGAACCTTAGTAAAGTATATGACGCCCTAGAGTTGCTTTCGGTGGATACAAAACTTTATATTCTACTACTGAAAATGAAAAAATCAAAAATATGGTCCAGCTTTTGCTACAGCTTCACCAAAATCGTACCTTAAAGAAAATAAAAACATAAAAGTGAAAGAAATTTTTTTAACCAATAAAATTTAAACTATGACGACCTCAGTGGAGCAGCGGGCGAAGGTCCGCCTGCGACGCAGGAGGTTGCGGGTTCGAATCCCGCCTCGGAACAAATTTGTGTACGATTTGCAGAAATTTGTTCCGTTGGTCTGGGTGTTTTCTATGTATAATAAAAAATATCTATCTATGTAGTGTATTGTATTATGTATGTCAGTTATCTAGTACCCATAACACAAGCTCTGCTTAGCTTGGGGCTAGATAATGCTGTGTGAATTGTCCAGCATTATTTATTTATTTATTATTTATTTATTGAGCTGAAAGAATTTCTGTATGATTTGAAGATTTTTGTATGGAAAGTGGCCCTACGATTTTGTTTTTTTTTTATCATAATCTCGTTAAAAAATAAAAGTTATGTATTTGGATAGAGGACAACAAATCAATAAAAAGATTCTATAAAATAATATCCTAAAGCGTCAGGTTTCTGAGATATTCACAGATGAAAATAACTAGGTAAGTATCTTTCCTAGAGTGAACTGCTGCCCTGTTTATATCGTCTTGAATTTATGTAAGTAGGTAATTCTGTTTGTAATTCGGCCTCCCGCGATACAGGTTCTGAACTCAGTAAACTGTGTAAGCTTTTTTGTAATGGTAAGTATAAATGAATTTTTATGTATTTTTTTGTAGGTATATTTTTTCTTCTTAGGTGATTATCTCAGACACCTGACGCTTTAGGACATTATGATTTAGAATATTTTTTATTTGTTTTAGTGTCTTTTTTTCAAATATATAACTTTTACTGTGCACCGCGATTTTGGCAAAAAAAACCCTAAATAGGGACTGATTGAGGCCATGCAAGAATCACAATAGTAGGTATATTATGCAATTAGTGAATACGGGACGGATTTAAAGCGACGGCCATAGATGAATCACGTGCAAGTGAAAGATTGTAACGACTGAATCACGACCGTAGGGAGTGATAATTCTTTAGAAACAAAATTGATAAAAAGCTATAAATTTGTTCGTGGCATTTTTTACGAGTAGATTATAGTTTCCTAACGTCAAGGAACTTCAGGCCTTTAGATAAAAGTAATGAATGACTTAGAAGAAACTACTAAAAGGTAAGTTTCCCGACTTACCTACTTTAAATTGGTATCGAAACTTTTCAATCTCTCGAAGTTCAAAACTCTGACTGTACGACTATGCTAGAGTTTCAGGCAGATATTTTGGCACGACGTGATCTTACCTAGACAGAAAAAAATAACCCTAAAAAGCCACTTTGTCTGTACCTGTGTTTACCAGTTAAACTTATGTCTTGCCATTTCTTCTCTGGTCTATTTCGAATGGTTTGGATGGTACTTTTTCGACAGTAATAATTTTATGTTATTTGAATACACAGACAACTCTTGTTGTGAATATTATGAATAGACAAGCTGAATTCGTAAGAATGGTTACTTGGAAACGACATGTCATTGAGTGACAAGGAATACAAAAATCAAATATAATATCAGTTACATTTTTCGATCAAATATTCCGCGGCCTCCCCGTAGACACCTAGAACCTTACAAAAATGACACTCAAAATTGTCTACGACTGGTTTTGACGCAGACAGTTTGCGCAGAGCCTGATACGTTTTGTGCATACGGAACAAGAGCTTAGTGGAGTCGAATTTATTTTATTTTATTTTGCAAGTAGAGAAATAAACAGTGTAAATTATTTGCAGTTAATGAAAATAATATACACTGTTTTTTATATGGATTATTAAATTAACAGAATTCAGATAAGATAACAAATCATCTACCATGTACCAAATAATTCTTATTTACACGATACTTATTTCGCAGAACGAGATGCAAAGTATAATTGATGATTAAATGAACTTATCAAGTGAAATTCAATCACAATTATACGAAACACCTTGTTCGAAGAAATAAGTATCAATCTTGATAAAACTATAAATTGGTTTCAATAGTACCTATACAAAAGGGTAATTGAAATAAACTTATAATACAAGTTAAAGGCTTTCACTTTAAATTAAAAAGAACTTGTTTCTACCCGCGGCTTTGCACGAGTTGTTTCTGGGAAATTATAAATTCCGGGAAAAAGAAACGTTATTTCAAGTGAAAAGGGACCTTATAAAATACTTATAAACGATCTGAGCACATTCTTATTAGTACCTACTATTTAATTTTAAACGTATTTTTATGAAAAATAAATAAACACGTACTAAGCACAAATAATAAAAAAATTAGAAACAATAGCCGCTCCATTCATCAACTTAGAAACAAGTAAATATTGTAACACATGCAGACCAAAGAACAATATTTAATGCTGATTTCTTAAGGATATATATCACAATACAAAGGTAAAAAATACATTTAAACTGACTGAAAATAAGAAATTCCATTATTTTTCTTCGGTTTGGACGAGTGATTTTTGCATTTTTTATACAAGCACTTGGCCATGCTTTCTGTCCGAGCGCTAAAATGACGCTAGTTGAAATGGTAAGCATAACTTGAAAACTGCTTCTCTTTTGATAAAGATGGTTTCAGGGTGCGCATTGTGAATCTATGGGGGGCCGGCGAAAACCTTGATCGATGGTTACATACATGAACAGGATGCCAGTACTTTATGAATCAGGCTTTATTACAACAACTCTATTATGTGATTATTGCTTATATCTTATATCGGTCGGGTTTTTGTTCTAATTTCAATTATTTTTAAGGGATTATTATTCTTCGAATAAATAAGTAAGTAATAAGTATATTAGTATATTTAATTCTGAAAATTACACAACTTCATCTAACCCAAAAGTAGGTAAACAGAGCTTTTCTTAGTAACCAGAACAGTACCATATTACTAGTAACTTATACGTACACCGTAGCAGGTACGAGTACCTACTGGTAGAGCTAAAAGCAATAGCGCGGGTCGGAAATTGCTTCTGCTGCCGCTGTGCATCGCCGGACAGGTAATTTGAAAATAATGCTCTGTTCCTGAGCTGTTATTGAAAACAATATCAACGATACTCGATATAAACTGCATTGCACTTCTGTTTTTAAAAGAACATTGGTAGAGCTGAGCAGAGCAGACATAGCAAGACACTCATTAAATATATGACATGACATGTCTAAAAATTTATTACGGGATTAGATGGGATATAATAATAATCCCGAAGCTTGTAATTTTTTATATGACGATATTTTCATTCACTAATAACAATTCAATGAAAAAAGACAACCCCTTTCGTACACTGAAGGGCTCTATCGCAGAGTTAGTGTGAAAACTTCTTATTCCTTTGCGAGATCAGTCTGGCCAAGTTTTTTGGTAAACCTCGCCGCCATGTTCTACGGAAAAAAATGTTAATTTGCAAACGCAAATTATATAGTTAGCCGTATCCATAGACTACAAGATCTTAGTAACCATTATATCACAGTAATTTAGCATTTTAGTGCCTGTGAGGCGTAGATTAAGTTTTTCATGTGTGTTTTTATTACCTCCAAGCATAAGACCGGCTAAAGAGATTTTGATACATAAGGTATCAAATTACTCGTCTGGTGTTCTTTATGGTTCTTGGCTACATTTTGTAGGCATTTGCCCTCTCATTTGGTGAAAAAAAAGTGAAAAAGCGAGGACGAAAATGTCGGATTTTTTATAGTTTTCAATTAATAACTTGTTATCTAATCGGCATCTCACCGTACCATCGAACTAAATCCTACATCAAAAACCTTGCAATAAAATGATCCTTTATTCAAATCATCTAAATTCTAATTAGAACAGGGAACAATACTTCAAAAGCATTGTCTTGAATGAATTGTCTTGCCTTTGTGTCCAGCTTGTTCCAACAACTCAAAGTCAAATTACTGTTACGTTACTTGGAGTTCTTTTCATTTATTAGCTTGTCAGCAAAAGGAATAGAATTGGAAGTAAGTATGCAGTCGTAATTGCTGTGTTATTTGATTTTTTGCCTGGTGCAGAAATGTTTTTGCTGGTAGACATAGACAACTGGTGATCGCTGTAGAACCATGTCACAGTACCTAACAAACCTCAACCTCAACAGCCTGTATTATATGTATTATGTATTATATAGGGCGATAAGCGGCTAGATTCAC
This sequence comes from Eupithecia subumbrata, assembly GCA_949316285.1. Classification (NCBI taxonomy): domain Eukaryota; kingdom Metazoa; phylum Arthropoda; class Insecta; order Lepidoptera; family Geometridae; genus Eupithecia; species Eupithecia subumbrata. Next base: position 812,910 of record OX438643.1, read on the forward strand.
GCTGAATGAATGAACCTGTAGCAACATTCCGGTCGTTGATAAGTGAATGCATGCACGCTAAAGACTGCTATCATTGTAGATGGTTTATATAAGAGCTATGAATATTTATACTTAAGGGTCCGGCGACGGATGAATTTCCCATACAAACGTAGTACCAAAATGATTTGTAATTTGAGAATGTTTTCATCATGGTTTGCTATTATTTGTGTTAGAATAGTATTTATACAGGTTCCTGCCATAAGATTTTTTCAAAATACTCATCTACATAATTACTAAGACAACATTCATTCTTTCATGTAAAAATGCGATTAGGTTTAATTTCATTTTAGAAAGGTATTTTGAAAAAAAATTGTGACAGGAACCTAGATAAATACTATTTTAATACAAATAATAGCAGACCATAGTGAAAATTTGCTCAAATTAAAAATCATTTTGGTATTACGTTTGTATGGGAAATTCATCCGTCGCCGGACCCTTAAGCGATTTGCCTACAATGTATATTATGGCAAGTTAAATTAAATGTTAACCAACAGTAGTGATAAGAAATCCTAAGTAACGTAGATGAGAACCCTTTGCCTTGACAATAGGCTTTAAGGCATTACTAACCAACCTATGATTATTTGATTTTTTATGAATAAATGATATATCTATCTATCTATCTATCTATTGGTCCACTGCTGGACGCAGGCCTCCCCCTGATAAGCGCCTATTGGCTTTTATCTCATGAGGGGTAATGCCCATAATCCCCACGCTGGGCACGCTTGGGGATCGCAGTTTGGTGGTAGAATTATTCTGCAGGGGGCGCTAGCCTAACAAACGCCCATTCTTATTGTGACAAGGTTCTACAGAGATCCTTCAGTTGTGTGGTCTACCTATAAGATAAAATAATATTTTTTTTCTTTGGTTCACGAAATAAACATTGATAAGCACGAATAAAAATAAAATATGTGACGCCAAAAAGGCTACCACTCGGCGTGTGCTGCAGAGTGCAGACCCTCGGGGAACATAATTAAAGCTGGTCTTCTATGACATTAGCTCCTATACTCTAGTAAGGCCTGATCAGGCCCATTTGCCGTCGCCGTTTTCCGCGTCTTTTCCGCGAGTGGGAGGAGTTACGCCGATTTATTCTCATGTGTCAGAGGTTAACTAGAGCGTTTCACTCAAGCGTGGCTTTGACATGCTCTTTACAATATAGGTACCTACTAGATACTTACGCAAGTAACATAAATACGTTATTGAAGGTCGGTGGAAACCTGTTTTACGCGCGTGTCACAGCTGCTGTTGCGCCCTCTAGGTGTCGCATACAAGCAGCGCACAGTAGCACCATCGTTACTGTGCATCATGCTGAGCGACGACCTTTTTTGATGTCACGGTTGTAACGTTTATTTAGGTACTTACCTAATCTTAAGGAATGTCTAAAATTTTTAGACCTAACTTACAGTTAACAAATCACCATGATACGATTTATTCGTTTGTGATTGATGTCACACCATTTTAGTGCAAACACTTATCGTACCTACTGTTAAAAATATCTGTTTAATAAGGGCTCATATACACGGACGACACGTCGCCGACGGCCAGGCAACTGTAAGCGTCGACGGGCCGTCGGCGTCGTGCCGTCCGTGTATATGAGCCCTAAGGCGATGAAATACAAGTGTTACTTATTATTTTCTACGCAGCAGTACCTAAGTGTTTATTTCTATTTTCGATTATTTAACAAATTCGTCTGTTCGTAGATGTCTGAAGTCAGAGCGCGAGTCCAGCAGAACGACCTCCTTCTGCACGAAGCTGTCATCAAGAACGAGCCCGACGCAGTGCGAGAGGCCCTGCAACGGCCCACCGACGTCAACTGTAGGAACAACGTGAGTGTTAAATAAAACTTTTTAGTTTAATAGTAGTACATGTTGTGGGGAGACCGAGGAGAGTTAAAACAATTTTTGTGTTACCTTGTATAATTCAGTCAAAAATAGTCCAATTCTTCTATGAAATCTATACCTTTACAAGGCCAGTTGCTAGCCTGTGCTCCTTGTAGACCAAATACAAAAATAAGCAAAAGTGAAGGGGGTTCATGACGTCGATTAACTCCGTGTGCCTCTCCTAGGACCAAGGTCAGTTAAAACATGGGCCGAGGTGAATTAAAATAGGTTTCGGTTTGCGGATATTTATAAAACTGTATGCTGCTGGTAAATAATGGTATTTGTCCCTTTTTAATTTGGAAATATTACTTAAAATCGCACTCTCTCAAGGACTTTTGCCTCAAGGTCACTTCTTGTGCAGCCTGTTCAGTAATCAGTTAATTCAACTGAGGAGACCGAGGTGAGTTGAAACAGAGGGGTCTGTTTCAACTCACATCGGTCTCCCTATAGTGCGATTCTACGACAGCCATACAACCCATACAAACATTGCTGTCCGTTGTATAGTTTAGCACTAAAGTCATTTACAACGTGACTCCTGATCATGGCGCATAAAACTGTGCCGAAATATTGGAAAGCTCAAAACTCAAATCATAGTTAGGTACCTAAATATCCTACTGTAAATGACTTTAGTGTAAAGTGTTAAATTATTAATAGTTTAACACTGATGTTCTTCTGTTTGTCAACGGTTTACCATTTAGTATAACGCATTATACCATTTTTCCTCTGTGAGAGCAGTGATCTCGTCGAAAGTCAAACGTCATAATGTCTATTCTGAAAGGATAACTAGATAATAAGTATAAATAGATTTCAAAACTGAGAATTGTTTGTACCTACGCATAAAGTGGTAGCATATAGTGGTAACGATTTACTTAATGATCACGTTAAGCAATTTGTGAATCAAGCCGCAGCATATTCAGAATTTCATCCACTACGCCAGAGAGGTCGTTTACTGAGCAAGTCTTGTTTGCTCGGCTTTAAGTATTTACGATTGTAGAGAGCTTCACTCGAGAAAGGAGGGGGAAAGTGGGAGGTACACGGGGGGTAATCAAACATCTTGCGGGAAACCCTAATTATATAATGTAGTATGAAGAGCCGTCCCGAGTTGCCGTTTTAGAAATTAATGGGTTTTCGAATTAAGGAAATTATTTTATGAGGTACCTACGATATAGGTTTATTACTTTACACCTGTTTAGAAATTTGCTTATTCCTTTTCCAAACATAAGGTAGAAATTACGTCATTGCAGGCGTACTAAAATGCGGGGCGAAAATTCTATGGAAATTAATTTCTCACGGGTTTAGCGGGAGAGAAAAGTGTATGGCATTTTTAACATGTTATTAATTTTCCTTAAATATCAGCTATGTTTTTTCCATAATAGGTCAAAACACAAAAAGATTTTACTCCGAATCCGCCATAATTATGATATCGGCCTCTTTCGTGTTCGGAACAATGATTCAAAAAAGAACCATGTGAAAAACGCACGTGCGCGTATTCATTGCAAAAATTTATTTTACGCATATTATTATGTGATATTGAAGATTCTTAAAAGATGATTTTCCTCAAAGTTGTAGTATAAAGCACTATGTCCAGTATTATTTATTTATTTATTTTAAGTATCACTCGGGAGAAAGTGCGATTCCTACCTCGTGTGATTTAAGGCTTAAATGACACACTGAATAGGCACTGGGCACTTTCTCGCCTAGATGTACAATGTACCTACTATTCTTGTTGTGCTATAATGAATGCGAAATCACGTCTATGTTTGTCAAATATTTACATTCGAATCCATCCAAGTCATTTAGTTTGATTGACGACCTCAGTGGCGTAGCGGGCGAGAGTCCGCCTGCGACGCAAGAGGTTGCGGGTTCGATTCCCGCCACGGAACAAATTTGTGTACGATCTGCAGAAATTTGTTCCGTTAGTCTGGGTGCTTTCTATGTATAATAAAAAAATATCTATATATAATGTATTAAATATATCAGTTATCTACATAACACAAGCTTTGAATAGCTTACTTTGGGGCTAGATGGTGCTGTGTGGATTGTCCAGCATTATTTATTTATTATTTATTTTGGCCCTAACATCAGCAGCCCTTTTGTTTTTTTTTCAAATTCGCGCCGCACAATAACAGTTATACCTTTATATGGGCAGAAGACACTACGCAAATAAAAATGTCTCATAAAATAATGTACGAAAGCGTCAGGTTTCTGAGACAGATGAAAATACCTAACGGATCCATTTGGTAAGTTGACACTCTTATATTCTCATAAAAAGTTTTCCCTCAATATGACAACATTATTAAAGAACGCTCAGAGACTTGGAGTATTTTATGACGTGCACTTTGACTAACGAACCATGAAGCCGGGATTTATTATTAGCATCAGCATTTTATTTATTTTTCCCGCTCGATATGCTTGCCTTACATTTTCACTTGATATGCAGCATGTAGAGAACAGCAATGGAACTGGCGGCCTTATCGCTTAAAGCGATTTCTTCCAGGCAACCAAAACGATGGGAGAAAAATACAGGATGGCGGTGCAACTTAACATAAATCTAAACTATTAATACTAATACACATAATACCTACTAAACTAATACACTAATACATACAAAATTATAATTATACTTAGTAACTATAGTGAACATGCTAACTAGTGTGACGTGACATTCAAAAAGTAATTAAAAACTTTCCTTTTAAAAGTGTGATGTGATGTGGACTTCTTAATATCCAATGGCAAATCGTTCCAAAGTCTGACAGCTTGAGCAGTGAAAGAGTCGCTGTAAAAAGATGTTCTCTGTACTGGAGATGCGAGGAAAATATTAATTATAACAAAACATAAAAAAACAAAAAACAAAATATTAATTATAAGTTTTAGTAGCCTATACACAGTATCTATTACCTAAATTATATAATTCTAAATAATTAAACCTATAAAATATTATGATTTATCTTTTATTTTTTTGTATAGTTTCTAATTAGTTGTCCATTACTGTTGGTACATTAAAACTCATTTAGTTGTTTGTATGAAATGTAATATTGAATCTGTACTTGTTTAGTTGATATTATGTTGTTTTTTTAAATAAATGATTATTAATTAGTTATTGAACATATTTTATGCTATTTGTGATTTCATTTCCAAATAAAAAGTATTAAGGTCAAATATCTTGTATAATGTTAAGTTCCGTGGGTAGTGTTTCTAATTATATGTCCACCACTGTGTAAGTATATATATATATATATATCAACTATGTCCATTAAACCAGATGCTGGCTGCATGACGACCTCAGTGGCGCAGCGGGCGAAGGCCCGTCTGCGAGGCAGGAGGTTGTGGGTTCGATTCCCGCTTCGGGACAAATGTGAAAAAAAATATATCTATCTATGTATAGTATTGTATTAAGTATTTCAGTTATTTAGTAGTACCCATAACACAAGCTCTGCTTAGCTTGGGGCTAGATAATGCTGTGTGAATTGTCCAGCGTTATTCATTTAATAATTAATTTATAATTCACGCCAAAACGGATTAGAATTACCTGTATGCAATATTTCAGCCCGCTCCGTGCGGTGTGGATCTTGTATGGCAAACCTAATGAATGATGATTCATATATATATTGTTGTTGCAGTATGGACGGGCGCCGATCCACTGGGCTGCGAGCAGAGGCAACGTCGAGATCATCAACCTACTGATCGACGCCAAATGCGATATTGAAGCAGCTGATAAGGTAGCACTGCTACGAAACTGAAAAACAAATTAACGTTACAATCTGTAGCAGTGCTACGAATCCTAATATAAGTTACAATTAGAATTCCTAACCGCAGTGCTACGAATCCGAAGAACGAAATCATATATTCATAGTATACTACTACGAATCCTAAAAACAAGTTCATCCTCGTAGGGGTGTATACTGAGTTTCAATATAGAACAATTTTTAAAAACTGACGCGATCCTCTTTTGCTTATCGTATACCTAGGCCTGGATTTGTGACGTCAGCGTGGATAAAATGTATGAAAAAACAAAAAACAGTCGCAAAGCTTTCAAAAATTAATGTAGCAGTTTTATGAATAATTAAAAACTGCATTTGTCCTTTGGCGGATGACCTAACACGATGGATATCCCACAGTTCGGTATGCGGCCGCTGCTGATGTCTGCATGGCATGGACACCTGGAGGCTGTGAAGGTGCTGGTAAGAGCTGGAGCCTGCCTCGCTGCTACCAATAAGGTAAGCAGAGAGTCCTAAGGCTTTTTAGCCTTTAGTTACTATAATGAATAAAACAAAAAGTCTTTTATTTCTTGCACACAATAATGCTTGTACTAACTTAAAAATATAAAAACTTGAAAAGTATTATATATAGGTAAAGCTTATACTTACTTATTATGTACAATGAGATAAGTTTAAGATTTTCCTTTTATTGTACAAGAACCCCTTGCAGGTGAAGGCCTCCTCTAAAGCCATCCATTTTTCCCTATTTTGGGCTACTTGAAGCCAGTCCCTGCCGTCTTCTTCGTCCCATCATCGTGTGTATGGTCTTCCAGGGGCAGCGCCGACCTCTTGAACTTCCCCATTAGATACCATATTTTTATTAAACTTGTTTGTTTTCCAAGATCTGCAAATAAAAAAAGAAACTAATTTAGAATTTGTCGACTTCATATTCATTCGATTCCACGCGCATCCCTCAGCGCATTTCGAATGTTGTCCGAATAAATTTAACGAATTCGAAAAATTATGTAATTCTCAACTTGCCATCTATTTTATTTTCAACCAACATTAACTGCTAAGTTTATCTCTAGAGATAACATACTAAACATTGTTTACATATATATCAAATCAAATCAAATCAAATCAAAAACTCTTTATTTCCATAAATACAATAAATGTACACTTAGAAAAGGTCAAATCATAAAACTAAACACTGACACGGAAATAAAGTGATATTTTTGATTTCTGTCGCTTCAGTATGTAGACTAAAGTAAAGAAGCGACGAAGAAACCTTTAGCCTGTTAGTTGTTATTTTTCGAGTTGGAGCAAAACTCGTCCCAAGCTTTTTTATCCTCTAGATAATCTGATATTTTGTAGTAAGCCTTTTTACAAAGGATATGTTTGACAATTTGTTTGAATTTATTTATTGATAATTTTTGCAACTCACTTGGAGTTTTGTTGTAGAAGCGTATACATTGCCCTTTAAAAGATACATTTATCTTGTGTAGCCTAGTTGTGGGCACAGCGAGTTTATCCTTATTTCTAGTATTTATATTATGTATGTCGCTATTTTTAGGGAATAGATTGATATTTCTATGAGTGTACAACAAGTTTTCATAAATATATTGACATGGTACTGTCATTATGTTTATTTCTTTGAATTTATCACGCAGGGATTCTCTGGGACCCATATTATAGATTGCACGAACAGCTCTCTTCTGCAGCACAAATACGGTGTTAATATCTGCAGCGTTCCCCCACAGCAGTATGCCATAAGACATAACACTATGGAAGTAGCTGAAATAGACTAGTCTAGAAGTATCAACGTCTGTAAGATGACGGATTTTTTTGACTGCATACGCTGCAGAACTAAGTCTCTTCGATAGCTTATCTATGTGTGGGCCCCATTGTAGTTTACTATCTAAGGTTATTCCTAAGAATACTGTACTGTTTACAATTTCTAACGTTTCTCCTTTTACGTTTACATCAATCTTAACGTGTTTTACATTAGGTAGAGCAAATTTTATACATTTCGTTTTAGTTTCATTAAGCAAAAGATTATTGACATTAAACCAGTGTACTACTTTTGAGATTGCATTATTCACATCGTCAAGTTTTATGTTTCGTCGTTTCATTTTAAAAATTAATGAAGTATCGTCAGCAAACAATACAATCTCATGATTATTCTTGACTAGGTGAGGCAGGTCATTAATATAAACTAAAAATAGGAAAGGACCGAGGATAGAACCCTGCGGTACACCCATTGTAACTACAGACCCCGAAGACCGTTTCCCATTAATGTCAACTCTTTGTATCCTATCACTCAAGTAAGATGTAAGAAGATCCAAAGAGGTGTCTCTTATTCCATAGTGATGTAGTTTCCTGATTAATGTTTCATGGTGTACGCAATCGAATGCTTTTGACAAGTCGCAAAAAACGCCTAAAGCATCTTGCGACTTCTCCCAAGCATCAAAGATATGCGATACTAACTCTACACCGGCATCAGTAGTTGACCTACCCCGAGTAAACCCGAATTGCTTACCATGCAGTGTTGCCATAAGTACGGTAATTACCGTTTCATACGGTAATTAGGCCTCCCAATTGTACAACGTACGGTATACGGTCAAGTGGTTGCTACCGTACGCTAAAATACGGTAATTTCATCACATCAAAAAAAAAGTATCTTTCACAGGACTTGTTGAGATTGTTGCCAAGTGCCAACTGTCAATGCAACTGTGTAAAGCTGTCAGTGGCCTGATTGTGTGTGCAGCTATTTATATTATATTGTATATGCGGCGGCGTCGGGTAATTCCCGTTTTATGTAACACCTATAATGTTAGAAGTTCCCTGCATCATGCTAGGTAAGACAAATGAAGAAAAGCAGGCTATTGATGATGAATGGCGTGTTTTGCCCAATACAATTTTTTCTGACGATATGGTTCATAATGCAGAATCAATGTCACCGGACGAATTTTAGGACAAAATACTAGGTACATACATATTTCAGAACCATTGTTTTTAAATTTGGCGAAATTTGTTCTTGAAGTTCTTTATTTGCCACACGCAAATGCCGATTCTGAGAGAATCTTTAGCGCCGTTAATTTATAAAAACAAAATCACGAAACCGGCTCATAACATCCACTATCAATGGGACGCTTTTGGCAAAACAATGCGTTCGTAGAAAACCGAATGAAAGTTGCGTAAATTTCAAGCCAACACCCGAAATGATTACAAAAATTAAAAACCCTTCATACTACAAGCCGGATGAAGCGAATGAAGATGCCGTGAGAAACGTCGTAGATTTATTTGGAAGAGAAGAGTAGAAGTAGTTTTATATATATAAATAAATGTTTTATTTAGAGAGTACGGTATTTTTCTGTCACAAACGGTAATTTTCCCACTTGTGTACGGTAGGACCAAATTTAGGTAGCGGCAACACTGTTACCATGTAGCAGGTCATTGCCATTGAAATGCCTGAGCAATTGATGTAAGATTAGTTTTTCAAAAACTTTGCTGAATGTAGGCAGTACTGATATTGGTCTAAAGTTAGTGGGGTCAGACCTACTACCCGATTTAAACAGTGGAATTATTTTACTACATTTCATTAGATCAGGAAATACGCCACAATCAATACATTCATTGAATATAAAAGCTAGATCTGGTGCAATCGTATCAATTAAAGGTTTAATAATTCTAACAGAAATGCCCCAGAGATCTGCAGTTTTCTTTATATTTAAAAGTTGAAAGGCTTTTTTAATATCTTTTTCATCGACATGGTTGAAATTAAGTTTATTTTCGCATTTAGGTACATTTTCTATAAGTAAGGACTCAGCGATTAATTAAGAAGAGTTTAGACACATTGTAGTAGAGATTGGAATGTCAGTAAAAAAGTTTTCAAAAGCTTGGGCTACTTCAATGTCATTTTTGATTGTGCAGTCATTAATCTTTAAATTGTAATCATTAAAGCAGGTACTGACCTTTCCAGTCTCACTATTTATTATTTTCCACGTTGATTTTATGACATTTTCACTATTTCTAATTTTGGAGCTAATATAATTTGATTTTGCTATATGACAAACTTTTCTAAACATTTTTGAGTAATTTTTTACTTTTTCTTTAAACTCCTGGCTGAAATTGTATTTTTTTTCACTATATAGTTCATACAATGTTCGTCTACTCTTATGTATACCTACTGTTGCCCACTCACTAAAGCTAAGTTTTTCTGAGACCATGATCGATTTGGATGTGAATATTGAATTGAACGCATTGGTGAATTTATAAAAAAAACTACAATACGACTCATTTGGGTTGTTATGTGAGTAATTAGGTGATGGTTTAGAATCCCAATCCAATTTCAACCGTTCAAATCGACTTGTGGTCACAGGTATGTATTTTATTTTTTGTTTACAATTATTATTTTTTACTTGTGTTTCCAATTTAATTAGTTGACCCAAGTGGTCTGATTTTAAATTGCTTATTATTTGTTTACTAATAAGTTTTTCATGTTGGCAAACAAATATATTATCTATACATTTTGCTGAGGTTTCAGTTATTCTGGTAGGTTCCATAAATATTGGCCTTAGATTATAACAGTTAAATAAATTAGTTAATCTACTACCGAGGGAGTAAACCTCTAAAAGATCAATATTAAAGTCTCCACATACCAAAAGTTTTTTATTAGATTTTGATATTTTAAATAAGATATCATCCATAATTTTTTCAAATATTTCAAAGGAGGCAGATGGTGGGCTGTATACGCTTACTACAATACTTTGCTCCAGCTCAACACATGCTACTTCAATGTGGCTTTCAACAGATAAGCATATTATGTCCTTACGTTCTTTGAACTTTATGAGTTTATTTAGTAATATTAAAGAGCCCCCACGAATAGCATGTGATCTGCAAAAAGAACTACCAACCTGGTGGTTGCTGAAGTTAAACATGAGCTCATAGCTTTTCAGCCAGTGTTCTGTTAAGCAGATGATGTCAATATCAAATGAGTTCATGTACAATTCCAATTCTAATAATTTACTTCTCAATCCTTGAATATTTTGGTGCACCAGGTTAGTAAACTTTGCCTTATTTTTACAATCTTGTTTTCTTTGTTTTTTCTTGTGATTAATACTATTTGACTGTCTAGGGCTAGAGACTTCCTCTATTGTCGTTATTTCTAATTTAAATGACTTGGAATAACTTCCAAGGTCTTGTTTTTTAATTGATTGTAATGCTCAATAGAAGCATTTTTGATAGCCAAGTTTTTGGCTGTTGTTTTAAAATAATAGGATAGCGAAATTGCTATCTGTCTTTTATAAAAATTGGATAGGTAGTAATTACCTTGAGTCAAATAATATTTTTTACCAACAATACTGTTAGTGTCAATCACATGTACATTGTTGTTGCATGAAATAGTGTGCAACATCCTATTAAGCTTATATCTAAGGTTAATAGGATATACAGTTAGAAATGAGTATTGTATCTCAAAATATACCACCATCAAATCTTTAAATACGCAACATGCGCGAACATGAGTATTAATAAAATCGTATATAACGATTAATTTATGTACATATATAAATATTAATTGTACTAAGGTACAAGTTGCGTTAAGTATCAATTACATAATTATCCAACGAAAGTCAGTAAAATCGCTCCCCCGCTTTCAGCTCAATGTCCATTGACGTTGAAGAGGGATATATATGAAAATATCTGGTTCTTTACATAGCATGGATAAACCACACTGTGAGATTCATCTAAAGGTCAATTCCCGTGGGTCGTTTTTATACAATCCATATGTGTATTGATAATATGCCAATTCCATTGAAACTGATTTTTTGTGTGGGTAGAGAAATGAATTCCTTTTGACCACAGAAATTATAATTGAATCTAAAAATAAAACTGCCTGCAACGCAGTTGAAAGAAAAACTTGCAAAAATACACGCAGTGTGCTGGTGCTGTACTGTATTTTTACGGAGATCAGAGCATCTTAGCAGATCATGCTTTAGCATCATAGAGGCTGATGGAAACTTCTGCAAAACCTTTCCTTGTCTTTTTTTGCCCTTTATTGGTATTCCGTGGGTAAGTAACGGTGGGTACAGAACAGACCAAGGGAGCGTGAGCGAGCGAATGCAAACGAGTGGCATTCAACGATCGGTACGATCGTTCTATTTTTCTTTGATGTAGCGACAGCCGTTAGAGCACGGCCGAAGGCGAACGAAGGCCCTCGTTTGGGCTCGCTTGTTTCTGTAATGACGTCCACACTCTGGTTCTTTTGCGTTCGTCCGTTAGCCTTCGCTTGCTCTCGCTAACTTGTTCTGTACCCGTCTGTGCTTGTCAAGTAAGTCGCAAACAAGTCGAAAAAATTCGCATAATTCGTCTGTACCTTGTATAAGAGCGCCTAACATAACAAACATGCAACCATATTATGTACCGTAGTACATAATATGGTAGGTTGGTATGGTTTGAGGCTTTCTCGTAACTAACGTGCACGTTAATCTCAAACTTTGCATTCAAAACCAAAAAGTTTTAATGACATCGGAGGTAGGCAAGTCAAATTGAAAAGGTTCTCCGCCTCGTCGCTCAATTATTTTTGACCTTGTGATTCAGATTTTTCCGGTAAATGATCGTTTTACCGAATTATGTTATTTGGGATGCGCAGAAATAGAATTTCAATTATCAGGTTTGCGGTATCAGGTTGTTGGCGCAAATAATAAAGAATTACAGGAAAGCCGTGGGTTGAGGTGATGGATCGTCAACCGCGTCCACCTACGATCGTTTGTTACTTTATTTGTATGTTTTATTTAGATTTTATCGTATCTCATCTCAGATACGGACTCGCTTAGCTATTAAATGAAATGCATGAAATGCTTTTAGTGTCTTTGATTTAGCTAATTGTGCTGGATCAAAAGGCAACTTAGGTTTGTAGCAACACGTAGGTTAAGAAGCGATTAAGGAACCTAGTTAACAAGTGATAATTCATTATTTTTGTTTAGTGTAAAGTTTCTTTTTGTTATTGTTACTAAGTCAACCGAAACCACCGTCCAAAAATACATAGGTACCTTTTGTAACCTATTCAAGCGTTTATTTTTGTAACAGAAACAAAACGACATCCTACAATGCGCGTGTACCAAAGGCGCCACCGCTGTGGCCGAGTATGCCATCTCGCTGGGCGCGCGCGTGCAAGGCTGCGACGCGGCCGGCGACGCGCCTCTGGCCATGGCCGCCAGGGCCGGCCACACCGCCGTGGCCGAGGTGCTGCTTGAGCGGGGCGCCTATATCGATGCTGTCAATAAGGTAGAGTATAACTACTAGTAGTGCGTATGCCATATCTACGGGCCCGCGTGCTAGGCTGCGACGTGGCCGGCGACGCGGTCATGGCCAGTAGGCCATGGCCGCCAGGGCCGGCCACACCGCCGTGGCCGAGGTGCTGCTTGAGCGGGGCGCCTATATCGTTGCTGTCAATAAGGTAGAGTATAACTACTAGTAGTGCGTATGCCATATCTACGGGCCCGCGTGCGATGCTGCGACGTGGCCGGCGACGCGGTCATGGTCATGAGTAGGCCATGCCCGCCAGGGCCGGCCACACCGCCGTGGCCGAGGTGCTGCTTGAGCGGGGCGCCTATATCGATGCTGTCAATAAGGTAGACGAAGTAAATATATTTCTGCTGGTAGAGAGTACGACATATCCCTGGGGGCACGAGTACTGCCGCACCTCACTGCTATAGTGTAGGACCATAGATATGCCATAGGTATTAAAAGAAGATCACTGATTTCCTGGCTGCCAAACGGCGTCATCAAACAAGTTAAAGTATTTATAATTTCAACTCACCTACTAAAGAATCGAAGCCTAAATCAAATATTTTTAAGTATATTCCATTGACATTAGATTTCCACTCTTATTTATTTATTGACTTCCAACAGAAAAATCACATCACATACAGAATATCAAAAATATAAGTTAAGTTTGGTCTTAAGTTTAGTGTTTTTCTAAATAAAGGGTGTCACAGCGCAGCGTAAGTAAATTATGTCTCGACTAAACTTTACAATATAAATATTACAATACAAAGAAAAAGGTGAAAATCAAATAATATACCAAAAATTTACAATTACTTAAAAACTTACGGAAGGATGCGGGTTCAAGTCCCGTCGAAGTCGAAATTTTTTGGGATATTATTTGATTTCTTAGAAATTATCCTGAGTGTGAGGGCTTATGCACTATAATAACAAAAACTTTAACGGTGAAAATAATAGGAATAGAGTGGTATAAATATTAAAGTTACACGATAAATATTATTTTCATATGCAATACTCTACCAGCGAACCAGAGACATGGAAAGCACTTTTCGACGTGGTCATGACGCACGCACGATACAAAATTAATCCGGCTCCCAACAATACAATGTTTACATCCCGGTTTACTCTCGGTTTCCTTCGCCACTTCAGAGATTAGCTCTGAGAGGTGTTCTGTTTCCCGGAAGCCGGAGATTGTTCTCCCGTACATAGATTAGTAGGAAGGTAACCGATGAAAGCAGGATAGGGCATACCTTATCCTACTATATTTATGTACTAGTTTATGCCCGCGACTTCGCACGCGTTGTTTCTATGGAAACGTTTAAAGTTGATTTCTATCCCATGGGAACTGATTTATGGGATAAAAAGTAGAAGAAACCATTATATTTGATTCCAGGATTAGAATCGCCTGTGTGCAAAATTTCAGCCTGATCCGTTCAATAGTTTTGGCGTGAAGAGGTAACAAACATCCATCCATCCATCCATCCATCTATCCATCCATTCATCCAAACTTTCGCATTTATAATATTAGTGTGATAGGGTTGGTAGCATGGCATCCTGCTACCATGCCTTTTTAGGATAAGTGTTATCGACAAACAGAAATAAAAACAATCGTACAAGATTTATTGTCTTTTTATCTACAACTTCTACAAGGAATAAAAGTAGCGGAAAAGTAGATTGCCGCAAAACATTAACTATTTCCTATGAACACATGATTTACCAATCTCCGATTCAATTGTCCTTTTGGAGTAGGTGAGATAACGACACTCTACAAATTTAAATGGTATCCCAAAAAATCCTCAGTATGGGTAAGCACTCTAAAACAAATAAACCTTAAAACATTTTTTTATTATCTTCATTTATTTTAAAGGAGTTTTGTCACACAGTATCTTTGGCACTCCCGTTAGAGATCAATTCTTTATAATATTAACATCGCAAAACACACAAACTCAACAAAATAGAAATAACATTAACGTTTGTCACATGAAAATCCATGGCCACCTCCATATGGAATTTAGTTACCACTGTGGGGCTTACAAACCTACTTATAAACCTATAAAACGACATTGTTTGCATTAAAACTGACAAATTCTTAGGTATCTGAACGGTAGCTCAGAATGCTGTGATACTGTCAAAAGGCAGACACTAAAAACGTCATCACCATGAAAACATTCCGCCCAAAAGTCAGGGTTGTCTTCCAAGAAATTAACTAAAAACCGGAGATTGTAATGTCCGGACATTTGCCAGTCACTGGCAACTCTACTTCGGGATTAAAATTCCCCCCTCGTGCTCTGTTGCTCACGCGGAATACGCGGATCCGATCCCGTATATTAATCTCAGATTCAAGATTGGAGTTTGCTATTAGATAGGTACATGGGGAATACTTAGGTAGATACGATAGTATCTTGTTGCTAATGGATTAGACTCAGTTTGTAAATTAGATATATCTTATACCTAATGGAAAATGGATATTTACATAAAGAATAATAGATAGATAGATGTAGACGAGATGGGTAGATGAAATTGCGAAAGTCGTAGGACGAACCTGGTGGCCTAGTCGGAAAAAGAAAAACGAAGTTTCGTTTTTGGTGTCATGCAAAACCACCTCTTATGTCGCTTACATAAGATTAGCGTTTGCACGAAAACGAATCTGAAACTTCGATTTCGTTTCAAAACATGATCGGACAATTAGGCAGCTTCGTCGGTTAATTTTTACGTTTAATGTATATAAACTTGTGTCAAAAACGTCAAAACAACGGTTTAAAATTGAACCCTCTGTTGGTGAACTCGGGTCCAAGTCTCTAGTCAGGCGGCTGGTGATGATGAGTTAAAGGACACGCTTGCTCTTTTAGTAAGAATTATGTGCTGTCCGTCGATAAAGATGTACCTATGCAATAAATAATTGAAACAGCTTATATTTCAGGCCGATCCTTCACCGTCGATGTAACAAAAATTCGGGAGATTTGATTCGGGTGCTGGCTTCTCGAAAGTGGAACGCTCAAATTAGGTGTAACTATGTCACCTGATTCGCACTTCGGTCTAGGTCTTTCCATCTTGGAGTTGTAGTTTACTAGGTAGATGTATAAAGATTGGAAATAGCGTATCTCTGCGTTTAGTTGTAACACAACACAGGTCATTTTTGAGTCAGCGCTCGGAGAACCTACCTTAACTACAGAATTTTCATATATTATAATACATCCCATATCTCGCGATGAACCGATAACCGCTGGGGGAAACGTGTTCTTGAGTGAAGATCACGACTCGGCAAACGTAGTGTAGGACGCCCTCCGGCCAGGTGGGATGACGATCTGCGAAAGACTGCAGGCAGATGCTGGATGCGGCAAGCTGAAGACAGGGTACTATGGCGCTCATTAGGGGAGGCCTATGTCCAGCAGTGGACTAACATAGTCTAATGATGATGATGATGATGATGATCTACATCCCTTCTTATGAGTTTGATATATTATGTTATTTCTAACTAATTGGCATACGTAACAGAATCTCAAGGAAAATTGTATCCCTTTCGGAGGTTGTTAGCGCCTGTTTGACCTGATTTAGTTATTTTGCGTTGCGTAACATAATATTCCAGTTACTAACCTTATTTATTTTATCCCAGTAAAAGTTGTAGCCAACTTGAGTTTAACGATATTTGTGCGACAATATATTTTGTAGTGCCTATAAAGTCAAAAGATAAACATTGAAAATTCATTTGAAAATGTCATGTTTATTAGCACTAAAATCACTAATTAGTTAAAGGTAAAATAAAATAATGCATTCTTTAAAATAAAATAAGTAAATAAAATAAATGTACAGTGATTTTGTGGCAAGCAAATGTAAAGAAATGTTTGGATACAATAAGGCTGAGTGTTACTTAATCAAGTCACCTTTCCAATTTTACCAGATGAAAACTTTGTTTACCGGCTATTACAATCTTAACAATAAATCAATATTGGGTTATTTCTACGCAATTACCTACCTGCTACCTATACTAATACAGGGTGCCACGAAACATGTGTACTAAGCTGAAAGGGGGTGATTCTGGATCCCCAAGGGATAAACTTTAGTTACCTAGACGATTTTTTTTATTTCGATATTTTTTTCATCTTTGAGAAAAATAGAGACTTTTTTCTTTAAATTCATGTTCAAATTCCCCATGTGTTGTCATGTTGCCCATGTGTGTAATAATCATGAAAGTATACATGTCCCTTGTATGAAAATTTAAAGGATTTACATAATTTTTTATAATAATTGCATGACAAAACACTGGTTTTGCTGAAAAAACAAGCAAAACATATTTGTGAAATATATGTTATGTTATGCAAGAGTGCGTGTACAGAACAGAATACGAATACGAAGAAAAAACTAAATAATTTTTTTCAAAAACTACCTAATACAAAAAAATTCGAAACTCAAAAAAATACTTATTCACAAGTTCCCTTCGGGGTCCAGAATCACCCCTTTTCGGCTTGTGTACTAACACATGCTACGTGGCACCCTGTAAAATTTAAGCGTAGTGAGGGTCTCGATACTACTCGTATTTTGAGAGGACATGGGGTGGGATGTTTGGTTTCCTTATACGAATTTAACCGTAAAATTATCCCGGAAATGAGGATACTTCCTATTATACCAACTATCTATTGATTTTGTCCTGTTTCTAGGTTAAAATATCAAAGAAAATGTTAGGTAGGGTAGGTACCAGTACTGTACCTCACATTTTTACCCACTACGAAAAAAGATATATCTGCACTGCTGGTAGAATCGTATTTTGATGAGAGTCTGCCATAAAAAAGAAGTTGAAGTTGAAGATCGTACCTTCCGAACGGATGAACCGATTATGATTTAGTGTTTTTTTGGAAGTAGTATTTGCTGAAAATCGTTGTAGCCGTTCGAATAATTTGAACTCTGTTTTCGAGTTTCATAGTAAAGCCGGCAGACATTTTCGATTTTTTGAATTGGTGGACAACGGGAGCAGAACGGTGTTTGACAGTTTTCAAGTCAGCAAAGATAATTTTTCGCCCGGCGTTGGATTTTTTTAATAGAAACTTGTAAAAAATTCTCTTCCGCTTCCCGCTCGGTCCCGCTGTCCCTCGCAAAAGGCCTTTTGATCGCGCGATCAGAAGTCCACCCAATATTTTATAGATGCACTTCGGACCGCTAGTGTTGAGTTGTTCTACGCTTTAGACCCGGTAGGTGGTGGGGATACCGGGGCGCACGGCGCGCGGCGGCGGTCAAAACTGCAGCCGCATCTGGCGTTCCCGTATAGGCCTTACAAGGCCCATCGGATTACGAGAGGGAATAGAGAGTGCACCTGTGTTTCCGCACACTCTTGTGCACTATAATATGTCCTCAAATGACTAGTCTCCGATGAGACTGGCCGCCGTGATCGAAATTCGGCTAGGAGGACATCATTATAATAAGTCATCTACGTAAATGCCAAAAATCAACACGACATAAACCATTCTTCGTGGATCGTGGCCATTAATGACGATGTTGATGTTTTAGACCAGAATTTCTTGATTTTTACAAACCGAAAAGTGTAAAAAAACGTTTTATAGCAATGCTACGAGTGCTACGGTTAGTGAGCACTTGTTACGTGCTCGGACATAATTGAGGAGGCTTCGCGTCGCTTATTGGATTTCCATCTCGTTCATGTCCATTCGTTTTTTGCAGGGAAAATTCCTGAAGTGACCATTTACTTCAGTAAAATGCAGTTTTCCTATCAAACACAGAAATAACACTTATAATCGGCACAAGTTATAAGATAGGTAACGATTACGTGATTTATAAATGCGAAAGTATTGTACCTGCCTATTACCTACCATTACGACCGCAATTCTTCAAGGAGCGGCTGACAAGATTTTTTAATCTAAAAAACACTTCTAAATTTTCGCATTAACCCCTCAGCGAAATAAGAAGGAGTTACTGCTGTTTGTCTAACCCCAAGGTCTACCCAAATGCGATTTGTGGGTGTCTGTCAACCTCAACCTTCTATTGTGATATGACAAGGGTTCTGGTTCTGAAATCCTATCAGATTATAATCGATAGATATGGTCCTCTTTGTAATTCAACTACCTATGCTACACTCAAATATTGTGCTTCGATTCAAACCCAATTATATTACCTTTACAAAAACCTACGCGCGCCAAAATTATC
This sequence comes from Eupithecia subumbrata, assembly GCA_949316285.1. Taxonomy (NCBI): domain Eukaryota; kingdom Metazoa; phylum Arthropoda; class Insecta; order Lepidoptera; family Geometridae; genus Eupithecia; species Eupithecia subumbrata. Next base: position 831,961 of record OX438643.1, read on the forward strand.
GCTTTTGGTCGGGATAAAATATGCTAAAGAGAAGATTTGTAAAAAGTTAGTTAATATAGGTAGTGAATGATATTTCTATTCTATGCTATAATAATAAAAATTGCAAAAGCGCTTACTGCGAGCGGTAGGTAGGTATAAGGTACAATATAGGGCTACTTTTTAACCATCTTCAAAAAGGATGAGTTTCTTAATTCGTCTGTTTTTTGTTGTATTTTTGTTACTTGATATCCCAATGTATTTAGAGAATGATATGAGGCCATAACAATTTTATTCCCGAGGAATTAAAAGTTGTTCCGTAAGCATAAAAATGTGGAAATATTCAGGAAAATATCTCCTACTCGTTAAGACTGTGATTTAATTTTGCTTACTCGTGATGAAATACTTTAATATTGTAAACTAGCTGACCCGGTGAACTTCGTACCGCTAATAAACCTTCCCTGAATTTCCACAAATATTTCGAGACCAAAAATAACGAAATCGTTAATCGAGACAAACGAACTGCAATTCATTTTTATATATAGAGATAACATCAAATTATATATGAACAGATAAGCTGCTAGCACTGTAATGCGTTACTACCCAGCTGGGGTGATATTCTGCCGTGCCATGTGAGCGTAATCCTTATCGATCTGTATCAGGAACAGATCTGATAATCCGAATCGACAGCTAATTAAGAGATGCTACCTCCCGTTGATTCTAATTGAATGGGTTAGCTCGATTCAGTTATCTTGTTGTAGGCCCAGACTCCACCAAAGCGGAGATGTGCGGAGATGTCCGAAGCGGAGATGAGAAAAGACGTTTTTCAGCTAAGGTGTCTCCACCGACGCTGTTCGGAGATGCATACTGGCTAGACGAGGGGAGATGTATGCTGGCTAAAGCAGAGATGTGTGCTAAGAGCGGAACTGAGCTGCGGTGGCGAGCGGCGCCGCTCACATGTCTTCTCGTCTCCGCTTCATGACGTCACCAGTCGAAACGAAGGTCTATCGACAAAACATGGGGTACCTATTTCAATTGAATTGGTCCATAATCTAGTCCATCTACTAATAATAGGCCATGCCGTCTCAGCCGTAGGTATAATTAAATAGGTAGTTACGTAGATAGCCAGAGAACTCCAGCCAGAAGCATTAAGTCGAGGTCCCATTTAACTCAATTAGTGTCAAGCGGGAGTGCAGCCTCCCCGACTCTTATTTAATTTAATCGTTAAGGCTTGGTAGTCCAGCAGAGATCGCACTTTTGTGATTTTTAAAATCATCTGAGACGCGTCACCCCTAATCCTTGAGGGATAAAAGCTATAGCTAATATAATAAGTAACGAATGTTAACCTTAACAGGTTAACATTCTGGAAAAAAAAATTACTTAAGGATCTAGTTCAGTCAAAGTAGCATTACAATCACAATCAGCATTACAATTACAATCAGTTACAAGATCTAATGAACTTCACTCGTTAATCGCAGAGTGTGACTTGATAAAATGATTTTCTTAATCACTATGTTTAAATAGGTAACTACAAAAAACACGAGCGCGGCGGCTTGGCAGGCGCGCGTAGGCCCTTACGCCTGCTGCTGCAGGAACACCTGGCCTTAAGTCGGGAGTCCCTAGTTATCGACTCATCATTATCATCAATAAACCCTGAAGAGGATTTCTGTCACTTTAGAGCGCTAACAAACGGCTTATTTTAAGAGGGCGGGTACAGCCATTTGTGCAAATAGGATAGGAATCGTATTTTTTCCGCAATCGTGTTTTCACATTAGAGGAACCAAAGAAATTATGTTGAATTTTATGAAAGTCAAGTCTTTTACCTCGGTTGTATCATGGTACTGAGATCTAGTTTAATTTATAAATCTGTTTTTAAGAAATTCTGAGTACAGTGAGAACGAGATCAAAGTTACTACCTATCATAGAAATACCTAGGCCTTACAAAAATCCATAGCCCGTGAGGCGAAATTTTAACAATCACATTATCAATAAAACGCGGGTACATTTTGAAAGCTATTAAAAATCACTTATGCTGTCCACCCAAAATAGAGTCATGATAAAATCAAAACGTGTTTTGGAACTTTGGATAAAAAATTATAGCGTATCGCAGAATTACGTTGCTATTTTCTAGGTAATTTGGTTTATGGTTACGAGGTCACTAAACATTGTAAACACCAGAATATAGCACCGTTATTTGAATTTATGCTGATGGATAGCTCAATTTCCATTTCTGCTTAGGTTACTTTAGATTTTCTCGTCATGAGCTAATTTCATTAGAACTGATGAATTTTGAATCTTTTTTCGTAGTGATTATGGTGGAGCAGAAGAGACTGAAAAATTAAAGCATAATCAATTACCCAGGAGTTACCCTTAGTTATTAGTTCTCTCAGGGGAAAAGTGGAATAAGAAAAAGTGTTGAGGGAGAATTCTGCACTTTTTTTACATAGAGTCGGAGCCTTTTTGTACAGAGTCCAGTTTTCCCCTTTAAGGTGGAATTATCAAGGGAAAAAAGTATAATAAGCCAATTCTCTTGAGCTCGAATCGTGTATGAGTCGAGCTTATGACTGAAGTTGGGGTGTTAGTTATTTAACCAATAGGCAACGATGGGTAAATACCTTGCCATGTAGAGACATGCAGAGGAGACTGTCCTCCTTGTGTCTGCGTAAAGTCCTGACCTTCTTTAGTCACATAGCCAGGAAATCCGGCGACAATCTGGAACAACTGATAGTCACCGGGAAGGTTGATGGCAAGCGTTCAAGAGGCCGCAGCCCACTAAGATGGACGGACCATGGTCGCGATCACGGTGTGGTAAAGCACGGCATTACGGCTCAAACGTTAGCGGTTGAAACGTTAGGGTGCGTGTTCATAGGCCGACATCGGACAATCCGCACTAGCTCCATCAATGGATTGACATAAAATATCAGTACCGCACGGAGCGGACTGTCGGCAATGCCGGCGAGGATTTTTGAAGGCACTTTTCCATTTCATGCGAATGACGTCATTCGGATTGCCGATCAGTGGACGCACTTGTCAGCGGATAGTCCGATGCCGGCCTGTGAACGCGCACCCTAACGTTTCAACTGTTAACGTTTGAGCCGTAATGCCGTGATTGCTCTCCAGATCCGCTCAACTCTGGACACGAATCTCTACACGCCTCGAAATACAGACGCAGCTGGCGCGATATTATCCGTGACAAAGTTCCACGCGGGACTCACGACCCTCAGACACGAGGATATACGACGCGAGGAGATGTAGAGACATGGCGAAGTCAACGTTCTATACATAAACTAGATACAAGCCCTCGGACATCATTACAGACGTGATCACATTTCGCTGGGTTGCGGTGTGGGTGTCCAATCTACATTGTTTGCCGTGACCACGATTGGACGGGGCTGGACCGTACGTACCGTTAATACGTAAAGTCAGCACCAAACGTAAATGCAAATACTTACAAATGCAAAAAATATTTTTCGTACACGAAAGTAATAAATAATTACAATGCAAACAATTAAACACAAAAGTACAACCCACTACCTCTCCACTCTAAACTACAATGTATCTAAATTACTACTGAACATTTGCACGACTATCAAGTCGAATATAGTGACAGGTACTCTATATTTTAAGGCCATCGTTGTAAACCTATATTTATGCAAATAAACACTATCATTTCATTTACCCACCCATCACTAGCATAAACTCACCTGTCTTATAATATCTGCTTACATAAAAATAAAATAAGTTTTGAACAGTTTTAACACAACATCGTAACGTATCCACATAGTACTTGTGTAGTATCTCGGAAACATACCTGTTTCGCTATTTTATGCTGACATTTTCGTAGCAGGTATGATTTTCGTGGCGTTGATACTTAAATCACTTTGCTGAGTGTACACGGTCCTAAAAGGGTCGCCTTTGTTATTTCTTATAACTCCATCTATAGCGGACAAAAGGTTTGGCTGAAACTCTGTGATCGAGAAAACTAAGTTGACTTCCATTATATAGGTAGATAGTAGGGTAACTACCTTACATAGTATCTAACATGACATGACATAAAGTAATTTGATGATTTTACTAATTTTACTAAACTTAAACCAATCAATCTCAACAGCCTGTATTGGTCCACTACTGGACGCAGGCCTCCCCCTGATAAGTGCGCTATTGGCTTTTATTTATCACATAATATGCCCATAATCCCCACGCTGATGGGCATGCGGGCTAAACTTAAAGCCCACTTTAAAAACCTGTTTATTTTAGGTACCTACGGTATAAAACTTAGCAATCTCTTTAGAATAAAACTTTTGTAAATGGGCGACGATATCAGTCAACAAACTTATAAAAAATTGCCAATATGAAAACGTCCTCCTTTCCTTCGCACGCGTTGTTTCTATGGAAACGTTTGAAGGTGATTTCTATCCCATGGCAACTGATTTATTAAATAAAAAGTAGCCTATGTTTGATTCTAGGATTAGAATTACCTGAATTTCAGCCCTATCCGTTCAGTACTTTTGGTGTGAAGAGGTAACAAACATCCATCCATACATCCAAACTTTCGCATTTATAATATTAGTGTTTATGTTAGGTACCTACCTACTACACCTACGCACTGTAAAGTTTTTTGTATTATTTGAAGCTTGCATCATGTTTTTGGCAATGTTGGCCACCGTGCTAAAAAAGATATAGACAAGATCAAAGTTGTTATTTCTAGTTAAGTACCAAGGACCACGTCAAATTAAGATCGACTTATTATAGTTACTATCCAAGGCCAGAGCCCCCATAAAACGGACATTTCGATAAATGCCCGTACCCACGCTAATGTGCGTCGTTAAAGGTTACCGTCCATTAGAGCGGTGTTGTGTTACCCTACTTACACTTTTCCTAGTGATTCTATTAGGTTACTTCTAAATGAATGGTCTCGGAGGCTTTTAACTTATAAATCAGGCATTAGGCTGCCTGAACTATAAATTTATTAGGTACATAGGTTTATTATCTAGAAAAATAAATTAGTTCTTAATATATTCTGGTGTATCTTTGCGGAAATCCATGCAATATCCACGTATACCTAAGCTTCACGGGTGGTTTTGGGTGAGGTGCGAATTGCCTTTCGTTGGATCCTAACAGAGAATTGTTACTAAATATTTTTCATCCTTATACATATGCGTAGGTGGACGCAGCGTACTTCGACTATCGTAAAGCATTCGATACCGTTGATAATGACGTTCTACTGGCCAAACTGGCATCGATGGGATTTACTATGGATCTGCTTAAACTTTTTGCTAGCTACATGAAAGGTAGAATGCAATACGTGGACTACTGTGGGTACCTTTCGGAACCATTTTACACAAATTCAGGCGTAAGTCAAGGAAGTAACCTAGGACCCCTTGAATTTTTAAGTAATGATAAACGACCTGCCTGGTGTCGTTAAAGATTCCGTTTGTCTTTTGTTTGCCGATGATCTAAAGCTGCTAATGCGGGTAGAGCAGGTCTCGGACTGCGAGCGATTGCAACGTGACATAGACCGTGTTTCCCAGTGGGGTCATGATAACAGGCTCTTTTTTAATGCATCCAAGTGCTGTACTATTACCTACGGCCGTGCAAAAAATCCTGTTATACATGACTATTCGCTGGGTTCAGGTCCTATAGATCGAGTGCATTCAGTTCGTGACCTCGGCATTCAAATGGACACGGAACTAAATTTCCGAAGCCATGTAGTCGATATTTGTAAAAAGGCTTTCAGAAATCTGGGATTTGTATTGCGACAATCTGGCGTCTTTCGCAATATCGGCACCATTAAGGTACTATATAATGCGTTAGTTAGAAGTAGGTTGGAGTGTGGAGCCATGATATGGAGCCCTCACGAAAAAAAGTACAGCAGTATGGTGGAAAAAATTCAGAATAAATATTTAAGGTTTCTTTATTTAAAGTTATACGGAGTTTACCCATTTTTCCCACTAATGTATCCTACTTTATTCGTTCTGGGTATGGTAGGTTATTTTAAACTTGAAATTAGAAGAGAAATAACGTTAATAATGTACATTTTTAGTCTTATTAGAGGCTTGGTACACAACCCTCTGGTTTTAATGAACATAGGACTGCACGTACCTAACAAGTATGTGTATGCACGCCGAAGACCTAGACTACTTGCGATTCCGAAGGCAAGAACTAACCTCCTGAGCCAGTCCCCGCTCACACGGGCCCTTCGAGCTATTAATTGTTTATGTGCAGATGAGGATGTTGATTTATTCTCTATGTCCTTGCCAAAATTCAGGGATGCGGTTTTAATTTTTTTGGATAGGACGCATAGGAATATTTAAAATAGAATTATGTAATAGTTAGTAGCTTGTTGGTGTAATTTTACTTATGTGTGTTTTTCTCAATGTATCTCTTTTATATTTCTTTGTCGATTTGGTGCTTCACTGTAATGACAATGTAAATAATTACTTAATAAATAAATAAAAATAAATTATACCTAAAAAAAAAATATTTTACTAGAAACTAAGAAATAGACATAATTATCATTTATTTGCCACCACCGCCACCAGACACACACACAACGTAATAATAATCACGCTATGTTTCGTTATGTTTTACAACTTCCTTTTGTAAGACACTTTAAACATAATTCTTTGAAAAAGTAAAACCTTCTTTCTCTTACAGAAAAGCCAAACCGCTCTACACATGGCATGCGAAGGGGGGCATACAGCTACAGCCTCCCTCCTGATAACCCGGGGGGCCTGTAAGGAGGCCCGCGACAACTCCGGACGGACCCCGCTGCACGTGGGGGCCCTGCACCGACACACCGAGCTGGTCAGGACGCTGCTGGAGGCCGGCTGTGCGGTGGACGCTGTAGATAATGTAACTATACAGTATACGGTGGGGGGCCAAGGGGGCGCGACAACGTCGACAACTATGGACGTACAAATTAAGAAAAATCTCCCCAAGAACCCTCTGCATTCGGGGCGATAGATAGATAGAAAAAACCTACGTAACAAAGAAAGAAAACATGCTTAGGATAGAGGAAGAATAAAGGGCGGCCGTATCGCTATGAGCTATTGATTTTCTTAGTATCATAGCTCCCAAACGGATGAACCGATTTTCGTTGAGTTTTTTTGTGTCATAGATAATTTTTTCCCGACTGTTCTTAGCCATGTTTCATGAAAATCTGTCAGGGGGTTTTTTAAATTTTAAATTTTGTTCTTGTCATTAATACTCTAGTTTGGTTTACAAACTGATATGAATTATTATTTTTATTTTGGTTCCTTGAGGTTTGGGTTTATACACTTTAGCTACTAACTTGGGTAGATAGATAGCCCATCCTGAGTATGGATCGGCTACGGCTCTACAGCTACGGTAGGTTAGGTGTGAATTCCAAACCTAACTTACCGTAGCAATTTTCTACGGTATTACCTATAATAGGTAAATAAACTAAATCAACGCGAAATAAATTACAGTGCAAATTGCTGAATTAATTCCTTTGAGCCGCGCACATCCACTCAGCTGAAAAAGCAAACAGTTCAATAAAAATTGCTAACACAACACAATTATGGAAAAGACAACAGTCATGTTTAAAACATTCAGACCTCATTGCCGGCGGCAAAATTATCACCTTTTTATAAAACAGCTCATAATACGTAGAAACAAGGTTGAATTTCAGTTCTGCGGTTCTACGAAATAAGGTTTGGTCAGAATATTACCTACAATTTGAGAAAGAATCCATACTAATATTACAAGGGCGATAGGATATATGTCTGTCTAATAACTTTACACGCTTAAACGGCAGATATGATCTTATTAAGATTTAGCAAGGAGGTACAATGTAAAATTAATGAATGAATTGACTGACCGGGGAATGTAATTGCCGCGGGCAAAAGCTAGTAAGTTATAAAGTGACCTTTAGCGATAAAAAACTTGCTCAAATTCGTATCACGATACGTAGTTTACAAGACCCAAAGCGAAACATTAGTCTATTTTTTTTTTATTATTTAGTCTATGCTTCATGAGCATGGTGACCATCGAGAAAAAACCTTTGTCCGTTGAGAAGCCATGCATAAATGTCATTTAAAATTAAATAATATTGTTACTTCCGCCTTAGCGCTTTTAGTTCTATGTAGAAGTCAGAATTGTGTCACACCAGATGCAGAAGCCATTTGACAAGAAGTTGAAGTTAGAGCTAGAAGAGAAGTAGCGATTTTACTATAAATATTTATCATAGTTTATGCCCGCGGCTTCGCACGCGTTGTTTCTATAAACGTTTAAGGATGCTTTCTATCCCATATGAACTGATTGATGGGATAAAAATAGCCTATGTTTGATTCCAGGATTAGAATTACCTGTCCGCAAAATTTCACCCGATCCGTTCAGTAGTTTTGGCGTGAAGAGGTAACAAACATCCATCCATCAATACTTCCATCCATACAATATGGAGTAACGCTTTGGGGCAACAGTACCGAGATGTCAATAAATTATTTATTTTGCAGAAGAGGTGTGTGATACCTACGCATAATCTAACCTTTATGAAATGGTTAGCTACAGAGAATATTTTATAAACTACAACATATTAACTGTCCCCGGGATACCTATATATCTTAGAAGCCAGTTTATATGTAAAAAAAAACTCATCCCTTTTTAAAATATATACCAGACCTGTAAAAAGACCACACTTGAAGGCAACAAGGCTTGACATACCTTTTTCCAAACTCCAAATGTTCCACTCCGGCCCCATTCAATGTCTATAAAAATATTTAACAAATTATCTATCTACTTCTAATATAAGTGAAAATAACATAAAGCAATTCAAATTTCAATCATAACAATATTTAATACAACGTAGTTTTTATTCCTTGCAAGAGTTTTTAGAAAGAGTGTCCTAGTCCTAGTTTTTAACCTATTACTATTAGGTAGGTAATGTTACCTACCTTTTCTAAAATATATTATTTACCTATGTAATTATCTACGTAGGTCTACGTAGGTAGGTACTTTAAGTGTTATAAAATTTTCAAAAATTATATTAGTAGTGTAAGCTTAGGTATAAGAGTAGATAGAACCTAGCATAATGTTGCAGTGCCCTAGCAGGGTGCATGCTTGATACCATAATTTATTTTAAGACCTTTGTACAGCATGTTCCGCAATAAAATACTATCTTGAATCTTGAATCTTGAATCATCCAAACTTTCGCATTTAGGTAGGTATGTTGTTTTTTCACAGAACGGCGTCACAGGGTTGCAAATGGCTTGTGCCCAAGGTTGCCGCGGCATTGTCGAACATCTGCTTGCATTCGGCGCGAATGTTCACATGCAAAACAATGTAAGTAAACTCACAAGAATTTGAACCATATTGCAACAGAGGTAGAGTTGCCAATTTTGAAATGTAAACTTAAATTATTTTGAACCTTACTGCACGGTTATAGAGGTGAATAGAGTACGAGTATAAATCATTGCGTTTCGGTGCTTGGAATTGGAAATGAAGTGGAAAAAGTGAACTCAAGTGTTATCTTTCTGATGAAGCAATAAGTTATTGAAATGCTGACGGAATACATTAAAATAAAGAAATGATATTTTAGCGGTCTACAATCCCGTCTAAGTAGTATTATAGGCTAATCTACATATAAACTAATAGGTATTATAAAGAGGAAAGATTTGATTGTTTGTTTGTTTGTATTGAATAGGCTCCGAAACTACTGGACCGATTTGAAAAATTCTTTTATCATTAGAATTTTTTTAGATTTTTTTTATTTTATAATTTTCATTTTTATAGCCCACATTATTCCTGATGAACATAGGCTACTTTTTACCGCGGGAAAATGCTTTATTCCTACGGGAAAACGGGTCATAGGAAAACCGGTAGGAAGAATACAGCTAGCAGGTAATAAAGGTACCTAATGTAATTACATAATTAATTACCTACCTACCTATGCCCTACGTACGCGAGCAACTAGTACCTTAAGACAAAAAGAATGGTGGACAACAGTACCCACCATGGTTTGAGCTAAGAACAAGCCATGATAGTGTTGTTGCTAACCAGACTCTTACCATCAGGTCGGTTCTTCAGCGCTCCACGCCGCGTGCGCAGCCGATGCCAACGACATTGTGGAGCTGCTCATTGGCCACGGCGCTGACCCGGCACTTACAGACCAGGTACCTAGGTCATACCTTACAATATTTTTAACTATTATTATATTATTAACAGTTATATTATATATATACAACGTACATAATACATAACGTATTATATTATATGTATTATTGTTATTTATTTTATTTACAGTAATAAACCAAAATGGTTTCCTTGAAAACCAGAGTGCCAGGAGTGTTAAATTAAAAAAAATATCTTTAAATTAGAAAGATATAAAAATATAATAATTGTTGTAAGATAAATTACAACTAGAACATAAATAATACGTACTGCGTTAAATAATAATTAATTAATGCAAAAAGAGTACTTAACAGGGGACACCCGGGTTTGAACCGGGGACCTATCGATCTGCAGTCGATTGCTCTACCACTGAGCTATATCCCCGTTGAAAGAAGCGCCGAAATTACAATTCATTCTGCAACCGTAGCGCGGAGGCACGTCGCGTCGGTCGTGTGGCCAGTGTGGGCGAACGGCGTAGGCTTAGTAGTAGGTTTGATAAATAATATCTACCTAATAACAACCTCTTAAGGCGCTGCCGTGGAAAACTAAGACTGTCAGATTGCATGTCAATATTACCAAATGTGGTCGGCAGAGGCGCTTATTTTTAACATAGACTTATGCAAAATTTATCTGTTGTAGAAGAGGCAAACTTTTGTTTTATTTTGGTTGATAGCACAATCACAAGGTAATAATGTAATGTTAACTAACATTTGCCCGCGGCTTTGCTATCGTTGCATGTAAAATACCTACCTTAATAAAACCTATGTCGCTCATTGTAGCTTCTCAATTATAATAAAAATTACATTCATCGATAGTTATTCATAGAAATCAGAAACACTTAAAAAAATTATATCATCTTCATGCATGTTAAAATGCCGACAATATCACCGACCATTATGATAATACTTTATACATTAAAAAAATATACTAATTTAGTCAAAACAACTGAGGTCTAAATGGATTACAAAAGTGTCAGTGGTGACAAGTTAGGGGTTTTCCCCCTAAATTTAGGGGTAAAAAATGTAAACAGGGGCAATTTTAGGGGTAGAAAATATTTGGGGTTATTTTTAGGGGGGGGGGCTGACAAGACCTGCATTTAAATTAAATAAAACTAAGCCTGCGTGTTATGCATGTGTCTCGTGCGTAGAACGGATCGCACGACACGATCACACATGTCATTTATGTATTGATATTTCAAAGCCTCGTTCAAACTTCACATCGTATGGTCCATCCCTCTCACTCAAATAGTGAATAAACAGGGCAGTGAGAGAGATGACACGATCGAGTCCGACAACAATGTAGCGTTTGTAATTGTTTGTCTATGACGACGTGTTGTGGTTTGATTTCTTTCATTATATTCTTTCAATAAGGACGTTAATTATTTCTAGCACTGTTCTCATCCTAACCAAATAGTGGAGCATTTCTATTTTTCTTTCTAACAAATTCAGAAATTGGTGACAGAGAGTCAAATTAATCTGTTTGTTTGGTTTCGCATTTTTTTATGTTAATCAACAAGAAATCAACAGATAAAATACTGTTGTTATATTTTTTTAATAAAATTTCAATTTCAATATAATTTTAATAGTCTTTTACAAAAATAAATTTCGACACAAACTCAAGTATAGGTTAAAAAGACATGCATACCTATACCTACCATTATAGATGCAAGCGTCTCTGTCGGTTGTTGTGATAATTTGCAAAGTATAAGGCTTTGGGGACTACAATACTAAAATTATAGAAAATAGGTGATCACAGTTCTAAGCTCTCATGTCTCTGAAAAAATTTGATAAGTGATTAGCACTATACAGAAAAGAAAATTGAAAAAAAGAATTTTGGGGTTTTTAGGGGGATTTAATAAAAATACTGGGGGTAAAATTTGGTATGGGTTGGCAACACTGAAAAGTGTCAAGGATATGTTTTACAAATTGTTTGAAATTATTTTTTGATAACTTTTAACTCTTTTGGAGTTTTGTTGTAGAATCGTATACATTTCCCTTTAAAAGATAATCTATAAATCGATACTATAAAAATATATAAATATATTTCTATAAAAATATTCGTAAAATAAAATACGTGAATGTTGGAATGCTGAATGATGAATTTCACGGATATAATTTTGTACACAATCTCAGTACTACTCGCTTCCATAATTAATTTTATTTTCCGGAAATAAAACGCAACAATCATGAAGATAGTTTTAGTTTAGATTGTAATTCTACAAAATAATCATAAAAACCACAACAGACCATGCCTTGCTATCCAAATTGATATTCATACCGATATAAAGTATTCTTTATTATTTTGCTGCCTTCCAAGAACTCATGAGTGATTATGATTAACATGAGTGATTAACAATAATTTTGACAACTGTCATTGGAAATACAATTGTTTTGCATGTTTATTACGTTTTTAGCGTCTTTAAACATCTCCTTTACTTGACTTCTTTGTTACGCTAAAAAAAAAATATTATATTGATGTCAATGTACTTATATTGCCAATAACAAAAAAGTTATGACAAACCGCTCCGTTGAGGTTTTTCTATGAGTTATTAAAAATTTAAAGTAAATTATTATTTTTGAGTATCTGTCCTTTTGAGAATCTCTCTTCTCTAAGAGAACAAACCGATAGAACTACGAGTAATTTAAATTTGCCTGTAGTTCTACTGGTAGAACTACGAGAAAAAAAATGCAAATGGTTGGTCCTAAGTAAATCAGTTATCTAGTAAGTACCCATAACAAAGCTCTGCTTAGCTTCGGCCTTGGTGATGATGTGTGAATTCATCATCATCAGCCTATATAAGTCCACTGCTGGACGTAGGCTCCTATTTTAATTTTTCAGCATTGTTTATTTATATTATAATAAATAATAAATAATGCTGGACAATTCACACAACATTATCTAGCCCCAAGTTAAGCAGAGCTTGTGTTATGGGTACTAGATAACTGATATACTTAATACAATATATTATATAGATAGATATTTTTATTATACATAGAAAACACCCAGACCAACGGAACAAATTTCTGCAGACCGTACACAAATTTGTTCCGAGGCGGGGATCGAACCCGCAACCTCCTGCGTCGCAGGCCCAAAGGTCATCAAAATCGCCCTACCTATTTAACATATTTTAACTCGACCAATACTTTTCGTGCTGTAAACATGTTGAGTAGTACCTACCTATCTAGCTACCAGAGATAAAACCACTATAAACCTATTCTACTTAATTGGTAGGTCTGTCAATGAATAAAATTCCTGCAAATTTCTTTTGGCTTAGCTTCAATCAAATATAGACTTTATTTCAATGACGAATGAACCATTTAACCCGCAAAACAAAAGTTGTCGAAAATCGTAATTCGTCCGTCGAACCCAGCTGTCATCGCGAAAAAAGTTACATAACCTCACGTCCGACCGAGGAGGCATCCAGCCTCCGAATGAAGCTAGTGGAAGCTATTTTGAGCATATATTGAAAGGGATGTTTGAGTAATAAGGTTGAAATTCTATTGGCAAAATATTATCATTTTTGCAATTACTTCGCTAAACGCCTTACAAAAATGTGTTTTTTGGGTTTTATTATGTTAATGGATTTATTTATTTAAAACTTTTTACATATTTCTTTTCTTGATAAAATTTCCTTTCATATAGTATTTAAATAATTAATGGTTGTCACTCAAAATATTGAGCATTTCGAGACGAAAAATTTTTTTCTTGTTCTTTTTTGGGTGTTTTTTTTGTCAAGATCCTAGACCGTTTTATAAAATATTTTTGTATAAGTCTTTTTTCCATACATTTGACTATACACTGTTTTTTTTTTGGGCTTGTAATATGTCGGAGAACGGCTAACGGTGCGACGAAAAAGTGTACTTTCTACGGTGTCGCTGTTTGGACAGCGTCTTAACCTACGTATCTAATATCTGTCACCTTTTGCCTTTCGTAGTTCATGAACCCATGTTATTGAGCAGGCGCGGATCCACCGTTACGTTAAGGGCACGATGGCCATGCTCACAACTCTACTTGAAATCAAAGAACTAAATATATTATTATACCTAGGCCTTAAAATAAAAAAATAAAACAATGAATCAATGAAATGGCACAGGAAATATTATCCGGGCTAGCACTCCCAAATTTACACAAAGATGTGAACCTGGATATCGATGATATTATTAACGTCTTATCTTACAGTGTGAACAGTAATCGCGGGATGTAATATATAGCTCAAGAACGAGTGTAATATATATTATATTATATCCCATATAGAAAGGCCGGCTTCATACTTACGACACCTGAGATAGCGTAAAAATACTTATTTACCCAGTCTAGTGCATATATTGGCTTACTGGCCTCTAGAAAAGAAGAAATAATAATAATTTATTGATTGAAATTGGGTTTGAATTTAACCAAAACTGTTCGCCTGGTCCGAGGAAGTCAGACCCGATTTCGTCCAAATTAATGGACGAATTCGGTTCTGACTTCCTCCAATGATTATTTCCATTCCTATGACCAAATGCTGTGGGAAAAATAAATAATCAAATTCAAAAGTCGTTCACGACCATGAGTCATTCATGATTGTTCATGAGCGAGTTCTTACTCCGACTCACACTTGGCCGATTTTCGGGTGGCTGTGACCACAACCTTTTTTGAGGGCTGGATCCGCCCTTGATTGCTACTCAAGAAAAGTACCTACCTTCTAACTTCCAGTGGTAGTAGGAACGAAAATTTAATACTAACGTAAACTGTGTACCTACCTACTCCTACACCCTCTCTGAGAAACCACCCAGTTAAAGTATTCAGGCTTATTCCCTAAGTGTACCTGTCACTCCTTAGCAATTAACGCAGGTGACGGCAATGAGATTTTACCAATAGAGACGTCATACTCATTAGAACGAAATAAAAACATGGCGATATTTTACTATAGCTACCTGCATAGAACTATGGAACTCTATTTGTATCACTGAGTACGTTAAAAGATCACAGAGATATATAGGACCCGTTGCCAGAAAGAGATGAACATACTGTTCACACTTTACACGAGCGGCCAGCGGGCTGACGGCCAATGACAGCCTATGACGTCATCGGCTAGCAGCTAAGGAACGAACTAGGGGAAACGGGGGTAACGAGGCACCACTAAGAAAATAAACAGTAAATTTTTAAATAAAAATGTTTATTTACTAATTATAGTATTACATTCCTAGTATAGGTATGCATTTATGTAAGCACACTAGAAAAAATACTTTTACTTAACTTAGTAAGTACCTACTAATCACTACATAAGTGATGTCGTAAATAAATACTTGATTCTTTATTTGGGCTTGATGTTCGATCTTTCTGCATTATATTTTTTCGCTGTGCGTCTTTTTTCTTCACCGGTGTCTCTCTTATTTCCATTTCACTTCCTTTCCTTTACGTCTTTGGGTTCTAACAACTCGTATCCATTTCTCCCTAATGAATCCGTCTTTAACTCGGAAATCTAAAACAAAAAAGAAACAAATGTTGAAAGTCAAATACATCTCTATATTATCCTACTACGAAAAATAATTAGCAAGTAGTGGTGAAAAATAATATTGTTGCATTGCGTGATCATATTACCCATATTACCCTAACCTCCCTTAGCGTCGGTCGAACCGACAACACCGCACGCCATTATCTCGTTCTCTCTGTCACTCATCATGAATGCAACGCACTACGTCTTGTCTCGTTCGTGTAAATGGCAAAGCGGCAACACCGCGGCAGTGATTTTTTAATATAAAATTAATGATTTTCCATTTTAAATAGACTAAACAGTACTTACCAATGGAAAGATACATCCTGCCTGTTTTTTACAGCCGTCCCAGTATAAGTTTTGCACTTTCGAAACACACAATGTGACATTTTCGTTTGTTCACTTTTCTCTAAAATCCCGCAACGTACGTTCGTATCGCGGCGCGACGCAGAACGGACTAAGTTCAGTCAAGTGAATTCACCTGGTTTTGTCTTGTCGCGCAGACCTCGGTAAAACGCATCTACCTCAGTTTATATATAATATCATTGGGTGACGGGTTAATTTTATCCAAGCAATCAAACGTAAAGCTCTTAGGCCCTCTCTGTTACTCAGCTTATGAAAGAAGGGAAAAGAGAACTATGCTATATTTTCCTGTTCTGGGGGCAATGCTTTGTGTTTGCGAACGTAACTGAGAATTACGAAAACAGGCAGGGCATGCCGAGGCCTCGTGAATTATTGAAACGTGACCTCTACACGGGCCATGTTCTCCTGGTATTGTGAAATGTTTTAAAATGTTTTGTCTTCACAGACGCACATAAGAGTTACCTCCTCCCTTAATAGACTTCGCTTCTGACCGCGGCTTCGCACACCTATTCTAATATCTACTCGGTTCAGTAGCAGTTCCATTGCATGCAGCCATGCAAATAAACTAAGAATACAAATGAAAAATGTAAGTAGGTAGGTAGATACCTCTTCATAAAACTAGAGTTTGTAAATATCCCGAGCGAATGCGACTTTTTAAAAGCACTCGGTGGTTTGGACGTAGGTATTTAGGCAGGTACGGCAAGTAGGTACCTACCTACCGTACCTAATGTATGAGAGCTTTAACATGGCCAGCGACTCTGGTGTTGCCATGTGAAAGAAAATGCGCTGAAGATAGCATGTCTCTCAGCTAAACCAACGATCTTTTTCGTAACATTAGCCAAGGTATTATATATTTAAGTTAATTTTACCCCGAATTTCGTCTGACAACATGAGCCTATAAATACCGGGATATTAAGGCGAATCAATCGTTATCTCATTTGTTGAAATCTGAGGAGTAGGTAGTAGTTTCAACACTAAGTGGGAGTGTGGGAACATAGAACTCGGCTACATACAGAGTGCCAACCTCACAACCCTCCTCAGTGGGTCTGGTAAAAACTCATTTATCTGGGAACCGACTCCAGACAATAAATGTTATAGAAATACTAGGTATAACTCACGACTTCGTACGCGTTATGTGTACAAGCCTCTAGTCTAGAACCAGTGGTTCGGGCTGTACGTTGTCTGTCAGTGTAGTGTAGTGAGTCAGGTAGCTACTCCTTTATAATATACAATATTCTGCCCGCGGCTTCGCACGCGTATTTTAGGTACAATAAGTAGCCTATTATTGGAGATCCTAGGTAACAAAAATTTAGATTTCACAAACTTTCGGCTTTTTATTATTAGTAAGTAGGATATTGATGTAGTTTGGTAGAAGGTGCGTACTAGTTATGTTAACAATCCAATCTGGTACTAACCTGGAAATAGTCTGCCGGACATCCAATCAGCAGTTACCCACTACAGTCTCACCTTAATTTCCATTAAAATCAGCATTCAGCCTCACCAAAACCAACTCATGCATAGAAATTAAAATTGCAAACGTTTACCTCCAGCCTCCAGCATATCACAGGGGAAATGTACGGAAGTTAAACTTTATGGACCAACACAACGGTACTGCAGATACGGAGTTTACTAGACTGTTTCAAGTATAAACTACCTACAAAATGCCTACAAAATAGCCTAGTGAAGGATTTATTTCAGAAGAGTAAGATAATGCAGGGATGCATAGATGAAACGTTATTCGATCAGATCTGATTTATGGTATAAAAAGAAGCCTATGTTTGAATTCTGTTTCTAGGTAAATCTAGGCAAAATTTCAGCCCGATCTGTTCAGTAGTTGTGATGGGAAGGAGTAATAATTACCCCCCACCAAACATCTTAGCTTTCTAGATGTGATGTCTAAAGCTAGAACCACACTATTGTGGAGTGTTATGGGGCGTCAGAAGCATAGGTATCGGTTTCATAAATTAAATAAAGGTTGTAAGGTAAGTAACGTATTATTACTGTGCGTTGTTTTGAGGCGCTGTTATTTGTCTCTAGGTACTACGCTTTATGCTTTTGACGCACCTCATCAGTGTGGTTGGTTCTAGCTTCATTTAGGTACTACTTATGATTTATGTAAGTAGGTACCTACTTATTCCTACTAAAATTAAATCGTTCGCTAGGATAAAAGCAACTTCAGTGTCAGGTCTCAAAGGTTATGGCTACATTGTACAAACTTTGTTGTGCGGAGCTGAAGCACGATTAATCAAACATACCACGATACAGAGTGCTTTTGAACAACGAGCTGATTTTGTGAACTTCGCCAATTAGGAAGTTAGTTTGAATCGGTGAAGTATGAAGAGGAGGGAAGCTGTTTACAATTACAGAGTATCTTATTTATGTCCCTACCTATCTAATCTACCTACCTGCCCACTTGAGAACTTCTTACTGTTAGTAATCAGGTATTTAGTTAGAATACGTCGTAGACACATTGCTGAAATCTATAAAGCTACAACGCAAAAGAGAAAAAAATACGTTGACGATGTAGCTCTATAATACGTTGAATGCCAACGGCATAGCATAGAGCTACATCGTAGAACACGCAACGATGTAGCTCTATGCTATGCCGCAGAACAATGCTACGTCGTAGGCCGTAGACAGAATAGTGCACTGATGTAGCTCTTTGCTACACCGTAGGCCGTAGAACATCGCTCCGATGTAGCTCTATGCTACACTGTAGAACAGCGCTACGATGTATTGTAGCTCTATGCTACGCCATAAACACAATGTGAGAACAACACATAAGTTGCCCGAAGGATGTCCTTACAAATATTTTATTTTAGATTGTTTTCTGTCCAAACGGTTACACGTGAAAGGTAGGTATTTATTTACAAAATCATAGACTAGTTACAAAATATTTGTGTTTCGTCCGAATCGAGTTAAAACAAACGGTCTGGCTATGGGAAGGTTTAAATAGGATCGTATTATTCATAAACCAAGAAATATGGACCAAGCGTTATTTGGTTAGTGTAGACGTAGAACTGTTAGGTACCTACTCAAAAGCCGTCTTTTGAGCAGGTACGTGCCATTTGCTTTACCTACCTACTTGTGTTGTGTTTTTCAGCCACCATGTTTGACTATTTTGTGTTGACTTACAGGAAGAACACACATATTCTGTTGTGTCGTGTCAGTCAGTTATCGGTTTACCTATTTGATTGTATTTAGGTACCTACCCTGGTTATGAACACATTATGTATTACAACCATTTCTGAATTTCATATTTCTAAAAAAGGTACTACTGTAAATTTCATACATTTACTGTAGGTTTACTGTACGTTTCCGTTATGCTTCTGAGGTGACACAGACACGACACAGTAGTAGGTATGTTTCCATTCCACCTTTATATGTAAACCCAAGATACTCTTGCCTACCTACAGAGCCTGTAACAAACAAACAGTACCTACTTATTACCATTGCAGTGGTCTCAATCCCCATTGAGCGTAGCTGGCGGTGCGACGAGCGCAGAGTTCCCTGAAGGTTTCCGCCGCGCGGCCCGAGGATCCTTCTCAGCTATCCTGGACTTGCTGACTGCTACCGCCAATGTTCAAGACCATCATCAGGTTAGATAAAGGAATTTTTGTAACTTTTCTCTGTAGTTGCCAGGATAATATAAGAAAAACGTCACGGATAGGAGGCATGAAAACCCAAGTGACCCGCGAAATCATGAGTTAGGAAATCACACGTACCTACATCGAAGCAAATATAATTAAACGGTCCATTAGAAACTTACTCGCGAAGCAACATCGTTTTAGGGCATTAATTTAGTTACGGATGGAGTCCGAGCAGACCGACAAAGCTTTTAGGCAGTAAGAAGCTGACTAAGAACAAAATGGTTAAATGGTGGATGCGTTTTCCTGATATGTGTGAGGCGTCATGTGCCTGAATTAGCAATCTTACCCCTGAATACTCAAACGCTACTCAGATCTTACCCCTGAATACTCAAACGCTACTCAGATCTTACCCCTGAACACTCAAACGCTACTCAGATCTTACCCCTGAACACTCAAACGCTACTCAGATCTTACCCCTGAATGCCCCACGACACACTTGCCCAGCTCCAGCTGCGTGTAGCGGCGGCGGGCCCCGGAGGACGCACGGCGCCGAGGCTGGGCAGTGAATGCGATATACTAACACTTTCATGCCCCACGACACACTTGCTCACCTCCAGCTGCGTGTAGCGGCGCGGCGTGCCTCGCGGGACGCACTGCCGAGGCCAGGCAGTGATTGCGTTAAGAACGTCAAAATCAAGTGATAACAGATTCTTCTAAATTTGCTTAACAGTGATAAAGTTATTGCGAATTGTTATTTTGCTTATCGAACCAGCCAAATAAGTACCTAATTATAACTCGATGTTTCGAACGGGACTAACTGAAGCCACAATTTTATCTATGTAAAATGATAAATCTCTTCCATAAATGTAGGTAGGTACCTAATAGAAACCTGGGTCAGACACCACTTTAAGTGAAAAGCTTTTACCGCGCATCGATAGCACGAGCACCTAGAGCAATGTCCGTGATAGGTATATATCCGCCGCCGGGCTGACTGATCTAATTTATCAGTTTGCTGATCCAGCTTCATGAAGTTACGCGGTAAAGGTAAACCAAGGGCATAAAGTTTACACGGTAACTTCCGTTATAGTGTGTACTTTTGAATTTTAGTAGGTAAACGTAAGACCAGGAAATTCAATGCTTACAAGCAGCTACGACAAAGCTTAAGTGATGATGATGACAATTGATTACAGGAGCAACAAGACGGTTCGACAACACCACGTGCTAAGTCCGGTAGCCGCTCGCCTGCTCCCAGTGAAGGTATCGACCGAACATTTCTTCTAATTGAACTTTCTGGATAAAAATATTCTATTTATTTCAACTTTCACAAGGTAGTTACAAAGTTGAAATAATTAGAAAAAATTAGTTCAACTCGTTGAAGTTTTGGAATAGAACAACTAAAACGACTGTAATTAATATTTTCTTGTTCTCTAAGACAAGTTGTTAGTCTATACGAGTCTATATATACAGGGTTATTGCTAATTCACTGACACTGCGTGAACTGCAGTTTCTGTATATCATTCATTACGAACATGTTCGTGAAGACGCCCCGGGTCTAAACTCTTAAACTTGGTATTGGTAGTAGTGGGTACCACCTCCATTCAATAATGATTGAAGGGGAATTTATTTAAAACTAAACTTAAAAATGGCTCTACCCTGAACTAACAGTGGGTGTGGAAGTGGGAGAACGGTCTTTAGTTCATTGCATTGGGTTCTGGACCAACCTGTTTTTTCATTTTGTACTGGAAGTGATTTACATAAAATGAAATTCACGAACGTGTTCGTGATGATGGGCTGAACCTGCAGTTCACGCAGTGTCAATGAATTACCAGTAACCCTGTATAACAGTATAGTTAACACGAGAAGAAAGTTTTTGTTGCCCAAGCAACCAATTGCGTTGTGAATATTGTATTGGCTTTTTGTAAAATAAATGAATACCTACCTAGGTAGCTAATGCTGGACAACTTTTTATTACAAGACAAAAATGTTACATTTTACCTAATATAAAATTTATTCACAAAAAAATAAATTAGTTTTGTTAGCATTCAATTTATTAATGCACCCTGTCAAGGCAAGGCATTACGTAAGGTAGATATTAGATATTTTTTTATGATAGATACATAGAAAAAACACCCAAAATACCCGGAACAAATATCTGCAGATCGTACAAGCATTTTGTCCCAAGACGGGAACCGAAACCCCCACCTCCTGCGTCGTAGGGGGCCCTCGACCGCTGCGCCACACAGACCGACAACCGTCTTTGAACGGGTCGCATCTTCCATCACAACTTGTGTGAGAATTTGTCAAAAGTAGAAACATAATATCCTAAATGTTTACGTCTACATCTACTGTTTTTCCAGCAGTGGGGACGGACAATGAAAGGTGATGGTCGGCCTCCACCCTTCTGGAAGGGCTAGCCCAGCGCGGTTTGCAGGTCGACACGCAACTTGCGTTGCCGCCTACAGGTGAAGACCACGCTCTACTACCCTAGATACCTCATATCGCTTGTTAGCTAAAATAAATTGCAATAAATCCGAAGTCCATAGCTGCTATGGTAAACTCCTTTACTTATACCTTGCTTATACCAAACATCAGAAATTACAACAGGCGATCGATTACGGTTCTCGATCGATAACCACCGATTTGTATCTGGTTTCGATAAAAATCGTCGGTGCTTATCGATCCTCATCGAGAACTGTAATCGTCCAGGATTGCAAGCTACCATTCTCAATCAGGTATTGAATTTCAGGCTGCGCGCGTTACCGCGAGCTGTGCATCCGCGCTGCGCACGCGACCCGTAACGAAGGCCCGCCCCGGCCCTGCGCCTGCGCGAACTGCTCCCGTCGCCGCTCCGCAGAACCTTGAATCCACTGGAGTTTTCATCACTTACCTATGACTTTGTAAAGATCAAAACACACCGAAATAGCAGCGGCCGGCAGTGACTACAAATTGTCGGAGATATCGCCACAAGCGGCCGTGCGATCGATACCTACAAGTCTTTAAGCGATACTGGTGTCAATTCAGATGTGTCGCCGAAACTAAACTATTTTGACAGCACTAAAAATGTAACAATAACCGTTGCGTTGGGGAGTCAAGGTACTCGTGTGGTGACCGCGATGCAATGCGAAACGGAGTGTGGGAAGACCTCCCACTCGATGGACTGACGACATTGTAGCGGTCGCAGGGGGTCGATGGATGGAGGCGGCTCAGGAGCGCTATCTGTGGCGTCGTTTGTGGGAGGCCTAATTTCAGCAGTGGACGTATACGGGCTGATCATGAAAAATTATGCCATCCTTTTAATTTCGATCGTTACGAGAGGAAATGGTATGGGATTAAGGGACGGCAACGTTTTTAGTGCTGTCAAATTAGTTAAATTTAGTTTTGGCGACATCTGAATTGAGACCATTATGTATTTTAATAAGGTATATTAAAAAAAGTTTACAATTCTTTGAAACTAAAACTGCTCGCCACTACAGTTTCGACGTGGTATGGTATGAGCCTATCCCCTAAATTGGCCTACAGCAAAAACCAAGTTATTGCGTAGTTTATGTAACACCTAATATACCTATTATCATCATCACCTTTATATGTAATTCACTGCAGGACACCTAATGTATAATGTTCACACAATTTAAATTCGCACGCGGTACTTCACCGCAAGCCTCAGGTACATATATCCTCATTGATTAATTATCTAGCTCGTACGCTTTTCATTTTTGATAGGAAGTGCTATTCATATCAATCAATCAACCCAAAATAGTGAGTGAGTTATGTACACCACCAATATATTGCATTTTTTATCAAACAAGTCAATTTCTAGATTCCTACTAAACCTAGCTCATGCAGTAATTTTGCTTGTCCTAGTGCCTTACCTAGTCACCTGCTTGTTAAATAAAATGTAAATAAAAATAATTTTCCTGATAAATTACCTAAGCACCTTAAAAATAATTGATGCACCATTTTCGATTATAAATTAAAGTTAATACAAAGAAATTAAAAATTAATTTCACACAATTTATTTGGACGTTATGCTACAAGGAAATTTCCGTAAGGCTATGATAAAATCGATAAATTATTGTAAAAATACGCTAAGTTATTGTTAGAATGTATGCCAAACTAGGAACGTATCTTATGGAATATGCATAGGAGGCTAAAATTATTTCTATGGTCCAATGAATCAGTCGACTAGAATACACGTGAGTTAAATATTTTAACGTCTTTAGAGCCTAAAGTTAGTTAATCTAAATGTAAACCTGCCCATTTGTGCAATGAACATTTGTCGATTTTCTATTATAAATGTACAATAAATTCTAATTTTATTAATACATTTTAGTGTATAAACATTATTTTTTACATAGATTACAGTTCTGATTTTCTCTATTGTACTTACCCGATGTCATTAAGTACAACTATTTTAACATATTTTAACAAGGCCTATGTATCTCATCGCTTTATAAAATGTATTTTAAAATGAGTCAAAAATAAAGTTTATAAAAAATAGTATCATCTAATAATTATTGCAATATTGAAAGAGTTTCGTCTTAGGAGATAGGCAGTCTTTGAGAATATGAAATTTAAATACAGCTTAAATTAATTAGTAATTTATTAGAGTAAGACAAAAATACAAAACGTCACGAGAACAGTGTAGACTTTGTTAAGGATTCGACGTAAACGCAATTCTCTGGTTATAATCTGATATCTGTGGTTATCAATGCCAAATCAAGCCTCACGTCACAGTATGAGCTTCTTCATAACATGCAAATCGTACGCTATTCCTGAATTCAAGTTATTTTTAGCCTAAATCGCTGAAATTTCACAAATCAGACCAATATTTCACAGGCTTGAACCCTAAAATAACCATTTATTCTGTAAATGCGTAGCTTTACATGATTGTTCAGTGGATATTCTTACGTCTAACAACAGGTACTGTGTTTTAGGTAGCCCTCTAATAAGCATAACACCAAATAATTTCATGTTTCTAATAGTAGTTAGGACGATTATTGCCAAACACTTTGACACCACAAAATACAATTAATTATGAATTCGAATTCATATTATTTAAGGTAAGTAATACATCTACGAGAATGTAAAACAGAACTGATAATTTCAGCTTGAAACGGTTTCAGTGGAAATATCTGTTCACATAACAAAAATGTCCAAATGCAAAATAATCTAAACTAAAAAGTTCGGGAGAGTCTCTGAGATTAATATTTCTAGCAAATAAGAGTTTATTTCAAAACTGGCGTCTAAAATGTTATCATCTAGAATAATATCTAATAGGAGTACATCTAAATAGGTCAACGTGGATAGCAACTTATGTCACATTTAATTCTAAGGTCATCTTACTTGGTTTATTGAGATCCTTCTATTCAATAGCTAGGCTAGCGATCTCATTCGTTATGATAAATTTATTACAAATATGCATCTCATCGACTCGTCTCCGATAAAAATAATTACAAACTAAAATGATTGCGTTTGTATAAAAAGAGTAACTATTTTACATACATACGAGTAATCCACGACATTCGCTGATTTACAGCGAGGACTCATCAAAATAGTTATCAAGTAAAGACATGAAATTAGAGGTAAACAAAATGGAAAACATTTCCTCGGGTAAATAAGCGAAAGCCGTGGTGTATGCGTGGACCCAAGTCCTAGTGTCGCGAGCTCACGTTGCGGGCGCGTTGCGGGCGCGTTGCGGGCGCGTTGCGGGCGCGTTGCGGGCGCGGCGCGGGACTAGCGTCGGTAGGGGTGGTAGGAGGGCGCGGACGCAGAGCCGCTAGAGGATCCGTGGTAGCTCCGCTTGGAGGACCGCTGGTAGCCGTCGCCGGAACCACCGGTGTACTCGTAATCGTCACCTAACCAGAAATAACTATTATTGTTTGAACATAACAAGTGCTCGTACTAAGAAATGTTCAAAAGCAATTATTGAAAAAGCTAATAAGTAAAAAAAACTTACCGCACCACGCACCATTCCACGCCTCACCCATCGAGGATAACATACCTAGCGAGACTATGGCATTCCTTTAGAGACTCTATATCTATATACTAGGGACTTTTTCTAAATTTCGTGACAATAATGGCAAACTAACATTACCTATTTATGGATTATTCGCTAATTTGATAAAGAGCTAAGACCACATGTGACCTATCAATCAGTATGATGCAAAATACGTCCTTATATCGATGTGTTCTGTTGAATAGTGAATAGTAAACCTGAGACTGAAGCTACATCCGAGACGTTACAGAACGAGGGCTGTGGAGACACCATACCGCCACAATACATCATTTGGACCTGTACAGTTTATTTCATTAGCATTTATACTCTTCGTAAACCGAGAACCCTGGCTTAAGTCTTGTGTCAAAATCCACTCCAAATCACTGAGCGAGAAGATTATTATTCATTCTATTTTGGGTTATTAAATTAAGACAGCTCACAGATCGTACGTGACTGATTATTCAAAATTAGTGTCATACGCGCAAGTCAAAAACTGTTTACGGGTAATAAGGTACGACTGATAAAGTTGAGCATAATTCTACTTGCTGGGCTATTCTACTATAGTTATAGAGAAAAACCTGCGGTGGAGTCCCCATAGCTTCGTTCATCTGCGGTATCACGTACTTAGGACTGCCTGCATGACAGACCACTCCGTCACCTTCTAATTATGAAAAATATTTCTTTAGAATATTAACAATATTTTAGAAAAGTGTCTTTCTACTGGGAGAGCTGGCGAATGCTGGCGAAGTATCAGAAGTTGGGCTTTTCTACGAACTAGTATTTTAGGTAGTTTCCACTGGAAGAGGAGATCAGTGCTGGCGTAACTATCAGATTATGGGCTTTTCTACAGAATTATTATTATACAAAGTAAATTATAGTCATGTACTTTACCTTAAAATCGTGTTAGAGCTACAAGTGTAATATTAGTATAGTGCGGATATTAAAACGTATGGGATGTTAGTTTTAGATCGTATTTTCCTATCGTCAATGAAAACGGATATGGTGTTATTGAGATATTTGTTAGATTTTAGTAGGTGTAAGACTATTATGGATTTTACTTTATGCCAGTAGATAAAAATAAAAATTATGATCTAGAATTTTGGGATTTTATAATACGGGAGCGGGGTCAAACCATTAAAAATGCCAGTATTATTTTTAATTTTTGATTTCTTTTAATTATCTACGTTTTATAATGTCCTTAAAAGTAGATATAATATTTCATCATAAGATATTATTTCAAATATTTGCAGTTGTAATATTATTAATTTTAATTAATCAACCAGTAGTATTACTTAATCCATTAAGATAGAAGAAGCTTAATAATAGGAAACTACGACAAAACTTTTTTCAAATACATTACAAACTACATACTTATGTTACCAGTTAAATCTAACACTAAATACATACCCAAAATACCTATAAAGAATAATGCGTAATTTCTACTAAAAGACCTGTGTGTTACTTTATGTGATAGCACTTTTAATTACATCAATTTAATTAGCATACAAGCTTCTCGTCTTAATTTAGTGCTTCGATTAATATTATTAATAATTAAAACCGTAATTAACTAATTATCATTAGGTTATAGTCGTTTATAAGTAAACAACAAGGACACTCGTGGTCATGTATGTCTATCATAATTTTCATTTTTATATAACGAACATAAAGTAATTGGACCGCGCGGGATTCAAGATGGCGGCAACGCGCGGCCATCTTGTAACGCTCGCGGCTGTGCAAGGCTTCACCAATGTGCACTCTTTAGGGCTAAGTATAGTTTAAATACTATAACAAATCTAGATAATAGTCTTACAATCGTAACATACTTAATGTGTGGCTAGGTCGCGGTCGCCGCTTCCAATTAATTATATTTTAGAAAATTAATACAATAAGTTTTATGAATAAATCGCGCCGGCCCGAGCGGACCACTTGGCTTTAAGTAAACTTATATACTGCCGTAAGTAACGTTACTTTATATATTGTACATCAGTCGATAGGTCATCTAACAATTTTGTATACTAATCGATCATTATGTACTTTATTTAACCCTCTAAGAAAATATAGTTAAAAATAATCAACATCCAAATTTTTAATTAAACAGAAATAAATAACAACTTGCCCTAGGTTTTATATTAATTAATATGTTATAATTATCTGTAAAGCCCGTGCAATATATTTTACGATTATAATGGGTTTCCGTAATTACATTTATATTTAATTCTAGTATAAATATGATGATTATAGTTAGTAATACCTGCATTGGTTTTAAAATAACTTTCAAAAAGACTACAGTTACGACTGTCAGTCAGCCGATATATTTTAAATGCAAAATATTATTACGTGACGATTTATAAGTGAACTTAAAAACGTAGAACGGTTAATCTAACTTTAACGCTAGGGGTCTTTGTCGTGTATAATTAGTCAATTACGATCATAAATATATTAATTATTATAATGTATAAAAGCGGTCACACCGAGGTTGGCGTAACTTCGGCCGCACTGTGCGGCTTGTTAGTGTTATCATACCAAAATACACTAAACATCTTCCTTTACTACCAAATAAACATACACATATAAAAACCGCATACACTATTATATCATAAAGTAATACAAACAAGAGTCGATAGGTTAACTACACAACAGTACTACAGTTAAGCCATGATTATAATATTATTCCATAAACATTATATTTTAAAGATACAGTAATATATCTTATGTCGAATATTACTCAGTGTAATATTAAAATGCAAAAGATGGTCACTCACGGGTGTTTGCGTTAGGGATGCGGATGCCCGGGCGGTGGACCCCGTGAGCGTGTGATCGTGACTGAGTGACTGAGTGACTGAGTGACCGACGCGGGAGCGTGCGCCCGCGCACAGCGAGACAACTCCACATTTGACAGACAGGATGAGCCTCTAACGAGTCTTACCGTATTTGTATTTCGCTAACTATTTTAATTAATAAATTCATCCAATATTTTAATGTTTCTCCTATAATAATATTTAAAAACTCATATAAATAGTCTCAATTGATTTTATACTTTCACAATAATTTGCACTAAGTTTAATGTTGAGTAAATCTAAAATTTCTAATACATACGATATTTTACGTTAAATAAATTATATTCATTATAATAAGAAGATTGCCATTGTTTAATTACAAACTAAGTTCTTAATTGTTCCGAAAGTTTTGTGAGTGATGGGCGCAGGCCCGTGTCTAATACACCTTAGTGCTAATTATTATTATCACTGAACATATATCATAACCGTCCTTCTATATTCTTTTAAAAGCGACTTTTCCTAATATTAAATCAGGTGTGAACTATTTCGTTCGTTTTATCGGTGGTTGTATATTTAAAGTCTCTACCGAAACGATGATAGTAAAACGCGAACTGAAATGGAGGATAGGGGGCCGGGTACTCGCGGGAGCGGGGAGCGGGGAGCGGGGAGCGGGGGATGAAAGGGGAACAGGTTCCAGGGCGCTACATCAGAGACTGGCAAGAGAGTACGACCCGATCAACGAATATCTAATTTGAAAGTAAATCAACGAGGAATGAATCGAGATAAAATAACCTAACTAAAATAAACAGGAACCCGAGAGCAACGAGGCGATAAGAAAGCGGAACTATTTTATACGTAACCTAACTGGCAGTAGGGCACCGACGTTAATTTAATTTACATTATTTAATTGTTACTAGGTACGAATTTTACAAATCGATTACCTACATTATGTACTCTTTCAGTCGATTCTGTAAAAATATTTTAAGACTAAGTGAAATGTACCAATGCTATCAGAATCACATAGTAGAAGGCTTCATTATATTTTAGCTATTATTTACTTTAATTTGGAATACCGCACCCCTCGCCCCGGACCGTGTCGCTTATAATTTGCTTATACTTCACATTATTCCTCAATAGATAAATTATACTTATGGAGCGATCTTAAATAACCCTATTCTAACGTTCAAATTATGCAATGTCAACAATTTGTCTATTTAAAACATTTATAACAAATCTTACCGCTCGCGGCGCAAGTAGCTTGCGACCGCGGATCTATTCATTTATTAATTAAATTAAAGGAACTGCGCCCAAAGCGCCGGCAGTCTATCAGTAGGTCCGTAAACTCTAAGATAATTACAACGAAGGCTGGCCGAACGCGCCGCGTGCGTCCCGCGTCCGAAGCGCATCTCATTACTTAGCTTATCACTAAAATTTTAATCAGTCGATCGGTCAAACGATTGAGCGATATATAGTACAGTAAAAGACTAACATTAAATTTAATCTAATAAATGTTATTTTAAATTATAAATCACTTTGCGGCGCGACGGGGTCGGGACGCGCGGGGCGCGCGGCCGCATTACGACTAAAGGCAAAGGCCGTCTCTCTCGGCCTCACAAACCTCTATACAGATTTAAAAATATTTGGCAATCACATAAATTAAACTTTAAAACTATGTGACGAGAGAATCGATTAAAATTATGCTTTACACACAATTACATAAATATGTACAGGGAGTCCGCGCGAGGGGTGCGAATGGCCGATGCCGACTATTTATTATAATCCTAAATGCTTGAGCTCCACTTAACATAGTACGACGTTATCGCTTGCTCGATTACAATTTGGCAGATTTATTTATTTGATTAAAAATATTATAATATCCGTATTTACTCATAATCGACTTAATAATTGCAATAAAAACTAAAATGCATATTAGAAAAACAAATTAAAATTACGAATAAGAGAATCGTTCCCTTCTTTTCATAAAAAATGGGATAATTACAAATAAAATAATCACGTTCAGTCATGCGCTATGTTTCGTTAAAACACATAATTATTCAATTACAACTCTACCGTTTTCCTAAGTCTAGTGGATGATAAATAACCAAAATACTAATATTAATATACATACCGATATATATATCAGATAATATTTATACAAGTTTAGCTTAAGTTAAGTTTTAAAGGTCATTTTCCCTAAATTGGCCTTGTTTAACGTGTCTGTCAAATGTGCGCGAGCTTCTGGGCGCGCCGTCCCGCGTCCTACCTACACCTAGCCGCGCCTGTCTGCGCCTGTCCGCGCCTGTCGCCACAGGCGCAGAGTGCCAACGAACGACTATACCTACGACATTATAAAACAAATCGCTCTAAAAAGGACAAAAAAATACTCAAAAATCTAAATATTTTGAAAGTTAAAAAATAGTAAGCCCACATCCAAAGAGAATATTAAAAGCAATAAAGACGCGTACGAGTGGAGTTCGTACGCGAGTTGCAGCGTCCTTTAGCTTAAAAGGGGAGTCGCGAAATTTAGCCGACTAATATCAAAGAGGTCATACGGACGCACGATCAGTTAATATCAACCATGATTCATCAGCGTTCAGAGACGTGGCGATGATGCCTTATAAAGGTTAAAACCAAAACGACCACTACAAGTAAACGCGTTTCAAAAACCTAATCTATTTTATCGTTAAAATGACCACTTACTTAACATGTGGGTTTGTGTCAATGCAGTCTCCGAAAGCATCGTTATAAATCGCCTAAAAAGGCTTACGTTTATATATTTTGCATAGGGTGGTTGGTTTGTGGGTAGAGCGGTGTGCCTATACTCTATACTAATGGTGTGGTGTATAGGGTGGTTTAGGCGGCTGGCCACTCCTTGCTAAACTCGTTGGCGGTGAAGTGTTTGGGCGCGTGGTGCGGATGGTGCACACCTGGCGGCTGCGCGGCTGGCGGCGGCGCGGCGGGCGCGCTGGCGTGGTACTCGCCGCCGGCGTACGCGCGTCCGGCGCCGCCGTACGACGACCCCTATAGACCCACCACACAACTTGTAGCTATCGTGTACGTCTCGTACCGCGCTCACACAACTACAGAGCGAGGTACGCGACACGCGACACGCGCCAACCGAGTTACACTTCTATGTGCGGTACGGTACGGTACGCTACTCCGCGATCTAGGTATTTATTTATTGCATAGGATGTGCGGTGTGTATGATTTAAGACGGTACGGTCGTCTCTGAACACTTAAAGTACAGCTTATGATTAATTTAAAGTTAGTTTAATGAACCTGTAACAATATGAAAATCCGAATTTTACTAATTTGTACTTTAAATGCCGATTTCCAGGTGCCGAGGCGGCCCGCGGCGGACGGGTCGCCTCGCCCGCGTCCGGGTTGCGTTACGGTTACGTAGAGAACTAGGCGCTTATGATTACTATCTAGTGCGGTGCGATGCCTTTTTGACGGGTGCACTA
The DNA here is from genome assembly GCA_949316285.1 of Eupithecia subumbrata. Classification (NCBI taxonomy): domain Eukaryota; kingdom Metazoa; phylum Arthropoda; class Insecta; order Lepidoptera; family Geometridae; genus Eupithecia; species Eupithecia subumbrata. The sequence goes on from OX438643.1 coordinate 863,733, forward strand.
TTGCCGCAACGATCGAACCGTCCATAGTGAGAAATCCCCTAGTGTTTCGCGACATTCCCCCGTCCGATACCCGCCCTTACTCTAATTGTCTTTCTGGAGGAGCCACTCTTGTGGGCCCTGATCGACCAACTGGAAAAGAAGAACAAGACATAAAGTCCCACTCGGCAAACTGTTCAACAGGTTTATGTAAGTAGCTGAGCGCGTGAACATGGACCGGGCAAGCGTGTGACTGAACAACCCGAGCGTGAGATGACGACAGGTACGAGGGGATGGAGGGGGTGGGCGATGAGACCTTCAGCGAAACTCTCAAACTATCTAATCTTCTTCATTTTCACTGTAGATAGCGGTGCGAGCGCCATCTATTGCCAGAGGACGCGGCCCGTGTGCAGCGAGGCGACGTTTCTCATTGTCACGGTACGGTATCGGTACGACCGTAGCGTAATTCATTATAATCAAAAAGACATCGCACATTTATACGGCCCTGAGACATGCGACTAGTGAGACTAGCACTCGACGCATAGCGGCGTCTTATCTCAATACAAACAAGCATGGTACACGGCACACGGATGCAGGGTCGGCGAACTAATTGGCTGTATAGTAATTATATTTGATCATGCTTTAATTCGGCTGTGACTCGATCAGTCGGAACTAATTTCGCTGAACATCACTCGCTCACCGGTGCGCGGTCGCGAACCTTGCACGCCCTCATCGCAAACAACCACAATGCAAGTACAACCAAATTGAGATAATGCATTCATATTATGGAATCCTTCAAAAATATTCTTTAAGTTTATGAAATTAAGACAAGGCTGAATTCGCACTAGCATCCCTTTCACTATTCATGCGTTCATTCATCATACCACAGACTTTTTAAAACAATAACTGTTCATGCATCCAACAAACATTTAAAAAAACTAAAAGGTATAATGTGGGACAAACTAACTTTAAAGCGTGAGGGTATAAGGGAAATAGGGAAGGAATTGAGGTAATCAGCAAAAAAAACCAGAAAAAACCTATGGTGATAACTTGGCTGTACTTTTCTATGTGAAAGATTTCGTAAACTTTTTCTTGGATAATGTTAATTGATTAGTAGTGAATTATTCAAAGAATTAGTAAGAAGAAATCATCTAAATCCAAGAAAGGTTTGTAACGAAATTAGGCGATTGTTTGCGATATCACTTTGGATGGAAATAAGAGTTGTTATAATTTTGGCAGATGTGGTTAAGTAAGCAAAAATGATTGCACAATGAATTTCCCATCCAAAATGTAGAGCACCTATGACAGACGAGACTAGAAGCTAACTGTGGGCTAGTCTCCAGTAGTCCGTTATTCGGTGATGAGTATTGTTAGCAGATAAACCGATTCTCACCGCGTCCCACTGACACAGATCGCGTTCTAACAATAGCACGTGGTGACTTACTAAATTGTCTCTACGACCGTTACATGAACAAAGTCGCAGAGCCATCAATTGAAAGTGCTTGTAACAGTTGTATGCGTTGTTAGAACACGAAACAGTGCGAAATGATGGCCTAAATATCTACTTTCCATTACATTATAAACGGTTGACATTCCGTTCAAAATGGCGACTTCACAAAAAGGGGGCCTTGAGATAACAATTCGGCCGAAACTTGAATTAATTTAGTCAATCGTTTACCACATAAAATGAACACCGTTCACCGAAAGGCTTTACATCTGTTTTAAGAAACTATCTGAAGTTTATTTTATATTTTCCGTCAAACCATGCTTATTTTAGCAGAAAAGTATGGCTGGTTTATTAGATATCTGCAGTTAGTGAGCGCAGAGTTTCGTTAGATTTTCCGTTAATCGTTACCGATTGATTTGGCAGAACGAAATTAAGTTGAATGAAAATGAAAGCAAGTCTTGAACCATACACAAGGACATTCTATGAATAACATAAGTTTTCAGGCTGCCATACCAGTATTAACGTCTGCGGTATTCGTATGATTGTCGATCAAACGCGAAAACAATGTACGAGAATGTATCAAATTTTTAGAAAATCTAATAAAATAGCATGCATTCTACATGTGTCTTCGTTTTGTTCGATACACGGTGTAAGCGACTAATATATGTTCCAACATGGCTATTTATTCATTACAGTAAAAGTAAAGGTCCGTCAGAATTTTATACAAAACGTAGATAACTGGTTTACTATGTAGATATATAAGAAATTTAAAAAACACTGATTTATATGATAAATGAATAGCCCAGTAGATGCAGGCATTGGTGACTGTATTCAGGTAATAAAACATGGTTGTTAGTGAGCTTACAAAAAATTAAACATTTGAACTTGTACATCCAAAAAGAATTGGAACCATATTGTAAGTACTTCAGTCACAAATGCGCGTCAGAGCTGAATGAAGCGGCACACCGAAGACCAAGTTGCTAGTTCTACAAATCGTGATGATGAATTTATCAAAAAATTGGTCTTTAGGATGCGGCACGCATGTCCGTTCATAACGAGAGCGGCAACGCTCCACTTGTGCATAACAGGTCAAAGTTGAACATAGAGAACGGTAATAGGGTTCGCGGCTGAGTGGCGCGCTCGCCGCTTTCATCATAGAGCAAGTAGTCGTTGTCTGGTAGTACCTAATGCGGTGCGTTTATTCCGTGTAACTGTTGGTGTAGGGTACCTGGTCCTGCTGGTAAGCGGGCGGATACTGCTGGTACGTGGAGTAGTCCGCGGAGGAGGACTTGGACAGCGCTGCGGAGGACAGGGCGCCGCTGAGAGCCGGCCCGCCCGCGCCGCCGCCGCCGCCGCCGCCGCGGCCGTACATCTCGCCGCCTTCGGACAGCGGCACGTACGAACCTATACAACAATCAACATTTTACTCATAATAATTTACCTATAAATAATCATTCTTGCAGAGCCATGATGCAAGACGCGACTAAATTTTATCTGTTTTGTCGTGCATTTGTTTGATATTCGCTCGAAAATGAGACACAAAACAGTCGCCATATTATGTCGCGGCGCGCATCAGAGCTCACTTGGACACGACATGAACCCTAAAAGCACTTGTAACGGGTGCTTCTTGTATTATTAACCATGATATTTTGAAAAGTGTATGACATAATCTTCCTGATCACCACGCTTGGCGCCATCTTCTTTCATAAGCGAATTCGAAATACAAAGGATGAAATGGAAACGTCTTTCAAACCGCGATCCTGTCAGAACGATGTCGGCAACATTCTATCGTATTCTTTCGTTCAGATATCTACTCAATTAGGTAACTAGAACTGCGTGTATTAAATAAGTTAAAAGTAACTACGTGTCTTTATCCAGCAGTACACTTATTTAATTTGTGAGCCCTTTGCATACGTTATTGAAGACAACGCTAAAGAGACATAATAGATGGAGCTTGGAACTAGTCCGATAACTGAAACGAGCCTATAAATTGAGTGCTACGCAAGATCCTACACATTTGCCTATCCAGATCTACTAGGCCGAAACTACACTCAAAACCTACTAAATACTAGTATGTAACTACATCGAGCTACATAGCAGAACGTACGAGTTAATTCACGCTACAGGGCTAAAATAGTGAGTCACGTGTATTCCATGATTCTCACCAGTTGGGGTAGAGTTGGAGTTCTGTGGCACGCTCCAATTGGTCCAACTGCCAGCGCCGGCGGCCGGCGCCGAGCTGTAGTTAGCTGCACAATCAACCAACAATGTTAGCCTGACTGACTGTACTTTGCTGGATGAGAATTATGAAATAGTGTGCGCAGAGTATTTGACGAAAGTATCGTCAAATACTCGAGAGTCTATCGCTAACTTGGATCGTTGGAGCTTGGAGAGGGTCGCAAGGGTGGTAAGAATTCCGTTCTATATACGCTATCTAAGCTCTTTTTCGTACGCTGTATTAAACAATTAACTTTATTAATTTCCGTCAAGACAGCTACCGTTTTTGCATCGGAACTTTTATGAGCTTGAGATTCGATTGGTGTTATTGTACTTACTTGAAAAGATATTTTCCACTAAAACTATAGATCGAAATTAGCCTATTGAAATGAAATGTCGCAAATCATCAAACTCAAAGTTTATATGAAACAGTGAGCAGTAAGATTTGCATTAATGTCCCACAAACATCTGAACGAACCAAAAGCTTATAAGCTGAAGGCACTGCCTGGATGTGGACTATACAAAAGTGCCATGTAAGGGCCAATGTTTGTGATAGATAACCGTTTAGCCTACTAAACGGTTATCTATCACGAACGGATCGTTTCTGTAATGCACTGCCCTGCGCCGCCGGTGAGGCCTTGAATACCCTCCTTGGACGACGTCGTTGCAAGTCGCGTACTTAAATCTGGCAGTGAAAACGTTTACACTTTCAATGCCCATCACGTACATGGATATTTTATATTGAGCGTGTTTTAGCAGCCGTGAGCCCTGGCAGGACTATGTATGGGTTAACTGGACTTACCGTAGCTGGTGTATCCCTGCGCCGGCGGCTGCGTGTGCTGCGTGTAGTTGTTAGTGGCGGGCCAGGCGGGCGCGTGCGGCGGCGCCTGCGGGCCGGGCGGCGCGCCCCAGCCCTGGTAGTTGCCGGGACCCGCGCCCGCGCCGGCAGCGCCGTAGCCAGCGTACGATGTCTGACCGGCGCCGGTGCCCCAGCCTTGGTAGCCCTGGAAACGCAACATGCATATTACAGCGCCACTTCCCTTGTTTGAAGACTCGTTTACGCAACTAAGCGACAGGTGGGCGGCCCTCATGTTGCGTTACGGGTGCAATGTTTATTTTTTGAATGGAACCACTTGGGTTCTCCAGGAAAACCAGCAGCTCGCTAACGCCAATGCAGGGCAGGTCTCCCTCAGCGTCTCCGGTGTAATACTGTCTTTGAGACGCATTATAACACCATCGTTAAGTTTTTGTAACGCCACTCTTTTGTTTCTTGGAATTGAGAAGCTACATCAATTACAGTATGGTGCAAGTAAAGAATGTTTTTATCAACCTTCAGTCTGTTCAGTTATCGTGGCGAGTTCGTGGCGTCGTTGCTTGCGGTTTTTGAAAGAGTGAACTACGCAGAAAAACAGGGAATAAGTACTTACGTTAAGCTGATACAACTGCGTCTAAATATTCCATTGTAGCAAATGTTGTAGTCTCCGCAGTTCACGAGAACAGAGAGTATATGCTTATTTGCATTGATATTCCACAAACATCTGAACGAACCAACAGCTAAAATGCTGAAAGCACTGCCTGGATGTGGATTTTCCTAAGCTGCATTACTTCTAGAAGTTTTATGAACTCACTCTTTTTAAAACATTTTTTCCTTCGTTGCCAGTTTAATTATCGGGAGAAAAACGTTAGTACTCACAAAGGTTAACGCCCGAAATCTCAAACGCAAACCAAATTTGATGACAAATTTTCATTGAAACCTGTCAAAAGGATCACAACACGAGACCTGCTCAAATTTGATTTGCTGAGTATTCGGGTATTACTTTCGACATGGAATACGACATCAAAATGAGATGATAGATTACCTGCATGATGTTAGGTCCGGGCATTGGCATGTTGATAGGCGGGCCGCCCATCTGTCCGTTATGTCCCTGGATCATGTTGATGGGCGCGGTGGCCGGCGGGCCCCACTGGCCGGCCTGCGGGCCTCCGTCGCCGGGAGCTCCGCCCATGCCGCCGCCTCCCATACCGCCGCCGCCGGAGCCCAGCTTGCCGGAACCGTCGCGAGGCTCAGCACGCTTGATCTCCACCTAGTCAAATATTACATGTTATTTGGATCGAACTCAGTCTGTGGATGTCGTAAGAGCTGACTAGGGGACCTACCAGAGCAAATCAGCAGCTTACATCTGTGTATGTACTTTTTCATCCATAATACGAAAGATGTTACTCCACTGCTATACCACAGCCTATCTATATGCATACAGTCGTTCGGCGAAGGCGTTTTGACAGACAAATCGTGCGGGGCCAAGGGATGAGTCGGGGGGGACGTGAAATTTTGTTGACTGCAGTCTAGATTTTTAGAGATAGATTTTTATCCGATAACTTCAATGTAAAATTGTTGCAAACCTTGTAGACTCGTCAGATCACATGAACAGCGAGTATATGCTAGCCTGCGTTGATATCCCACAAACATCTGAACGAACCAACAGCTAGATTGCTGGAGGCACTGCCTGGATGTGGTAACTGTCTATCGTACCCCCGAATATTCAAATGCAACTCAGATTACGCAAGTCTAAGGCGCTATGCAGATAGAGCAACTTTAGTTGAAGAAACTGACAATTTTTTAGTATTTTTCGTATAAACTTCTACTAGGCACAGTTTAAGAAGAAATTTATGTAAACAGGTAGTTGCGAGTTGAAGTTGCTCTGTCTGCATAGCGCCTTAGTGACAATCTTTTAACAGGTTTTTTTTAAATAGGAAACTGTTAAAAATGAGGCGAACTTAAATCCGAGTTGCCTTTGAGTATTCGGGGGGTGCGTTCGAGTCCTTTTCATAAAAAAATTTAAGATTTTCTAAACCAAGCAACACGGGGATTTTTGTCTAGGGTAGAAGAAAGAAAAATTACGTCACTTTGTCATCGACTGCGTAAATTATTAGAAATTCATTCCTTCAACTTCAATAATGTACGCAATGTATGACGATGAGTTAACTTGTTGAGAACCCCGTGCTTGGCCTACAGCATGACCAATAAAGGTAATGGTTACTAACCTGCTTGCCGTTGAGGTTGATGAAATGCTCCTGGGTAACCCTCTCAACGCTCATCTCGTCTTCAAACGACAAGAATCCGAAGCCTGTAACAAATTGTACAATTTAGGATCCCTTCTACAGCGCAATTACTCAAGACGGCAGAACACATCAATTTGTAGATTACTATAGGCTCATTTAGGAGTTGTGTAAAGGAAGAGTAATCTCGAAGTTTCCAACAGAATTGTTCAAAATGTTTTGTAGCGGCATTGAGTAAACAAAATAGAAAACAATACTTTGATAAAAGTTTAGTAATGGCAAGGTAAAAATTGATTATAAAAATCATGAAGAAGCGTTTTGGTCATTCGTGGTCGTTCCATTCGGTTCATAGGATAAAACACTTTCTAGCTAAATTTATTTTGCATTATTATGAAATAACAGTTTTTCATTTTCGACCATAAGGATCAGGGCAGCAGCTGGTTTGCGGCAAGCACTGCCTTAGATGTGGACAGATCAATTCTTTCAAAACTATATCTTAATCGAGTCTACTTACTATACTTAATATTACAGATGTGTAGAAAGTGTGTTAGTTTGTTCCACTTTCTCACCTCTCCATGAAATTGACACATCGCTGTAATTATGATCGTCAAACGAGCATAAATACTTTCAAACAATTAAATTAAAATTACCAAACTATACTTGTTTAACTATTATATTACCAATTCTTAGAAACAAGATGGAACACGGGGTTCGTGTAACTAACTGATATTTCTATAGCTGCAACTAAGTCTTCAAAGACGAACCTAAGCATCCATAAAATAATAAATTAGAGACGTAATCATGTATTAAGAAACAATTAAGAAACAAACAGATGTGATATTTTATGTATTGGTATGACAATAGGCTAACAATCAACATCGTTTTATCTTTAGTAGCAATATTAAAATGTGTCATATTATGTCGCGAGCTTTCGAAATAAATGTATCTATGATGATCTTATACATTGCATCATAGATACATTTACTTCGAAACTCTAGCGATGAAGGAATAATATCAATGAGATTTATCGTAAACGCATCTACTACTGTGACTGAATAAGGGCCTTCGTTCACACACATTTTTTTCGGCGTGTTGTGTGTGTTATGGGTACTGTTATCTGATATACTTAATACAATACACTACATAGATAGATATTTTTATTATACATAGATGATATTATGAAAGATGATACTATGAATAGATGATATATAAAAAAAAAAAAAATAATGCTGGACAATTCACACAGCATTATCTAGCCCCAAGCTAAGCAGAGCTTGTGTTATGGGTACTGATAACTGATATACTTAATACAATACATTACATATATAGATATTTTTATTATACATAGAAAACACCCAGACCAACGGAACAAATTTCTGCAGATCGTACACAAATTTGTTCCGAGGCGGGGATCGAACCCGCAACCTCCTGCGTCGCAGGCGGACCTTCGCCCGCTGCGCCACGGAGGTCGTCAAATGAATATGATACTATGAAAGTTTGTTGACGGCGCCGTGCTTACACGGAGAATTAACCGTAGATTTCCACGGCGAGAAAAAACGTGTGTGTACAAGCTTCCATATGATAGTGATATATACACAACACACTGACGACTGTGTCTACGCACGGTGAATTATGCATCGATGTTCACGGCGAAAAAACGTGTGTGCAAGAGCCCTTAGTCTAATGTTTTTTAGGAATAGGCGACTTGGTCGACTAACAACAACCAAACCACAAAATACAACCCGCTGGGCTTTGCGACTTTAGTGTGTAAACTCCATTACCTTTCCCTACTTATCCTACCAATGTCCTACTAATATTATAAAAGCGAAAGATTGTGAAATGTGAAATTTTTGGTACCAAGGAACCTCGAACAGATCAAGATTAAATTTGGCATACACTTAGACCGTAGCCTAACATAATGCAAAAAGCTACTTATTATACCGAAAATAAGCGTGCGAAGCCGCGGGCAGAAGCTAGTTAGGATTAAACTTACCTCGCGACTTCTTCTTCTCCTGGTCATACATGATGACAACCTCCATGACCTTGCCGTATCTTCCGAAGAACACCCTCAAGTCAGTCTCCGTGATGTTGGAAGGCAGGCCTCCGAGGAACACCTTCGGGTAACCACCGCCCCGCTTCGGTTTCTGCAGCGTGCGAGGGTTGCACGGCTTCGGGTCGATGGTTCTGCGAGCAAAGGGTTGACTTCTGTACACGTTCACTGATGTGATGATGGTCTAAAGATAACGTTTTATACACAGGCGGCCATTGCTGACTTGGTGCTCCTTGGCAGACATGCATGACGCAAGTAGTAGTTAGTGTTACAAGAATGTGTACCTATAAACTAGCCAAACTAGATGTAGGTACAATGTTTGTAAATAAACCACGACACAGCTTGGCGTCCAGTCTCAGATATAAATGTAAGCAATAATTATTGCAGGAAGAATCCCGAATAGACAAGTAATGTAAATTGCGTATAAAACACGCGGCAACAGAGTGAATTTTAGGTTAAGTATGGGCGGTTTGTTTACAAACATTCTACATCGAGTTTGGCTAGTGTATAGTTACGGTCCTTCAGCTAATGTAACTGTACTTGGCTTTTTATGTAAAAACTTCGATCGAAGTAAATTTCGCTAGTACAAATGAATTTGCTATAGCACTTTCTACTTTCACTTATAACAATTTGAAGTTGGCGTTCACAAATGTGTTTTTTTTTCAGCCATTATTGTCCCTTTGCTGGGCTAAAGCCTCGAAGATGTTAAGTTAGTGAAATTGATTACAACATTGTTGCAAACCTTGTAGACTCGTCAGATCACATGAACAGCGAGTATATGCTAGCCTGCGTTGATATCCCACAAACATCTGAACGAACCAACAGCTAGATTGCTGGAGGCACTGCCTGGATGTGGTAACTGCGAAACTCTACTAAGTCTACGAAATACTGCGGCCAAAATCAAGATACAATATTTGTAAACATTGCCCCCATACTTAACCTTAAAATAATAGAAATAAGTTAGAACTAGTATTTACAATTGAAACAATTGAGCTAACTGCAGACTGTTGCAAACAAACTACCAGTAGCTCAACCTAAAAATTACTTTCTTCTTGTTGATTTATGGCAGAGATCTTGATAGAGATCCTCTGATGAAAAATGCTGAATTTTTTTTACAATCTTTATGCCAAAACTGGTTAAATTTTTGTGTTGCGATTTGTTTACCATTGTTTGTACCTTGAGAATTGTTTTAGTAGAGTTAGGCCACGTAGCATCAAACACTTAATAGGTATTTAAATTACAATACAATACAATATATTTATTAATAACACCAAGTTATAAGTCGATTTGGTACTAAAGTACAATAAAAGCTAGTATTAAATTTAAGTAAATACAGGCTAAAGAAAATTATTATTGATATTATAGCTAATTATTATTGATTTAAATATACATTTAAAATTTTGTTTTAAAATAAAATATTATTATTAACATATTGGCAGTTTGTAGAACTCGTTAATCGAGTAAAACGATTTTTCTATTAGCCATTTTCGTAGTCTCGATTTAAAGGCCGTCGTGGAAGTTGCATCCCCTTTGATAGTGTTAATTCAACCCCAATTCCACAGCTGAGACAAAAGACAAACATTTGATAAAAGTGGAATTTTCGTTATTATTCTCACCGATTTAGTAAAGCTCGAGGTTAGTGACACTTTTATATTTACGGCCGCAAACATTCTAAAAACGTGGCACAGGTCCTGGTAACTTGTACATATTATGTATAATGAAATGAAGTATGCGTCAAATAACCGCTACTTCTTTATTGTTTGAGTTTGTATTAGCTGAGAAACAATTGATGGTAAATGTATTCATGATTAAAAATTATTGATGTTTGAGTTCAAATAAGCTCACCCTTGAGCAGAGCATCTAAAAATAAACCACAATGCTGAAGAAAGCCTAAATTATCTTAATTTCTATTGAATTTGGACTATGACTAGATTTGTTTATGTAATACATCCATTATGAATTTATGATACCAAGGACAAAACATTATGGGCTTCGCAAGTAGGAACCTATGTGTAACAGAATTTATTGGGTCAATTGCTATAAACTTTTCAGTGTTTTGATTGATTGACGCGTCGTAATATTTTATGTATCATTTTGAGTGATCTTATCGCACAATCACGATTTGTTTTTTATAATTATAGGTAGATAATATGGTATGACTCGCAGATCTTTTTCAAAAATATATGAATAAATTCTACGTGTTTGACTGAAAATTCAAACCACGTTTTTGACATTTTTAAAACGTGCCACCAAGACATACTAAAAGAACTTCAATATTCGAACTTATAGCAAGTCGAAAACAATATTTAAATCATTGTATTAGCTATCAAATCCTATCAGACATGAGATTCGAGGGCAAGTCATAGTAATTGCAATAGTTATGGTGTGACGTGTTATGTTATGCTTTACAAAATAGATGCAGGGAGCAATAAAATATCATATCACTAGCGACCCGCCCCGGCTTCGCACGGGTGCAATGATGATACGGACTTTTTTGTAGACCTTTTTAAGGTGTAAAATACTGTAGTACATTATTTTGATCTATCTCGTAGGGTTCAGCCAGCGTTCGCAATGTAGGTAAGCGCAAAAAAAATGTGTTTACGACATCACATTAGAAACCTCTACAATTATCAGTGTTTCTGTACTATATTACGCATGTATTATACATACTATAAATCTTCCTCTTGAATTAAAAAAACTGCATCAATATCCGTTGTGTAGTTTTAAAGATCTAAGCATACATAGGGACATACAGACAGCGGGAAGCGACTTTGTTTTATACTATGTAGTGATTAGACTCATTTCTCAATAACATTGGTATTGTATTTGAATCGGAGTGAACTAGAACATATTCTAAAACACTTGTCCATGGTCTTAGACTAGAACTTCTGGTCTAGAAGAATGACAGAAAAAAAAACGCGCGCGCGTGACCTCGGAGGGGGCTCGGTCCTCGAGGGATATTCTCTTACTGATGAAAATGATATAAAAATTTAATGAGCATCTAACAGGTGGATGGCCTTATTACCTATTGCTGTAATATATAAATAGCATGAAGTCTGAAACCTGTGGTGTTACGGTCAGAACTTACCTGCCATCAAGTTGGTGAGGCCCGTTCTGCAGCACAACATTGACCAGGGATGGCTCGGCGAAGGTCACAAAGCCAAAGCCCCTGGAGCGGCCAGATTCGCTGTTCTTCATCACCACGCAGTCGATCACATCGCCGTAGCGAGAGAAGTAGCGCTGCAGGTTCTCCTGGGAGGTTTCCCATGACAGACCGCCAACAAACAGTTTTCTGTGCAACAAGATAATGAATATATAATGGAAATTTCATGCAGTTCAATGAAACCCAAGACTAGCTGATAAATCTGAGGTTTGTGAGGCCTGCTTGCCATAGTCTTTGATCTGGATAAAAAATCTGCAGAACATAAACATTATATGCATCTTTGCATATCTTTGCATCTAAGCCCTACCCATCGCGGTAGAGTAATGAAAACCTGCATCTGACTCGGTCATTTGTCTATTGCATGTCGGTCAACAGGTTAAGAGTCAACAAAATATTGTGGATGGATTGCTACTATCCTATAAAGATGGATAACAAAGCAGGATGAGAGTAAGTTATGATGATAAAACAACAGTTTCTACAGGGAGTGTTTATCTAAGGGATTTCTTTACAAAACATAATTATATTTCTTAGCTTGAGTAAAAATAAGCAACCCATTTTAACCTTAATATCCATTAATCCTAATATCTATACAACTCCAACATGGGCATAATTTTTTTCTTGGCCTATGTCACAGTAGAATTATTTTTGCTCCAATTCCTTATACTATGCTGCACATGCCACACAGCATCATCTAGCCCCAAGCTAAGCAGAGCTTCTGATATGGGTACTAGATAACTGATATACTGTTCATGCTGCACCCTTCTACAATTTAATGATGATCCATCAAACCTTTTGATATGTAATTTTAAATATCAATGTCCAATTTGCAAAGAGTCTGATTAAACCAGTTGGGAAATCTCTGCAAATGACACAAATGACCTAAAAACCTAGTTAGTAGCAAAGCAAGGTAGCCACTTATCAGTTGGGTAAATTAATTCCAATAAATGTGAATGATAACAGTGTATTTGCAATTTTTTGTCATTAGTTACACATAGAATTTTTATGTTATGTATTTTATATAATTTGTTGCACAAACTTACTCATTGTCATCCATATTCTCCAGATTTTGTATTTCACTTTTTACTTCGCTAGGGTTATGTGCTTATGTTTAGTTTGATTCAACACTACTTTAAAACTATCAATGAACAATTGAATTCCAAAATAATAATTATTTTGATATTCAATAAAAGACTAGGTACCTGTTACAAAAAAATCATATTGTTCATGATCATAAACATTCAAGAGGCTGTTAAGCACATTAACAGATTTTTGTGAAAGTGACATTCACTTTTCGCCAAGATCTTTTACTTTCATTATTTCAGTAGAATGTATGCACACTTAAGGAGGTTACTTGTATGCCATATTTTAGATCTCTCATATACCACAAACAACTCCAAGGGAAAACAAGTTGCTTTGGTGGTATTTTAGGAAAATTTTACATCTACTACTCCAAGCTCTGCTTGTTTAATCAAATGAAAGACAAGGACAGCACTACCTCACAACTTGACTTTTAATAGATCTGTCTCGAATGAAGCTATTTCCAAGAAATTACCATTATAGGTTAGTTGGATGCTTAAATTGATAAGTTTTCCAAAATTAAGCGCAACATAATTTGAAGCAATATAAATACTTGTCGACGTAGTATCTACATAGACCTAACCGTATGTAAATGAATCAGCACGTTTCGCGGCTTGATGGTAAATGAGATCGAGCAACGCGGCAATCTGACGATTGATCTGGTAACCTCAATAACAAACTGACTGCCCAAAACACAAGGCATTTATCGAAACACGATGCCAGCTAAGCCCTGACGCAAAATCAGCGATAAGAGAAAGCACCGATTAGTCACACAAAGGTTAATTTTACAATATTGCGACTTAACCACATCACTGATTTATGTTAGCGGCACAGTTACATAAACTGATTTTTAGATGATTCTACGACTGTTGCAGGCAAAAATATTAGAAATATGCCATGGGAAAGTAATCGTTGCCACCATCGTACCACGCAAGTCACACGGCGAGGCTTGGGGTCGGTGTCCGCTAGCCGGTCGGTATAAAGTAAAAGGGTAATTCGTCGCCCGTATCCAAGACAGGTTACGGTTGACGCACGTCACCATGAAATACAAAACTAAATGAATTCGAGAGATGGTGCGAGCAAAAATTACACAAGATGCTACTTCAAGAGCCCGTTGCGATCCACGAAACGCGACACACACCAAGCGAGCGAACGTGCCAGTACGTTCGGTTGACCTATTGAGATGGCACAATGTGGGAAACCCTTAGTTTCGATAAACAGAAATATTAGAAAACTTACCCCTTCTCGTCATCGTCCATGTCTGGGTTCATACGCATAACTTATTACTAATTATAAATAATGGTTGGCACCGGTAAAGACACCCAAACCCAAACCACACAAGCACAGACCCACACGAATGATTATGGCGGACCAACCATTTCCGGTTTCTTGAAAAAATCATGGAGGGAGGATTTAGTCAAGTACGTGTTCAATTCAAAATAATCATGTAAATAATTATGCAATGTCAATTTTTTTTATTGAATAATCTAAAACTAATTAAAACAACTTTATATTACACGATATTACAAGTCATTTTCTAAAAAGTCCATTAATTAGTTTTATAAGTGCTTCAGTTTCTCGGATATAAACTTTTAGTTCCTTTATACAGCAAGAGATGTCACTATAACAATGTTGCCATTTCACTCAACGATTTGTGCCTTGAGAACGAATTATTTGTCTATGATCATAGACAAATTTGAGAGAAGCTATTACAAGGAAGCTATACATATTTTGTACGGTTTGGTTTGCATGAACCTAGTTGCGGCGCCTACTGCATAATCATCACCACCAACAAGACGCGCGACGCGACGACGCCTTGCAGTCATAATAGTTACCGTTTTGTTTAAGTAAATCGATGAACAGCCCAAACTTTTTATAAGCGTTATAGGATGTTTATAGCATTAGTGTTATTTCGATGTCCATACATTTATCAGTGAATCAGAATTTAATTTATTTTCAGTTCCTACAAAGGCACCTAAGTTTATCTAAAAATCATGATAAAGTACCGGAACAGCCGCTACAGTTACAGGTACACTTTCGATAAGGTTAAAATGGTAGGGGAAAATAAGTTCCATCTGAAAAAAAAAATAGTTTTCAATAATTTTTCCTAGGCATTAACTTTAATAGGGAGATCGACATGCTCATTATCGGAGGAAATACCTACTTACCCTTATTTCATAGGTAATTCTTATCATAGGTTCTGTAGTATTTATGCTTGACGGGACTATTTGAGGTATTTCCAATTCAAAATTGCACACATCAACTATAGTATTTTCACATTTTTTGTAGTCCACCAAACAAATGTCTTTTTCATCTTCTGCATATCCTGATGACACGGTGTATAGTAATTTCTGAAAGTTGAGATATTATACATGTAAAACATTTCTTATAAATTAATTACCTATTTCATATTAGGACCTACGCTTATACAGGATGTTATTTCAATAAGTGATCAATATCGCAGGAGGTTATTCCTACAGATTAATATTCATTAAACAAAGCTAGCAGCAAACAATTTTTATTTTGTAAAAATTTTAAATTTACAAATTATGCCATATTATTGTACTAAACCAGGGATTCCCAAAGTGGTCGATATCGACCCCAAGGGGTCGATATCGGTTTCCTAGGGGTCGACATAAACGAAAACTGATTTTGGGGGTCGACCAGGTCTAAAAATCGACCCCTGTTAAATTAACACAAGTTCTTATTTAAAACTTTCAAGATTAGGTAGGTACTGTATTGTTTATGTTGTTTTTACCTACGTGTACTAAGAATAATTAATATTTTTGTAGGAAATAGCATTGTTGTAGTAATGTAAAGTCTCAAGTTCGTACAAGATGAAAAACTCGGCAAGTCAGTGAGGACAAGTTTGCGCAAGATAATGAGTTAGAGCGTACGTCTTTCAGGCGCGTTTTGACTTGCTCTCTATTTGACGCTTACGCGATTTAACAATAACGAATTCATGATCAAGTTGAAATCCAAACATGTTCCTGATATTTTACTATTTAACGGCTTGCACTTAGGTTGAAAGTTCATTTGCGTTTTGAAATTCGTTGGAGCTTCAACGATAATAACTCATATAAGTACTCATTTATTTCAAGAGATTACAAAGTTATTACTTAGCTAAAAGTGACTGAAAAAGAATTTTTTGGACGCATTACACAAGGATTTTACGAAGAGGTTTGAGGATCTTTTAAATTTAGAAATTCCTCAATGGATAATAAATCCGTACAATGCCACAGCCATAGAAGAAGCCAATGTGATAATGCAAGAAGAGTTGGTTACCATCAGCACAGACGAAGAGCTTAAGCAGAAGTTCAACCAAGGCTACCAGAAGTTCTGGTTGCAACGCAACATTGAAACACAGTATCCTACATTGTGGAACATTGCTGAAAAATACCTTATCGCTTTTCCATCATCATACCTTGTTGAAAAGAGCTTCAGTGTGGTAACAAACATTTTGACGAAACAAAGAAACCGTTTGAAAATCAACGAACGTGGAGATTTAAGGTTGCAACTCACCAATATTGAACCGGATGTAGCTAGATTGGTAGATAGTCACCAGGTTCATCCATCACACTGAATGTTTTATTTTCTCTTTACAAATTAATACTTTTTTAAATATAATTTCCTACCTACTTAAGATTCTTTAAGTACTTAATTTGTAATTATCATTATAAATTAAACTTGATATTTACTGAATCGTATGTCTTTTTACTATGGTAAATTTTGATGAGAAAATGAAGTCAACTTTACTCACTTAACCAAGTGCAAAGTTTTATAATTGGTACCTTAGTAGTTTTGTATCAATAGGAAAAACCTAAAGATAAGCCCCCTTATTCATAATAGTCTGCTTACTTAAAGCATTGCTAATTCCTGAGTCCTGATGTCCTGAGTCAGAATGAAAAATAACACTCTGTAGCAGCTGTTTTAAGTTAGCGGACGGACCATTATGAATAAGCGGGTTGATCTTAAAAGTAGGTAATTTGGTCATGGGGGTCTGACTGAGGTAACAGTTCATTTTGGAAAAGGGGTCACTTGTCCAAAATAGTTTGGGGATCCCTGTACTAAACCATCCCAATTATAGCAATCACCTGTTTGATGCGACTGTGGCTGCCTAGTGCCACCGTTTGTGTCGGCGCGGGGCTCGGTACGGTGCCGACCTTACAGGCAATATCTACATACAACGGACGGGGGACACGTGCACAGTTCTGTCCATTTATTAATTTCGGAGAATGATTAATGCCCCGAATTAATAATTTCACGCTATTTCTAAGCGACTACTAAACTCTGGAGTAGGTAGGTATCCATAGTTTAGTAGTTACGAAAGCCGGAATGCGTACCTAATACCTAGGTATTTATTTGTTTTCTTTCTTGGAATTAGCATTTTAGCTAACTACATAAATAAGTGGTGGATTTTTAATTTCGGAGAAGAAATCCACTGAAAAAAAGGTAGGTAGGTATTTAGTCACCAACAAGCACTTTGACCCTGGTTAATCTGGCACTTCCGACCAATTCAAACGCATTTGTTATTTTAAGTGTTAGTATGAAGTTGTTTTTAGTGTTTCGAAGATCGGTTTCGAAACCCATATGGTCTCGCTTTGTCTGTCGTTTTTTCCCTCCTTAATAACTCAAAAACTACTGCAGCTATCAACTTCAAATTTAAAATAATAATACTTTTCGTGCGCCTGTACAGATTTAAAGAAAATAAATGTAAAATGAACATGATCATTTTCATACAAATTGTGATGCCGAAATTTTAAAAGATATCTACAGAGTCATATGGGGTATCCAATGAAAGGTATAATTTTGTACATTTCAAAATAAATTTTAAAATTTTTTTAGGTTTCATACTTTTTAAAATATTTCGAAAAAATAACCATTCCCCCCCTATCTCCGAAGTTTGCAGAGCGATCTATTTAAAATGTATGGAGCGTTTGTAGATATGGATCTATATTTTGCACAAAAATATAGAGAAGTCTGTTTTTACATGGATCGCTCTGCAATCCTCGGAGATAGGGGGGGGGGAAGGGTATTATTTCGACTTATTTCGAGATATTTTAAAAAGTATGACACCTACAAAAATTTCAAAAACTATTTTTAAATGTACAAAATGATACCTTTCATTTGATACCCCACACCCTTTAGGTATCTTTTAAAATTTCGGCATCACAATTTGTATGGAAAATATTCATTTTAATTTTTCATTTCTTTTCATTTATTTTTCCTTAAATCTGTATGGGCGCATGAAATATATTGTTATTTTAAATTTCAAGTTGACAGCTGCAGTATTTGCTGAGTTATTAAGAAGGGAAAAAAAGGACAGACAAAGCGAGACCATAAGGATTTCGAAACCGACCTTCGATCTTCGAAAACCTAATAAAAAAAGACGGGTTGCACTCCGGGAGTGCCGGCAGAAGTGAAAACTTGATTATTAACGTTGAGCATGTTTGATATTTTGGAATGGTTAGGGAATAATTTTGCACCAATTGCTTTATCAGTATAAAAGTACTATCATTTATGTGGTAGAATACAATATTCATTTATTGCGCTATCGTACACAAACATGACAATTTATATTACATTAAAAATTTAATACTTTAAAACTATTACAATTATTTTACATTAAAAAGTTCAAATCTCTCCGAAATCAGGCATACATTTTCGCCGCGCCGCGCGCCGTAGAGAGGGGATAGCTGTCTACTCTCCATCCGTCTTACGCTTTTTCGATCAGGTCACGTGTCCTGACGCGAGTTTAAGATTTTATACCCATTACAGAAAAAGTGCTCAACGCCGCTAAAGAAGTTTTCACTTCAAAAAGGCAAAACGTTTTATGAGCTTGCCAAATAAGTCACTTGCACAATTTTTGGTAGTCATAATAATTAACCTTGGACCTGTTTGTTCATTTTATATTATTCTGTGGAACCACTAGATATTGCGCGCTAAAATGACTAACATCCTACATTTATAATAACCCTTTGGATTAATCGAATAAGTAACGTATTTAAATTCTAAGATTTTTTTTATTTAAATCAATTATGGGTCATCACATCATTAAATGAAGTCACACGAATTTATCATGATTTTTGACACCTCCCCGTCGCATCGCCGCGTCGTTATAGTTGGTAATAATGCTTTTATTCCTCCCTACTCTGGTGTAGCGTCAATTAATATGCAATTTAACATATAAACTTTTTATTTGTAAACATCAGCCCAAAATTTTATTTTTAGATTTTCCAAAAACTAAGCAATATGTGGTGTTTTAAAATTTAGATTTTTACATTGTGATGTCGCGGAGTTTAGGACTCCTACGAGTTTAAGACTCCTACCTACCCATTGTCAATTAATGCCACATTTCGTTGCACCTCACTTTCCCTTTACGTGTGAGCGTGACGTAATTTATGAATGACCCATAATCATTTTAAGATCATTAGGTATTGTATGTTATTTTTTGTGTCGGATAGATTTTTACTGATAAACTAAAATAATGATAAGCTATGATATGTATAAAGTTATGTTATGTTATGATGTATTAATTAATTCTAAAATGTAATTTATACCCACCTGAACTAAAACGAGTCTGATCTTTCTTATTTTAATTCGCTTTTCGTTATCTATTGTAATTGAAACGGGAACAATTTGCCTGGGTGCAAAACTTTTATACATTTTAAGATGAACAAGGACCCTTGTCGAATTTCGTAAAATATGCTGAAATTCATATGCACATGGTCTCTGAAAAGAAAATTAAACTCAATGGGTAATAATAAAGTCAATTTTTTTT
Source organism: Eupithecia subumbrata (assembly GCA_949316285.1). Classification (NCBI taxonomy): domain Eukaryota; kingdom Metazoa; phylum Arthropoda; class Insecta; order Lepidoptera; family Geometridae; genus Eupithecia; species Eupithecia subumbrata. Next base: position 883,501 of record OX438643.1, read on the forward strand.
TAAGGAATTGATAAAATATGTCGGTATACTTGCCATCATGTCATCGAAATGATTTAAATTAACATTTGATACCACATTAAATGTAACTTTTTTTTTAATTTTGCATCGTGATTTACTTTTTATTTTCAAATAGTAGTCAACACTAGCTGTTGAACTTTTAAAAGATGATGGTAGATCTTGTGGAAGGGCAAAATGAATAGGAAAGCAATACATTCCGGCTGGTATTATATTATCTGAAAATGAAGATTTAGGTAGTGATTGATTAGAATATTCAAGAAATCATGTCAAGTTTAGTTAACTTAGGTACCTTAGCTTATTTGTAACGAAGAGGTTGAATTAGGTACCTGCCTCCATTTAATAAATCCAAAAATCAAAGCAAAGTAGGTAATCATTATACTAGAGAGACTTTTTGGTACTATAATAATAATAGATAAAACAATGAAAATACTAAATACAAACCAAATCCTATGTCCTCCTTAAACAGATCATTTTGTTTTATAGAAAGTATTTTCTTCTTCGCAGAATATATTTTTAGGTACGGAACTACAGGAGTAAATCTGGACCATTGAGCTTTACATAGGCCAATAATTTCCATTTCAATATCTGAAACATTTAGTACACACTTCACAATAATATGTATTATAAACGCGAAAGTTTGGATGTTTCGATGTATGGTTGAATGTCTGTAACCTCTTCACGCCATAACAACTGAATCGATCGCGCTGAAATTTTAGATTAATGTAGTTCTAAGCGTTACTTTCTATCCCATAAAACAGTTCCCATGGGATATAAATAACACATAAATGATTCCATAGAAACAACATGTGCGAAGCCCCGGAAAGAAACTAGTAAATAAATAAGTCATGCTATTACAGGAATACCCGTACCTATTCAAAAATTTGAGTTTCTTTTTTGTTTGTGTGAGCTACAATACAACAAATAAGCCCCAAGAACCACACTTTTTTGTTTGTGCTTGTTTGTGTGAGCTACAACAAATAAGCCCTAAAAACCACACATTGTGGCTACCCTTAAGCCGGGTACTGACCGGTGTTATGGGTCGTAATGTACCATTCGCAGCGAGCATGATACGTTACGCCGTGTGCTAAAATCCATCTCCTTGTTTAACACGTTAAATTACGTCCCGTAACGCCGTTCAGTTCTCACACTAGGGAGATAATTATTTTTTATGTTTTTATTTGGAGATAGGTATTTCTGGGCCCTTATTAATAATATCAAATGCCAACCACCAACTTACTTTCAACTTTTAGTTCCTTTTCTATTTCCAGGTTAATGATTCCAGTAAATAAATCACCGGTATAAAAATTGCCAATTGAATCATTATGTAGGCTTACTTCCAGTTTATATCCTCTTTCCATATCTTAGAAACCAAATAAATGTGTATGTTGATAGGTAACCAAACCAAACGAGTATTTTCGAATAATATTTTGATTAATAGTTTCTAATTTTTATTTCTAGGTTCCATTGAATGAGCTAGGTTAGAATAAACATGTAATATTATCACAGCAGCAGCATGATACGCGTTATTGATAAGCTGCATGATAGTTGATAGTACGTTGATAACAATGATAATTAGGTAGTAGGGTAGACCACAGAACCTATGAAACAGTGACGTCAAAAATAAAATTTAATGCCTCATCCCCTCGTTTTCTTATTTTTCGAGTTTTGACTTTTTTACGTTTTGTTTGAGAATTTGCGGGCAGAACGGTTATTTTTTTTTTTGTTTTGTAAAATTTTAGGTTTTTTTTTTGAGTATGAATGAATATGAATCGTACTTTAAAAATAGTCCATCGTTTCTGGTTAAATTTTTTATAGTTTTTATTTTGATGTTGAAAATTAACTTTGTCTCGCTCAAACGTAAATACATCACTTTCGATAAAAAAAATTGCAATATGCATTACTATTAAAAATTTATCATTTAATGCAAAAAACTACGATTCTTAATGTGACTCACATAAATACCCCTTTCATTCCACAAAATATAAAATAAAACAGTTTTAACCGTTCCGCCCGAAAATTCTCAAACAAAACGTATGAACATCATAACACGAAAAATACGAGAAATTGGTACACATACATGGGGTATATATGTACCCCCGCGGGTGAGGCATACATTTTTTTGTCGTCACTGTTTGGTCTACCCAGTATTTTCGAATATGTAGGATTTGTTAAAAATGGTATATAGTGAGTGGCAAATCAATGTTCGATTTACAGATATTAAATATTACCTAGTTCGACGAACGGTAGACCTCGCAAGCATGCTCATTATTTTTCACAGCTTGATTATGTTGCACAGAAACATTTCGCGCCATCTTCAACCATTGGACCAATTGGCCATACAAAGTTAAGTTCCTCAGAAAAGTCCATCAGCCCAAAATTGTTCTGTTATTTATCCGAAAACGACACAGTACATAATCTATTCTCGAAGTGTTACATAGATGCTCTAATAGCTGGTGCTGTGCTGTAATGTCTGAAATATGCATTTTGCGGAGCTATTCTGCTTTTCATGTCGAAAAACCCCATTAGATACAAAAATACAAAAATACAAAATTCATTTATTTACCATACCAAAAAAGCTTACACAGTTTACTGGTGAGTGGTGGTCCCCGCACAAGGTTCAGAACCTGTATCGCGGGAGGCCGAATTACAAACAGAATTACTTACAGAAATTTAAGACTGTATATACAGGACAGCTGTTCACTCTAGGAAAGATACATTATACAAACATACTACTGATGACAAAAAATAAAATTGAAGGACTTTAATACATGTACCTTTACCTTACCATTACCTTTAAAACAATAGTATAGAAGTATAATAGGACAATGAATCGAAAGACTGGACAACATGATTTGGATAATGACAAGGACACAACACGACATTAGGGCGGGACTTTGAGGGACAGGGGAACGGGGGGGGGGGAGCTTGAGGGGGGAAATGTGGGTATGAGCGGTAGTTGAGAAAAAATGTAAGACTATGACTTAAGCAGAAATTAGCGTTGAATCACTAGAAGTCCTTGAGTGGCATCATAGTCCAATGTAAGGAGCCACCTTCGAACCTTCTCCTTGACACCATATAGAGAACACGATAGGAGTTGACAGTGCATTAGCAAGCGACGATAGATATATGGGAAGGAGAAAGACCGAAAGCGCCTCGCGAACGAAGACTTAACCGAAGATCTTTACAAAAATTAAGTACCTAAATAAAGAACCTTTCAATTGAAATTATAATCATCGAAATCAAATCCCTTAAGGCGGAGATATTATACAGCCCCGTTTTTTCCTTTTTTTGGAGGAAGTTTGCCTTTAATCAAAAAACTCTGATGAAACGCTAATTTTGCTAGATTTGATGCAGAGACACTTCGCTCACTTCGTTCGTTCGTTAATAAAAATAAAAATTATCTATTGAGCCTAATTTATGTATCTAGAGCCAAAATATATTATGCTGCTCAAAATAATGCACTGAGCGCACGGTTACCTTGCACGGTTTATGAACTTAGTATTCATAAAAAAAATCACTTGACAGTGTCACTGTCATGTCAACTTGATTGATTGAAAAAATACCTACCAAATCAATAAAAAATTTAAGAAATTGCAACTTTTCGTTTCGTGGATTGAATTTTTCGTTGTGTAAAATTTTGTTTTGTTTTACATTGTTTTCAGGGAAATAATCGTTGTTATTAAAAATGAAAGATGTTTTTCTTTAAATAGAACTTGGTCCATTTCATAAGTGTTGTCTATTTTCATGTCTGTTTTCTGGGCAAACAGGTTATGTTATGCCCTTTGGCATAAAAAGGGTGGAAAGTGAGTATGTTTTATCGTTTTTTTAGCGGTATTTGTTCGTACGTGCCGAGACTACGGCAACTCTCAACCTGCAGATATTGTTAATCTTCTTGGGATAAATTTTGCTGTTTATCTTGAGGTCACCTCTGATATTTTTTATTTGAATTGCTTTGGATACACATAACTATCACTTAAAAAAAGTACTTAAGTACAGGAAATTGCTATGTAGATAGTTGTTGTGTAGATATAAGTTTCATCATAATTATAGAGCTACTAAATGTACAGTTTATAAGCACAGAACATAATCAGGTTCTCAACAAAGTTGTCTACATATTTAAGACTAACATTGCAAGTGCCTCCTCTAGACAGTCATGCCCATAAAATACCTATTTATCAACCAAGAATCTTAGAACATTGAGCAGTCTGCCAGACAATATACTTGTTTATCTAATCTATAACTGCTAGTATATTATATATCTCCAGGTAACCATGGATCCCAACATCTATGCTCTGGTTCTGGATACTCTAGATCGAGCTACGAGCCAGAGCCCTGAGGTCCTGAAGCCTGCTGAGAAGCAGCTGCAAGAATGGGAGACAGAACCAGGCTTCTACTCCGTTCTCTTGGTAAGGGCTAGGAGATTTCAACTGTAAATTGATAGACCTAAATATGTTGTTAAATATTGCTGTTTCACATTAGCCTGTTCAGACCTATGCAGAAAAAGTTACCCATAGCGGCAGCCCTAAATATCGGAGATTCTGGGATTCTGCTCACGAGGTCTACTTTGATGAAACAAAATGATGTTGATGGATGATAATGGATCACCCAAAACGAAGGACAGCTCATCCATTCTTTTGATAACCATACTATAAAAACGATTCTGACATTTATTTCTTAGAGTTATGATGAAAGTCTCAGTTGGTGATGGGCCTCAAGCAACTCGATTGTGAAGTTGTTTTTTTGTATAATATGATTTCATCCATAACTTCATTCGTTTTTCAAAGTAGACCTCCAGTTTCACATGTTGCGTGGTATTCCCCAGGTGCTTTACTGTTACAATAGAATTCAACAGATTAGTATCTTACCAAATGCCACATGTTGATTAAGACATAATATTGGAAAAAGTATTGGAACATCTATTTTTTAATAAACGTCCGCAACCCGACTTTACTCACTGCTGGGTAAAGATTGAAGTTAATATTTAATTCTGGATTCACAGAATGTCCTGTCAAATCATACCATTGACAGCAATGTACGCTGGCTAGCCGTGACATGCTTCAAGAATGGAGTTGACAGATACTGGCGAAGGAATGCTCCTAACGCTATCACTGATGATGAGAAAGAGAAACTGCGGCAAGGTCTGCTGACTACCAGTGTCTTCAGTGAGCCAGTAACACAGATTGCTACTCAGGAAGCTGTGTTAATTTCTAAAATAGCCAGGTAAGTAATTTTCTCACATTTTTTGGTATTGTATATGCATGTAGTGCAAATGTGCAGGGTTTAATTTAATTATGGTAACTGTGGGTAGGTATGACTACTTAGTCATACCTACCCACAGTTACTATTGCACTTGCAATAGTATGGCGACTTTTTTAACCCTGAAAAGCCCCTCGGCTTTTATGTAAAATATGTAAAAGCTCCCTTCTCTTATAAAATTGACACTGTTAAGGGTGAAAAAGACCACCATACTATTGCACTTGGTTCCACCTAATCCCAGCTACCATATGGCACATGGTTTGCCAAACACTCTGCATAATAATTAATTTAGTTTTATTGTTAAATCAATGAATTTGTATGGAAGAGTAGGACATCCTGGCACAAGTATATTTTAATACTTAAAGGGATGTCCAAACAACTGTTTAGCCTGTAACTCTGGCAAAATGGTATTTTAAAAGATTTACTTCAAACAAAAGTGTCTTAATTTGTCACGAAGATCATGCTGACAGCGTTCGTTTGTGGATATTGCCTTAATTCAAAGATTTCAGGGGTTGTATGTTGTATGCCTGTTATATGGTCCATATGGTCTATTCCATACGGTCTTCTCGCCTTTTGGCTTGAGGCCTTTCCGCTCGCTGTATTTGTGTCGCCTTTTCTTGCTTTTCTCACATAAATTTCCAGGCTTGCTCTGCATGCCTATTTAATTATAGTCTTTTATATAAAAAATCCCAATCATCGCTAAATTTTTAAAATTCTTTTGAATTTCGAAGCTCGCTCCGCTCGCTGTTTTATATCGTCTTTTCTTCCTTTTCTTTCACAAATTTTCCAATCGGTGCTAAGTTTTTTAAATTTACGAAGCTCGCTCCGCTCATCGTTTTTATATCGTCTTCCTTTACTCTCTACAAATTTTCCAATTGTCACTAAAAAACTTTGAAAATTTCGTAACTCGCTTCGCTCGCCTATTTTATTATGCGTCTTTCTTACCAAAATTTAAATCGTCGTTAAAAAGTCTTTCAAATTTTCGAGACTCGCTCCGCTCTCCATGTTTTTATTCATTTAGGGCAAAGAACTTATTTAGGGGCTCCGTCAAATATTTCGATGGTGTTCAGTCCCTGAAATATTTTGAGAACCGCTGCTTTAGTATATTTAAAACGCGCGGATTTTCAAACAGCCTTACCTATTTCATGTGCCAGCAATTTTTTATTCTATTTCTGGTGCCCCCCAACACGTGACGCCCTAAGCAATTCCTTAGTTTGCTTATAGGCTAATCCGGTACTGTATACAAAGTAACATAGCACAGTTAAAAGATAAATTCACCACATTTTTGCCTCGCACACAAGTGCTTCGACATTAATCCTCCTATTGTTAATGAGATCATGTATTATCTGCTTAACTTACTAATTCATAAAATTGCCTATGAACGCCGCGTAAAAGAATTAATCTCGCGTTCACACTTCTTAAATAATACAATAAATCCAAATATTACCTGGAAGAGATACTTTTAGCGATAAGGCCGCCAAAATTACCTCTCTTGTTATGCAAGTGTATTTGATCCTGGTGTAGGTACAATAAATAAACCAAGCATAGCTTATGTTATGGGTACTAGATGACCGATACACTTAATACAATACATTACATTGATAGATATTTTTATATAAATAGAAATTACCATGAACACCCGGAGCAAATATTTTCAGATCGTACAAACATTTGTCCCAAGCAGGGAATCGAAACCGCAACCTCCTTCGCCTTCGACCTTCGCCCGCCGCGCCGCCGCCGCCACGGTGGTCGTCAAATAAAGTTATTTATTAAATCTATCTAGAAACTAAACTTACGGTTCTGGTTTTAAATTTGGTTCTAACTGGGAACTCTGATGAGGGACCATCGCCCATCGCTGGTCTTTGACGTCCATCGCTTGGATAGACCTCCACACACTCAAATTCACAACCTTTCGTACCAGACAGTACTGCTGGACAACCGAGTTAGTAAAAAATCGGGGATCATTCATTATATTATCATATATTATTGTAAGGTGGGTGACTGAATAACTACAAGACCGTTCTGCGTCACGTATTCCTGTAGAATGGAAAAATATGAAAATTGTTACGTATCTTTTCTATATATAACCGGTAAAAGCAAAGAATAAATGAAATTAAATGGAAGGGAACAGTACTGTTTGCAAATTCATTTTAATAGCCTGAAATCTTACTGATATTTTAATGTACCTTACAGTTAAGTTAATTCGATCTTTTAGAAAAATCAGTAGGTTGCTCAAAGATGATATTATGACAGGGATAAGATACCGATTTTATCTGAGAAACATCGTGTGTACATTATATGTATGTGAAACAAAATGTTATTCATTTATTTCAGACTATAGAAAAGTTACATATCTTATTTATTTATCTTATTTCTACGGTCCATAGTATATATGCCTTAAAGCTAACATACATAACACATTGAAACTTTATTAATAACACGTTATTTGTGATTACGGCGACGGCAGCGTGTAAATGACGCAATCAGGGTCAGCTAACGACGACGGTGCACGGCGGTGTCCCCTTGCGGCCAGTGAACCTTCGAAACTTGACACCTTTCGGCCAAAACTCTGAAAGAAAGAAAGAAAGAAAATTATTTATTAGACACTACAGTACACTAATAATGAAATAAAATAAACTCTGCGTTTAAGTACGTCAAGAAATATTGAGTTGGAACTCTCGCCATATCATCTCTCAAGCAGTCGGGGAGCGCCCGCTCTCCGCGTCACCGCAAAGTATTGTCGGTGTTGTCAGCGCGCCGCGGCCAGCCACTCGTCCAATATCGCTGACTCGAACGATGACGCCGACATATTTTGCGCTCCTCGATGCAGGTTGACGTGCAAAGCTTCTGGTGACCTAGTTACCATGGCTGCACGCAATGGTTCTTCGCTCCCAGCTTGCACCTCCAACTTCATCTTTACTCCAACCAGACTAGCTTTGAGATTTGTGACATCCTTCAGCAGTCTGGCCACGTCGACGTTGTCGAAAGTCACGAGGGGCAGTTTATGCAGCTCCTTCGCTTCTTCCAGGCAAATCGTCCGGGTCCGTACACTTGAACAGCGTGATCACGTCCTGTATACTTTTCCCATTTATGTTTATGGAGTCTAGTGTACAACAACACTAGAATCTGTAAAATAATACCGCCGATTGGGCTGTGTCATCGGTGGGTTGGGTGTGTAGACATAATTGATGCAATGCAAACTTTGTTCCTCAGACTGGACTGTCCAGCCTACTGGGCGAGCCTAGTCCCCGAGTTGATGGGCGCACTGAAAGCGCCTCAGACTTTAGTCCAACACCGGTCGCTGCTCATCTTCCATCACGTCGTCAAGGCCCTCGCTTCCAAGCGGCTTATTGCTGACAGGAAGACTTTTCAGGTATATGTCTCCATTTTACAAACTTTTATTTAACTTCACATGTATGTATGAATGTTTTAGTCAAATCTTGGAAGCATCATTTGAACCACAACCACTCAACTTTTAACTTTGAAATTTGGCATACCTTTTCTCAGATTTGAACAATGCTATTTTTCAACAAACACGTCTAAGGCGCACAAGGAAAACTCTTTTATTTTTTGAAATTTTAAGTATTATATAACTTTTTTTGCAACACGTCCCGTTGCCAAATTTTATGATAAGTTTTTTGGGCTTTCTATACAACTTGATTGCTTTAAACTTTTGTAGGAAACATTTATTGGAAACACAGTACTTTCATAACTTATGTAAGAGAAAGAAAATAGAAATCTCATTTATTTGCGCGCCACGTTATTTCATCACAATTTTATGAGTAGGTACAAAAGTCAACGACAAAAAATATCGGTCATAACTACGAAGATCATCAACAGTCTCCCTGAAAGCAAGTGCATATAAACAAAAAAGATAGCTGATAATGTACATAACAGCAGCTTTTAACGTAGAACCGCGTAGAAGCTTGATAATGTCTTCTCAGTTCATTTAAAAGCGGCCCCCGGCATCCCGGCTTCGCACGGGTGGACGTACATTTTTAGGGTTTCGCGATCGGTTATGGTATAACGGTCAAAACCCTTATGGTCTCGCTTTGTCTGTCATCTTTTCCCCTTTTTATTACATCAGCAACTGCCGCAGCTATTAATTGAAATTTAAGAATTATAAATTGTGATGTCGAAATTTTAAAGGATACGTACAGGGTCATGTGGGGTATCAAATGAAAGTATCAGTTTGTACATTTCAAAATATTTTTTGAAATTTCTGTAGGTGTTTTCACACTTTCCGAAATATTTTGAAAAAAGTCGAAAAAACACCCATCCCCCCTATCGCTCCTATGCGGAGCGATCCATAAATGTAGTTTGATACCTATCTACTATTTTTAGTTTGGTTGGATCGAAACCCTCGGCGCGCGGGTTACACTCGCACTTGATGGCTCTTGTCTTAACATTTTGGGATAAACGTAGAGTTAATTTGGAGTGAATGTATCTTTATGCAGGCAGGACCCTCTCCTGCACTTCGGTGCTCCGCTGCGGCGTTTATTTTTAACTATTAGTATTTCGTTTAGATTGACATTTCTAAATTCGTAATATCTTTTGAATTAAATGTCCGATTTGATAATTCAAAAAGTAATTTACAGGTATTGAAACATTCTCGAATACGATATTATTTATTTGGATAAGAATTAATGCTAAGGAATGGATAACATGGTCTGATTTCGGTCGGCATTTCTATCAACTTTCAAAATGTAAAAAAGTGTTATAGTGACATAACTAGTTACACTATTTTATGGTATGTGCGAAGTTTTTTGTAGATATTGATATGCTCTTTAATATTGAAGAATTTTTTTTATTCTATCATCAATAGTTTCCGCAGCGCATGCGATGAAAGACATTTTATGGCTAATATTTTTACTCCTTGAGTTACATTATTGAAGTTTTAGTAGGGATCCCTAATTTTTTCTACTAATATATATAGCCTATGTTACTCAAGGATAATGTAGCATTCTAATGGTGATTTTTTTTAAACTGACCAGTAGTTTTTGAGTTTATTCGTTACAAACATACAAAAATCCAAAAATACTAATCTTTCCTCTTTTTAATATTATTGTAGATATAAGCTGAGTACCTAAATGACAAGCTCCGTCTTTCTGTGGTCTACACATTTACCAGGCACCTTTAGCAGAAATACACGTATTATCGAGACTGGCGATATAGAACTATAAAGTTTCGTTCAAGTGTGATTAATATTATCATAATAAAACTACCTATTCATGTACGCGTAAAAGCTTTATCTTCACAGTTTATCTTACCTTTTGTCAGGATCTGACAAGCTCGGTGTACTCGTTCATCCTACAACTGTGGCACGAGAACACCGAAGCGTTCCTACGTCAGATCCAGATGGGAGCCGCCACGGAACTGATAACGGAACCTCTGGAGAAGGCGCTGCTCTGTCTGCGGATACTGAGGAAGCTCACCGTATTTGGATTCAAGAAGGCCCAGGACAGTCAGGAGCTGAACGCGTTTTTGAACGTCGTGTTCGATCGGGCTAAGATGAGCGTGGAGTGCCGTGAGTTATTTTAAAAATTACTTTCTTCATCATTTGATGATCCGGATTTCACATAGTTAACGTCTGTGAAATTATTTCATGTAGATTTGTCCAGGACATTTAGAATAAATAGTAAATTTACGAGAAACTCAGAGTGTTGAAACACTCTGGGTTTCTCATCCCAGCAAAATACAGTAGAAATATAGAGAATAGAAATGTAAGAGTAAGAAATCTTTAATTGTAGCATTACAATTTAAACATAATATAGTAACTTAACTTATAATACGTATACAAACACCATAAGACTATGTTAAATTAAAGATGCTACAAAAAGACTTAAATGCTACAAAAAGGCGTCTGACTCAGCATTTGTTATGACAACTAGCCGGGGTGGTCGCAGTAGTCTCAACGCTGTTCTTCGAGAAAAAGTTCACATTGGTATCAATAAATAAATAATGCTGGAAAATCTACACAGCATCACCTAGCCCCAAGCTAAGCAGAGCTTGTGTAATGTGAATGTGTTATGAGGCAAAACCCCTATTTACCTTCGAAGTAAACATAATAGATGGCGTGGACTTTTAACAGAGAGGAGCTAGGTTGTAAGCAATGTGTGCATGTCCAAATAAGCACGGTCTCCAATTTAATTTTGGCGATGGCTCCACGTCAAAACATTCACTCTTCTCAGTTATTACGAACAATTTTTGACATTAAGAAAACACCTCATTCAACTTCAACTTCTTGTCTGATCGCTTCTGCATCTGTTTTGACAAAATTGTGCTACACCTCATTCAGATAACCCCAAAACTCAATTCATTTGACACCACTAAACATTATGTCATTCGTTTTATTTCAATGAAAGAGCCGGCAACATCTTTAGTCCTGTCAACATTGATATAAGTAAAATTCTGTAGTTATGGTACGTTCTCCCAGCGCTATCTCAACAAATGGCCTGTGTTGTGTTACAACTAAACTCAAAGACACGCTTTTTCCAATCTATTGCAATATACCTACTACCTAATGACAACAATGATGAAAAGATCGTATCTAGACCGAAGAGCGATAGAGACAACAATAGACGCGAAACACGTACGCCGGCAGCGCCGGTCCGACTGTGACTGAGGTGGGTGGACCTAATTGGACTCAATTTGAGCGTTCCACTTTCGAGAAGCTAGTGCCCGATCTCCCGAATTTTACTCACATCCATGCCTGTCAAATTAGTTTTATTTAGGTGACACCATTATTTACCAGTCAACTTATTACAGGAAAGCTGCTAAAAGGCCGCGGTATATACCCCCTAGAACTGTGCGAAAAGTTCATAATCCACCTGACGAAGGTGGCTTTAGGCGTGCTAAGTCTACATCCGTTCTGCTTCGTGCCACAAGTGAAGCCCGCGCTGCAGTTCTGTCTGTATTACTGCTTCACTCCGCAAGGGATGGCGCTGGCGTACGAGCGGTTTACGATACAATGCCTTAATATCATCAAGGTAAGACTCATTCTTCGCAATTTACACAACCTCTACTTTTAGGTGTATTCCTGCAGCAGTAGGCGTAAGGGCCAACGCGTGCCTGCCAAGCGGCCGCACTCGTGTTTTTTGTAGTTATTTAAACATAGTGGTTAAGGAAATCAAGTCGAACTCTGCGAATTTGTTTAGAAAATTTTTGTGTCTTTAGTTGAGTACAAAAAAAAGTGAAATATTAGTAGTTCACCAGTCATAATATTGAAAAAACATTAGAAAAAAAGGTTGGGTTGGATAACTTTGTGATTTTTTTCTATCGAATGAAGTTCATTGGATCTTGAATGCGACTTTGACTAGACTAGATCCTTAAGTGATGTACAGGGTGGTTTTTTGAGAAGGGCGGTGATGGCCAAATCGGAAACCATGCGAGTTAAAGAAAAGTCTTGAAAGGAGTCATGCCCTCGATGTATAAGAAAACAATAACTACACATTTAGTTTTAATCTTTTACTTTTGATGGAAATCGACCCGAATGGTTTATCAAAAAAAAGACACCCTGTATTGTTGAACCGATCCATGGGAATCCTCGAGACTCCTCGGGCTCGGGCAAGTAGTCCGAATGGGGAAGGATCGGGCAGCCAGCAGAGCGGACATGGGTCGCCCAAGTGGCCGAGGGCCTATTGGTCGTCCGAGGTACCGCTGGAGCGACGAAGTTGAGAAGGATCTGCTTGAACTTCGTGCCGTCAACTGAACTGAAACGGCTGGGGACCGGGACAACTGGCGATCTCTAGTGTCGGAGGCCAAGATCCACTTTGGGCCACTGAGCCACGCCAGAAAGTAAGTTAAGTGTATTATTGAACCAACGGATTTTGTTGCTGATAAGGATCGATCGCTGTGTGGTGCCGGCTTAGAATTTGCACCACCCCAACTCTTCCCGCGGGTGTCGTAAGAGGCGACTAAGGGATACACAGCGGAGGCGGGCAGCAGCGTCCCCTGCAAAACAATTCTACCACCGAACTGCGATCCCCAACCCGCATGCCCAGCGTGGGGATTATGGGTATTACCCCCCATGTGATAAAAGTCATTAAGGCGCTTATCAGGGGGAGGCCTGCGTCCAGTAGTGGACAAATACAGGCTGTTGAGGTTGTTGAGGAAGGATCGATCTTTGCAAAGAAATGTATTAATAAAAATGAAAGGATTTTTTTTTGATAAATCATTCGGGTCGATTTCCATCAAAAGTAAAAGGTTTATAAAAATAAATTTATGCAGTTATTGTTTTCTTATAAATGGAGGGCATGACTCCTTTCACGACTTTTCTCTAACTTTCGTGGTATCGGACTTGGCCATCACCGCCCTTCTCAAAAAACCACCTTGTGTATATTTTTTCAGAATTTTCAAGTCTCAGATGATTTTAAAAATCACAAAAGTGCGGCCTCTGCTGGACTACCAAGCCTTAAAGACATTCTCAAAAGAGACACCGTCTTAACTGAGAATAGTTATTTAGCTTATTCTTAACAATTTAACTCTTCCCACTGTTGTCGTAAGAGGCGATTATGGGATTACCACCAGGGGGGCGGGCAACAGCGCCCCCTGCAAAAAAGACCCACCACTGAACTGCGATCGCCAACTCGCTGTAACGGACCCGGCCTGAGTGCCTGTATGAACTCCAGATTATATTACGCGCTTATGGCATCTCCAGCTTACCTATTTGTTTTAGCTTATTACTCAGTGACCTTATCGAATGATACAGTTCATGGATCGATACCGTATAGAGCAGTTTGTTTTATTTAAGGTGTTAGGCTCAGTTCTTACCCATGTAAAAGGAGTGCCCCAGTCAGTTTAGCTGAGCCTCAGGTAGATTACTGGCCTGTGGTCTGGTTATAAGACCTTTTGATTTGTTCACAATCGTTCGAATGCCTGTGTCTCTCAGTTTATGGGCTTTACCGAGGGCAGTGTTACATCGATATGATGTGTGTGTATTTATATTTTTGATTATCAGGTGGCCACCTGCACTGCTACATAATGCACCGCTACGTGGGCTACATATGTGTTACATTCTATAAGAAATCGAACAAATCAATTTAGATAATGCTCATAATTGAATATTCAATAATATTTTAAAGTAAAGTATCAATCCATCTCTGTAACTTAGAACTCTGAATGGCTTTAATCGGCTGTGAGAAAGGCTTATTCTTTCTTTATAGTGATCTGTTCTTTGAGTAAGACTTTTAGATAACCTAGACTTTAATCGAATAGCATATGCTTCACGAAATCTCTAACTTGAAGGGCAAATTAATATAAAAATGTAAACAAACTGATCGACAGGAATTTAGTATTGTTTAATACATATAACACACACACAAATACGGCCTCACTGTTGAGCAGGGTCCGCCGGTCCACTAACAGCATCCTGACGATGATAGCGGACAAGCTAGATGGGCCGCTATACAAACACAGCATTGCTGTGTTTGTAAAATGACATTCACTCTCCTAAGATAAACTAACATAATTTTTAAGACATTTGTTACTAACTAATATATGGATTTAATTATTATCTGAAATAAATGACTATTATTATTATTATTATTATTATTAAATACATTAAAATACAGTAAACAGGAAGTAAAATAGTCAGAACTTAATTCCTAGGATGCACATAGAAATATTACAGTGAAAAGATCAAACATTTATAAGTTTTGATTGGTTTTGCCACCCATGTGCTGTAACGGAGAGCTTTGTTATGTGTCTGTGTAAGCTCTATACCAAAGCTATCAGTTAATAAGCTCCCATCTATAAAATCGCCTCCAGGGCTGTCGGGGCAGAAGGCTTCCGCCATCCCTGTACTCAAAACCAAAAGAGGAATTTATGCAAAAGGCGAGACACAGTCGCTCTATTAACTCAGTAGAGTTTTACGGGGAAATGGCCTCAAAAATGGGCGGGATTTTCCTGAGGAAAACACAATAATTAACAGAAAATAATTTGCATTTGTTTAGCAACAGTGGGGTCTGGTTTTGTAGATTACATGAGCCTCTCAGACTCGCAGTATGCTATATATTCAAGAATTACCAATATCAATCGTATAGGTACAACAATTATACAATAAACTTAGCTTTTGTACTCGAATCAGGAACACACGTTCACCACAGATTCTAACTCTAATACTAACACCACTCTCTTAAACGACTGATACAATCTTAAGGCAACACTGACGTTAGATCTCTAGATAGGATTTCAATCACACTATTCCGAAAGCTATCACTGAAGCTTAACGACCTCAGAACCGCGCTGGGATATCAAGACCTCTATCTCGCTAAGGTACCGTCCGTCGTTACTCCACTGCCCCGAGCTCCGTCCTCTCCGGGGTATTTACGCAGATCCCCACGCGTCCCACCCTGCGCGAGCGCCACCCCCGCTACCTTTGTTTCGGCGCGGGCGCATCTTGGCATTTCCAAGAAAGACGCTATTGTGCCGCGTCTCCATTGGCCTATCATCAGCCTCCGGGACCTTAGAAGGCGTATTTGTTACCTCCTCTTTTGAACGGTTCAGCGTTCTGCCACGAGATGTCGTTACACGTCGCAAAGTCCGTATCACTTAAAATAATGAAAATAAAAGAGACGTTAATTTTAGTTTATCGCATAACACAGAGTCGAATCTATAACCTTGAATAGTATACATTTGTATTTTACCAATAGTATGGCATAATGATTATTTACACTATAAAATAGAAGTCTTAGTCTATTCATATTTATTTATTTTCAACGTGGCGCCTTCGTGGAAAATAAATAACATTTCATGCGTTTATAAGCCTTATATTATATCATTCCACTAAAGTTATCATTCATTAAAACTAACTTAGCATAAAACAATAATCCAACTTTCACATTAGAGCGTTGTTGTTTTTTATTGAAACCCAAACACGTGTTGAACCAATGCGCAGAACCTCGCAGACGCAAACAATGCTTGGTGTATCCGTTTGATATTTTATGGCCCACAAAAAGAAAGATCCTTTTCACTAGCCAATATTCTATGGACCTATTTTATGGGTTCCAGCTGCACTGCTCTGTATGAGTCTTTTGTCTTAACATAAGGCCTGTAGAATTGATGCGTATTGCCCAAATGTAAGTTCCTCTAAAATGCTTTGTTCCTAATAGCTTTTTGCATTCATTATTGACGTAGGAGAAATTATTTGTTACCAACTTCCTAACGTTCGGGGTTTCTGGATAAGATAAACAAAAAAAAAATAAGGGTCGCATTGTTACCTACTGTGCCGATAGCATGTACCATCACATCGCCCGCTAACGTGGCGATTATGTCAAACCGCCCTGAACATAATTCGACCTTCGGGGAGAAGTCTATGCTCAGCTGTGGACATGTTTCGGCTGAGATTTAGTCTCATTTTGAATAATAGACAACTACAGGCGTGTTACGATACAAAGCTATCTTTAATTATTTGTTTCTTCTTCTTCAGGGTATATTGCAGTGTGTGGAATATAAGCTGCCTAAAAACGACCAAGTTCAAATTGCGCGTGAGTATTAAATCGGTTCGTTATTTTTGCATCAATAAAATCTCAAAACCTGATGATTATGGCTATCCTGGCATCATGTCAGAGACAACTACCGTCGTAGTAGGAAGCACAGACTCTGATGTACCACATTGCCGAACGGTCGCTCACGCTCAATCTCCTACACCACGTACCCTCTCGTCTCTCAATGCCCTCATGGACGCTAACCCTGACTGCGATGTGTTTGCGGATGCTTGGATGAGTCTGTCCAAGGAGTGCCTGACTCTGTCAGAGTTAAATTTTCATTCATTTCATTTATTTATTCTCGAAACAATAATTACATTGTGTCGGAAATTTTTCTTAATATTAGGTACACATTTTTATTATATTTTATACCTGATTCAATCAGGCATTAAATGCCTGATTGAAATGCTTAAATATTAATTTTTATTGATAGTACTGACTAATTGTATTTTTATTTGGAATTGAATTGAATTTTATTTAAACTGTAATTTATATAAATAGCTAGTATATGTATAATATATATTCTAATTTTATTATAATGTAACATAAGACAAGTGACTAGTGTAATTGGAATTTATGTAATAGTTCAATAAATAAATGTCATTGGTAGTTCTTGGGCCTCGGCCGCCCTGCATGGATAGTAGATGTTGCTTCGATCTTAGTCTGACAGCTTACTGAAATCAAGCGTCTAGGTTAACCAGTCGCCTGGATCTGGCGAGGCGATATTTGTTATCCGATTTTAAACTCCAAAGCCACGCACATAATATGCAACGTCACCACCTGCCATCCTGCCAATGCGGCCTCGGCCTTGCACTTCTCTTGACTTCTGTGTATACCATCTCTTAAAATTAATGTAAGAAAAGCACGCACATACTGTTTGATAGCCCACTAATTGTTGGCATTATATTTCCAGTGACAATAACAGCATACGAAGCGAAAATGCAAGTGATGACGCCTGAAACATTGACCCTAATGCTGGACATGCTAGTAACGCACTACTTCCGTCTAAGCGCGGATGATCTATCTCTTTGGGACGCGGAGCCTGAAACATTCGCTACGGACGAGGCTGGCGAGTCCTGGAAATATAGCTTGAGGGTAAGTAAAGTATGTATAAGTGACAAGTGATGACGCTTGTTACATTGATCCTAATGTGATCATGACGCTACAATTTAATTTATATCTACCTTAAAATTTTAGAAAAGCAAATTTCTTTGTCCACTCAAAAATCAACGACGGACAGAAGCGATATGATCTTGCGCACTGAATTGATTCGATCAGTTACAGATTTCGATTCCAAAAATATTTCAAAAATGGTTGCACTTATTATTTTTATACTACTTTGAGAAAGCTACAGCTTATAACCAATAGTAAGCCCATACAGCTCTACCATACACTTCCCTGTTTATTAACACTATCATGGCTCAAGACGCACGTATATAGTCTATCTGCAGCGCCTAGTACGGCAGCCCGCCCCCCCTCCGGGTCGCACCGCCCCGCCCCGAGGCTGGGC
Organism: Eupithecia subumbrata; assembly: GCA_949316285.1. NCBI lineage: Eukaryota > Metazoa > Arthropoda > Insecta > Lepidoptera > Geometridae > Eupithecia > Eupithecia subumbrata. Next base: position 901,771 of record OX438643.1, read on the forward strand.
AGTGAATGCGTTAGACGGATACCTACGAGGGGTATTCAATGTAATCTCGGTAAAAGCATGAAAAAAATTGCTATTAACCAATTCTTTTTTATTTTTCAATGTAATCACCCTTAACCTCAATACACTTGTTACATCTCGAAATTAACTTTCCTCTGTAGCGGTGGAAATCGGCCCGCCCAAGCGAGGGTCGTCTTCGATGCTCTCTACCCCTTTTGAATTCACTTGACCACTTTTGAACTGTTGAAAACGAAGGCTCCGTAAACAGTCACCATCACATCGTGATTTTTTTTTTTACTTTTTCCTTGCTTTGTAAGGAATTTAAACACAGCGCGGTGCTCGATTTTCTTCAACATTGTCGCGTTAGACATTCTGTTTTTGGATGAGGATAACTAGCGAACTAATGATCATAATCTTGTGTTTCTACCCTCATATAAAGTCTTAATTTTATGCGAAAGTAAAATTACCCACATTTAAAGTAATTAACCTTTGGCAAATGTAACAGTATGTTACCCAATCCATTATCTGAAGAAGCTCGCACAATTTACAACCTTGCTTTGAGTTATTTTTGTAGAGATCAGTTTTAGTTTTCATTTGTAAAAGATTGTAAATTATGTATAAATTAGGCGATGTGGACTCGCTCAGCGACAATGCCTTTTATACTACACCTGTTCGGAAAGTTCCCTATTCCTTTTCCATTAATAGAATAGAAAGTATGTCTTTGCAGGCCTATAGGAAACCGGGAGGAAAAACTGTATGGAATTTCATTTCTCACGTGTTTTAGCGGGAGGAAAAAGTGTATGGAAATCCATTTCTAACGTGTTATTTTTTTTTAATTTCCTTAAAGTTCGGCCGGTAGCTATGGTTATTTTCGTTCGGTCAAACGACAAAAAGTTTTTACTCCAAGTCCATTAGGCCTCCTCCGATTTCCGAACAATATTTTGAAAAAAGAACCCAAAGGCTGGCGCGATCTATGAGGTTTTACCAACATCATTGGGCGCGGTAAGTTCTTCTAAATTTCAATTAATAATTAATTCTGCTTTTTATTTTCCTCGAAGGTGTAGTATAAAGCACTATTTATCACTCGGCAGACAGTGCGATTCCTACCTCGTGTGTTTTAAGGCCAAAACGACACACTCGGTAGGAATTGATCACTTTCTCGCCTTGGTGTAAAATGCACTATTGTGCGGTGAGAAACAAAATAAGTAATTATCCTCGATACTGAGAATACATTGAATGCCCCTCGTAAGTGTTAAGTTTTATGTATCAGTTCAGTATTTTGCAAGTTGCCAGCTAAGTCTAATATTACATGTGTACTTTTGCAGCCCTGCACCGAAGCATTATTCAGCGAGCTGTTCCCATTCCGTGACGTAGTAAGGCCAGAACTGGTTAGACTATTGAACACCATACAAAACCAAACGGATCCCAATGACCTTCCTGCGATTCTACACAAGGACGCAATTTATAACGTCGTCGGATTGGCAGCTTTCGATCTGTACGATGATGTGAGTAAATTAAATACCTACTGCATTGTTATAAGGTTTACTGTTGAATGTTAAAGAAAGATGTTAATTTTCGGAAGGTGCCCAAGTAACTTGTTACAACGTGGGAGACATGATTTACTGCTGAGGCACTAATGTAGAGGCTTCATTAGGGTTAAGCTCTGCGCACATCAATCCAATAACGCTATCGCACAACACAAAAATGCATGCAGCAATGTGCATTCATATAGGGTAAAACTATCTATAGTACAACTATCTATAGTCGTTATCTTTATATACATTTTACAGTGACAAAATGGTTTAGAAATAATAAATAATGCTGGAAAAATACACACAATATCATCTAGCCCCAAGCTAAGCAGGCGCTACATCGGTCGTCATCTTCCGGCTTCCCACAAGCTAAATGAGTAGCCCGCGAGCTGTCTGTCATCTGATGCCATCAATATTAAATGAATCTAAATGTTACGAACGAGTAAACCCCATATTTGAATACACATTTTTGTGTTGTGCGGTGGCGGTACGGCCCTAATTTGCGACAACCTTTAGCATGAACAACCTAAACAGCAAATTAGTTCTTTCAACCACAACATTTTGAGCACTGATGAAATTTTCTGTACGCTAGCTTGTCTAAGCTACATTTTCTTTTAAAACAGAGTCACTATAGCTAATACGTTTAATTTTTATTTTAGGTGGATTTCGACGAATGGTTTACGAAAATTCTCAGCCAAGAATTGAAAATAAAAGATAATAATTATAGGATAATACGAAGGCGTGTCTGTCAGCTTATCGGTAAGTTGCATGTTGTTTATCTACTCTAATGTTTAAAGTTGCCAGTTCCAAACATTTTGATGGTTAAATATGCCTTCTCCGTAGTGAGACCGCGCCGTGTTGTTGCCAAGTGAAATGAGATAGCTCGCTCATTTGGAATGCCAGTGTATTGTGTGTTTTTATGGCGTTTTTTTTCCCAAAAATTCGTGAATAGGACTGCACAATAAATGGTAATATTATCAGTTAGGTTTATCAGCAAAATAGTACATTTTACACCTAGGCGAGAAAGTGGTCGATTCCTACCGAGTGTGTCGTTTTGGGCCCGAGGCGCAGCCGAGGGCCTTAAAACACACGAGGTAGGAATCGCACTTTCTGCCGAGTGATAAATAGTGCTTTATACTACACCTTCAAGGAAAATAAAAAGCAGAATTAATTATTAATAGAAATTTAGAAGAACTTACCGCGCCCAATGATGTTGGTAAAACCTCATTGACAGCACCAGCCTTTGGGTTCTTTTTTCAAAATATTGTTCGGAAATCGGAGCCGGCCTAATGGACTTGGAGTAAAAACTTTTTGTCGTTTGACCGAACGAAAATAACCATAGCTACCGGCCGATCTTTTAGGAAATTAAAAAAAAATAACACGTTAGAAATGGATTTCCATACAGTTTTTCCTCCCGCTAAAACACGTGAGAAATGAAATTCCATAGAGTTTTTCCTCCCGGTTTCCTATAGGCCTGCAAAGACATACTTTCTATTCTATTAATAGAAAAAGAATAGGCAACTTTCCGAGCAGGTGTAGTATAAACACTATTTTTAACTGCTCATAGTGTGCGTGCGTCGGCATTTTGTTAACGCACGCATTCAAAGACAATGCCACAGTTTTTGGTGTCAGGGCGTATATAACGATTGCAATGTTTGACCGCTTCATATTTTTTTAAAAGCTTGCTCACAATTGTACAAACACTTAATGAATGAGGACCATAAAGCTGGTTAGTCGAGAAGTTAGTAAAAAGAACACTTTTTAAAATGGTCAAGAAGGGGGGGAATAATGTTCAAACTTGGGCTACCTCACCGAGTGGGGTATGAAATGAAAGGTCCGATACCTTTCATTTGCATGTTGCAAAACAGTTTTTGAAATTTCTGTAGAGTAAACACTATTTGAAATATTTTGAATAAAGTCAATAAATTGACTATACCTCCAAATTAATTTTGCCGAGCGATCCATCTAAAATGTAGTTTGGTAAGTACCTACTATTTTTAGGTTGGTATTCATCAAATAGCGATGTCTCTAACCGGTACCTTTAGTACATGTACCTATGTATAATCGACAAACTTATCCTAAATTGTATCTTCTCTTCCTAATAAATTGAAAAGACGGAGTACCTACGAAAAGTTTTACTAACTTTTCGTGATCTAATCTCTACTGATTCATCTGCCGATCACCAACATTAGCATTATGTATTTTACCCACCGCTGGGTATAAAGCTCCCGTTTGTGCAATCCGTCACGGTCCTGCGCAAACCGCATCCATTGACGCGTTCCGCGCAAACTTAGTATAAACTGCAGGATGTTTTCCTCGGTGTATACAGCCGTGTCCCCGAGTCTGCAATCCGTAAAAGGGGCAAAACAAATAAATAAATAAATAAATAAAATAAATAATGCTGGACAAATGATCGACAATAATAATTCAAAAAGTAGCCGCTCCCCTTTGAATGTTAATATGGGGCCTATAATCCTGCAGACTTTGGAACCAGAAGATCCTGTATAAAAATGAACAGTGTTACTAGTTTTTATTTATATATTCATCTATCATTGCAGGTCAATGGTGTGGCGTCCGAGCTTCCCAGTCCATCCGCCCAGCAATCTACGCAGCGCTGCTCGAACCACTCACGAGCCCGAGTGAAGACGCAGCCGTGAAGCTGGCGGCCGCCGAAGCGTTGCGAAGCACGCTAGATGACTTCTACTTCGACGTGGAACAGTTTGCTCCGTTCGCGCCGCACGCTATCGGAGCTTTGTACGAGTTGTTGGTGAGTAGAAGCTTCTGGAAGGTCGTAGAACCTTTTTCTAGAATTACAGAAAGATTGGTGCAGCCGTTCTAATTTTATATATATACAGGGTGTAACAAAAATTAAGGACCAAACTTTCAGGCGCGGTGTCCATTCAAACACTGAATTCAGGCAAAATATTAAAAAAAAATCCCACTCTTTAGTTTTTGAAATATTAAATAAATACGCAATTTTCACTACATTAGGCAAACGACTGATACACGTGTTTATTTGGCATTAAAAATAAGATTAAAATGTCAACGTACCTTGTGTACACCTCTTTAGCAGATAAACATCTTTTTACGGGGGGTGACAGGGCACGCGATAATAGACACGTGCATTAGAGTCTATTGCCTAATGTGGTTAAAACTTCGTACCTCTTTATTTAATTTTTCTAAAACTAAAGGGCGGATTTTTTAAATATTTTTCCTGAACTCAGTGTTCGAATCTACACCCCGCCTGAAAGTTTGGTCCTTCATTTTTGGTAAAATTTGGTGGGGTAGCGTCGTACCTTGTCAATTTCATGTGTTTAGTTATTTTTGGACAAACGCGATGCCGAATGGCCAATAAAAAAATATTTTTTCCAGGTTGAATCCGAAGAATGTGACACAAAAATGCACGTCCTCCACGTCATATCCTACGTAATGGAGCGAGTGGGCGCTCGCGTGGCCCGGGGCGGCGGCACGGCACAACTCTTCTCGTACCTCCCGCAACTGTGGCACCACGCGGCCACCCACAACATGCTGCGCGCGTCCGCCCTTAGCGCGCTCGTGCATCTGCTCAAGGTAAACTGAACCCTATACCTATTGTTATAAGGTAAAGCATATTGCCCACTATCGCTTAATAAACTTCACGCGTTAATCCCGCAAGGTTCCGGGATTAAACGCAGGTAGCGCTCACAGCTCAACAGCTGCTCGGTAACAGAATAAACGTTAGAGGCAAGACTGTGCTGCAGACTGTTGCAAACTGCATATCTAGAGATAGCTTAACAGATCTAAATTAAAACCAATCGAAAACTAAGCTGGATTTAAAAGCGTCAATTAAAATTGAACCTTATTTCCACAGGCATTGGGTGAATGCGCGTCCAGCTTCCGCCCGTGGGTGCTGTCCGTAGTGAACGAATCCACGAAGCTATCGGAGCCGGCCCACGTGTACCTTCTAGAAGACGCGTTGGAACTCTGGCTGGCAGTGTTAGAGTGTACCAATGTGGTGGACCCTGAGACTTTGCAGTTGGCTGAGAATTTGTATCCGATATTAGGTAAGCAATGGCATCGATTGCGTTGGTACAAAGACTTAACTTGACGACACTAGAAATGCAGTAGTCTTTTTCACTAAACTCAAAATAAAAATACGGCATCATTTTTTGGACCTGCTGTCAAATTAATTTTATTTTTGTTTTTGTACCAACAGAAACGACACTTATATATATTGAGGCAAGGCCTTTAGGTACCTAAGAAAAGTACTATCAAACGTTTTTCGTTACAAATAGAGTTTCGAGTGTTGCAAATTCATGGGTTTTGTTAACATGATATGAATAGAAATGACATAATCATTTCTGCGGTGATAACAATATGAACTTTTATTTGATTGAAGTAATAAATTTAGAGAGACTTTTTCAGACGCCGCCGTGAATAACAGCTTTGTTGACCCTCCCATTTCGTTCCAGAACAATCGTCCGAACATCTAAGAATAGTAGTATACATAATGCAAGCCTACACTTTGCTGTGCCCCGAAGAGTTTCTCCTCGGCGCCGGCGGCAAGTGCATGGCGCTACTCGACGACATGCTAAGCGATATGAGAACCGACGGTATTATAACGGTGCTGAAAATGGCGGAGATTTGTATATCTGTCAGCTTTCCGGAGAGAAACGCCTTCTTGGGAGTGCAAGTTATTTGGCCGACGATTCAGAGGATTATACAGTGAGTATTTGTAGGTTGATTCATCATCATCATCATCATCAGCCTATATTAGTCCACTGCTGGACATAGGCCTCCCCTAATGAGCGCCATAGCGCCCTGTCTTCAGCTTGCCGCATCCAGCATCTGCCTGCAGTCTTTCGCAGATCGTCATCCCACCTTACCGAAGGGCGTCCTACACTACGTTTGCTGAGTCGTGGTCTCCACTCAAGAACACGTTTACCTCAGTGGTTGTCGGTTCTTCTCGAGATATGGCCGGTCCACTGCCACTTCAGCTTGCTAATTCTTTGAGCTATGACGATAACTTTGGTTCTCTGTCGGATGTATTCGTTACGAATTCTATCCTTATAGTCAAAACCAAACCTTAATTTATAAGGTTGATAAAGTTTGTCGGGGACCCGAAAGACTTAAAATGATGTTAAGGCAAACAAAGGAGGCCAGCTTTACCCAGCAGTTAGTGAGCCCGATTTAAAAAGATGACGATGACAAGGCAAGCAGACACACAATAACAATGAATCGTAAACCAAAACGCGTAATTATTATATATACTCGGTCTGTTATTTTCTTTGATTGAATGAAAGAATGAATTATTTAGGCACGTAATCTGTCAGCTCGATGAATATCGAAGTTCTCGTTAGTCCCGATACTTTTCAGACATATCTGCGCATTCTAGACAGATTCGCATCACTTTTAAAAAGAAACAAGGGCCTATGGAATGTTACATTCTTTCATTCACTCAAACATAATAAGCGCGTAGAAGGAGTACGTTCAGCTAATCTTAGAGACATTGGAGAGTTGGAAATTGAAGTAGATCCATACCCTAAATTTAAACAATGGCTATTTATTATTAGAAATAATAAGATAAGATAATATCAGAATATTTACTTCTAGTGCAATCTTGGAAACGGACGACCTTCCAATGGTTCTATCAGTCCAACTCTGCCTCATATCCCGAGTGATACTTCTATCAACGGACCTCTTCTACAAAGCCATACAAGAAGCCTCTAATGGAATTACGGAGTACGAGTCCGACCCGGCCAAAGTACTCAGTAGGTTTCTCCACGTGTGGACGGATAGGATGAATCTTGTGACTCAAGTGGAGAGGTGGAAGGTTGTTGGTGAGTGTTACCATACTTTTATTGCTTCATGGTTCAATATTAGCTTCTGCCCGCGGCTTCGTTCGTATTTTTGGGATAAAAAGTAGCATATTATGATATTCCAGATCCATAACTTCATGTGTGAAAAATTTGAGCCCGATTCGTTCGTTAATTTAGGCGCTGTCTTCTGACAAAAACAACTTTACAAAGGTTTGTCTGTATAATTTTCGAATAGTAAGTTTAGGGGTATCCTGATAATACTGATCTTGTAACCTCAATAGGCTCCATAGGCAACAAAAGCAACCTTGAGCTTGGAAATATAGGGTTCAACCGAACGTGTTATCTGGGGTTCCACAAGGCTCAGTTCTTCGTCACTTTTATTTATCGTATACACAAATGACCTTACGAAAACTGAAGCTCGCTTAGACCGGTTCTATTAAAATAAATGCAAATGATGATGGTAATTTGTAAACAGGTATTTATTGTACGAAACAAATAATTACTTTTGTAAAGGTCTGGGTCTAGCTGCGTTACTGACGACGCAAAACGCGACGGTTCTTCAGAAGTTCCCGGCTATACTGCTCAATATTACTGAAGTTCTCAACGATGTCATGAAGCAAGATGACAGTGGAAACTATGTTGAGTGAGTAATACTTTTAAAACCTTGCCCGTTTGTATCCAAAGAGTGTGGTTACGAATAAATATGCTGATCGTTTGAAGTTGGTATATTGATGATGTATATTCTTCAAGTTCTCTTCTTTTCTTAGTTCATCTTAAGGTTATCTGCAAAAGGTTGCCCTTCATCCGCGATTTTTAAATAATAATATGTCATTTCTTTTTAATATAATTATTATTTGTCTTTTTAACCCCCGACTAAAAACAGGGGTGTTACAAATTTGACGTGTGTGTGGCATTGAAGTCTCCCAACGGAACCGATTGAATGAATTTAGTTTTTTTGATTGAACTTTTCTACTTGATCGAGGGTGTTCCTAGCTATGTTTTAAAGGTGTTTTATTTCTCAGCGGCCTAGTAGCGCCCCCCGGCTCGCGGCCCGCATCCCCCCTAGAGGGGCGGGGCGCGGCGGCGCGCTGGGGCGAGGGCGCCGGCACCGTGGACACGCCGCACGAGCTGAGGCGCAGGGCTCTCGCGCACTCGCACCCCGCGCACGCTATCGACTTGAGGCAGGTCACACATATACAGGTACCTATCTAAACTAGTTTTATACCTGCCCTAAGGCTGCCTGGATTTGTCGTTCTGGCTTAGAATTTATATGTACACCGGGCGGCAGGCAGCGCCTCCTACAGATTGTCTATTCTATATCTGGAAACGCAATACTATTTCATTACAGCAATATTTAAGCTAGTTTAAAACATAATGTATTCCATCTTCTGTCTGATTGATGCCCCAGGAGGGAGTCATGCCCCATTGCAAAAATATCCAATTTTAGAGAATCGCAATCAAGGTTTGTAGCATAAAAAATAAAATAAATTTGAATAGTAATTGCAAATCTTTATTATCAAAGAAATTACAATCACAACCGAACGCCAACCCGCATGCCAAGCGTGGCGATTATGGCAAAACTATCAAACAATAAAACGTCTGGTGCGTGCTAGAGAGCAGCACACAGGGCGCCGCTCTGCGTTGACGGTCTGCACCGGCACTAAATGTCAAAACACGATGTGTGAGACAGTGCGGCTCGCCTTACTCAACCGCCCTATAACAGCGGAAATCAAAATATGCCTGAAAACACAATACTATTTCGTGCAGACATCTAATAATCAAATTGTCTCACATTACTAGGGCTGCCATCCGTCCGGGTTTCCCCGGATTTGTCCTAGTTTAGAGGGCGTCCGGGGAGCGTCCGGGCGGGGTTTCATTTGTAGTCCGGGTTTAAAAATTTCAAGTCTTGGACCGTCGCCAGGTGACGCGACGGCAGCGCGAAACACGCACTGTCTCAGTACTTTTAAGATTTTTTAAGATTTAATTTAAGTGTCTCAAAAAAAGGTGGAATCCTAGTCTTATAGCACAAATAAAGGCAAAAATCCGTCTTGTCCTGGTTGCCAAATTTTAGAGATGGCAGCCCTACACATTACTCAAACTCTTGTTATCTTTTTCCAGCTGGAAACACTAAAGAGTCAAATCGGCCAGGATACCTTCGATCGCCTCATCCAATCTACGGAGTCGGAAGTATTAAAAGCGTTAAGGGAATACATACCTATTTAACACCACTTCTCTGTCTTGCTTGCGAAAATATGCATTGACATTTATTGAGATCTATAAGTCGTATAGGTCTTTTAAGGTCAGAATAGTTTCCATTCATTTGACCAGTCAACAAGTTAACCACGGTCTTTTCCTAGTACCACTATCACATTTGTGAACCAAAAAGCGTTGCTTTAATCGATTGGGCGTTTTGGCGGAAACAAAAATGTATGAAACCGTGCCGTTGCCGGCGCCGATAAGTGGAGAAGTACCGTATAGTTTCATACATTTTTGCTTCTCCGGTTGTCGGTGCCGTCAGTGGAAAAACGACGATAGTCGCTGTAAATCTCCACTAACGTGTAGCGGTAGAGTAACCAATAGCAGCTGAGATTTGAATATGTTGGTGAATCAGCACTGCACTGGTAGCATGAAGCATGAACAGCCAAGACAGTGATTGATCTGGGCTCGAATAGATAGGCTTCAATAATTAACATCCCATGGAACATCAAGCCAAAATAATTTGCAGTGTTTTATGATATTTTTATGAGCAAGTGTAGCTTTTGCTACCATATCCCATCGCGTCAGAACATCGAAAGATGTTATTTTGTACATTTTGTATCTTGTTTTATTATAAATTTCTTGTATACATTTTCATATGAATTCGAAATGTAAGTAGGTTTAAGTTGGACTTAAAATTATGAATTTATCACCATCTGCTTGATCAACTCATGATTATAAAAGTTATAAGAACTTAGTTAAGGACATAATTGATGTATTCATATTATTTCAAGTTACTTGTTAAAATCATTAGTATCAGTTAATGGCCAAATTAATTATTCTAATAATCGCCTAAAAGTCTTATAAGTAAGAGACTTAATACAAAGTTGTGGAAAGTTTAGCCTTATTGATAAAAAATGGGTTTTATGTGATATATTGCAATTTCCTAATACTTAGGTTAAGTAAATAAGTCCCTTATTCCATAGCAGCGTTTACAACGATAACAGCGTGTCCTAATTGGCACTTCTCAATAACGTTATTATAGAATTTATTAAAAGTTAATATACATTAACTCTTAATAAATTTATTTACATATATTTAAAGCACTAAACACCTGATTAAACACATCTCATGCGATATATTATATTCTAAAATGTAAGCCTGTAATAATTTTGCACTATTTACAAATTTAAAGAGTTTTGATGTATTGAGTTGAATCCATAAGATTTCCATGTTATAGATGTAATTTCAGATTTTGAGTGTGTGAATGGAATTGAATATAAGTCGAACAAAACGCAAGAAAACGTTAAGTTAAAACTAAACAAATGGGAACACGGACAAATTGTATATTAATATAAAACCTCCTACTCCTACAAATTGTATATTTATTTGTATCCTGCCAAAAAATCTGAATTAATGAAATGAAGACGTCGTTTTCATGCGTTTTGTTCAAGATACTACTAAAATTGTAAATTGCTTTTTTTCTAAATACTGTCAACCGATTTTGGATCGTTATAAAACCTCGAGGTGAATATTTTATCCCATATCGGTGAAAGTGGGCCTTACAGTGTGAATTAAAGCAATATTTAAGATAGTTTAAAACAATGTATTCCATCTTGTGTCTATATGAATAATTATATAGGGTAAAGTCCGGATTGATGCAAAAAACCTAATTTCCGAGAATCGCAATCAAGGTTTGTAGCAAAAAATAAAATAAATTTTCAATTCATCCATACTAATTGTAAATCTTTTTTAACAAAGAAATTGCAATCAAAGAAAAGAAATAATTATTTACAATTGATGCTGGGTGCGGCAAGCTGACGACAGGGCGCCAATATAGGTGGTCTAATATAGGCTGATGATGACGATGATTTACAATTAAAACAGTTGAGGCCCCTGCAGACTGTTGTAAAACATCTAGAAGTACCTCAACTTATCCAAATCAATACCAAACGGAAGCATCTCGAACAAGCTGCTTGTATTGCCCCGATCTATGTGTATCAATACTTGATTGCGAATTTGAGAAGTAAGATTTTTGTCACTGGAGCACTTATATTATTATCTGAGGCGACCCGGACTTGACCATAACTGATATTTTTTTAACGCGCGAAGTAAGTCCTAGGAACGTTTATGCATACCATATTTGTATAGAATGCACCGTTATATTCATAATATAGAGATAGTTTTAGATATAAAGTTAACTAAATAATGTTCCGTACAGAAAGTGTCTTACATACATACATAGTTTATGAAGCTCAATGCTGTTTTTGCATCATGTTATACTATTCTCCCGACCCCAAGCTTCCCAAATTGGCATAAAGGTGCGTTTTGACTGTAGCTAAGCGAGTGTTGCAACGCGCAAACGTACTTGGTATTGGAATAATAGATATTTTTGTAAACAAAGTAGTTACCAAACTAGAGAAAAGTTGATGAAAAATATTTTATGACACTGGTAGCATCGGAGGAACTAGCAGAATATAACTAATATAATAAATATAAAAAGGAACGCTGTTGGCGTTATTGTTTAGTAAATAAATATACAAGCAAGTTTTGGCTCTGACAACTTTCATTCATTTGTTTTTCATGGTATATACTGGAACGTTCACCCTTTTCACTGCGCAATTATGCATTATTGAAGTTTTTGCTAGTAATTACTTCTGAGTTGTCTGTTATATTTATCAGTTTTTGTTATGTTATCATAATTATCATACACAATTCAAGATATCTTGGAGTATAGAATCTATATAGTAGTGTGATGAGAGTGTGAGTTGAGTGGAGACCGTGACTCGGCAAACGTAGTGTAGGACGCCCTGCCGGCCGACCAGCTGGGATGACGATCTGCGAAAGACTACATGCAAATGCTGGATGCGGCAAGCTGAAGACAGGGCGCTATGGCGCTCATTAGGCGAGACCTATGTCCAGTGGACTAATATTGGCTGATGTTATTTTTTTGTTTTTTGTTGTATTCGGAGAACAAACAGTTTTACACACTTTATAAATAAACTTACATAATAACTCATAACCATTTATGTGTCCTCGATGATGATGATGATGAAAGTATATTCTATGCATTAATTTTATGTAGGTACTGCTTTCTTTTTAGTTCGGTTTCAGCGTAACTGTCCCCATTTTTGTAATGGGTTTTCACAATGATAACGCGTTGTTCAGTTGTGTAGCGTGTGTCCATTTTTAATAATCGGAACAATCGTTGATGCCTGCTCTCAAATTTCAGAGATGCAAACTGCAAAAAAAATGGCGTCAAATTTGAATCGTGCACTCTTATTGAGACACCTTTACTTGATACGTTATTCCATATCGCGACGTTTTGGTGAAAACGCACCGTTATGCACTAAATAACTAGTACACAGTGAGACAATTTTAATAGTGCCTTTAAAAAATGATTATTGCCTGTTACTAAAATATATTCTTTTTACAGTTTTTGTGGTTACCAATGATACTGTATTCAATTGATCGAACACTTTTGAAAAAAACATTATTATTAGCATATTTTATCTTTATAATATTGTAACTAACAACTATAACTATAATATAACATATGTCATTATAACTACTTCAACATCTCTCATTTATCAAAAAACGCTTCGATATAGTTAGATACAAAAAGGTCTTCAATTCATGTTTGTTTTAAGTTCTAAATCCACTAAATTAAGTAAAAGAGTCAAATAAAAGATAAACTAAAAATCTACCCAAATATAGAATTTAGAAATGGATAGAAGTTATTTTAGATCCAAAAATGCAATGTAACATCTTGTTAGATCTTGGTAAATTATAGAAATAAAGTTGTTTTACAATGATACATTTTATTCTGCTACCTATACCCTTCCCATAGCTGTAGCGGCTTAGAATATACACCACCCCAATTCTTCACGCGCGGGTGTCTTAAGAGGCGATTAAGAAATATCTACCGGGAGCGGGCAGCAGCGCCCCCTGCAGAACAATTCTACCACCGAACTGCGATCCCCAACCCGTCCACACATGTCCAGCGTGGGGATTATGGTCATTACCCCCATGAGATAAAAGTCAGTAAGGCGCTTATCAAGGGGAGGCCTGCGTCCAGTAGTGGACCAATATAGGCTATAGAGGTGAGGTGAGGCGAGTTGAGGCCCTTCCCATTCCTTACTCATGATGGTAAATAGGTATCTATAGGCACAAATTAGGTAATGTTATGGTATAGGCTATAAGGTATAGGTACAGTCGGCGTCAAATTGAGACTGACTGCTCATATAAATATGAAATAATGAGTAGTAAGATGCTTTGGAGGCCTATGTCCAACAGTGGACTAATATGGGCTGATGATGATGATGATGATGAAGATGTTTTGAACACTTTGGGTGCTTACAACATTATGGTGATTCGAACTGCGTACCTATATCAAATTGACTTTATGTTTTTCAGATCATTTTGACTACTCTAGACACTCATATCAATTTGACGCTGACTGTACATATCTTGGGTGCATAGACTACCTGACTACCTGACTTCCTGAGCCAGGGCATGGACAATATCATTAGTATCGATGACAGTTTGAGGCCATTTGATTTTCGCCACTATGGCGACCGTTTTCTCGTGGTCCTACTATTTTGTCATTCTAGTAGGACCACGAGGGAGACCAGTTTCTCTTCGTCTTCTCTGAGCGTTTGGGTGAAAAGGGTTTGAAGATTTTGGCCCTAACATCGGTCACCATTTTGTTTTTTTTTTCAAAATTACCGCGCATTCAATATACCGCGGCGATATTTTAATAAAATTTAAATGCTAGGGCTACCCTCCATACGAAAATCTTCATACCCCTTTATACCAGAGACGGTCGAGAGGGGCGCTTTGAATCGACACGAAAAACAACTGCCATTGCGTATATTATTCTCTCCAGCGTGCTTGTTTACTAGAGCTCGGTGACCTAGGCTCGTATTGAAAGCTTGCTCAGTCATACATATATCTGTGCTTGAGTGACGTTTATGCCACTCAAGCACAGATGAAAAAATGAAAATGAAAATTGTTAATTTGTTTAACAAAATGTGTTACATGTTAAACAGTTGGTAGGACATCCTTTTAAGTTTGTAAATGTAATTGTGCCAGGATGTCCTGCTCTTCCATTCCAATACATGAATTTAACAAATAAACTAAATTAATTATTATTGATATTAATGATTAAGTACCTATGCAAATAACAAATAGACATAATTAATTCAAAATTATTATTTAAATGCAAATACAAGAAATTTAAAACACCTAACTAAGAAAACTTTTTTAAAGTGATAGCACCTATTTGGATCACGCTACAAAAGCTTTATTCAAGCATATACCTATCTATGACTGAGCTTTCATAGTACGGGACCTAGGGTGACCTAGGTAAGTACCGAAACTAATAAAAATTCTTGAGTGGATACTTAAAGTAGGTAAGGTAACGGAAGCTGTATATCTGCGTAGGTACTTATTGGTCGAAGAAGCTTTTACGTAATAAATTTAATTTTACTTAGGCAGCCGTTACAATCTTGTTAGAATTCGTTATTATTTCCCTAGACCAGGTAGGGTAGCAGTGCAGTCCATATCCCTTGCTTATGGTGGTAGGGTGAGCTTGTACTCTGTAGATCACAATTTTATTTTGTGTATAAACAATGACCGGTACCTTTTGTACTGATGATGCTGTGTGAATTGTCTATCATTGCCTTATCAGCACACCTTTCACTGCTGAATGACACTCTGGCAAATCCCCTCTCCCCAAACAAGAGGGGAGATTTGCAAATAATCACCACGCTTCGTAGGCGGACTGGTGATCACTGCGAATATGTTAAATTACACGGAAGAAAACGGAAGAAACGGCGCTAGAGACCGTAGGAAGTCTCAAAGATTATCGACTCCTACGTCACTTGACCTCGTGGTGTAGTTGGTTAGCACATTTCCGTACTGAGGGAAGGATGCGGGTTCAAGTCCCGTCGAAGTCGAAAATTTTTGCGATATTATTTGATTTCTTACACAGGAGAATAAAATAAAATAAATAAATAAAATAAATAATGCTGGACAATTCACACAGCCATTATCTAGCCCCAAGCTAAGCAGAGCTTGTGTTATGGGTACTAGATAACTGATACTTAATACAATACACTACATAGATAGATATTTTTATTATACATATAAAACACTCAGACCAACGGAACAAATTTCTGCAGATCGTACTCAAATTTGTTCCTTGGTTGATCGTTAGGCCGCGACTAAGGCGGATCTCAGGTCTATCATTTCCATTTATTTTTATAAGTATCTATAAATAAATAATTGTGGACACATAGCGTCATCTAACCCCAGGTGCCCCAGGCAAAGCAGAGCTCGCGGCGATGCATGTCCTCCTTGTCCGTAAGATAGTTAAGAATTTTATTGTATCTAAATGTACCTACTACTTGATAATCACTACTAGGTCTGTGGTCACCAGTGCTGCAGTGGTTGGTTAGTAATTGTTATAAATTAACTGCTAACTAGTAGCTACTATAAAATTGGGCTAGGGCAGGGGTCGGCAGACTTACCAACTAAATGAGCCAAATATCAAGTTCGTAGATTTTCCCATGCCTTCAAAGAGCCGTAACATGAATTTTATTAGTCTAATAATTAGAGTCTAATTTGCTTCATACTACAAATCTTCATAAAAATATAATGACACTATTACAGTTATAAAACATGTAAGAAATTAAAATTATATTTATTTACATACATTTCAACAAATGAAAAATTAAAATGAACATTTTCCATACAAATTGTGATGTCGAAATTTTAAAAGATACCTACGGGGTCAAGTGGGGTATCAAATGAAAGGTATCGATTTGTACATTTCAAAACAGTCCTCGAAATTTCTGTGGGTTTCATACTTTTTGAAATATTTAGAAAAGAGTCGAAATATTACCCATTCCCACCCCCCTATCTCCAAAGATTGCAGAGCGATCTTTCTGAAATGGATGTAACGTTTGTAGAAATGGATCTAAATTTTACAGCTAAAATAATAGAGAAGTTTATAAAACGATTTTTTTTTTAAAATGGTCAAAAAGAGGTGATGGGGTTGTTTTTAAAACAGGGGGATACCTACCTCACTACCTCACCGGTTGGGTTATCAAATGAAAGGTTTGCACGTTTCAAAACATTTTTTGAAATTTCTGTAGAGTACACTTTTTGAATTATTTTGACTAAAGTCAATAAATTGGCTTAATCTCGCAGAGCGATCCATCTAAAATGTAGTTTGGTAAGTACCTACTATATTTAGGTAGGTATTCATCAAATAGCGATCGGCAAACGTTCGAAACTCTCCGCGCGCGAGTTAAACTCGCACTTGACGTTCTTGTTTTTTAGATGTTTTATATGTGCTAAGGCGGCGCAGTTACGCAGTGAGTGAGTTGTAAGAGCCTTATAATCCTATGGCAAGAGCCGCATGCGGCTCGCGAGCCGCGGTCTGCCGACCCCTGGGCTAGGGTACATCTTGTCCGAATCTAAAACTCGTCCGCGGACGAAATGTCCACTTCATTTTGAGTAGGGGTACATCTCGTCCGAATCTAAAGTAGGTATCTTGCGTTTAGATTCGGACGAGCTGTACCTCTATCCAAAAGTGTAGGGAACAACGTGTCCGAAACTCGTAGTTACTTTTCAAAAATTGCTAAAACCATCCGACTTAAATCTGAAAATATCTAGAAATTTCCTCGCAAACTAGCTTGGTTTATACGGTAGCGTGATTCAAACTCTCTAGGGCACAACTCGACTCTAATAGGACTGCATTTTAGATCCAGACCTAGGCTTGGAAGTAGTTGGAAGGACGCCAACTGATACCTACCTCAAGCGATCTTACAAAAATAAATCTTGGAAGGCAGAATTACTGAAAGGCGCACGAGGTTCCGTGTTCAAAACTTGAATGTTGAAGTTTTGTAGCTTTGCAATGCTTTGCAAGGAGGAAAATTCGCTCAAATTTTGTTATCGATTTTTCATCCCATTTATCCTAGGCATAGGAGCAGTAGGTATAAAAGGCTTTGCTTATTGTGTTTTTTAATACAAATAAAATAATTAAATTACAAATTAATTATTTGTAAATAGAGACATAACATGACAGGAACATATGGATGTATATCCTAACCGTTATACTTTAGAAAATAGAGCAACAACTTATATTGCATAATATTATATTTCTATATAAATATTGTTTTATATTCATTCTCCTAAGTTGGAAATAGGTATACCCCTACCTATTAATTACAATTAGCATCGAACGGGGTTTCCTCCCAAATTAAAATTTTAATTTAGACCAAAAACACAAGCTGTTATAACCGACACAGATACCTATCGGTAAAGGATAGAATAGTGTTACCTCATGTTACACTGTTACATGTAGAGATTATGATAAAAGATAACAAGGTCCTCCGGGCACGGAACCCTAAAAGTTGATAGGTTAGTGAGTTTATCCCAAGTTGGACCAGATTGGCAGAACCTACCTACCTAAAGATGTTTTGAAAACTTATTCTGATTTGGTCATGCGCAAGCTTTTAGTGCTTTGACCTAGTCGATTTGTAAGTCTGTTTAGTACTTACCAAACATAATAAGTTGCGTCTTTAGGTACCTTCTGAACAAAATAAGTTGCCTCCTTCGGTAAACCTGCTTCCCCTAGTTGTTTGTCTACAGACAAGAGCTCAGTTTGTCTTCTTTTGGAATTTCGCACAATTTTATTAGACCTAAAATCCTTTATAATCAGTTTTTGGATAACAGGTACAGACAGCGTCAGAATTAAGTACCCAACCCCCCTGCATAATACATGCAGGTCTATATCCAAATCATAGGAGTTTTAAAAGTCGAAAATAAATTATATTTTATTTAATTAACATAAAAACAACGAATAGATAAAAATCGGATTCTAACCCGCATTGTGTTATGCAGAGGGGTTACTTAATTCTGACGCTGTCTGAACCTAATCAATAGGCACGTATCTCGACAGATAGATCCTATAAGACGTAGGTATAAGTCTAGAGGTTAAAATTTGATCGTGCAAACGAAACTATAAGGACCGCGGAGTAGAAGTAGGAACCTAGGTGGTATAGCCGAAGTCTTGAAAGCAATAATTCCATAAGTTATGCTCACCGCCTACCCATGTTACGCTGATGCTTTCAAAATCAAGTTTGCAAGATAAAGGTCCCAACCAAAGCTACCCTACCTCCATGAACGTTCTGAATTCCGCGGCGTAATCAAAACCTCATTTAGCGCGTCCTTATCAGGCCTGGGTGTTGGCCAACTCCAGTGTCTTGGCTTGCAATATTACGTATAGGGTGATATGTGTAGTAAAACTAATGTTTTATTTAGTAGGCATCATAGATATCCGGGTAGGCGTCGTCAAATAGGGTGATTTGACAGGATCTTGTTGATTGTTGGCCTTTGGTTCTGTTGCAAAGAATGGATGAATAAATGAATCAGTTTGATTTTGAGCACTTCCTGGTCCGTTTAAAAAAAAATTAATTGGTAGCGTCCGTTATTCTTATAGTATTTTATAGCAATTTTTATTGTAGAAACAGTATAAGATCTTATGTACCTTCTAATAGCCTTTGTAGTACTTATACTTGATTTTAGTTTTATTTTCTGCCTTAACTGTTAGTGTACTACCTTTTCCCGTGTATCATGGCAAACAAACCAAACGAAGCGCGAAGTATGTAGGTATTCGATTCCCCGCAAAACAGGCCTTGCCTAGTGCCTAGGCCTAAACTAGATCACCACACAAATCTAAAACCTATTTAATCAATTGTTAATTTTACCTATAGGATGTTTTTATATGATTTTGGAAATAAACTACGTATTTTTTTTTATTTGCAGATAAGGTACCTATGTTTGCAACTAATGTACGGTAGCTAGGTTTAGATTCTTTTTGTAGCTGTACCTAATTAAGCTCTATGTTTTGTAGGTATATTTATGGGAGGTTAAATCCTTCTCTACCTAGAAATAACGTTTCGTGACATTTTGACCCAAGAGTTTCTCGATCTGCAGTTACCAATCAAGATAATTATATACTATGTAATAACCTAAAATTACCTAAATAATTTATTGCCTGGATAAATATAGAGCCAAAAGAGTCTCTTGTTTTGACAAGATCAAAATAACGAAACGAGCGAAAGAAATTGTAAAAAAAGAATAGTACTCCCTCACCTTGTTACCGTAAAGTACTAGGCTAACATAAATTAAGAGGAGACCCAATGTCCTTCTAATAACAATTGAGCTCAAATACTCACCCCCATCCATCGGGTTTCCATCGGGTCATCGGCATTCGCCTCGCATAACGATACAACGGTACGAAGGGATAAATCGACAGCCGTGATGAGAATAACGAGGGATTGGGAAATAAGTGGAAGTGTCATCTATGGTGCCATAATTTCACGGTAATGTATCATCGGTCAGTCGACTATGGATTATATAGTTGAGGATGGGTTGGCAAAGTGGGACTGACGTGGCTAGAAAGGGGTCTATTATATTCATAGGTGAACCTGTAATTGTTATTTTATGAAATTGAACAAATCAAAATAGGTGCTAAGCAAAAATTAAAAGACCCTCTACGCGGCGTAGAGGTTTGACTGCGTCATGGAGTTAGTATTGTTAGTAGATACTAGCTTCTGCCCGCGACTTCTTTACGTCTCTTACTCGCGTATCTTGGATAAAAAATACCCTAAACATTTATATTATTCAAGGTCTAGAACTAAATCAATGCAAAATTAGACAGATTATTTCAGTGGTTTAGGTAGTGAACATTCGAACATCATATTTATATCTGTATAATAATTAATGTGATTCACTGCCATGGATTGTTACCATTAAGGCATTAATTGGTAGGCCATGCAAGAATCGCATATATTAATAGTTCCCATTACATAGCGAGACATAACTCAATTTCCGGGACCTACATAACGTTTTCTCGTTGGCGTTATTCATTGCCGTAATTCAACTCAATTTATTTATTATTTATTATATTATTACCATGGGTTCATAAGGAACACTTGGTCAAGTCAAATACTTAGATTAATTACATTTCATAATTCAACATTCATTAACATTCAATCATTCATTAACATTAAACCATAAAATAACAACCATAACTTAGGGGGGGTAGCTGAATTTGTCAGAAATGTAAAGACTAAAATTAAATTAAAATAAATCTCAATAATGGCATATCAGATTAAATGTCAATCATCAATCGTGAAAATATTATTTAACGTGGTGTAGTTGGTTAGCACATTCCAGTAAGTACTGACGGAAGGATGCGGGTTCAAATCCCGTCGAAGTCGAAAATTTTCGCGATATTATTTGATTTCTCAGAAAATATTAGTGTCAGCAAAAGCTTCATCTAGCCCATAATAACTATTATTAATTAATTGATTTTAATAAATGATTTAAATTTTAGATCTGACATTGATTTAACATTAATTGGTAACACATCATCATCAGCCTATAATAGTCCACTGCTGGACATAGGCCTCCCCTAATGATCTGTCTTCAGCTTGCCGCATCCAGCATCTGCCTGCAGCATTTCGCAGGTCGTCATCCCATCTTTCCGGAGGGCCTACTACACTACGTTTGCAGAGTCGTGGTCTCCACTCAAGAACACGGTTCCCCGTATACAGCTTTATCGAATTATAAACAAAACTTCTTCGAGATTTTAGTTAATCTTGTTTCAAGAAACTTGCAGAATACAGAATAGAATAACCGTGGAAACATGAAACAAGTCTCTTCTAGTAGACGATGGTCTCATTATATCGGAGCTAGGTCCCGAATATCCTATAAAAGTTTAAGGATAACGTGTTACAGGCGCTTTCGTGGGGTGTATTGTGTCGTGGGGTGTATTGTGTCGGCCGAGAGCCTTAATATAGAATAGACGGGTAGGTGTACAAACAATCGTTACATGAAAATAGGCAACCTACTTTAGATTTTAAGTAGAACTTACATTATCATTATCCCTCGCAATCCGACTTCATCAACTGCTGGGTATAGGCCTCCAAAACTTTTGTGCAACTCCACACGGTCCTGCGCCAATCTCATCCAGGTTCGCCCTGCGGTGCGGTTATTTATAAATAAACAAATAAAATAATAAATAATGCTGGACAATTCTCACAACATCATCTAGCTCCAAGCTAAGCAGAGCTTGTTTTATGGGTACTAGATAACTGATATACTCAATACAATACACTACATAGATAGATATTTTTTGTATAATATATACATATAATATATATGTACATAGTAAACATCCAGAACACCCTGAACAGAATATCTGAATATCTGCAGATGGTACAAATATTTGTCCCGAGGCGGGAATCGAACCCGCCTTAGTTGTATATTGTTATATCAATGTAGGAGATGGCCGTTGACACGACACGACCAAAATCGTCAGTTCTCACCAAAAACTTTTAACCCAAAATAAGCCGAATTGAATTTCTTAATAACTAATATGTTATGTACGTTCTCTTATGTATATGATATGGATCAGTTGAGCTACCTATACATTGTAGGCAACAGTCTGCAGTCAGCTCAATTGTTTCAATTGTAAATACTAGTTCTAATTCTTTCTCTTTTGATCTTAAAAAATTTGGTCGTAAAACGAGTCCCTTAATCTATGGTAGAAAATTATAAACCCAGTGGTGGTCGATTTCCAAAATCCAACTTTCAATTATTTTAGACGAAATCTTCATTACGAATGTAGCAGGTTAACTACGAACCTTATTTGTGTTGGTAGAACACCAACTTCAGCACAAGTTCGTAGTTAACCCGCTTACATTCATCAAACTACGATAGTTTTAATAGACGAAATCTTTTACAAGTCTGCGAGGAAACAGTTGCCGTAGCTAATTTCTAAAATTACAGAAACAATTTGTATTAATTATGTTTTTACAGAACGCGAAAGTGATCAGCCGACATTCTTGCAAACTCATCTCCCCAGCAATTTGAAGTTAGCTCGGTAAAAAGCGAGCTAGCTACTATCAACTTAGCTCGCTTTTTGCGGTGGAAAAACTACAACTTTCTAGGGCTGGATGGACGAACTTTAAACAGGTTAAGAAGTTTTGCAGTTTACTTAAAATAGTTTAGTGGTTTACAATTTTACATAGTTGATTTCATTGCAAGTGTTTTGAAGGATGAATTTAAAATACGATGAAGCAATATATTTTGCTGATGGACCGTAATAAGTTGCATAAGTAGCAACAAGAAGCTAAAAAAATATAGATGAAGGCGATAAGCATTTACATATTCCTTTCACTGCCCAGCCTCAACTTTGAGACCTGAACGGCATGCTGTGCCGCTGTTACATGCTGGTGCTAATACTCGACGACAGCAGTGAGACCCGCAAGGGCGTGCCACGCTGATGCTGTATGCTGGTAGACAAGTGCGTAATGGGCACTGAAAGTGTTATCAGAGAAAAATCAACGAAAGCACGGAAAAGTGATAACTTATTACATTTCCGTAGCACGCGCTGCTACGCCGTAGAATGTAGACCGTAGCACTGCTACGACACTGCTACGCCGTAGAATGTAGACCGTAGCACTGCTACGACACTGCTATGCCGTAGAATGTAGACCGTAGCACTGCTACGACACTGCTATGCCGTAGAATGTAGACCGTAGCACTGCTACGACACTGCTACGCCGTAGAATGTAGACCGTAGCACTGCTACGACACTGCTATGCCGTAGAATGTAGACCGTAGCACTGCTACGACACTGCTATGCCGTAGAATGTAGACCGTAGCACTGCTACGACGCTGCTATGCCGTAGAATGTGGACCGTAGCACTGCTACAACACTGCTATGCCGTAGAATGTAGACCGTAGTACTGCTACGACACTGCTATGCCGTAGAATGTAGACCGTAGCACTGCTACGACACTGCTATGCCGTAGAATGTAGACCGTAGCACTGCTACGACACTGCTACGCCGTAGAATGTAGACCGTAGCACTGCTACGACACTGCTATGCCGTAGAATGTAGACCGTAGCACTGCTACGACACTGCTATGCCGTAGAATGTGGACCGTAGCACTGCTACGACACTGCTCTGCCGTAGAATGTAGACCGTAGCACTGCTACGACACTGCTACGCCCTAGAATGTAGACCGTAGTACTGCTACGACACTGCTATGCCGTAGAATGTAGACCGTAGCACTGCTACAACACTGCTATGCCGTAGAATGTAGACCGTAGCACTGCTACGACACTGCTATGCCGTATAATGTAGACCGTAGCACTGCTACGACGCTGCTATGCCGTAGAATGTGGACCGTAGCACTGCTACGACACTGCTCTGCCGTAGAATGTAGACCGTAGCACTGCTACGACACTGCTATGCCGTAGAATGTGGACCGTAGCACTGCTACGACACTGCTCTGCCGTAGAATGTAGACCGTAGCACTGCTACGACACTGCTACGCCGTATAATGTAGACCGTAGCACTGCTACGACACTGCTACGCCGTAGAATGTAGACCGTAGCACTGCTACGACACTGCTACGCCGTAGAATGTAGACCGTAGCACTGCTACGACACTGCTATGCCGTAGAAAGACCGTAGCCATCTCAGCAAACGAACGGTCGATCTGAGACCAAAAATGAAGGCCTTTTGCTTTATTTTTGCGCTAAAAGCCGCCGAAAACATCCCGAATAATTTCTGCCGGCTAATCCACCAGCCACAGGAGATCCTCAGGGATCCGAAAGTATTCTTAAACAAACGCTTATTATCTCACTAGACGAAGCAATTTTACTGATAACTAAACAGACCTGCAAGTGTCATGGACTGACGTGGGAAAGGAAGCGGGCGTAAGAACTTAGGACTGGTTTTACAATAAACGCTGCAAAAACGGCCATTATTTTTTTAAACAACCCGCCGCTTCCGTACCTTAGAGGTGACACTTATGCGAGGGCTATACAGGGTTATTGGTTAGTGAAGTCACTGTGTGAATTGCAGGTTCTGCCCACCATCTTGAACACGTCCGTGAAGACGCCAGGTCCCAATTCTCAAAATTGGTGGAAAGGTATATTAGTAGGTACTCCCTTTCATTAAAATTTTTTTTTATAGTAGTTTCTTTGAAACTAAACCTAAAAATGGCTCTGCCCTGAAAAATCAGTGTGTGTAAGTTCGGCTGACTCCCAGCCAGACTGATGCCATTTAAATCATCTTTTGCAGATGTTGAATTAGCCAATGATGATGATGTGGATTTAAATTTGAGTGGGAGAAAGAGGAATAGAGTGGGGTAATTAATTGGGCTTCGGACATTATTTTGTAAGTGAGGCAATTTACAAAAAAAAGAATTATGAGCTGGCGTCTTCACTAGCGTGTTCGTGATGATGGGCAGAACCTGTAGTTTACGCAGTATCAGTGAATCACCAATAACCCTGTATAATACTTATTACAGATG
Source organism: Eupithecia subumbrata (assembly GCA_949316285.1). NCBI lineage: Eukaryota > Metazoa > Arthropoda > Insecta > Lepidoptera > Geometridae > Eupithecia > Eupithecia subumbrata. The sequence goes on from OX438643.1 coordinate 926,703, forward strand.
GTACATCTTATCGTTAAAAATTTCAAAAAGTACAAATTAACCTAATTTTATATAAATTCTTTTGCCGACGCGTTGCATGTACTATTGACTTAAGCTAACATTAAGACCTAAGCTGTATACATGTTTAGTGGCGGTCAGAAGTAGTACCTAGATTCTAAAGACATTGTCTTGCAGCCATTCGTGGTACTTACGACCTTTTTAAAATTTATTATTATTTGGGTCCTAGGTTCAAACCCATAATGTCATTTACACTTATTACCATAATTTTGAAGCCTAATATATTATCTATTTCATTATGAAATAAGACAGCAAAAATAAATTACCTATATTTATTTTAATACTATTAAAAATATTAAAACAATTTGTCATAAGTATTCTATAATATTTCAGTTATGCTTACCGTGTAGTAAATAGTAATAATGCTGAGCTGAAATTTGGAATCAGATGAAATTTACTAATTTAAATCGTAGTAACCCTCATGCGAGTATGATCTTTAAAGTATGTCTCCAATTATGACCGCAACTGTACATTTGAGTAAAAATAAATACATAATAATAACAAAATAAAATAAAAATAATGCAACATTCAGTTTTCCGTTAAGATGAGGAGCTTTTATCGTATTTGGTGCCGATGTGAATTGAGATGGGTTGAATCGACCGTTACAATGTCGAATACATCGAGTTGTGACGCTAGTTTAACATCATGCCTTGTTATTTTACACACTTTCACTTGGTTTTAAATATCAAACTCGTTTGTCTGATTTAAATTTAACGTGTGTGTCAAATCTTAGACCTCCACTGGTTGCCTGTTTTCGAACAAAATGCGTTTTAAGTGTCGTCAAGGGAACCGTTTGTTTTTTAAGTCACCCCGGCGTAAAATTGTGAGAAATGTCGGCGATGCGGCGTAATTATTAAAGCTCTTGCAAAATCCTTGAAATATTTTCTTAAGATAGTCTTAGGTGTTGATAGTAGAGGGAAATATCTCATGTTATCGATGTGAGTAAAATTCTCTCGACCTTCACAATCGATATCTAAATATAAATAATGTTAGTTTTATTTTTCAAAACGTCCAGGTTCGATTCCCGAGCTGCACAAATTTTTTTGTACAAGTTTTTTTGCTGTACAAGTTTTTTTTTAATGTATAAATGCAGTTTTTCTTGTTACTAAATGACTTCATCACTTAATGAATCAATGACATGGTTTCTAAGAGATCTGCTTGTGTCTTATAATTCCAGACTATCCCATACTTACCGATCTAAATGTGCCACTCTGTATATGCCTAATGTATGATCAATGATCATTGATAAGTTGATAACGGAATTCATTATCGATGTGTGAAAGTGATGAATCAGTGATTCTATACATGGTGCCTTGAATAGAGCATTTGGCGAAGACGATTTGGCGGATTCATGAGCGTGATCACATTAGACAAGATCTTAATCAATGTAAACAATTTTTTTTCAGTGTTCAAACTCTACCTCTTGATAAGTCATAAATAATAGTATAGTTAGGTACTACAGAGTAGAGAACAGTTAGTGAAGAACAATATTCCGGTTCATTACTTAATAGTCATTTATTCTGTAGAAAGTCGGTAGCCAGTTTGCAAGAAACAAAACTAATGGCGGCGGGAACACGAGACCCCAGCAGTTGGTATAAGTAAAAGAGATTATTAATAGTTTTTGAATATATTATAATTTATGTTGTTCTTGATTTTTTTTCATATAATTTCTATAAAATAATTGAGTATACACTCAGCAGATCTTTCTTTTGATGTATCATTTACACGGATTTTCTTACAAATTATTGAAATTAGGATTCACCATTGATGACCGTGATCTGAAGGATTCCGATTACAAACCAAATTGAGGGAGTTTTTTTTTAATTTGGAATATTAAATATATTCCAATTCGCCGATATTATCAATCAACTGTAGAGTTTTGGTTTTTTTTGAAAAATCCTTAAAACTTAGGTAAAAAATTAATGGTCAGACATCGTCTTAGACAACCATGGCTCAAATGGTTCCAAATGGTCTGCGCTAACTTCACCATCAAGCTTTGCACCCCGCTACCAATCACCCTGTATGTAATAAGGTTGTTACCTTAGGTCTAATAACCAATGAGTTTTTATTTGTGCTCACCCCCACACTGTATGCCAAGCAGAGATTTTTGTGGAATAGACAAACATGACATCGAATCGTCATTATATGGGTAATATATTTGAAATTAATACCTTCAATCACACTTTTCCAGCCCTTCTAGCCTTGAAAAAGGCTTCCATGCTAGGCAGATGTTGCTGTGTAGGTAAATTAATTACCTACACTAAGAATAGGGAAAATTGTATAAGTATATTGCGTAAATTATGGAAGTTGAAATCATAGACAAATGATTGAAGGAATTAATTAATTACTGTTTAAGAATAAGGAGTTATGTAGTTGTATCCCCATTGTAACACCATTGTTATTGTTCTATGTCTGGATACATCGCTTTCGACCGCTATCTCCTAAAACTTGAACAATACAATAATTTATGAGCTGAAACTGGCGCGAGGACGCAATTAGCCATCCCTTAACAAACTCCTCAAATTATATCAGTTCCTGATTAATCTTGATTTATGTGCTTACTAGCTCCCGTGACTGGAATGAACAATTTGTAGGTGCCAATTTAAAAAACAGCCCTATATTTAACAGCATACAGCTTTACTACAAAAAAAAAATTGCCATCTGATGAGCGCGTGGTCAACAAAAGCGTTACCACAAAACTGCGTTCTACGATCGTTTACAGTTAGACATGGCTTAGACATCGTTTAAACGAGAGTTAAACCCATGTCCAACTGTTTAGACACTGTTTAACTAAACGCTTGTTAGACCATTTTTTGTAGTAGCGCTGATAGTAATATAATAATAATAATAATAATTCTTTATTGCAGACACAAGATCCATTTTTTTGACGTCATGAAAACAAATTTATATAAAAATAAAATAAAATAATAATTAACATATAAAATTAAAGGTACTAGGTTCAGTACTCAGTACGTCAGGTGGCAATATTCACCCACTGTCTGTAAGTGTCTGATAAAATCAGACGGTCAGTTTCAGTTTCAGTTTCAGTTATTTATTTATAAGAAATTTTCTTACATCAGACGGTCAGACAGGCTTACAATAATGTCGTTTTTACACATGCCAACTCTGGACATGAATGACGCAATTCTCTTTCTTTGGATGGCATTGAAAGAGTCTACACGGGCTTTTGTGAACATTTCTGAAGCGCTACAGTAGCGCTTCAGGCCCATAAGATGCCTAAAGATGTTATTATATGTCACTCTTATACCATCATGCGCTCTTCTGGTATAGTTAGTCCAGAGTTGACACGTGTAAAATGACTGACAAAACGACTTAAATAAGGTTATCTTCACATCAGGCGAGGCTTTAAAAAACTTCCTAGCGATCATGTTTCCAATAATGCAGAGTGACCTTCGCTGTCTTTCCATATCGTCATCGTCTCTCAAGGTGGAAGTGACGATATGACCAAGATATTTAAAGTTGTCCACTATTTTAACAGGCTGTCCGCTAAGACAAACCTCGGGTACATTGTCGGGACCTTTTCCTGATTTAAAAATGACCATCTCTGTTTTTTTAACGTTGTAAATTAAGTCGTGTTCCTTAGCGTATTTTTCACAAATACTTATCAGTTTCCTTAAACCTTTGATCGATGGGCTGAGCAGAACCATGTCATCGGCATAACTCAGGTTGTTGACATATCTGCCATCCATCCGGAGCCCTACCGGGGTTCTGCTCAGCTCATCGATTAGTTCATTGACGTATACGTTAAAAAGGTCCGGCGAGCTGAGCCCCCCCTGTCTAACACCGCATGACAGCTGATAGCTGTCTGAGAGCTCCGTACCCCACCTGACATTGTTGATCTGATTGCTGTACCAGTACTCAAGCAGGTCAACAAGGTCAGGCGGCACATCTGTGCCCTCTCGCAGCTTATCCCACAGAAGAGAATGGTTGAGCGTGTCAAAGGCGCGGCTAAGGTCGAGGAATACAGCATAGACAGTAGTCCCATCTTGCTTATAGTAGTTGACAACTTGTTTCAGTGAAAAAATGGCCATGTCAGTCGACACTTGTGGACGAAAACCAAACTGGCCGTCATTAAGCCGCACGTTACCAAGATGAGACTGAATAACACGATCCAGTACCTTAGCTAGAATCGTAGCCAAGGAGATTGGTCTATAGTTGGCCATGCTCGAGATATCACCTGTTTTGTTTTTCGTTATAGGAACCACTATAGTGCGTATAAGGTCCTGTGGGAGGTAGCAGTGCTTCACACAGAGAGAGAAGAACCGCGCTAGTACTATACAGATCAGGTGGCCCGCATACAACAAATGTTCTAAGCTTAGGCCGTCGTGTCCAGGGGATCGACCACGTTTCATTTTTATTAGTAAAAGCTCTATCTGTTTAGGTGTTATAATCACGTGTTCGGTCTCCTGGAGACAACGGTCTCTATTGACGTAGTTGTTATCATTATTTTTTAAATTTGGACAACTTACACTAAAATGTTTACTAAACGAATTTGCTATATTTTTCTGATCCTTTATTCCTTCTATATTTTCTGGTATACGATTCTTTTTATCCATTTTTTTTACTTCTTTCCAAAATTCACAAAAATTCCCTAGACTACAATGCCGGGCCAACATGTCCATTTTTATCTTATCTTCGTTATTTTGTACATATTTTAGAGCGGTTTTGAACTCCCTGCGTGTAGCATTCATTTTATCATAATAATATCCCGAGCATGGTCTACCATACTGCACCCATATTAGAAAGTGTTCCCTGGCTTTAACATGAGCCTGCCTGACGTGAAAATTCCAACCAATAATTTTCCTTTTCTTATTTCCTATTTTATAGTTATAACTCTCTTCAGCTGCCTTTTGTAACAAACATACTATATCTCTATATAAACTATCTATGTATTTGGTATAAGTATTTTTATCTATATGGGACACACACGATCTAGAAAATTCAGGATAAGTTAAATTATAATTAGTTATCCACCCCTGTAAAGCCTCATCACATAATTTTGTATATAACAACTTTTGATGTTCTTCCCTATTACCCCACAGGAACTTGTTAATATGTTTTTCCTTTTCACAAACTAGCGTAGGTCTTACAAGATTAAAATTACATTTTAATAAAAGTGGAAAATGGTCAGACCAGTAGGTATCGTATTTCACTAAGATGTCCGTAACTAAACTAACTGCCGCGGCAGTCACAAGGCAGTGATCGAGCCACCGGCAAGCACCGTTCATATCGCTGACGTAGGTATACGTGTCCGGCTCAAGTCTCTCTACATCTATACAGTGTAAAGATTGCTCACCACAAAAATCCATAAGCTCTTTTCCAAAAAGAGAGTTTGGATGCGCGTTGAAGTCACCTAACACCAAGACGCACTCGGTCTCAGCACTTTCAATCACAGCACTGACCTGCGCCAAACACTGTATAAACTCCGGTAAGTTCTCCTCGTTATTGGTAGGCATGTACACACTAAATACCAACAAGCTACGGTCACCCTGAGATAAACGCACTGCCACTAACCGATCACTTTCACACTGCACAATTTCCGCATTCGAAAACAGGCTGGAGCGCCACATAAGAGCCACCCCTCCGTATGGGCGTCCCCGCAGCACCCCCGCCGACGTGTCGACGGCGGACTTCGACCAGCAGCCAAATCCCTCATCAATTTCACTCACGAAACCTAAGGCGTGTGGCATCAGCCATGTCTCTTGCAGTGCGATAATATCTGCACTTTTACACAGGTCTCTTACTTGCTGTACGGAACGCTTAACTCCTTGGCAGTTAAACGATACAATACCAGATAACTCATTCGGTTGTGCATACATTATTGTTTGGAATAGTGTTCGGTATCATTCCTTACGGAACGCTGCTCTCTATACCGTCTAAACACCAGTCCTTGGGGCCAAAAATCATTTTTTAAGAACTTAGCCAGTTTTGAAGAGAGTATTGTTAATTTAAACGAGTTAAAGTTGGTTTCTTTTGTCTGTTTTAATATTTCTACATTTATACATTCCTCCTTCATATTATTTATATATTCTTTAATGTCACTTTCTTTTATGTGTTTTTCTGTCCGCGATAAATATACATATGAGTATGTATCTACCGCTTTCAACTTACTATCGCTCTGCAAAGTGCCCCTTGTATTTCTATATCTGTAAGCGTATTTTTTTCTAGTAATCATTGTAAAACCTTGTTCATCCGTTTGAGCTTTGCTCTTACTCGTGTCGGCAATATCCCTATAGCTAAGTATGTAAGGCATATCATTAGACGCGCTCAGCTGTTGTCGCTGCGATAAGAGTTTGTCCTGCGTGAGCGTGCCACGCGACGCCGGCGCAGGAGCGGCCGGCGCGGACTGAGTAGGCGCTGGGCATGGCGCACGAGGCAGTTCCTCGGCCCGCGCGTCCGCGCCCCCCTCTCGCCGCCGCCGCTCACTCCCGCTGCAAGCACCCGCAGCCGGCTTCGACTTCACATTTTCGGTAATACCCACATTATTATTTGGTAAAGCTGATGTTTCGTGGTAATTGCTGTTGTTTCGTGTGTTCTTATCATAATGATAAGACCTACGAAACAGGTCGTCATATTGTTTAATGCTGGTATTATGTGTCTCTTTTAAGCCCTGTATTATATTTTTTAAGTCGTCGATCTCGCTCTTCAGCGAATTGAATTCCGAAGTTGTATTGCTGCCGCTGTCAATGCAGCTGGTCGATCTTGATTTTAGGCCTGATACATCGTTTTTCAATAGAGTTAACTCTTTAAGAAAAGTCGTTATGTCAATGTAGTCAAAGGTAACGCTCGGCAGTTTGTTTAGATTTCCGGCCACGAAAGTCGGCAAGGACTCGGGTTCACTTTCCTTAATTAATTTGATAATTTCTTGAATACTTTTTTGTTCGGCTTCTTTTCTTCTCGTAAATCTTTTCGTGGGGGCGAGTAATTTCAATGTTATCGATCTCGCATCTTCAATTTCTTCGGCAGAGTAAGCACTCTGGCATAACTGAATAATACTTTTTTCTGGCAAGGTATCAACTTTATTCGTAATAAAAGTCAATAGCTCGTTCACTATCACCTTACATTTACTACATTGGAACTCACAATCTATTGAGCTACTGCGAGTACTATTAGGAGCACTCGTAGGAGATCGTACGGTAGTCATTGCGCGTGCGGCGCTCGCGACAGCGAGAAGCGGACTGATAGTGTTTATACATTTCTTAATAGCAGGTAGTCATGAATAGATCCCACTAACTCTATCCAATGTCCTCCTAGCCGAATTTCGACCACGGCGGCCAGTCTCATCCGAGACTAGCTAGATACGCAGGACATATTATAGTGCACAAGTGTGTGCCCAGATGCACTCTCTATTCCCTCACTCTCATAATCCGATGGGACGACAGACCGACATGACCGGGGAGAGGCCAAGGCGCAGGACCAACGTGCTTTCAGAGGCACAGGGGTGTAAGACCGCCAACTTCCTGACTCCGGGCTGATAATGTGAATTTTTCTTTCTAAAAAAACCCCAACAACTATTGACCCGACCCGGGATTCAGACCCAGGACCTCATAATCAGCGGTTGAACACGCTGACCGCTAGACCAACGAGGCAGCCACAACATCATGGATGCTGTAAGAGTTCCGGTCGACTCTCGCAGCTTCCCTCTGTGTTTTTAACAAATCAACTGCCATCACCAATCCGCATGCCAAGTATGATGATTATGGGGGTTTTCCCAATAGGCTAGTTGACTCTTTTTTAAAGTAGGTCTTAAACGATTAACCTCAACCTCAACAGCCTGAATTGGTCCACTGCTGGACGCAGGTCTCACACTGATAAGCGCCTTGTTGGCTTTTATCTCATGGGGTAGTGCCCATAATCTCCAGTCTGGGCATGCGGTTTGGGGATCGCAGTTCGGTGGTAGAATTGTTCTGCAGGAGGCACTGTTGCCCGCCCGCGGATATTCCTTAGTCGCCTCTTACGACACCCGCGGGAAGATTTGGAGCCTTATTAATCTTAAACGATAAGTAAGCTCCAATTAGAGAGAAAAAATATTAAATATCACATTTTTAAGACCTAGAAAACCGCAAAACTATAATTTAAAAGTCTACTTTTCGTAAACAGGCGAAAACGCGGTCAGCCATATCTATCTGTGCTGTGACGTCATACGTCTCGAAAGTAACAAATGACATTAGCAAACGTTCATCATTGTAAAATAGATACAGATCACAGAGAATTAAATAATACCTATATAATTTATAATACCATATAGCTCGATTACCACTCACTCACTCACTGACTGACTGACTGACATGATTGTTCTCCTTGATGGTAAAGGGGGAGGTATGTTTTTTTTTGCAGAAATGTAGACAGGGGGTCGAGGGGACCTAGGGAAAATTCCGACTTTTTGAGATTTGCCCCCCGGAAACACCGCCCCCCAGGGGGGCTTCGTAACGGAGTCATATTGTTTGATTTTTCTATAGAAGGTGTATAGAAGGAGATAAGTGATTTTTGCAAAAAAAAAAAATCACCCCCGCTTGCCCCCCAAGAGAGAGTGAGAATCGCGACGGCATCCGGTAGCACTCTCTCCCGTTTGAGAGTGCTACCGGATGCCGTCGCGATAGAGGGGTTTTGATTGCGGGATCGTAAAGAAGGTCTCTTCTTCAATTGAAAGAAAAAAAAAATCGACCCCGCCTTCCCCCCCTTTTGATATCTCCCAAACTAAGTACGATAGAAGAAAAAATTTTTCACGTTCGTGTAGAGGGTTTAATACCATTTTATTTGCAAAAAAAAATTTTGCCCCCCGTCCCTCTGGACTCTTCTTTTTATTAAAAATCTGAAATTTTGCCAAGTTTAGCCTATATTTTGACCACTTTTTAGGGTGGAGCATTGCGTCGAGCAAAGCGAGCCGCAATGCGACTATGGGGAACAGCAAGGCGAGCGAAGCGAGCCGCGCTGTGACCCCCCCCCTTGCCCACCAGAACCCACTCCCCCTGAATCCGGGGGAGTATTGCGGCGAGCGAAGCGAGCCGCAATGCGACTACGGAGGAACAGCACGGCGAGCGAAGCGAGCCGTGCTTTGACCCCTCACGCCCAGCCCCCCTGAACCCCCTCCCCCATCCAAGAATTTGATATGGGTATCGTTTTCTACTAACAGTAGTGTCGGAATGCGGTAAGCGAAGCGAACCGCAATACGTCACACAGCAAGGCGAGCGAAGCGAGCCTTGCTGTGTGGCAGCACCACCGGGGTCGTATTGCGGTGAGCGAAGCGAACCGCAATGCGATTATAGGGGAACAGCACGGCGAGCGAAGCGAGCCGTGCTGTGACCTCTCACGCCTAGCCCCCTCTGACTGAACCCCCTCCCCAATCCAAGAATTTGATATGGGTATCGTTTTCGATAAACTCGAACTCGTAGATTACGAATAAGATGTCCATTTCAAAATCCAAGATGGCTGACATTTTTAAATAGCAAAACCCACTCTTGGTTATCGATTTCGATAAAATCAAAGACGTAGGTTACGAAAAGGGGAATACAATTTAAAACTAACAATATACACAGCCGACGCGAGCTGCTTGCAGCTCGCGCACATATAAACAACTAATTTTTACTCGTAATAAGATTCCATCTGTTTGGTGAGAGTTTTATGACGTCACAACATGACCGACAGCGTTTTCAGAGAACAAAATTTAAAATTTAAAAATAAATTTTTAAATTGAAAATTTGTATCCGTCTTACACTTTTAATATCAGAATCTATAAATATTGGGTTCTTATGTCAAATAATACAGAAAATATTTATTTATTGCGTCAAATTTGACATGAGTCAAGTAGCCTATTGTTTGCGGAGGTACTTTCAGCAGTGGACGCAAGAATGTTTAAACGTGGACGACCTCTGTGGCGAAGCGGGCGAAGGTCCACCTGCGACACAGGAGGTTGCGGGTTCGATTCCCACCTCGGAACAAATGTTTGTAAAAGTAAAAAAGTAAAAGTCATTTATTTGCAAACACGTGTAAAAAAGATGACAAATAGTATTTTTATGATTCAACATGTTTGACCAATATACATTGGTGTGCAAAATAATTAAAGAGTATGGCAGGTCTAAATGTGATTGTAAATAACAATAACAAATTTACAAGATTATTAATTTTAGATCTGAATTTAGTATACGTAGCATAAAATTAGATTAATTAGATTACATCATTTAGAAATTCGTCAATATTATAGTAGCATTTTTCACATAAAAGTTTTTTAAATTTAGTCTTAAATAAGTTTACATTTAAGTCTTTGTAGCTCTTAGATATTTTATTATAGATTACAGGTGGCATGCACACTACACTCTTCCTCAACATAGTAGTTTTTGATTCGTGTCTGGCTAATCTATTGTTGTCCCTTCTATTCCTAATTACAATGTCACCCATTTGGGGAAACAGATTGTATGATCTGCAGGTATTTGTTCAGGGTGTTCTGGATGTTTTCTATGTACTAAGTACAATAAAAAATATCCATCTATGTAGTGTATTGTATTAAGAATATCAGTTATCTAGTACCCATAACATAAGCTCTGCTTAGCTTGGGGCTAGATAACGCTGTGTGAATTGTCCAGCATTATTTATTTATATGTATATTACTGTGAAGGTAGTTCTCCGAAAATTAGCTGATGACTTCTATTGCTGGATAAGATATTGAAAAGTAAGAGTATAATATTGCAAGGTTTTTTTATAATGTAGGCAGGTAGATATTATAAAATAGTAAAACCGACGTAAACAAAACAAATTCTCTTTTCATCTAAAATTAAAACCTACAACTTATCTGGTAGCTTATAAATAGATAGTATAAGTACCTCTGTATTCCAATTAATTTTAAAAATTACCTTCTTACTTCCTTCCCTAAATAAAATAAAAGAACCAGAAAATTTAAGTAATAAAGTCACTACCGGAAGTGGGTGTAGTAATTACATTTGACACAAAAGTTTAGTTGCAATTAGGAAAGAACGGCGGAAGCGGTCGGTCGTTTGCCACTTTCTTCCGGCGCTCTCGGTATGGATAATGTTAGTGGAAAATTTTATGAAATGGGTTATGGGAAATTATGGAACATTGGTGTATTATAATGACTATGTGGAGTGTGGGCGCTAAGTGAAACGTATGGAGTCGGGTTGTCAAGAATTTTCATAGTTTGGTTTTGTTACAAGTTTTAAATAGGACCTTACAACTGCTATGGTAGGTAGATCCTTATGTATCCTATGTACCTATAGTATCTATAGTGTTTTATTAATAAATTCTGCGTTACTAGTAGCTCTACATCCATAGCTACAGCTATTTACTAATAAAATAACACAGAATTGTTAGAATAGTACCTAAGTATATGATATTTATTCGCAATTTAAATATAAGCACTTTTTTAGGCATACTTACTATTTTTCTTATTTTATCTGCCCGATTGGCGATCAGGTAAATTATCAGAATAAAAAGCAAAAACCTTTTTACTTAAAGCCAGAAAACGACTATGCTACGGAAGCACCCGTTGACTTTAACAGTTCCTCAGTGTGCCGAGCTAAAACATTTCGCGGCAATATCCAAACTGCACCTCAGTTCGTAAAGTTTTAGATCTAAATTCCGGCACGTGTAGCAGACCAGATTTCGTCTACGAAGACACAGGCATTCTGGGATTCTGTGTAAGCACGCGGAATGCGGGCGACGACGCCATGACAGTTTGCAATTAGGCAACGTACGTACACAAAATGGCGGAGTTTCCCGCGCGAAACGTGTGTCATGGCGAATGGTTTTCTGCCGGTCATGTGATCATGTCATTGCTATTTTACCATTGAAAATTTAAAATGATCTATCTACTCTACAGTTTTATTTAGTAATACTACCAAGTCAGGTACCAGTAGGTAACATTACATCATTGGGTAGGTGCCCAATGAAGTATTAATGATTGAACCCAATAGTATTAGAAGACTAAAGTAGGTAAGTTTTGCAAACAGCAATTGTATATACGTAGGTAAAGTGCCTTTCGCAAATTCTACCCATCATGTATGTTAGTAACTAAATAAAAAACTTCCATGTCTTAGTAGGTAAGGTACTCAGGTAAACTTAGTTCTCTAACTTTTTAACAACTTAGAACAAAACGAATTTTGTTCTCAACTTTGTAGTGTGAACGGGTCCTTACATGACTTGCCTTTATAAAGTTTAGAGGGAAACTGCTTAGACGAGCACTAGAGGAAATTATTTGTTAGATATTAGGTGGTTTAAACCCGCTGCTTCGCATGCATTGAATCTTAAAGCTAGCAGTTGCTTAAGTAATTTACTTAAATATATTTTTTGTAGCTTCTGCCCGCGGTTTCGCACGCGTTCGCTTTCGGAATATAAAGTACCTTTATAACCCTTTATTTGACGACCTCTGTGGCGCAGCGGGCGAAGGTCCGCCTGCGACGCATTAGATAGCGGGTTCGATTCCCGCCTCGGAACAAATGTTTGTACGATCTGCAGATATTTGTTCAGGGTGTTCTGAATGTTTTCTTTGTATAATAAAACAGTATCTATCTATGTAGTATATTGTATTAAGTATATCAGTTATCTAGTACCCATAACACAAGCTCTGCTTAGCTTGGGGCTAGATAATGCTGTGTGAATTGTCTAATATTATTTATTTATTTTATGCAAAATTTCAGCTCGATCTGTTAAGTAGTTATGGCGTTCTTCGCACAAACACCTTTACAACGGCATAAACTTTCGCATTTATCATATTAGTAGGAGTTTATTTATGCCTCTCAAAATAGGTTCCTATCTATACATCTTTATATTTTACTGGCAAACAATTATTACTTAAAATCTTAAATCACTTGAGAATTCTCGGTGTGTAAATTGTGGGAAATACAAACCGAGGTATTTTTGAGTGTGCAAATAAAAATGCTTTTAAAACCACCCAAATGAAAATTTCGAGAGTGTTTTCATATCCTTGAACTGTTTTCAATCAGGTTAACGTTTTCGCGTGCAATAGGCGTAAATTGCGCCTTATTTCGTCCCCGCCTCGCGTAATGGTGCCGGAGTGTAGGCAAACACACGACAGGGGACGGACTCAGGTAGCTCTCAAGGAGCAGGGGCATATTGGATTCAATGTCTTAGCGCGTTCACTATCAGGCTTAACCGATGCGACACTTTCGTGGCGCTTTCGCAGATCAGCGTGTGTGTCGCTTACACTCAATGGAGGAGAGTAAAATTACTTTTAATTTTCTATTTAAGTATGCGTGATTAAAAGAGCTTTGTCATACGAAGTACAAATGAAATCCCGCTAATCCAGATAAACCTGCCTTAATATACCTACTAAATACAGGTTTATTCTAAAATGTAAAAACATTTCATGTGTTTTTGATAGAAAGTATACCTACGCAGAAGTCAGAAGCAACAATCAGAATTTAATCAATCACTAAAAACAACGTAAACACTAGTTCTAATTTGTTTCTATGATTTGATTAAAATTTTCTTTGTTACTTAAAACGACGTGATAACGTACATAGGTACCTAATTAATTAGAAATAAAATTCATAAATAAATCACACAAGAATAAATAAATTATGCGTTATCTAGCCCCAAGCTAAGCAAAGCTTGTGTTAAGATAACAGATAAACATAATACAATACATGACGTAGATAGATATTTTTTATTATTATTCATAGAAACGTACAGACCACCCCGAACAAATATCTGCAGATCGTACAAACATTTGTCTTGAGGCGGGAATCGAACCCGCAACCTCCTGCGTTGAAGGCGGACCGCCGCGCCACGACAACCTATTCGACGACCGATGATCGAATAAGTTGAACATACAAATGCTACGCAAACGCATCTATTGGAAATGCAGCTTAGGTATAAGGTCTAAGATTATTTTGCCCCCTCTCTCACCCTTAGTACGCTCCAAAGCCCCACGTGGTAAATATCTCAGCTTTTAACGTATTTGAATAAGTCCTTCTTGCTGTATGGTAGGGCTCCAAATAGTTTCTTTGGTCCGTTTATCCGGATCTACCGGAATCCTATCGACGGGATTTCAGCTTGGTGAAGCGTTCCATTCCGGTAATTTATGGTCCAATATTTGCTGAATAACTGCATTTTAAAATTGAATTTAATCTAAGATCACTTTGATTTTACTGAAACCGAAGATATTCTAAAAGCTAGCTGGTTTTTCGCACCCCAGTCTCAAAAAAACCGTCAGAGAATTTTGGCAACATTTCAAGCCACATGGCATTAATTGTTTCCTAGGCTATAAACCAGCAGGTACCTACCTAGTGAACAAAATTCCTAGCTACAGGAATAACGTATCGCATACGTGCATTAAATGTAAATTGACTTTTGTAGTGTGACCACGGAGCAGTTTTGGCCATGGTATTATAGCATTTTGTATAACCATATTGCGTGGTGCCTTACCGATATTCGCCGCCTACTACCTTTGGGTGCCTAGTAAAATCATAATTCCCAAAACGATTGAATATTATTTGATAACTAGCTTCCTCCCGCGGCTTCGCACGCGTATTTTCGGTATAATAAATAGCCTATTATCTAAGTTCGTCTTTGTTCTAAACGTATTCTAAATTTTATCTAGATCCGTTCAGTAGTTTTGGAAATCCTAGGTAACAAAAATTCAGATTTCACAAACTTTCGGCTTTATACCATTAGTAGCAAGGATAGGATAGAAGCTTAAAGGATCCATCCCACACACAAAAAGTAGCATTCAAAGGTAAGCTAAACTCTTAACTTCCAGATACATTTTAGAGACGACGGTCCACGCTGTAGCCGCGTGGACCGCTCGCTTGAAGCGAGATGCAGCTAATCATACGGCTCTTTGCTGACCATGGTAGGACAATGAGCTTGCAGCTAGCCGACACGGCTAGCTGCGCGTGGACAGCGTGCAGTCAGAAGGATTTGAGCTGGAGGAGTAATAATAATAATGTCCTCCTAGCCGAATTTCGACCACGGCGGCCGGTCTCATCGGAGACTAGCCAGATGCGCAGGACATATTAAAGTACACAAGTGTGTGCGCAAACACGGCCGGAGGAGTACCTACTGTATGCCTAACTAAGCCTACCTTTAGGGTTCACATGTAAAAAAAAACCTATTTTTTTATTCTACACTAATACATACAGTCGACAATTTAAAGAACATGTACATACAGAGCCTTTACTGTTTTACCGAAGCACTTAGTTATTTGCAATGCGATCTGCAAAAGACGGTAATTATTTCAATCGAAATCTAAAGCAGTGAGCGACTTTCAATCAATGCTGTTTAGATCAATCTTAATCTTAACAACGTTGATTGAATGTTGCATGTTGATAAAGTATCCACTCACCTAGTGTAACTTAATGCACTTTGACGTAGCTTAAAGTATAGGTACCTACCCGTTGTTAATAAGATGTTACTAAGAAAATTACAATAAAATAATAGAAATAAATTAGAACTAGTATTTACGTTTTTAACAACTGAGCTAACTGCCTGTTACAATCAATCTACAGGTAGTTCAACTGATCCATATCAATAACAGTCGGAAGCGTCCCCAAGACGCTGGCATTGCCTCGCTGTATGGCAATGCTGATGCGTTGCGCCAGATACTGGCCAGCTCTCAGATCACGCGTCTTTTCGAGCAGACGACGCTCAGATAATTTGTTAAAATGAAATAAAATAAGAATAAGTAAAAGTAAAATTAAATACGAATTTTGCTAACGTATAAACTACTCAATAGCAAATTATAGCTTCTTAAAACTTATGATTTTGTCTATGGACACAAGTTTTAATTTTGACATTATTAAATTTTTTGGATGCACGAGATATTAAAAGTGATTTTAATTGCATTTTAAATTGTTGCTTGTTTATGTATTTTACTTCTATTGACAGTAGAATATGGTGACACATTGTATCTTACGAGCTTTTGTATGTATAAGTATTTATTACCTACCCATGTTCTAAGCGAATAAACGATTTGAGTTTGAATTGTTAAACGGGTATTTATCGCGTTTATTTACCTATTTTTCCCGACGTTTCAACAGGTTTACACACTTTAACAATACTAATAATAATGTGTTCAGATCGCGTAAGTTTGAAAATCTGTATTTGAGTTCGAGTTTAAAAGAAGTAAAAGGAACTATCTCTAGCTACTCTTAGGATAGGTCTTGGTCCAGATGATACTGTGTGAAAATGTGCATCAGACCATTTAAGATTAAGTTCTTACTGATTAGGCCTAAATTTAATTTTTGTTAAATTTTATTTGTTTATAAATAGGAAGTCTCCAAAGGCTTGTGCTCAAATGCGGAACCCAATTCAGTAGATTTGTTGCATTCAAAACATGGCCAAACATTGCCACAGACGCTGTTTTACTAAAGGTATTTGCAGTGTAAGCCGAACTTTAAGTCGTAAAGCGGATTGTGGGGCAAGTAAAACAATTTAACGTGGCTCTTCTTGTTTTGTACGCTTCATAGTAGAAAGAAAGAAAAAGAAATAAAAAATATTTATTGCCTGAACTGTAGATTACATAGTATTATATATCTAAACGAACATACAAATTAATAAGTAGGTAGGCACATACTAATTAGAATTAAGTTAATTAACAATTAACTAAGTACATTTTCAGGCTATTGGAGTAAGCTCAGCATATTGCCGACAAGCTCAGATAGCATGTTCGGCATACCTAATGCCGACAAGCTCAGACAGCATGTTCGGCGCTGTTTTTCAGTTTACCCCTGCACGACAGGTGATCATCGGCTATTTCAGGTTTTTTTTCTTGCTCTACTTTTTATGTTATACCCAATAGGTATGTGTGCGTGTGTGCACATAAACAGTGTGTGCGTGTGTATGTTTTGTGTCTGATTGTGTGCGTGTGACGTGGTGTATGTGTGTGTGTGAGGCACCAATCTCATGAGAGCTATAGTAGGTAGGTATAGAGAGATAGTGGGCATAGGTGTGCCTATTTACGTACCTTTTAGGTACTGGTAAAAAGTATTATAGTATACTTAGGCCGCACCGCTACCGCAAATCCCAACGATGAGGATTCAAATTTCGGCCTAAACTCGAATTCTTAAGATATTATGATTTTTATAGATACAGCAAATTAAATAGCAAACAGCGTGCGATAATCTAACTTGTCAGCCTATAGCCACTCGTTGGTTGTCGCCTTCCTTCGAACGAGTGCGCGCGCGTTGTAGCCTCGTGCGTGGAGCGCGCGCAATGTGCTTTGTCCTTAAACGATTCGATGTCGTCCATTGTGTGCCACCAACAAGTGCCATCGGACGTCATTGAGATAATACTCTACCTATGACATCATCATCTGCAGCTAAATTTTACCCAGCGCTGGGTATTATGAGCTTCTCGAAGTTTGTGTCATCTACCACGGTACCACCTTATAGTAATATATCTTCAAAGTTGCAGTACACATCCATATTTCTTTCGTAATCCGGTCTGTTCTTATAACTTGGAGAGTTCAGCTCATTTGTCAAGAGTCCAGGTCTTGCAGGTTTCAACCACTCCCCACATAATGAGGTTTACTATGCCGAGTGCTACCAACTAACAGTCGACTTTGATGTTTACATTTTCCAATTTATGTACGGTTAGTGTAATTAGGTGTTATTTCTTTTTGTAGTGTAGAGAAGCAGAGACGATTAAATTAGGGTCGTAAGATCATGATTGACAGTCACTTTTGTCAGAAGTTGTTCTAGGTCTACAAGGTTTAATTATTTCCAACATTATTATTTATTAATTATGAATGTAAGTGGGTTAACTACGAACCTAGTTTGTGTTAGAAGAACACCAACGTTTCATCCCTTAGCGAGGGACATCTTTAGGGTAGGTAAGTATTCAAGTATTTACGTAAACATTCATAGTGAATTCGTCAAACTACGAAAGTTTTTGTAGTAAATTATTATTTAATGATCTATGTGCTGAAGACGATGTCCTCTAAACCAAATCTTCTGCCCCGGGCGGCCGCCAGTCACAACGGAGAATCGCAGGATGTTGACGATTATAGTTTTTAAGTGTGTGTGCAAACAAAGATGCACTCTCTATTCCATCAATCTCATAAACCGAAATTACATCTACATTAACGGCAATTACACTAACCGTACAAAATGAACGATGTAACATATCAATAAGTCAGTCACCACTTATAATAAATACTATCTTAAAACCTTTTAAGCCGACGATTTCCATGTACATTTAGTAAAACCGTATCTAAATCCCTTGAAATCAATTTACAATCGCTGCAACGAACAACCATTTTACAGATAACTAATTAGAACTCAACAAATTGCCTCCACTTGTCCCATAGCGGATAATTAGTGGAAAGTTTTAAACGAGTTTTAATGAAATTTTAATCAAGCTATCGATATTGTGCTGTGATTGGTTGGATCATCGGATTGCTCTCAAGTATTTACGCTGTCTGTGCAATGGATTTTTGAAATGAACAGCGTAAAATAATTTGGTGTGTTTTCAAAAATTATATAAACTGACTTCAAATTCTTTTAGTGGCGACCTTTAGTTAAAATTCGAGTCTAATTTAGTTTGATGACACATGAATGAACCGACGAATGAAAGAAGGCCTACTTTGAAACACGAAATACGAAGCTTCAGTAGACGGATCGCACGAAACGAACAACCTTACTGCTGAATGTCTCATAGGACATAGGGGGACATTATGTTATGTCCAGCCATGGATGTCTTTTGACTAAGATCATAAAATAAAAAAAATTGATGAACGGACAAAATTAAACAAAAAAAGTATACATAAAATTACTGAATATTAAAATTATGCACAGGTTAGAGTTTCGCAGTCTCATGGTTCTGTCGAGAAGAAGCAACTTCTTAATAGTTGTTGTACCCTGGTGAAAGACTGCATAATTGGCGAAGCAAACTACCCGTAACTACAGCTCCTTACCCGTGGTCCCGTTCAGCTGGTCCCGTTGACTGGACTAACGAACATTATTTTTTTGGTAGTCCAATTAAGTGTCCCTACTGCGGAAGAATTTTTCATTTCGTGGTCTATTCAAAGGAACCACCCACAAATAATTCTTCGTGGTAAGTACATTTAACTCGACCACCGAAAAAATATAATTTTCGGTGGTCCAGTCAAAGGGATCAACTGAACGGGACCACGGGCAAGGAGCGGGAACTACTATAATAATAATAATAATAATAATTTTTTATTTCGATAACTTATAAAAATTAAACATACAGGGATTGGGGTCCTCCTTTAAGCAAAATTTGCTTGTATTAGAAGACACCGCTCTTACCAGAATTTTTACAGTTTATAAGTTAGATGCACAACTAAAATATTTAAAAAGTAAGTAAATAAGTTTAGTAATTAGTAACAAATCAAAACAATACAATAAAACAAGATGATACCTTATAAGAACAAACATTCAAAAAATCGTGTGCATGTAGAGTATGTGAGGTTGTACGTAGGTATGTGTTTGCAGTATGAGTTAGGTTGTCCTTCTCCAATATCACCAGCCTCATAAGAGTCGGGTACCAGAGTAGAACACCGTTAATTTGCGTGTGTGCATAAGTTTTTAGGCATTATAGCCGCATCCTTTGTACAATGGTCTCTATTTCATCATAGTTTTTTGTCATCAGCCATTCAGTAAGAGATTTCTTGCATTGAAAAAGTGTCATTGAATATAATCCTAAATGTTTATTCAGTAAATTATAGATATAAGACGATTGCCAAACATATTGTCTTCTTGCAAAGTTTTAACTGCTACTACGGGAATTGGGTCTTTCTTTCTACGACTAGAGACATTATCCTGCTCAGCAATATAAAACAATGATTTATGTATTCTGAGTAACAACTGGAGTACGTAGAGTTTCCTTACTGTAAGGAATCCCGATTCATAGTATAGACTTTCAGTAGAGAATCTATAGGGCTTGAAAAACATAACCTTGATTAAAGAACGTTGTGCTCTTTCTAGCTCTATGAATTTGACTTTAGTTGCCCCTCCCCAAATTGGTAAACAGTATCCAATAACAAATTGTGCTAGTGATGTATAAATTTGGCTAAGTAGGTCTGTTGGTGCTACGTGACGCAGAATTTTGAAAGTCCATATTAGTTTTCTGATTCTATTCATTATAAGTTCAGTGTGCATATGCCAAGACAGTCTCTGGTCAAGCATTACACCAAGATATTTTGTTTGTTTTACTCTATTTATTTTGGTGCAAGTACAAGCAGGATTGGGGTCATAACATTTATGAATTTTTATTTGAAATTCATTGGAGGGTTGAGAAGAGTCATAAATGGTAAAGCATATGTAATTGGTTTTTGAGATATTCAATGTTAGAAGGTTGATGTTCAGCCAGGTAGCCATCTTTTGTAGACCAGTTTCAGCGGATTCTTTAACACAATCCCATGTTTTCCCAGAAAATATTATGGCTGTGTCATCTGCGTATGACAATACTTGCCCCTGGTCTATGCTCATGTTACTTAGACTATTTATATAAATGAGGAACAGGGTAGGTCCCAGTACGCTGCCTTGGGGGACACCGAAAGTTATTGGTTGGTCTACACTTATAAAGTCACCTATTTTTATTCTTTGCTTACGATCAGACAGATAATCCTTGAATAACAAGAGCGGTGTGCCACGTATGCCTATCATTTCAAGTTTGTTTACAAGGATTGAGATGGAGACTGTATCAAAAGCATTTTTTAAGTCCAGAAAAACTACGAGACACTTACTTCCACTATCCAGTTGGTCTGTTACAGAAGAAGTAAGTGCCAAGATGGCATCTTCTGTGGACATGCCCTGACGAAAGCCGTACTGGGATGGTGACAATAGATTATATTTTTTAAGGAAAGAAACCAATCGCGAATTTATAAGTTTTTCTAAAATTTTTGAAATGGTTGAGAGAACTGAGATCGGTCTATAATTTACTAAAACAGTCCCGTCTCCACCCTTGTGAACAGGCGTTATCAGGGCTTCTTTTAGGGCTGACGGGAAGACTCCTTGTTCGAAGCATAAGTTAGCTAGATGTGTGATTATAGGGACAAGTTGTTCGTGAGATGCTTTTATAAAACTAACCTGGATTTTATCAATACCTGGAGCACTGCCAGATTTTAAGCTCATTATAACGGTTCTTACTTCATCTACATCTGTGTTAAAAAGAGCAAAAGAATTCGTAGCTTGGGTTTCTATGAAATCTGTCTGAGTATTTTGTCCCGTTATCACAGACCCTGATGCTGTGATATTGTTCGCTAGATGTTTACCAATAGAGCAGAAATATTCATTAGCTTTATCAATACTCAGTTTCGGGGTTATGTCTATGTTAAGTAGTTAATCACATTTGGTGTTTTTCAGTTTACGTTGTGTGATATAATTGATTGCGTTCCATAACTTTTTGGGATTCTTCTGTGCTTTTTGTAGTTGGTCAAAATCATATTTACGTTTTTGTTTTTTAATAATACAATTGCAATAGTTTCTATATCTCTTAAACGTAATCCTTAATATTTCATTATACGGATCTAGTTTTAGGCTTTTTTGCATGTTATTTCTGTTCCATATACATCGTAATATTCCGTTAGTCATCCAAGGTTTAATAAGTCTTTCTCTCTGAGGTATGGGCTTAGTTATACTGTTTATGGCAATACATTGCTGTAACTTATTAATCAAACCATCAGTTAATTTATTTGGGCAATTTAAATGTAGAAGTTCTGATAAGTTAACATCATGCATGAATTTCAAAGCTCCGGCTAGGTTAAATATCGTTTTATTTTTAATTATTTTATTTACTTTTACACTGTTACCGAGTTTTAAGAAAATCATGTTATGATCGGTGATAGTAGTATCTAGAATAGCTATTGATACTGACTTTTTTTCTGGTTTAATTTTAACCATAAAATGGTCCAAACAGCTATTGCCTCTCGTAGGTAACGCATGTCCAGGTAACAAACCATGCATAGCCAACATGTTTAAGTAGGTTAATCTATTCGAACGCTCAAGTGTATTTTCAATCGGCCTGTAAATGAGATTTATATTATGTCACCTGTAATTATAATATTATTATACTGTGAAGAGATGGAAGTCAGGTGCTGATTTAAGCTATTCGTAAAGTCATCGGTGTTCGATGTTGACGGCGATCTATAAATACCTAGTATTATTATATCCGAGAACACGTTCACTTGTAGACAAGATGCATGTCGAAGTTTAATTTCACTCACTTTTACTTTATGTATATTTTTTATATAGGCTACCACTCCGTCAGCTTTGTTTAAATGGTTTGTTGTCTGAAAGGATGTGTAATTTATAATTTGAGGTATGTTTTTGTTTGAGTTTAACCTACATTCACTTAGTATAAGTAGGTCTATTTTTGTCTTTAAGTTGGCTAGGTTTAATTGTAAATCGTCGAAATTGGCATAAATACTTCTAATGTTTTGTGATATAATTGTAAAATCAGAGTTCTTTACTTTCATTATGGTCGGAAATTCGCCCATAGTACAGCTAAGAGCTTGAGCTATTTCTAAGTTGTCTATTTCTTGTATCGTGTTAAGTGTGTTATCCATTGTAGAGAGTTATAGAGAAGTAGAACGCATTGGCTATTTGGGGTATTATGTGATAATTTTTAGAAAGTGTGTGATTGCAAATGTTGAGTTGCGAATAATTTAGGCTGGTAATTTTCATTGCATGTGTATGTGATGAATGTGATGATGAACGCGTGGTTGAGATTTTTTCTATGAATGTTTGTTTGTACATAAAAAGCTTAATAAATTTATTTACGTTAAACATGAAAATATGTTTTAGTATTTTAAATAATGTATTAAGGAAAAGTATCCTAAGTGTTAGAAACAAAGTTATGCCTAGTCATTTATTTTGCATGAGGCTCTGCACCTGTGCTTCTGATCTTATTTGAATTATCGGACAGTTTTCGTCCTTCCTAACGTAGACTCTACCATAAGCTGTCCAACAAAACTTGTATTCCCTTGATCTGGCTAAGTCCCGTGCGAGGTAGAATAAGCGGGCTGCTTTAGCCGTAAGCTGCTCCGAGACATAAATAGGAGCGTACTCATCCTTCTTCAATCCCAGGTGTTTTGCGCATAATTTTTCTTTATTTCTAATGTTGAAGGATTTTGTCTTCCTCAGGAATTCAGTCTTTACGATTGTTGACGATAACTCGACTACAATTGGGCCATTATTATTCGCGCTGCTTCGCTTATTCTGCACTCTATAGATATCATTGATATCATTTTTTTCAATTTTGCAGTCTATAGCTTTTGATAAGCTTACGGTCATTTTTATCAGGTCTTCCTTGGTCTCCAGAGACTGCTTAGGTGCATTTTTTATCTCCAGGCTAGCTTTCCGACTTCCACGTTGAAGATCCTCCAACCTTTCTTCTAGGGCCATTATGCAGTCTTTATCCTTCTTAGCTTGGACTTCAAGTTGGTCTAATTTGCAGCGGAGCTCCTCGTTTTGAGCTGTCAGAGCAACGAGAGAAATGTCTATTTCACTATTCGTCGTTTTAATTTCTAACAGTGCAGCGAATATCTTAGCAATGTCGTCTTTTTGGGGTGACATTAAGGAAGTCAAAAGATTTCTCATTTCCTCCTTAAAATCGCTGAAATCAGTCGTCCAGTCACACCCCTTCTCCGGTCTATTTCGTTGAGAAACATAGTTTGGCGGAGTGTGTAATAAGGATGTTTCATCTTGTTTGTCTATAGTGGTATCTGAATTTTCATAGCTCATATCCATATTTAAAAAAGAAAGATTTACCGTAACAAGCGCTAGAAGCACAGTAGATATAAGGCCGCGTAGCAAATAATAAGTCGTAGCAGATTCGTAGCACGTAGACAGATTTCGTAGAGCGCACGCGTAGGCTCGTAGCACTCTTAGGTCGGTATTTGTTGGGTAATTTTGAGCCGGTCGCTCAGTGCTTCTCTGGTGTAGTTGGTATAGGACTCGCCTTAGACGCCGTCATCCGCTGGTTCGAGACCTCCTGAGACTGGAATTGTGCACTTCGCCGGTGCGAGTCGGCTGAGCTCAGAAATTGTGTACTTGTGTGGATGACACTCACTTGTCCAGTTTGCACTTGATGAGACGGGGCTCCAGGGGACAAGGGGCTGAGATGAAGCTCCAGAAGTCGGGGGCTCCAATGCACGAGGGCGCAGTCGCACAAGTTAGAAAATCAGCGCAGCGAGAATTGTGAACACGTCCGTTCGGTACAAGAGCCGAGAGGCAAGAGGACCTATAACTTGTAGAATAATTAAAAATAAAAAAAAATCTAAAAATAATAAATAATGCTGGACAATTCACACATCATTATCTAGCCCCAAGCTAAGCAGAGCTTGTGTTATGGGTACTAGATAACTGATATCATATCACACTAATATTATAAATGCGAAAGTTACGATTATCCCATAAATCAGTTCCCATGGGATAGAAATCACCTTTAAACGTTTCTATAGAAACAACGCGTGCGAAGCCGCGGGCATTAACTAGTACATAATACAATAAATAGATATCTTTTATTATACATAGAAAACATCCAAAACAACCTGAACAAATATCTGCAGTAACATGCACAAATATCTATCGTACAAACATCTATCTCGAGGCGGTAATCGAACACACAACCTCGCAGACGGATCTTCGCCCGGTGGGCCACAGAGGATGGTACTGAAGATGAAGCAGTTTTTTAGAACAAGGTCTTCAGGCAGCAGGATGTGTGTGACAGGCCTGCCTATGTGTGTGACAGGCCTGCCTATGTGTGTGACAGGCCTGCCTATGTGTGTGACAGGCCTGCCTATGTGTGTGACAGGCCTGCCTATGTGTGTGACAGGCCTGCCTATGTGTGTGACAGGCCTGCCTATGTGTGTGACAGGCCTGCCTATGTGTGTGACAGGCCTGCCTATGTGTGTGACAGGCCTGCCTATGTGTGTGACAGGCCTGCCTATGTGTGTGACAGGCCTGCCTATGTTTGTGTGAAGATAAATAAAGCACGCATCCTCCGTGCTCCGGGCGAACTCGACAGTTTCTCGACTCGCTAGCGTATGAAAACAAACGGCTGGCACGTGACAACAAGGGTACGATCACTACATTTGGATGTGGCATTAAAGATCCAAATGCTTGCTGTGTGGTGCCGGCTAACAATTTGCACCACCCAAACTGTACCCGCGGGTGTCGTAAGAGGCGACTAAGGGATATCAATCGAGGGCGAGCAGCAGCGCCCCCTGCAGATTCTATCACCAAACTACGATGCCCAACCCGCATGCCCAGCGTGGGGGTTATGGGCACTACCCCTATGAAATAAAAGCCAATAAGGCACTTATCAGGGGCAGGCCTGCGTCCAGCAGTGGACCGGTATAGGATCTTGAGGTGAGGAGGTGAGGATTACGGAACTAAGCTGTTGTAAATTAGCTCCAGATTACAATTTATCGTGACAGATCCTACAAATTTGCTTGGAGTCGAGACCCTAGGTCCGTGGGGTACCGAGGCTCTTCGGATTGAAAAAAAAATATCTGGGCGTCTGGTCGAAGCGATGCATGACCCGAGAACTGGTCAGTATCTGGCGCAGCGCATCGGTATTACCATACAGCGGGGCAATGCAGTCAGCGTCTTGGGGACGCTTCCGACTGGTATTGATATGGATCAGTTGAGCTACCTGTAGGTTGTATGCAACAGTCTGCAGTTAGCTCAGTTGTTTCAATTGTAAATAGGTACTAGTTCTAATTTATTTCTATTATTTTGTTGTAATTTTCTTTGTGAATAGACTTCTGCGCTGCCAAAAAAAAAATATCTTTAATTTGATAAAAATGTGATGTTTCTTACAAAAGCTGAAAACCGAATCCAAAAAACCAAAAGAATCATCAAAGCCGACCTCTTGGGGTCCTATTCTGCAAAACTAATGGCTTTGCTATGACAATGGTATCATCACAAAATGACACGTTTTGGTATTCTACCTTCTTCTTTGTTTTATCTCTGGCTCTGCATCGTGGTTCGATGCGTATTCTACCTTGATGAAAGAAACTATAGATGTACGGATGCACGTCAAAATTGTCAAGGTTGAAACCATCATCTCTCCCGCCCGTAGCACACCTCCGCTGCAGAACACGAGTAGCGGACCCACTACTCGTGTTCGGCATGAATTCCGCTGCGATCAAGTGCAGTTTGAGTTGCGGAACTATAGCGGAGGTGTGGCTGACGACGGAGCAGATCGACGAAACCGTGCGGGGAAAGAGATATAATTATAGTCCAATCTATGCGTTAGAACAGGCAGTTTCGCTAGTGTTCCGCTTCTCCTACATACGGACAAGACATGGCGAAATTACTGCGGTTCCGCTGTTAATATTTCGCAGCGGAGGTGTGGTACGGACGTCCGTACTATCAAAACTTCATCTAAGGATTTATCAAGACGATTCTGCGACGATACCCTTTTGATAGTGCGGTTAGTTAACGGAATCGGAACCCTACTTCCTAAGCCCTAAGTTATACATGTAAATTAATGATGTTATCGGGTATTTATCGCGTACATTTTGTTATTATTTCCCCTACGACCACAATCGCTGGTAAATAACAACCAAAGGTACGCGATAAATACCCGATAAAATCATCAAAAATGTTAACAAATCGCGGAAGTTTTAAAAGTTTTATGCATGTAACATACCACATTCAAAAATCGTAGCTCGATAAGAAAACCTCGCGAGTTGAACCCACGCAAAGCCAGGCGTCTTGTTTAGTGTATTGCATGTCTAAGAAACGTTTCGAGTCGTTTTATAACCCAGCCCTATTATGTATGCATGCAAGGCGTATCTAAACTTGACAAAGACTAGGTGCTTACATTCAAATAATAAAACGTCAAGTGCGTGTCAGACTCGCGCACTAAGGATTCCGTATAATTGTTAGACCTTGCTTCTTATCTAGCCCCAAGCTAAGCAGAGCACAAGCTCTGCTTATGCTCTGCTTAGCTTGCTAACACAAGTTATGGGTACTAGATAACTGATATACTTAATACAATACACTACATAGATAAATATTTTTTATTATACATTGAAAACATCCAGAACACCCTGAACCAATATCTGCAGATCGTCCAAACATTTGTCGCGAGGCGGGAATCGAACTCAACCTCCTGCGTCGCAGGCGGACCTTCGCCCGCTGCGCCACATATACTAGATATACATATATTCGGACATAAACGGCTGTAAATTTTGATTGCCTTGACTTAGAAGTTTTATATACGCGTTCCTTTTGAGGTACGGAGCCCTAAAAAGTACCTACGTCTTAACTGATGATGGCTCGTTTTTCGCGCTTCCGCGCGTGTTTATTTTTAACCCCCGACGCAAAAAGAGAGGGGTGTTATCATTTTAACGTGTCTGTCTGTGTATCTGTGTATATGTCTGTGGTATCGTAGCTCCCAAACGGATGAACCGATTTTCGTTTAGTTTTTTGTGTCATAGATAATTTTATCCCGAGTGTAATGTTCTTAGCCATGTTTAATTTAAAATCTGTCGGGAGGTTTTTAAATTTTAAATTTTGTTCTTGTGATTACTAAGTTTGGAGATGGCACTCCCAACGGCCAAAGGCTATTAAAGTTAATTAAATCTCTTAAATCCATCATGGTTAGTAACCTAAAGTCATTTGCAACGGGATATTTACCATTGCATAATTTTAGTGGTTTGGTAAATATTCCGTTGTAAATGACTTTAAGCATTTGTTTTTTGTTTTGTCTAACTTGACTAACCTTAAAGTCATTTGCAACGGGATATTTACCATTGCATAATTTTAGTGGTTTGGTAAATATTCCGTTGTAAATGACTTTAAGCATTTGTTTTTTGTTTTGTCTAACTTGACTAACCTTAAAGTCATTTGCAACGGGATATTTACCATTGCATAATTTGAGAGGTTTGGTAAATATTCCGTTGTAAATGACTTTAAGGTTAGTCAAGTTAGACAAAACAAAAAACAAATGCTTACAGCCGGTTGATCAATGAGAAAATCTCTTGTCAACGTCAATTATTATTCATTCATTATTATTTTTACTAGGTACAACACAAACTCAAACACAGGTGCACTCTCTATTCCCTCAATCACATAATCCGATGGAACGGCAGACCGACACGACCAGGTTGAGGTTAGGCGCAGGACCAACAGCTTGACGTGCCTTCCGAGGCACGGGGGTGTAACACCGCCAACTTCCTGATTCCGGGCTGCCACTGTGATATACTGTGATACGTATAAAGATAGAACTTCGATTGCTACAATCTCACCTAGTATCAAAACAGCGTAAGAACAACTGGCTGAGACTTTACTTATTGTCCTTCCCTTTTCCATTTAAATATAATCAGTTTATATCTGTCCCTGTCACATTGAAGAGGAAAATCGCGACAAATCTAGGTATTTCCGACTGCATCCGACGTGAAGATTCCAACTTTGGAGTCGCGATGAAACTTGACGTCTATTGTGTGAGTTAGTCCTAGCTCGCCAACATAGCCTGGATCTCGTGAAAGGATCTTAGTATCTCAATACAGTGAATTTTCAATTAAAGCTGTTTGTCCACAAAGCACTCGATTCATTTGATTTGAAATTGAGCATTTTTTTAAGTCTTGTATTAAATGGGTCAATCTCAAATCCCCTGTAGGTAGCTCTGGGATAAACTGCTTGAACTTGATAGAACCCGCCCTGCGTCTCAGCTGGAATCGGTCACTGAGCCACGGAAGCCCTACGGTTGTCCCCTATTACTTACGCACGATTTTCTAACGATAATTTTCCTTGAGATTTTCTAAACATTCCAACCTGTAAACGAATTAAACCTTTAGAAATTCTAAAAAAGTATGAGGAGTCTCTGGACATGTAATGGATTAGCAGGACTACAAAATATCAAATAAAAAAACTCAGAGAACTCATCATTTTTCATCATCAGTTATGAACAAAAGCCAAAGATGATAATGATATGTACAAAAACAATCTAACGATCTATAAACCGTTTGAGCTCAACGTAAATGAAATCGAAATACAGAAAAGAATACTCACTAATATTTCGTCACGTACCAGATTCCCTTCCCGAGAAATAAGTATTTATGTTCATCGAGACCTTGCAACACTGGCCCCTTTAGACACTTTCGTTCATAACCAATCGAATTACCCGACTTCTAAGTTCTAACATAAAAGCTTGTATCAAAGTTGGATTAAACCGAACGTGGCCAAGCCAAAGAGTACAGAAAGTCCGACAAATCGTATATATTACGTACTTGTAAGTTCATCAAAATCAAAAGCTCTTTATTTCAATTAATACAATAAATGTACACTTAGAAAAGGTCAAATTATAAAACTAAACACTTACACGGAAATATAGTGATATTTTTGATTTCTGTCGCTTCGGTATGTAGGCTAAAGTAAAGAAGCGACGAAGAAACATTTAGCCTGTTAGTTGTTATTTTTTGAATTGGAGCAAAAATCGTCCCAAGCTTTTTTATCTTCTAGATAATCTGATATTTTATAGTAAGCCTTTTTGCACAACAAGGTAATCATCATTACAATTCATTTCTTATTCATTGATTTACGTCACAGACAGCTTAGACATACATAAAAGGATAAGAGTAGGTAGTAGACATGCGCAAAACAGTACACTAGAACGTGATGCCATATTACTATTGCACTACGATAAGGTGATATCACTTTGTAATATTACCATTACTCGAAACATTACCCGTGCACGGTGATGTCAGTGATGTCGGACACGGCTATGAATGGTTGTAATAAGTAGGGTAGGTAATATTACAATTACCAAATGCAATGCTTCCTTAATTTATTACTTTCTACATGTAGCTCCTTCCCATAGAAACGATACTTATACCTACATTCGAGTACGGATGGAGTGGCTTAGTAGGTAAGTTAATGTGGTACCTACCTAGATAATACTGTTGTTTGGTAGGTACATACATACCATAGGATCAAATTAATCTTAGAATACATGGAATTTATAGGTAGTAAAGTTGATTTTCCTTCATACTTAGGCCCGTACTACCTAACCTACCTACACTAAGATGAATCTCTCTCTGGCTAGAGAGAGATTCATCTTAGTGTAGGTAGGCTAGGTAGTCAGTTTATTTTATATAAGCTAGGTAGTGTACGTAGGTATTGTGGTAAGTATTATAAGAACGAATGAGCAAGTAGGTTGGTTTTTAACCAAATATAATTATTATATACCTACGAAGCATAACGAACAAAGCCGAGTCCGCGCAACGCAATGCATCACTCGCTCGCATTAAAATCTCCAACCAAACCGAACTCCGCGTAATGTTTGCCGAATGCAATGTAGGTAACGTGATGACTCTACTTTAGTATTTACTTTCATTCGCACGCATTACTTACACTTCTATCTGCGTCTCATTCGCACGCAATACAGTGCCATATAAACTACGAAACATTCCGAACAAAGCCGGATCCGCACGATTGAGATAAGGAGATGGAAGAACGTGCATGTGCCTGCCTATCACCAACCGAGCTTCGCGTGATGTGTGTAATGCGTAATGCTTCGGCGTCTCGAGTGATGAGTGATGTTGTATTACTTCGTCGCGTAATATTACTTTTGTGATATTACAAGCATTACTTACACATGTCTAGTAGGTAGGTTATTTAAATATATGTGCTTACTTATGTTAGTTTACAGTTAAGGCTACAAACTTTGCACCAGGATTATTCCTGTGTCTTAAAGTTATCATTTAGTTTTATTTTTACAAACTTGATTATTCTGTTACTAAGCTTTATATCCAAAAAAATATTGTCAAACTCTGAATCAATCGAATTCCTTAATTTTCAGTAGTAGCCTAGTGATTATATCATCGGCACTGGTAGAGTTAATTATCAAATAAATTACAGTCAGTTCAAATAAATTGTAGTCAGTGTTAACTAATAATGTAGCTTGTACAACGTGGAAAATAAAGAAAACCAGAAAAAAATAATTAACTGCGGTGACGATCCGGCTTAACGATGAAAATTACATCAAAGGAATAGAAACAAAATAAAACTAGTATTAACAATTCAAAGAAATTAATTAATCTTCGTTAGTTTTTGTGCGCAGGTGTTTTCAATTTGTTTTCTATGATTTTCTCATCATTCCTTCCTTGTTATGGAAACATAGGCTCTACGGGTTTTTAAAAAAATATCTGAGCGTCTGGTCGAAGCGACGCGTGACCCGAGAGCTGGTCAGTATCTGCCGCAGCGCATGAGCATTGCGGGCACAGCGGGACGCTTCCGACTGGTATAGATATGAACCAATTGAGCTACCTGTACATTGTTTGCAATAGTCTGCAGTTAGCTCAATTAGTTTAATTGTCAATACTAGTTCTAATTGGTTTCTATTCTTCGATTGTAATTTTTTTATTTAACTAATGACTTTTACAAAACAAAAACACAGAGCCCAACTTATGCCCAACAGTGGATCGACAGGAGCTGATAAAGGGTTGATGATGGCGAAACAGAAAACAATCTTAATTTAACAACTTAAAGTGTTCTTAGGTGTTGAAAAAAAGGTGTCATAGCGTGAGAAATTAATTGGTCGCCGAAACGAATTTTTTGCAATGGTCCTATCTCTTTAGGTGTCTACTCTATGCCGGACTTCAATGACTCGTAAGTGCAAAGGCTCTACAAACTTCGAGGCAATAATGGGGACGAATAATTGAATTTTGACCAATTCTCGCAGAGGAGTGTTCTCGAGCTTGTCGATCTGCTGGTATGAAACAGTCTGTAACGCATTGACATAGAGTTCTAAATCATTAGTTAAAAATCAAGGTTGCACAAAATTTGTACCTATTTTAAGCATTATAATAGGGTACATGTATCGACTAAAAGGGTACAAATTATGATGAAATCGACGGCAAAATACCTTTGTTTTATTTTGGTACCTGCTCGGCATTTTCCTAATCTAATGAATTTTTTACACGATTTAAACATCCCAAATTGGATTTAAGGATAAATTCATTATGCAAGAAACCATCTTGAATAATGAATTTATTTTCTTTTTAATATTCGTATATTTTTGACCTACAATCCATCATCTCGCGAATTTTACCTTGTTTTGAAGGCGACCATTTTTCTCTGGCGCTCCTGATTGGCTGCTTGGCAGGTGACGTCAAGAATTTTGCCAAGAATCGTTAATTTTGGATGCGTTTGGGTTCTTGGCTTTTTGAAGATTGGGTACCAGGTTACATTGTAATCAATCATCCCTTGACAAAATATGCATTAAGAAAATTTAATTAGATAATAAAATTTTATGCGAAAGTTCGTGAAGATGTTAATTTGTTAGATGTTTACGTGAAAACAACGCCAAGACTACTTATTTATGTATTTATTAGTTCATAAAACAGAGTAAGATCCTTAAGAAAATACAGTAGATACATTGTTGTTACGAAATAGTTTTACCCAAATATGCAAACATAACAAGCGATAAAAAATGTTGCAAGCTAAAGTTTAAGATTTACCAAAACATCTCGAATCTTTATAACTCTATTTGTAACAAAGAAAAATAAACATAAACACAAGTAACTTCGCAGACAAAATAAATTACTGAACGGATCTTATAAAAATTTTGCAAGGATGTAGTTTTAAATCTCGATTGAAATATAGAATCTAATTTGTACCGAAATATACTCAAATATGCGTAGTACCAGATTAGTGCAGGACGCGGTGCCCTGTCGCGGCTGCTCTCCGTAAGAAGATGTTTATCTGCTAAAGAGGTGTTCACAAGGTACGTAGACCTTTAATCTTATTTTTAATGCCAAATAAACACGTGCATCAGTCGTTTGCCTAATGTAGTGAAAATTCCGTGTTTATTTAATTTTTCGGAAACTAAAGGGCGAGTTTTTTTTTAAATATTTTTCCTGAATTCAGTGTTCGAATTCGAATCTACACCCCGCCTGAAAGTTTCCTCCTTCATTTTTGTTACACCTTGTATAGGTAGGCAAGTCTTTTGACAAAGTTTGAGTTTTTTAAGCATTACTTGACAAGAACCAGCCAACTTAATGATAGTTTTATGTCGTCTTGAAAAATCCTCGTTTACCATCCACACAATCAGTCAAGTGAGCAACATGTGTTTGCAGACGTGTAAAGAACGTTGCACAAGAACCAAGTTATAATATAAAGTACACAGCGAAGGAAAACACAAGGAAGCGGTGGTCCGCATCGCCGGTAATAAAGCTGTCAGCTATGAGTTGTTTTCTGGGTTCCGTACTGAAAATTACAACTTTATGCAGGGATCCCTCGGGTTTTGAGGCGTTAAAGATTTTTTTGTACACCCGAGAGGGTTCTGGTGGAAGCAAGTGGGCCTTTGGAAAATCTTCGGGCTTAGTAAAGGCTCCACACACTATTGACACGTCACGCGACCCAATGATGAAGGGTTGAATCAAATCGTATCAATTTCCTGTGTCCGTCCATGGCGGGGCTGCTAACTTGATGGACAGAATTTTCTGTAAGCAAAATCACATATAACCACATGTAAGCACCCGACGTGTCGTCACACCGGGTGTCAATAAATGATTCTGGCGATAGAAAATTAAAAATGCGATTGGTTTCAACTCAACACCCATCGCGTTGCATCGGGTCGCGTGCCGTGTCAATAGTGTGTTTCCGGCTTAAGTCCACGGCAAGGACGCACGGAACTCTACAAAAAGACAGGACATTTTTCATACACTAAGCTCGCGTAGTGGTTTATGGCTACAGATTCTAGTCTCACGCTGGTAATGTTTTACTGTAGGAGCTGAAGAAATCCTTTAACGCGACAGTTTAACGTGTCCTCATCCGAAGCTCAAGACTTAGAAAACTCACATGGATAGAGTAGGTAACAAAGCATAATGCTTTTTGAGCTTTACTGGGACAAAAGTTGTCCCAGTAGTTAAGTCCAGAACAGCACTGAACTAATAGGAATAGGCGTTGTAGATAAGAGTTTAGACCAAGAAAGGAACTTCATAAAATCCTTCCTTATTGCGTGTAAAGCCGCGGGCTAGAGCTGGCGAGTATATAAAGTATAAAGATCCTAATTATCCGATGGGCTTTATCTTTCAACATCTTTCGCCAGTCACTGAAAGTAACTCAGCGTTTGATACATCCATCTAATTCGGTCGGGAACTGGCAACTTTTTGTGGCAATTTCAACCTTGCCATACACCCGATACTGCCATCTAAACAACGTAAATACCTGCTAGATCAGTATGTTAAAGTTTATATCTATCTATCTATCTACTCAGCCAGTGAGCACCCACTGCTGGGTATAGGCCTCGCCATTTCCTCAACCTCAACAGCCTGTATTGGTCCACTACTGGACGCAGGCCTCCCCCTGATTAGCGACTTATTGGCTTTTATCACATGGGGGTTAATACCCATAATCCCCACGCTGGGCATGCGGGTTGGGGATCGCACTTCGGCCTCGCCATTAGAAATCAATGAAAGTTGAAGAAAGTCTGAAAGTTTGCTTTTGATTAAATCGTAAGGTAAATCTTTGCTTAGAAGTATCTTTAATATCACAGAATACTATCTAACTGAACTATACCAATTTATGTATTCTGCGATAATATGCATCCTTCAAAACATTCTACTAATAATACCTATAATAATGCCTCGGAACAAATTTGTGTACGATCTGCAGAAATTTGTTCAGATGGTCTCGGTGTTTTTCTATGTATAATAATAAAAAAATATCTATCTATATATATAATGTATTAAATATATGAGTTATCTAGTACCCATAACACAAGCTTTGAGTAGCTTACTTTGGGGCTAGATGGTGCTGTGTGGACTGTCCAGAATTATTATTATTATTAATAATACATTGTAATATTTTTCTGAGAAATATTTTCCCAACGTGTAATGAAATCACCCGTCTGAAAGTGTTCAATGTAGGTACGTACCAGTTCGTTGTTCTTCGCCTCGGAGGATCAAATAGCCTCATTTTGCGCGAGAGAGAATTATCGGGCCTTCCGAGAAAATAATGAATTATTACGTCACTTGACGCCAGGCGATAATCATCCTTCTGTACTTTATAGCGCTTTGAGGATTATTTGGGCATTGTTTTAGTATATTTTTTTAGCATCTTACTTGGTAGGTACTTGTCTCAGTAAATATACTAATTTTATATAAGGTCTTCATTAGACGGGATTCAAAAAAATCTAATCTATAAAACAAATACAGAATTCAATGTTTATTTTAAAATCAACTTATCAAAAATTTAATTGTTATCAAAATAAAATTAATTTGAAATTAGTATTCACAGACTAGCTTAGATATTTACATTTTGAGCAGTAATTTCATAGGTACTTGACTGACTCCTGAAACTTATAATCTTATTTCGACGTAATTTTGAGGTGTACTAGCGCCGCTAAAATATTTAGATACAAAAATAATACGGAGAAAAAATTTACCGCTGCAACTTGCCCAAAGTTATATATCATAAGTGAGTCAGAAATCCCAGAGTGGAGCTACATATTTTTGAAAATCGTCCAAACTTTTAGTTAATTCTCATTCAAAAGTTTCAGACGAAAAGTTGGACAATAATTTTGAAAAGTTTCCCTTCGGATTCTGTACTTCATAAATTGTGGTGCAGTCTTGGTAAATTGTTTTCGTATTCTTCAATATTTTTTTATTTTAATGTGGTTAAGGCCAGGTATTGTAATAAGTGAATTTCATTAGATTTTGTAACTTAATGCGATTTGACTAGGCTAACCTAGTCAAAGTCGCATTCAGTTACAAAGTAGTATATAGTCCTTAAGTAATATATATCTTTTTTTCAGAATTTTAAACACTATTTTCAAAGTCGCAGATGATTTTAAAAATTACAAGGCCTCTGCTGGCCCACCAAGCCATGCTTATTCGATGTCATAAATTATACCCTAAAAAAATGGAGCTCCATCGATGAAAACTGTTTCTAATGGTGTGTAGACTCTTCCAAAGTAGGAGGCCTGGCAGGTTGGTGCGAAACTTCAGTGTATGAATATTGTAGGCAGCGTTTGTTAACCTCGACTTTGGTATGTAATGGTGTATAGTATGTGTATAGAATAAGTCTCCATTACTTTTGCTCTACCCTCTTGTGACTAAAATAGGTACTCAAGGGAAACCAGTTAGTCATTGGGAAACCAATGACTAACAATGCAAAAATTACCAATTCAGCTGAATTACGTCTAGTTTAAGACAAACCCTATTTATCAGTATTGGGAAGGTATTGGGCCATTACAAAAAACTTGCTCCTGAAAGTCCAGATGGTCTCACTCAATCCACCCGACACCTGGGCCCAATAACTCAAGGCAATAAAGGGAAAAACTCACCCCCATTTTGTCCCATTACAGGTATTGATAATGTCCATAGAACTAAATTATGGTCGATTTGATACCTACCTGCCGTGGTCGTTAATGGGCCACGCGTGGCTGAGCAAAGTGTAATTAATTTTAAGGCAAAGATGGCTAGAGATCGATATTCTTAATCTACGAGAAAGTTACGTTCTTTAATATAGTCAAGATGAAGTAAAAGCCAACCAGCACAGTATTATTTTAATCTGAACGAGACCAAACATATAAAAAAAGATAAAGGAATCGAAAATATCAGAAAATGTGGCTGCCGATTGTGCAGCCACACAACCTAGATTAATCTGTGATTGTACTTACATCTAGACGAGAAAAAGCCCAATTCCTATCGAGTGTGTAATTCGAGCCTTAATAAAACACACGAGGTATCGCACTTTCTCCCTCGTGATACATAGTGATTTATACTATTATACTATTTATTTATACTCCACCTTCGAAGAAAATCATCGTTTTCTAATCTTCAAAATCACTAAGGTAAATTCAAACGGTCAACTCAAATGTAAATATGCAATAAATACCTACGCGCACGTGCGATTTTCACATGGTTCTTTTTTGAATTATTGATCTGAATACGCAATAGGCCAATATCAAAGGTGGATTCGGAGTAAAAACTTTTTGTCGTTTTACCTATTATGAAAATAACCATAAAAAAAACATTTATTCAGACTTAAAAAATCCATAGCTACAGTCTGCTATTTGAGAAAACTAAAAAAACACGTTAGAAATGGATTTCCATGCACTTTTCTCTCCCGCTAAACGCGTGGGATATGAAATTCCATAGAGTTTTCCGTCTCGCATTTTAGTACGCCTGCAATGACGTACTATGCTTGGAAAAGAAATTAATGAGCAACTTTCTGAGAAGGTGTAGTATAAAGTTAAAATCTACCTGTCTATCAAATCAATGCAGTGTTTTTCAATACCTTGCGTTACATAAGGATAAGAAAATGCTATGGAGAGAGAGCCCTGGAAATTATTTCCCCATATTCCAGTACCTAGATAAAACAAAAATAAAAAACGCTAGTATGATATAGTTTGATATCTACACAGTCACACACAGAAGTGAGTACGCAATGAATTGTTGAAGTGACGTGGTAGTAATGAAAAGCGGGCAATATAGGCCGCGCTGCGTGGCCGGTGACAAGGGTCGACGTACCGATGTTAATTTCGCTTGTCCAAAAGAGATGAACGCGATAATCTGACAGTTTTGCTCTCGACTTTACACTTTGGCTAAAACTTTGGCGAGTGGTATTCCAATTTTATTACAGAGACTGTTTTTCAGGAAAGTTTCAAGTGTAAGGACAAGATCGTAGCGGAAAAGTTTTAATTGAATGTCAGTGTTTCCTCGAATCATAACATTAAAATGATAATATAAATAAACCTAACTTCGGTTATGTGGATGTAGCTTTTTATTTTGATCTCTACATGAATCACACGGGTAATGCAATCTATAACTTATATCGTAGAGCCTACACTGATCCTCATGCCCGCCGAAACAAGAGCTTCTCCAACCCCCCTTAGCGTCGGATTTCGGAAGTCAGGGGGTCAGAAACTGCTAATTATAGAGACCTAAATACAGTGGTCAGTTCGGCCAGTGGTTCTCTCGATTAGGTTCTAATGGCGTGGAAAGGATAGATTAAAGTTTCTGACGGGCTTGAGATTGCTTTCTTAAGCTATGCCTGTTTTGGTTTTAGCTTTGCCATTGGTAATCATCCTTCACAGACATGACGCCCGATTTTTAACCGACACCAAAAAATCACAAAAAGAGAAGGTTCTTTAATCGGCTGTAGGTGTGTATTTGTTTATATATACCTACCTATGTTTGTCGATTTCGACGTCAATTATAGACCGATTATAAAAAAAAATTCGCTGTTTTATAGCAGATGTTCCCGAATTCGTCCCATAAAAATATTGTTCCCGAGAGTAAAGTAAATTAAAGTAAAATTTATTGCATCAAATACATGTAAATAAGGTTCATAGTGTTAAGTTTTGCCCTAAATTGATAACTAGATTTCAGTAGGAAACATATATTCTTTTCTAATACATCATATTTTATTTCTATTATTGACAGACAACTTGAGTCAGTCAGTCAGACAAGAGTAATCTACTTTTATTCTCTATGACAGAAACATGCAGGTTCTATTCAATCTTTATTTTTAACACTCCCCCTGAAGCTGCATATTTCTTTACAAACAAAAACAAATACAAATAAATTAAAAACAATATAACTAGGTAGGTATATTAAATAACATAACTATCTTATAAACTGTAACAACAACATAAGATAAAATTCTAACTAATGATATCTAACCCGATACTGTTCCTGTGTCGTACAAGCAGTTCTTTACCTGGCGCTTTTGTAAACAAGTCAGCTGGTTGATCGGAGGAAGCGATATATTCAATTGCTACATCTCCCCTTTGTATATATAGTATATAATAGTATCTCTTATGAAATAATATTTTATATCAATATGCTTTACTCGTTTACATTCTCGATTCTTAGCAATATGAATGCAGCTCTGGTTGTCTTAAAAAATTAAAACTTTTGGACAACTTACATTTAGGTCACTAACTAAACCTCTAAACCATATCGCTTCTGATACGAGTGAACTCAGAGCGACATATTCTGCTTCCGCGGTAGACAGAGCAACAGTCTTTTGTTTACGAGAAGCCCATAAAACTATATTACCGAATAGAGTCATACAAAATCCCGAAACACTCTTTCTATCATTACAATCAGAAGCCCAATCTGAATCAGAATAACCTTTGACATTGAATTCTCCAACAAACTTATTTTTGTAATATAACCCTAGCTCCATGGTAAATTTTAAATATTTTAACACACGCTTTAAATGATTCCAATGGTTATCATTTGCACTATCTTGATAGCGGCTGAACAAATTTACTGAGTAGCTTAAATCTGGCCGCGTTCCCATCACAAGATACATCAGGCAACCTATCAACTCTCTATAGGGTTTCTTTGTAAATTTCTGTGGGTCCGTTTCCTTTTTTAGTTTTAGACCTTTTTCAACAGGTGTGGCTGCACCTTTACATTCTTCCATTTCAAATCTCTTAAGCAATTCTTTGATATAATATTTCTGATGAATTTTGATTGTTTTGTTTTCAAAATCTCTTTCTATTTCTAATCCTAAATACCTTTTGATGGGTCCAATAGACACCATGTCAAATTTAGAACTTAATTTTGTTTTGAACATTTCTATTACATACTTGTCCGCATGAATAATTAAAATATCATCTACATAAAGAAATACATACAGTTTGTCTTCACTTCTTAAGTAGAGGCAGGTATCATAAGCTGAGCATCTGAATCCATTTGCAATCATGAACTCATGAAATGCATTATTCCAGCACCTTGGACTTTGTTTCAGACCATATAACGATCTGTTAAGTTTACAAACACTTTTATCACTTTTCATGTGTTCTGGAAGATGCATATAAATTTCTTCATTAAGCGTACCATGCAAGAATGCCGTCTTCACATCCATTTGTTCAACTTGCATGTCTTCTCTGTTGGCAATTATTAGCAATGTTCTTAAAGTAGTCAACTTACCCACAGGTGCGTAAGTGTCTGACCATTCATTAGATTCATAACCTTTTGCCACCAATCTTGCCTTGTAAATGTTCTGATCCTTCTTTCTAAAAACCCAACGACTGTGAATAATTTTCTTATCTTTTGGTTTCTCGACTATTGTCCAAGTTGAATGTTTTTCTAGGGAATCTAATTCTGCCTGTACAGCTTTTATCCATTCTTCTTTTTCATTTGATTCTAAAGCTTCTTTCATCGTTTTTGGTACGTTTTCTGATATGTTAAAGGCTGTAAAATCACAATCATGAAAATCATCACATTCATAATCTTGTAAATGGACTGGTCTTCTTCTAGTTCTTTTATCAATACTTGATAAGTTTTCCACTCCTGGTTTATTAACTTCAGCGTTTTGTTCTGTGGTTGCATTTTCCTGATTTTCCAAGTTTTGTTCTGTTGTTATATTCTCCTGAATTTCTGAAGTCGGTTCTAAAAACTTTGGGTCAATATATAGTGTATTTTTATGGCATGGTTGTTCATTAACAATTACATCTCTAGATGATACAACCTTCTTGTTCTGACCATCCCATAATCTATAACCATTATTGCAGTAACCAATGAAATACAATAGTCTTGACTTTTCTGACATCTTACCTTCTCTTGTCTCTTTATTTATATACGCATAAGCTTCTGAACCAAATATCCTAAATCTGGCATAATCGGGTGTTCTTTCAAACCAAATTTCTGCTGGAATTTTCTTTTCTACAGTGGGTATTCTGTTGATTGCATATATCGATGCATAGACAGCTTCACCCCACATATTTTTCTCAAAACCCGAATCTACCAGTAAGGTTCTTGCCTTTTCTACTATAGTTCTATTCAACCTTTCTGCTTTTCCATTTTGTTGAGGTGAGTATGGAATTTTGTTTTCAATTTGGATTCCTTTCGTTTCGCAAAATATTTTCGTTTGTTTATTTACGTATTCTCCTCCATTGTCACATCTCAGTCTGGATATTCTTACACTAAATTTTGCTTCTACCATTTCTACATATTTCTTTAAGTACTCCAAAACTTCTGACTTATTTTCTAGAAGATACAAAACAGTAAAGTGGGTAAAATCATCCAAAAAAGTCAGTATATATTTTTTATTATCGTGAGTTACGGGATTTATTGGTCCACATAAGTCTGAATGAATAACTTCCAATACTCTTCTAGTGCGTGTATAATCCTTTTTGAAAGGTGTTCTGGAATGTCTTCCTTTTATACAAGGCTCGCACAGAATTTCTGACTGTGAAGCATCACAAAATATTAATTTTCTTTGTTTAAGTTCTTTTAGTTTATCTGCTGAAGCATGTCCAAGTCTTCTATGCCAAATTTCATCACTTTCTGGGATACATTAAGCCTTTTGTGCTGTATGATCTTCTATAACATTAAAAATTACCTCATACAAGTTGTTTTTGGGGCTTCCTTCTTTGATTACATATTTATCTCTGTAAATAATTACTTTATTATTTTCAAATATGACACCCAGTCCATAATTCTCAATTTTTCTGACTGATAATAAGTTATTTCTTAAGTCTGGTACGAACAACACATTGTTCAGATTGCAATTTTCAGTTTTTATTGTTCCAAGTTTAGTTGCATACAATGCTTCTGATTTCTTAGCTATATTAATCTTAATTGGATTCTGCAGAGTTATAAAATGGTGAAAATACGAATCATCGTTTATCAAATGATCTGATGCACCAGAATCAACATAAAAGTGAATCTTTTTACTTGATTCTTCTATGTAATCATTCATCATGAAACAGCTAATATTGTTGTGCATATTACCTTTATTTTGATTCTCAAATTCAGTTTCTCCTTCTATATTATAAGCCTTTCTGTAATTTTCTCGTGGTTGGTTGAATTTGCAATCAATTTTTTTATGTCCTTTCTTTCCGCAGTTGTAGCATTCGAAATTGAACGTATTCGTACGTGGTGTATGTTGTCTAATTTCCGGTAGTCTATTAGTTCTGAAAGCATTCAATTCTTGCCGTTCATTCTGATTATGTAATCCATTTTTTTTAATTTCTTCTTCTGTTAGTCTAGTTTTTACAAATCCTATTGTAAGTTCTTGACTAGACATTGTTTCTATTGCGGTCACAACATTATCATATGTTTTTGGCATAGATAGCAGCAAATAACATATAACTTCACTTTCTGAGGGCTCTGCGCCAGACCCTTTCAACTCTCGCACCAATTTATCAAATATAATGAAAAAATCTTCTATTTTCTGATCTTCTGTGTATTTTATGGTTAAAAGTATTTTTCTTAGCAGTAGCTGCGATGCTATTCCAGTTCTTTGATAAGTGGAACTTAGTTTATTTATCATATTGTAAGCCGTTTCACATTCTTGGATCAGTTCTAAGTGAGTATCGGCAATACACTGAGTTATTATGTTTTTTGCTTTTACATTATTTTTCTTTTCTTTTTCTGAAAATTCTCCAACCTTTCCTTTTTTCTCGATGGTTTCCAACAAATCTTGTTCTTCTAAGATGAGTTTGATGCGGAACAGCCAGTTGGTGAATTCCATTCCGCAAAACGGGGTGACACCGTGTTTGTTAATTTTGCACTCCATTTCGCGTCTGGAACCTCTGGGCCCATAACCTGTTAAGTTTTGCCCTAAATTGATAACTAGATTTCAGTAGGAAACATATATTCTTTTCTAATACATCATATTTTATTTCTATTATTGACAGACAACTTGAGTCAGTCAGTCAGACAAGAGTAATCTACTTTTATTCTCTATGACAGAAACATGCAGGTTCTATTCAATCTTTATTTTTAACACATAGGTGGTATATGTTTTAATATGACACAATATATTTAATTATTAATTATAATTATTATTAATGTATTGTATTTTTTATTTTTTTACCGTTGCGGCGTGCAAAATCTGAATACAATAACAGCTATTTCATTATTACAGAGAGATAAGTATTTATCCCATACTTTTGAAAAATCACGACTAGACAACAATTTTGGTGATATCTTCGCCATTTCAATAAATTTTGATGATTCTTTTGTTGTTGTATAAAAGTTGATTTTTTGGTGGACCCGTAATAGTTTGTGTCTCGAAGAGTTGATGATGTGCGCCGTAAAACATATAAAACATCACATGATAGATTTCACAATCACTGCTAAATAATGGTTTCCATAGCAACGGGCGTAAACAAGACGTCTACCTACAAAAACAAATTACAATGTTGACGGATGGCGAATTGCATAAAACGTAGGATGACCGATACGTTCGTTTTTGATTTTTGATTTTGAAACGTGTCATTTAGTGTCACGTCCGAAGCAACGTGACATTCAGTAGCAAGGTTGTTCGTTTCGTGCGAACCGTGTGCCGAAACTTCGTATTTCGTGTTTCAAAGTAAGCCTTCTTTCATTCGTCATTACATCCATGTGTCATCAAACTAAATTAGACTCGACTTTTAACTTGATGTCGACACTAGAAGAATTTGAAGTACATTCATAGTCTTTTAAAACACACCAATTTATTGATAGTAGAGTGCTTAGCTTGTTTTCGCCAAATGATAATCGGACAATTAGACAGCTTCGTCGATTAACTTTGAAGTTTGAGGTTAAAAACGTAAAACAACTGTTTAAATTTTAACCATCTGTTGGTGAACTTGGGTCTTAATCATCTGAAGGATGCTGTACTGTCAATGCTACGCGGCCCACCACCGCGCACCGGAGA
Organism: Eupithecia subumbrata; assembly: GCA_949316285.1. NCBI lineage: Eukaryota > Metazoa > Arthropoda > Insecta > Lepidoptera > Geometridae > Eupithecia > Eupithecia subumbrata. The sequence goes on from OX438643.1 coordinate 970,343, forward strand.
GAAAAAAACACAGATAAAAAATAAGATTTCCTCTAATCCGGATACAAAAGACCTCCTATCTTAGCTCCGCGTACCAGGAGATTATAAATCAAGAGAGTATAATTACCCTAAGACATAAAACTAGCTTCTCGCTAAGGATGATATTACGAGGGTTCAGTGTGGCGATGCAACCAACTTTTGTATGCAAAGCTTTTAGGAGGTGCGGTATAATGTCGGCAAAATATGAGGACGTTCCTTTTCTAGGGTGACACACGGATTTTGTGAATGAAATACACGTGGTTTAAAATTATGAGCTAGAATAATGAGAGTTAGGGTGGAAAAAAACCCAAAAAATTGAGATAAGGAACCTCCTAGAAGAAGGACGACAGCTTCCTTCTCTGTATTTTTAATACATTCGGGTTATATATGTTATATGCCCATAATCTCCAAGCTGACCTTTCTCCACCTTCGGGGGCATGCGGGTTTCTGATCGCAGTTTGGTGGTAGAATTGTTCTGCAGGCGGCGCTGCTGCCCGCCCCCGGTGGATATCCCTTAGTCGCCTCTTACGACACCCGCGGGAAGAGTTGGAGTGGTGCAAATTCTAAGCCGGCGCCACACAGCTATGTGCATTACCCCCCATGCGATAAAAGCTAATAAAGCGCTTATCAGGGGAGGCCTGCGTCCAGCAGTGGACCAATACAGGCTGTTGAGGTTGAGGAATCACCAATCTGCCTGCCAGGCGTATTGATTTAATGGTAATGCAATGAAACGCAGTTTGTTTGGGGAGGCATATTCACCAGTGTGCGTATGTTTGTTGATATGAAAACACACTTAATACTCTAATAAATGTAATAAAAACGTTATTTAATTTCAAGTGGTTTCTAAAAAGTAGGACCTTTCTTATATTACTATGGTAAAACTAAGAAGCTACTTAAGACTAATAAGTGGGTACTAATATAAATAAACACAGTATATAAGGAAGGTAAATGAGTCATAGAGCAACTCCGTACTTATTGCTCTACTCTGTGTGTTTTAAATAACAAGTACCTACGTTTTGCCTACTTCGTATTAAGACCTATGTGTACACATTGACTCCTCGCTTTAACTAAGTATGAACTTGTATGTAGACACGAGGGACTCCGCTTCAGCTAGCGACATTGGTTAAAAACAAAAACTAACTGATAACTGATAATTAACTCTATGTCTATACTGCTCTATTTTCCATAACTACATGGTTTGAATAATTTGAGGTCATGAGTGTATAAGTTCTGGATATTATACCGTCGCGTCAGTGTGTCACCTGCACTGAAGCAATATGTCTTGATAAGTGCAGAGAGCAAAGTTCGGCTCGCAGCATTGCATCACTCTGGGATGGATGCATACACATTTTATGAGCAGACCGACTTCTCATACATTTTACTGTACCCGTGCCGCCTTCAATATTTTACTGGGAGGATTATATTATTACTATTCAACAAAGTATTCAAAAATAACTCGTAAAAAACAAAGCAAAAGAAACCTTTTTAGATTACCACACGCGATTATAATAGCACAAAAATCATGAACCATCTGTTAACTTTGATTATGCTACTGGTTTATGTTGGAAAATTTCGACGCTACTATTGTTGGGGATATAGCTCAGTGGTAGAGCAACCGACTGCAGATCGGTAGGTCCCCGGTTCAAACCCGGGTGTCCCCTAATGTTATGTTTACCGTAGTTGTTGCTTATTGGCGTTTAAATTGTATTTTTGGCAATGTTTGATTTCATTTTGCTGACTCTGCGGTCCATAAGAATCATAATTGTTTTCGCGTATAATAAATAATATTTCATTATTTACGTAACCTGTAAAGTACTTTTCCAAAAAAAATATTTTTCCTGCATTTTGCAGGTAAGCTACTAAGCAAAGCTGGATGAAAAATAAATGATGATCATTGTATTTAAAATAAAGATCGCTGATAAAATAATTGGCAAAAAATATCTTTAACATGCATATGAGAACGAAAATTAAGTAAATCAAGTAAGCAAGTAACAGAAAAAACCCATCAGCAGTCCAGCAGTACTAACTTTTAAAACAAACTGTTTCGTTCTCTACAATAGCTCAGCAACTTGTCAGTCCCCATCAAGTATTTAACGAGTTGCGAAGAATGGGCAACAGGTGGCGCGAGACTATATTTAAGGCAGGTAACTCTTACTCAGTTATATGGCCCTGGTAGTTTGACCTATATAGGTACTTTCATAAATCAAATTTGTTTGACACATTCATTCTGATTGCAGCTTCATAATGTCCTTCCCCGGGATACTTATATCGCCCTGCTAATTTCATCAAGACCCGTTCAGCAGCTTAGGTAACAGACAAGGTAGATAAGGGTTATGTTCGCTTTTACAATATTAGTGTGATGTTCAACTAAATTGTGATATGTATTTGTACATGTAGGTACGCAATAAATAATTAATTGAAACTTGATTACCCTGGAATCAACTTCACCCACTGCTGGGTTTAATTTAAAGGCCTGCTTTCACATTTAATGAAGAGTTTCAAAAAAAGTAAAAAACTCTCAATAGATGGTATAGGTCTTTCGCGGAAGAATAAAGATTGTTTTAACCAAAAGTGAAAAAACTAAAATTGGCTCTTCAGTCTGGTCAAACAATTTTTTGGCAGGTCTCATTGTTAACTGGAAGTTAGGTACATTCCTACTGTACCGTCTGCATGTTGCAAGAGATCTATCTCCCTTCATTTGTTTCAACTTCAAGTCGCCTCCATGACACATGGAGTCCTAATTGGAGATGTAGCTTGAAAGCAGTCGAGCTACATTTCACCGCCAACAAAGGCCACATTCTCGGAAGATAAATGTATTTTCTTAAAAATAAAGCTGGTAATAAAGTGTACGGCACGTAACCGGGACCGCGTTCCCCCATCCGGGCAAATTGCGGGGTACGTGACCCACGGATGTGACTGAGAAGACGCACTGCCAGGTAGCAACAGGGTTTGTTCAACGAATAAATCTTGATTCTTATGCTTCTGGGTGCCTTTCTTACGACTGTGGCTGCCTTTCCAACAATCAATATGAGAGATACGAGCTTTCGAAATGGGCGTGTTCAGGTGGAATGAAAATCAGACTATAGTGTGGATGACTTATGAAACAACGGCGAAGGTGACCCACGGTATGGGCGACAATTCCAAAAGATAAAGATATAGAAAATTTTATTACAAAAAAACGTGTTAACAAAGATGAGAAGATGAAGTAATTTATGGCACAACATGTTTGATCGATTTATATCGGTATGCAAAAAATATGAGAGTATGGTATGCAGATCTAAATTTAACAACTAAATGATACAGGTAAAAAATCATTCGGATTTAATACATAAAAAAATCCGGATTGTGTTTATATTTTTGCTTTGTTTAACAATCCACATGTACCTAATATTATAAAATCTAAAGTCCGTCTGTGTGTTAACTTTTCACGCCTAAACAACTGAACGGATAATTATAAAATTAGGAAGGGAGATAGACAGGTGCCAATTTTTTATCCCGGAAAAGAGCGCGCGAAGCCGTGAGTGGAGGACGGTAAAGGAGAGGAACTAGTGCAATAATAACGGAACCTTCACCGACTTGATTATGATGAAGATTCATCAAGAAGGTAACCCTCAGGACCTCACCTGATATTAGGACGAAAAAGCAACTTCTACTTCAAAATTGAGAGCTTCCGACTGAACTTCCGCACGGCACTTATCAGCGACGGTTCTCACCACTCGTAAGCGAGCAGTTAACCGACGCATGTCGACGCATAAGTTACTAAATTCCGGGGCAAGGTGACTTTTTGCGGTGAAACAGTAACGATACTTTAAACCACGAAATCAAATCATATTATCAAAGTAAAATGGTGTCTCCTGTTGCCATCTTACTTTTATCATTATCCGGATTTGTGTAATCAAAAGAGTTCTTTTTTTCTTCTTAACTTTCACTGTTCTTGGACGATACTGGTGGTAAAATCATCTAAACCCTGGTCAGTAGTAAATGTATCACATCTATAAAATACAGAGACCGGAAAGACACCAATAACACGCCACGCAATCCGACGCATCGCGATGCGTATCAATAGTGTGGGGAGCCCATAACTGTATCGCTACTGAATCTTCACTGTATGGCGGCTAAAAGTCACAAACGCTTTAATAATCTCCGCAAGTACGGCTTGTTTAATTTGCAGCACTGCAATCTAATTAGTGCTTAAGTTTTGTAATGTTGGTTGTAGTTGAATTCGTTATGAGCTCGGGGCATTCTGCAGTGCCCCACAGGCCCCGGTCTCGTCTTCTGCATTCGTGAACCATTGCTAATTCATAGGGACTTACGGTACAGTTTTTATGTTGCTGTATCGTGCGAGAATATAGCCGTTTCTGTTTGACCCAATTGACAAATGGTTGACCGTTGGTTGGCTTAATTTAAAGTACAGTGAACTGAAAAGTTATAGCAAGTAGAGATCTTGGGAATCTGCTTTATCACATAACTCATTCCGATCTACTTGTTCACTGAAATAATGAAGACAACACTTATGTTTACATTCAATACCTTTAAATACCAGTTTTAATAGAAGTTACGAAATAAAAGTTAAAGTTACATAGGTACGTAAAAGTTTTTTAAATTTGTTGTAAGCAAAGTCTAGGGCAAATATTAACTCAACTCAGCCTTGTGTTGGATAAAATCAATTAATAATAATAGCATAGGCACTGGTTTGTTCACGAAACCATTATGAACCATTTCTTTCAGTAAATAGAAAACAGGTAGATACCCTAATTAATGTTGGGTAATAAGTATTTATTCTGTGTCACAAAATTAAAATCAAAGTTGGCAATACACAATTTAAGTTATAACCGTGACTCGCTAAGAAGCTTACGTTTTATTGTTGTAAAAAATCACCTTTGCAGCTTCCAATCCTTTTGGTTTCACCATACCTGAACCTGCCAATCGTTTGCCTTGTCAAACAGTTGAAATTGGAAATTCCGAGATCCAATCCGATGCATCCATCCACTGTCGCACGGCAAAAATAAATTAATTTTCGCGGCGGGAAACAAACAACTTGGGGTGAGGGCCAAGATATAAGAAATCCTATAGAATTTCATTAGAACATCCAGAGCCTCTCTCCATATTGGATTTAATTAGAAGTTATCACATTTTTACTACGCTCGGAGTCTCACTGAAGGATAGGATTCGTAACGAATACATCCGATATAGAACCAAAGTTATCGACATAGCTTCAATAATTATCAAGCTGAAGTGGCAGTGGGCCGGCCACATTTCGCGAAGAACCGACAACCGCTGGGAAAACGTGTTCTTGAGTGGAGACCACGACTCGGCAAACGTAGTGTAGGACGCTCTCCGGCCAGGTGGGATGATGATCTGCGAAAGATTGCAGGCAGTTGCTGGACTGTTGCTGCGCTACGGCGCTCATTAGGGTTGGTCTATGTCCAGCAGTAGACACCATAGGCTGATGATGATGATATTTTTTACATGTTTGGAGTTACTATTGTAGCAGAGGTCTATCCAAATAACAAATCTGCAAACTATTCAGCGATTAAGAATCTAGATATCTATGGATTTTTGGCTGTGCGACACCTGAGGCGACTATTCAGTTCCCTATGTAATGTTCCGTTTTGAAATAATATTTTTTTTATCCGCTTCATCTTACATCGTGTTCCGGCATCGGTACCTACGACTTTCCTTGTCTAACAATAAAAGAGTTCACAGTTATTGGCCCGCGGTATTGTGTTCGGGGCTGACAGCCAATCAATGTGCCTGGAAATATGGACGACGAAGAGGAAACTAGTTTTTTTGAGTTCTGTAACCGAATTTGAGAATAAGTAAACAGAATATATTTTGTAAGGGTAGATCTAAGTTTTCGCTTTCATGTTGTGTGAACCAAACCAGTTACTACATAACTAATCAAGTATACCTATTTAGTTATTTCTCGACTAGATTGGGTCCTAGCAACATTAGTTATTGTTTTAGAAAAGAAAGTAACCAATCCGACTTAGGTTCATATTTTGCAATTCTTTGAAGTTTGAGGAAAAAAGTATCTAAGTAACTTATTTAGTTTTCGACTAAAATGTTGTAGACCAAATGTACAGTTAGTGAATTTTTGCACATCCTAAAATGAAAACTGTGATAGCTAGGGATATGGCTGTAAGACTGAAAAAAGCAGAAAAAAATCGGTGGTTTCGGTGGCATATCCAACTCGATTTTAACCAAATAGCGAGTTGATGACTTTTCGCTCTTCGGCGACGATTTAGAAATTTCCTTATTGATTCGATTTATAATATAACTAACTTCTGCCCGCGGCCTCGCACTCGTATTTTCAGTGTAATAAGTAGCCTATTATGTAAGTTAGATTTTGTTCTAAGCGTACGCCAAATTTCATCTTTATCTGTTCAGTAGTTTTGGAGATCCTAGGTAACAAAAATTCAGATTTCACAAAGTTTCGGCTTTATAATATTATTAGTAGGATATAGATTTGAAGTACTATAGAATACCTATGTTCAATCTATGTTCAATCTAGGTAGAATCTTTGAATAAATACTAAGAAACATTTTTGTATAACACAATACTAACAACTATTGCAGCTAACGTTCGGAGGTTATCAAAGACCACTTATAATAAATATAAATAAATAGATATGCTTGACAATTCACACAGCAATATCTAGCCCCAAGCTAAGCAGAGCTTGTGTTATGGGTAACTGGTATACTTAATACAATACACTACATAGATATATATTTTTTATTATACATAGAAAACATCCAGAACGCCCTGGACAAATGTCTGCAGATCGTACAAACATTTGTCCCGAGTTCGTTAATGTTCGTTACAAACTCAATAGAGCTGGTTTACTGAAAGTACCCATTAAACCCGATAACGATATTGAACTTTACGACATTATTTTAATGTTCTTCCTTAACTGGGGTTATCTACATTATCTGCCTGTGATCTACCTACCTATCGATTAACCTAATGAATTCATTATTAACCTATCAGATAGGTTAATAACGTTAATAGTCAATTTGATAATTGTAATCCTGAAATACTACCATAGGCTATTTTTTATCCCATAAATCAGTTCCCTTGGGATAGAAATCATTTTTAAACGTTTCCATAGAAACAACACGTGCGAAGCCGCGGGCAGAATTTAGTTTAATAATAGTAAAGTAAAAAAGTAAAAATGTTATTTATTGACATAATAACTAGTGTAACAGACATTATGAGTCCATAGGCTCCTGAACTAGTTTAAAACTGTGTTTCAGGAGCCGGTGGCTTCTCCAACTAATATTAACAGATAATTATGTCAAAGCAACATAGATAATTAATAACTATTCTTAAGTGTAGGTACAGAGGAAACAAATTTAAAAGAAAAACATGTAGAGCTAGTTATTTTGAGCTTGTGCTTTCAAAACTACTTTGTAATGTATAGGTACTTTGTACAAGTCAAATATTTTGTGTAAGTTAGTGTTAAAATTGAATTATTTGCTATGAATATCAGTAAAGTAGTAGTAGTGTTTAAGTATATTTAATATTAAATTATGTTGTGTTTACTGGTGCATGCAAAAAGAAAAATTTGTAAGATTTAGAACTATGTCATTTGTTAGTAAACTACATACATATGTGTAGGTATGTGTATGATGTATGTGGTATTTTAACATCTGCAAATCATCATTTCCACTTCATCATAGTTAAGATCATTTAACCACTTCATTATTGCATTTTTGATGTCTCTATTACTCATTTTTTTAATTTTATTTATAATAAGATACATTTTTGCACAACACAATACTAACAGATATTGCAGCTAACCTAACGTTGTTCGGAGGTTATCAAAGACCAGTTATAATGTTCTTTACAAACTGTAGAGTTGGTTAACTGAAAGTACCCATTAAACCCGATAACGATATTGAACTTTACGACATTATTTTAATATTCTTTCCTAGCTGGGGTTAGCTAAATTATCTGCCTGTGATCTCCCTACATATCGATTAACCTAATGAATTCATTATTAACCTATCAGATAGGTTAATAATGAATTCTTAACCTATCAGATAGGTTAATAATGAATTCATTAGGTTCGATTTAGGAATGGTTCGATTTAGAAAGTTTGCTTGGCGGTCTTACCGCTCAAAAGCGATCTCTACCAGACAACCTAGTACAGATCCTGTCCTAAGTTGTCTCAGATTCAGGTCTAGGTTGTCTGGAGAGATCGCTCTTGATTGATAAGTAGTAGATAAGTTAAGTGTGGAATAGATATTTTTTCTATTCATATGTAAAATTACTTGCTAGCAACCAATTTGATTACGATAGATAAACTACAGCTGTGTGGTGCCGGCTTAAAATTTGCATCACATCAACTCTTCCCGCGGCGCGGGTGTCGTAATGGCGACTAAGGGATATGAACCGGAAGCGGGCAGCAGCGCTCCCTGCAGATCAATTCTACCACCGATCCTCAACCCGCATGCCCAGCATAGGGATTATGGGCATTACCCCCCATGAGATAAAAATCAATAAGGGGGCTATTAAATATACAACAAGGGGGGATAATTTTCAGGGGGCGGCCTGCGTCCAGCAGTGGACCATTATAGGCTGTCGAGGAGGACGAGGATATACACATCTTTATTTCATAATCAGTTACGAAATATTTGTTCCATTTCCATGAAACTCCACCATTTACGAAGTTGAAAAAATGCCTCCACCCTTATTATAATAGCGGAACCTAATCTAAGTTTGCTAACATTGATTAATTTATGACGATGTTCCTGCGATAAATTATATCTGTAATGAGAAAAATATATTTGACAGATTGCTTGCTAAAACTTACTTTATTTATATATTCATCTTAGTCGCAATAGAATTACGTCTAAATCGTTTTAGACATTAAATTCTGTTTAAATGTAAATCTGACGAGAATACTCGGTCAGCAGATCAGTAGGTAGGAAAAAGCTGGTGAGTATCTGGCGCAGCGTATCAATAGCTGTTTTTTCAGAGAATAATTTGTTTATATTATTTAGCTGCAGTTTTCTTTGTTAGGAAATAAATAAATAAAGTAGGTAGTAAGCTTCTTACATTTACTAGAAGTTATAAAATAACTTCAACCCTAATCTACTATAGGTACAGTTTCTACAGAAAGTAAATGTTATGAAAAAATCAGAATCTAACAAAGTTTGTTATTATCATGAAAAATACCCTCTGTAGCTCTCGAAAAATGTTGAAGCGCAAATGTTGCCCTAACTTTTTCAGTGGACCCTGTTTATAACAATGTTGGAAATTCTCTCGCTGACCGGAGAGGAATAATACAACACCTAGAGCACCTTTGGATTATTCAAACAAGTAATAAGACAAGAACAAAATTAAAAATTTTAAAAACTCCCGACAGATTTTCATGAAACATGGCTTAGATATTCGGGATAAAATTATCTATGTCACAAAAAAAAAACGAAGAGAAAATCGGTTCATCCGTTTGGGAGTTACAATACCACAGACAGATACACAGATACAGAGACAGACACGTTAAACATAAAACACCCCTCTCTTTTTGCATGGGGGGTTAAAAATTAATAAAAAAGACAACTGCCGCAGGTACAGACATTATATAATATTTTTTTCAGAAAAAAATATAGTCGGTATCTCTCGAATGGTGTAAAAATTCTAACAATACCTCATCAATATCTGTTCACGCATTTGAAAGTGAAAGTGGAATAAAAACCCGCATACATACATGAACCCTGAAAATATTACAAAGCTTTTTAGATTTAATTCCACTCCCTGTTTTCGTTTCAAAAATGTGAAATTTAAACGCAATAAAATATATTTGAATTCAAGATAAAAGCTACAGTCAATTCATAGGTAACGTAGGTAAACTTCATTCTTCTTTTTGTCGCAGGAGAACTACCTATCTGATTTTTTGTTTATAAAATAAATATTTTTTTATTTCATTCAAATATTTTATCCTAAGCAGACTCTATAGTCTCTATAGACAATTGTTGTTTAAGGCTCTACGGACTTCACCTATTCAGTTCACTTGGTGGTGGTTTTTTTCCACCTTTTACAAATTTTGATAATAAAGCTGTCTGTAATATTCTGCCTCTAAGGTTTTGACCCTAACTGGTAATTTATGATATCCCATAAAGACTCGCCTAACTCGCCCCATGATTTGCATGTTTTCTTTTAAAACACATGTTGTGTTTTAATATTAAATCATGATCATTATAGTCGGTCCAGACCACTGGGTTCTACAAGTATGACGACAAAAAACATATTTTTGTTGATCTTATAACGAATCTGTTGCACATAATAATTCATTATTATGTGTTTTTCCCCCAAAAAACATAAATATTTTTTACATATTATATAGGTTCAGATTTTTTATAATAACGCTTGTTTATATATCATAGAAGTACAAATAAAAAAATATTTAGTTAATCCAGCATAATACATAAAATTCAAACGAATACTAATATAAATTAACATAAAAACTTAAATCATGATGTGAAAGTCGAATCTTCCAACCGCAGAAAATCTAGTTACATTAGGTCGCAAGATAAACAAGTAATAAATTGAAAATTGTAAAAAATCTGACCCTGTTTACTCATTTTTCGCAAAATGAGAGGGCCTACAAAATATAGCTATTCTTAGCGAACTTAGAGGAGTTCAGACGAGTATTTTGATACCTCATAGCTCAGATGAGTCGAGGTAATAGAGAGTAGGTATCCTCTAACCACATAGAAACACTAGAAAAACATAATAAACCACTTACTATAAAACTATCGTAGTTTGACGAATTCATTACGGATGTAAGCGGTTCTTCCAACACAAATAAGGTTCGTAGTTAACCCGCTTACATCCGTAATGAATAATAAACCACCTTCGTGGGTAAAAAGATACCTATTGGACAACCGTCTAGTCTAGACGAAACGTATCTCCAGTACTACTCCATCACGACATGAAAAAAACCATCAGACGGCAATGTGTATAACCAAAATGTAATGATGTTTTTACCTGACTACTACATGGTAGTTTCGTGTAGGTCAAAATCGAATGTTACTACATTCATTTTCGACCTACTCGAAACTACCAAGTTCGACCTAAAATAGCATTAGCCTATAACGAACTCGTAAAAGTCTGAATATGAAACTAACCCGTGTTCAGTTCGCCCGTAAGCTCAATAAAATGGACGATAAAATGGCCAACAAACAAATTTTAGCCCTTTTTGTGCCATAATCCCTGTCTCTAAGCTCATTTGATGGCCCAGCTTGAATTATGGCCACGAAAAATATTAATAACTTTTGTTGTTGCTATCCATGCGGTGCTGGTTTCGGCCCAAAGTACCCAGTAGGTAATTGGAAAAGAGTTTGCATTTATCCTCATTTGCATTTTATCATAATTTATTAATCAATTTATCCTGAGTTCGTAAAAGGCGGGCAACAGCAATATACATAATAATAATAGATAGATTAATAGAAAATTCTTTATTGTACTCGTACACTTATTAAAATAATTTACAAACAAAATAATATACAAACAAAATATACCACAGATCTTACTGCAATAACAAACCCACCAGCCATGCGTGTTGATCATGGCACCAGCCAGTCTCCCAGTTTGTAGCCGGCACATAGTTCTTCAAAACTTTTGGTATCACATTTCGGTCATCCGTTGTTTTCATAGCCCGTCATTGTTATGGTCACAAATTTGCGGATGATCCATTGCCCTTTTATTCGTCGTAAATTGCTTTGTATGTGTTGTATGCATACATAAATATGATTTTATGTTGAATCATCACATAATTAATCATGCCGAAACCTAAGGCATGTTACCACCTAATCAAAGCGGATATGTAAGAACGGCGTGAAAATTACTTCATACATACATTATGTATACATGTCCATCACGACATGAAACAATTTAAGAATTTATTGTTACGAAAAACTATCAGAAAGAATGTGTTAAACCAAAACGTAATATTGTTTCTACCTAAAAGAATAATTTTACCTATCTAAAAAATAAAAACAAGATGGTATATCATTTAAATTTGACGTAGAAAGATGACCTTATTTAAGACTAGATATAAATTTCTCAAAGTCCCGCATAGCTCAAAGCATTTCAAAAATCCAGGCACGCAGTGGATCCAGCATACAGTGGATACGACTCAAATGGGCTCGGATCAGGGCACTCCGGCTCCATACCAGCTATCTGTCTCGTAGACAAATCGCCCCCTCAAATGGAAGATTACTGTAAGGCCGGCTGACTGTTACACCAAAGAGATCGGTAGTTACAATAGCAAGAGAATGAGAAAAGGATCAACTTTTCGGGCAGCATGTTCAATTCAGTTCAATTCAAATCAATTCAATTCATTAATACCATGGGTTCACAAGAAACACTTAGTCATGTTCTTGTTACGTGACATAAAGCCGGGTACTGATCGGTGTTACGGGGCGAAATGTAGCAGTCACAGCGAACTTCGAATGCTAAATTACGAGATAGATTGAAATCCACGAGATGAATTTTCATAATATGTTACACAAACGGCGTAACGTATCATGAAAATTCATCTCGTTGCTTGTTGCGAGCGCCTTCTTCCCCCTACTGCACGAACGCACGCTGTGTTACACTTTACGATACGCCCTGTAACGCCGCCGGTCAGTGTATGCATCAAAGCTTTTAGGAAAAAATAAACGAATGTTTATTTCCTGTGACAACCAAATTAAAACGAAAGTACAAAGAGCTGCAACAATTACGATGATATCGGAAAAGGTTCTAAATCCATGATACTTTAACTTATTAAAGTATCGTGGATTGTGTTGGACTTTATACCGAACGAAATATCTCTGTTTCGACTAAATACCGTATCCGTCATAAGTAGTCCATTTATTGAAGACATAAAAAGAGACTCACCTTGATCTTTTGTAAGTCAGAACCTACCCAGTGACTGGACTAAAGAAAGAGGTAAACTAAATACCATGACCAGCCAACGTGGTGGCAACACCAAATTTATATAAAATACATTTTACTAGGATTGGTTTCAAATCGGTGTGACTGAGTCCAGCTTAAGCTTGCGTCCTGTGATATCCTCCGTGAGACCGAGGCTAGTTTTATTGTTTGTAGTTTCATTTTATGAGGAATTCATGAGTAATTTGCCTCAGATTACTTTGAAAGTAGGTGTCGAATACTTAATGGCACCGCTTTGTTCCACCGACCTCTAGAAATTATGAGGATTTATTCGCAGAATGGACTAAAATTTAGTTGGTTGAGAATTTTAGACTAGATTGTTCATTTTAATTTACATAGCTACAAAGTCATGTGCTATTTTCATCGGTGTTTGTGATTTTGAAGAGTTGTCGATGTTCGTTGCAGGTACAGAAATAAACTTCTATTGGGACAGGTCTAGGTACCTAGATGAGACAAAGGTTCTATAAAAATAAAACAAATATTTTTTTTCTGTTTGTTTACAACCGTCATCACTGCCAAACATTGTTCTCCACCCAATCAATAAAACTGGAGACCCTGGTATACACTCCTGGTAGATTGGGCAGCGCACATTGGATACCAAACGACGTCACACCGATAACATAGTGCATGGATCCTTGCGTTGTGATTGGCAGAGGGATCTTTACTTGGAGAGGTCCACCGGAGTCACCCTGAAAGACAAATGAAAAACACAATTTTGCGCTAGGTACCGTTTTGCAACATAATGGTTGTCGCAGATCGACCGCACAACTGACACAGCACAAAAATATGCATTAATGGGCTTAAATTCGTCACATTTGGATACCGAAATTTTACAAAGACAGCATAAAAATATCAGACAGCGTGCGGGCTTGAAGCGATTGTCAATGTAAAATATATATACGGATGACGAGTTTAATCCCATATTTTTATGCATAATCTTATAGCGTGCAATAACGCTGCTGGTGGTATGTGCTTAGTCCTTTACTGTTATATCTAGTCCATCTCAAGTCTGCATTGGTGCTCATAGAGAAAAAGCAGGTGCGTCTGCGATGAGTTACTTATCAAGCAGACAACATTGCATCGTATTCGCTAATGTGACCTGCAAGATGTTATTACGCATCTAGCTCATGCTACCGGCATCGCACGCATTTCTGGAATAAAAGCACCTAGTTTTTTTGTTAATAAGCATTTGTTTTCTTTTTTCTTTCTCTAAATATATTTATTCAATACCACCGCCTATTCTTTCATGTCCAGTCCACCCCAAGATTTCCAAGGTTTGCCTTGAAGAGATCGCTCATAGCGGTAAGGCCGCCCTGTATACTTCCTCTATTCAAACTATTTCTGTCTGTATTATTTTCTTTCTTTGTGTCTATCTATCAATATTGGCAAATAGGTTTACCTGACAAGCATCAACGCCTCCAGCCAGCTTCCCAGCACACAGCTGCGTCTCCTGGATGCCACACCAGTTCCTGTTGCAGGACTGTTTCAGAAGACCATCGCATTGCTGGCTGTCTATCACGTCTACTTCCGCTGCTTGGAGCTCTGGGGACGTTTCTTTGGAACCTAGAACAAAAACCAGATAGTATACCTTCTGTGTAGATATGTACCACTTTAGGTCCTTTTCACTTTACATCATGAAGATTTTTTGTCATGGTAGTAACCATTGTTGGTTTCGTAATTAATACAGTTGGTAATTTATACAGTTTATATAAATTATTTACGGTATAACGTTTGTCATATGGAAACTGGGGATAGGTGGAACCCAGTGCAATAGCTTGGTGGCTTTTTTAACTCTAAACGTAAGGCATAACATAACATGCCAGACGTACCTAATTAAAAAAATTGTTAGCCATGTTATTTCGTACAAATAAAAGTTCAAATTTCAGAAAAACAGCGAAAAATCTTTAAAAAGCTGAGTGCCAGCCGCAGTGCTTACCAGCTAGGTTCAAAATGCGATAGAAAAAGCAAAGAGAGTCCCTACTGCAGAGCATTCCTACTAAACAGATGTTACAGGTGTCCAATGGCTGCGGTAACGGCTTTCCATCAGGCGGGCCATACTTGTTTGCCACCTTGCTGGTATAAAAATACCAGAACAAAACTAACAAACTCGTAGACCTATGGTCGCCACTTGCAATTCTTGAAACCATAGCAGTGTACATAGTCAGGTGACCTACCTGCGTTAACAACACCCCAACCAGTCAGTGTAGCCTTGTCCCCAAGGCTGCTAGTCTCAAACGCGCTCCAAAGGCAAGCCGGCTGGACAAAACTAGTGAAGGTCACTTCATTTTCCAGTTCCATTAAGGCTATGTCGAAGTACTTCTTTGGAGGTTGGAAGTTTGGATGGGTAATGATCTTGATTATTTTTTGGTCATTGGGAAAGAATCTGTCCTGGAAAATAAGGGAGAGTTTTATCAACGCGAGATGATTTTTTTTCGATAAACCTTGATAAAAGGTCATCATGATTACGTATATTATACGTATATGATTTTCCTTATTGTGACGTCATGAGACAAATGCACCAGTGAAATGTAACCTTCATCGAGCCGACATGTCATATGTTTCGATTATTGTTGAAAAAATTCTAGTAGATGAAACTCTGTCGCTCTCTCCAAGTGCATAGTCAACCAACTAGCATAAGCATTATTTGTAACAAATAAACACCCGCAGATTCTAAGGCGTTTTTCCTGAACAAAGCATCTTGCCTATGTCCAGCATTCAATCAATGCCAAGGTTCATTAAAATCATAAAAGCGGTTAAAAAAGGTAACAGACGTTAATAATTACTTTCGTTTACAGAGTCTCATAAACCCATACCTTATCGAGAATATTCTTGTCACCGAGCCTCACGATCTTTGGAATAGGATCGGCAATAGTGGTGTCCCTGGAAGAGCCGCTGCTGCAGTGGGCTGCGGTCAAGACAAACTTGGCGCTGATGAGGGAGCTGCCACATTTGAACACCCAAGTGCCGATCGAAGCCTGCCAGCCGATAGCACCCTGGAATAAGGTGAAAAATCTAGAGTTATAACGGTTTAATGTAATCATAATCTAGGTTTCGGTCGCGGTTTTACACTCTTTTTTATGGAATATAATTCGATTAGAAGATTAGATTACAATTAATAACTCATAAAGCTTAATGCATCCATAGTAAAATTAATTTTAAACTCCATATTTTAATACTCTTAGTTGGTAGGTTATAATTATGTACCCGGTCAAAAATTATGTCTTTGCCAAATTTCGTTATGATCAGTTCCACCGCTTATGCGAGAAAAAGTAACAGAAAGGTAGAGATTCTTTTTAAAATTTATACCTATTAGTAGTGTGAATTTTAATATAAATAAATCGCAGTGTTTCAGTATTATGTAGCTACAAGTAATTATAATAGGTTTCAACAGATTACGTAGGTGTCTAATCGTTAACTTGCAAGTCTATTTAGAATTCTATTAGAATTGCTCTAATGCTCTATTGTGAACGAATTTCACCTCTCTTTAAATTTCTACCGACCTTTGTTTGATGTAAGAGTCAATATTACAAGAATACATAGATATTTACTAGGTGACCTATATTTGTGTCAATAATGTACCTAGGTATTGACTCACCATATGAGGGAATTCCCCCGGCGCGGTGTTGCGACCTCCTATCGCAAAATGAGGTGCAAAAGGACTTGGGTGTTTCATTCTGTACTTTATACCTGTTAAATTAAAAGCACTTTTTGAACAACAAAGGGGTTACCCATTTTCGATTTATGTTGGAAAATAAAAGAAAGAAAAGATATTTTGTAGAATAAAACGTACAATCCTTTATGCAATCTGTTTTAAAATAAATCTAAATTTTAATAAGCGCTATAGGCAAAAGCAGATACAAAAATCCATGCATTTGCCCATGATAACCTCCCAAGTTTTTACAGGGGACCGTAAAACTCTTGAAAACACGGAACGGTTAAATTACTCCAGTGAAGAGGAGACAGAACAAAATTGTCTTAAAACTGCCTTCATCGTTTTATTACGGCCACAAAATTCTTTGCTCCAGAGGAAAGTTGCATGAAGGAGGTTCTAAACTTCTTCAGTTTATGTTCTCCTGGTACTTACATTCAGTGGATCTTTTGTCGACCTCGTCCCTGTGTTTTACTTCCCAGATGTACTCATAGCATTCTGTTAAATTAAGAAAATTGAGTTAATCCACTGCATTTACTTACCGAGTATTTAGATAAAAAAATGGGGAATAAACTGGCATCCCTATCCCTACTTCCCTTCTTTTAAAAGGTTTTATAAAAGCGAAAGTAAATCTGTCTGTCTGTCATAAAAAAACGGCTAAACGGATCTTAATGAAATTTTGCAGGGAGGTATTAACGATATCCCGGGGATGGAAATAAGACATATAATTGATAAGCTCGTGTGAAGCCGCGGGGAGAAGCTAGTATAATGTAAACCACGCTTACCAATTTTCATAATACAATTACGGTTGGTACAAACATTTAGTACCAACCCTAACCTGTGCCTACAAAGGTACCTAACCATTAAAATATTAATGAAATCATCATCTTACTGGTTTCACTAATTCGTTTCCCAAAAGCGTTGAAGTTGGGCTTAGGTTCATAAGTCTTGTTCAAACAAGGATTTGCACTGTCTTGGAACTTCAGCGACGCGATCGTTGTTGTGGGTATATCCTGGAATTTATTTCAATTTTTAAATATCCTGTGCAGCTATATATTTTTACATAATAGGTACAGGTAGGGTACAGTGACTTTCATCGATCAATAGATAACCATTAAGTTTGAAGTAAATTTCTATTAATAATAAAGGTATAATTTTAAAACGAGAGTCTTTCGGTATAATGAAGATAGCTGTTTTGTATAAAACATCCAATGTATTCATTCGATATAACTGCCTACCTACTCTCTGCTTGTATTTGTGTCTATGTATGTAAATGTTCTTGTCAAACCTGTATGTACTACGGTCAAATAAAGGTAGCTTTATCTTTATCTAAGTTAAAAAGATGTAATAATAAAATACTTCACTTGTATTGTATGTATGTATTATGTTTTCTTCGTCTGCAAGAAAAATTATGGATTATTTGTCCAACCAAATTCAGAATTTCCATAAACAAACGGATTACTTACCTACGTTTTAGTTTTACTTAAAAACTTACTGCTGGCCCCGTATCTGGTACCACGAAGCCCCAGTTCCATTTGTCATCTTGCTAAAGTAAAAAAAATACCCTATATTATTTATTAGGCAATAGTAAAGTTAGAAAATTATTACTGCAATAATATCCTAAAATTAGCGCAGCGAGGGAAGGTCCACCTGCGACGCAGGAGATTGCGGGTTCGTTTCGGGCCTCCGGACAAATTTTTGTACGATCTGTAGATATAGTTTCCGATGTTTTCAATGTTTATTAGAAGGAAGACATTTATTTTACATGTATCAGTTTTCTAGTACCCAAAACACAAGCTCTACTTAGCTTGGGGCGAAATGATGTTGTGTGAATTGTCCAGCATTATTTATTTAGCTCCCTTAAAAGTATGCAAAATCGGTACCTATAATAAACAGTATTATCCTTGTAGTATCTTTATTGATAAAAGAGTACTTATGTGGAAAACCTTGGAAGTTTTTATATTATTACCTCTTTACCTCATCATGACTTATTGCAATTACTCACTCGTTTAAATCTATTAGTTTCGCTATTTATATCGCCGATGCTCTGTGATGAATTTCCTGCAAAAAATATTGGTTTTAATATTTGCTAGCCTGGCTGTCTACGGATTCTCTCGCGTTTTTTTAGACAAAAAGTTATCTACGTTTTTCCAGGGGATTCCATCGGTCTTCTTACCAGATTTCATTATTATTCCCAGTGCGCGTGACGTAAAAACGTTTTTTAAATTTTAACTTTCAGACTTATATATGTATATAAGTATGTATTTATAAAATGTTCATTTAAAATGGATTCACAATTATGTCATTCATTCAATTGATATTGAAATGAAGCAAGGTCAATGCAACGAAAGCTCAAAGAGTAGGTACATAATAGCTATCGAATTCTTAGGTAAAGAAAAAACTACTCATTTTCTTTTTAAGCAATATCTGTCAGTTGGATATGTAAGCTTTAAAGTATATTAACATAAAAAAGCCAAATAAAATGCAGTAAAATATGAACTCTACGTAGACTTACCAAAATAGCAAAGGAAAACAATCAGTAAATAAAAAGCCATTTTGAAGTGGAAAACGGGTTAACCGTCACAAAAACACTAATCACCCAGAACACTAAATTGTTCATTAACTGAGATAACGATAACTGTTCATAAAACAAGTACTTTATGTTTAGCTCCACGGCCTTGCTCCTTGCCTGGACGAGCTCATTGATTGACGCGAAACACGATTTTAAACAATTCCGAATGTCACCTGTTTAATAAAGAAAGATTTTAAAAACGTTCGTTCGAAACCACCTTATATTTTTTAGGCTTCTTTTTTGTGTTTGTATCCAACCAGTTCTAAGAATGTAACATGTAAATAGGACAGTAAATAACAGTATGGTTTATCTAAGGAGTATTGATACCTACTACCGAAGTGAGCTGACTGCCGCTATTTTTATGTATCCTTCGAGGGAAGTCCTGAGTAACGGTTCTTTTCAACGAAGGTTAAGTAGGTGACTTAAATAGGTACCTAGGTGGTACCTACCTACTTAGAGTTTGACCATATAGGAACAAGTTTAGTGCGATTAAAAGCATGTTCTTTTTATGATTTCCGTTAATCTGTGTGTTGGTATTATTAGTAGGTACCTATTCTTATGTATTATCAAAGATTCTCCATAAAAATAAGCGAATAAATAACTCCCACAAACACTCGGTTTGGTAATACACCCAACCCATTTTTTAGCACTTTTTGCAATTTCCACTCCAAATCCATCTTAGGGAAACCTCCATTTGCAAATACAGACAAAATCAATCTGCCAACAAAAGGAAGTGGATACAGGCTCCAGTGTTCCGAGCGATCGCGGGAATTGCAGGATTTATCCTAATCTTATCCTGACGAGACTATTTACTATTTCTTCCATCTTGGAATCATTTAGATGCCTTTAAAACCACGGGCTTTTTAGGCGATATTTAGGTACCTTTGTTATCGACTCAGGTCACGGCAGTCAAAATAGGGAAAGCAATTTTGTAGGTATTTCTTACCAATAACTGCCAACAGTAACGTTGTGTGAAGAATATGTGAATTAATAAAGTAGATTTTATAATATCAAGCTAAACCACAAACTGTAGGCGCATCATATGGTTATTATGTGGCAAGTGTTACCTGCAAGAATGTGTGCTGTATCTCCTATAGCTTAGTTGGTAAACGACAAATCAAGTTCAAAGGTACCACGAACTGCTTCGTTCACCACGCTTTTATTTCCATACGTGTTCTTCAATCCAGTCTACAAAGCTAGAGACGCGAGTATAGATCCCTGGATGGTTGGGTAGCGCGCAACCGATACCGAATGACGTCACACCGATGACATAGTAGATGTTTCCCTGTGATGATGGGCGGAGGGGCTTCCGAAACTGTAGAGGGCCTCCTGAGTCTCCCTGGAAAAAAGTGTTTTTCATTAAATCTTTTGAAACCTGGATGACGCCATGGAAGATAGGAGAGCTTTGCTTTTGTTTCTTAGATTCGTATTGGAGCGATACTTTTTTCTGTTTTTAATACTTTCTGAGTTGCAAATCGAATAAAACTAGCGGGAAGGTAATTTGCCGCGACTCGACGCAATCACAACTGGTTATATCAGTAACAATAAGTGTTGCTGTGACATTTATCAGCCCTCCTGACCTCCGTATGACATAAATACGATGACTATCGTTAATTCTTTTCGTTAAGTTTTTATAATTTTACGGTCTTTATTTTGACGACCTCATCTTGTAAGTTGAGTTTGTTAATTTTATAAAGGTACTGCTTCACCAAAATACTAATGTAATAATCAAGTACGACAAGGATTTATGTTTTTTGATGAACAAAGTGCAGTTCGAATAGTCCATATGTAAGCAAACCAACGTCATACACATCAAAGGCCCTGCCAAACAGCAATTTCATATAACTACCGAGAGTTTCCCGTTCGTTGCGGTGCGAACGTTAAAAACTTGGCTCAATCGTTTTGAAAAGGACGTGTTTTGTTACTATAGAAATACCGAAGTTTTTGATGGATTGGTTACAATGTGGGATTGCGCTACTGCACATTACGTTGGTAAGGATAGTAATGTTTTGTTTTTTTTTTGTTGATCAATACAATAACAAAAGACGCATTTTCGTTTTCGTTGAATTGGTAGGTTAGGTAGGTAGGTACTAAATTAAATTGTCCCTATAACTAAGCGGTCCAGTTTCCACCATAGCTTTGAGGAGGTGAAATTGTGTAAAAACTACGAGTATGCATGATACATGATGGTTATGTGACATTATGCTGACATCATTGTATTTTTCCAAAATTAATGGAAATTGGACCAAACTTTATGTTTATAAGATGTACCTGGCAGGCGTCCACACCACCCTCCAACCGGCCGGCACACAGCTGGTTGTCCGTCAGTCCTTGCCAATGGCGGTTGCGGGAGTTCTTCAGAAGCTCGTCGCATTGTACTGAGTCTATGATGTCCACGTCTGCAGCTTGCAGGTTAGGTGATATATTCAGGCTGCCTGTATAGGTAGAAAATACGTGATTACCTCTTACTAGCACTACGGAGCTGCATTATTTGTATATTTTTCTGCACGTGTTTCAGAAAACTGCAACCGATTGATAATTACAGTTTGATAAATTCAACTTGCTATGGCTAATGCTGCAACTATAGATTAAAATATAATCAGAACTATTATCAGAGAAAAGTATTGTTTGCACTTATAAAGAACAAGATTTACCTTGAGCCAGAACTCCCCACCCAGTCAAAGATGCCTCTTTTCCAAAGTCACCAGTATCTGGTCGGTTCCATAAACAAGCTGGTCTCATTTTATGTGAAAAGGTGACTTTAGTTTCTAGTTCCATCAAGGCAATATCGAAATACTTCTTTGGAGGCTTGTACTGAGAGTGACCTATGATTCTTGATATATTTATATCTCGTGAGAAGGAAAACTTAAAGCCAGTAGGACCTTTCTCCTGTGAAATATTTTTTTGTTTACCATTAAAATAACAAAAATAATAAAAAGAAGCAAAAGGCGGAATCAAATAGCAATATTGTGGCAAATAGCAACTAAAACTTACAGGATTCTTGAACAGATTTCCATCATTGAGTCTGACAATCTTTGGGTCCGGGTCATCAATAACAGAGTCTACTGGTGCTCTGATGCAGTGGGCTGCAGTCAACACGAACTTTGGACTGATGAGCGTGCTACCGCATTTGAAGATATATTCACCGGTGACCCCTCTCCAGCCAATGGCACCCTGGTAAAAAAGTAGTGACGTACAAAATCTTAATCGATGCATGGAAAAAATTACGATTTACCAAGTGCATTTTTTTATGGAGTTTTTATGATATGTTGTAGCATCTAGCAACCTTCGACAACACTGCAACTTTGGGACTATTACCATGTGAGGGAACTTTGCACAATGCTAACCTTCTACCAAACCCTTGAAACTTGGTTTCTCTTTATCCTTGCGTTCGTCAACTGTAAATGCATAATTATCTATGGGAATTTACCTGGATTCAAACTGTGTCCGCCAACTGCTGGAGGGAAAATGATTATCTGTTCGCCCTTGTCCCATAGATATTCGCCTGCAAATTATATTTAAAAGAATGTTACCATGTGGGGGAATTCTCCTGGTAAGGTGTCTCGGCCGCCTACTGCGCCTGCTGGGGGCGGATAGATAGTTTTGGAACCTGTAAAGATATTACGTTTACCATATGAGGGAATTCTCCCGGTAACGTGCTTCGGCCGCCTGCTACAGGTTTATGTATAGTGAACTTGTCTTTATTCTTAATTGCTGAACCTGCAAGCAATTAGAATTATTTGTGTTTGGACCGACAGAGCCAATTCTCAACAGATCTTAGTTGATAACTGTAAATTGCTGTAGTCACTGAGTAGCTAAACAGTAATCGCTCAATAGGAACATTATGTTATGAACATTTATTATAATCCCACCCATCGAGTACTTGAATTTTTGCTTCTCTAAGTTTACATGCATCCGTAAAGGTAATTAAAAACAACTTACATTCAATGGCCCTGTTTGACCTTGTTTCCTCCAGTTTTATATCGTAAATATATTCTTCACATTCTGAAACAGAAACACGAATTGATCCCTGTTTTCACATCTTGTGTGCAGCCAACTATTTTCTGATCGAATAAAAAGCATTTTTTTCACATTTCACGGGGTAATCAAGGTAATCTGATGATACAGGTACATAGTACGTACTTTCTTCGTTGAGCCGACGTCCAGGTGATTTGAAGCTGGGTTTCGGAGGGTTGTAATCAGCACACGGGTCGTAGGTAGAAGATGTAGTCTCTTCTTGTTGTCTATCTTTTACCTGTTTTTAAATCGGTATATTTTTTGAGCATACCTACCACACTTATTTTAAATATATATTATTATTATGTATAATATTTTTATGTATGTATATATAGATTGACTTTATTATAACCATTTATTTAATACAACCACTGCCAAGCAATACTTAGTAAATATCATAATTTTATTATTCACTAGTTTCTGCTCGCGGTTTTGTACGCTTTTTCTATGGAAACTATTAAAGGTGATTTCTATCCCATGGGAACTGATTTATGGCAAAAAAAGAAGACTATGTTTGATTCCGGGATAAGAATTACTTGTATGCAAAATTTCAGCCCGATCCGTTTAGAAAATTTGGCGTGTAGAGGTAACAAACATCGATTCATCCATCCATCCAAACTTTCGCATTTATAATATTAGTGGGATGGGATTATTTTCGTTAGGGTCTCACACTATTGTGTCATAAAACGAAAACTTACTGTCACTGGTACGTCAACGACTCCCCAACTCCATCTATCATCGTCTTCCTAAAACAACGCATAGGTGAGACAAAAAATTTATAGAACAAAAACAAGTAAGTAGGTAGGTACTTCAGTTGAGTAGATACTGTTATTAGTGTTGTACTCACTTCTCTACTTTGGGCTGTATTTTGACTTAATGATACTGAAAACACAAAAATATGAATAAGTTAGATTCGTAAAAAAAATCCCATGAGGCCCATCTTTGCTTTGTTTCCCATCAGGCGAGTTGAGGCGAAATTCAAGCCGTAGGCACATATTTATGAATAAAAACATTATGAGAGATTTTATAAAATTAATAATGAAGTTTGTTGATTTCGATCTACAACCAACACCTTTCTTTGATTTGGTCATAATATACACGTTTTAATTTGATTGTTGTTCGAGGTCTGATGTAACCTACTTACCTATAATACTATAGTAATATTATACTAATGTCGCAAAACAGATTTCACTGCTATTGATACTTCTCACTAATATTTATCACTAACCTCCGCACAAAACAAGCACAATCGCTTCTGTTTTCCACATTTTATGTAACGAACTTTTTTGGTCTTCCAGCATACTATTATGACTTCATATTAAAATGTTATCTTACGACATTTTGCGTGATGCCGGTATGGAAACGTGTAGCAAAATGAATCTACTGTGAACTTTGGAATGACGCTGACGTCATTCATCATCATACAACAAGTTATTCACCTAGTTGTTGACTGTTGATATGCCAATGATTGAATGAAAATATAAGTACTTAAGTTTTAAAAAACTGCAGTCAAAATGCTGAACTGTGCCTTGATTCTCACACAGTAGATACATTGGTAGGTACATGCACCCACGCTGGGGTCATGTCACGTCACCTACAAAAATGCGAAAAGTACTACAAAACGGGGTGTGACGGCGGTCATCATTGAATTCCAGTAGTCATCATAACCATGAATGTACTTCGTTTTTAAATAAACTAATTTGAAATTACTCTGTTACCTTGAAATTCATTGTAGGAAAAATTCCCATTTACCACAAATGACCACAATAGTTTGTAGTTTTTATCAGAGGTGGTTTATACCTAGAATAAACATAATTTGTTTGACTACACGCACAAGCTGAACTATTGTTTTTTGTGATTAAATACGGATAATAGGTAAGTACTATGTGGTTCTCTTTTAAAACTTTATTTTTTATTTTTGATATAAGAAGCATTAAATTTAATTAAGAAAAACATTATTTGTTGTAACTTATAAGCCCAAGTAATGTTTGGCTCGCAAACACCCTGTGTTGACAGCCAAACATTATATATTATGTTCTCTAATCTATAATCGGAATGTTACCGTTGGCGGCCCATAATTGGTTTTAAGTGGTATAATTAGGTATACATATAGACAAATGATTCTGCCTACAAAGTGGATACAGTGTCCAGTGATAATTGTGACTGCGGAAATTGTTACATTTATTCTAATACCTACTAGTTTATGTTTGCGGCTTCTGGAAATGTTTAAAGGAGATTTCTGTCCCATGGGAAGTGATTTATGTGATAAAAAGTAGCCTATGTTTTATTCCAGGATAAGAATTACCTTTTCTAGATTACAATTACGTATGCAAAATTTCTGCCCGATCCGTTCATTAGTTTTGGCGTGAACTTACTTACCTTGTTTCTTGTGCACATCTTGCCTGACAGGAATAATGACAAAGGCAGGTTATATGCCCCCGTCGTCGGTCCCTGTGTATATTCATCAACACAAAAATAGACTGTTTTATCCAAGCCTCCTCCTCCTCCTTCCCACTGTTATAGCTTTGGCGATGTCCGCCTAAGTCCTCTGCCCACATAAACTCACCCTTACTTGGCTACCCTTTTGTGTGTGGATTTATTATTATTATACAGGGTGTACCAAAAATAAGTAACCAAACTTTCAGGTGGGGTGTAGAATCGAACACTGAATTCAGGAAAAATATTGAAAAAAAATCCCGCCCTTTAGTTTTCGAAAAATTTAATAAATAGGTACGAAATTTTCACAACATTAGGCAATAGACTATAATACATGTGTCTATTTGGAATTAAAAAAAAATGGCCTAAGTACCTGTATTCATCTCTTTTATAAGCCCATAACACCTAAACGGTGCCCTAATGAGCGGCCACCGCGGTCATCGACCCGCGACATCATTGCAGCGGAAGTGAACAGGCTGCACGGCGTGCTTAGATATGGAGCCTACGTACAACAAATACATTCCAATTTTCCTCTAGGAATTAAAAAATAAATAAATTATTTTAAGTCTTTACACACGTTCTATCGCGAAAATGCATAGTTAGTAGGTACATTCATTAAGCATGAACCTTCCTACTAAAAGATATTCACTACTAGCTTTTATTTTTTCATATCGTTGACTACCTAAGTACCTACCTTCACATTGACCTTTAAAAACACGGTGAGTAACTTACAATGAACCCCACAAAAGGTTGTTACAATTTGCATTTCCGAAGCACCAGATTGAGACAAGAAAAGGCACAAACTTTTAGCGCGCGAGAGCGAGATAGGTATACAAACTTAGTTCATCCGAATGTTCACCCAATGCTAGGCTTATTGTTAGTTTTGTCAAACTGTCATACCGCAGAAATGTTATCATAGGTTCAATGGCCGTTTAGATGCATCATTGCAAGCGCAAGGTGAAGGTCGCGGCGGCGCTTATCGGTTTTTTGTGCGTAAAAATGGCTCGTATGCGTTCTTCAGATATTGAATACCACGAGATGAAAATTGAAATGGGAAAATTGGAATGCATTGGCTAGCTTCCTACATAACTACAACACGTGCAGCCCGCCGCCGCGCGCGCTGCTGCGATATCGCGTGTCCGGTCGTGGGTGCCCCCCGTAAAAAGATGTTTATCTGCTAAAAAGGTGTACACAAGGTACGTAGACCTTTTAATCATATTTTAATGTCAAATAAACACGTGCACCAGTCGTTTGCGTAATGTAGTGAAAATTCCGTATTTATTTTATTTTTCGAAAACTAAAGGGCGGGATTTTTTTTAATATTTTTCCTGAATTCAGTGTTCGATTCTACACCCCACCTGAAAGTTTGGTTACTTATTTTTGTTACACCCTGTATATCTAATTATTATTACTTATTTATCGTTCCACCAACACATCAAAATACACACTATCTTGTTTTTGTAGAAACCACAATTTGTTGTACCCAAATAAAATCTTGTAATTTATTTAGTTTAGATCCTATGTTTACACCTCTTCTGCTTTATTTTACCCTATCCACAGCCCAGGCAGTCAGCCATAGACAATAAAAAAAATCAAATGTATGGAGCGTTTGTAGATATGGATCTATTCACACTAATTAAATAGTTTGGATGGCTGGATGGATATGGATGGATGGATGTTTGTTACCTCTTTACGCCAAAACTACTGAACGGATCAGGCTGAAATTTTGTATAGGTACAGGTAAGTCTAACCCTGGCATCAAACATAGATGACTTTTTATCCCATAAATCAGTTCCCATTGAATAGAAATAACCTTAAAGTTTCCATAGAAACAACGCTTGCGAAGCCGCGGGCTGAAGCTAGTCTTAATAAATTAAGCCGGCTACAGACGGTGAGACACACTCTAACCGATCAATAAAATAAAGTCTATAGTTTGTCTAATCTTAGAACTTAATTTTATACCTATCTATTTTTTATTATTTTTATTTTATTTTATTTTACAATTTTAGGGAAACTAACAGCTAGTACAAGTAGTAGTGTGCTAGTGCTAGTATTATTACAGAGATGGTGGGTAACTTACGGCTAATTAGAAGTTTCCACAAAAAATAACTAAGTTAAATGTTAGTATCCGTCGAAGAAATGTTAGTAAATAAACGGCGCGTTTGATACCTACCTAATAAAAAAATAAAACTTAATAACAATTTTATACCTACTCAAAAAATAAATTACTCAACAAGCGTTTAAGACGCTTGGTTGAGGCATTAAATAAATCTATATCTACTTCATTGTTCCTATTGTTAGACAAAGTGATTGCCATTAGGTTATTAAAGGATTTGCATGCCCTTAAGATGAACGAGTTCTGCCTATAGTTCGTCCTCACCATTGGCTCGTACAAGAGATTAGGCTTGCGAAGTGAGCCTATGTTCGTGCGCAAACCTATCAGCTCTAACAGCTCTGGACAGTCCACCGTTCCGTTCGCTATGTTCATGAGATAGCATAAGTCTGCAATGTTCCTTCGTTCAATAAGGGGCAGGAAGTCGAATTTACGACAGCGTTCAGTATAATCTGACAGATAAATTTTTGCTCTAAACTGCAAGTAGCGTAAAAAACGTTTTTGAATACCTTCAATTCTGGAATTATAGATGTCATAGCGCGGGTTACAAACCTTCGAGGCATACTCTAAATGACTGCGAACGTACGCACAATACAGAATCTTAAAGGTCTTGATACTGGTAAACTCTGATGACATCCTAAAGACAAAACCTAACGATTTAGATGCTTTCTTGACAATATGGTCAATGTGATGGTCGAAAAGGAGCTTGTTATCGAAGTTAACACCTAAATCGCGGATAAACAATCCACTCTGGTTAAGGTAGTATTGTTCAATGTGTACTCAAAGTTCAATACCTGTTTTTTACGTGTGTATGATGATACATAGAACTTGGATACATTCAGATGAAGGTTGTTAGTGGAGCAGTAGAGTTGAAAGCGATCCAGTTCATTTTGTAGGCGCAGTGCATCTTCAGTGCTACGAATGACAGTAAGGATCTTCATATCATCTGCGTAGAGGAGTACTTTGGAATGATTAAAGCATGTGTGTACATCATTGACCATTATGAGGAATAGGAGTGGACCTAGCAGGGAACCCTGGGGTACTCCAGAAGGAATACTCATAGGAGAAGAAGAGTAACCACTGAGCACTACCTTTTGACATCTATTATGAACATAAGAGGTGAACCAGCGGTAAAGGTTGCCTCTTATTCCAATAAGCTGTAGTTTTTGTAGAAGAACCAAGTGATCTATTCGGTCAAAGCATTTTGTATAGTCAGTGTAAATTACATCCACTTGAGACCGCTCAGACATATGGTGTGAGATAAACTCACTACAGAGTAAAAGGTGAGAGGTGGTAGATTTGCCTCCGACAAAGCCATGTTGACCAGAGTTAAGATCTTGTTAAGATGCATAGTTTTGAAATCGGTCTGTAATTTTCAATCCTATTTTTTGCCCCTTTTTTATGGATTGGTGTAACAAATGCGTTTTGCCACATATTAGGCATTATGCCTTCTGAGAGGGAGCGACGATATAGTATTGAGAGAGGTAAGGTTAAACTTTCAGCACACTTGACTATAAAAATAGGAGGGATATTATCAGGCCCAGCAGACTTATTGAGATCTAACGATTTTAGTAACTTAAGGACCTCATTATTAGAGACCTTAATGTCGCCTATATCCGCTGTTGATGTACAATATTCAGATAGTTCCGATGGTGGATGAGCATACATAGGTACATTATTAAGGAAAGTGGAGTGGAAATATTCCCCAAACATGTTTGCAATCTCCTTGCCTTGGTCTGAGGAGCGGTCACCATAGCGGAGTACATAAGGATAAGAGTGAGACTGATTCTTTGTTTTCACATAGGACCAAAAGGCACGAGGATTTGTTTTAATATGATTTTCAATATTTTGTATGTAGGTGTAATAATACTCCTTTTCAAGTAATTTCGCTCTTTCCCTAAGCAATATGAATGAATTATAGTCACATAGATTACCATACTTCTTGAATTTAAGGTGCAACTTATATTTCTCCTTTAACATTTTGATTAAAGGTCTTTTATACGATATTGGGTACTTGGTGGAGGGTGAGAATAACTTAGATGGTATGTATAGGTTACGGAGGTTATCCAAGGTATGGTACAAATATGAGACTGCATCTTCAATTGATTTATGGAAAAGTACTGAGTGCCATTCAACGGAGTCAAGTTCCTTACAGATTGATTCATAGTCACCATCCTTATAAATAAATTTAGTGTAAGAGAGTGGTTTAATTGAGTGATATTGTACAAAGTCAGCCTCACATACAATGGAACTGTGATGTGGGTCTTCTGGTACTAGTGGGGATTCACAGAGCTTGACACATACATCATGGTTAGAAAATACTAGATCCAAAACATTATTGTTGATGTTTGAGATTGAGTTGTATTGCAGTAGATTACTAGTATTTAGTTCATCAAACATTTCTACCTGGTGTGAACCCTGAATGTTATTTGGAGAGTAGGACATACCATCGGTACTGAGTGACCATGAGATATTAGGTAAATTGAAATCACCTAGGATTATGAACTTATCAAGAGGGTGCTCTAATACTATGTTTGTTAAACTTAAAATAAAATTTTCTCTTTGAACTGTCATAGAATTACCTAGGTTTTGATTACATATATACACTGTACAGATATGGATCCTATAACAATGAGTACCTACCTGGTTCTTGTTGCGAATCGAAACTGAGACCCACAGGTCTTCCGCCGAAGAGGACCACTCAGGGCACTCGGCCGCAAGTTCCCGCCGAACTGCAATTAAAACGCCGCCCCCCTTGCTTTGATTCATGGCCTGGTAGTTTCTGTCTGATCTCCACACCCAGTACCGATCGTCAAACAGTTCTGTTTTCTTTTCTTTTTTCTCTCATTGTTTCCTGTGTTGTATGTAACCTCTCTATCTACTCTTGTCTTTTTGTGTATTATATTAATTGTATGATAATATTGTTACCATCTTTGTGCCACCACACTAGGCCTTGTCTCAAAATCAGCGCCGCTACTCGCTGTGGCTTGTAGCGGCATAATGCTGAGACATGGACCTTTTTGGCCCCTTTCATGTATTTTTTTTATTCCTTTTAATATTTGTATGTATTTGGGTCAAATAAATGGATTTTCTGTCTTCTTTCTTTCTTCAATGAGGTAACAAAAATCCATCCATAAATTCATGTTAACATCCAAACTTTCACTTTTAGTGTGATACCTTATTCTGATGGAAACTTATTGCGTTGCCATAAAATCTAAACTAATTATTTATTTCAGGCCCAGAAAAACATAATATGCAATGCTAACAGTGTAAAACCTCTTTTAATCAAGCTCTGAAGCAGGTTCTATGCTTCCAGAACCTAGAAATAACAATAAAACAAACGCTTTTTCCTTCGTCCACCACGCTTTTATTTCCATACGTGTTCTTCAATCCAGTCTACAAAGCTAGAGACGCGAGTATAAATCCCTGGATGGTTGGGCAGCGCGCAACCGATACCGAATGACGTCACACCGATGACATAGTAGATGTTTCCCTGTGATGATGGGAGGAGGGGCGTCCGAAACTGTAGAGGGCCTCCTGAGTCTCCCTGGAAAAAAGTGGTTTTAATTAAATCTTTTGAAACCTGGATGACGCCATGGAAGATAGGAGAGCTTTGCTTTAGTTCGTTAGATTCGTATTGGAGCGATACTTTTTTCTTTTTTTAATACTTTCTGAGTTGCAAATCGAATAAAACTAGCGGTTTTATTTGATTTGCCGCGACTCGCAATATCACAACTGGTTATATCAGGGTCTTGAACAATAAGTGTTGCTGTGACATTTACCAGCCCTCCTGACCTCTGTATGACATAATATACGATCACTATCGTTAATTCAAGTTTTTATTATTTACGGTCTTTATTTTGACGACCTCATCTTGTAAGTTCGTTAATTTTATAATGTACTGCTTTAAAAAAAAAACAATGTTATCAAGTACGACTAGGATTTTAATTTCATGGCGACCAAAGTGTAGGTGCTTACTTAAAGAAAGGTGTAGTTACGTACTTACAAACGTGCAGTTCGAATCGTCCATATTGAATTGTAAGCAAACTAAAGACATACGCATCAAAGACCCTGCCAAACAGCAATTTCATATACCTACCGAACGTTTCCCATTTGTTGCGGTGCGAACGTATAAAATCTCGGTTCACTCGTTTTGAAAGGGACGTGTTTTAGTACTATAGAAATACCGAAGTTTTTGATGTGGTTCAGTGATGAATTGGTTACAAATGTGGGATTGCGCTGCTGCACTTTACGTTGGCAAGGCTAGTAACGTTTTTTTTTGTTGATCAATACAATAACAGAAGAAGCATTTTCGTTTTCATTGAATTGGTAGGTAGGTTTACCTAGGTAGGTACCTACTAAATTAAATTGTCCCTATAACTAAGCGGTCCAGTTTCCACCATAGCTGAGAGGAGGTGAAATTGTGTAAAAACTACGAGTATGCATGATACATGATGGTTATGTGACATTATGCTGACATCATTGTATTTTTCCAAAACTAATGGAAATTGGACCAAACTTTATGTTTATAAGATGTACCTGGCAGGCGTCCACACCACCCTCCAACCGGCCGGCACACAGCTGGTTGTCTGTCAGTCCTTGCCAATGGCGGTTGCGGGAGTTCTTCAGAAGCTCGTCGCATTGTACTGACTCTATGATGTCCACGTCCGCGGCTTGCAGGTTAGGTGATATATTCAGACTGCCTGTAGGTATAGGTAGAAAATACAACGTTATTACCTCTTTCACTACGGAGCTGGATTTTTGTACATATATTGTACTTATAAAATAACAAGATTTACCTTGAGCCAGAACTCCCCACCCAGTCAAAGATGCCTCTTTTCCATAGTCACCAGTATCTGGTCTGTTCCACAAACAAGCTGGTCTCATTTTATGTGAAAAGGTGACTACAGTTTCTAGTTCCATTAAGGCAATGTCGAAATACTTCTTTGGGGGTTTGTACTGAGGGTGGACTATGATTCTTGATATATTTATATCTCGCGAGAAGGAAAATTCAAAGCCATTAGGTCCTTTCCCCTGTGAAATAACTTTTTGTTTACCATTAAAATATACAAAAATAATAAAAAGAAGCAAAAGGCGGAATCAAATAGCAATATTGTGGCAAATAACAACTAAAACTTACAGGATTCTTGAACAGATTTCCATCATTGAGTCTGACAATCTTTGGGTCCGGGTCATCAATAACAGAGTCTACTGATGCTCTGATGCAGTGGGCTGCAGTCAACACGAACTTTGGGCTGATGAGCGTGCTACCGCATTTGAAGACATATTCACCGGTGACCCCTCTCCAGCCAATGGCGCCCTGGTAAAAAAGTAGTGCCGTACAAAATCTTAATCGATGCATGGAAAAAATTACAATTTAGCAAGTGCATTTTTTTATGGAGTTTTTATATTGTATCATCATGTTGTAGCATCTAGCAACCTTCGACAACACTGCAACTTTGGGACTATTACCATGTGAGGGAACTTTGCACAATGCTGACCTTCTACCAAACCCTTGAAACGTGGTTTCTCTTTATTCTTGCGTTCGTCAACCGTGAATATATTTAGTACTATCTATGGGAATTTACCGGAAAATGATTATCTGTTCGCCCTTGTCCCTTAGATATTCGCCTGCAAATTATATTAAAATGAATGTTACCATATGAGGAAATTCTCCTGGCAAGGTGCGTCGGCCGCCTACTGTGCTTGATGGGGGTGGATAGATATTTTTGGCACCTGTAAAGATACTACGTTTACCATGTGAGGGAATTCTCCCGGTAATGTGCTTCGGCCGCCGGCTACAGCTGTATGTACAGTAAACTCATCTTTATTCTTAATTGCTGAACCTGGAAGCAATTAGTATTATTTGTGTTTGGACCGACAGAGCCAATTCTCAACAGATCTTGATAACTGTAAATTGCTGTAGTCCCTGAGTAGCCAAACAGTAATCGCTCAATAGGAACATTATTATTTTATGAAGATTTATTACGATCCCACCCATCGAGTACTTGAGTTTTTGCTTCTCTAAGTTTACATATGTAATAAAAAACAACTTACAATCTAAGGCCCTGTTTGACCTTGTTTCCTCTAGTTTTACATCGTAAATATACTCTTCACATTCTGAAAAAAAAAACACAATATTGATTTTGTTTCTTTTCCCGATTACCGGCTGCATTCCTCTTTTTACATCTTCTTGCGTGCAGCCAACTATTAACTCATTGAATTTTCATAATGAAAGGCGTTGGGCATTCAATAGGATTTTTTTCACATTTCACGGGGTAATCAAGGTAATCTGATGATACAGGTACATAGTACGTACTTTCTTCGTTGAGCCGACGTCCAGGTGATTTGAAGCTGGGTTTCGGAGGGTTGTAATCAGCACACGGGTCGTAGCTTGACGATTCAGAAGTACTAGTACTAGTCTCTTCTTGTTGTCTATCTTTTACCTGTTTTCAAATCGTTATCTTTTATTTAAGTATACCTACCGTACTTATATAATTTAGGTATATTATATTATTATTTATAATATTTACATATGTATGTATATTTAGAGTAGCATTAGTATAAATATTTATTTTATACTACCTGGAGCAAGCATTACTCAGTAATCATCATAATTTATTATAATTAATAATTATTATTAGATTAATAATTATTGATTTAGATTAAGATTTTTAGGAGTCGTCAATAATTAATAATTATTAATTATTGACGACATCTATGGCGTGGCGGGTGAAGGTCTACATGCGACGCAGGAGGTTGCGGGTTCGATTTTTGCCTTGGGATAAATGTTTGTACGATTTGCAAATATTTGTTTTCTGGTTGTTTTCTATGTAATGCATTGTATTAAGTATATCAGTTTTCTGGCACCCATAACACAAGCTCTGCTTAGCTTGGGGCTAAATAATGCTGTGTAAATTGTCCGGCATTATTTTTTTATTTGTTTCGTTTGGGACTCACATTATTGTGTCATGTAGCAAAAACTTACTGTCACTGGTACGTCAACAACTCCCCAACTCCATCTATCATCGTCTTCCTAAAACAACGCATAGGTGAGACAAAAAAAATTTGTTTATCAAACAGGTAGGTACTTAATTTGAGTAGATAGGTACTGTTTTCTGTTTTTTACTCACTTCTCTACTTTGGGCTGTATTTTGAGTTAATGAAACTGAAAACACAAAAAATATGAATAAGTTAGATTCGTAAAAAAGAAGTCCCCATAAGGACCATCATTGTTTTGCTTCCCATCGGGCGAGTTGTGGCCAAATGCAAGCCGTAGGCACACATTTATAAATAAAAATATTCAAGGTTTTATGAAATAGTACACTGAATAATGAAGTTTGTTAATTTCGATCTGCAACTCTTAAAATAACACCTTTTTAAGTAGCACCATTTGGTCATAATCATAATACACATTTTAATTTCAATGTGTTCCGAAGTCTAATGTAACCTACCTACCTGTACTATAGTAATATACTAATGTCGCCAAACAGATTTCACTGCTATTGATACTCCTCACTGATTAATAGGTATATTATAAATCACTAACCTGCGCACAAAACAACCACAAACACTTCTGTTTTCCACATTTTATATTATGACGTTTTTTTGCCCTACAGGATACTATTTTGTTTTAACTTCATATTAAAATTTTGTCTTAAGATATTTTGCGTGATCCCTGTATGGAAACGTGTTGCAAAATGAATCTACTGTGAACTTTGGAAGGACGCTGTCGTCATCAAAAAACAAGTTGTTCACGTAGTTGTTGACGAGTTGTTGACTGTTGATTGTTGTTTATATGACAAATGATTGAATGAAAATAAAAGTACTAATGTCATAAAAAACTTCTGTCAAAATGCTGAACTGTGCCTTAATTCTCACACAGTAGATACATTGGTACATGTACCCACGCTGTGGTCAGCGTGGGTGCATTACCTAAAAAATTGGAAAATAATAACGGGGAATAACGGGTGGT
Source organism: Eupithecia subumbrata (assembly GCA_949316285.1). Lineage (NCBI taxonomy): Eukaryota > Metazoa > Arthropoda > Insecta > Lepidoptera > Geometridae > Eupithecia > Eupithecia subumbrata. The sequence goes on from OX438643.1 coordinate 1,006,068, forward strand.
ACCCCGTTTTGTAAAACTTTTCGCAATTCACATCCTAAAACTACTGCGGTCATCATCGAATCGAATTCCAGTAGTCATTATAACCATGTATGTAGGTACTTCGTTTGGAAATAAACTACATTGAAATTACTTTGTTATTTTGATATCCATTCTAGGAAAACTTCAATTTACCACAAATGACCACAAATGTCTATTAAGTAAGATACCTATATATAGAAGTTGTTGTTATTATCAGAGGTTGTTAACCCCTTGCATAAGCATAATTTGTTTGACTGCACGCACAAGCTGAACTATTGTTTTTTTGTGATTAATTACGGATAAGTAGAGTTACTGTATGGTTCTCTTTTAAAAACTTTTTTGATTTCTATACAAGATGCAGTAAATTTAATAAAAATTATTATTTGTTGTTACTTATAAGCCCAAGCAAATTACGATCCAAAAATATTTAATCGGAATAATGCTGATGGCGGCCCTTACTTGGTTTTGAGCCTGCAAAAGAACGTGGATATAGGCTCCTGTGATAATTGTGACTGCGGGAATTGCTAGATTTATTCTAATACTAGTTTATACCCGCGGCTTCGCACGCGTTATTTCTATGGAAACGTTTAAGGTGCTACCGACCCAAACGGAGGAATTTTCAAAAATCGATTTCGCAGTTTGTGATCCCTATCATAAGCTTATTTTTAATGCCTCTGCAAAAGTTTTATTTTGTCTAGTGTAGGCAAAGATTCGAAATTGCTTTTTTTGGCCACGATGGTGAGCCGGGTTAGCGCCTTAAAGGTGATTTCTATCCCATGGGAACTGATTTGAGTGATAAAAAGTAGCCTATATTTGATTGCAGGTTAAGAATTACCTGTTTGTGAAATTTCAGCCCGTTTCTTTCAGTACTTTTGGAAAGGTTGAAAAGGTTACGAACATCCATCCATCCATACATCTAAATTTCCAAACTTTCGTTCTCAATGTGATAGTTTGATCTTTTTCTTATGATATTTACCTAAGTATTGCGTTGCGATAAAATCTAAACTTATTATTTATTCCAGGCCCAGAATACTTCCGTGCTAACAGTGTAAAACTCCTATTAATCAGGTTTTGAAGGAGGTTCCAGGCTTCCAGAACCTAGAAAAAACAAATAAAACAAACGCAATTTCCTTCGTCCACCATGCTTTTATTTCCATACGTGTTCTTCAATCCAGTCTACAAAGCTGGAGACGCGAGTATAGACCCCTGGATGGTTGGGCAGCGCGCAGCCAATACCGAACGACGTCACACCGATGACATAGTAGATTTTGCCGTGTGATGATGAGTGGAGGGGTCTCCGAAACTGTAGAGGGCCTCCTGAGTCTCCCTGGAAAAAGATGTTTTCACTATATCTTTTGGAACCTGAATGGTGTCATGGTAGATAGAAAATTATCACACAGGATTACAGGGAATAAAACTAACGGAAAAGTACCAAAAATGCCGCGATTTTCTATGAGCTCATGATAAAAGTAACTTCAATTTGATTTTTTTTTTATTTGATATTCGTCTCAAAAATCATATGCAAATTCATTGGTTCTTTCGGAGCATTTGCATTTTTTTTGTTTTATTGTTATGCATAATTTTCGTAAAGTTTAGTATCTCGTGAACAAAATATAAATAATGTTGTACCTGGCAGGCGTCCACACCACCCTCCAATCGGCCGGCACACAGCTGGTTGTCCGTCAGTCCTTGCCAATGGCGGTTGCGGGAGTTCTTCAGAAGCTCGTCGCATTGTACTGACTCTATGATGTCCACGTCTGCAGCTTGCAGGTTAGGTGATATATTTAGGCTGCCTGCGAAAAAGAACGGTAATTATTTCACCGTGTTGAATGAATGTTTCTGGTTTTTGTTATTCTCTGAACGTGTTTATTACTAAAAGACTTTGACGACCTCTGTGGCGCGGCGAGCGAAGGTCTGCCTGCGACGCAGGAGATTGCGGATTCAATTCCCGCCTCTGGCTGGATGTTTTCTATGAATAATAAAAAAATATCTATCTATGTAGTGTATTGTATTAAGTATATCAGTTATCTAGTACTCATAACACAAGCTCTGCTTAGCTTGGGGCTAGATAATGCTGTGTGAATTGTCCAGCATTATTTTTTTTATTTATTTATTAAAACTCTTGCTTCTACACAGTCGACGAGTTCCTCAATCGTGCACATCGTAGTTATATAAAACTGCATTAACTTTGTTTATAGTATTGTGGTTTATGATATTATTATGATATTACGCCCTATCATTGTAAATGTATTTTTTTTCTGAATAAATCACTATGGTTATGATCGTTTTATCGAACGAGCTCTGCGGCCGATTGATGATTAAAGTGAAGGATATAAATTTTAACTTACTGTTGATGAACATGCAACCAACGGAAAAACATTATTTTTTGAAAGTGATAAGATAATTGATAAGTGAATTTCTGAAAAATGAGATATAATTTACCTTCAGCTAAAACGCCCCACCCAGTCAATGATGCGTCCTTCCCAAAGTCACCAGTGTCTGGTCTGTTCCACAAACAAGCTGGTCTTACTTTATGTGAAAAGGTTACTATAGAGTCCATCTCCATCAAGGCAAGGTCGAAATACTTCTTTGGAGGCTTGTACTGAGGGTGGACTATGATTCTTGATATATTTTTGTCTGGCGAGAAGGCAACGGGAAAGCCACCCTGTGAAACAAACATTTTGTTTGCTATAGTAATTATACAAGTGTGTAATAAAAAAATCGTCACAATTAGATCGATTATAATAACTTGCAGAACATAATTTATGACTTACAGGGTTCTTGAACAGATTCCCATCCCTGAGTCTGACAATCTTTGGCTCCGGGTCATCAATAACAGAGTCTACTGGTGCTCTGATGCAGTGGGCTGCAGTCAACACGAACTTTGGACTGATGAGCGTGCTACCGCATTTAAAGATGTATTCACCGGTGACCCCTCTCCAGCCTATGGCGCCCTGGTACCAAAATATATATATACAAAATACTTGTAAAATTTACAGTGTTTTGACATAGTCCTAAAATCCTGTCGGTTCGGGTCATATTAACATAATTTACAAGGATGTAAAGTAAAGTTAGTGTGGTTTGTCTCAACCTTATGATAAGAACTTCTTTAAACTAACTTTAGAACATTTACCATGTGAGGGAATTCCATTGGTTTCGCATTGCGTCCGCCGACCGCTTGTGGAGCAAAACCCTTTTGACCCTTGTTCTTTAGATCTGTGCCTGCAAATTTAAAAAAGACCATGGACGTGGGGGAACTATCCTAGTACGGTGTCTAAACAACCTATTGCACCCTAGGAGCACTAATCCCTCAGGATAGGTGTTTTTGAAACCTGTAAAGATATACTTTTCTTTTTTCTTTACTTTTATCATGTGAGGGATTTATCCCGGCAACGTGCTTCGTGCTACAAGTTTATGCATTGTGAACATTCTTTATTCCTACTTGTTGAACCTGTTAGCATTGAGGATTATTTGGTTTCAGACCTTGAATTGAACCGACACATCCGATCCCCCATAGATCAGTATCTACTGAGATCTGCGCGGCTAGCTGATACATATCTATATAACTTTTATTTTATAAAGACTTACATATTAAAATTTGGTCTCGTCGTTTACGCTAAATTTTTTGCTTCTCTTACAATTATTCGAAGTTAGATAAATATTAAAATTCTTTATTTGCGTATTCTGACACACAAATACGAAATACGACATTGAATGTTTAAGGAGCTATGTATGTTTATTATCTGACCTGTAACTTGTTATGTTATGAATAAATACTATGAACTATGAACTATGAACTATGAACTATGAATATCATCATCATCAGCCTATATTAGTCCACTACTGGACATAAGGCCAGCCTAGCCCCCCTAATGAGCGCCACCAGATATTGAATTGCTGTGTGAATTGTCCATTATTTATTTGAGCATTATTTATTTATTTGTTTGAATATACCAACCATTATAACTGTAATTACAAACAACTTACACTGTGTTGCCCGGTTTGACTTTTCTTCTTCTAGTTTTACATTGTAAATATATTCTTCACATTCTGAAACAAAAACACAAAGTTGATTTTATTTCTATTCGATTCGCCACTGCACTCTTGTTTTCACATATTCTTATGGTGCCACCAAATATTATTTGACCGTAGTTATATTTCACATTGGAAGGCCTTTGGCTGGCATTAGATTATATTGGTTTAATTTCACATTACTCTATAATAATGGTACTTAAACTAATGTTAAACATACTTTCTTCGTTGAGCCGACGTCCAGGGGCTCTAAAATTGGGTGTCGGAGGGTTGTAATCAGCACACGGGTCGTAGACATATGATTCGGTGGTGCTAGTACTTGTCTCTTCATTTAGTCTTCTACTAGTATTTACCTGTTTTCAAATAACTTTCATAATTATACAATATATTTTTTTTATTATAAAAATCCAGAGAAAATTATAGTAAAATAATATAATCAAATTGGAAGTACTATCCATATAAACAAATTGTAGATATATAGGTTCTTAATTTTACCCGAATACTAACGGCTCCTCCGTTAGTATTCGGGTAAAATTAAGAACCGAACAAGGTTACTAAAGTGGGATTCGGTATTTTTTTATACAATCAGGAAATAAAATCCCACTTGTTATAATATCTATCTCTTTGAGCATTGTAAGTAATTTTGTTTATTCTAGAATAAGCTAGATCACTAGTAGGTATACCTACCTCTTTCATAAATTAAAAACTTACGGTCACTGGCACGTCAGCGACTCCCCAACTCCATTTTTCATCTTCTTCCTAAAACAAAGCATGAGTAAAGTGATTTGATTTTGATTTTGGTACAATAGACAGGTATTATTATGAATTATGTGGAGTAGATGTTGTTCAATTAGTGTTGTACTCACGGCTCTAGTTTGGGCTATACTTTGAGGTAATGATACTGAAAACGGAAACAATAAATAAGTTAGATTCGTCGCTAAATCTAAAAACACAGGGAAGTTGTAGGTAAACGTAAGTTTATTTTTCAAACAAATAAAGCATTCTAGTTAGTGAGAAAACACATCAATAGACGATTATACACATTACATTTGGTATTGCGACCGACGTAATTTTTTGAAGAGTTTGAAGGGTCACGGGTTCAATTTTTCCAGTAGAATATATTGTAATTCTAGCTGATCAACAAAATATTTCACTAACCTGCACACAAAAATAGCAAATTCACTATTTTCCACATTTTTTCACACTTTTTATGACCTTTTTGTCCTACAAAATACTAATACCCTACTCTACTAGTATTACACTTATTACGTATTTTAATGTAGGTAACTTGTTTACATTTTGCGTTCAATCTGCATGGAAACGTGTTGCAAAATAAATCTGCTTTAATCTTTGGAAGGACGTTGACGTCATCACATCATACATAACATAAAACAAGTTTGTCTTGTAGTCAGCGACTGTTTTTATGTGTGAAATCATCAATGAATGAACGAAAACCTAGAGACATAGAACATTTGTAAAATTCTTTAGTCAAAAAGCTGAACTGTATCTTCGAACAACGGCCCCACACGCCGCTGGACATTGACTTGTGCGTGAAAGTGTTAAGTAATTTTACTAAAGTTAATAAATAATATGATTTGGCACACGAACATGTAATCTGCAGTGGGTACTTAGACAAAAAGTACAACAAATACGCATAATGGACTAAAAACGGGTCCGAATGCGAGTAGGTATATTCAACATGTACATATAATTTGGTTGACCTTCAATACTATGAGGTCATTCAACTATCTTGGAGGTCATCGATTTCTATCATTAGATTGGTGCCTAAACCTGTCCTTTATACGTGTAACTACTTACATACCAAATAAAATTATTTTAGCTAAGATTATTATTATTATAAATAAATAAATAATGTTGGATAATTCACACAGCATTATCTAGCCCCAAGCTAAGCAGAGAGCACTTTTAATGCTGAAGTCTATCAAATTCAACAATTCTGTGGAATTGTTGAATTTAGGGAGGTACGTAACTAGCTCACTTTACATACACAATGAAACGATGTACGTAAATAAATAATCAAACTACCAGGCGTGTATAACACAAAAGAAGGTCGAGCAGGTGTGCTCAATTATGGAAAGCACTTGTTGCGCGCCCATGAAACTGAGTGGACGGAGCTAAGTGCGGAACTTGCCTTGTAAGCCCTTCATAATGCAGTCGATGTCGGAGTTAGCTCTTTGAGTACATGCCACCCTGGTACGGGCTGGGCGCAATCAATACACTTGAGCTTGATTGGATTTTAAAATTTAACCGGGGCTTGGTGGATTAGAATTGCAAGTTGCATTGAATCAGATTTCATTTCGTTGAAAGTGTGCTCTTGCACCCTTCATCTTCATTCGACCCCTGTGTTAAAGCGGGCGAAGATTCGCCTGCGACGCAGAGGGTTGCGGGTTCGATTCCCGCCTCGGGATGAATGCTAGTACGATCTGCAGATATTTGTTGCCGGTGTTCCGGGTGTTTTTAAATAATCTATGTATGTTATGTATGTATTAAATGAGATCGCTCTTGATAAGACCAAAATATTCTCTTATTCTATTATAGTTTCTTTTGTAAATTATTTCCAATTTAAGTTTGCAATAAAGTATTTTCTATCTACATATTTATCAATGTAAGCATAGTCTGTAGATTGTTTACAACATTCTGCAGTTAGCTCAAGTGTTTCAATTGTAAATACTAGTTGTAATTTCTATAATTTAATTGTCATTGTTCATCTACCAAGTATATCAGTTATCAAGTACCTACCCTTAACACAAGCTCTGCCGGGGTTGGTTCGACCACATCTGTGTATAGGCGCCGCCGCTTAGAATTTTTTATCTAAACAATACCTATGTAATTTAAACACTTTGAACTACGAACCACTTACTGGGTGGACGAAAATTAAATAGATGCGTGAACTCATTCAAATGGATTTTTTATTTTATTTTACAAAATAAAAACATTATTCTCATCAGACGGTAACGATATTACCATCAGCAGATTGTAGAGCATCATTACCGTGACAGCTACCAATCATTCGGAATTTATTGAGCACGTTAATGATTCGTTATTGGAAAATGTACATTTTGTTTTACTTCATTTGCATAGCATTTTAATTGAATCGCAAATAAATTCTTTTGTTTACCGTTTGGCGCGAACTGTGATTTTAGTAGTGCTGTGCTGATAAACGTAGGCACCCATGTTCTTTTATTATCACCCGGAGATAAAACAGAGGCCTTATGATGAGTTTAATCCATCAATGGTTTACCTCAGTGGATCAGAGACTCTGATCCACTGAGCTAAATGTATCCGAAGAAACGAAAAATTATTCAGTTTTCGTAAATTGCCATATTGCACTCTGAATTCAGAGTGCAATATGGCACTGACTGACTGAATAATTTTTTCGTTTCTTCGAATACATTTGGCGCCTTGAAACGCTCTTATCTATGAAATACTGCGAGAAACTACTTTTCATAGTATGCCAGCGCTGTAATTTAAAACTAATCGTTTTCGTTTATCGACAACTAAACAGTGGCTGTCAAGGACTTAGGTAATTAGGCCTTAAGTCACACTAGTTGTTGTATTAGAGACCATACCTTGGATTTTGAAGTGGAAAATTAGAAATCGAAATACATTCAGAACTTTCACAAAGATTTCTCCCTGTACCATGGCAGACGAACTGGCATCGCAAACATTTTCGCAGTAACCTACCGGTACAGAGCAAAGTCCATTAATAATAATAAATAAAGACTCTCGCTAGGAAGTTGGATCAAGGGCCAGATTCAAAAGGCGGTACTCTGGACTCGGCGCGCATCGTCAGGAAGTTCCTCTCTCTGCAGCCCTAGTCACCGGCCGCTTGAGCCTAGCTTCGCGGCCGATGATTCACCGTGGCGATATATTTTTTACCGTAGAATAGTTTTACAAATTTTATTTTCTATAGTAAAAAATGTATTTTATAAACGAGATTGAAGAATGAGTATATAATAATAATAATGCTGGACAATTCACACAGCATTATCTATTGTTTTGATAATGCATAGTTAACGACGCAATCGAAACAGACTTAACCTAGTTGACCGAAATCCAGCAGACGTACCCAATGAGGTGCGGATCAAGTTTGTATTTGAAATAGTAGGTCGTCTTGAGTCTCGAGATAGCTGACAGAACAGAGATTCAAGTGCCTATTCTAACAACTGACTAGAAAACGTAGAGCTACTGTGCAACGTCTTTACTTTACGGATATGGTATGGTATTTTTAATATTATTAAATTAAAAGTCAAGTAAAGCTTATAAATGTATTTAAATTATTGAAAACGGGTAGTTACCGCATTAACTATATTTAATTTTTTATTCTAATCCCGGAATCCCGGGGGCGTATCCATACTATTTATAATGTTTGAGGTCATCAACCCTAAATTGCACTACCTATTCCTATCTTTGGTGATCTGACATAACTGCTAGTTATGAGTTTTATCCACATTTGGAGGCTTAGAAAACTTAGTTGTATCTAAGTACTCTACTCGTGCCTGAATCACCATGCATAGCAGCTGGATTAATGGATACTGTGCAGATTTCACAAGAAAATTGGGGGAAACTTCACACTATCACATTAATATTATAAATGCAAAAGTTTAATTAATAATAGATTCAGGTGTTACTTTGGGGAAATCCATTGTAGATTACTAGGATTTAGAATATTAAGTTACTATTGGTCGCAAAAACTTCCCTGCGAATATCCAAGCAAATGCAATTTGCGAGGACCGCCCCTCGCGAATCGCATTTGATCTTCCCTCGAATTGACATGCCATGCAATCAAAGAAGGTAAGTAATATCGACGAAAAAGTACTAAAATCGACTTCGAATCCCTTAATTTACACCGTTTTTGAGTTTTGCGGGACAAATACTAATTAATCCCGTGGAAATGATTTTTTTTAGACCTCCTCGGGATCATTTTCTATAAAATAGCTAAAGAAGTGCGTATTGATATGGATCAGTTGAGCTACCTGTAGATTTCTTGCAACAGTCTGCATTTAGCTCAATTGTAAATAATAGTACTAATTGATTTCTATTATTCGATTGTAATTTTCTATGTGAATAAAGACTTCTTAAAAACATATCAGTGCCATTAATTAAAAAACATATCAGTGTTAGTCTATTTGATGCCGTTACGACGTCATTGCTGTCTATTCTACGCTTGAGAACAATCCCCGTGCTTGGTCTACAGGAGAGTAATTGAAGGAACTAATATACCTTCTTCTTTTATTCATGTATCCACGACTCCGCTTGTTAAGTTTAGTATTATAATGCCTAAATTCACAGCAGGCGATTACGAAGTTTGACGTCAACTTAACTGAGTATGAGCAACTTGCAAGCACAATAAATTGTTGTCATAAAACAGGAACTTGCCAACTATCGAGTGAATACTTAATAGTTGCTTAGTTGTATTGTATACGCTGGAGGCGATGCGATTGCTTGATGAAATAGTGTACAGGGTCAAGCTACTATTGAAGTCTATAATTCAGCCCGTGAAGATTTGTTCCAGCATAAAATAGAGGTGTCATTTATTATTGACTAGCTGCTGCCCGCGGCTTCGCCTGCGTAGTTCCCGTTCCCGTGGTAATTCCGGGATAAAACATAGCCTATGTCCGTCTCCTGGTTCTAAGCTGCCTCCCCACCAATTTTCAGCCAAATCGGTTCAGCCGTTCTTGAGTTATAAATGGTGTAACTAACACGACTTTCTTTTATATATATAGATTATTCTCAGGAAGTATTTAGCAAAGGCCCATCCCTCCCAAGGTCAGATCCCTTAGTCTTTTTCTACGACATTTTAGTTTTCCCCTTTCCATAGGACATCAAAAATTGTTATTCACTTTGCAGTAATTGAGGTTGATTCCAAACCGCCTCGTAAATGTTTAAATGCAACTTCCAAAGTTACCCATAGTTGTCTATGAAGGCGCTCCCAACTTTTCTTGTTAAGGCTCTATAGTGTACGAGTGGACTTATAAGAGGACCTCCTTACACTCATATAATAGCCTGGTACATAACTGTTTGAAAATTTTGCAACTGTCGTTAAATATTGTATGAGAGATCTCTTTATCATTTCACTTTCCTAGCGATTATCGTTATTTTCAAGAGAGAAAAGCTATGTTGTTTTCTTATTAGTCTGGTGCCAAAATAAATTTTTGAATAGAAAAGAATTTATTGAGAGTCACACTAATATTATAATTACGAAAGTATGTGGGTAGAGGTCAGAATAATCGACCGCAACTCACATGAAGTCCGGGTAGTAACGTTACTCACCTGATGAGAAAATGTTACTCACAGGAATAATAGGATGCTTTCACATTGAAACAACAAATAGGTACATATGTATTTTTATTTATTAAATATATATTTTTATTATTTTAACACTTAACATATTTTTATTATTTTAACACTGTTACATCACATCACCTGACTTTTAGAGCGCCATGTTGTCATTCCAATTCGTTTTAGTTGAAAAAATGATTACACAATTTTTTTTTTCCAAAATATTCCTGTGAAAAACTAGTGGGTGAGATAAATTCTAAAGTGAATTTCGCGGGTCTGGATACACAGTCTGAAATAGAATGTTTGGGTGCTCATACAACACAGAGACATTGTTTTCAAGGTAAGATATTTGTTGTATAACGATGGATTTTAGAGGTTATAATCCACATTTTTCCTCCCCTGCGGTCCACCACTGGCGCATTGCAGCTCGCTTCGCGAGCCGCCCTGCTTTCCGCATCAATTCATCGCCGCAAAAATTTTCGCTCCAGCTCACACCCACCCCGAGATACATCACTTTTCACGTTTACCCCCTTTTGAGGGGGAAGGAGGGGGAAATCGGGAAAAGTAAGATTTTTTCCCCGGTCATATTGAACACCACTTTACGATTCTGCAAAAAAACATCCACCATCAAGGAGAACAACTATGTCAATCAGTCAGTATAAAATATACCTACCTATATAAAAAAACCGACCAACGAATTGAGAACCTCCTCCTTTTTTTGAAGTCGGCTAAATGCTGCGGCTAAATAATAAATACGAACAAACTTAACCAAGCGGTTCGGAAGATGAAATGAGGTTTTCGTTCGGAGTGAACTACTCTTTATTGATTGCAGGTGCAGTTACTATACAAACTGATTCGTTTTACCAAGTGTTACTCACAAATCTATAAAATCCTGTGAGTAACAATTAGCAGTATGAACTAGCCTTAGGTCGTGTTACGTTATCCACAGGAAGGAAAAATGTGGATTTTATCCTCTAAAATCCATCGTCATACAACAAATATCTTACCTTGAAAACAATGTCTCTGTGTTGTATGAGCACCCAAACATTCTATTTCAGACTGTGTATCCAGACCCGCGAAATTCACTTTAGAATTTATCTCACCCACTAGTTTTTCACAGGAATATTTTGGAAAAAAAAAATTGTGTAATCACTTTTTCAACTAAAACGAATTGGAATGACAACATGGCGCTCTAAAAGTCAGGTGATGTGATGTAACAGTGTTGCTAGCATACAATAAAATTGCGATATGGTAGAATTCCTTTTCGGTAGCGTTTAAAACACCGTTATCTACCTGGAGTTATTCACAGGAATGATTTTTGGGATTTTATTATAAACAGTAATTAAATAATTAAAGACATATAAATTAACGATTATATTAAATGAAAACAAAACTTAAGTCACCGGTTTTTACATAACAGTACATAATATTGCAAAAAATTGCCTAGTATTGATTATTTTATAATGTGAAAATTTTCATTACGCAATAGGACACTTTCATTTTGTATGGACCTGAAATTAGTGACTTTAGTTTTCTAATATTTTTTTCGGTATATATTATATGCTAAACATTTCTAGAATGTTTGGTTTTACTAGAAATTAATTGTCCTTTAAACAAAATTGGTTATAACTTGTTATGACCCGAACTAATCTTTAAATAAGCTGAAAACGGTCGAGGACACATATTTTTTTTAATCATGTACGATTATTTTGACCTCTACCCATGTATGATTGGATGTCTGTTTGTTTGGTTCATGCCAAAACTAATAAAAGTGTGGGGTAAATGTCTAGACCAAGACTAGATGTTTAATTCAAAGGTAAATCTATCAAATAAATGAGTTCCTATGGGATACAAAATAAATGTTTCCAAATAAACAACGCCGCGCCGCGCCGGCAGAAACTAGTAGGCATTTTGTTTTTTCTATTATTTGATTTTAATTTTCTTTGTGAATATTGTAGGCATATAAATAGATAATATTGAAGCAGATGGTAATTTTTCAAAATATAAATCAAATCGAAAACTCTTTATTTACATAAATACAATAAATGTACACTTAGAAAAGGTCATATTTTAAAACTAAACTAATTATATATCCATACTCGTTCAATAGGCAAAATAAACTCACATTTATACGTTATAATAAATCAGTTGGCTCCTAGCAACGGAATTTCCAACGTGGAAAGCCTAATAAATCCTGTAGTTGCATCAGACGCAATCCGAGGCGATTAGCCGACGGACGGATCCCGACAAAAACCAGAACGACTTATCTCTGCATCTTAGTGCAAGCGTCGGGCTTTGTTTGTTTATTTGCGAGATAAAGTGAGTTATTTTATTCTCTATTTCCTATTCAGAGGTTTTAGTTTCTGGAAAATAAATAACCTCTGCGCGGTGACTCACAACAATAGCGAGTGAAATAGAGATCAATCTGTAAATAAATTGCAGATCGATTTGAATAAACAGATTTATTGATTTGGCGAAAATTTTAATTGATGAAAAATTTTGTTTTCATACTTTCCATACTAAACAGGCATCGAGAAAGGCCTGTGGAGGCGATTTCACGGGGCTCACGTGTGCGTAATCAGGTTCTGGCTTAATTGTTTCATGTGTACCTAGATGTTTAGAGCATTGCGGTATGCTACCTATTCCTAATATTTTTCAACAAACGCCATTGTGCGTCATAAAACTTCCATCTCTTGTTCTACATTTTGTTTTCCCGCAGCTTATCTTCGCCTTTGTTGATTTGTTTTTCACTTTTGACCGTTCCTTTTGAGATTACCTTCTTTTATTCGTGATATTTATTTTATGAGGTTTTTTGTTATGCTCTAAACATTTTTGAAATGATAAGGAGTTAATATCTGCCGCTGAAGCCTTCTTTTCGATAAGTAGTGTTATTAATTAAAGACTCTAAAAAAATTCTAGCGACAACCATATTTGTTTTCGTCTGCTAATAGACGACAGCAAAATGGTAGAGAATAATGAAGTTTCTTCCGCGATTTTCGGAAAGTTGGGCTGTATAATATACTGGCCAACTTTCCGAACATAAAAAAACCCTAAAAACGCTTGCAGTAAACGCGCAAACAACTAACTTACAAAGTCATTTTTTACAGACATAAATATAAGTAACCCCAATTTCTTCTCCATAACGTTACCTTGGTACCTGGGTACCAGGTTGAAATGAATTTGCTCTTCCAATCGGTTGCTTATCTTGATCCTATCTTCGTAGGAAATCGTCCCAAAGTGGGACCATCCCCAAGCTAACTTCATTTTTCGGCCACAATGTCCCGGTGAGATGTATGGCGGGATTTGTCCCGCACATCCTGGGACACATACGGCCATTGTACACGTAAGTCAGAGTAATGGGACTATCAGTTTAGGATCGGAGGTATATTTTAACGCTTTGTTGATATCGGATCACTATTTGTCAGTTTTACTGTACACAAGTCTCACAATGGGGTAGGGAAGTATTCCTAAAATTGACAATTCATCATAAAAATTTGTTGCTGTCAGCTGCTTAAAACCGTGGTAAGTTTACAATGGAGCTCTTAAATAAAAGTGTCCTTATTTAGGTATATTGTACATTTTAGAACACGAATCAAATACAGATATCAAAATTTGTAAGTGTATTTTATTCAATAAAATACACATATTAAATACAGATATCGGGGATCACAAATTTTGTGTTCCCCGATATTAATTATTGAAGCAATATGTTTATAATATGTAAAATGTCCGTTATTAATTATTTATTATTATTATCGTTATTATTCACAAAGAAAATTACAATAAAATAATAGAAATAAATTAGAACTAGTACTTACTATTCAAACAATTGAGCTAACTGCAGACAGTTGCAAACAATCTACAGGTAGCTCAACTGATCCATATCAATACCAGTCGGAAGGAAATTATCTATTTTCTAACCTAAATGAAAAAAAATCTAAGGAAACTAAATTGGAATTTATTTTATTCTCATTTCATGTAGAAATAAATCCTTTTTCAAAGGGTTACCAAAGGTATCTACCGCCTAATTACCAGTAGGCACTTATTTGCTAAAGTTCCTGAGTTTCCCTGTTCCACTCAGAAACTTGAATGCTTAATTTCTCAAGTTAAACTAACGACGTCCTATAACAATGGTACCTAATGACCTCCTAGTTTTGACCATCGATACAATAGGTTCCTAACTTAAGATTGATTATTTTAGACCGATTAACCGCAAAACTACTCAACTGATTTCTGGTGAAACTACCTTTTAACAAGGCATTGTTTAAAAGTAAGTTATGTGATAAATGTTTTTTGAGTGGTACGCATAGCCACGGGCAAAATATAGTTTAGGAGACAAGACAACTAAACACTATAATTTTATTACAATCAACAAAATCCCCCTCTAACAAACATACCACACAAAGCTAACAAAGCGACAGGCACGTTTCAGTTTCGGCACCTTTATGATTAGGGAGGGAAAGTTCAAATTCACTAGCTTGTATACTTCAGAGATCAATAACTGTACGGATATTCAACTAATGAACCTCCATGTTGCGAATATGCCCCAATAATCTTGGACGGATGGAATATCTAGCTCGTACTATTCAAAGAAAACGAGTACGCGGATTATGTTTGAAGCCTAACGTAGCCTTTTTCTTTTTCCAGAATGAGATCTGCTCGCATAGTAGGGTTCAGATCTATTATAGGGCAATATCTCCTAAATACTAACCCCACTCATAAACCTCTCACAACTTTAACCTAACCACAGATATTATAACACTATACTAACCTAACTAACCAATTGGCAAGGCAGTGTTTTTCTCTGTCTGACGTATGTCAACAGAAGAAAACGACTACTACTGTTGTATAAAGTTGAAATAATTCTCCAACAGGTATTTTTCGACTAACACACATTTTTCTCCTGATATAATAGGCACCACGAGCACAGCCGGGAGAAGATCAAAAAACAGCGGCCACAGTACGCTGAGGTGCGAAAGAACCCTCGCGTATTAATGATAATAATAAGCGTTTATTTCATAACAAAGGGACTTTCTATATGGTACGGAAAAATATAAATACACAAAAACAAGAATAGAATAGAATGTAACAGGTAGTACATACATATTCTTACATTTGATTCCCACAGACAGTGATCGTCCTAAAATAGTATTCCTGAAACGTGCCCAAATGGAAACGACATGGATTATGTCAATTGTACACAGCGGAGTAAAAAACAAAGTAAAGCTTTCGATAAGAGATACCTTGAGTTCCTGAAAATAGTTAATCTCTAAACCAACTATTACAACGTAGAATTTTTTTGTAATATGGCTTAAACGTTTTACCGTAAATAAATTGGTATCGTGCCTTTTTTCAGAAACATAGGATAACCCTGAAACACGTGTTTGTTTATTTGGTTCGCACTACTACTGTTTTTTTCTTAATTTTGGTTCGAGTCAAAACCCCGAAGCGAAAACTAAATTCTATTCAATTTATCGGACAATTCCAATCAAATGAGACCTTTCGTAAAATCAATGTATCAAGTGGTACCTAGCACGGAGATCACAACAGAGGAGCTGAAGTATATTGTCCGTGTCCGTTCTATTTATACCGGGCATTGTCATTTAATATCAAAACAGCACCAACTGAGCAAATTAACCCTGAAACGAATAAATTAAGAACCGTAAGACAAACTTCCTTTGAAACTTCCATTCAAAGAGGTGAGGCTCTTTTGAAGAATTGTTCTATTGAACCTTGGGAACCTCTCGAGTTTACCTTGCTTTTTAAATTCTATTTTATCGGCAATAAAGACGAAGTTCCTCCAACAAATCGTTCGAGCGTGACGGATAAGTTTGTATGTATGCTAATATCGGGCTCCCATCGGAAAGATTCTGTAGGCCGAATTGGATGGCAAATCATTGGAATATTTATTAGTTCTGGGACTCTAGTTTGTAATAAACCGTTGACATGACCTCAAATTCTCCTGCCTGCCACTTTTGACAGGATTGGAGACGGATAATGGATCTTGTTTTGATGTTCTTGGTTTTCGGAATAACAAATTCAGAGAACACAATGTTTACGTTAACAATTCAATTGTCTGATGTAACGCAGTTATTTCACAGGAGTTCCTACGATTATATTTTTAGATGAATAAAAGTTGGGTTCAAATCGCACAATTGGGAAAGTGCTTTTTGTAAAGCTGGGAACACGAATTTACCTAGCACTCCATAAAACAAAAACATCTCAAACATCCAGATAAAGACACAAAGCTAAAGCAATCACGCAAAAGTCGAAAGCTCGCATCAAGAATAGCTCTTTATTCCAGAAATTTCGTCTAAACCATGGGCCAAACGCTCCTTTGCAACAATATTTCAAACGGGCCAAGTTGCTTCGTGGCACAATTAGGTGTACCTACCTAATGTGATACAGTAATCACACTAAACCAAAACCATCATATTTAGCATTGCGTTGAAAGTTACATGCAGGCAGATAACAGGCATAAACTGATCTAAAAATATATATATTTTTTTTATTGATTATTTTCATTCAAGAAAATCAATTCGTGAGTAAATAACTAGTATTTATTAGTTCATTACGGATGTAAGCGGGTTAACTACGAACCTTATTTGTGTTGGAAGAACACCAACGTTTCATCCCTTAACGAGGGACATATTTATTAGTATATGTATCTAAAACACAAGTTGTGTCTGGGGCTAGATGATGCTGTGTGAATTGTCTAGCATTATTTATTGATGCTTAATAATCTACTGTGCCAACACGGATGTTTATAAGTCTAATCAATTAAATGGCAATGGCTAGCATTGCCATAACAGCGGGGCAATGCAGCCAGCGTCTTGGGGACGCTTCCGACTGGTATTGATATGGATCAGTTCAGCTACCCGTAGATTGATTGCAATAGTCAGCAGTTAGCTCAATTGTTTCAATTGTAAACACTACTTCTAATTTATTTCTTTTAATATATGTAATTTTTTTGTGAATAAAGATTAAAATGAAAATGGTCATCAAAAATATTCTACTTGGCTAAGATATTTCAAGTGACGCTACTGTGTAGTACTGTACTGTGCCGTCTGTTTTCTTTGACGTAAACTCACGACGAATTTTCAGCGTGCTCAGAATTTTAGAGGAAATTATGTTGAAATAGTTCCTTTAAGCGACTATTATTATCAACAACGTGCGGTCCTGCGCGAGATAAGGCTGACTCGGGTCGCCCTAGATTTTAATTTGTAGCCAGATAGAATCTTTTTGACGATCATTTGCATTTTAATTGGCGAGGGCGTCTTGAATTTATATGACTTTCATTTTCATGTCGGGGTATTAGGGTTTGATTTAGGTTTTGAAATCCTGAAAGGGGTGTTTTAAAATTTAGGTTGGATACTTTATATAGCTGTAAATGGAGGAATTACTTAAATAAATAAATTGATTCAATCTGGAAATAATACATAATTCACACAGCAACAGCAATACCCAAACTGAGCAAAGCAAGCTTTGTAATGTTATTATATTTTTGACTAGTTTTAGCCCGCGGCTTCGCACGCGTTGTTTCTATGGAAACGTATAAAGGTTATTTCAATCTCATGGAAACTGTTTTTTGGGATAAAAGGTATTTGATTTCAGCCCGATCGGTTCAGTCTTTATGGCGTGAAGAGGTAACAAACATCCATAGAAAGATCAAAACTTTCGCATTTTTCATATTTGTGTAATGTGATGAACACAACTGGACTTGGATTTGGGAATGCTAACTACAAATAAAGACTAAAACACTTAGCAACAAATAAAGTTTTATTTAAACCTAAATCCTATCTCGCTCAAACAAAATTATATCGTTTTCTCACTTGAGTGGGCGGTGCAGCGGTGTGGGCAAGGCTGAGCACGAACCTAATTTGAGATGAGCCTAATTTTGTAAGTTGTGAGTGAGTCCCGTAAAATACCTACTTTCAACAAAAAATACAACTCTTCTTGTGGCACAAACAAAACTTTCTGAAGCGACTTATTTTACGAAACCCACAACTCTAATAAAATACGCTAGTAAGGCCTCAGCCTTAGCCAACACAAGAAACCAAAAGACCCTTATCCGTTCAAGTTGTGAGAGGTTTGCATAACGAGGGATAAAAGGTAAGCGTGCAGATTCGTGTATAATCGCGCAGATTCGTGTATAATCGTGCAGATACGTGTATAATCGCGCAGATTCGTGTATAATCGCGCAGATTCGTGTATAATTGCCAGTGTTCGTGTATCTCCGCGCGTGAATGATAAGCACTACGATTATCCGCCCATCAGCGTCTTTTGTAGCTTTATTCACGTTCACTGCATGATAGCTTCCGGAAATATAAATTATTTTATACAATTTTTATAGCACCCGCCCGTGACTTCGCGTGTTACTTTCTGGGACAAAAAGTAGTATTCTTCCCGGTTACCATTTATAGCCAAGTTTTTTTAGATCTGCACAGCCGTTTTGGATGAGGTAACGGACAAACTGAGAGACATATTGTAGAACAGTTATTTCCGTTCATTTATCATGCCTAAATGACCCTGCCTGTTTATATCGTACCCTAAAGAAATAAACGATAATCTGATTCTGGATACGAAAACCCGTGTTTACTCTACCAGCTCTAAGCTACTCTACCTTAGAAGTAATTCAAGGAAATAGGAAGTAATACCTGTTACAGCAGTAACTTTCTCGAAGTACCTTTATGACTGTACTGTACCTATAGTAATATACAACGAAATATTTACCACGATTTGAGTTTTGAGCTTTCCAAGCTTCCAGAGCTTTCCAAGCAAGCGGAACGTTCAAGACTCAAAGCATGTTAAATATCCCGTTAACCATGATGGATTTAAAAGTTTTGTACTGTACCAATAACATTAATTAGTTTTATTTTTGAATTTTAGGAACCAAATATTTATTTTTGCTTTTTGCATGGTGTTACTGTTTTATACTTATTTGATTATAATAGAAAATTAATTTAATAAAAACGATTTATTCCCCAAACAAAATTTTAAACGCACAGCTTTTATCGAAAAAACATACAGCTAGTGTCACTCGGGATGATGTAGAGATTGAAATGTCAGTCATCTAGTGCAAAAATACAATATAAATACTTTATTGCAGGCCAACAAAAATACAATACATGAGACATTACATAAGGCACAAGTCTTATTATTTGTATTTTTGTGCAATGGGCGGCCTTATCGCTTAGATTATTGTACACCAACAAAAATACAATACCTACATGAGTCATTACATAAAATTTGTGTCTTATGTAATGTCACATGTATTGTATTTTTGTGCAATGGGCGGCCTTATCGCTTAGAATCTTCCAGGCTAGTAGTTATGGTGTAATAAAGAAACTAACATACATGTTAACAACAGTAGACTACACAATTTTTTTGGGTAATCGTGTAATACATGATTTTTAGTTGCGTGCGTAGAATGTTTGTCACGCAAGTATAATATTTTCGATTGTTATACCTTCCTACCCACCATCGAGATTATTTTGTGTAGTGTTCTGCAATTGTGCTATTTAATGGGCAGTTACCACCAGATGGCGGATCCGTCGCCGGAGTACATAGCTTGAATTGAATTGCAGATGGGAATGCCATGTTTGCTGTGTGAATTAATTTATCGTTTGTTTTTCACCGAAATTGTATTACTGAATACGCTATTTAAATATTGATTTATATTTATATCAAACGTATGTTTTATGATTATTTGCTACCTGACTTCACCCAGTGCTTCCGTCCAAACTCTGGTGCAACTCCTTGCGGTCTAAAGTTTACAAAACATCATCATCATCATTAGCTCGTAAATCTATGTCCACTGCTGGACATAGGCATGTCCAAAACAACGTCACAAATAGCGGTCATGTTCCACCTCCATCCATCGCGTCTCCGCTACAAAGACGTTTGTCTATCCATTTACAAAACTTTGGGACTCAAATTCTATGAAAAGACGGGGCAAACTTTAATCGTTGTTTTAGAGAATAATAATAAATGTTCCTAAATGGATGGTTCAGGAACTTAAAAAACATATATAAATAAAGATTACTAGAAAAATATTTATCCCCTCGGAAACAAAATTATCTTCATCAATAAAATACATCTACAGTAGAGGGTATGCAAAAGTGAAAGAATCATTAAAAATATTATCGAGTAACACACAACATGAAAATAAACAGCCGAATTGAAAACCTCTCCCTTACTCGACTACCAAGAACTACGAAGGAGGGTTGTTGAAGTCTGCGTACAAGGCTGCAATTTGCATTTTCGTCCCAAATCACACCTCGCTACTTTACTTGAAACTTATAATGATGCGATGATATCCCTAAATCTAAATATTTGTCTGAGCTGCAAGTTGGGACAATTTCCCGCTTCCGCAAGTATACGCGCGGAGTAACTTCACAGATTATACCCGTCTGTCAGAGCAAGTTCGCAGTTTATCGCTAGTTGAGGTAGGTAGCACCCGCTGTCGAGCTCTGTACTCCTAGTACTTTTGGGTATGCTAATGTGTAAGTCGTGGGGTGGGATCCTGGACATGTTCTGTATTCTTTTATTTTTATTTTTATTCCAGTCGGCCAGGATGACTCATCTAGCAAGCCCGCACGGGACTTGATAGCAAGAGCTTTTAAATGCATGGGAAATTATAAGTCAAATATTATTATTTTGGTACCATGCATTGTTTAGGTATTTTTATGGTAATATCACCAGACTAAGGTATTCGTACAAGCCCTCGTATTTCGTACAGGCGCACGGTGAATCATCGGCCGCGAAGCTAGGCTCAAGCGGCCGGTGACTAGGGCTGCAGAGAGAGGAACTTCCTGACGATGCGCGCCGAGTCCAGGAGTACCGCCTTTTGAATCTGGCCCTTGATCCAACTTCCTAGCGAGAGTCTCTTGAGATGTTGTGGAATATAATCAATAAACACAATAGTAACGCACCTCAAGAAAATATTAGTAAATTAAAAGAAAATGGACGTACAATTACAGACCCAACAGACATTGCAAATTTATTTAACAACTATTTCATTGACATTGTAAATAAAATTGACCATGGTAACGACATTCATTGTAATATTAAATACAATAAATCGAATTCTATCTTTTTGACGCCTACCGTACCTCATGACATCTTAAAAATAATTAAATCCCTAAAAAATACTAAAAGTGTAGGTTTTGACAGCATTTCTACTATGATAGTTAAAGAAGTTGCTATTTTCATATCACCAATTTTATGCATCTTAATCAATAATTGTTTAGAACAAGGTGTTTTTCCGGATACTCTCAAAACGACCATAATAAAACCTCTACACAAAAAAGGAATACGAGACAATATGGAAAATTATAGACCCATTGCTCTTATTCCTGTATTCTCTAAGATAATAGAAAAGATAATATATAACAAACTCTATAGCTACTTAGAAGACAATATAATTTTAAGTAAGGATCAGTATGGTTTTAGAAAAGGTCGGTCTATAAATAAAGCCATTTTTGACTTCCTTAACAATGTTATGACTAATAGAGATAATAACAAAAATGTAATAGCGCTATACATGGACATGACCAAAGCGTTTGACCATGTTAATCATGATAGACTATTACATAAGCTAGACGTTTACGGTGTCAGAGGTACAGCAAATACTCTCATAAAGTCATATCTTAGTAATAGAAGCCAGGTGACCCACGTTAACAAAATATGTCTGGATTCACACACTGACACCATTTACGAATCTTGCGCCAGAGTAGTGTCACACGGGGTACCCCAGGGGAGTGTTTGAGGACCACTCCTATTTTTGATTTATATTAATGACCTGCCCAACGTGACTATGCATCCTATAACGTTATTTGCGGATGATAGACTATTTTATTTATTAATGATAAGACACATGATTTTGAATTTGACATTAAATCTACCTTGACATCTATTATTAATTGGTTATCCTCAAACAATTTAAAGATAAATCTAACAAAAACATACTTAATGAATTTCAAGCAAAGAAGTATTGCCAATCATGACGTTGGTATTGACTATTTCGGCAACCAAGTAACTGAGGTAGAGTCGACGAAGTTTTTAGGGCTTAATATTGATAATAAATTAAATTGGAAACATCATATTGACATAATCTGTAAAAGGCTGAAACAATTCTCTTATGCTCTTTTTAAATTAAATCTAGTATCCAATCTATCCACCCTACTCACTGCTTATCACGGAAACGTGTCTTCAATTTTAAGATATGGCATCATATTTTGGGGAAACTCGACGGACAACCTTAAAGTGTTCAAAGCGCAAAAGCGCTGCTTAAGAGCAATTTGTGGTTTACGAAGACGAGACTCCTGCAAAAGCCACTTTACCGAACTAAAACTACTAACATTTCCCTGTCTTTACATTTACGAAGTTGCAGTTTTTGTAAAAAACAATTCCAACCTATTTGAAAGATTTGCAATTGGAAGCCGGTCTGAGGGCAGATTACGAAATGTGCCATGCAGCACAAAGTTGATGCGTTCAAGTGTATTTTGTATGGCACCAAAAATCTACAACAAAATTCCAAAAGTTATTCGCGATATGTCCAGCAACCAATTTAGTGCAAAATTTAATGATTTTTTAATTGGAAAAGCTTATTACACAGTAAACTCTTTTTTAAATGACCGTATTGATTGACATTATTCATATCTAATTGACAATGTAACTTAAATTCTTCTTCTTCTAATTAACCATTTGATTCATCATTACCTGCATACCTACTTTAGTTTATTCTCCTATTTAAAAAAATGTACATTCGAATTGTGATATTTACCATAATTGATTTGAAATTGTTTATTTACTTAACTAACTTAAAATTGTTTGACATACTCATCTCGTACATACCTTATTTTATTGTATTAATTAAATTTATAATTTGACATTAGTAGCTAAGTTTGATAATTATAAATATTGTTTAGAATTATAATATAAATGCATGCTTCTTAATAAAATAACTAACTTAGATTGTTAGTTCCAATGTTCATAAATATGTATATTGAAATGTTTGTACGCCCAAGTGGCAGAATCCAGCGATCTAAAATAAGTCTCATGAACTGACTGTAATAATACCTGATTCACAAACAATAAATGAATTATGAATTATGAATTGAGACTATTCGCTATTACGCCGTTAACCGAAACGACTATCGGGACGATGGTCGCTGAATCAACATCCCACATGCTGACAACCTCACTAGCCAAGTCAAGATATTTGCTAACTTTGTCTTAATCAGCTTTAACGAGTTTATTATTGTTATAATAACTACAGTTTTAATAGGTTCTAAAGAATTAGGTGAACAAGGTAAGAAATGTTGCGTTGTCGTAAGTGAAAAAAACTTTGGATTTATAAAGTCGTAGTCAAAAGACTTAATTATATTAAAACGCAAACACTCTGATCTGGTTACCAAACAGCGTCACAGCCAGTCAAGCTATAAGCTGAGATAAAACTTTCAAGATGATCGCACGACTCTAGAAACTACTGGAAAATTGTAACCAGAATACCAAGAACCCGGCGCACTCTAAGCAGTACTTCATGTCTAAAGAAGTGTAGGGATTATAGTACAATTGGTGGCTCAGAGTTGTCTGGTTGTACGCGATGTTTATTAACGTCAACTGGCCTGGCAGCTAATTCGCGCCTGGACTGACAAATCTAATAACACATAGGTCTGTTCATATCCTAAAGTGATGAGTGCCGGAGTGGGAAAGGAACGCGTTCGGCACGGATTTGAGCCGTCAGCCTTAGAGATGTAGAGTAGTTGTCTTTGTTCGAATTAAAACCCAGGATCGGTCCATTTATGCTTGGTTAGCGCCAGTAAAACCAGCTTAACTCTAAACAGAGGCGCAGAATCATGGTGGCAGAATCAGGGTTCTAAACAGGCTTCATGGAGTGATCCAGGACGGTTGACAATTTCTCGTCACATCACGAGAACAAACGACTAAGTAATGTGTTTTGTTAAACAAAAAATCAAATTTTCTCTCATCTTTATTCAAATGATTATTGAAAATATCCAATTTTAAAATTCCAATTTTTTTGGTTTAGTAAGTCATTTTATCACACATATTTTGTTTTCTTTAGAAGATTATCACCCTTCACATCTATCCTTTCCGTATCTACTACGTCCCGTCCCGTCGGCAGTTAAATCACCCTGGGTTTGTCGAATCGGTCTCAGAGCGTCTGGTGTCTTTAGATTAGGCCCTAATGTTTTTAGCGAGCTGTCGACTGACGCTTTAATTTACGACGCTACATAACTACAGCTGTCGCGACAAGTAAGTTTATTATAAATTTGGCAGAACGTTCCTGTTAATAATATTTGAGATCTTTACATGAGCGTTTCAGTATGGTCACGGATTTGGATTCGGACAATTTCGGGGGCTGCATGTGTATGGTGCCGACAGCTACAGTGAGAACTGATCACCTCCTCCGGTATGCGAGCGGTGAGAGAAGGAGCGTGAAAAAATTGGCAGATTCATCATTATCATCGCCATCCGTTTCTTATTATCACTATATCCAAGGGATATTGCTAAAAAACCTAACTCCACTAATTTGCAGTCCATTTACAAAATTATCAATTTGAGCTAATTAGAGTTTATAATTCGCTCATTTGGTAGAACATCGACGTAATTGACAATTTTCAATTTTACAGGAGAGCGATTATTGTGTTTTTTTGGAGTTCTTTATGTAATTTGTAAGCAACTGGGGGTAGGATTATGATTATACTAGATACATATTAGAGCTGTGTTCATGCAATATCTCATGTTATTTTAAGAATCAAAAAATTGTGTTTATTTCCATAATTTAAAAATAGCTACTAAAGTACCTGTATTTACGTTATTGTTCCACCAGTATACAGTCATGGAGAAAAAACTATCCATACACAATGTGTGATTACTAGGTGACAAAAAAACAAATAAATTTTGTTACAAATCATTTATTAACTTATTATATGTAGTATTAGAAATTTTACCCATGCACTCATATAATGATATCACATGATAAAACGTTGGTGTTCTTCCAACACAAACTGGGTTCGTAGTTAACCCGCTCACATTCATAATGAATGATATCACAGTTCAATATTATTGCTAAATGGTCTCGAAATAGTGTTTACAACAACTTCAAAGTCTTAATTAAAACTATAACAGTCTCATAGTTTTTGTAAAGAACCTACTAAAATAATCTCAAAATGGTATCACTTCAGATATCACCCAAAATAAATTGTACTCATTTGATAGCACAAAAAATGTTTCCATCCTTTTCATTTCATAAATCTATAAAAGGGACGATAAAAACATCAGTGCTGTCAATTAGTTTAATTTAGTTTTGACGACATCTGAATTGACACCTAGTCTTGTAACTGCTGTCATAATTACCTTTACGTCGACGTAGCCTTCAACTCGTGCACACTTCACGAGTTACTGACCGATATGTAGCGTTCAATAGTTTCACGATTTGTACTAAATACCTATCGATAGGTGGTATTCATAAGCCTCGTTGGTCTAGCAGCTGTGTGGTGCCGGCTTAGAATTTGCACCACCCCAACTCTTCCCGCGGGTGTCGTAAGAGACGACTAAGGGATATCCACCGGGGGCGGGCAGCAGCGCCCCTTGCTGAACAATTCTACCACCAAACTGCGATCCCCAACCCGCAAGCCCAGCGTGAGGATTATGGGCATTACCCCCATGTGATAAAAGCCAATAAGGCGCTTATCAGGGGGAGGCCTGCGTCCAGTAGTGGACCAATACAGGTTGTTGAGGTTGGTCTAGCGGTCAGCTTGGTCAAGCGCTGATTAAGAGTCATGGGTTCAAATCCTGGGTCGGGTCATTAGTTATTATTGGGGTTTTTCTAGCAAGAAAAAATCACAGAAGCAGCCCGGAGTTCTCACTTGTGTCTGCGCACACACTTGTGCACTATAATATGTCTTGCGCATCTGCTTAGTTTCCGATGAGACTGGCCACCGTGGTCGAAATTCGGCTAGGAGGACATCATGCGCCTCTGTCCATGCTTGCTATTTGCCTCGGTCCCCGAAACTGAAAGCTCACGAAAAACGTAATGTATGACTTTAAGCGTGCATGGTTTTTGTAAGTTGCAACTATTTTTTTCAGTTCCTGCCCATATTCATTATTTATTGCAATGATACAATCTTTGACTAAGTCAGATTAAATTTTGGTTCTCCTCCTCATCCTATATTGGTCCACTGCTGGACGCAGGCCTCCCTCTGATAGGCGTAAATATAGCTTTACTGTGGCCATAATTATATCGCACTATTAACCCTTACTCAGTTGTTGGTGTCCACCATCTTGAAAATAGATATCTGAGTAACCACATGGTGGCTTTACTCAGACAGGGGTTTGCGACATCCCCCCAAAAATCATGATTTCTCTGAATTTTTGCATGCAAAGGCCTATGTTTTATTAATTTTCTTTAAACCTGATGAAATAATCTACATATTTGCAATGATTGTATAAAAAGATATAAAAAGATTAATTTCTGTTGATAAATCAAAATGGGAGTAACTATTTTCAGTATAGGAACTTCAGTGTGGATGCCCCCCATCTGCCACAGTTGGTCCATCCCTTAACCGCTCATTGTTTTTGCTCTCTCGCCGTTCAAACAGTCGTCGCGGCGAGTCCATTAATATCCGCCGCGCGTGTGTTGAATCCTAAGTTGGGCTTTCGGTGTTTTTGAACACTGAGTGTGGTTAGTGGCTGGGAGATTCTTCTGTTGAATTGTTTTTGAGCTCTATGCCCTATAGGTAGATAGGGGGTCCAGCTGATCTGACGCTAAGTGGTCTAGAGTGCTACTAAAAGGGAAGCGTTTATCGTCTGTAGCGACTCATGCGGTAAGAGATTCCACTTTTAACCCATACTCCTATCTTTAGGACACCATCTTTAGGAGGTTTACCAATTCACTTATTATTTCTAACTTAGGTAATTCTAATATCTGTCGATTCTAAAGATTCTTGTCAAATAATGACCACGATAGTGTTACCATCAGGTAACTATTGCTTTTGTTTATATTTACGACCAGTATCTGCTATTGTTTATATCTAGTCTTCGCTCAGCATAATCAATCGTGTCATTAAATGCATTAAACTTATTCAACTCATTAAAGACAGTAAATGACTGACATAATGGAAAGTCAAATCAGTAATCACCCATTTAACCCCAGCCTCCTCGTTAAAAAAGCGTCCTCACGTTCAACTGACAAAAACGACAACCAGTCCGCAGCGATTTGGACAGTCGCCAACCGCGTGTAGGGGGTTCGAATCCCAGCTTTTTAATCACCACTGCTCGTGACGTGTGATTTGGTGGCGTTGGTGTTCGCCTATAACATTGTCGTGTATGCTTATATTAGATGCGAAGGCTGTTTCATCTACATTGTTGGGCTCTACAAAGAACGGCAGCAGGAATTACAGAAATAATCCAATACCGCTCCCTCACAGCACAAAAACGTGCATTCAAATACGGTCTTAATCTCGTTATCTTTTAAAAGATTTATCATTATCTTGTCAGTCACAGAATGGCTAAATGCTACGAGTTAAACCCATATTTCTGACGACCTCTGTAGCGCAGCGGGCGAAGGTCCGCCTGTGACGCAGGAGGTTGCGGTTTCAATTTCCGCCTCGGGAAAAATGTTTGTACGATCTGCAGATATTTGTTCAGGGTGTTCTGGATGTTTTCTATGTATAATAAAAAAATATTTATCTATGTAGTGTAGGTACGTTTTAAGTATATCAGTTATCTAGTACCCATAACACAAGCTCTGCTTACCTTGGGGCTAGATGATGTTGTGTAATGTCCAGCATTATTTTTTTTTATTTATTTGTATGCACATTTATGTGTTGTGCTGCAGCGGTGCTTTTCAGGGGAAGGAGAAGCTCTAGGCAGTTATGTCATCTATTCTTTAAACTTCTTTTTAGCAAGTTGATGAGCTGTTCCAGATCATCTTTATTTAGTACATATAACCATCTCCTAAAACAGAGCTATACATACCTCAAAGAGCACACGCGCTACAAAGCTGCTATAAGTGTGAAGCACCTACAAAGAAGGAAGTGTTTTGATAGAATTTTATAAGTCTGCCAACATTTTGTGGACATTCCCTTTCGTACTCTACTGACTAGGTACTCTTCATTAGAGGTATACGTGATCATGATCACAAACCCTCTACGAGTATGCGAGGCACGTAACCGTATTAAATCCTCAACTTTCAGGCCTAATTTAAAGCCGAAGAGTTCAAATTACCATTATCATCCGCTCATCCAGAACTAATCGAAGTCTTTTTAATGCAAATCCCTCACAGACTTTGAAGAGCACTTTCAGCTGATTTTAGAACCTTTTTAAACACCACCTAATTGAATTGCTAAATCAGTTTTTCGAGTCCGCCGTTTGGCGATCGGTCAGCTAGCTATGAATTATGCAGGGTATACATTCAGCTTAGGAGCTAAGAGCTAGTTCACACTATTTTTTTTAGAGGCAAAGCTCAATTTTGAAGCAAAGTCTTGTGTGATCTTGTGTAATGGGTCCGCCGCACGTCGCGATCTGATTCGAAACAATATTCTCCTCGTTATTTAAGGCATATACCTAAATTTAAAAGGCATGGTATTTTAGTGACTGTAGCTGTAGATTTTAATTTTATTATTGAAATTTTTATATGTTTTACAAATTTATAGACATTTGCTTCAAGTATTTTTTTAATCTATAGAATTTTTACAATTCGGTTTGCAAGTATTTTAAAAGTGGTCTTAGTCCATAAGCTCATTAATTATAGTGCGTAATTTCAGCCAGCACTATTTATTAAAAGTTCCATTAATTTTTCTCCTACAATTTACAAGCAGTTCTGAGCTAGCTTTATCTATTTGAACTGATCCCGTAGATACATCTTGATAATATTCCAGCATTATTTATTTATTTATGATATCGCTGATGACTGGCAACCATGAAGTCTATTGATGTTTGTTCAGTATAATATCAGGAATGAAAGTGTGTACCTACTAAGCTTAAAGCTTTGAGGGTATTTTGGGCCAGAAATAAAGTGGGTGGGAGCAAAATTCAAACATGAGTTATTATAGATAAACATTTATTAGAAACATTGATAAGTAGAGATAATCTACAATACATAATGCGGCATTTTATGAAATTGAAAACATCTTTATCTTTTATGTGAGTCACGTAGTAAAAATATATATATATATATATATATATATATATATATATATATATATGTAGTAGAATCAGATGAGTATTACAAAGAAATATATCAAGCCAAAAGTATCGGTATTTTTAAACATCGCACCGTAACAAGGATGAGTACAGACGGGCTACTTTTATTGCTAGCCACTCAAAACTTTTTCAGACACGTGTCTCTTCAAACGAGTGAGCGATACACAAACTAGTGGCTGACAGCTTAGGACCCATCTGTGCCAACTAAAGTAGACTATCCCTACAAAGATACCTACTTATGTAACATTCAAGAAAGCTTTTAAAAGTTTCCTAAAATTGTATCCAAGAAACGACCATAAATACAAACTTACCTACCGCATTACAATAGATGCCTTACTAACATAGTAAATATAAGTTTACGTAACATATGGAAACCTAGCACAGCCATATTTTGTGGATTTGGTTTAGGTTTGAAAAACTACAAGTTTTCGCCTGAATTAAAAACGCGGCTAAAAATTTGGACCACATAAAGTGGTGAAAACTTGTTTTCAACTGTATCTCAGAGACCACTAGTGGTCGCCATTGAAAGTGGTCCATCTGCCACGGGCATAGGAGAATAAAAATTATTGTCCCTCTTAAATTTATGGTAGAATAAGTTTGACACTACATATTCATGCAAAACTGATATACATTTTAATTCTATTTCACATTAAAATCAATCTAGGTAAAATCTTGAGAATTTGAGAAAATGGTACGTTCTTCCAGTGCTTACTCAACAAATGGTCTGAGTTGACAACTACACGCAAACACTTGTTCACAAGTTACATTTCCAAACTTTGCATTAATTATAATGAACAAACACGAGGGCATCGCTGTAGTCTTTTAGTCAAAAATCACACTAAAATTCGTCGTAGTAAGCACGCGTAACAAGAACGCCAGTCCGACTATACCTAAATGAGAAGTGTGGTCCTAATTTGAGTCTTCCACTTTTGAGAAGCTGTACCTCATCACTACTTTTTCACTTAGATCAATGCACATTAACTTAATTATTGGATAAGCTATTTTACTGGTAGCTTTCCGTACAGAATAAATAATTTCACATGAGCTATATAAGCTAAACGCGATACAATAAAGCTAGATACAGACTGTGCTCACGCCACGCGACGTACGCGACGCATTATGAGAAACGTCGGATGGTGTACAATGAGTGCCTCTCTAAGCCATCTGTTTTCATACAAATTCACAGGTCCTGATCTCATATTGCGTCGCATACTTTGCATACGTGAGACCAGTCTGTTTCTAGCTTTAAGCATTAATTTAAGTAAGTAGGTACTTGTAGATACCTAATTTACTGGTCACAAAATCGCTAATCGTAAGTACTGATTTACTTATTTCAATAAATATTACTAAAACTACACTTAAGGAGATTCAAAAGTCACAGCCTACATTTTGGCTTTAAAACTATCATTTTATCTAGTGTTCGCTGAAAAAAACTTCACTCCACGTCACTGTGGCATTATTGGCACAGTATGTACATATGTCTACCGCTTTGAGGCAGAAGAGTGTGGGTTCAAGTCCCGTAGGAATAATTTATTTTTAGTTGTCGAATATATTTTTGTTGAACAGAAATAGCATCAAGATGGTTTGGCACCTAAACTTTCAGTCCCGGGAACCTTGACACTTATGTTCCATTCCAGCAAAATCAATCGATTTGATATGGCAACTCCAAATGTTCGCTGAATTAAAAAAGAATCACTTTAGCCACCAGTTTATAAAACTGTTTATTTTTAAACTGTTTTTAAATTTGAAAATGAATGTTCAGACGATTGCACAGTTTTTTTTGAAGAAAGACTATCCTCAAAAACCCTCAAAAGTCCAGAGATCCCTGCAACCCTCCTCAAACTTTTCATAATTTAGTACAATACCTATAACATCTGGCGATATTCTACCCAAAATAAAAGCAAAATTTCCATGATTTTTTTTCGTTATTCCCTATCTAAAAGCCTTCATATCTTTCCATTCATGTTGTAAATTCCATCAAAGATTGCATGCCCAAACCCACGCCTGCCTATACCTAAAACCCAGCTCTTCTCATTTTATCAACCCTTTAAACCCATTCCATGCCTAAAAACCCTTGCCCCTCCATACTTAAAATCCTCTTCCTACCCATTTCATCATCTTTCAATCTTTCTAGTTCATCGGGGTATCAGGGAAAGGGTTAGGGCCACCGCTATCCACCGGTAAGAACTGCTGCTGGGCTACAGAAGACAGCATCATGTCGATCGGTTTGGTGTCGTCGTAGAGAGATGGGGCTTCGCAGAGGATAGCAAAAGTTCCGACAATGGAAGCGATGGTGAAGATCCAGAGGAACAGACGGTCAAGCACCATAGCAACGAAACCCCAGTCTTGGTCCTCCTGTGAAAGAAATTAGCGATGATAATCTTTAAAACCTGATGACCGAGAACACGTTCTGAGTTTGGAAACGAGAATCGTCAAGGGCGAGTGAGACTCTTGCGCCGAGGGTTGTAAATATTTTTAATGTGCATAATTAAAGACCAACCATTGGAAACATATTTTTGCATAACTCACACAAACCAATAAAAATCAAATATATTCTATTATATTATATATATATTATATATTTTCTTCATAAAACTATTAAGGATTTAACCTGTGTTAGCCGCGCGGGCGCTCGAACAATTTTGCATTAAAAATGTTTTACCGCATTAAACTCGTCCTGCCTCTGAATATGGTGCTGTATAAACTTGACGTTGTGGATGGCCTTCTCTAGTTCGAAAGGGTATTTCTTGCGCGGGGCCACGTCGCTGAGAGAGTCGTCTAATCCAGACATCACTGAGGGGAGGCCGTTGTATCCTGCGCCGAGAGTTGCCACCAGTCCACTGAATCTGTTAGGGTGAACACGAAAGCTATGACACAGTACCATCGTTTATGATCAACAGGTTATTGTGGAAATATGTCTTTGTTTGTGTACGGCTCGGATACCTTAAGGTAGCGCGATCGTCTTTTGTTTCTTCATGTAAACAAAAGACGATCGAGTTGAGAGAGTTACTACTGACGTCGCAAATCTTTCGGTTTAGTATACGAAACACGAAAGACATAATTTGTTTTTGGTTCCTGTCGAATTTTAATTTGATGTAAGTTATAAACAGTCAAGCAAAGGCAACAGAGGTCTGTGTGCATCCCTTTCTCAAACAAGAAACCCAAGACTACTCTTTGTGACAACTATTGTTGAAAAATTGTCTAAGCACTCACCTATTAGTCGCCGTAGTGGTGTGCAGTCCATTGCAACCTTCAGGGAGGCGGAAGGAGTCCGGGCTCGACGAGTTAGAATTCACCTGCTCAGCAGCCGCCAGAGCATCCTGAAACTTGTCTCTCTGCCTGTGCTTCGCATTTCTACCATTCCTCCCAGCAATCTTCTCCGCGGCCAGATCCCGCAACAAATCTTTGGGAACACGCATCAGGAGTAACTTCGGCAGTTTCGTTATAAAGAATGTTCTAACCCAATTCATCATCTTATGCGTACTGGGCTTACGGTAGTGCACGTTTAGTATCACTATAGTTATCACTACAGACAGTCCGACCAGCAACATTGTGAATAGGAGATATTTTCCAAGCAATGGCAGAGCCAGAGAGGTTGAAGGTATGATTTCCGAAATGAGCAAGAAGAACATGGTTTGCGACAAGAGGATAGAAATGCTCAAAGCTATCTTCTCTCCAGAATCAGCTGGGAGGTAGAAAACCAGAACTGAGAGATATGATATCCCCACGCAGGGTACGATTAGGTTCACGGTGTAGAACAAAGTTTTACGCCGCAGGGTGATGTTGAAGAAGATATCTGAAAACAAAAGTTTTGGTTAAAAGAAGTATCGGGTAATTGAGAAAGCGGAATTTGCAAAGTTTCGTAATTAAAAATATTAGGAAAGGATTAGGAGCAGGAGGGAAAGAACCCGGGAATAAACGAGGGGAAGTTTTTGAAAGTTATTGGAAAGGCAACTTTGAGACATAAGTTATCAAATTAGTTTTGATGGCGTTTTGAGCTTTGAGCAGTAATTAAAGAAAAAGAAAACTTAAATAGAGCTTTAGAGAAGAGTCGGTAGGGGTGAATGTAGTTTAAACCTACTCAGATAAAACCATTGAAACCAGTATACACATGGACGCGTTAGACAGATTCGGTTGACACACCACTTACTGTCTGTTTGATAATGATATACATTACCGTTTCTTGGAAGCAACATCAGTATCCTCGGCGCCAAATGGTAACGAAATAACTTTACCAAGGGGAAACAAAATAACAAAATAGATACCTACTCGGTGAACAAACAGCCACGCCACAGCCTTTCTGTGTCTGGAGAAAATTCATAATCTGATTGTATAACTGCCAAGGAAAAACGTCAAGCGAAAAATTGGTTGCAAACGGAAAAAATGCCCATTATACTAGTTCAAAGAAAATTTAGCCTCACAATAAAAAACTTATTTTCTTTGCGTTAAAGCCGAAAATATAATGCAAAAGCCTCCTATTCTTTGTCAAGAATTTTCGAATTCAAGTATTGTTTTGGCTGTAAACAGTTTCCGGTCGCTTACTTTGAAATAAAGGAAATGAGTTTTGAAGAATGCGTTTAAGAAGTTATCATTTTGTAAAGGTTTTGAGAAATTGAATGGCAAAATCGCTTACCATTGAAAAGCTGACAGTCATTGTTAAAGTGCCTACTTATTGGAGTTCTTTTACGTTGTGTTGATTCCTTCGGATTGGGTTCCGTAACAGGGCAATTACAAAATCGACAAAAAAATAACATGAAACGGCCCCCCCGAACACAACGTTCATTCATTTTCATGATCTTCTTACCTTACAGTTTCAACTTTTACAGGACAAATCCAGGAATTCAGGACAAATTTTAAAGTCAATGTTTCCCGTTCATGTTCATACATTTCTGTACCTACTGGAGACTAGAAAGTAAAACGTGATTCATCATTAAAAAAAAATATTTGCTGAGTCTGTAACGCCGCACTGAGAGTTAAAAAGTAAATCTTCTTACATTTACCAATCTTACTAACTACTTTATTCTAATTGAAATACAAACTCATTTGCAGTGAAGAGCGCACAAGTGTAACTTGTCGAGACCACAGTCGAAACTTACAAATTGCGAAGGCATCGTATCCACAAACACTCGAGACAAAGAGTGACGCAAGCAGCTGGTTAAATCAAAGTATGTTGCAGTTAAAACTCTGTGCTCAACTCAAAAGTACTGAAATACTAAAAGATACTTTGCCCTTAGCGCAGCAGAAATATGGATCTTACTTTATATGATATTACGATATTATATGAATTTCTAAAAATTTAATGCTGGCCTACAGCCATGACGCATACCATAACTTACAACATAACATAAAAAAAACTACATCATTTAAAATGAATTTACAAAGTAACAATAGAATAATAAGTGGCCGCCTAAAATAATAAAACAATTGAATTTAAATTTCTCACCGTCTTGTCCAGATTTGAATTACAACATTAGATAGAAAACTGTTCGTTCTTATTAAATTTTCGCCTGGCATGGCAGACTATAGCCCGAATGTTTACAAATATTAATGCCGTTATGGTCAATATTAATAAAAGTTATTAAAAGTTGCGACGTAACTTCGTGGTAGCTTTTGATCTAGCTGCATTTAAAAGACTGTGGCGTGAGTGCCAGGCGCAAATTGAGAGCAATTGGAGTGTACTGGCGATACGACTAATTGCTATTTAAGTAAGGGTTCCGTGCAAAGGACTGCGGTGTGCTTTGCTGCTGTATCAATTTGTTGAACCCTAAAATCTCGTGATTTGTCAAATAAATCTGTATTGCTTTGGTTTGGCGTTTGTCTGATCTATTAAAATGGTTTTGTGTCACCAAAAGGAACCTAGTTAAACCAGGGACTAGACTTAATCTAGGCATAAATAAATAAATTTAATATACAAAATACCGTATATAAATAACCTAGATATTGAAATAGCTCAAGCTCAAGAAGATGTTCAGCTAAGAACACCTTCGTGAAAACCTCTTAATAGCTTCGACTTCTTGTATATAATTTGTATGTATGCTGGTCTTCCTTGTAATAAATGTACCTACAATCGTGCTGCTCTGAAGTGTACCAGTAAAAGCTCAAGTGAGAACTCAGACAGTAATTAAGAGAGGTCGTCAGGATACTTCAGGCAAATTGCTAAGATTTCCACGATTACTGAAGATGGCATAATTATAAACGAAATTTGTGCACATTTTTAGCTTTGAAATTGAATTGGAATTTGAGAAATTACTATTAGGTATGAAAGGTTGCAGTCTAATACGGTCTTAAATTAGTAGTTTATTATAAGGTACATAGGTATTCTTTATTCCAGCTTACAATGGTGTCGATTCTGTTGGCACTATAACAAACTACCTAGCCTAAACTTTTTACCGTCCCTTATTCCGACCGTAACAATTTTCGAGTGCCTTTTATTAGTACCTACAAAACTTTAATTTGGCATTTGAATTGCAACGGAATGAATGCGACCATAAGAGTTATTTCATCATGCCATTTTCCCTTTAAAGTAAATGCCAATAAGCGAAAAAACAAATAGTCGTAAATTACGACTGAAAACCGTAAAAACATTTCAGTACGAAGCCTCAGGAGAGCTGAGCCGAATGAAAAGAGTGTCATTACGAACTCAAAATGTGTTTATCTAACTGTGAAATATATGTTACCTTATGAAATAACATGAAAGCAGGAGAAAATTATGTATTCTGCAGACAAATGTGAGATGCAAGGATAATTTTAATAATGCTTTATTCTTTTCATCGTCACTACCCTTTTCTGAAAGGGTGTTTCCCCCTTGCAAAAGAATGTTACTTAATTTTATTGTTATTCTTTTATTCTATGTGAAGTTTTAGGGATGGAGTATTTCAAGGAACAATAAAGTTACGAAAGCTGTGGCAAAAATCTTATACAATTTCTTGAACAGGGTTTCTGCGTATCTACTGAATATTTTTTCGTTCTTAGTGAAACATTTGAGCTTTTCCAATACCTAGGTATTTGTATATTTAATTTATCGAGCCTACTTTTAGATTCCTATTCCAACATATCTATTTAATAACCTACCTTCATATAAATTGGAATAGACAAGCGAAATAAATTAATATTAAAATATAAACCGATTGCGTTGTTATTTTAGATCGTAACTGAAAAGCAAAAAACAAGTTTTCTGTACATTAGGTAGAATCGAAATTGCAAAAGAATACACATTTTTTAGAAAATGTATGGCAGATGAGGGCATAATTCTACAATCATTTCTCGCTTGCGTCTGTCGTCTGCACACAATTCAATAATAACAAATTTTTTATACTCTTGTTATCATACATACCTACATTGTTCGAAAGCAAATTAGAACAGGTTTTTTTTATGGAATACATACTCTCGAAAAATATAACCCTCCTCGCGCTGTCGGGTCAAAATAGGACATAAATATTTTGACAAATTTAAAAACAAAACAAACATATCATATTTCGTAGTGGAACGGAACCTATTCATAAATTCTGGTTCATGATAGTTTAGAAGATAAGGCGCAAAGGATGTTTGTAACGCTTTCCCCAGGTATGTACCTAAACAAATCTAATCAAAGTTGAGAACAACTAAACAAATTACCTGGTTCTTGCAAACTTGGATTGAATAATAAGCTAACAACGGAACGTGTAAAATATAGGTAGGTAACTTGAAAATTGTTTACTCTAGGGATAGAGCTTTTTCTATTACTTTTTAAAGTATCTTTCATTTTACACAAAATGGAGATAGATTTTGACCAATACGGAGCGGTTGGTTCTTGCACTAAGTCCTTTGAGGTATAAAGTCCTCTAACTATAACGGCCGTCGAACGAAATTGACCACAAGGAAGATAGACCAGGAAGCATATCGTACTTGTGGTCGGATTAAAAGTTTTATGTAGGTGGTGCGTTTTTGCTAGAGGGCGAATGTGTTTTTATTTCACGGCGGGCAACTTTTTTTTCTCAACCCGCATGCGCAGCGTGGCGTGGTGCTTAAGGCACTGACCCTTAATGATAAAAGCCAAAAGGCCTTTACGGGAGGGGGAGGCCTATGTCCAGTAAGTAGTTGACTAGTAAACTGATGTTGTATGATGGGAAATTTAAGTTTGTATGATTGATCGCTCTAATCGAATATCTACACAAATTTAAATCAGAATTACATATCCTCTGGCGGAAGGAGCGGCCCTTCTAGCTGCCCAACAAGTGGACAATGGCGTAGTTGATGGCGTCATAAGCGCATAACGGGCAACTGTTTTTGGTTCAAATTTTACCCAGTCTACATTGAACGTAGATTGCACTGTGTGCAAGCATGTATCTTTACTAGTGTAAATCTAAACAAAAGAAGCACATCCGGGCTATCTCGCTTGTAAATTACCTTGGCGCGTAGAAGACGCTTATCTATGCGAAATGGCTGCGTTTCGCCTCGAACAGGTTAAACGGTTGTTTTGGCTAATGCGCGGAGAGCCAGACGGAATAATGATTGAGGTGGTTAAATTTTTGATAGAGTACGATACGATTGCAAAAGTTTTGAAAAATGGTCTATGGCATTTTAGGCGTAGTTAGTGCATAAGAAGGATTTAACTAAATGGACCTATACACACACAAGTCGGTGACCTGCTGACATGTATAAGTAGAATTATAAGTTTTAGCAACTTGTAGGCCGGCGGCGGCCCGCTGACTTTGTTGTATATAGACTCCATATGAAACACAAGAAAAAAACTATAAAACACACAAAGAATTATTTTTTTGTGATTATAATATGATTCTTTGTGTGTTTTATTCTTTGTGTTAGGCCTGACATTATGAGAAAAGTAAAGAAAACTGTACGATCCACAAAAGAAAAATATTTTGTCATATCCGATACGACAAGCATTAAAGTCGGATCGTGTAAAGTCTGTCTAAGACGAAAGTGCCTAATTTTGTCTCATTTATCATGTGGAGCTGGAGAAAGTGGTGCCGTGATGCGGTAACAGATTAGCAAAAACTCGCGCAAATTGTGGGAAGGAAGTATGAACCTATCTCACGCGTACTTGTGTAGAAAATATGAGGTTCTACTGTTAAATTTTTTCCGGTACAAAATCAATTACTAATGTCACTAGCAAATGCTGCCGCATCAGTTAGTTATTCTCAAGAATCTGCATTTGGATATGCATGTATGTAGTTAAATTGCTAGCCAGTGAAGTATCAAGCAACGTACAGTGTTTCTTTGAAAAGTTAATATGCCGCTGAACTTTTCGTCTTGACCGTACGTGTTCAGTGAACGGCGAAAACGACTGAACAAAGAAATTGGTAAATTTTAAAAAATATAAGCCGTATTCATTCATATGCTTCGAAAGGAACTGAAAATCTCTATTAGAACGTGTTTATTAGACTTTAGTCTGGATCGTGTGGTAGAAAACATTCGTAAAAAGGAGTGAGTATTAAAATTAGGTCAGATAGAAGTGTGCAGCATAAGTGAGAATAGAGCATTAAGTATGATTTCACGATATTATCGAGACGTCATAGTATCGTCTCATTTTTCTATGAGATTAAGTACAGTGCCTCTAGCGTGCGGACATGGAACTACGCAAATCCCATACAAAAAGGAGACGTCTCAATTATGTCTCGTCTCAATAATATTGTCAACTAGCAGCGCCTCGCGGTTTCACCCGCATAATTTCCGTTCTCGTGAAAATTCCGGGATAAAATTTAGCCTATGTGTTATTTCAGACTATATTCTATATTTGTGCCAAATTTCATCCAGATCCGTTCAGAAGTTTTTACGTGAAAGAGTAACAAACATCCATCCATCCATCCATCCTTACTTTCGCGTTTATAATATTAGTAGGATTCAAGGCTTAGCAGGGGTATTTTAATTCATTCGATTCGTTTCCGAATCGACGGATTTGAATTCAATTCCGATGGTTCTATAAAACACTGTTTTGATTTCACCTCGGGTTGATGATCGAAAATCCGAAGCGAACCTGTTGACTAATGGCCATGTCAATGAGGAGGAGCACCTTATTTCGATTATCCACCCGAGGCGAAATCAAAATAGCGTTTTATAGATCCGTCGGATTCGATTCGGAAACGAATCGAATGAATTAAAATACCCCTGCAGGTCAAGACAATAACGAGCTGACTTCGTAAACTCACCAGGGTACGGTTCCTGGCAGCAAGGGTAGTATCTCTCATGCCTCTCTGCAGGGACTCCGAGGATGTCCCACTCCACTGAAGGGTAGTACTCCCGAAGATCGATGCCGACTTCCACCATGTTGTCACCTTTCTTCTGGTTGATGTGCTTCAAGTCAATCTAAGAAAAATTTGATGTTTTGAGTAAAAGGCTATCATATCAATGTGTACTACTTCGTGACACACGTGGACAGTAAAAGGTTGATCTATGCACCCCGACAGTAACCATTTTTTTAATGTATTTAAAACTAGTTTATGCTCGCGGCTTCGCACACGTTGTTTAGAAACGTTTACAGGTGATTTCTATCCCATGGGAACTGATCTATGGGATAAAAATTACTTGTGTGCAAAATTTCAGCCCGATCCGTTCAGTAGTTTTGGCGTGAAGAGGTAACAATTATCCATCCATCCATACAAACTTTCGCATTTATAATATTAGTGTGATGGTGATTATTTTCAATGCGGAGACAGGCCTAGGAGACGATTACTTTCCGAGTCGATAAGTGGGCCTAGGCAAACGAGAGTGAATGAAAAGTTCGAATCCTTTGTTAGTATTGGTCAATGTTTATGTTCCTTTTTATTACATTTTTAAGTGTTGCAAATCATGCCTGATCTAAGTAATAAATGTCATACCTGATCTCCATCATAGCTCCAAGAACCGAACTTCAGGAAGCAGGTTTGCTGGTCGAAAGGGAAATAGCGGACGTCGATCTCACAGGAGGACTTGAAGATGGCTGGCGGAGTCCACATCACCTTGCCGGTGTGGTGGAGGACCGCCTTCGTCATGGTGGTTACCACGTATTCTCCATCAGCGCTGGTTACAAAGAATTACCGTTAATACTGTTATTAGGAACAACGTACAATATGTGTTCTAATTTCAAAGCAGAAGACAAAAGAAAGGTGTGAGAATGGAAATGGCGGCGGAGAAAGGAGAGTGGTAGAAACAGGCTTGTTGTGCCGATCCCAACCAGAGTGAGATCTGAAGTAGTTAGGTACATTGACACTGTTAGTATGTCTATTGTGTCCACGAAAGCTACTGCCGACAAACTGTTGTACAGTTTGGCAGAAACAATATAATTTAATGTACTTTTGAATTGAAAATAAATAAAATTAGATAAGACTAAAGTCATTTACAACGGAATATTTACCATGAGCTTTGAACTTTCTTTTTCTTAAAACAGATAAGGACAAGAAGAACAGTCAAAAGTAAGAATGCATACTCAAAAGTCAAAACAGTGCCCAGTTTGCTACAGCGCCTCCACCGTGCGGGCATCAAACTACGCAAATCCCATACAAAAATGTAACGTCTCAACTATTGCGATGACTGACGTCTCGATAATATCGAGTAACCAAACACTGAGCTCTCTCATTTTTTTTTTGCGCTAACATGCGTTATGAAATTCTTTGTTGTCCTATTAAAATGACGATTAAGCCTACATAAAGATGATATACGTAACACGGATTAGCAAAAATGGTAATGACTGTTAGCGAGTGTTAAAATTGATACTTTATTTTACACTCTATAAAGTTCAAATTACCATCATTACGGTACATAAATTACACGACGCATAAACAAACATTATCAGATTACAAGCACATTATACAGTAACCAGTTTATGGCAGGGACATAAACCAATCGGAAAGCATATGAATCACGTATGAATTATGAAGGACTAAGATTGGGCCATAGGATTCCTCTTGCAATATGCCATGACGGCATGGTCAAACTACTGAAGTGCGCACTTGGACGCTTAAAGCACAAGAAAGAAGAATCTGGTAAAAGCAAACCAGGTCTACACTCCAATAAGAACAGACAGCTATTTAAGAGAATATGTATATCATCCGAGACTAAAATAAATGAAAATGAAAAGGAAAATGTCTTCGGATGCAGCGACTAGTGTAATTATGGTCAAACTTCACTTCAGGTAAGTTTGTTTAACCTTCAATGATACACTAAAATGTT
The DNA here is from genome assembly GCA_949316285.1 of Eupithecia subumbrata. NCBI lineage: Eukaryota > Metazoa > Arthropoda > Insecta > Lepidoptera > Geometridae > Eupithecia > Eupithecia subumbrata. The sequence goes on from OX438643.1 coordinate 1,047,798, forward strand.
TCAGAAGCGTAAAGCTTTCCTTGTTTTTTTCTTTTTACATTAATTTTGCTATTTGTTATAAAGTGGCTGTAGCTGTGTGGCTTAGAATTTGCACCACCCCAACTCTTCCCGCGGGTGTCGTAAGACACGACTAAAGGATATCCACGGGGGGCGGGCAGCAGCGCCCCCTGCAGAACAATTCTACCACCGAACTGCGATCCCCAACCCGTATGCCCAGCGTAGGGATAAGGGCATTACCCCCATGTGATAAAAGCCAATAAGGCGCTTATCAGGGGGAGGCCTGCGTCCAGTAGTGGACCAATACAGGCTCTTGAGGTTGAGGTATAAAGTGGCGATCGAAATGAAAAGGAGAATGCTTCTAAATGCTCAGTTTTTGAATTCTTTTGAGCAACATTGAATGTCGAGTTAGCGACTGTAGTGCACGTCATGATTGCTTATAGTAGGTACATATTATTATTCCTATCGATTCATTTTGTATTTCGCCATAACCATACGAGTAGCAATCTAGCTGAAATGTTGCATTTAGGTAAATTAAATTACGTACCTATTTACCGAGTGCTTTCGAATTTCCGAATTGAATGTAATATCGATTTCAGCTATTCAATGATTCTTGCCGTCAAATATGTTGCAGCGGAAGTGGAAATACTATTAGATTGGCACGTGCAACATGATTAATGGCCGGCAGGCTGAGCTGACACTACATGATGTATCATTCACAAACGTTTCTTGTCAATACACGATCAATTAGCTTCGTGTTACTGGAAGTGACGTGACTGGGTGGTTTTTGAAAACTATTTCGGTGAGTTTCCAACCAGATATCCCTCGTCCTACTTTTGTCAAATGCCTGTTATCTCTCTCTTCCTCTCCTCTTATTATACACTTTATTATGTAAATTTGTAAAATCTAATAATATTAAGTAGTAAATAGCTTTATTAACTACTAATTTTGTACTGGCCGATTATGTGTTGTGTTGTCTGTGCTGTTTCAGATTTAATAAAACTGGTTTTTCAAAATTAAATAATGAAAATAAGACTGTCCCTCATTCTACCGGCCAATATTTTCCCATATTATCTGTACTTAAGTTTATGACACTCGTTACATGGACACTGGCAGAACTGTTGCCGACTAGCAAGCACAGCAAGCCATTAATAAAAAGAAGAAGAAGAAAAAGAATTTCCAACAAGGTTAAAAATAAAGCTTTTTTATTTATTAATATTAATATAATGACTAAATTTTTTTAAGGGCAGAAGCCTTTATTCACAAAGAAAATTACAATAAAATAATAGAAATAAATTAGGACTAGTATTTCCAATTGAAACAATTGAGCTAACTGCAGACTGTTGCAAACAATCTACAGGTAGCTCAACTGATCCATATCAATACCAGTCGGAAGCGTCCCCAAGACGCTGGCTGCATTGCCCCGCTGTATGGCAATGCTGATGCGCTGTTCCAGATACCGACTAGCTCTCGGGTCACGCGTCGCTTCGACCAGACGTTCTGATAATTTTTTTAAACCCTAAGAGCTTCGGTACCCCACGGACCTAGGGTCTCGACTCTAGGCTCTGTCGATACCTGCATATTTGCGCCATTTTTTTTTTTATTTGCATATGCGACTAAATTGTTTTTACGGTTTTGCATGTATACAATACAGTTGTATGCGGCAGACATATTAATGTATAGCAGTGGTCAAATCCTAAACTGCTCCTCCATAGAACTTGGTAGGGTACAGAACCCCTAAACGGTATAGGTTTTTAAGCCGTGTGTGACTGATTTTTTCGGAGACAGAAATAAAGACATTGTGACGAACGGACAGAAGGACAGCGAGAGTCCCGTTTGAACTCTTACAAGGCGTATTGTTTTAAGTTGTAAGGTAGAGTAAGTAACTCTCACGCTACGAAAAAGTTAGTTATTTTCAGAAAATCCTATTGTATACAATGCCTCTTACCTTTTTAATAAACATAGATACCTAACAAATTCAAGTGCCATAAACAATGTTGCATGATACGTTCGTATCTTTCAAAAAATCTTGGCAACGCAGTTTTTGGCACCATGATGCAGTTCAGAACAAATGAGAGGGAAGCGATATCAAGATCCCGGTTTTGTTCAGCATTGTCTACATAGAAGGAAGAATTTTTAAAAGCTTTGCTTGTTTTACGAAATTTCTTGTTGTTGGGGCATTTCAGACAAACTTAGAGATTTTTTCTAACAGCACACCTAACATGTCTAGATAGATATATCTAGATTGTTATGTATTCAACTTTCACTTCGTCCATCGCAGCTTCTGTCAGTTTACCATAACGCTTACATTTTTGAAATGGCGTTAATACTAATTTAATCTGATTTTTTCTCTCACTTCACCATAATGTGTACATTTATTCATACATCTATCATCAACATCACATACATTAACTCAAGCTATACAGGTTACTGTCCCGCTAAGGAAAATTTGATTAGAATTTTGGTTTTATGAGTAAGTATCTATTTAATTTTCACTTCATCCATCGCAGCATCTGTCAGTTTACCATAACGCTTAAATTTTTGAAATGGCGTTATTACTAATTAAATCTGAATTTTTCTCTCACTTCACCATAATGTGTACATTTATTCATACATCTATCATCAACATCACATACATTAATTCACGCTATCAAAGTAATCTACATTTTACAACCTCCATAACATATTTCATGCCTTAGAATTTCCCTTCCTAACATTGATAAGGCAACACCACCTTTCATGATTAATGTAGTGTCAGAAACACCATGTATCATGGGACGTAAGCTCCAAATGGGACGAGTACGCAATGGGACGAATATGAGGAGATGGGACGAGCAAGTGACTCGGTTAATCTACAGGATATCTGGACGAGCAGCTTTCGGACGTGGGTGTTTTGTCGTAGGTAACTGCGACAATGTATTTTGTGTTTAAATGTCACGTTATTTTTAGTATAGTAGAAAATACTTTTATTGCACATTTAAAACTAAGAAACAATTTACAAAAGAAATAATTAAGACCTAAGTGACAATTGGCGGTCTTACCGCTCAAGAGCGATCTCTGCCAGACAACTTGGTATGGAAAGGCTCGTCGGATATGTACATGGGGTAAGATCTGTATGCATCTGTTATGGTACTACTTAAAAAATAAATAATTACTAGGTAGGTACTCAAAAATAAATAATAAAATACTTTAATAAAATTACAAAAATACAAACATCCCTACACCTATTCCTATTTTTAGGTATTAATATACCTACAACTATAAATAGATACATATTATACATATTACATACTTACATAATATATTATGGAAACAAGGGCGTATTCAGTGGCAGCAGGACAAGTATTGTTAAAAGGAAGTAGAATGGACAGGCATTTGGAGCAAAAGAGTTTAGAGGAGCGAAGAGAGCGAGAATGACAAAGATGAAGAAAAGTGAAACTTGTTTTGAGATAAGGGGGTGCAGAAGACAGATATAAAATATTATAAAGAAGAGTTAGAATATACGTTAGGTAGTACGTAGCAGGTCTTCTTTGGCTGGAATGATAGCGTAACTTGCTCATCCACCGGTGATACCATAATAGATACCAAAAATTCTACACCACACCATCAGTTTTCCAGAACAAAACCAAATTTCACTGCGAATTCGTTGACCCGATGCAGTTCAATTCATGGAAAAGTTTTCTGCATTTGAAGATCTCTCAAGAAAAGTTTTAACAGGATGGAATAATTAAAATTACAAGGTACAGTAGTAATACATTTGAACAAAGTTACACAAGCAAACAGCTTGCTGCAATACTGCACTCAAATCTCAAGAGTTCCGTTCCTCATTATCATTCCAACTTCAAACATGGAACTTCAAGACAACAGCTGAAGTCACAACAATACAATTACCCCAACAAATTACATCACCGATAACTTATGCATGTAATACTCAAGTTAATTTCGGCATAACGCCGCCGGACTTAGTTTGGAACATTTGGACATTAGCTCGCACCAAATTGCATTGTTATAACTAGGGTGGTTTGCGGCTGGGTTGTAGTGATGGGTTATAGGCCGAAAACTAAATTTTAACAATTGAATGGATTCGATGATCCATTCAATTGTTTCTAAAGCCTCTAAAGCACTAGGATTTGTCATGAGGAGTGCTTCTAGCTTTCACCGCGCAAAAACATTTAAGATTCTTTACTGTACGTTTGTAAGAAGCATCTTAGAATATGCATCACAGATTTGGAACCCTCGTTATGATGTTTATAATAAAAGAATCGAGCGCATTCAAATTAAGTTCATAAAGTACCTTTGTTTCCGTCTAAGAATTCCATACAGTTCTGCTAATTACCTCAATTTATGTAAGCAATTTCACATTCTGCCTCTTTCCAAGCGGCGTGAGATCGCCGACTTATCTTTTATGCTTAAAATCACGTCGAATAATATTAACTGTCCCAATTTGCTTCAAAAAATTAAGCTGAACGTTCCCTGCAAATCTATCAGATTTAACCCCCCTATTTACGTTCCTCATGCTGGCACTAACTACCGTCAAAATACTTTCTTGTGGCGAGCGAGTAATAATTTTAACAACTTATGTAAGCAATTTGACCTGGATTTATTCTGCACAAGTATCAGCTCGGCCAGGCGGCGGCTCAGCGGAGAGTTTTTTGGTGCCAATGATGATGATAAATGTTAGGTATGTTTAAATTTTTTGTAGTGTAGGTAACCTGAACTATATATTTAGTTTTAAAGATGATGCGTGCAATCTAGTGACATAATGTTCATAGTCTTTTTAATTGCACTATGCCACCACCTATCCGTGAAAACCTTAAATAAGCTTACTGGTATTTATTAATTTGTTATTCTGTTAGTTTTTAAGCCTTTGGTTTTCCTCTAAATAAATAAATAAATAAATAAATAAATTAAAAAGCTGTGACGATCCCTTTTCTTTTTTGTACACTGGACGCCTGGATTTGTGCCGTCAGCGTGGATAATTGTATGAAAAACAAAAGATAATGGTAACAGCTTTTAAAATGTTACGTAAGGCTGGCATTATTTTTATAAGTGACGAAGGTAATATGTTTAAAATTGTCAATGTCTAGCAGTGGACATATTATGCAAATGATGATGTAAGAAGAAAAAAAAAATATCAATAGGAAGAAGAAAGACCATCTAAGAAACCTATGGGGCATGAGACAGATAACCTTAATGCCGAACGTGACAGAAATAGGCATGATGCTTCCTGACCTAGAGCTCGATAAGAAGTTGAATAATTTGGAACGAAGCTGAAAAAATGTAATTACTGAAGATTATTGGTGAATCCACCCCATCCCTAGCAGCAACGGCCAACTTGTTGGCACCCCAGTTCCGGAATATGAATGTGATTAAAATATTTGCGCTACACTAATTGGATCGCAGCTATTTGTGATGTTCGGTGATGGATTACTCGTAATGATATTTGTAAACTGTATTTGACACATTTATTATTATTTATTATATATTGTATTTGACAATAACTGTAGGTTCTCGTCGTTCTCTAGCAGGATTACCAGGGTTTCAGAAGTGGATACAGAATATAGGTAGGTAGGAACTACCGAGGCCGTGTGGTGCCGTCCTAAAATTTGCACCACCCCAACTCTTCCTGCAGGTGTCGTAGGAGGCGACTAATGGATATCCTCCGTGGGGCGGGCAGAAGCGCCTACACCCGCATGCCCAGCGTGGGAATTATGGGCTTTGTCACCATGTTACAAAGGCCAATAAGGCGTTATCGTCCAGCAGTGGACAGGTGTAGGCTGTAGATGATGTAGATGTAGGTAGGAACTTACTTATTGTAAAGCACGATGTCAGGAAGCCAAATATGCTCAGAGGGCACATACAACTCCTTCTGTCCGCCATATTCCAGTGGATCCCATTTAAACTTGTGGTCCTCCCATTCCTGGTAACATTATTAATATTAAAGCAGTGCCACTGCGTTTATTTATCGCTGTTGTCGGCGAGGGATTTAAGACGCTATTACAATGAGACAGGGTTGTGATTTCTGTAAGTGACGGTGCTTATTTGATGCCAATTGGTAAAGCAATATTGAACTTTACGAGCTAGAATCTGAATTTACAAAATTGCACACACTGACAGCGTCTAAGCAACTGGAGTGTTATGATAGGTATATTGAAAATAGAATTTGACTAGAGCAGTATATCTCTTCTAATCGTCTAAGTCGTCAACATAAATGGAATATTAGGGGTTTGTTTCGACCAAAGTTGTACGTTGGCCATTGTCTCGGAATGGTCTGAATTTCCGCAATTTATTTCTCTCTCCAAATTTATTATGGCTATAAACTCACGTGTTCCAGCCAGACGTTCGTAGTTAGGATCTGATCCTTCAAGTTCTGAAACAACGAAACAAAATCTTATATTAACAATTTTAAGAGATTATTAAGGTAAGATGATAATTTACTATCAAAGGATAGAAACAAATTTACGATTGTAGCAGTTGAGCTGCAGGCTGTTGCATACAATCAACTGATCCATATCAATAACGGTCAGAGGCGTCCCCAAGACGCTGGCTGCATTGCCCCGTTGTATGGCAATGCTGATACGATGCGCCAGATTCTCACCAGCTATCGTGTTACGCGTCGCTTCGACCAGACGCAATGCTATATAAACCTCAACCTCAACAACCTCAACAGCCTGTATCGGTCCACTGCTTGACGCAGGCCTCCCCCTTATAAGCGCCTTATTGGCTTCTATCACATGGGGGTAGTGCCCATAATCCCCACGCTGGGCATGCGGGTTGGGGGTCGCAGTTTGGTGGTAGAATTGTTCTGCAGGAGGCGCTGCTGCCCGCCCCCAGTGGATATCCCTTAGTCGCCTCTTACGACACCCGCGGGAAGAGTTGGGGTGGTGCAAATTCTAAGCCAGCACCACACAGCGTACACAGCACACACATACTATGTGTAAAATATTAAAAATTAAGAGTAAAACTAACTGTATGTAGAATTTAAATCAGTCATCATGCCTATTGAAACAATTTTTTATAGTAAAAATAGTCTAGGATTAATGTATTCTGGTTTAGGAGACACAACGAGGACAAAATAAAGGTGCTATCATAACAAATGTCTCCTACCCACCATAACAGCAAAATCACCGATTTCGCACCTACTCCCAAGTTAATAGAAGCTATATTAGATTAGATAACTATTCAGCTCCACGTACAAGGCAATCGATTGTCGAAATCTGGCAGAATGCCAAGGCATTCTCTTGCCTCATCAAAATAAATGTGTCTATGAAGCGGAGTCAAGAACCAGGCTTGAATACCAATACAGCGTGAGCGAGCTTCATGCGTGAAGCTTGTACAAGCTTGGGAGGGCAGGCTGGTGCATGCTTGTAGTAACTTAGGGTTCAAGCAGACTGAAAACATTTCATGGGGACTTTTCTTCGTCTTTTTGACGTTGGTTAGCATTAATTGTCGCCTACTAATAATAACAACAATTCTTTATTGCACAAACAACATACATACTTACATTACAAAAACTTATAAGCAAGCAATCTTGACTAGGTATATAAGAGAACATAAATGAACTTAAAAAGATAACCACCAGCAGGGACATCCTCAAATCGTAATGATAAAGAGCCTCTTGGCTGGTGAACGCAGAACAAAAATTGAGGTAGATAACAATTACAAATAAGTGATGCATGGCTTGCTCCTGACTTGTACCCCCCCTGCTAGTTTAAAAACTGTGTTACGGCAGAGTAGGATCGTCGCTCGCAGTGACCAGCATATGTTGCGACGGGAATTGTTATCAGCGCAGGTCGCAACGAGGTCTGTTAATCATATATTTGATTTAACAGCGTTCTTTTCCTCTATTTCTGCAAGCCTAGTCACTATTATAACCCTGTCTCTCTCTGCCCATAAAGGGTTTGATGGAAGATAGGTTAAGCCCGCCTTTGCCATAACCTCTCTAGTTTTTAGTTGGCAGTTTGCCATGTTTGTTTTTATTTCTTGCAATTAAACATTTAAAAACCTGTCATCAGGTCTGTCGCAACTTCATACACAGCTGATGTCTATATATTTCGAACTTGATCATGTCGCAGACCGATAATCGTCAATTCCTCGTCTACAATGACGTCCAATCTCATATTCATTTCGTAGGTAGTTCCAACGGCTTTAAGTTTTTATGGGCTACTGAACACATTGCGGCAATATGAGCCAGGCTACATCGGCTTCAGCTGTTGGTATAGTGCACGGACCAATAACATTGTGGTAGTGGGAGTTATTTTAGATTCAATACTGAACGCTGCTACAAAGCCAAGCTTGAGTCCGTAGAAAGTCCCGTAGATTTTCGACTAGTCAGGAACTTGACCTGGTAGTACAATTGGTAATCATATTTCCGTACTGGGTTGAAGGTCGCGTTTTCAAGTCCCATCCAGGTCGTAAGTATTTGGAATTACATCACATCACATTAATAATAAATGCGAAAGTTTGGATTTTTAGACGTATCGATGTTTGGATAGATATTAAACATCTATCCAAACATCGAAGAAGTAACAAAATCCAAACTTTCGCATTTTGTTACTTCTTCACGCAAAACTACTGAAGGATCGTGCTGTAAACAAAACAAATATGACGTGTTATTCTTGAAATTAACGAAATAAATGATTATTGATTATTATTATTAATTTATACAGATTAGTGGTTCTATGCCTGGACGTAGGCTACGTTTTATCCCTTAAATCAGTTCCCATGGGATATAAATAACTTCAAACCCTTCCATACAAACAGCGCGTGCGAAGCAGCGGGCAGAAACTAGTATACTTTATTTTCTTTGAGAGTTACAAGGCACTGAAGAAGGATCAGTGCGTCGCTGGCAGTCAAAGTCTGAATCGTACTAATCCTGTTATACAAATATTTTTATACTTCCAGTAGCATAAGTGCTTCTGTGATGAAAATTAAAAGCAAGTGGAATATTCAGTAGCAAAATTGACTTACTCATACGATCTCACTATGAATGAGAATCTTAAATATTTATGTTAGCCGTAACATCCCAGGATTAGGCTGCTAAAAGGATGGCGTAGGGTCTCAAACCAACGGGCTAGTCCACCTAGTTACAGGTACTATTAGTTATACGATTTTCGGTTAAAAATGTATCTATGGCCGTCCGTGCACTTCTGGATTTTAAGAGGACACAGAGACACTTTTAGAGGAGCAAGAAACTTTTATAAGTAAAATCCAGAAGTGCACGGCCATAGATACATTTTTAACCGACTTCAAAAAAGGAGGTTCTATGTTTTGCTGTATGTGTGTTCGTCAATCTCCGGGACCGATTTTGATGATAATTATTTCACTATTGTATAAAAGTGACTGAGATAGTCTCATATAAATTTTATACCACAGGAATTACCTACTAATCCCTCTAGTATATTTTTTTTCCTGTTTTTTATGCTTGATAAATTCAAAGAAATAAACATAATGACAGTACCATGTCAATATATTTATGAAAACTTTTTGTACACTCATAGAAATATCAATCTATTCCCTAAAAATAATGACATACACAATATAAATCCTGTTGTTGAGAAATAATATTTATTTCATTTAAATCCCATAACTGCTTTAGGTCCTAACCATATATCAAAACGCTCAATCGTGAAACCAGTGTCGGTTTAAATCAAATAACCGTTGAAATGTTCCCTATAAAGGCAGGTTTCGGTTTCCAACCGGTCTGACATAAAATAGTCGAAATGGTCCTTCTAAGTAAATTCTGGCATTCCGGTAAACATGAATCTCTAAAGGGTTTTGGGTCTAAGCGGCACTTAAAAGACCCCCGCAGGTGTGAACGTGTTTTTCTCATTGTGTTTTTTAATAAAGGTTTTGAGGAAATATTATATTTTACATGTATTAACTGTAAAAATAAATGTCTTGACAAAATCCGAGTTTATGTTATGTGAGGCTCTAAGCAGAGTGTTTCAGCCATACTTAGTCAACACGATCATCCATAGTGGGGAGTTGAGGATTATACCTTGCTACATTGATTTGACATGGGGGTCAAATCGATGTCAGCCATGTGAGGGGAAGCCAATCAATTTGAGACTACCCAAATGCTAAGCGATTTTTTCAAATATAATTTATAAAAAATAGGAGATCATAAATGTGATTGTTTTATCACTTTGATGAGTTGGTATTTAATTGACCAATGTATATTTTCAAAAGTTTTGGTAGTTTTAGACCACAAAGGATCAATATTATGTGCTAAAATAGAAACAATCAGCACATTAGTATTTAATCCAGATACTAAAGATAGGTACCATTGCTTGGTTCAGCGTCGTCATTGAGTAAGCAAGACACGTTTTACGCGAGCATCAGCAGTAGCCATCAAATCGGCTATGTAGACTACTTATCAAACGAATTACAAGAGACCCTGTATAGTTACTTTGTAGTAAGTTGGTTAGGTACTTTGTTTGTAATTTTTTAGTTGTTTTTTGTTATTCTATGTTTATTATTTTACATTTTCTTAAAACAAAATTGTAATCTTACTTAAATGTACATAAATTGTTAGCTTAATTTTTGTAATTTTTTTGGAACTCTGTCCACATTAATTTCGGAAGAGAGCGTTGTCATTTGCGATACAGTTTTTTAAACTTCTGCAGATGACATCGTTCATCATTTTATAACCACGACTATAAACATTGTTTTTGTTCGATAATAAATGATTTGTTTATTATTTATAGTTAAGGCAGTAAACACAGACAGCTTACTGCCTGCATTTTTGAATGGGAGCGGGAGACAAGTAGGATTTTTGACAGATTTTAACGGAACGTCTCCCAGCCGCGCCGTTCATAGGGACGTCCAGGAAAAAGCTGCAGCAGATAGGAGGAAAGTATTTTGATTGTATTTGGAATCTAGGACCTAATTTACCCACGGGACGTAGGTATTGTTGTTGCATAGGCGTACCTAACAATCGACTAATCCGGAAGGATAATTGTTGTTTTCTAAATTAGTTCTGGGCTTTTCGACTAGAGCAAAACATGAGATATTGGAAGGATTTTTTGAGGACCACGTTTGGAGTGGTTGAAGAAAATGCAATGCGAATCCATCCGCGATAGACAAAGGTATATTCCTGTCTAGCCAAATTAAAATTCAGCACTCTTGTAAAAGACAAAACAACATTGAAACGATTAGGTAGATACACCTTTTGTGAGCAAAGGCTTAAAATCCTACAAAACTATCTTCATTTAAAATTCCAGAGCTTTCCACAGACAATCAAGTTTTCCAAGTTAATCCGGGAAAGGACCGTAGCCGTAGTCACGTTAACCTGCAGCTCGTAAAAATGATATAAAGTCAAGTAAGAACTTTCTAGAATGTTCAGGATTTCCACAAGCGGAGACATGGCTTTGCAATGGAATTATGATTCTATGTAACTCTAGAAAATTGTCTTTTTCGAAACGGGCGAGCAAGGTATAGTCCCATCTTACACACAGAATGATATCCTTGATGTAGAATGGTTTTCCAAATGTAGTTGTTTTTGTTGACGGAGTGGGAATTACCATTCTCACTGCGTCCGTCAACTCGCTAGATCTACTGAGCTAAAATAGACAAGAACAAAACTAAAAACTTTAAAAGCCTCCCGACTGATATTAATGAAACATGGCTAAGAACACTCGGGATAAAATGATTTATGACACAAAAAAACTAAACGAAAATCGGTTCATCACCACATTCACCACAGACAGATATACAGACAGACACGTTAAACTTATAACACCCCCCTCTTTTTGCGTCGGGGGTTAAAAATAGGTGGTAGGTACCCTGCTTCAATAAAAATAATAGAATTCCTTCTTATGTGTCCGTCAAAACGTAAACGAAAGCGAGGTTCACTGGTTGACGCCGCGGGTCGGGTGCCATGTGGCTCCAATGAGCTATGACCATAAAACTGTCAGTGGCATAAAAAGTCGCGCCAACCGGAATTTCGCAAGCGAATTTGCTTCACACATTGTTGTCTAGCGACTTTTTTTTCTCCGCCTTTAGCGGTTTCTTCTTTTGTTTGTAATTCAATCACAGAACTAATTATTTTGGCATGTTTTAAAAACTATAAAACGACTTCAATTTCTTCTAGTGGCGACATCTAGTTAAAATTCGAGTCTTATTTAGTTTGATAACTGATAACACATGGATGTAACGACGAATAAAAAGAGGCCTACTTTGAAACACGAAATACGAAGTTTCGGTAGACGGATCGCACGAAACCAACAACCTTACTGCTGAATGTCACGTACGTTGCTAACGTGCGTTGCTTCGGATGTGACAATAAATGACACCAGACCTTTAAAAATCACAAATCAAAAACGAACGGATCGATCATCCTTTCTTTTTATGCGATCCGCCATACCCATCCGTCAACTTTAGAATTTATTTTTGTAGGTTGACCTCTGGTCTACGCCCGTTGCCATGGAAACCATTAATTTCCAGTGAATGTGAAAATAATTATCATGTGTGATGATGTTTTTACGGCGCACACCATCAATTCCTCGAGAGACAAACTTTTATGGGACCACTTAAAATAAACCTCTAAACAACAACGAAATCACCATCAAATTGTAGTATGAAATGGCGAAGATATTACCAAAATTGTTGTAGCTAGTCGTGATTTTTCAAAATTAATATGTTGTTTTTTAAGCTTCACAGGATAAATACCAATATCTTAGGAATAACATTTTAATGGGACCAATTCGAAATCATTCTCTATACAATAGTGAAAGAATCAGTAAAATCGGTAAAACAGTCATCAGTAAAATCCGCACAGGCGGAGATATCAAGTACCATACATACATAAAAAAATAAAATAAAAATAAGCATACAGACGAATTTGAGAACCTTCTTCTTTGTGAAGTCGTTTAAACATGCAATAAACGATCCTTCATTCTTCATCTGTAAATATTTGATCGATCCAAGCTTGTAGAATTGAGTAAGCCTATCAAGAATTTAGCCCCAAATTGTGAATATTTATTTGTGTTCCTTGTCAAATTCAGCTCAGTTCGTTAGCAGATCAAACACAGCTAAGGCGGGTAAGTGCAAGTACATGGTAGAAGCTGGCAACACTGAATGCGCCGCCTTGAGGATTTGCACATTTCTACATAGGTTTCAAATTAATAGAACCTAACGAACCTTACTCGTCTTCGTTAAAGTGAAAATTTTTTGCGATGTTATTTGATTTCTAAGAAGTAGGTGTAGTTAATCAATTTTGGATTTGCGTTGGTGGGTTTTGGAGTCTGATTGTGTAGGTACTTTAACTATTTTGTGTGACAATGTTTGTAATTGAGAATAAATTAGATATTTTCTTAAACTTTCTTCTTCTTCTTATTTTGTATTTGGTTCTGCATCATGGTTTGACACAATTCTGCGAATGTCAGTTTTCAATTGCGCATTTTTTATACGATTTTAAATTTAAGGAGGTTTAGTTTGTACAAAATAAAAAGAGGATAAATTAATCTCAATTAAGTTCATTAATTACAGAAGCAAATATAAACAACCAAATTATAGAATAAAAATCTAAACTTTGTAGGTACCTAATAAATGTAGAGAAGTCGTAAATATTGACATGTTTACCAAAAATGCAGCTTATTCTAATGTTGATCTACAATAAGTAACATCACTGTGAATGCACCCATGTAGGTTTCTGATTAACATGGTGTACCCAGGTAATATGACAGATCCAGGTGACTTAGAAAAATATTTATTTGCTGCCTCACAGTAGGTTTAAAACCTATTTATCATGTTGCAAGATTGAACAAATATGCTTGCTGAAAGTATATCTTACCTGACCCGGCTTTGAACTATTGTTAATATAATTTAATTAGATACCTAATCAAAGCAATGAAATGCAATTATCAAACTATGTGTATCATTCACAACAGCTAAAGTTCCATTCTATAATCATCTGAATGAATGAACTCACCAAATCGATAAGCTGCGATAGCCGAAGACCAAGCTTCACCAGCACAGTATTGTTGTTCTTGTCAACAGGTCGAATCAGTCTATTATAGTTGCTCAGCAGATCGTCATACAGTCTTTTAGCATCCGGGTTACCGTAACACACGCCGAAAACCAACAAAAATACACCAAAAAACACACGGAACAACATTTTCGACTTCACCTAGTCACCTGCGCAACGCAAGCGAAAACAATTTGAGGTTGAAACGTTTACACGGAACAAATTACATTCTTGAAATGATACGTTGAATTTGGAACACCTTAATGATCAAAAAAGTTTGTGTACAAACACTTTTAATGGGTGAAAAATGAGGAATTATGTACAAAAATATTTTTGACAGCTACGCCCGAGCGACGGTGGCGATAGTGGCGCCGAAACAAAAATGGCCGATACGTATTCGCCATTGCGCAGATGCGCCGACCGTTTTTATTGGCAGGAAAACTAATAAATACCAACGTATCTTTTAAAAGTCTACGGCAGAATAAATGTTATTTAAAAAAAACAAGTTGATAAATGATCATTGTTACCCATAATACCCTTAATTTTATTGAAAGAACACATACAATTCTAATTCGTTCGCGTTCTAATTTGAAATTCAAAATTCGAAGCGCTCTGACGTCAGAGGTGATTCTGTCAAAAAATATTTACACACGCAAAAATTTGAGTCAAATACATTATTTACACGGGTGGTACGGATCGATTTGGCGTACGCACGCGCGTTGGTTCTCCGTACCATTCATGCACAATACCTACGGCTTCCTTTGGCTTATCCAGAAGGCTCACTCCCGACGATAGCTAAAATTTGATATTACTAGAAATTTATAAAATCATTTGAAGGTAAACGAGTCAACAATTTGGGTGCAAATAAAGCATGTGAGATAACGAAGGACCGATTCCAATTATTTTGATACTTCAAGCAATAACTTTATTGTGATTCATGTGAGTGCGTAAACCGTAAATAAATGCAGACACGGCATTACACACTCAGGAAAAAATTTGGAAAAAAAGGTTTTAAAATTCGTGAAGCTTTTATTTCATGAGAACATTGAAGTTGAATCTCGTTGAATCATTTATTTTAGTGAAAACAACTATTATAATAAGAGATATAAGTACTTAGCTAGTTCAATTCTCTGAATTCATAATCTTTTTACAAAAGTTTATATAAAGTAAAAATTTTCATCATTTCAAAAACAGATACATCTTATCAATGGTCATTAAAACTTTTCTATAAATTTTACAGATCGTGATAACTTTCATAATAGATGTACTAAGAAACTTTAACTTACTTCAAAGGGTGTAAAAAGGCAAGGTCAATGAAATTCAGATTTTATTACTGTTTTGTAAATAAGAAGGGTTCGGTTTACTGGTGTCGAAAGTTTGCATCGGAATTTTAAATAAGCCTGACCGTTACGTTGATTATGGAAAGGGTTTCTAGATGGGAACACCATTTTATTTGTCATTACAGTTCCGAATTAAAGGTGGGTATAATTTTACCTTATTATTCAATGAAATACTATTTTCATTCATTCATTGGCCTCTTAACATCTACGAAAGATGATGTAGGTGGCATCAGCTTGACTGAGAAACAGCCGCACACTTTCTTGTGTAACTGAAAAGACCTATTGAGTATTTCGAATAGGTCTTCGAAATACTGATTTACATTCATGCAAAATATAACGATGGAAATATTTAGTAACAATTCCACGCAAAATCATCTCTGATAAAATTCAAAAAAGTAGTATGTAGGAGAAAAAATCACACTAACTACAAAATGAAAATATCTATCAAGTAGTCAACTACAACTAGTTTCTTCTCTTCACGAGACATTAACAGGACACTCACCAAACACATACTCGACTTTGACAATGAGAGTGCCAAGTAACAACGACAGAGGGCCTCTGTCGCCAGAGACGTTGCCTCTCCGAGCTCGACGCGCAAAACGCGAAACTTTTGATGGTTTTGTCCCGGGTAAATAAATAGTCCGTTTGTTAGATTATCAAAAGATATTGGACACATATATTTTCTTTTGTCAATAAAACAAAAAACTACAAAAATAAAGCACGTCAAAGTTTGGAAGTGCAGGCTAACGTCACACCTTCCTAAAAAGTGTCGTAGTAAGGTGTGACGTCATGCGGTCTTTACCAGCCTATTTCTTCACCATTTTTTTCAATCGACAAAAGCAAAAAACGGGTCCAATATCTTCTGATAATGTAACTAACGAACTTATTAGAATTTTCAGGATACGAGCCTATTGCTGCTAAATATTACCATCGTTTTTGCAATGGATTTCCGCAAAGTAGCGCCTGAATCTATTCTTTGTTGACGTTGACTAGAGAGATTAATTAATCTTTGATTAGTTAATTAACGAGATGATACATGAACACCGGCTGTAAAGGTATGTTTTCTAATGATTTGGTTCATCCTTGAATTTCAAGCATTCAAGCTTTACCTATCCCTAGTTAAATATCTTCCATCGGTTCATCTTTTGATCTAATCTCGTTTACCAATCAATGAATCACAAAATCATCATTAGATCAGTCAGCTATTTGCCCTCCGCCATTACCTACAAACTAAAGTACCTATAAAAGTTTCATTTACTCAAATAGCGACAAAAGTTCTAAGGCAATTTACGTTTGAAAAATGCGCAAAGTTTATCGTTTAAGTCCGTGTGCCCTTGCGTTTTATGTTTTCGCTAAAGACTCCTGCACATTGCGACAAAAATATTGGTTTGTAAACGTAACTCGGGTAATCGTTATGGAATCAGCATCATCAGTTATAACGGTTAATTGCTTGATCCCCTCGGGGTCCAGAGATCCAGGGTCCTTTCGGCTTAGTATTTCTTTTCGTGGCACCCTGTATAGGATTTAAGTATAGATAAATATATTAATATGCATATTTTTTTTTTGTAATTATTTTAGCTGTGCAATGTAATTTATATTAATGGTGTGCAACATTATCAATTATTGTCGCTAGAAAACTCTAGCAATTGGATCACGGAAAAAAATACCATGGTCAACGAAGGTGGACTACGCAGATGGACCACGGGCAATAGACGAAAAAGAGCAATTATAGATGTCAGTATTTTCAGAGGTCAGCGGAAGCCCGAGCGGAAGCGGATGCATGATAGTTTTCAATGAAAAGCTCACGCGGGAAGGACAAAAAGCGCCTCCAGCAAAAGCTATTGTAGGAATTTCTCTGTGATAAAGGTATGCAAGCGGCCAAAATGAGAAGGTTTTCACAGCTTGACGGAAATAAATGCATACAAAAAGTCGACCATTTTGTTTTTTTTATGGAGTCGGTATTTTGTTTCTCGCTACTACCATTACGATCCACTAGCATATCTCTCGCACGAGTATCATAAACGGTTGCTGGTAATTTCATACCATTCGGCTACAAACGCACTGACCGGGGCGGCTTGCTTAGCGCATACAGCCTTACGACCTTATGGCGTCTGACGAAGGCGGCAAGCGCACACGTGCTACGCACTCAAGACTAGACTAGCTAATCAAGCTGCCTGTCAGTGCGTTTAGCCCCTTAGAATTGTGTACCGTAAGTGTGAAAGAGCCCTTACAGACAAACCTTTTTGTTTCGATTTCATTGGGTACTTTGAAATGCCGTTTGTTGAACTTCGAGGGATCATCAATTAAGTTGGGGGGTTTAATACGCTGGTTTAAGTTTATGGGTTATGAATAATAAGTTATGATTATCGCAGTTAACTGAATGTACTTTGTCGGAGTTTCACGTTTACTTTGTACCTACGGAGGTTCCTATTATGGTCCATGATATTGGGCCAGTATGGCAACCACGAGTACACGGGTTACACACGTTTAAAACGATATGAAATGAAAGGTGTGTATTTTTAAACCTCCATGTGATCACCAACTTGGGGGAGGCACGTTCAGCTGTGGACTTACAGGGCTATCCAGACTCTCCGCTACCGAGTCATCGACACGGAATCTGACACAGATACGCGCGAAATTTTTGTAGATATGGTAAGTTCTCCCCGTGCTAACTCAACAAATGGCCTGTGTTTAAACTTTAAAGTTTAGTTTTAGTTTACGACTGCGAATGATCTCGCTATTCGAATGATCTACAACTACTAATTTACTCATTCGACTTGAATATTAGTAATATACTAATCTTCTCAGTCGAATGACAACTACTAATTAATAATTACTAATGACTCTACGAATTGATCGAAGCGTCGAATAACGAATTGAGTTCGACTGCCCGACTCGAGCAGTTGCCATTAATAATAATAATGTCCTCCTAGCCGAATTTCGATCACGGCGGCCAGTCTCATCGGAGACTAGCCAGATGCGCAGGACATATTATAGTGCACAAGTGTGTGCGCAAACACAGGAGCACTCTCTTTTCCCTCACTCTCATAATCCGATGGGACGACAGATCGACACGACCGGGGAGAGATCAGGCGCAGGACCAACGGCTTTAACGTGCTTTCCAAGTCACGGGGGTGTAACACCGCCAACTTCCTGACTCCGGGCTGCTACTGTGAAATTTCCTTGCTAGAAAAATCCCAGTAACAACTATTGGCCCGACCCGGGATTCGAACCCAGGACCTCATAATCAGCGGTTGAACAAGCTGACCGCTAGACCAACGAGGCAGTTGCCATTACTAACCAAATTAGTCACTAATTTGGTTAGTCATTCGAATGGTTCGAATGATTTGTGAAGTCGAATAATTCGAATGAAATCATTCACAGTCGCGCATCTTTAGGGTTATGCCCATAATCCTAGTGCTGGGAATGCGGGTTTGGAATCGCAGTTTGGTGGTAAAATTGTTCTACAGGAGGCGTTGCTCCCGCCTCCCGGCGAATTTTCAACAAAGATAGTTATACTATCGGTAAACTTACGTCATACGGCCTAAAGTTTAACCTAAATCCGGCGTATTGGCCAGTGCTCCTTATTTGGCCAGCCCTGGGGAACCGTAATGCCAGGAAAGTAATCAAATTGAGATAAATTGGTTCCTAGTTCAGGCAAATTGTTGTAAATTTACGACTGCTCTTTAATGAGCTGCAAAGTTATGGTGGAGGCGTTGATTAGCGCTGGTTTATCTGGAGGCGGTGCCAGGTAACTGTGCGTATGGCGGCGTGGTTTAATGTGTTTGTTTCTGACCATCACACTAATATTATAAATGCGAAAGTTTGGATGGATGGATGGATAGATTGATGGATGGATAAAAAACTACTGAACGGATCGGGCTGAAATTTTGCATGCAGGTAAGTCTAATCCTGGAATCAAACATAGGCTACTTTTTATCCTATAAATAAGTTCCCATGGGTTGGAAATCACCTTTAAACGTTTATAGAAACAAGGCGTGCGAAGCCGCGGGCATAAGCTAGTTTGTATACAAAAGGATAAGTTTTTTGGCCATTAGGCTTCAACCATGCTAAGGCGGGCGTGAAGTATTAAAATATGAAACCACCGCGCCGTTTGCGTTCATACTTAGTGACTAAGGCGCGCGCCTAGCGCGACGTGCTTATTAGTTATTAGTTTATTAGTTTATTAGTTAGGACGCGCAACGTTCAAACGCGTCCGCGCTAGGCTAGCAGTGGTTGAACCGTAAGTCTTCGCACGAATGTCTACGCCTAGCCACACAACCCACTTGTTTATTTTTAATTTATGTTGTTTTTAACATGGTGGGAATGATTATCTTAATATGTTAGGAGAAATTTAGGATATAAGATCGATAAATAGGTACTTAGTCTTGAAAACATTAAATGCGAGCGGCGCGCGGGGGAGTGAGATAAACCAGATACTGGCTGTTTTTTCGGTCATACGAAACTAAACGTAAATGCATGTTTTAAAACGTTTTTCAAAGGTAGCCAGTATTTTTAAGCGCCCCCCTCTGTATGAGGTGACTGTTACATCTGAAAGTCTGATAATGCCCAGAATCACACTAATATTATAAATGCGAAAGTTTAGATGGATGGATGGATGGATAGATGGATGGATGGATGTTTGTTATCTCTTCACGCCAAAACTACTGAACGGATCGGGCTGAAATTTTGCACACAGGTAAATCTAATCCTGGAATCAAACATAGGCTTAATCCCATAAATCAGTTCCCATGGGATAGAAATCACCTTTAAAAGTTTCCATAGAAACAACGCGTGCGAAGCCGCGAGCATTAACTAGTATTTTTATAGTGTGATCTCATAAAAACGAACAAACAAAACTGAATTAACCGTGGTAAAGTAGGTAGCTGTCAATTAAAGTTACTTCTAGAGTATGCGACGTGTGGATTATCCCTAAAGCAAGGCTAATGTTGTTAATAAAAAACTTCATCTGTTTTAAATATCTCAAATCTGAAGACTGAGTGATCTCTTACTTACTGCAATCTTGAAAATGATAGGGTGAAGTCTTGGATTAACTTTTTTATTAATAACAAGCCAGTGTACCGGCCCAGAATATATCCCCGAACTGCAATGCGGGACACGGCACAATGTATCCACCTTCCTACCCTTTGAATAATTTATGTACCCAAAGCCTACTAAAGCAATAGCACAATAATTTTGAAGAATATCTTTTCTATCACCCTTATTCAAGAAAAATACTATGAGGTCTCACATTGCACACGAACGCATAGGGTGTTTCCTTCCCTCTCTAAAATCTCATGTGTGTCATATTTAATGTTTAAATATGTACCTAATAACCTTAGAGCATTTAACCAGACTAATAACAGTTAACTTAGATTTCAACGACATCAAGTGTAAATAAATATGTACCTACGGTGGAATAAATGAACTGAAATATGGCCGGTTATACGATTCATAAACAATACTTCAGTGATCTGTAATGCTATGCGTTCATTTGAGACGACCCTTACGTAAAGTAGCTTCAACTTCAACTTCTTGTCAAATGGCTTCTGCATCTGGTTTAGCACAATTCTGTCAGTAAAGTATTTATAGACCGCTAGGTATTTTAGGGTTGGGGTAAAAATGTCACCGGACCAACCAACGCAATAGCTAGGCTATGTCACCTTTGACTAGTATGTCACATACATATGTTCGGTTTTGTTCTGTCAGTTTTGCTTTGCTTTGCAATTTTGTTTATTCTCGGAAGGAAATCACCCTCCTTACTTTTCCTGGTTTTTATTCATTTTTCAGTTTTTATGGAACCACAGTAGTTTTATTAAGTTTGTGCAGGTTTTAATAGGTTATATTTATGTCATCCGCAAATCTGCCAAACATTAAAGCGACTTAGCAACAGAAACGGATCAATCACAGATGGTCGACGCAATGCGTTCGTATTGTAAAGTTTCGCTTGAGTGATTTTTGTGAAAAAAATAATGTATCATGACGAGCGCAGCGGCGTGGTCTAGGATACATTTAAAAGTTAAATAACAAAAACGTTATTAATACTTTAAATTACAAAATTTTCAAGGTAAAACAAAACTCGTGGTTTCCTCCCCTGAGAAAACAATCTAAAAGGCACTCTACTCTTCGCCAAGCAGCAGTGGGAACACATTAAGCTGATTTTAGCCCACTAAAATATACTAATCGAAACGTGTTGAGTATCAAAAGCCGACCTTATTACAGCGGCGTCGGGTTCCATCTCGAGAGGTCACGGATACCCACCAGGGGACTGTAACGGTAAACCTAAGGTCAAATGTGATACTGATGGAAGAATGAAAGTGTTTTATTGATAACGTGGGTTTCTGAATAAATTTTGACCTACCTTATGAAACATTTTAGGTTTATAATTAACAAATATAATATGAATTTTTCGAAATGTTAAGACACTACAGAGGGCGTCCAGGTAGAGTATCTTAAATATTGTAGATATAAATTTTTACTAAAAGATGACTTCATTTTGATTTAAAAATAATTCAAACTGCATTCAAAGATTTTTGAATACTCGCCTGCCTAAACCGGGAATCGTACCCGCCATTTGTAAAATAAATACACCCGCAATTTTACGATACCGATCAAAAGGCTGAATCGTAAGGGTTATTTTTTTAAATTAACATAGCATCTTAAAATAAAATTAAATCGCCGAAAAAACTTAAAAGCAATAAATAATGAATCTTTTTATTTAACCTACTATTTAACTACAAGTAAGTTCTTAAACTAATGTACACAAAAGTAATTTTTGGTCGCTTTTTTCCAAATAAAAATTTAACCAATTTCAAGATATACCCTATCCAATAAAAAAGTATTATCAAAATCCGAATACTCTGTAATAACTCATGCGTGGTCAAACATAAAAATATATATATGTATATACTTAATATACAGGGTGTAACAAAAATAAGTAACCAAACTTTCAGGTTGGGTGTAGAATCGAACACTGAATTCAGGAAAAATATTAAAAAAAAATCCCGCCCTTTAGTTTTCGAAAAATAAAATAAATACGGAATTTTCACTACATTACGCAAACGACTGATGCACGTGTTTATTTGACATTAAAATATGATTAAAAGGTCTACGTACCTTGTGTACACCTTTTTAGCAGATAAACATCTTTTTACGGGGGGCACCCACGACCGGACACGCGATATCGCAGCAGCGCGCGCGGTGGCGGGCTGCACGTGTTGTAGTTATGTAGGAAGCTAGCCAATGCATTCCAATTTTCCCATTTCAATTTTCATCTCGTGGTATTCAATATCTGAATAACGCATACGAGCCATTTTTACGCACAAAAAACCGATAAGCGCCGCCGCGACCTTCACATTTATGCAACTAAACGGCCATTGACCCTATGATAACATTTCTGTGGTATGACAGTTTGACAAAACTAACAATAAGCCTAGCATTGGGTGAACATTCGGATGAACTAAGTTTGTATACCTATCTCGCTCTCGCGCGCTAAAAGTTTGTGCCTTTTCTTGTCTCAATCTGGTGCTTCGGAAATGCAAATTGTAACAACCTTTTATGGGGTTCATTGTAAGTTACTCACCGTGTTTTTAAAGGTCAATGTGAAGGTAGGTACTTAGGTAGTCAACGATATGAAAAAATAAAAGCTAGTAGTGAATATCTTTTAGTAGGAAGGTGCATGCTTAATGAATGTACCTACTAACTATGCATTTTCGCGACAGAACGTGTGTAAAGACTTAAAATAATTTATTTATTTTTTAATTCCTAGAGGAAAATTGGAATGTATTTGTTGTACGTAGGCTCCATATCTAAGCACGCCGTGCAGCCTGTTCGCTTCCGCTGCAATGATGTCGCGGGTCGAAGACCGCGGTGGCCGCTCATTAGGGCACCGTTTAGGTGTTATGGGCTTATTAAAGAGATGAATACAGGTACTTAGGCCATTTTTTTTTAAATTCCAAATAGACACATGTATTATAGTCTATTGCCTAATGTTGTGAAAATTTCGTACCTATTTATTAAATTTTTCGAAAACTAAAGGGCGGGATTTTTTTTCAATATTTTTCCTGAATTCAGTGTTCGATTCTACACCCCACCTGAAAGTTTGGTTACCTATTTTTGTTACACCCTGTATATACGCGTCGACTTGAGAACCTCTTCCGTTTTTCGTCGGTTAAAAATACAAAGAATTATTGTATGTTGCTTGCGACTTCGCTAGTGTTTTTAAAATCCGTTCAGTCGTTTAGTTGTGGATAGTTACAGAGAGGCGGAATTATTTTAGAATTTATAATTAGCAAAGTATGGATTTGGAATTTTGTATGATCAACTTTAGTAACACTAACAAATTTATAGTTCTATAGGATTTTCTCGTAGGTTCATAATTTTTCTAATAAGGAGCATTAAATTGACGAAAATATGGTCTGTCACATATAGACCGATTATGTTGATCTCGCTACGATTTCTACGGGCCTCCTTGACTACAGAAACCCAACCCAACAGCCTGGTCGTATCGAAACCCTTTCATGTAAACTAAATTGAATCATAGGTAGAAAAGTTTCCTCAACATCTTAATAGCTGTGCTGTGCTTAGCGTACTGTACAACCTGTCTACTGTGTACGTAACACAGCATACTTAAGGTTGTCGCACAAATATCAACTCCGAAATGGATCGGAATCGCCTATTAGGTCATAGAGGTAAAAACACGATGGGCGATGGAAGGTATAACCACAGCCTATGCATACAGTCGTTCGACGAAGATGTATGGAACTCGGGAGCGTCCCAGAAGAGAACGTTTTACGCCCGTACCACATCTCCGCAGCGAAACCCTAACAGCGGAACCGCAGTAATTTCGCCATGTCTTGTCCGTATGTAGGAGAAGCGGAACACTAGCAAAACTGCCTGTTCTAACACCACACCTCCGCTATAGTTCCGCAACTCAAACTACACTAATTGATCGCTGCGGAATTCATGCGGAACACGAGTAGCGGGTCCGCTACTCGTGTTCCGCAGCGGAGGTGTGCTACGGGCGTTAAATTAAACAATAAGGCTGTCGATTGTGCCACATGACATTATAATCCAAGTTTTAATGGTGCAATCACACTATCATACTAATATAAGTATAACAAGGATGAATGTTTGTTACTTCTTCATACCAAAGGTATTGAACGGACCAAGCTGAAATTTAGCGTAGTCAGTAGAAGATCTGGAAAGATCTGGAATGAAGCGAAGCTAAAATTAGCTTCTTTTTTATTCCATAAATCAGTTCACAAATAACCTTGAAACCTATGACGTGTTAGAAACAACGAAACGTGTCGATACCCGATACTAGTAACGTTATAATAATAATAATAATTATAATGTCCTTCTAGCCGAATTCCGACTACAGCAAACAGTCACATAGAAGACCAGCCGGATGCGTAGGACATATTATAGTGCACAAGTGTGTGCGCAAACACAGGTGCACTCTCTATTCCCTCTCTCTCATAATCCGATGGGACGGCAGAACGACACGAGCGAGGAGAGGTCAGGCGCAACGGCTTAACGTGAACACACAATTGTGTAGTAAAGTTATAAGGAATCTATTTGCTAGTATCTACCATGTTCGACGATAAAACTTTTTGTGATGTATTCATCACGTAAAAAAATCTACCACGAATACTAAACAACTCCAATTGAGGCGATGAAGATCTGTTTCCGAGTGGTTATGTGTGCGACAACAATGTACCATGTGTCCGAAACCATATTAAACGTGCCAACCAGTAATTCAGGTTTATTTTCTGGCGCTCTGACAAGGGTCTACTATTTATCATAATATCACGCAGGCTTGTCAAGCTGTTCTGTAAGGTAAATAATTGCAGTAGGAATGGTTCTCTGGTTGCTTGGCTTCTGGTTCTGTTCCCGAGAGGTGAGAATTGGTTTTCAGCTCTACGGGCTTGGTGCGATCATAACACCGTGTAAAAGCCTAATTATTGTTGTTATAAAATTGATTGGCCGGACAAGACAGTAGGTACTCATACTAATATATTAAATAATATCAAAAAAAAATCGACTTCGACGGGACTTGAACCCGCATCCTTCGCTCAGTACGGGAATGTGCTGACCTCCACGGGGTCAAGTGACGTAGGAGTCGAAAAACCTTGAGACTTCCTTCGGACGCTGGCCTCGTGAGCTCCACCTACAGGGGAAACATTGAAGTTTATCCAATCCTGTTCAAAGACTTATGTCGTTCGACGAGAGGTGTCTCGTTGCTCAATCCTAACGTTTTTGCTATTGTATTTTATTGTATTTTTATTGTAATGTATTTTTGTTATATTGTTATGCACTTTAATAATAAAACCTTATTTATAATAATACTCATAAAATTTATATAATAATACTCATTTAATCGCCGAAGCTCAAGGCATTTGGTATACCTCAATTCACAATATCGGTCACAGTAAACTGGGGGTTTGAATTATAATTCTTAGTTATAAAATAGACAATTCCTGGCGATACACTCGCCTTATGGTGGTTTGTCACATATAGGTAGAAAATTGTGACTGCTTCGTCGTGTAGATATGTTGGAATTGGATGATTCTACCTATATTTAATGAGATTTGATGCAGCACGTCACTGCGTGTGAAACTTATTATTTTTATTTAATTACTAGCTGCTGCCCGCGGCTTCGCTTGCGTAGTTCCCGTTCCCGTGGTAATTCCGGGATAAAACATAGCCTATGTCCGTCTCCTGGTTCTAAGCTGCCTCCCCACCAATTTTCAGCCAAATCGGTTCAGCCGTTCTTGAGTTATAAATAGTGTAACTAACATGACTTTCTTTTATATATATAGATAGATAACAAAGATACTCAAAACTACCTGCTGTCCACGGCTTTGACCAGCTCTTTCCGGGGTAAATAGTAGCCTATGTAAGGACACACTTAGCAAGGACGTAGATGTCTTGGGGAAGGCCCCAAGATATCATCTACCAGATGATGAAGCCATTTGACAAGAAGTTGAACTTGATATCATCTACATACTTACCAAATTTCATTAAAATCCTTTAAGCAGTTACGTCTTGAAAAGGTAACTGACGGACAGATATACAGAATTACTTTTGAATTGATAATACTACTAGCTGCTGTCCGTGGCTCGCACGCGCTTTTCAAAGTAGCCTGTACCCGTCCCCGGGATACCATTTAACTCCCTGCCAAATTTCATTAAGATCTGTTCAGGCGTTTAGGCGCGCAAAAGTAACAGACAGACGGATAGAGTCACTTTCGAATGTATAATATTATAGTATACTATGAATAAGTATTGAAGTATGGATATGGATGGATAGAATGTGCACTGAACATTACATTACTTCGCCTTTCCGACGCAGGAGCCGAATTCTGCTAACCAATCGCTTTACTATGACAATGTATCGTCGCGGAAGCGTCCATACATGAAAGAAACTCTAGACAGTGCGTGCTATTTGCACGGAGAGATTTGACAGCATGGTTTCAACTTTGACACTTTTGACACAGGACGCGTGTGTCCATCTGTAGTTTCTTTCATCAAAGGTTAAATGCGGAGGTCAGGAACAAAAGGTGACATTTACACATTCGGCTCGATGTTTTTTTTTAATCGGGTTCAAAATCTTGAATTTTATCGATTTCCGAATATTTTTGGTGCAATTGGTAACTTATTTTAAGAGAAAATAGCATATAAAAGCAGTATTCTGCTCAAGAGGTAACATTTTTGAGGCTTTTGAACCAAAACGTGTCATTTTTGTAGATAAAATGAATATTTTAGCATTACATAATACATGTTTTTCGTCCAAATAAACTGTTACTGGCCCTAAAGAATAAAATGATGTATATTCCACGTGCATACCCTTAGTACATTTTTATCATTTCCTGAAAAACAATTAAAAAGTGTAAATGTCACCTTTTGTTCCTCACCTGCTCAAATGCCAAAATGTGACATTCTGAGACGATACCATTATTATAGTGAAGCGATTAAATTAGTGGAATTAGGGCCCAGGACTTAGTTAAGTTATTGTAGTTTTCTTTGTTATGTTGTTACACTGTGGCTATCGGGATACTCTAACCCTATAGTCAAGAAACGACTACCTCTTATTAGTTTCTGGACCCCTTGTTTTATGCATGAACGAATCGAGTAATAACTACCGCTATATCGATATATTATTTTTTGTTAGAAAGATTTATTGGCTGCATACTTCATTGCTTGCGCTAGGTGTTTGACGGTCGCTCGTGTATGACTGGCTTTACACAAATCTGTAAAGGAGTCTACACACGTTAACGCCGCCGACACAGATCTGGGGGTTGGATGTTGGCGGTTTCGTCGGCGACATGTTGGTGGGTTCACATCTAGCAGTCAACACATCTGTGTTGAACGTCGTCGGCGGCACGAAATCAGTATCTTTTGACAAGTCGCGTTCATGTCGCTGACGTGTGTAGTAAATATAAGAATACCAGACTCTTGTAAGCCACACACTTCCACAAGCTTCGAATCTTGACCGTAACTTCTATTTACCTAGAAATAAGTAAAATTTCTAAGAATATACCCTCATTTCTTTCAAAAAGTAAATGAACAGCCGCGTCATTATCGAAGTAGGTACGAACATAATCTCATGATACCTGCATAAAAATTAACAATACATCAAACTAGTCCACACTCAATGGCGGTAAAAATAAACAATAATATTCCAGACAAGATTAAAAGCCAAGAAAAGTATAATATTTTTGAAAAAATATTAAAAGAGATGCTATTTGAAAACGGTACTATGAACTAAATGAATTTTTAAGTAGTTTTGAGTGGACTTTTGGTGACTAGTAAATAATTTTTTTACATTAATTTTGTTCCACATACCTTCCTTTAATGCATTAAAATTGAGTAAGTACTATATAAAGTATCATATTGCAATGGCCGTCTCCCACGCGACATTAGTCGCGAACATGCCGCTGATATTGTTGCGGACGTCGACATTGTTGTTAATTGTCAATAGACCTTCGTTAAACGATGTATCACGAAGGTCTAGAAGCCACCTATTTACTTTTGTCATGAAAAGACCCAGGTTGTGCAATTTACCGGAAATACATCATAAGTCGCAAGAAGTCTGTATGCACAGTCGCCGACATAATTTTATAAAATAAGTCGCTGGGCTGTGTCGGCGGCTTTGCCGACTTTGGTGTGTATACTCCATGACAACCATTACCCAAACAGACTTGCCAAACTGGGTGTTTAAATTGGAGAAAGTTTTGCTCGTCAGTGTACTTCGGTGCGTTTGTTTGAAAGCCTTTGATATGGAGAAGGCTTATTTAAATAGCTCCGTGCAAGCTAATCTATACCCTGCTGTTGTTTGAAAACAGAACAAAGTTTTGAAGTAATTTATTTACTAAGCAGAAAACGCTTTAAGGGCCTGGAATATAGTCAATTAAGTAGATGGTACAGTTGAAAAAGTGATGCAAAAAGGGCACACTACAAGTCATAGGGCCGCGCGTCGCAACGGAATCGATAGTCTATTGGTCAGTTATTAGTTTTTAGACTTGAAGCAAGCTATTCTATATATCTAAGGGTGGCATTTTAAAGAGCATATATGGAGATCATTACAAAGCATCTATGGTCAAAGAATACAAAGTTTTCTTCTCCGCGGGCACTGTCTAAATAACCAGTGATTGGAGCTTGACGTATAAAATGAGTCGTGGGGGATCTCTCCTCTAACCTGTGCAGTGTTTTTATTACTATGGCATAAAGAACTCGTTGATCCGTCGATGGGTATGAAAACAAATCTGACCACAGTGCCTGAGTAGTATTTTTAAAAGCATTTAAACTGAAAGGTCTCGTAAAGCCTTTGCGACTGCAAAAACAATTCCAGCAAAATAATAACTATAATTTCTTCAAACTGATTTCCCGGACCACCAATCATATTCCACTCTCGGAAACTTCCAACCGAATGTTCGAGCAAATATTTTTGCATCAAAGAACCATATCTGGTATTGCAGCAATCGCTTTAATGGAGTCATCTACTGTATTAATGTATTGGAACACTTTGTCTGATTCCGTTTTGCTCGATTTTGTGAATTCTGTTGAAGACATTTAAAAATAATCAAATAAAGTGAATTGTTTTATGCAATTTGACGAAGATAATAGCAAGTGAATTGACCCGATGAAAGGTGGGCTGCAGATGGTTTTCAGGGTCGTATATTGAAATATAATTTAAGCAGAGATAACAAAATAAACAGAGATCCAAACAAAATACAACAAAACACGGCTTCGTCGATGCATAAGTTGACTTGAAACTCAGACTCCTCACCTCTCGACTCCACTTTTTGACTCCGTGTGTCATAGCAATGACTATAGCAATAATGATAGGGAAAAATATTCCCTGTTCCTATAAAATTAACATCTTCTGATTTACTTGCTGTGAAAGTATGACGAAGATAGGTATGCAGAATGTCAGAATTTGGTGGGACGGCGGAATCTACGTTAGCACAGAGCGCACAGGTGACTCTCACGAGAATCCCAACAAGAAAGTGCTCGAACCTGATTCTGTACAGCATTACGCAAGCCATTCTAAACAAACAGAATAGTATGAAAACGTTGAAACATAAATCAGCCGCACAATCTCCGAGTTTTAAGTACTGTAAGTCCCGCATTGCGGGTTTGTGGTTAAAATTGCTCATGTCACTGCCGCGAGTATTGTCACACAATGCAACTATTGTACCTACCAAGTCTGCAGCAACGATGTTAAGGATCGACTCAAGTGGACCACTTTTACAGACCACTAAGTGGTCACTGTTGGTTGGTATTTCGGTTTATAGTGAAGCGCGCCGCAGTCACAGTGGCTGAAAGTACAGGTAGGAATAGTTGCATGATACCGTCGTGTACTTACACACACAAACTCACACAGTAAAAATACTTATAATACTAAAACTAGGATGTACTTTTTACACGCAAATACATTGTTACCAGTGCCATTGTCTCGTTCACTCTATGGCAAACTCTATGGCCTCTAGGCTCGTTCGATTTTTATAACATCTTACTGGCTGTATTTGAAACAAAAGCCGCTTAGTTACGAAGCATATCTCCTGTGGAGAAACACCAGTCTCAGTAATCTGAGACTTACCACGTAACGTAGTAAACGAAGTTGGTTCATATGCAAGATGATTCCATACATGGAGCTAATGTACGTAGCTCGTCTGTGCCGGCCTTAAATTGTGAATGGGTGCATTGGGCTTCCGCTGGATTGCACTGACCTTTTCTCCTCTTAGATCCGCAAAATACTGGTTGAATAACAAAGCTTAAATGTGTGATGATCATGTCTCATCATAGGTCAGAACTAATATGGCTTGCATTTATGTATGGGAGTTTGTAATTTTATGAACGATTTTTAGAACATAATTAAAATTAGTAAAAACCCCGCGACAGATTTTCATGAAACATGCCTAAGAACACTCGGGATAAAATTATCTATGACTCAAAAAAAAAAACTAAACGAAAAAAGGTTCATCCGTTTCGGAGCTAAAATACCACAGACAGATACACAGATACACAAACAGACACGTTAAACTTATATCTCCCCCTCTCTTTTTGCGTGCGGTTAATAATAGGTCACGATTGAACGGATAAAACTGAAATTTATCTTACGAACTTGGAGTTCCCGGCATAGAATATAAATTTAAGCCAAAAACAGACAAAAAGTTTTACTTAAAAAAGACATCTTATTCGTTAAATTAAAAAGTAAAAACCTATTACCCAAGGTATTCTGTTTGCAGAAACAAGGCAGATAGAAGCAAGAAGCAGGTGCGTCGGATGCGACCATTTCGTGCACCGCTGGCTCCCAGAGCGAGACTAAAGCTGAAATACCAATTTACTTTGAAATACTACTTTTATTACAAAGTTTCAATTTAAGTCTTTATACATAATAAATCGAAACGGTTGATTCACGATAGATTGTTCTCGTAATTACTTGTCGCACGATTGCTGTCATTATGTTAATTTTGACAATAATCGTGTACAATTTATTTCTATACTGATTACAATTAAGACGGAAATTGGTTGTGAATCAGTGTTAAGTGTGATCATTTTGATGACAGTATTCATTCAAATCAAAGATCCTAAGACTACGTTCCAAGCAAATATCTAAATCTATGATATAGATAACTTTTATACAAATGAAGCTAAATCTATACTAATATTATAAAGAGGAAAGATTTGATTGTTTTTTTGTTTATATTGAATAGGCTCCGAAACTACTGGACCGATTTGAAAAATTATTTTACCATTAGAAGCCCACATTATTCTTAATGAACATAGGCTACTTTTTACCGCGGGAAAATGTTTCATTCCTACGGGAAAACGGGTAATAGGACAACGGGTAGTAAGAATGCAGCTAGTATAGAATAAAGTAGAGATAGTCACCGCACTAATTTTGTGATCGCAAGATTACAATATTTGTATACCATCGCCATTTCCCTATCGCCAAAAATAATTATTAAGTATTGATTTGGAAAAATGTTGGCAGACCATATAGACGGTGGGCTGATGACATAATAAAAATAGCGGGAAAAAGCTGGATGAGCCAGACACTCGACAGACAGTCGTGGATGAAGAGGGAGGAGGCCTTTACCCAAGAAGGGATGCAACTCAACAATTGTAAATACTAAGTGTATTTAAGCACACTTAATCCTAAGAATATTAGAAATAGAAAAACTTTGTATATAATTTAGGAGTTTAAATAAAAGGCTTTATTATTATTATTATTATTGATTGGGAAATGGTTGATGGATAAATACCTCGCTAAATTGTCATGCTACAAATAAAATTTACCAACTCCTAATTGCAATTAGATGGTATAACTTTTGGCCGTATGATATGCACGAAGTGCGTACGCACGACTGTATTCTAGACTCAGAAAAAATTAAACTTTTAAATCCATCATGGTTAGTAATACGGTAATACTAAAGTCATTTATAACGGGATATTTACCATGATTAGAGTTTTGAGCTTTTCAATATTCCGTTAGTCAGTTATTCCGTGATCATGGCGAATTAAACTGTGCCGAAATATTTGAAAGCTCAAAACTCAAATCATGGTAAATATCCCGTTATAAATGAGTTCAGATAAAATATTTAAGGATAAGAATAGAATAGAAAATCATTTATTGCCTTAATTTAGAAAATACACAAAATAAAAATATACATACTACTTAATTTAAACTAATAAACTAAGACAAAAGGAGTAAATTCAGCATTTAGCTGTATGCAAGCAATGTTAATATGCCAGCAGCGCTGATTTTCAATTTACTCCTCTCGGATAGCTGGTCACTAATATAATAACTAATAACTACTGGGTGGTTCTTAATAACTGGCCGTGGTGGTCGTAGTGCAAGTTTCGGATATTCCAACCTACCTTGTGGACAGCAAACAAAGCGAACCTTTAAATTGAAGGAGAACAGCTTCCTTCTTCAGCGACCACAAATCATCCTGTCAACCTCAATCTCAACCTCAACACCCTGTATTGGTCCACTACTGTAGGCTCATTCTATAAACTCATTTCGAACCTCACTTAGCTGAATCCGCAGTGAGTTTCGAGTTTTGTATTCTTGTAAACTCGATCATGCTTGTAGCGCCTCAGTGACGAGCGTGGTAACGAAATGAACTAACTTGAGTGAGATTTTGACATTTACGCTATAGAATGACGTATAGTTGGTATTCCGTAAGGGAATTCCCAACTCACCTCGATACTTGAAACTCGAACTCACATGTCAAATAAAAAGTTACAAAGGAGCGATCGAATTTGGTTCTTATGTCTCGGTTATTCGTTTTTATTAGTTTATTTAAAGAATCTCACGAGCGACGATCGTTCGTTGACACTGCAATGGTGAAGAATGTTTATCAGTAGAATGCTTTAGCTACTTAGTACTAAACTGTTAAGGCAACTTTTGTAAATAGTTACTTACTTCATTATCTCTTTATTATTCAGTTGGAGTGTATCAAAAAAAAAACAAATTCGTCTTGAAAAGCCAGACCAAAGAGCGAGCATAAAACCACTTGAAAACCACTTGAGCCAGACAACCGGCCAGGGTCGTAATATTTTTGTTTACATGAGAATGACACTGTGACCCATAGATAACGAATAACGCAAAGACGTCTATTCCATTCCACCAAACAAATGTTCAACTTTTTATTTTTAATAATTTTATTCATTTTACGCAATTATAATGTAGACTTCGACCTTTTATTGACATAATATTTCGAAAATAATTATTTTCTTTCGTTTTTTACAATAAAACTCAAAACAAAGATAATTCGATTTGTCGATTAGAGCTTTAACACAGAGGTTCAATCACTAGCTCATTTCGATACTCACTTCACTTCACTTGTGCTTATAAACATAAACAGAATACCATTTCAAGGTGAAGTGAATTTGCGTTCGAAGTGAGCTCGGTCACTTGAGTGAGTTCGAGTTCGAATTCGTACTTTTGCAGAATGAGTCTGCTGGACGTAAGCCTCCCCCTGATAGGCGCCTTATTGGCTTTTATCATATGGGGGTAGTGCCCATAATCCCCACGCTGGGCATGCGGGTTGGGGATCGCAGTTCGGTGGTAGAACTGTTCTGCGGGGGGCGCTGCTGCCCGCCCCACGTGGATATCCCTTGGTCGCTTCTTACGACACCCGTGGGAAGAGTTGGGGTGGTGCAAATTCTAAGCCGGCGGCTCCACACAGCTACATCCTGCCAAGCGTGGTGATTATGACCAAACCCACCTTGTTTGAGAGAGACATGTTCAGCCGTGGACGTGAATAAAGATAACAACACACTTTTTGGAATACCCGCATTAATGTTTCGGGTTGGTTTTCAGTGTAATTATACACTTCAAATATCTCCCCTAATAGGTACATAATAATTTAACGTAGGTACGA
Organism: Eupithecia subumbrata; assembly: GCA_949316285.1. Lineage (NCBI taxonomy): Eukaryota > Metazoa > Arthropoda > Insecta > Lepidoptera > Geometridae > Eupithecia > Eupithecia subumbrata. The sequence goes on from OX438643.1 coordinate 1,082,005, forward strand.
AGTTAATTGCCTCATTTAATTAATATCATGTTTGAATCCTCTCCCCAGAGCCATTGATTAACTGTGACGGGTAATTCATAGATAGCTTTATTATGGATATAGGTATCTATGTTTATGTATACTTGTATGTATGTAGGAATGTACAATTTTGGTTTGTATATTGACAATCTAAGATTAATGAGCAAGGCAAGACCGAGTCAGAGGGTGCTGTGAGACATTCTTTAGGAGGTTTAGAATGAAAACTAACTGCATCCATTATCGTGCAATATAATAAATCTCCTTATTATAATTATTCACGGGTATTTATCGCGTTGACACAGGTTACACTGACAGGTTTACACTCTGTCGTGGTCACGGGATGACTGAATCATCCCGTGACTACGACAGAGTGTAAACCTGTTGAAACGTCGGAAAAATAGGTACCTAAATAAACGCGATAAATACCCGTGAATAATTATAACGATGTGTTCTGGTCGCGTAAGTTATAAAAACATTATAAATCTCCTTCTCGCCTTCCGGCCAGGTGGGATGACGATCTGTAAGCAAGAAAGACTGCTGAAACACTGCAAGCAAATGCTGGATGAGACAAGCTGCAGGGCTATTCAGACTCACCGCTACCGAGTCAACGACACGGAATCCCACACAGATTCGCGCGAAATTCAAATATTTTAGAGGTTTTTTAATATTTTCTGAGTTCTGTAAGGAACTTAACTCCCAGAAAAGTTGTTTATCGCAAATCGTAGACAGTTTTTTATGAACCTATGTTACAATAAAGTGTGATATAATGTTTTTTTTGGTATTATGTTGATTTTTAGTACTAAAACTCTAATATTATTAATTACTCCAAAAGTAGCACTAAATCCGAATTTCTGAAAACATGGGTTCATAGAAAATGTTTTATGATTTATGGAAAACTACTTTTCTGCTTGTTTAATTACTTGCAGATCGCAGAAAATATAAAAACCGCTAAAATATTTGAATTTCGCGCGAATCTGTGTCACATTCCGTGTCGATGACTCGGTAGCGAAGAGTCTGAATGGCCCTACTGAAGACAGGGCGCTAAAGCGCTCAATAAGGGAGGCCTATGTCTAGCAGTGGACTTTAAAGGCTGATGATGATAGTTAATCTCGAATTTAGAAGTGTAGGTAGTTACTCAATGTATAGCATTGCACCCTTTAAGCACGCGAATCTCTAAAAAGCATAAATAATAATTGTCAAGCAAATCAAAAAGAAAACTCTCAAAGATTCTATGAACCCTCATACGATAAAAACGGCTGACTCTATTTTTTTTTATCTACATCAAAATAGGTTCACCCGTTTTGCAGATACCGATTCCACATACAGACACACAGACAGACACGTTGGTCAATGTGCCAAAATAATACTTGTTCGGCCTTTAATTCGGCTTCAGCGTCTCTGCTAGTTGCCCTAATAATGATAACAACGCTCCGCGCGTTTGAACGCTGTAATGGCAGCTATTTGCAATTTAATATCAAACCGCACTTAAATACGTTCGTTAATAAACCGGTTTAGACCGGTAATGTTAACTAGAGCTAACTGGTTAGTTAGTCTACGGTGTTATTTATTGTAATTTAAGCTCGCATATGTGCAATTATGCGATTTGGTCACGTTTTGGTATATTTTCAGCTTTATTGAACTTTTAGTTTATCACCTTCATTGGTTTGTTTGTGAATTAATTTTATTTTATTATGTTTATTGTTGTTTATGTAGCCTTCTTAACAAGAAATTAATTCCCAAATAAATATCTCTTAAAAGGTGTTTTCTGTCAAATTAGAAAATTACAGTATTATATACAAAAAAGAACAAAAATGGCAGAAACTGATCCATTAATGGATTAACAAAGTGGATCAGAGTGGAATAGGAGAAGAAACAGTCATTGTGATTGATTAATTTATCATTTTAATTTGATAATAATTTGAAGGTCCATTGGAAATCACTACTATAGCAATTTTTTTACGTTCTATTAACACATTAACATGATAGGTTTTTTATTTTATCATTTTTATTTTATTTTGGAGTTTTGTCAACATGGTGAGTCATGTTGACAAAACTCCAATAAAAAACCAAACCTAGGTACCGAGGTATATCTTACTGATCTAAAAATTAAATTAACTAAATCTACATAACTACCAACTGGAACAAAAAAACCCTAGTACTGAACCTCATTAAATTATCCTAGGTAGGCACTTGAATGATCAACTTCACAACCGAAATATTAGGATGAAAAATATTTCTAAACAATTCATAAAACCCTCTCTGATAAGATCCAACAAAATGCAATTCGCGAGCACCACCCGCCCTTGCATGGCATGTCAATTTGTGGGAGGGCGGGTGGTGCACGCGAATCAGAGAAGGTTTTACGCGGGATTGTTTCTAAATATTTATATTCTGCAATGGATTTCCGTAAAGTAACGTCTGAAACTATTATTTAACTTCAAAACCGTCAACAAAGAACTCTAAAATCCAGAAATTTCTTTGTGAATTATGAGTTCCTTTCTGACGAAAACCCCAAAAACCTTTATTCAAAGACAAACGACAAAAACCCGAACCTTTATCCAAATGTAAAATCCAGCAATAAATCGCGAAGTCATTAAACTACAAGCGTTGTGCTGAAACTTCAATCTGATCCTATTAGAAGTTCGGTAGCCGTACAGTTGACCGCAAACACGAGTCCGGCTAAAAAGACCTTTATTCCGAGGGGCTAAGGGAGGTGAAGGTGACTGGAATACATTGTCCAGTGTACGATCGCGACGATTGCTCGAAGACAGCTCTTGATCCGAAACATGAACTTATATTGAGGTGACCAAGCAATTTTAATTTGGGGCTTGATTTATTTTATAGAGATATTTTTTACTGTTGGTTTGTGAGTCAGTGATGTTTGAAGATATTAATAGAAGAATTAGTTTAGCCTAGTTCGTTTGCGAAGAAGGGGTCCAATTCAGCTAACTAATCGCTTCACTATGACAGCGGTTGCCAGAATCAACCCGTAGAAACCTTAGATGAAATAAACTCCAGATAGCGACATGTGTTTTTAGTTGGCAGGTAGTAATACCTCGGCATTAAGCCCACCTTTTGTACATTAATAATAATTATTTATACCGTTCTAGATTAGTTTCAACCTCGATAATTTTGACGTGCGTCCCTCCATCTGTAGATTCTATCTTAGTGAAAACCAAAGTAAAAGTAGTTATGATTAGTAATTTAAGTTAAACCTCAAATCCCAGGAGTTATTTACCTACTTCAAGTTAGTTTTAGTACACAGTTACTGTTTAAATTTATCTCATTTTAAGTGAACTCTAATGTTTTTATGAGAAATAAAGTTCTTTAAACCTAAAACACTAAATCGTTTCTACGGTGGCGATTCTATGACGATACCCTTGTCATAGTGAAGCGATTAGTTCAGCAGAATAGAGCCCTGTTCGGGCGTTTACAGCAGAATACTCAATCAGTCAGTTTCATCTGGAGCCAATATGCGGCGCCGGTTACCTATTTGGCCAGCGTATTGGTTTATAGCTTCGTTTTACTTATGTAACAACCGATTGATTCTTCATACGCCGATCACCTCTACTCTAACTTCATAATCAAGGATCAAACCTCTTGTTACCGTTGTTACCACGGCAAGAGAAAGAACTACACTGGCCTGCAAAACTAAGTCTCACACTTTTAAAATATAAAATTTCTGTAAACTATAGATAGAGAAAACATTTTATACCAAATTTTCATCAGCTTTCTTTGAAACTATAGTAAACTATACATTTTGTTACATTTTAACTTAAAAAAAAGATAAAACAATAAAATAGCCATATTTAACCCCCGACGCAAAAAGAGAGGAGTGTTATAAGTTTGACGTGTCTGTCTGTATGTCTGTGCATCTGTGTATCTGTCTGTGGTATCGTAGCTCCCAAACGGATGAACCGATTTTCGTTTAGTTTTTTTTTGTGTCATAGATAATTTTAATCAGAGTGTTCTTAGCCATGTTTCATAAAAAACTATTCAGCTTATAAATGTGAGCGGGTTTTTAAATTTTGTTATTTTGTCTTGTGAGCTTAGTTTCCAAAAACTCAATGAACATTTTTTAATTAATGACGACCTCCGTGGCGCAGCGGGCGAAGGTCCGCCTGCGACGCAGGAGGTTGCGGGTTCGATTCCCGCCTCGGAACAAATTTGTGTACGATCTGCAGAAATTTGTTCCGTTGGTCTGGGTGTTTTCTATGTATAATAAAAATATCTATCTATGTAGTATATTGTATTAAGTATATCAGTTATCTAGTACCCATAACACAAGCTCTGCTTAGCTTGGGGCTAGATAATGCTGTGTGAATTGTCCAGCATTATTTATTTATTTATTTATTTATTTATTTAAGTATGTTTTACATGTCATTTAATTTGTAATAACTGTTATTGCCTTCTCTGATAACAGCTTCGAGCTGGTTTGGCATACTGAACACGAGGTTTCGGAGCCGATCCGATTTTGGGGCAATATTCTCTCATTAATTTATCAGGGCCTGTTTTAATGCCCTGAGGGTGATAGGTGGTGGTCTGCGGCTTCTGACTAGCCTTCCTAGCCCATCCCATGGCGTGCTCTATACCTACTTAAAAAGTTGAGTGTACTTACTTAAAAAGTTATTGCATACTTAGTTTTGCAGGCCAGTGTATTTGACAAAGGATTTGTTGATTGGATAGTTAATCAGCCTCTGGCCACGTAACAACATTTCCATAGAAAAATACAGCAGGTAATCCACTATCCTCGTTTATTCAAGTCTATGGTCACAATAAACATAACACGAGCTGAACTGCCGTGCAAGAGTCCCGAATCTTCATACATAATACATGTGGGACAGCGAGGCCAATAATATTGTGTATTGTTTGACAGGAGCGCTGTATACAAAGAAATTATGATAAAATGAACCCAGAGACGGACTCTGCTGAATATTGGAATGTCGTATTGATGTACTCGAAGGTATATTTTGTTATTTCAGTGACGAAACTGTACAATATGCTACTCTATAGCAATAGCAAGGGTATGAGTCGACTTCCGTGGCGCAGCGGGCGAAGGTCTGCCTGCGACGCAGGAGGTTGCGGGTTCGATTCCCGCCTCGAAACAAATTTGTGTACGATCTGCTGAAATGTGTTCCGTTGGTCTGGGTGTTTTCTATGTATAATAAAAAATATCTATCTATGTAGTGTATTTTATTAAGTTTATCAGTTATCTAGTACCCATAAAACAAGCTCTGCTTAGCTTGGAGCTAGATAATGCCGTGTGAATTGTCCAGCATTACTTATTTATTTATTTATTTATGACACTCGCCGCAATGTCTCAAGAAGACTTTTAGGGGTGTACGTTTGGTAGACAGTGGAAGCAGGGGCGGTTTTTTTAATAGTCCATCTTTATGCAGACAGAATCGCCACCAACGTCGTTGGTACAAGCCGAATCGAGTTAAGGCTAAAGTTGTACACGCATTGACCCAAAGCCGCCACCACGCAGCACGAAAATGTCCATTTGAAGTGTTTTAACATAATGGTTTTTTCGAAGGGTGTGAATGGAAACAACCTTATTTGTTCATGGTTGTATATTGACTGGATAGAGTAAAATAAAAGTGCAATGCCTGCACAATGACATAGATTAGATATAACTTACTACTATTTGTAATGCTCGAGGCGAGTAATTACAGTACAATACATTACAGTAGGAAACTATGGGATAGGTACTTCACATTCAATTATGGGCTTTGCGTGGTGCTTACGCGCCTCTGATCTGTGACAAACTTTATGTATAAGTTTTCCACCCCAACTCGGCGTAGCGCTACATAATAGATACAGAAATATGTATGACAGTATGTCTATACTAGCCACCCGATCACTATATCCATCTCTAGGCCTACACCGGTGTAAATGGGTAATTAATATTTTCATATTTTAGACAATGTCATGTCGATGCGCTTTTACTTTTTTACCCGACTGCGTTGGTGAAATTCTTACATAGGGGTGCGATGGGAATTATTTTAAGAAATCCGCCCTCAGTCATTCACAACCGCTCTTGTTTCCGCTGTCCTCCAAAAAGCACCCTCGATTGATTTTATACTATTATCAAGCATACAATTGAAATGCACTTTTTAAGATATCTTCATTTATACCGGGTTATTGGTAATTCACTGACACTGCGTAAACTGCAGGTTCTGCCCATCATCACGAACACGTTGGTGAAGACGCCATGTTCTTATTCTTATTTTTTTTTGTAAATCGCCTCACGTACAAAATAATGTCCGAAACCTAATTAATTACAAAATACCGATCTCCCACTCCTATTCAAATCTATCTATCTATCTATCTATCTATCTATCTATCTATCTATCTATCTATCTATCTATCTATCTATGATTGGAATCGACAATTTAATTCAATACACTTGCGGAAACCGCGAAAACAGTACAAAATAAAAAGTTAGGAGGTTTCATATTAATCTAAAAGCAAATCAGATTCATAGCCCCGAGGCTGAGCCACATCTGGCCAGTTAAAAGTTGCCAGTGAACTGGCATGAATACACCGCGTAACTTTGTTAACAGCACGGTTCACGTGAGGAGAGCTAGCGAGAATAAACTTAGTAAAACCAGAGTCCTGATTTCAGATCCTCGATAATTTGGAGATGTCATCGAGGCGTTCTATTTTTGGGTTATTTCAGTTTTCCCCCTTGAAATCCCCCACTGGACTCCAAAAAAATGAATTCCAGTTTTTTTGTATGTTGGATTTACGTAGGCCCTTCTGTACGTAATACCATAAGTACTGAGCTGGGCTCACACTATGTTACTCGAGGCATCGCCAGGGTCGGCTATGTAAAAGGTGGCGAGACACTTATTGTAAGAATTTTAACTAGTTTTTACAATTTAAACCGGGAAAATGAATAATCGGAACCGTCCCCTAGACGCTGCTTACCTACTGTATCAGTTCTCGGGTCTCGGTACCTTGGAAAATAATATATTGGCCAAATTGGCGCCATTCTATATATTTATAAAAAAATTGAAATTTTTGTTTCCCATTTCCTTAAGACGGCATTCACAAGTAAACCAGAAATTCCACGGTTATCTTGTACAAATTCTATGGTTTTCGTTCGTTGATTGAAATAACAATTACTTGTTAATAATAGTTCGTTTTCTCTTCTTCAATAATAATAGAACAAATTTTAGACAACTTATTTATTTATTTTATAATAATCATTCTACCGATGCATGTTTACGCAAAAAGTCTCGCGAGACCTATCTAATTTGATCTAATTTGTAGATTCTATTGAATATAGATAAATAAAATATATTTTTTTAGATTGCAAATATCCTATTCTTCAATAATAATAGAATACATTTTTGTTATAGGCCTCTATGTAAACAAAAAAACACCTGAACCGAATTCAATTATCGACCGAAAAGGCTTCAAAACAAACCCCAATATCTCCGAAGTTTTACGTCATTTTGACATAATATTTATACCTTAATTATCCTCAACATTTGCTTAAACTACAATATTAATGTTATTTATTAAATCACTACCATTATTTTTTTATGAATTTATTAAAAGTGCTATATATTTCATTGCACCGGCGATCTGCCCTCAGTACCGCGCGAGCGCTTGTCGAGGTCGGACCTATGTCAGTTTTTTTCACGCACTGCGTCAGAGTGTGCGTGCTAGAACATCGTAAACTACGACCAAAGTTTTTGATCGTTGTAAGTATTTACATTCGTACAGTATTTTCAATTACTATTTAGTTTGTACATTATTATAATACCAGATAGATAACTCATTATAGTTATCCCAACACAGTAAGGAGTTAGGGTACATCTGGTCCGAATCTCAAACTGATCCGCGGACGAGATGTCCACTTCAATTTTGTGTTGGGTACATCTGGTCCGAATCTAAATTCTCTTGATTTTAGATTCGGATCAGTTGTACCCTCAATCAAAAGTGAAGGGGACATCTCATCCGAATCTCTTCGTTACTTTTCAAGGTTTCTGAATCGAAATACATCCAGCACAAATGCTGCCAGATTTCTAATGGTAAATTATAGTACTTGTCATCTACATTTAGGATGACAGCTATCCTCAAATCACGGTATCTCAGGAACTGACCATCCCAGAGCACCAGTTTCTAAAGTGAAATTGTAGTACTCGTCGAGGTCTACATTTTTGATGACAGCTGTCAAACTTCAAATCACTATATCTCGGGAACTGACCATCGCAGAGCACCAGTTTCTAAAGTGAAATTGTAGTACTCGTCGAGATCTACATTTTTGATGACAGCTGTCAAACTTCAAATCACTATATCTCGGGAACTGACCATCGCAGAGCACCAGTTTCTAAAGTGAAATTGTAGTACTCGTCGAGATCTACATTTTTGATGACAGCTGTCAAACTTCAAATCACGATATCTCGGGAACTGACCATCGCAGAGCACCAGTTTCTACAGTGAAATTGTAGTACTCGTCGAGATGTACATTTCGGATGACAGCTGTCAAACTTCAAATCACGATATTATGTCGGGCACTGACCTATACGGTATCCCATTATGAGTGTAGATCGCTAACTTACAAAAATTTTTTTTTTGAGATTTGCCCCCCGTGGGGGCTCCCGAGCCGAGTCATACTGATGAAAAATTTTAGGGGCGTTGTATAGAGGGGGTCGAATGATTTCGACTTCAAAAAAATTACCCCCCCTTGCCCCCCCGGACCCCTCTTTTGAGAGTACTACGAGATGCCGTCGCGATAGAGGAGTTCCGATTGCGGGATCGTATAGAAGGCTTCTTCTCGAATTGGAAGAAAAAAAAATCACCCCCCTCCCTCCCCAATTTTCAACCCCCCCCCCCTTTGATATCTCCCAAACTGAGTACGAAAGAAGAAAAAATTTTTCACGTTCGTGTAGAGGGTTTAATAGCATTTTAATTGCAAAAAATAAATTCCATACTTTTCGAAGAAAATCATTACATCCTTGAAAACCAAGTCAAAGAAAAATACGAAAAAACAAACCAACGATAAACTGATTACGTTGATATGTAGTATTTTACAATAATATACTTATTCACACTCTTATTTGTACACGTTTACACTCATAAGTACAATCTCAATTTACGAAATGAGATGCTCAAAATGTCCATTATTTTGATTATTCGTAGAACTCACTCAAACCGTTTTAATTAAATAAACAATAAATAAATAAACCAAACCACACACAGTCAGAGTTTGACATATTAATGATAAAGTTTGAAAAAAAAAAAGAAAGAATGCGTTTGAAACACAAATTTTCTATTCAACCAAGTGTTTTTGCAATCCAAACCACTAGAGGTGGTCGTTTTTACTAACATCGTTGTTGACCAACGATGTCAGTGTACGATGTTCCCATCGGATGGCGAATAGGTGAACAACGGATGCCTGCGACAACGAGATGCCGAACCGAGTAATGCCGATCGCCACCGACAACAAACGAACGTCACACCGACATCGGAAGAACGGGGAGGTTAGTGGCGCGGCATCGGATGGCGAACAACAAAGTCAGCCGAGTAATGCCGATTGCCAAACCTAAGCAACGAACATCCATCCATACCTCACCGCCCGCATTCCTTCGTGTGCGTGAGCGAGAGGAGAGGATGCTAGAACATAGAACTGAACGTTTTATTATAACTAACTAGATATGGCATGAACCATGTACCAATGTTATTTATTATTAAAAAAAATACGATATCTAATTTTTTTTATCAAATGTCTCGTTTTAATACTACTACCAGGAACCAAGTTAGATATTGAATTATTTTTATTTGTTCAAATTCCGTAATTTAGGACCTACCCGTATAAAACGCTCATGTCACTTCCAGTAAGTTTCATTATTATGCTCGTTATTCTTGTCGTTAGTTTGGATTTTTTCATTACCTACGCAAATAACGATGATGTGCGCACCGCAACGCGGCCGACATCGTTGGCGGCAACATCGACACCCTAGTGTCAGTGTTGTGTTAGCAACGCGGCCGACATCGTTGGCGGCAACATCGACACCCTAGTGTCAGTGTTGTGTTAGCAACCCGGCCGACATCGTTGGCGGCAACATCGTTGTTCACAACGGATGCCATTCTGACAAAAACGATGCGCATCGTTGTGGAAATTCAACGACAACGCCCATCTCTACAAACCACGGTTACAAAAAGTTTTATTACGGAAAAAAGTAAATTGATTTGAACTCCCTACAAAATGTATGGGATCTTATGTTTGTGATTTCTGACTTTTCTAGTACAGAAAATTTAGTTGATTCTAAAGAAATTATTGATTAGTATAAAAAACAGGATTGATTGGCATCAAAAAAGGTCAAAAAATCTGTACGTAACTTTTTTGAAAATCTATGAAAGGGGAAGATATTTTTTTCTAAAAAGGATGTTTAGTTTCCTCAGACCATTTTCATGTAGCTTCAACGGTTAAGGTACCTGCCCTTACTGAACCGTCTCAAAAATCTACCCTGTTTATATATGCTGCTGATGTCTGTAAGCAATCGATTACTGCGTAAAATAATGAAAAATATATCAAAACAAATTAGGTACCTCTATTATGAACAAAATTAATACTTCACATAAAAAAACAATCCATCGAACTCCATCCTAAGAAAACTTGTATTACGGTGGATCAAGATCATTTAGTCGCAAAAGAAAGCACGCTTGTGCAGGTCGCCGCCCACTCGGTGCGTAAAATACCTAAACTTGCAATTATCCGATATGTGACAGGGCCCTTAATTGGCGCTGCCGTGGAAAACTAAGACTGTCAGATTGCATGTCAATATTACCAAATGTGGTCGGCAGAGGCGCTTATTTTTAACATAGACTTATGCCAAATTTATCTGTTGTATGTAGAAGAGGCAAACTTTTGTTTTATTTTGGTTGATAGCACAATCACAAGGTAATAATGTAATGTTAACTAACATTTGCCCGCGGCTTTGCTATCGTTGCATGTAAAATACCTTAATAAAACCTATGTCGCTCATTGTAGCTTCTCAATTATAATAAAAATTACATTCATCGATAGTTATTCATAGAAATCAGAAACACTTAAAAAAATAATATCATCTTCATGCATGTTAAAGTGCCGACAATATCACCGACCATTATGCTTTATTATACTTTATACATTAAAAAAATATACTAATTTAGTCAAAACAACTGAGGTCTAAATGGATTACAAAAGTGTCAATCGTTGAAGATATTTCGATTTGGTTTTGGAAAGCTTTCTCAAAAAAAAAATTAAAATATAAATAATGCTGAACAAGCCACACAACATCATCTAACCCCAAAGTAATTAGAGCTTGTGTTATGGTATACTTATTTTGATAAACTTATTAAATACACTACACACTAGATATTTTTTATATACATAAGACATGCAATAAAGTGATTATGATTATGACATCCAGAACACCTGGAATAAATATCTGCAGATGGTACAAACATTTGTCCTGAGGCGGGAATCAAACTAACTGTAACCTCCTGTGTCGCAGGTGGACCTTTCCCCGCCGCGCCACAGAGGTCGTCAATCAAATAATCAGATATAAAATGAAATATAACAGTGCTTTATTTCCTTTACCCCTTACAGGAGTCTTGGACACGTCAATAAATTCAAATAAGGTTCAAGAGTAAAACTGGGAAATAAAGTGATTACTTTAATTTATTGTTCACTTCAATCTTTTTAAGGTAAAGTAAAGAAGCGAACAAGAAACCTTTACCTTGTTAGGGTGTTAGTTTTCGAGCTGGAGCAATACTATTAGCAATAGGTACCTAAGTTTTTTATCCTCTAGAGATAGTCTGATATTTTGTAGTAAGCCTTTTTAACAAAGGATATGTTTTACAAATTGTTTGAAATTATTTTTTGATAACTTTTAACTCTTTAGGAGTTTTGTTGTAGAATCGTATACATTTCCCTTTAAAAGATAATCTATAAATCGATACTATAAAAATATATAAATATATATCTATAAAAATATTCGTAAAATAAAATACGTGAATGTTGGAATGCTGAATGATGAATTTCACGGATATAATTTTGTACACAATCTCAGTACTACTCGCTTACATAATTAATTTTATTTTCCGGAAATAAAACGCAACAATCATGAAGATAGTTTTAGTTTAGATTGTAATTCTACAAAATAATCATAAAAACCACAACAGACCATGCCTTGCTATCCAAATTGATATTCATACCGATATAGAGTATTCTTTATTATGTTGCTGCCTTCCAAGAACTCATGAGTGATTATGATTAACATGAGTGATTAACAATAATTTTGACAACTGTCATTGGAAATACAATTGTTTTGCATGTTTATTACGTTTTTAGCGTCTTTAAACATCTCCTTTACTTGACTTCTTTGTTACGCTAAAAAAAAAAATTATTATATTGATGTCAATGTACACATATTGCCAATAACAAAAAAGTTATGACAAACCGCTCCGATGAGGTGTTTCTATGAGTTATTAAAAATTTAAAGTAAATTATTATTTTTGAGTATCTGTCCTTTTGAGAATCTCTCTTCTCTAAGAGAACAAACCGATAGAACTACGAGTAATTTAAATTTGCCTGTAGTTCTACTGGTAGAACTACGAGAAAAAAAATGCAAATGGTTGGTCCTAAGTAAATCAGTTATCTAGTAAGTACCCATAACAAAGCTCTGCTTAGCTTCGGCCTTGGTGATGATGTGTGAATTCATCATCATCAGCCTATATAAGTCCACTGCTGGACGTAGGCTCCTATTTTAATTTTTCAGCATTGTTTATTTATATATAAGGTCATCAAAATCGCCCTACCTATTTAACATATTTTAACTCGACCAATACTTTTCGTGCTGTAAACATGTTGAGTAATACCTACCTATCTAGCTACCAGAGATAAAACCACTATAAACCTATTCTACTTAATTGGTAGGTCTGTCAATGAATAAAATTCCTGCAAATTTCTTTTGGCTTAGCTTCAATCAAATATAGACTTTATTTCAATGACGAATGAACCATTTAACCCGCAAAACAAAAGTTGTCGAAAATCGTAATTCGTCCGTCGAACCCAGCTGTCATCGCGAAAAAAGTTACATAACCTCACGTCCATCCGAGGAGGCATCCAGCCTCCGAATGAAGCTACTGGAAGCTATTTTGAGCATATATTGAAAGGGATGTTTGAGTAATAAGGTTGAAATTCTATTGGCAAAATATTATCATTTTTGCAATTACTTCGCTAAACGCCTTACAAAAATGTGTTTTTTGGGTTTTATTATGTTAATGGTTTTATTTATTTAAAACTTTTTACATATTTCTTTTGTTGATAAAATTTCCTTTCATATAGTATTAAAATAATTAATGGTTGTCACTCAAAATATTGAGCATTTCGAGACGAAAAATTTTTTTCTTGTTCTTTCTTGTGATTTTTTTTTTCAAGATCCTAGATCGTTTTATAAAATATTTTTGTATAAGTCTTTTTTCCATACATTTGACTATACACTGTTTTTTTTTGGGCTTGTAATATGTCGGAGAACGGCTAACGGTGCGACGAAAAAGTGTACTTTCTACGGTGTCGCTGTTTGGGTAGCGTCTTAACTGGCCATAACAAACACACAAAAAAAACAGCGAAATTGGTCCAGTCGTGATGCCGTGGCCAAGGGAAATAGGGATTCATTTTTATATATATACAAGGTGCCACGGAAAGGGTGTACTAAGCTGAAAGGGGGTGATTCTGGACATCGAGGGTGTTAACGTTTATTCTACGATTTTTAAAATTTTTGTTAATTTTTATAAACTTTAAAAAAAAATTAGACGAAATTCTAAAAATCGTTATTCACGAATTGATCCCCTCGGGGTCCAGAATGATCCCTTTCGGCTTAGTGCACCCTTTCCGTGGCACCCTGTATATAGAAGCTTTAAAAACATTTCAACTTAAATCACTAAAAAATCATAAATGCTACACAACCCATTAATTCATAGCTAGGTATCTCACATTGATTTATATCTCGTTCTGCTCGCTCTCGATCAGGTTTTACTGAAAATAAGCAACTCGCACAAATGTCTGCTCGTGCAGCCATTCGCGCAAATTTGCTGAAACTGGCTTCCCTGAAATGCACTTATAAAAACTCTTTTTGAAATTGTGCATAGGTTTAACAAAATTGTAAAAATTGTTGCAAATGATTACGGTTAGATATCATGGTTGCGAGTTCTTAGTCGAAATTTATAGACTCACTTACAAAATAATAATACATCAGTATTTAGGTTTATTTGTCTAAGGACAGTTTTTCACTTGCACCAAACGAAAACGTATCCAAGTCCAAGACTTCGTACTTTGTACTCGTGGCATCATTTCATGTTGTTAGTGCTCTAGAAAATATGAAAATATCGTTTTATTGCGAACTTAGTTCCGTTATTTCATGGAAAAACGTAGTTTAGGTCGGCCTCGTTACTTTTGAAACGGTTCAGTGGAGTCTGGATTTTGTAAGAATTCGATTTTCTAGTGTGATTTGAAAGTTTGTTTCATATTCGTAACTTGAGAATTTTGTTTCCAGAAGCTTGAGTACTCAAAGTATATTAAAAAATATCATTTAATAATCCTGGAGAATTCACACAGCATCATCTAGCCAAGTAACATTACCCAATCAGTGCCCAAACTTAGCAGTACTTGTGTTTGGGGTAGTGATTACTGATAAAGTTACAAATAGAAAACACCCAACAAACACTGGAACAAATATCTGCAGATCGTGTGTGAATTTTTGTTTCAAGGCGGGGATCGAATCTGCAGCGTCGCCGGCGGACCTTCACTCACTGCGCTACAGAGGTCGTCAATGTCAATGTTGAGGGATGTGGTTGATCAAAGTACCCTGCTTTGTGTTTGTAGAGATTGGCTGTCTCCTGGATTCTTAGGTTCAGATTCAATGTAACGAGGTGAAAGTGACTATGCAGTTATTTTATAAAAAAACATTCTGAACGCCGTTTAGCTGATCCAGGTTCATCAGTAGCTATACGGCTTGTGACCATTCACTTTAGGTCTAACTCATGATAGTTTCCACTACTGCAGCTGCAGTGTTGTTGTCTACATTTTTAACCCCCGACGCAAAAAGAGAGGGGTGTTATAAGCTTAACGTGTCTGTTTGTGTATCTGTGTTTCTGTCTGTGGTATCGTAGCTCCCAAACCGATGAACCGATTTTCGTTTAGTTTTCTTTGTGTCATAGATAATTTAATCCGGAGTGTTCTTAGCCATGTTTCATGAAAATCTGTTGGGAGGTTTTTAAAATTTTTAAATTGTTCTTGTCTTGTCATAAAACGCGCGGGATCAGATGGGACGGAACTTCTTAGAACTGAAACAAAAGTGTTTATTTCGGACATTTTCTTTGACAAGGATTTATTTAACTGATCGTGTGTAGATGATAGCTCGCTGTTCAGGCCTCATGTTGACTTTGCAGCCAACACTAGCTGTTTATACTTTTAGGAATATTTGCAACTTTTTTGCATTTTGCAGACACTTGTGCTGATATGAAATAAAAACTCCATTTTTCGTGCAAACTCATCCCTATCAATGCCGATAATGTCCGGCCTGTGTTCGAAATATGTGTCCGATGTACTGGTCTATTCTGCAGCCAGATAAGGTAATCAAATCACCGAAAATAGCTAAAGATCATTGTTAAATAAAAAAATTAAAACATTACATTGACACTGTCTTTGTTTATTGACCGCACTGGAAGCAGACAGAATGGCATTTAAAGGGTAGGGCAAATTAGTTTATTATAAAATTAGTTTATTTTTAGTTTATTTTAAGGGTAGGGCAAATTAGTTTATTACCAACAAAATCGGCTCTACTGTTCATTAATGTTTTTATCCTACATATGCCTTCTTAACGGTAGGTACAAGATCGAGTTCAAAAGCCTCCTTATTCCGTGGTAATAAGTCGTGTTATGATAATTAGGCAGAAGTTTGGATTTTCATCGAAAATGTTCACGTGTTTAGGTTGAAATTACAGCTACCTAATTCAGTGTAATCTGGCGAAGGGAAAATTATTTGTGTTTCGTGTTTTCAAGATGCGTATCTGATATATCGTTACTATATGAGTAGGTACGAAATGTTTACGTTCGTATGTACTCAAGTATGTACTATTCACTTGAGTACATACGAATGTAAACATTTCGTACCTACTCGTTTACGTTCCTATGTACTCAAGTGAGGTACTCTTCACTTGAGTAAATACAATCTAAAATCTTCGTTTAAGACGCTAAAATTATGAAGAAGAATCAACCCGTATTTAATACGGGTTGATTCATAAACCTAAAATAAATAGAAATATCTGTTTAAATCCCGCTCAGAAAAAAATCATAACTTTTAACATCCAAAAAGAATGCAGGTCTCTATTAGATAGCTATAAATAAAATTAAATTTTTATTGAAAAAGAATTTGGAAATTTCTAAGATAAAAACACGATAAATAATTTCATGTATCAAAATTTCATGTATCAGGAGGTTGCGGGTTCGATTCCCGCCTCGGAACAATTTTCTGTAATTTCTGCAGAAATTTGTTCCGTTGGTCTGGGTGTTTTCTATGTATAATAAAAAAAATATCTATCAATGTAGTGTATTATATTAAGTATATCAGTTATCTAGTATCCATAACACAAGCTCTGCTTAGCTTGGGGCTAGATAATGCTGTGTGAATTGTCCAGCATTATTTATTTATTTATTTAAAAGAGATTTACTTATCGTCATATTTTACAAAATACAAAATACGTACAAAATGGAAAGCATCGCGTGAAAAACTTCCAGCAATAAATTTAGGTAAAGTCGCAAAACTCAGCGGCGACACGTTAAATTTTATTACCAACTTGCCTTTGCGTTCTGCTATTAAACTTGGGTTATTATTGAAATGATCTCAGACAAAGGTTATATGAAAATATATGCGGAGTTCGAGAGAAGTTATAATGTCGATAATGTGTAGCTGTTCGGAGTCAAAATTGTTGGGAGAAGTAATTTTATTGGCCTGAAGTGTACGGGGTTTTAACCCACCTTATAAAGTTCAATATTGATTGTTAAAATTCTGGACCAATTTTAAATTTTATTAAAACAAGCTCAGCCTACTTTGGGGTTAGATGTTGCTGTGTGGATTGTCCATCATTATTTATTTATTTATCATTTTTGGAGTGTGATTTTTCTTCTATATAAAATAAGACTCAAACTTTGGCTGGTAGACCAGAATTTATATTCTGTGAACGAACTATTAGAACTGTAAACTTTATGTTTATATTTATGACCTTATTTTTAATTTATTTTATACTAGCTTCTGACCGCGGCTGCACGCATTTCGATATAATAAGTAGCCTATTAACTAAGTTAAGCTTTGCTCTAAATATACGCCAAATTCCATCTTGATCTGTTCTGTAGTTTTTAAGAACCTAGGTAACAAAATGTCAGATTTCACAAACGTTCGGCTTTATAACATTAGTAGGATCATGTTATTTGTTTTGATTTGTGATTTCAATACATTTTAATTTGCTCTAAAAAATCTAAAATTTGACACGTAAATTGGTTTTATCATTTTATTGTTTTTCTATTTATTTATTTATTGTTTACTCAAACTTGACTTACAGAATACATTCCAAAACGTCAAACATTATTATAAATATAATTTTCTATATTTCTATTCGCCGAATAGGGTACCAACCTACTATCAAAGCATTTGATTCGTGAACCACCATAAGCTAAGCTAGCTTTTTGGTTAAAAATATTGGTAAGTATGTAGTTCTTCATTTGGCCTTTTCGGCATCTACTTCCTATCCCCGTGTTGTTCATCCTATGCCACCACCTATAATCATGGATGGATGGATGTTTGTTACTCTTTCACGCAAAAAGCTACTTAATGTATTTTAATGAAACTTTACAATAATATAGCTTATACATCAGAATAACACATAGGCTACAATTTCTAAAGATATTGTGTGAATTGTCCAAAATATGACAATTAGTGTCAAGTAAGTAGGAAAAAATCTACCATCTGCGAGCTATTCTGGCGTGCTCTGCCAAAACCGCTAGAGTTACACATATTATGTAATGTGTAATGGAAATGTTTATCTTAAATAGTCCTACAAATAAGCCGGCCACAGTGTATATCTATATCTTATGTGTAAGCCATTATAGCCAAAATGTGTAAGCCATAATAGCCAAAATAGTGAACCATAACTACAATAAAAATTGATAATTTATTTCAAATGCTGGTTTTGTAGTATTAAATTGATTCCTAAATGAAAATAGATACTTTTATCGCTTCTGGTATTTAAAGTAGATAATATAAGCTACTCGAAATACTAATCCTGCGCAGACGAAGTCGCGGGCACCAGCTATTATGTAATAATTTTCACCCTAAACAGCCCAACCACTACCTATTATCTACTATCTCCCCGGGCAATTATTGCACGCCAAGCAAGGCTGGACCGCGCGAGACAACCACAAGCCAACCAACTTTACACCAGACCTCGCTAAAAACACCAAGTCTTTGGTTGATTCGTTTTAGATACTTTTCAGCTGAATTATTTAACCTGCCAAGTATCTGCAAAGGTAGCCTAATGTAAGATAAATTTCTAGTTTAAACTACTTGTAATTCACTTATTGTTGCAAAGCAATATCAACGCTCTCTGCTTTTCCCAAATAAACTACCTAAACCCAACTGTAATTCGAATCTCTAAAATTGAAGTTATGTCGTTGAAAACATACAGATTGAAATACTAACTTCGTTGTGAGATGGAAATTCTAGGTTTTAGCAAACTGATTATAATATTGTTGCAAGTGTTGATATATTTGTTCAGTAAAAGACTACAGTAAATCAGTCTTGTTACATAGTAAGTTAAGTGCCAAATTTCTAAATTAAATTTTTAAATTGTTTTCATAATATGGGCATAGATACTCGTAGTGTGTTTAAAGATACATGTAAGCCGGGAGTAAATTTCAGTCTCTCGGAAGTAGGTCTACTGTGCTGAATCGACCATTGTAATAGTGAAATGAAGATTATAATGAACTTAACAACCTAATTAAAAAAAAATAACACAAACAAAAAATCAAAAAATCCTTTTGAACCAGCACCTTTTGAACGGGTGCGGTGATTTTCATGAAGCATCTAAAACTACTCTCAGTGACGTCATCCTTCAAACAAAATAAAAACTAAATAAAATCGGTTCAATTGTTTGGGAGCTACAATGCTACAGACATATGCATAGATAACGTCAAACTTTTATGACCCCTCTTTATGTCAAAATAAAAGTAAAACTACGGATATATTTTTTCTAACAATGTTTTTACTAAAAGGTCATGAAGTAAATAGGTATTTGTAAATATTTTTCAAGCGTATTAAAATCACCCGAAAAGTCTAGACTTTTCCGTGAATTTCCTTGAAAATTGTCATCGTAATTCGAGAGAATTCAATTTAAAAGCTTCGGCCGCCTCGGTCGGGCTCGGCCCACGCGGTCCACAGTAATTGATGGTCCGATGCAGCTGCATTCAAAAACCGTTCGAGATTCCGTAATACCTATTGAACCGAGATCTGGTAGTTCGTGGACAAACCTTTAAATTTAACTAATAAAATTATTTGTAGGGGATAGAATGGACCTCGACGTGAATCGAACCCAGATCCTTCCCTCAGTATGGGAATGCGGTGACCAATTACACCACGAGGTCAAATGACGTAAGAGTCGAAAAAATTTGGTCTTCCTTCGGACTCAAGCGCTGTTAGCTCCACCTACAGGGGAAACATTGAAGTATATCCAATTCCTATAATAACAAAAACCTTAGCATACATTTATATGCTCTATTTGTAGATTTTCTCGAAAATGATAAACAGACATAACGGTTTTCTTATTAATCCGATGCAGGTCCATTTTCTATGGTACGTGCCAAATCTGTGCTCAGCTCATGCCAACCTATATTTTTTTTAACGTGCCAGGCTTAACAAAATTTTGATATCTTAGTTAGACTATGTTGATTGTAGAGCAGGCATTCATATTCAAAAGGAAAAAGAACGCTTAGAAAAATACAGGTCCATTCTTTATTACCTCCCCTCTGTGAAAAATCTGTTGATTGTTTTGCGATTGAGTTCCGCTGTCTGAAATACGGCTTCAAGGTATTCTCGGGATAGTTTGCGATCGGTTCTCGATGGACCTGCATTCTAAAAAGTACACCTCAACCACAATGACCTAAACTCACTAAATGGAATTGGCGCACCTGACGTCAACGTAAAAGTTGGTTACCTCGAAAAATGACAAAACGTAAACCCGGTTCTTCGAACGTTTCGATCGAATGTATAGAGAGCTGCATCGATAGGTAACCCCTCAACCTCAACAGCCTATATTGGTCCACTGTTGGACTTGGGCCTCCCTCTGATAAGCGCCTTATTTGCGCCACGCTGGGCATGCGGGTTGGGAATCGCAGTTCGGTGGTGGATTTGATATCCCTTAGTCTCCTCTTACGACACCCGTGGGAAGAGTTGGGGTGGGTCAAATTCTAAGTCGGCACCACATGGCAGGTAACCCACTTGGTGTAAATTAAGTTAGCCAATTCCTTTAGAACAGAAATTATTCAAAGTCAAAAATCTTCTTAGGAAAAATAAATATAGCAAGCTTTTCTAGAAGAAAATAACTTTTTTCTACCTATTAAAAAGAACCTGGAGCAATTACGAAACTTGGAATCTGTCAGAGGGGTTACCTTTCGATGCCGCTCACTGTAATTATAAAACGTTTCCACCAACCCTTATAACCTTTCCTGTAAAAATCTTTCATCTCAAACTCTGAATAACAAAGATTCTCAGAAACTCTTTAGCTTAAAGCAACACCAAAATATATTCAGAACAACAGCACCCATCGATCTTTTCAATTAGATGAGCGAAAGATAACTTCCATCGTTATTCGAGCCGTCAGCTGATCACTACACATGGCCGGACTTGTGCTTTGCAAAGCGAGAGCGAGTGTTGTACGGTCATATACCCGTCCGGCTATTTCAGATTGTATCCGGCCTATAATAAGATGTTTAGTTTAGGCAGTATGTCACGCGCGTATTAAAAATGGGATTGTTTGTATTTTCTAGATTCATCGATCTAGAAGTAAGATAGTTTTGGGAACATTGTAAGCCATCTTTTATAAACCCATGACAAAATTTATTTCGAACCGATTCGTTTTGGAGTCTAATAAATCTCTTACATGTCAATAGACTTAATAGCGCTCGCGTGAGAGTTACCTTCTGCGTTAAACGAGTGGCAAGAGCGTAAAAAAATACTAGATGTACATTTAATAAAAAAAATCGACCGTGCATTTGTTTTTCGAAGTGTGAAATTATATAAATTTTAATAATCTTAACTTCCGAATATTTAGCGTTTAAAAGGCACATTTCTAGCAGCAATCAATAATGCTCGCTGCACGCTTAGCGTTACAGAGTGACATCTACTCTGTAGAGATTGCATAAACTCAAGATGGATCTCATCAATATTCGTTTACTGTTTTAACGCATTTAAATATAATTAATCAATTT
Organism: Eupithecia subumbrata; assembly: GCA_949316285.1. Lineage (NCBI taxonomy): Eukaryota > Metazoa > Arthropoda > Insecta > Lepidoptera > Geometridae > Eupithecia > Eupithecia subumbrata. The sequence goes on from OX438643.1 coordinate 1,103,560, forward strand.
TGTGTTTGGTATTCATGAGAGTTAAAATTAAATTTTGGAATACCTACTATTTTATTAATCTTATCTTCCGGCTAATTAGAGTCCTAAATGGTCATTCCTAGCAGCAATCAATGAGGCTCCCTGCACGTTTAGCGTTAACGAGTACAGACTGACGGCTATTCTGTGGCGATCCTACTAATATTTTAGAGCTGAAAATTTGTGAAATCTGAATTTTTCTTACCTATGATTTCGAAAACTACTGAACAGATCAAGATGAAATTTAGCATACGTTTAGAGCAAAGCCGATCTTTATCTAAGTTACTTAGGTTACTTTATAGGTTACTTATTATACCAAAAATACGCGTGCGAAGCCGCGTGCAGAAGCTAATATTGTATAAACTCAAGATAAATGCCGTCTATAATCGGTTACTATTTTAAAGGAGTTTGACGTTATATCACGGAAGTAACAGTATTAATTTAATACTGATATTTATAAGTATTCTCCGCGCATTATTTGTTTGGGACGAAATCTTTGAACGTAAATATTTTACCCAACATTTCTGATCGGCTTAGGGACAGAATTTGTTTACGGTATTCTTGTGGAATTAGTATAGGAAAGGTAATCTTAAAAATGTATAATTTTATCCCTTAATTTCCGACTATTCAGAGTCGAAGCGCACATCCTTAGCAGCAATCAATAAGGCTCGCTGCACGCTTAGCGTTAACGAGTACAGAGTGACGGCTACTCTGTGGAGATATTGCATAAACTCAAGATGGATCTCATCAATAATCGGTTACTATTTTAAAAGATTCTAACTTTATAAAAAATAGTACTGTACATAGGTATAACTGAGTAGTATATTTAACTGACTTCTGGATGAGGTCTCAATACAGCTGTATTTTTAATGATGTTTGTTTAAAAATTTTCTTCGCCTAAATGTCGACCGATTTTTATGATAATTACACTTTTATACAGAAAATGATTCCGGGGTAGTCTCATAAAACTTATATTTTCGAGGGATTACTATTTGCGCGTTTAATATAAAAAAACAGTGTTAATATTGACTAATTTAGAACTTGCATAATTGATATCGGTGTTATGTTATTGTGAAAAGAAATGAATTCTTTCAACCAGAACTAATTCCAAGTATATGGCAAGTTATACCTACCCCAAACTCTTTTCTTACCGTTATATTAGGTATCTATATTCATATTATATTTCTATAAAATGAATGTAATTTAAGTATCGCACATATTCTCTTTTGAGAAGTCTGCAAAACGGCGTGTACAGAATTGGATAATTGAATTGAATTGGCCTCAAGTAAAATCGCTCCAAATACTCGTACATATATCTGTCTGTCTGTTTTTATTCAAAGAAACAACAATTCAACTTTAAAATAAAGCTGACACTCGCTTTATTATTAACAGGATAACTTGTAGACGCAACAAGAAAATAAGATTGCTCAGAGGTGTTTCACCCTTTTATTGAGTTTTTATAAGAATCTGTGTACGATACGAATTATTTAGTCGTACGATGAAATCACCTTGTTGACACAATGAATATTACCTTGTTTATTACCTATCACATCACTTGCTATGCCTACATGCGAAAGTATGGATGTTAGAATTTGTTACTCCTTCATGCTAAAACAACTAAAAATACTAAGCGGATTGGTTTAAAATTTTGACATCTATTCAAAATTGTAGCCCAATCCGGGTTCAGAACCTGCATGGGTATTTTAATTCATTCGTTCGTTTCCGAATCGAATCCGACGGATTCGAATTCGATTCCGACGGATCTATAAAACGCTATTTTGATTTCGCCTCGTGTTGATGATCGAAATAAGGAGCTCTTCCTCATTGACATGGCCATTGATCAACAGATTCGCTTCGGATTTTCGATCATCAAACCGAGGCAAAATCAAAATATTGTTTTATAGATCCGTCGGAATCGAATTCGAATCTGTCTGATTCGATTCGGAAACGAATCGGATGAATTCAAATACCCCTGCTGGAGCAACATACGAGTAATAGGCAATTTTTTGTCCTGGAAAAGTTTTGTCACGAACAGATGGGAGTTTTTTTATTGTATGTTGTAAAAAATTATTCACTCCTAGATAGTTTTTAGTCCAAAAGCGATGTCAAGTTAACATATTTCGCCAATAGCGCTATTTAATTTAATTTAATTTGATCGAATTTTAAATGAATTAATAGACTAAGAATACTAACATTTAATAGAAGAGATCTTTCTGCTACTAACAGATTATGGATCACAGTTATCTGAATTAATGAATTTTAATTTAATTTAACTATTTACGTGGGCTATAATTGTTAAATAGCTAAATAATTTTAATTCCTGATTTTAAAATTTTCTTAGAAATTAATCCAAACGACACGTTTTATAAATATTTTATACCATAAGCGCTGTCATTATTAACGGTACTAGTTATAAGTCTTTTTTTCGCTTTTTTGGAAAATCGTAATAAGATGCGGTGCGAAGCAGCATACCGTGTGTAAAATCCTATTTACCTCAGCGTCTCAAGTGTATCGGGTCTCAATAGTTACACAATCAAGTCACGTTCAAGTCTGGGTGAGTAAAACTATAATTATTATACAGTATTGTTTTTTGAGAAGGGCGGTGATGGCTAAGTCCGAAACCACGCGAGTTAAAGAAAAGTCGTGAAAAGAGTCATGCCCTCTATTTATAAGAAAACAATAACTGCATAATGTATTTTTTTTTGTAATCTTTTAGTTTTAATTGATACAAATTGTAAATACTACTCGTAATTTATTTCTATTGGTTGATCGTAATTTTATATGTTTTGAGTAAATCAGTCTTTAGTACCCATAACACAAGCTCTGATTTGTTTGGGGTTAGAAGATGCTGTGTCGATTGCTCAGCATTATATTGGATTTTAAACACATAGCTCAAATAAGTTTGTGGCTAGGATTACACCCAACAATCTTTAGAATGATTCTGAACAACACACCACCATGCTTACACGGTTCTTGGTGTTGTAATTCGAATCAGTCGGCACAAAATTATTTTTCACTCAGTTAGAGTAATATTAGACCTTATCTTAAGGTAGTAAGAATGTGGTAATTCCTAAGGTAACTCTATGTTTTTTCCTAAAGCTATTGCTTTATTCAGCGTGTACGTGACGTTTGACGTACGTACTTTAATATTGAATGAAGTCAACGAAATATTTTCATTTGACGATACATGATTTTCTTTCGGTTCTTTTGTGCTTCTTTTTGCCATCAGTATAATATATTTTGGTTTATTGAGTGTACGCTTTTATCAAAATATTTTGCATATTAATAGTGTGAATAACTAGCACCAGCTCGCGGCTTTAAACGTGTTTTTCCAGGATAAAATGTAGCCTATATCTTATATTACTGAATTTTAGACTGGCCATTGCGGCCAGTCTAAATAGATACAAGCTATGTGTGCAGGCCATATTATAGTGCACAAGTGTGTGCGCAAACACAGATGGTCCCTTTTTCCTCACTGTCATAACCCGATGGGACGGCCGACCGACAAGACCGGACCAACAATGGCTTAACATGGTTTATGAGCAAAAGGGGTGTTACACCACCAACTTCACCAGTATACAATACCTTTCTCTATTCAAAGCCATTCAAAGTTCATCTATTCAGTTTTTTATTCGTTAAAAAAAGGTAATAGAAGACAGACAGACATTCGCATTTATAGCACGAATGGAAAGGATCGAAGTTAAAATATTTTATTATGTAGGAAGTAAAATGTTTTATTATTTTTCTTTTGATCTGAGCTATATGAAAACTTTACAGTATAAAACTATTTAACTCTCGCGTTGTAAGCACATCGAACTACCCGCATTACTGTGATGCTTGCCAAAGAAGACTAGACATAGTGTCGTAGGATACAGAGTCGCAACTTCATTAATCATCATACACCATCTCTTCTACCATCTTCGAGATCATCAAAATCTTAGACTTAAATATAAGCCATGACAGGTATTTTTAACCCCCGACGCAAAAAGAGAGGGGTGTTATAAGTTTAACGTGTCTGTCTGTGGTATCGTAGCTCCCAAACGGATGAACCGATTTTCGTTCAGTTTTTTTTTGTCATATATCATTTTATCCCGAGTGTTCTTAGCCATGTTTCACAAAAATATGTCGGGGGGTTTTTAAAAATTTTAATTTTTTTCTTGTTCATACTCAACATGTAATTGTTTAAAAAAATCACGGACTGGCCTCGTCAGCCAACAAAACAAAAATCCCAAAAACGTTAGGTAGCCTCTTAATTTTCACATCATTACATCAGCAGCGTTTACCAGACATAGGCCTCCCCTGATAAGCGCCTTATTGGTTCTTACAATGTAACAGTAGAATAGCCTGAAGGGGGAAAGGAAAAAAATCCCAGTTTGGGGTTTCACAAGTTCCGACTAGTCAGATCAGATCAACTTTATAGGGGTTAGGGGTAACGCCATAATCGTCACGCTGGCCAGGGGATCGCAGTCCGGTGGTCGATCTGTTCTGAAGGAGGCGCTGCTCCACGCCTTAGTGAATCACGTAATCGCTTCTTACGACACCCACGATAAGAGTTGGGGTGGTGCAAATTCTAACCTAGATTCTAAGCGACGTTATTTCTTAGTCGGGTAAAAACTAGATTTACTTCACCATGTTTACTCACTATGCCCAACTTTGGCCTGCATCCAATAATGCTATCCGCGAACTGCAATGTACCTTTCCGCCTTAATTTTTATACATTTCAAAGAATATACGACTTATTACTTAAACTGACTACAATCACTACAGATTCTTATGATAATATGTGTTTTTTCTTAAGCAACAATGAATCTATTTGAGCAGCGTCTATGAATTTCATAAATTTCACACCCTATTATCAAAAAGTGTAGGAACGAGTCTGCAACTTGTTTATTACAGGAATAACCAATTAAGTGCAAAGGCACTGATTGTAATTTTCTTTGTTAACAAAGATTAACAAAGAAAATTACAATCAATGTTTTTTCATCAGCTACAGTGAAATTATTTGAGCAGCATTTATAAATTTCATAAATTTCTCAGCCTAATAACAAAAGTATAGGTAAGAGACTACAACTTCTTTATTTATATAATATAATATATAGGTACCTGTAGTACCTTGATACTTGACAGTAGGTAGTTGAAGTATTTATTTTTTAGTTATAATAACCAGTTGTTTCCCAAATAAATATAAATAAAATAAACACTAGGCGAACACCAATACACCTGCCGAGCGTGGTAATTACGACTAAACCCTCTGGATGCATGTTCAGCACACGTCCACACAGTGGACGAATGTTGCTGAAAGGGCTTGTAAAGTGGGCAAGGTATTACTATAAAAGTTACATATATAGATTCATTCCATATATCGAGACTGACCCGACTTCCATCAGAACTTCGCAGAAATGTACATTTTGTGAATAATGCATGAGCTGGATCGACGGGTAGCCATTACCAAAATTCAGTGTACATTAAAATTTTAAAACAGATACATCTACAGGAATTTACTTACGGAGTTTACTTGGCGAGCTTGTTTATTGATTACTGGGGATTCTTAGAAAGCCGAGGAAGATACGTTTTATACTGAGTAAATATACTGTTGAATTACAGTCTGTTTCTTAGAGTAATAATAATGTCGTAGACTGAGATTGGGTAAGCCTAGATTCTCGGTCTACGAATAGGTAAAACTAAGATCTTCTAATGTTTTTAAATATGTAGTCAAATTACCTATGACATTTAGAAGAAAGTCAAAGTCAGTCAAATTTTATTGTAGGCCTTGTGGCCCTTTTCAGATGCATACGGTCACGGCACGGTCGCCGTGCCGAGTAAAGTAGAAATGTATGAGCTAAATATTAGGTCCTTACATATGAAATTGGCGTTTTTCGTACTGGCCACTTTAATCACAAATTTCTCCTCTTTGGTAAGGAATTCCAAATTCAAATTTGTACAGCTATAGACTCGTGTATTTGTGCTTCGATGATCGTCATTCATTTGTTTTTTTTCTTCTGTTTTTTTCTGTTTGCGTCACTCATTTTACAAAATGGAAAACTTAAAATATCGCATTATTTACGAGTACGAGTTCCGCCGTGGCACTAGTGCTGCGGAAACAACTCGAAGGGTGAATGATGTGTATGGCGGTCGTGTTGCAAAAGAAAACACAGTTCGTTTTTGGTTCCAACGTTTTCGTTCTGGAAATTTCGACTTGCAGAACAAGCCCCGTGGACGGCCTGAGACTCAAGTTGATAATGAAGAGTTGAAGGCTATTGTGGAAGCGGATCCATCGCAAACCACGTCCGAGTTAGCTGCAGGCTGCGGCTGTTTTAATTCACTTGAAGCAAATTGGGAAGATTAAAAAGCTTGAAAGGTGGGTACCTCACGAATTGACTGAAGCAAACCGGCAAACGCGCGTCGACTGCTGCGTTACATTACTAAACCGGCACAATAATGAAGGTATTTTAAACCGAATCATTACCTGTGATGAAAAATGGGTTCTTTACGATAATCGGAAGCGCTCAGCGCAATGGTTGGATCCTGGCCAGCCAGCCAAATCCTGCCCCAAGCGAAAATTAACCCCAAAAAAGTTACTTGTAAGCGTTTGGTGGACTAGTGCCGGTATTGTTCATTACAGTTTTCTCAAATCTGGCCAGACTATTACGGCTGATGTCTATTGTCAGCAATTGCAAACCATGATGGAAAAGCTAGCGGCTAAACAACCTAGGCTGGTCAATCGCTCCACGCCACTGCTGCTTCACGACAACGCTAGACCACACACTGCGCAACAGACGGCTACTAAATTAGAAGAGCTTCAATTGGAAAGTCTAAGACATCCTCCGTACTCCCCGGACCTTGCTCCAACAGATTACCATTTTTTTCGAAATTTGGATAACTTCTTACAAGGGAAAAAATTCAACTCCGATGGGGCAGTCCAAATCGCCTTCAAAGATTTTATTGATTCCCGTCCGACTGGTTTTTTTAGTAAAGGGATCAATGAACTATTTATAAGATGGCAAAAGTGCATAGAAAATAATGGTTCATACTTTGATTAATTAAATATATTATATTAAAAAATATTCGACTTTTTGTTCCTCCCATACAAAACGCCAATTTCATATGTAAGGACCTAATATTATAGATAGCCTTCACAAGGCACGGCGACCGTGCCGTGACCATGCACGTCAAAAGTACGTGTCACGTAAAATCAAGCAGTATAAATTCGCGAGACAAAATTGGAAGAAATCCACTCAAAAATACATTGTAGCGGACAACAAAGTTCATCCGATCTAAATTCACGACCAATAAAAATGTTGGGAACCTGTCAATTTGCCTAAAACTGTGAAAATCGTGTAGCATGCTTTGTAAATTTCCGATAGTGGCAAAGTTCGCGCGAAACCAGTTTTGTCGGCAAAGATTTCTAATACAGCTGCTGCAAAAAGTAGCTTACGTCCTTCACTGGGATATATTCTATTTTCCTGACTAGCACTAAGATCCATTCAGTCGTTTCTTTGTAAAGATAAATATAGTTTATTTGATTGAACGCAATGTAGGTTACACAGATTTTAATAATAATTTACTTTCAATTATGTTCTAAACGTAAACGTTGTGTAAAGGTAACAAACATAGAGAGACCGAGAGAAAGAAATTTAGAAATAAGAAAGAAATAATGCTGGACAAGCATTATCTAGCACCAAGCTAAGCAGAGCTTGTGTTATGGGTACTAGATAACTGATATACTTAATACAATACACTACATAGATATATATTTTTTATTATACATAGATAGATAGATAGATAGAGATGAGTAAGTAACTAACGCATTTTTATTACTAAGTATGGATGGGTAGTCAGTGAACTCAGTGATTTTCACACTATTACTTGGAAATAACTCATTCGAAAATTTACAAACCACTAATACCATTTTTAACTAGGCTTCAAAAACTGCAAGCGCCGCCATGTTCGAAACCCTGGTTACACTACAAAGCCGGCCAAAACTTCCGATAAACTGTTTAGCAACAGCAAGTAAAGAAGATTGTGTTAGTGGAGCGCCTTGAGGGCCAACAGCTTGTAACGACGGGGATTTTGATAAGTACCGAGCTATAAAACTGTGGAGCACCCACTTTAGACAAGAGCCAACAGGCTAACATAGTGCTTGGTCAAAATATATGTTTTGGTATAACCCTTGCGCGAGAGCTACTCGCCTTCTCCACAGCTGAAATTCAGACTTGGGGGCAACCTTTGGGTTTGTCGCTAATATTTTTGCTGAGCTAAACGCCTTTTTTGCCCGCGAGGGGCGGGTTGTATTATTCGAGTGTTACTATGTGGATACTTTTTACTACCTCGAAGCATCTAAACGACTGAAGCTTTTTAATAAAGTAGGTATTTTCAATTTTTTACATGTTGCCACTTTTTTTTTAATCATAGTTATTGTATGGACTTTTACTTTGCAAAGTATGTCTGTCCTATCCATAACCTAAACTTATTAATAACAAACAACAAAATTAGAGCAATCAGTCAAGTTGTAGGTTTCAAAGGGAATTCAAAGGGAGTTACTGATGCAAAAAAATAACATTGAAATGGCCGCTAATGAATTTGGTCGGCTAAAATGTTAATAAATGTTCCTAAATTTAATCTAAATAAAGTTAATTTATCAGTCAAATGAAGCCTTATTTATAAAGAATATTACAATCAAATAATATAAATAAATTAGAACTAGTATTTACAATTGAAACAATTGAGCTAACTGCAGACTGTCGCAAACAATCTACCGGTAGCTCAACTGATCCATATCAATACCAGTCGGAAGCGTCCCTAAGACGCTGGCTGCATTGCCCACTGTATGGCAATGCTGATGCGCTGTGTCAGATACTGACCAGCTCTCGGATCATGCGTCGCTTCGACCAGATCTCAGATATATTTTTTTTTCTTCAGTGTCTCCCTTCGATCTTTGAACTTGGTGAAGTCCATTAAGATGTGCTGCTCATCATCTAGGACTTATGTTGGCACATGTTATAAATGTTCTATTTTTATAAATGCTTAATCTTTTGTTTTTTGGTTTCGTTTGCGGTATGCGAGCGGTAGGTAAGGGAGTGTGGGTTAAATAAATACTGGCCGACTTCTTCTTCATAATGTGCCTCTCCATAACTGAAAATCGGCAGTCATCCTCTTGAAATTTCCAGGGCTAGACTAAATAGGTCTTCTGTCTTCTTAATGCCATCCATCGCTTAATGTTGCGCAGCCAGGAGGTTTCCTCCGACCAACTGCTTTTTTACCCTGTATCTTCCCCATCATGATCACTTGTTAATTTAGCTGGTATCAATCATGTCGTAAGACCTGGACACAAGAATGGCTGACTAGAATAAAACATATTAAATTTAAGTCTTTAAAGGGGGCTTTTTTTCTATAGCTGCTAAATCAGTCAGTATTTTGATTTACTATTTTATTTATTTTATTTTTCCCACTTGATGTGTTCAAAAATATTTTTAGCAATGTAAAGCCCATTGAGATTTTTCTTTTATTCTTGGTTTGGTATATATGTATTTGCGGTTTCTTTTATTGATTATACGCTCGCATTTTCCGCCATTGTGTTAATCCAGGTCTATCCCTACATTTTTGCTAAATTTCAGCCTAACTCGTTTAGTATTTTTGGCGTAGAGTTCACTAACATCCCTTTAAACTTTGGCACCTATAAATATTGTGATATTGAGACTACGTTCCGATCTTCTTACATCCATGCTTCGCTCAATTTCGGTCCAAAGTGAGGCCTAGTCTATTGACGTAATGTTGCATATTTTAAAATGCATTTTCCTTGATGCACATTTTGTGACTAAGTTCAATTTACCACGTCAATAGCCTGAAATGAAATTATTCGCCATGACGGAAAACATGCTTCACTGTAACCTCTTAAAAATTCCGTCAGTGTTTTGTTTTGTTTAAGATTAAACTATCAATTCTTTTATCGCATGGCAAGTATCGAACGCAATCTACCACTTTGCTGGCTGGCAAAAAAGTCTGTTCGTATCTAACGGAATCTAACAAATCATCTGAAACAAAGGTTTTTATTTCAATAGCCACAAAAGAAATGAAACCATTTCAAACCACGCTTATTGCCTCCAGTAATTTATTTCTATCACATACCCCGGCCATTGCTCAACTATATTGAAGGGACGAAGAAACTATAACGGTTCTGGGGATATCTTAATTTTCCCGCGATATTACAGCCTTGAGGCTAGTTTTCTAAAAACCAATAAATATAATAGCATTAGATATCCAACGAAATGAAAAGCTATCGACTCGGTTTTATGTTCGTAGAGTGCGGTTGTGTTGGTGCTACATAGAGACGAATATAATTTGACTTTTTTGAAAAATCTAAAAACCGACTTCGAATCCCTTGATTTCACACTGTTTTTAAAGTTTTGCGGGACAAATATAATAATCCGAAAAAATAGTTGTTTCAATTGTAAATACTAGTTCTATATTTTTTTCTACTATTTGATTGTAATTTTCTTTCTGAATAAATATTTATAGCATTAGGCTGTTTTCTGATTGCTCGGTAAGGTACAACATCAGCACGCTCGGATGTCAAAAGCTTACCTGCACCGCCTGCACTTTCACACTTGTATGCAAAAAATTATGCAGAGCCGCTTGTGACGTAGTGAAATTATATCGTCTGCGATTCCTATTAGAAAAAGTCTATAGGTATACTTTTTTATAAGAAGTTAATTCATTATACTTAGCAGTAGGAGTAAGGATTTATACATTTTTCGTTCCATTTAATAATAAAAACGACCGACGTGACTTTTTCTGCTAGTCATCCAACATTTTACCGCGCTTAGCGCGTAATCAGGAACGTACCATAGAAATATAAGCGCTGGGTAAGGTTTCGGTATTGACCGAGCGTGCTGATGTCGTACCGAAACCTTACCGAGTAATCAGAAAACGGCCTTATGTAGGTATAATTGCGGTAGATTGAAGTTAAACTATGTATTATTATTTATAATGACACGCCTACGTGTCTGTAAACTATTACTACTACCATAACTTAAGTCATTTATAACGGGATATTTACCATGATTTGAGTTATGAGCTTTCCAATATTTCGGCGCAGTTACATGCGCCATGATCACAGAATAACATGACTTTAGTGTTAATAACCATGATGGATTTAAAAGTTTTACCATAACTTAATACGTGAAAGGCCAGAGCTGGTTCGTTTTTGTATGCAATTGATGACTTATCCTGCCAACAGGTTAACCTATAACACATGTAATTATATTTTTATTGGAGTTACGCTATTGTGTCTATAACGGGCTTCAAGAATACCTTTGTTGCTCTACGATCGCGTCCAATATTTTGTATTGGACTTAAATTTTGTGGCGACGGGATGGGATGCCCCTAAAGTAGTTTTTGTGTTCCCTTTGTATTCGTAAAGCTTTTTGTTGACCGGTTTAAAGATTGAAAAACAACTTTTAATTTGAAATTCTATACCAAGACATGATATTTTTATTTAGAACTGGTACAAAATGAAAATTACAATCAAATAATAGAAATATATTAGAACTAGTATTTACAATTCAAACAATTGAGCTAATTGCAGACTGTTGCAAACAATCTACTTCTATCTAAGGTAGCTCAACTGATCCATATCCAACCAGTCGGAAGTGTCCCCAAGACATACTCACCAGCTAATTGGTAGGTACATAATTGGTACAGATCGTGCAAACGTTCACTGCGGAATCGAATGCGCAACTCCTGTGTTTCGACGGCCATTTTTCTACTACGCAACGAGGGTTATCCAAGATTTTATTTATATCCAAAAGTTGAAATTGCACACTCTATTCTGGAAATCTAGATACAAAATACTTCAGCACTAAAACCAATAGAAAATATTGAGACATTTTCCACTTTTAAAAGTAAGTTAGCCATAATAAGTTTGCTAGTTTGGCTGCCTCACGTATGTGGTAGCTTAAAACGTATTTAAACTTATCCTTTCAACAATAGAGTTTATTTTAGTTACAACTCGTCTGTTTTATGACCGTACGTTATTTAAAATGGACTCGAGTGGATTCTGTTGTAAATAGTGAAAATAGCATACATTTATTATTATTCTTTGTATAATTATTTAATTTTATTCTATAATTTAACCTCGCCGCCGCGGTGACTCACCAAGTAGGGCCTTTAATCGAACATCGACTGTCTATGTCAGTCCGATCCATCATTCAATTCAATTCAATTCTTTTATAAAACCAGATATAACATTACAAAGTTCATAGACCTAGTCAGTGGATCTAACGAGAAATATCCTTAAGAACATACCTACGTAAAGACTTAAACAATCTGATTATGAAGTCCTGGGTTCAAATCCCGGATCGGGCCAGTAGTTGTTATCGGGGTTTTTCGAGCAAGAAAAAATCACAGTAGCAGCCCGGAGTCAGGAAATTAGAGGTGTTATACCCCCGTGCCTCGGAAAGCACCTTAAGCCGTGGTTCCTGCGCCTGACCTCTCCCCGGTCGTGTCGGTAGGTCATCCCATCGGATTATGAGATTGAAGGAATAGAGAGTGCACCAGTGTTTTTGCACACACTTGTGCACTATAACATGTCCTGCGCATCTGGCTAGTCTCCGATGAGACTGGCTCATCATCACATGACATGGTTTTGTGGTTTCCTTAATAGGTAGGTAAGTGAAAAAATGCACAGCATTTTTGACAAAAGACTGATTATTCAAGAGAGAGTGTCATATTTTACCCCAAATTTCGGTAACTTTAGAAGCTAGGTCAGCACTTCACTGCATTAAAATTTACGGGTCAAAGTTATTCATGAAAACTGTCTTTGTCGAAACTTTTACAAGTTTAGTTAATGCATTGTTGGTGTTGCATCCCAGTTTTTGATGTAATCCACACCGCAAAATGGTCTCTATCACAGAATGAATAGAAGTAACTTTAGCTTGTCTCACTCCAAGAACTGAAGTCACCCAAATGTTTCAAATACTTTTTATTTTAATATTGCCACGCACTAAAATTTTTATTATTGAATTTACTGTGACTTGCGGCATTTCTCTACAGTGTATACTTAAATAAACTTGAATACAAATTAAAACCACTGACTTGTAAATCGAGTTAAGCTTCAATGGAAGTAGGAAACACTAAATTAAACGGTAAGTATTTCCTTCCTTCATGATTGAAGTCCTATTCAAAATTCTTATCAGATAATTTTGAATCTAACAGTTTCTGAATAAAGTCGACATTTCAGTACACGTAAATAGAACTGATATTGCCTAGTGGCTACGGTACAGTGAGGAATAGAAGCGAATACTAATCCGCTGAAACTGATCCGCAGACACGAGCACCGAAAAAGCATTTTTGTCGACTCCTGTACCAAATGTGTGAATACAAATGGTCTCTTCAAGGTATCGGTTTTTGAAGATAAGGAATAATATTATTCTTTCTTACCTTTCTTTTTAAAATATATTTGCTGGAATGGTGCCTACATGCTCCAGAGTGAAAATAATAAACGTGTAGAATAAATGACTTTATTGACAAAGAAAATTACAATCATATAATAGAAATAAATTATAATTAGTATTTACAATTGAAACAATTGAGCTAACTGCAGACTGTAGCAAACAATCTAGGTAGCTCAACTGATCCATATCAATCGAAATCAAAAATCAATATCAAAAACCCAGTTAGAAGACGAAAATACCAGTCGTCGAGTCCCCGCTACGCTGGCTGCATTTCCCCGCTGTATGGCAATGCTGATGCGCTGCGCCAGATACTGACCAGCTCTCGGGTCATGCATCGCTTAGACCAGACGCTCAGATATTTTTTAAAAACCCGACGAGCCTCGGTACCCCACAGACCTAGGGTCTCGATTCCAAGGAGATCAAATTTGTAGGCTATGTCGAGACCTGCATATTTGCGCCTCTTGTTTTATTTTTATCATTGTAGATTAAATAATATCGGATTTTAAATCTACAACATACAAAATACGACTGTTCAAAATTCTAAGCATAACTCTATTAATTAAAGGTGAAAACCTTTGATAGACCTTCCTGGTATTTATTAATTGGTTATTTAGTCTGTAATTATAAGGGTTTCCTATAAATAAATTAATCATATATAAATTTCAGCCTCCTTTTATCTTCTGGGTTGGTTTTCCGATGTTCTTAATTACGTTTTAAAAGCCATACATGCAGAAAAATTATATTTTCGTGTGGTGTTAGAGCCCGAAAATAAAAATCTTTTAAAATATGCATAACAGACAGTGAACATTCTAAAAGAAAAGGAAATATGAACGTTGTTGAAATAACAGAATTCAGTTAATAAAAATGTCATGTCTTCACTGATAAACAGGAAAATACGTACATGAATAGGCTTTTTCTTTGAGAAGTTCAAAGATCCCGTCAGTCGTCTGAACTAAGCCACATGGGAGCCGGAGGAAGTTTCCAGCAATATTTACTGGTGTCACTGTCATCATCAGAGCATCTTCGGAAGAGACTTCCCACTTAAACTTTTTATTTATTTACTGGCGCAGTGACCGTTGGACGGATTCATGAACTACTAGAATCTGCCCGCGGTTTCGCACGCGCTGTTTCTATGGAAACGTTTTATGGTTATTTCTATCCCATGGAAACTGTTTTATCACACTATCACACTAATAATATAACATAATCACACTAATATTATAAATGCGAAAGTTTGGATGGATGGATGGATGGATGGATGGATGGATGGATGTTTGTTACCTCTTCACGCCAAAACTACCAAACGGATCGACAAAGGCTACTTTTCAACCCATAAATTAGTTCCCATAGGATAGAAATCACCTTTAGTGATAGTGTGACTAGTTTTATCATTGGTCGTATGTGTAAAATATCAAACCCTTCTTCAAATCCGACATCGGGGGGGCTAAGCCCTTATAAAAAGTAGCCTATTATTTAAGTTAGGCTACGTTCTAATTGTGTGCCAAATTTCATCTTGATCTGTTCAGTAGTATTGGAGATCATAGATAACAAAAATTTCACATATCACAAAATTTCGGCTTTATATTATTAGTAGGTTTAGTAGGGTAGTAGGATTAGTGTGATGTGATTAATAATGTAATTATTACGTCTTCCTCCACAACAAACATGCGTTACTGATGAACCGCCTCCCCTCGCCCGCACAAGCGCAGTTTTGCCATCACCACGCTTGGCAGGCAGATTTGTATTTGCAGTGAAGGTGTACAAAATACACAGAAATAATATAAAACTTCTGCGCTTAATCTGGTAGGTTCCTTTAGCCGGCTCTTGAGACATCCACGAGCTGAATTTTAGAGATCAACTTTTACCTTTAAGAAGCATACCCGTACCAAATCAGCGCCACCACTTGTTTTAACTTATTATTATGTTATTTTAGTATGTATGTATATAAATAAAAAAAATTGTTGGACAATTCACACAGCATTACCCAAGCCCCAAGCTAAGCAGTGCTTGTGTTATGGATACTATAGATAACTGATATACTTAATACAATACCTTACATAGATACGTATAAAACATCAAGAACACCCTGAACAAATATCTGTAGATCGTACAAACATTTGTCCCGAGGCTGGAATAGAACCCGCAACCTCCTTCGTCGCAGGCGGACCTTTGCCCGTCGCGCCACGGAGGTCGTCAGTTTATTTTAGGAATTTTCATAAATCGATTTTGCAGATTGAGAAACCTATCATTAGCTTATTTTAATCCCATGTAAAAGTTTTATTTCGTGTAGAAGTTTTATTTCGGGCAGAGATGCGAAGTTGCTCATTTTGCTCACCATTGTGGCGACATAATAATAAGTTAATATATTAAAAAGATAAAATAGGCAGTGGTGCTGATTTGAGTCGGATATGCACCTTAATTTGAATGAAACTAAGTGCCGACGATGACAGATTTCTAACCAACACCGATTTTTTCGGGTGACCCTGAAGTTTTAGTACTTTAACAATAGAGACAGCTATCACTCCATACACTCTTCATTATTCTAGACTCTGCCTGCAATAGAGCAGTGATCTCTGCAAATCAAATTGCGATAGAGACCGATAGACAGCTATCATTGTATCCATTCTTCATTATTCTTAGCTCTATCACTCGCATTCTACATTAATTATTCTAAGTCCTTTACCATAAGGTTAGTTTTCCCACATCACTGTACAGAGTGACAGTGGCGGCAGCTTGCCACCTGGGAGCAAGCCTCAGTATCCAGGGTTATTTGATTTGCGGAATCAATTCGCTCGCTTGCAAGCGGTAACTTAATATTTCCATTACCGCCGTATTTCCTAATGCCTTTTAATGTTGCGGATTATTTTGTAGA
Organism: Eupithecia subumbrata; assembly: GCA_949316285.1. NCBI lineage: Eukaryota > Metazoa > Arthropoda > Insecta > Lepidoptera > Geometridae > Eupithecia > Eupithecia subumbrata. The sequence continues at coordinate 1,119,898 of OX438643.1, forward strand.
CATTGCTTTTTAAATTTGCGCTTTTAAGTATCGAGAGTCTGTATTTGTTTTAGGTCTGCAGATGTATTTTATATATCTAACTTTGTTAATTAACTTAATTATTAAGAATGGATTCATGTTATTCCAGTGTAATTTCGGCCTTCCTGATTGTAAATTTTTTTAGATTGTTAATTCGATTTTCATTTACAAATACAAGTTCTTATTTGTTCTTATTATTTAACTGTTATTTTCTTTGTTAATATTAATATGTTTTTATAGAAATCCCAATGGAACTAATTACATAGAAATCTTTGAATATTTTTTTTCGTATATCTATAAAACGTTTTCTCTAAATCTTCCAACAACAAAGACTTCAGGATCAAAAATAATCTCGAAATTGCGTATGAAATTGAAACAAAATATCTCGTCCTAAAGCCCTTTTTAATCTTATCTATCCCTTTGGACCCTCGAGGGTTGCTATCATCTGTCAACGTTGTCGTCAGAAGTTAGCTGTGAATGGGTGGAACAGAACATTGGTAGACCAAAAAACTTTCAAAGTAGAGTTAGGAAAAGATAGGACCTGTGAACTGAAGTACTGAGTACTGAGTTTCTTGTTAGGAATCTGATTTTAGATCGAACAGCCAGAAAGAAGTGCCCTTTTTTCTGGGATCTCAAGATCTCAAGATCTAAAGTTCTCTTAATGAATGATAATAATTAATGATGTCTTTATGGCTTTAAAGAAGGTTTCATTAGATATCAATGATAAGGTAGGACCAGCGAAATCTGAAAAATAAAAACTAAACAACAAATTGCTAAATATTCTTTCCAGTATACGACTTACCAACATTAGATTGTAAGCGCGTCAGCATTGCCGTACAGCGGGGCAATGCAGCCAGCGTCTTGAAGACGCTTCTGACAGGTATTTTATTGATATGGATCAGTTGAGCAGTAGATTGTTTGCAACAGACTGCCGTTAGCCTTATTGTTTCAATTGTAAATCTAGTTCTAATTCGTTTCTATTTTTCAATTGAAAGTTTCTATTTTACAAAAAAATATTTCTACTGTTGTTATCTCGTTTTGAAGCGTCAAAATGACAGTCTTCCTCTACCTGGTAATTTTATTTATGCTAGGCTAGTGTCCTAAAAAATTCTAATTGGTCCGTCAGTTAGATTATAAGAAGGTATTCGACACATATTTTTTCTTTTGTCGATTAACAAAAAATGATGAGGATTAGCCAGTTAAAGTTCCGCTGACGTCACACCTTGCGACACTTTTTAGCAAGGTGTGACGTCACTAGCCCGCTCCCAAACTTTGACGCGCTTTATTTTTGTCATTTTTTGTTTGATTGATGAAAGATTAAATATGTGTCCAATATCTTCTAATAATGAAACTGACGGACTAAATAGAATATTTTTTTTAGCCAGGACACTACCCTATTGTTGATGTCAGTTATAAATGAATAATGGTCTGAGACAAGATTGATTCTAGAATTTCGAATTTTGATCAAAATATTTCATTGTTATTTTTCTCTTTCAGTACTAAAATAGCTCTAAACTGTCCCCCCCAGATGTCCAATCATACAGTATTCATTTTAATACATTGCATTTGATGTCATTCAGCGTCGTCCAATAAAAACTATTTGTATTTCAATTGTTTACTTATTGACATTGACATGAAGCTTGCACAGTGATGGATTTGTTAGCGTTACCGCAGATGTGCCCCTATTGGAATAGCAATGGTATCAGATATGGCTGTCGTTTTTGATTGCATTTCAAACAAATTCAACCGAAATAGTTGCAGTTCCACGGTTGGCTTTCTTGTGTAGAATTTTTTGGAGTTTGGTCATCTTGCAATTGTATCGTCTCTTTTCTGTATAATATGGAGGGCTTGTTAAGACATGAAGATTAATTCCTGGGGTTTGTGTTAACCACATATTATGTAAAAAACTGAGTGATCTAAAGATAACGAGATGAAACCTACATCTAAATGCACATTTCTGCGCTGAGCGGTAGCGGTGTTGGATTAATGTACGCAGCTTTAAAGAAAAGAAAGAAAGAAAATAATTTTATTTACCTTAATTTACTACACAACATAATAGCTAACTAAACAATACTTATATCTTAGATCCAATTTGTGCGTAGCAAGTTTAGGGCAAATATGATCTACACTCAGCATTGTGCTGGGTAGACCTGGTGTGTCTACCCAGCGCTGGTTTTCAGTGCAGGCCGAAGACAGGTCACGTCACTTTGCTTTGTCGGCTTTAGACACTTACTAATGATGACATTTCTCGTTAAATAGTACTTTCTATTGCCAAATGATGTTGACAAGGAATTTGATATTTGATTAGTTAATAATAAAGATCAGCGTACGAACAACCTGCTGGACCAGATCGAATATATACTTTTTTTTTGCATAAAATCGTTGAACGAACATGTCATAATATGTTTCTAATACATGGACACAATTATGATAAAAGTCGCGAAACAGAACATTGTTATTCATATGATTCGCATGCATGACAAAAAATAGGTTAAATCGTAAAATTAAGGGAGGTTTCTCTATAAAAATAACGATTATCTAATTTTACTTAAAATTGCTGCGTGATAACATAAGTAAGGGTTGATAGAATGATCTTTGTTAGAATACAAACTGTAACAAGTTTACGTAGTTATGCTGGTCGTTTATTAGAGTTCAATAAAGCCATGTGAGGTAGTCAGAGCTCATCAACGTATAAACAATGTCAAACAATTTCTGTACTGTGACCATGGTTTAGTTCTGTACAGTTCTCGATTCCTAAATAAATAAAGAGAATTTTCATGAAATGTGTTAAAAATGTTAACTAAATCAATCTAAATCTTTCGCCTCGAACTTTTCGTAGATGTGCTACGCGCCGACACGGCGTACGGCATGGACAAGTGCTACGAGGGAGTAGAATTCTATATATTGTGTAGTTTTAGGTAAATCTTAGCAGGCAATTCAAACAAATTAAAAGTAATATTTTCTTCGGAATAAATTATTATTATTAATAATTTCAGCAGGGTTTGCCCTGCAGGGCTCTTTTTTTATTGTTTTAGTATATAATATTTGAAAAATAAATAAAAAATGCAGCTTTACTTGCAAATGTTACCTACTTTTCGACTCAGCGAAGCACTCATAATAAAAACAATTTTGTAAAGCAGGTGTTTAGGTCGGAAAAGGTCTTGAATAACCGCGGCGTCCCTCAGGGTAGCATATTAGGTCCCCTGTTGTTTTTATTGTATGTTAATGATTTACCGGATTCCATTTCACATAAATGTATACTCTTTGCTGACGACACAACTATTATTATAAAAACTGATAATAAACAACTAGTACAACCGACACTAAATAAAGCACTTGTTGACATAGTTAATTGGATCGATAATAATAATCTTAAAATAAATATTAATAAAACTAAAATCATGCAATTTGACTCGTATAATACTAACCCATTAAATCTTGACATTAAATTTAAAAATGATAAAGTAGATGAAGTTACATCTTTTAAATTTCTAGGGATCACTCTAGACAGACATTTGAACTGGAAGGATCACGTTAACGATGTTTGCCAGAGATTAAGCCGGTTTGTTTTTGCTCTAAAAAAGATTCGACAGACTATTTCATTTGATGCGGCGCTGGCTGCCTACCATCATGGTAACGTGGCTTCGGTTTTGAGTTATGGTTTGTTAATATGGGGTAATTCAGTAGAAGTAGAAAGAGTGTTTAAAATACAAAAAAGATGCCTCAGGGTAATAAACAAATCATGGTTCCGTGATACTTGCAAACCCCTCTTTGTGAATTGTAAAGTCCTGCCTCTACCATGCATGTACATTAAAGATGTCTGTATATTTGTCAAATCTTACCCAGCTTACTTTACTAAACGTGGGGATGTTATGATTCGACAGAAAAGGGCCAAGTTTCAAAATTTGCTCTACAAACCTCAATGTTGTAAGGATATTTATAAAAAAAATATTTTTAACATGTGCATAATTATTTATAACAAGCTACCAGAAAAATTGAAAGATTTAAATGGAAACCTATTTAAGAAACATTGACATATATGGTTACTTTCAAATTGTTTCTATAGTGTAAACGAATACTTAAATTTTAAATAGTTAGAGAATTAGTTAATGATATTTTAATGTATAATTAATACCTAATAACAAAAATGACATTTTAACATTTGCACACCTGCTTGCGGGTCGAAAACATTGTCTTCACATAACTTTAAGATCTTGTAATTATTGTATTCTGCAAATAAATGATTGATTCTGATTCTGATTCTCATAACGGGAGGCCTATGTAAAGCCGTGGTCTAGTATAGGCTAATGATGATGTTTTGATTACGACTTAGGCATTTTCTACGAGAACTCAGTATTCTGAAATAACTTATCGCTCAATTTTTAAAACTACTTTGTTAGTAAGAAAGTATTTTACCACCAAGTTTTTTATCATCATCATCATTTAAACTGATGAACGACCACGGCTGGACAAAGGACTCTCTTATAGATCCTCGCAATGACCGGTCCAGTTTCCTATGACCATCAACTAAGTTGTTACGTAATTGAGATGAAGATGAAGTCCCTCGTTAAGGGATGAAATGTAGGTGTTCTTCCAACACTAACAGATTCGTAGTTAACCCTCTTACATTCATAAAATAATGGAAATGATTGAATGTAAAGAACGTTAAGTTTTTAATGTAAGTTTATGCAAAAAAGGATCATTTATGTTATGTCTCCTTAAATCCATGACGCATGGTCCAAACAGCGAAAGCTGACACAGCACTAGATTGGATTCTGTAAGTGATAGTGCTTTAGCCCATTTCCCTGTAGCGAGGCTTCGGAAGCTATTGACAGTCAGTAGGAGTGATATGACCCTAACCAATTGAATTATTTTAAATTGGCCCGATATGCATTTACTCAGGAAAATAGCTTTAGTGTCACTGTTGCTTCATAGTTCCATTGTTCAAAATGGAATGTGTCCCGCTTAATAAAAGTTTTCAGAGTATTGTAACTAGATTACCAACGCTATTTGCGTGGATCTGACGCCATATGAAAGCCTAATGGTGTATTTTGAATATTTTCCTAGTTTAAGTTTCTTTCCATACTTTTAGCGCCCTACAGCCTATCTGCTGGATACTGAGAGGAACTACCTACCAGCGATCCCGTTGTTTTGTATTGAACTATAATGAAGTTTTTTGATGACTTGAATGATTTTTTGCATTTTAGCAGTAAGTACAACTTCAATAACGTTGACAAGACGGTACAAGCAGTAATTAAACGAAAACTTTTACGATTTGGTATTGTGGAAACTTATGCTAGCCTCTCTGGTGCTAACGCACAACGCTAACGAGTTCGTACATTTCGTATACCTTTTGTTTTTGTTTTTTTTTTGTACGTACCTTCTATTTATTATCTATTGGGTTCCCAAATGATCTAAAAATTTAGAGGTTATTTTTTAAAGTGCGCTGATGTAATGGCAACCTTACGCGTGTCAAAGTAGCGTCGCATTCCCATGATTACACTGAAAATATAGAGTTTTAGTAGTTTTTAAACTCCATTTTATTTAGTAACTGATAAGAAAATCATCCATAATAAAATCGATACTTTTGTAATACTAGACACAATTGCAGAAATGTTGGAAATGCACGAAGACTGGAAGTTTTGAAATAAATTAACTGAGTAATTTAATCACGAAGTGCAACAAGAGATGTATTGAAGCTCTCGGATTTAGGGCTATCTACCAAAATCGCTGCCAAAATTTTGGTTTCAAACGTATCCTAACTGGTTTCAGTGGAAAGCAGATGTGAGGGCGGATTTTCGTAAGTTTTCAGAAAAAGTCTCGCGCGCAGCGGGGTAATATTACATTGAAATCTGACATTTTCCCCTTCCGCTCTAGCTCTTTGTCGAATAAACACTATAAGGTTGCCGGGATCAGTCTATCAAAATGCGCGAGATTTCCTTTGATAACTGTCTAAAATTCGCCGTCTCAAATATTTATTTCCATCCAAAGGTTGCCTGGAGGAGATCACTTCTAAGCGGTAAGGCCGCTCACTGTACTTATGTCAATGTATTTTTGTTGATGTACGTATATTAGAGCATTTTTGTATTGTAGGTATTACATGAGAAATGCGTGCAAGACAACCATCATACGTATAAGATTTGAATAGCGGCACAATTCTTTTTCTATCATGGTCGAAACCATGATAGAAAAAATTAGTGCCACTATCGACGTTTAGTTAATGCTCGAAAGCAATAACTTAAAAGTCCCCATTAAAATATTACAAAAAAAAAAATGTTTTCGCTAAGGAATTATGATAACCGACAGACAGACCGACTTACAGACACATACGTCAATCTTAAATCTTTATTGTAGGTAAATAAAAACAAGCAACTCTTAGCAACTCTATTCTTTTAGTTGAATTACTCGGTTAGTTGTAATTGTAATTAAGCGAGTAACTTACGTGGCAGCCCTATAAAACCAATTTACCTATTTCTGTTCCGGAACCACGATTTGTCTCAAGTGGTCCAACGAAGTGTAAATCTGCTTCTCAATTAAACTGAAATCGACAACGATCTAACAATAGGAATATTACATTTCTGACCAATCAAAGCCATTCAAAAGTAAACGGCATAGCAAAACCTGTATTCTGTTCTTGATGTGTAGGTACCTTAATTTGTAAGGAATAATTTTTGTCTTTTTTTTCATAACCAGGTTTTTAGGTACAGTCATCGATAAAAGTCGCTGGACAGGGCCAATCTTTTGAAAATGTTTCAGTTTCGTTAATCGCACTTTGTTAAACGAACATTATCCAAAAGGCAAAAAAGCCTTTCGATTTGATCATAAAAAGAAAACACTACAATTTTTACTCTTTGGTGGTAGGTAGTAGTTAAGGAACCATAATATAAATGTACCCACAGAATGTACCTAGACTGAATGTACCACAGAATGTACCTAGACTGAATGTACCACAGAATGTACCTAGACTGAATTAATCTATTATATGTTTCAGTTTCATTAAACGTAATAACATCAGTTTAATTAAACTGTAGGTATAATTAAAATTAGCGCAAATTAGCGCCAAATGACGCAGATATTAAAGTGACGTAAGTAGGCTTCGTGTAAGGTGCTGAGGTATTTAAGCAATCTTAAGTTTGTGTTAGTTTTAGTATAAATCCGCTTAGGCGGCGCCTCGTCAACAAATAAACGGCCTATTAGTAACAGTCTTTGGGTTAACTAAAAATTGCGCCTAGGTTTAGTAAGTGTATAAAAATTGTTGGAGTGGCCAAAATATGGACTTTATATCTATTGTTAATGTCGGTTTCAGAATTTTAGCATAAATTCTGATATTTCAAAGTCGTTGAAGCTTAATGTCTCTGAAATGTTTACGCTAAGCCTGTTTTACGCCAGGTCAACGTAGCGTCAATAGGGTCTGGGCAAGGTGGCCGCTACAATATAATTCTACTTCGCAGAGGACCTGAAAATTTACACTAAAAATGTTGAAATGCAAAATTGTGAGAGAAGTTGGTAAGTCAACCCTGCCGCGCGATATGCTGATTATACAAAATAGTCGAGTAATCCTTAATTAAATGTAATTATTATAGGTTAGTGTCTTTGTTCGGTGAGTGGAGACGGCCTTATCGACTGGGCGGCGCCATCGTGCTCTGTCGGGCCGGCTCTCTCGCTCGCTCGCACTCGGCTGGCGTCGGCCGCCCTCGGCTACCTCCGCTCGCTCGCACACTTACTACAATTTAAGGGCAGCGTTACGGGTATCCCCACAGGCGCGCTGCGTCTACAGAACGAGCCATGGCATCCATGCGGCGTTACATAACCCTCCGACCCCGATACATTCCCGAAAACAATGCGAATACACGTCCAAAAAATATCAAATAAAAATATAGCTCACAAGAAGCCGCCGGTCAAAGCGAAAGCGACGCTTTAAGCGCGGCCAATTGTCGTCACGACAAAAAGACGATAGTAGCAATTTCCCTTTGCCGACAACCCTTTGCGAGGCGAGAGGGCGAGCGCGCTGGGGGCACATGGCGGCGCGCGGGGCGCGGGGCGCGGTGGTGGTGGGGGTGTGCGGGGCGCGCGGGGAGGCTCTCCCGGGCCGCCCCGCCTCAGTGGCGGCCTGCAGTGGCACCGACGCGCGTGTCGCTACAGACACTTCCGCCCCGCGCACCTAATCCGCTCATTTAGCTTGCAAACGCCGCATACGGTGTGGTGGCGGTGGCTGGTTGCGCGAGCCCCCGGGCCAGCCAGCGCGGCCGGGCCTCCGCCCGAGCTGCTTCGATCCACCGGCACCAAGCCGTAGCCGCAGCCGTAGCCGTAGCCGTAGCCGTAGCCGTAGCCGTAGCCGGCATGTGTACCACCCGCGCGCCATGACGCTCGATCATTGTGTGCACAATTGTTTACGTTAACGATACTTGGTAACCGGGACCCGACGCTGGTATGCTAATGTGAGTACTCCTCCCCACGAGCCGCTCGGGACCCACGCGGACCCGCCGGTCCCAGGCTCGCTCGCACGTCTACGCTCTGCAATGCGACAACCTACACAGAAACTTTTCCATGCATTATTAAAGTGTGTTTCTAAATGAAAGTAGAATTAAAATAGTCATCCCTTGGATCGGCTGACGGCTGACGTGGTGACTCAGGGTTTGTGTACGTGCGCGCGGTCTGGCCCGAAATTCATGTCGCAAACTTTTCATGACTGAAAACTATTGAAAATCAAACATTTAAATATACGAATCACTTCGTAAACCTCCTTTCTGTAAGTTATTTATCATATAACGTAGCATAGACACAATTTTTTATTATTTAATGGGAGCCAAAGCCAGCGTGCGAGCAAATTGGTCACGCATTCATGGAACGACTTGAGCTTCGCTGGTTTGTAGCGTTGGCGTAGTATTTCTGACTCAAAATATTGATACATTGAATACTCCTGAAAACCACAATACTTTAGAGTCAGATTTACGCATATACCACTGCCTTTAGTAACACCACCAGTAAACTGTAGAGTCACACATAACACCTAACACAGCCACACTTGCATTGCCAAAAATTTAAATGGACACGTTCATAGTTTTTTTCACAATTGATTTAATCAATTTACTTCTTTAAATCAAAGTTGTAAGGAGTAACCCAAAACATATTTTATTTCTTCAAAATATTATTACTATGTACTGCGTATTGACGAACTAAACTTATATTAAAACTTTAAAAGTCTCGGCATAACGGAGTATTTACCATGATTTATTTTTCAATTTGTTACAACTTATAGTTTAAAATACCTACAGAAATAACCCTGCTTAGTTTGTCTTCAGCATTTAATTTCAATACAAACAAATTCAGAATTTATGGTTGTATATAGCTTAACAATACCCTCGTACACTGAAACGCGTTAAAACATAGCTCAATTCACTATCCTTGTCAAATTATCAATGATTAAATCGTTATTGGCGAAATTGGCCATCCGAAGTTTGCTAAGATCTTGTAAGCTGAACGTTTAGATAATCTATCGGAGTGAGCTAACCGAGATTGTTCAGTTTGCAGCATGCTTGCAAAGCTATCTTCAATTAAACTTTTGCTTTCTCTAAAAGAGGGCCATTAGGATATTTTGACGTTAAAGAATCCGTCTCTTGTATCAAAAGTCTTGGTTGTGAATCTTGGCTATAATTTTTTTCTTTCGTTTTATGCAGGGGTTTAATATGTTGGATTAAATGATTTTTATTTCGTTATTTATCTAGAGAGTATTTTTATTATTTGTTATTACTGAAAAAAAAACTGCTACTTGGAACTATTTTTTATTGCCGTGCCACTATGGGGTTTACTCGTATCGACATAAAATAATAAATAATATAAAATATTTATCTAACCCATGTGTGCAATAAATGATTTGAGAGTTAGTTTGAAGAAAAATAATTCATATTCATAAGCCACGAATAAATAATAATAACAGAAAAATACATATGAAATAAGATCTGAGAAAAACAAAACCGTAAAAATATGCATCTAGCAGCAAACAATTTTAAAAATGGTTTGTTATTCTAGGAAGGAAACTTGTATTAGAATTCTAAATGAAATGTTCTGCATTTTGAACAACATGTACAATTACTTTGCATGCAACAATTGAACATTCTGCATTTTGTAACAATGGACCTTGAACGTCGAATACGTGGTTATTGTTACAGACCTCCTGTGGAGTAGGTAAAAAGAAGTTTTCTTTTGAATCTTGTTAGGCTTTTACCCACATCATCACTTGATGATGTGGGTAAAACCCTAACAAGGGCAAAGCCTAAATAGCCATCGCTGTCTCAATGTATGGCTACCAGCCCTCCATCCTTTTATTCACTATTCATACAACTATGTGATTGAAGCGCGTAAATGACGCAGAACCGCGTGCAAACCTAAATAACGTTCAGGACTCAACTAATTTCTAAAAGTTTGACATTGAATTCATTGTCCCCATCCCAACGTCACCCACTTGCTGCCTGCGAACTTTACACTCGAGTGCTACTTGCATACAGGTTCACCCTGAGAAGTTCCCAAAATCGTCTCTTCTATAAAACGCCATGTCCGGCCATATAGGGCAGAAAAATTAGATTGGTACAAACCATTCTCATTTTAACTATGTGGCAATATAATGTAAAATTAACCTTAAATCATTGTCCACAGTCGGACTGTTCAGCGTGGCGTTTCGTGGACTGTACGGTCGGCGCGCGCGCAGTCGGTCAGTGCGTTCGTTGTGTCGCGCGGAGTTTGTCGTGCGACATGTCGGGTGCCGCGATGCGGTAGCGCCGCGCGGCCGAGCGGCGGGCGGGCACTCGCTCTCGGCTATGTGCCCCCCTTGCGCTACATTGTAAGTACTTACAATTTAAGTAACACTACTTTATTTCATTTGTTGGAAAAAATAAATAAATCTATGACAAATTAATGATTTTCTCTTGAGTGATATAATTTATCGCCGGTCATTTGTTAATACTACTTCTATAGGTAGACCACACAACTAGCAGATCTCTGTAAAACCTTGTCACAATATGAAAACAAACGCCCAACACAGTAACAAACGTCACTTTTGACATTTGTTACTGTGACATGGTTCTACAGCGATCCGCCAGTCGTGTGGTCTACATAAACAACAACGGTAAAATAAAGATTGTCCAATTGCGATTATCAACAGCTTTGAAAAGGACAAGGTTATCAAGTCGGCTTTTTCTAATATCTTCGCCAATTATCCGATTTGGTTGATTTTTCGCTTCTGTATAGAAAATAATCATGGAGTTTTATACAAAAAACAGTTCGACAAGAGATTTAAATTTGACTCGTAAAACAAGCAAAACAATTTTTATCATAATAAAGTGAGTGTAGTAAATTGTAGGTGTGCAGAATATAATGTCGGTTTTTAGATTCAATAAAAGTCTTCGAATTACCAGATGAACATGTCTCATCCAAGCGGCATCTATCCAACTAAAATTCTACTTTTATGAAAAAGCTTTCAATTTAGAAGAAAAAAAAATAACAAATCGAACAAAACAAAAATTCAAAAAAGGTAACGATAATTTGGAGCAACATTTCAACCCCATCACCTAGTTAGAAAACTCTGCCCTCACATCGAGCCAACAACCCTTTCACATGATCCGTCAACGTCAATGAACATGATCGTATACTGTACGCACAGAAGGCATAATATCGTGCTCGGTAAAATACTGACAAGTTTATTCGCCGTTTTAATTGAGAACAATTTTATTATTTGTGATCCATCTTACATTTTAAATTCCGAGTTTGTGATCTTTTGTACATTAGATAAGTACAATTTGGTTTTCAAATTATCTATACTAATATTATAAAGAGGAAAGATTTGATTGTTTCATTTGTTGTTTGTATTAAATATGCTCCGAAACTACTGGACCGATTTGAAAACTTCATTTACAATTAGAAGAGTACATTATTCCTGATGAATATAGGCTACATTTTACCGCGGGAAAATGCATCATTCCTACGGGAAAACGGGTAATAGGACAACGGGTAGTAAGGATGCAGCTAGTGGTGATTAAAATAAAGTATAATTTTACTTGTGCGTTTGTTCTCTACTAACTTCTTAGGCCGTTTTCTGATTACACGGTAACGTTTCGGTACAAAATCAGCCGGGTTGGATATCGAAAGCTTACTGCACCGCTTGCACTTTCACACTTCTCTGCAAAAAAAATATGGGGAGCCCCTTGTGACGTAGTGAAATAATGTCGTCTTCGGCCCTTTTCACATGCATACGGCATATGAGACGGTGCCGTACCGTGTGTCGTCCGTTTCTATCCGTTACATAAACTCTTTCACATGAACACGAGTGCAAAACGGCATGGCGAGTGTGGGGAATGCGATTCCTATTGAAAAAGTCTATTCTTTTTTATTCTTAGCTTCACATACACTTCCATGGCTTCATATAACTTCATAAGTGTAAGGCTTAATACATTTTTCGTTCCATTTAATAATGAAAACGGCTGAAGCGACGTCTTCAGTCTGGTAAGTACTTCGATAATACTGCGATCGCCGTCTCCACCGTCACGCGTCGGGCGACCGTGCGTAAATAGTATACAATCATGTGAAAGCGCTTGCACGGCACGGTACGTATAGGCCCTCGGTAAAATTTCGGTACCACGTATACCGAGCATGCTGATGTCTTACCGAAACCTTACCGAGTAATCAGAAAACGGGCTGAATGAGTATCTATTTACAAAGTGAATTAAGGATTGTTTGTACAAATTTATAAAGCATGGTGATTTAGTTACTAATAATCTAGAAAGTTCGTTTTACTTTTCTGTATTCACGGATGCGTGTGAGATTACCGTTAAATGTTATTAACTTAACTAAATATAGAATGCCATAAATACCACAAATCATTGGAATTCGATTCTCCCTCCGAAACACACGAGTAAAGCAATTTCACCCATATTAAAAACTTAAAAGCCCAGATCCGATGGCAAGCCAATCAAAGCGTGATTTGAATTCGATATGGACTCAAGTACCCTTGTTTGTGCTAAGGTATTGAACGCTTATTGCCTTTTACTATTTTTATCAGGGAATCAAGCTATGCTGGTTTCTCGAAGCCGGGGTATGCGAGTCTAGGGAATGTAGACACGCTTGCGGGTACACTTGTTTTGAGGATGATTCTTGTGAAGTGAGCTTGAACAAGTTTATTGAATCTTTAAGATGAGTTTCGATAGAAATAAAACAAATATTTACCTTTGCTTATTACAGTGAATATTTTTATTATTTTAAGCGGTCCAATTAAGTAACATCTTTCAGCAATATTACACGATGCCTTGTTTGCTTTATCGCGATAATCATTTTGCTTTAATTATATCATGAACTTTTTCAAAGTAGGCTTCTTCGCACACGGTATTAAACATACGTAGTTAGATACCGTTTGTACCCCTCGTTACACCCACAAGTGCCTCCTGCATGAGACGGCACTCAGAATGCCGTGAAACGAATCTAGTTGCAAAGTTTCAGTTTACCTTCTGAAATGTTCCGACTTGCATTTGCAGGTACAAATAACAACTTGCAGACGAACTTTCTGTGACAATTTTTAGTTATTCATAAAAGTTTTGAATGTTCGGAATAAAACTGACGGTATGGCGATGTCGAACGCGGTCGTTGTACTTTTGTACTTGGAATATTTTAAAAGTAAATTACGAGTTGAATTTTCTATATTCTTTTTACAGTCAGTATTCTGATAAACCAGTGTAGGTAAGAAATAAATGTAATGTCGACGCTGTCGTAGAGGGTCTACGAAAGTGCTACGAATGTGCTACGAGCGTATACAGCGCGTAGCACATTGTTATTCGTAGCACTTTTTAGTTTCAACGAGTATTACTACCAACGCGGAACGATAATTTGAATGAAATAATTATCTGTGTACGAAGACCTAGGAGGTACACATGAGTATCTAATTTTTTATTTTTGAAAATCGGCATATTTACGTCCGTAATAACTAGTGCGACACTGACCGCGACGCGATTAAAACCTATGCAGGAACGTTTACTTTATATGTGTTTTGAACTTTTGAAAGGTGATCAGTAATTTAACTTTGCACTCATTAACTTACTTAACTAACTTTACTTCAAATGTATGTACAAAACGTCCGTACATTTGGTCCTTCGAGCCGTATATGATCATGATATCCCTTTTATTTTGATCGTCACAAAAAGGCCAGTATCAATTTTAGTACTTGAAGGTTAAACAAATTTACGTTAATTGAAGTATGACCATGATTACATTACACGAGTCACTGCATCATAAGAGACGCAGTGTATTCAGATAATGTCATACTTATAATTTCGATCGCTAAGAAATTACTAACTACAACAACGTATTACTAGCTTAGAATTGAAATTCCTCTGTTGCATCCCTCCAAAACACCGAAATCATTAGTATGCAGTCGGAGCCAATCTGCTACCAATTAATATGCTTCATCAACATCCCTTGTCCGGGATATTTCATACAAAGTTTAAAGCAAAATTTTGCATACTTGGCAAGCGTGAAATTTATCACGCTCTATAAAATTTGGGTTATTGTGGGAACCACGGTCTAGTGTCAAATATGAGGCTTGAAAAAGCCTTCTTATCAGGCGGTATATTGTTTAGCCAGCGTTTCCGGGGGCTTATTGTGGTCGTAAAGCATCCCGTTGGGTACTCACCCCCCCTTAAGTAACGCTAAAGGGTGTAAAAATAGTGCTAGCTAGATAAGATGAAAAAAATGTGGCTTTTTGGTGTTTTTGAAATATAAATTCGAATTATCGGAGACCAAGTAATGTTCAAACTTGTTACACTCTGAGTATAACCTAAATGATAGACGATATGATATGCTAATAATGCGTTACAGGTCTGTTAATTAGTATAATTCATCAAAATAAGTGATCGTTATTCACATTTTCACAAACGAAGTAAATAATAAACGAACAATGTTTTAACATTTCACGAATTTAAAACATACAAGTTAATGCTATGTTTGCTTATGTTTTAAATTTACGTAATGTTCAAACATTGTTCGGACCGAATTCAAACATCAACCAGAGCGTCAATCGCAAGCCAATACCCCAAAAACTCACCACGAAGCAAATACGACCTTACATTTAATCAATTAAGGTTACTTTTGACTAAGCAGGTTCCGACGGTCAGGACGGACCTTTATTTGAATATTTATTAAATCAACCCCCCTGCCCAACCCCCTAAGGCCCCGTCAGAACTCTCTCCCCGTAGTGGTGTGACAACCAGTTTTCCTCAAAGTTTCATTTGCCTTATCGTGGAATATGAATACGTATTTTAGATGTGGCTATGTTCATTCATAACCTTTTTCATTGTGTGTTGTATATTTTTTCATGCAATATCCACGCATATCGCTCACTCTATTCTTGATACTTCTTATCAAAATTAAGGTTAAGTTTTTATCAAACGTATCAAGAAGGGAGGCAAAATTTTCATAACAAGTAAAAAGCAAAGAAAATTTAGATTGTTTCATAAATCTGCAAAAGACCTCGTTGGCAAAATTAAGAAGTAAACTAAGTTTTCTTCCTGATTTTATGTAACAAAATATAAAACAAATTAAAAATTAACATCCCCAGAAGACAAGAATAACCGAAGTTTAAAAAATCGTCTTGGCAGTGGTACTACCGTGCATTAAATTCCTACTCTTCATATATCTTTCAAACAACCCAGACAAATCCCTACAATAGTTTAGATCTAAAATATCTAAACGCAAATATTCAAACCTCACCCCGAATAAATACTTTACGCAACTTACGTATATAAAATTAAATGGGAAGATATTTTAATATTAAACAAATTGCAAAATACTAATACTACAAGTATTGTAAAACAATTATAGCTCGGGGTCGGCATCATGCCGAAGTGAACTAATAGTTTAACCACCTAGGCTGATTCACAATCGATTTCTGTCTTTATTGTAATAGCCATCACTTTATTCGTCATCGTCCTCCCCAATGCTGGTAGAGGCTCGCCAAGCTAAAGCAAGTAAATAATAATTCAGCTTATCAAGCTTATCAAATCATACAAAACAAACATCTGGCACGGACACTAGCCTGTGTTAACACAAAAACAGCAACCATAAACAAGTTCATAAGTTGGTGTTGAAAACAATCGTCATTTGCGATAACTCAGCCATGGTATGGACGGACTTATGGTTCTCTTTCAAAAAACCACCAAACGACAGCTGGTGCGATAGCATACGATTATGAATCAGCCCTCGGACACGACCATAAGTTTATTTATAAGAAATTTCGTTTTCACGCTACCTAGCCCAACTGGAGCGGACGTTGACCACATGTCTCTACTCCGATTATTTTAAACGATAT
Source organism: Eupithecia subumbrata (assembly GCA_949316285.1). Taxonomy (NCBI): domain Eukaryota; kingdom Metazoa; phylum Arthropoda; class Insecta; order Lepidoptera; family Geometridae; genus Eupithecia; species Eupithecia subumbrata. The sequence goes on from OX438643.1 coordinate 1,136,261, forward strand.
AATAACGACTAGCTTATTTAAAGCCTACAATACACAAATGGACCTTGAGAGCGTTAGGATGTTACTTTTATGCTACTATTACGTTCTAGTAAATCCTTACCAATATGGTACCGGCGCTATGCATGACCTTTCGTTTGCAGGCACCCCAAGTGCTTTTTCTGATTACTTGGTAAGGTTTCGGTACGACATCAGCACGCTCGGTATACGCGATACCGAAACCTAACCGAGTGCCAGTATTTCTATGGCCCGTTCCTGATTAGGCGAAAAGTTAGGTAAAATGTTTGATGAAACAATGAAAGTATTTTCATCACTCGAACCTAAGGTCCTTTTCACGTGCATACGTTGCCGTCAAAACAGCACGTACCCACACGTACCGTGCAAGCGCTTCTCATAATATGACATTTCCTATTGGAAAAAGTTTATATATTTATTAGGAATAGCATTCCCCGCGCTCGCCATGCCGTGTTGCGCTCGTTTTCATGTGAATGAGTTTATGTATAATATGAGTCAATACACAACTATAAAGACGGTTTCCGCGTCAAAACCGTTTAATAGTGCATAAAATCGGGCGACAAACTGTACGGCACGGTCTTATACCTATGCCGTATGCATGTGAAAAGGGCCGAAGACAACAGTATTTCACTTTATCACAAGCGGCTCTGCATATTTTTTCGCAGACAAGTGTGTATGTGCAGACGCTGCAGAAACCTTTGACATCCGAGCGTGCTGATGTTGTACCGAATCCTTACCGAGTAATCAGAAAATGTACTAAGAATGAACGGTATTATTTGAACAATCATAAATGCCGAGTAAAACCCTGAATAAAACCTAATAATCGTATTAAAAAAAGTGTGCACATTAAAATTTAAAACTATGAATTCTACTTGTAACACCGTAGCGCGTAGGGTAAATGAGGTTGATCTAGTTCCTCCTCACCTAAGTATTTTATTTTTACAACTTGCAATAGTTTTTTTTTAGTAGTCTCTGGTCAGTGTGTACTTATGAATACAGGCTGCGGTGTCAATGACCCGCCTATTTCTGTCTGGGACTTAGTCGGTCGATACCAGGTGGAGTTTTAAGTGTTGAAAATGGTTTTGGAATGCGAAATTATAGTTTGGAAGTAGCAGAGTAGTTTATGTTTGTTTTAGAATTGTGTGAGAGATGTTAGTTATGAGGTTGTTAGTTTGATTAGGTTTGTTTCCTATTAGCCGAATTTCGACCACGGTGGCCGGTCTCAAAGGAGAGTAGCCATGTACGCAGGACATATTAAAACACAAGTATTACACGTGTATGCGCAACACAGGTGCACTCTCTATGCCTTCAATTTCATAATCCGATAGGACGGCAGACCGACACGACTGGGAAGAGGTCAAACGCAGGACGGACCGTTATTTGTTGTTGTTTGTTAACGTAGACGGGTCCGTTTTCTGGTTCCCCATTCCATCCCATCCCCATTGATTGAGGTAATTATTGGGTAGACTGATTTTGACTGACGGACAAACATTTGTAGGACTTGAAGTTACTTTCATCGAGACTGAGTGATTAAGTTATATGAAAATCAGACCTCATACTTATAACACAAGCAACAGTGTCTTTGAATTACTTTTATTTATTTTAATGTCTGAATATTTTTAGCAGAATACTATTTCAGAATTTATATTTCTAACCGATGTAACGTTACTTCAAGAACCCAATACATATGCGATTGATAAGTCATCTTGGCCGACTTGTTAAATTGGGATTATATTCTATAACAATCCGAAACTATACAAAGTGACGCGGAAGCTCAACTATGATACATATACACGGTCTTCAAACGCCGCTCAGCTGTTTGCCGCCTCAAGCTAACTTTATAAGCTCATCAAACTGTCCTGGCCAAGCTGTTGCAGAGTTTTCGATAAATCTTCGGTAGACAGAGGCTTAGGTTGGAATAGCGATTATATTGGTCACTCTTGTCTGCTTGTAAACATAGCATAACGATGGCTCAACCTAAACAATTTCTCCGTCTTAATCTCATGAATCAACTTTGACATTAATGCTAAAGGGAGGGACCGCTTGGTCCGTCAAATAAACTTAGTCAATTTCATACATCATCATCAGAAATAAGACCCGAAGTAGAACTAGGAAGGTGGTTTGATGTAAGAGGCATCATTTAAGTAAATATTATCTCGATTTCTACTCTTGTGGAGACTCAGAAAAACAACAATTTCTAATCAAGTCGCGTCATGTTATTTAAAAATATCAATAGATTAAATATTCATTAAGTAGTTGTACTAGTATGTAGTGTAAGTATTATTTTATTTTAATTTTTTCGGGTGCCTCCGTCTATTTTGTTCTTATATGTCCAGTCCATCCCAAGTTTGCCTAGAAGAGATCGCTCATAGCGATAAGGCCGTCTTTGTACTTCGTCTACTCTTAGCATTTATTTCTGTATTGTTATCTGTCTTTGTGTGGTACAATAAAGTATTATCTATCTATCTATTTATCTATCTAAGGTAGGTTCAGTTAGTATTCGTTTGGCGGCACTTACGTAGATGACATGTAAGGCTACTACAGCTACCAAAGCCTATATAAGAACCTCATAAGCAATTAAAATATCAGCCCAAAAGTTAACGATGGCAAAAAATGAACATAAAAAGACCCGCGATATTTCCACGGCGAGATCGAACTCAAATTGCATTCCTCATTCACTTACAGCGTCCAATCAGTCGCTGCCTAATTGGAGTCAGACGCGAGCGAAACTTCCGGCGAAGGTTCGCGATATCCTGCGTCGTATCCGGACCAGGGGAGCTCATCCGGTTCCTTTGATCGCTATTTGGTTATGATTGTGTGCTTATCTCGCGACGATTTTTGTTGCTGCGTGAAAATCTCTTAGGATTTAACAAACTAGTTTCCACACGTAGCTTGACATTTCATTACGGATGTAAGCGGGTTTACTACAAAACTTATTTGTGTTGGAAGAACACCAACGGTTAAGTTACGGTTATGTCAGTTAAGGGATGAAACGTTGGTGATCTTCCAACACAAATAAGGATCAAAGTTAACCCGCTTACATCCGTAATGAATTCGACAAACTACGATAGTTTTATAGTAAAATAGCTTGACATTTGTTTTTTCTGGATAAAATGTATGCCCATAATCGGATTAAAATCTATATTCTACGCTGAATTGCATAAAGATACAAGTGAAAGACGTGAAAAAGTAACAGGTTGAATTGCTTTCGCGTTTAAAATAATGTATAGATGGATGAAAGAGCACTATGGTAAATCATGTCAAAGCATTCAGTCATTTGACACACACACTTGTGCACTATAAATGTCCTGCGCACATGGCTAGAAAGAGACGCTTTTGAGACTTGAAAGTGTTGTAGTGGCTTAGGACAAGATTTTCACGTCGTAACTGTTTTGTAGAGGAACGTCTTGTGAGCGGTTTTTTCATTGAATGGGCGTTCTCAGACTTTTAGCCAAACAGTTTCTTAATAAAGATTCGCATCAATATGATTCTGTCAGCACATAGTCTGACCTTTACCTGACGATACTAAGAACCCACACGAGTTGGTGATCAATGTTTGCGAGACAAGTGGCCAGTGATTTCTACGTTTAATTATGTCCAATAATGTTGGTTACGTTGAAAGAAAAATAAAACGTTCTTATTTTCATACTTATTGAGTCATGTTTTTTAAGGTACCTATCCCCTGTACCTAAGGTGAGGATGTCAATTTTTTGAGTTCCGTACCAAAAATTAAAAAAGGAATCCTTATAGGATTACGTTGTTGATATTAATTTCAACAGCTTACCTCCACGCGTTCCTGAGAAAAGGGGGTTGACAGACGGACAGACAAACAGACAGACAGACGGTCAACAAAGTGATCCTATAAAGGTTCCTTTTTTCTTTCTTAGGTACGGAACCCCAAAAATAGCAATATTTCTATTCCAATTCATTCTCAATACATCAAACATATTGAGGCAAAGCGGCTTACCGTCGACTACCCATCAAGAATAACAAGGTATACATAATCCTACTAATATCACTGAATATTGAGAAACATATGGATGTTTGATCGTTTATTGCTTCCGTTTATAATAATTATTATTTTTCATTACCTATTTATACCAATCAGTTGACGTTTCACATAAAATAGAGGGTTAAATTTATTTTGACATATTGACCCTGGCTAGGTATTATAAAAATCAACTTTCGGGAAATGATTATGGCAATAGATTTAAAAAGTCAAGATAATAAGTGGGTGTCGATGCATGTATAAATTTTACAACAATCGCAATAAGCAAGCAAATCCTTCTTAAGGTAAGATAACTTGATCACCTCGTATGACTAGTCTTCTATGTATATATAAACCAACATAAAACCTAGTTTCAATTAAAACCCACAACTTTTTCCCCGAAAACCTAATTAGGCTTGCGTTCACAAAACATTATACGAGTACATTCCCGTTACCAAAGTAAAACCTTTTTTTCATTATAAAACAAAGAACACGGAATTAAATGTGTTCTTGTTCTCTTGTTATATTAAAATACCTGTAAAATTTCCTTGAAAAGGCTCGCAAAATAAAAATAACCAGACACAGAACATATTGGTTTCTTTGGCTTGTTTTGAAAACTCTATAAACTAGAGAACTTGGTTATTGTAACAATCTTATGATTAGCTAACTTAAAAAAAAAACAAAATGGACTACTGTAAAACCAATATTACCCTTTTTCCAAAATCTGTTTAACCCGTTGTCCAAAACCTGCCAAAAATATCAAAAGTTTAATCAATCCATATCTACTTTCACAAATTGATATAAAAGATAATTAATAGCGTTAACATACATACAACGATACTGGTCCGGAAATTGATCCCCCTGCCATCAATCTCTGGTCATTAAACCTGACATTAGCGGCTGTCTAAATTGATTTATTATCCCAATATCAAATGTTACATGAAGTAGATTTATTGCACGATTCTTTAATGACAATCACACTTTTCTCATCAAAATATTTTTTTCTCTTCGTTTATAAAAATTTACCGTGAAATGAAAATCTACCAATTCAGTGGTACTGTAAACTGGACCACTAAAAAAAATTTTCGTTGGTCTAGAAAACTATAGACGAACTAAACTTTTTTCACTAGGAGCAAGAGAGCAAAAATCGGCGTAATCAGTGGGTTCTCTTTTCATTTCTCAACAATTTCAGTATCTGTACAAAATAAAAAAAACTATCTTCTTTCCACGAACGCGAACGGTACGCAATATATCATTGCTCTTCCCGCACCGAATTGAATGGTCTACGATGCCTACGCCGTAGCATTGTCTACGACTGCTGCTACGACGTCGCATTTCTACATCAAACGAATCTGATACCTTTTGACGCTTTCAATCTCCCTTATGTTTTCTCTTACACTCGCTTTCATAAAAACTAGGAAATAGCTTAGAATGTGTGTACAGTGTTTCATTTTCATTAATTCACTGTAATTTATTTACTGAAAAAATTACTTTGAATGCTCGCCATGGATCAAAACCTATAGGGTACTTCCCGTAGACCTAGAATTATTAAATTTGGCAAGAAGCAAGGCTTATATAGCACAAATAAAGGAAAAAATTCCGAAAACAGTAAATTTTAGCTTAGTCACAAAAAATAAAATACTTTTGATTCTCGCCATGGACAAAATCTATAGGGTACTTTCTGTTGATGTAGAATCATAAAATTTGGCAAGAAGCAAGGTCTTATAGCACAAGTAAAGGGAAAAATCCTAAAACGGTAATTTGTAGTTTATTAACTTAAAAAAATACTTTTGATTCCTGCTATAGACCAAAACCTATAGGGTACTTCCCGTTGACCTAGAATCATAAAATTTAGTAAGAAGCATGGTCTCAAAATCCAGAAACCGTAAATTTGTAGTAAATTCACACAAAAAAATATTCTCGCCATGGACCAAAACCTAAACGGTACCACCTACTTCCCGTTGACCAAGAATCATGATAATTTGGCAAGACAAAAGGTCTTACGGAACCCTTAGTGCGCGAGTCTGACTCGCAGTTGATGTTTTTTTTCTATTTTAGGAAGGTACACTATTCTTGACTGATATAGGCTATGTTTATATGAATACTACATGAGCCAAGCCATAGACACAAGCTGATTGGTAATGTTCTACTTTATTACATATATCTGAATTGTCCAGCATTATTATTATTATCTGTAAATGTAAATGTAAAATATTAACAAGTGAAAGTGACGTCACATCACGGGTCAACGTGAAAGTGGACATGTCAAGAAACAACAAAAGCGTCACAACATTATAACAGGTGTACCTACAAAGCTGCGCCTAAATCATCTATTTGTCAGCCTCCACAATAACCATTGAGGCTGAGGTCCAGATATCAAACAGGTGGTGGTTATTGAATGACCTCGCCATAATGCTGACTAAAGGACCCTATTCTATCTCCGATCTACCCTTGCAAATAATAGCGATCGATAATTCTCTCCTTGCGGGTAAAACTCATTACAAAAACATCGCTACAATTTGAGGGATAACGTCGAATTTCCTTTACTTTTTTCCTTGTATCTACGGATAGGTTTGTTCTACAGCTTTGCCTTGGAGTTTTTTGATTAAATACAGTATTACAGTATATTTTCTAGTTTCATAGCATAAAGTTATTGTAGTAGTTTTAGCGTTCAGATAAAATACACTACTGATTCGGGTTTACCGATTGAGCTGAAAACAAAGCCAAAACTTCAGTAAATTTGTTAGTATCCCTTTAACCTTTAACGTGTTGTCTTCTTTCGTAAATTCGGGTACCTATCATCTATTTATTTTTATCTCGTAACAATAACGAGAATTTCCATCGCAAAGTGCAGAGACCAGTAATCCCAAAAATAAGCTTAAACACAGGTCGTATCGTAAAAGCAAATGTGATGTTGCCCTTGCAAAATATTCAGTTTCCCTCAAAAATTAACATAAGTATGTGGGATCAGAGTATTAAGGATTTAATATGAAACACGTCGTTGACACTGTTTTCGTTATTTGGGCACTTTTAATGTTATCGAATTATCGAACTCTTTGGTCTATCTTACTATTTAGCGTAAAGATATGCAGTATGGGTCGAATTAGCACCTTCATAGAACCTACCTTACATTCAAACTAATTTTATACAAAGCACGTGGAAATTTATTTTTCCAACTTTCTTAATTTTAAATTTCATAAAAACCTTCTGTTAATAACAGACACAACAAAAAAGGAAGAAGCGAAAGTGAGTGACTTGGTTGGCACGACAATGAAAACGAAACTTCGATTTTCCTTTCCCCAGACTTCCAGTACGTTATCGTGCTAACTTTTAAAAAAAGATCCTGTTCAGTGACCTTAATCATACTTATATATTATAATGAAAGTTATTTAGCCTTTCTGCCTGTCTGTTTGTTACCTTCTTACGACGAAAGGGCTCAACGGATAACATGAAATTTGACAGAGAGATAGATAATACACCGGAAAAGGATATTGGCTACTTTTTATCCCGGAACAATTGGAGCAAAGCCAATTAATTGTACCTGCCACGTGATAATTACACTTTCGTGTGAGTAAATCGCTGTGTGGCTTAGAATTTGCACCACCCCAACTCTTTCCGCGGGTGTCGTAAGAGGCGACTATGGGCTATCCACCGGGGGCGGTCAGCAGCGTCCCCTAGAAAACAATTCTACAACAAAACTGCGGTCTCCAGCCTGCATGCCCAGCGTGGGGATTATGGGTAATACCTAATAGATGAAGTAAGGCCCCTTATCAGGGGAAGGCCTACGTCCAGCTGTGGATCAAGTGCGCATCAACGTAAATTGACACGAAAAGTCTTTGATTGAACCCTTCGACGGCGCAAAACACGAAACTTTGCATAAAATGTTCCATAAATTATTATACTGTACAAACGTTGGCATCTTTACGGTAAATTCGCAAACAACACATCCTAATGTAAGCACAACTTACAAACACATAAATATGAATACTTTATTGTGTGTGAAAAACTTGAGGCTGATCTGGAAACAGGAAAATGTACACGAATACGCGTCAGCACCGAGTTGATATACAAAACTTAGGTATGTATTTTGTTTAATATTCTTGCGAACTTGATAATATAGGTAGGTAAAGATTTTTTTTTGGGTAGGGTGTTTGGACACCTTTGCCGTTACTATTTCTATGGTGTCTTTCCTGTCACAGGCAACAATTTTCGGGGCAAAATAATATATAAAAAAGAAGTCCTTGTAGAATACAAGAACATAATTAAAAATTTTAAAACCCCCCCTACAGATTTTCATGAAACATGGCTTAGAACACTTGGGATAAAATTATCTATGACACAAAAAAAACTAAACGAAAATCGGATCATCCGTTTGGGAGCTACGATATCACAGACATATATACAGACAAACACATGAAACTTATAACACCCTCTCTTTTTCGTCGGGGGTTAAAAAGACTTTCTGTTAGGTCCATTTAACACAGGTTCCGCGCATGTAAAAAAAACACAGGAAAAAACTTATACACAATCAAATCTAAATTGTTTTTTAACGAGCTAAGGATTAGGTACACAGATACATGTTTTATTTTCTCCTGAAAACAGCAAAAAACATTCTTACAGTTCAAAAGCATTTGTCCGTGTACTGCCGAGGTATTTAAAACAAAACCCGGCCGCAATGTACACAGTACTAACCCAGTTCTACTAACAAGTGAACTGGGGGGTCATTAACAAACCCTTGCCCCTTTCTAGTACAAATAAAATAACATTTACGTCTGAAACTGGGTGTCTGTTATACCTAAAGACCTGCAAATGAATCAACGAAAAATTATCTGTATTTGTCTTGTTGTAGCATTTACCTATTTAGAACTACTCCAACTACAATATAAATTCGGAAAACTAGATAAACAAAACACAATCGCGCTTATAAAAAATGATCTATACATCTTTTGGGTTGGTTTGGGGCGGGTATGCTACCAGCACCAGTGAGCGCGATATATTGTTGATTGTAGTTTAATCAGGCCCTGCCAAAGAGATTCTTTTTACATGGCATGTTTTGAGAAAATGAGGGCAAAACACGCTTCTGTGTCTAATTGATATTCGGCAGTACCTCTCGTCTCATATTAGTACGAACCCAGAGAAAAGAACAACAATAAATCGATTGCTAATATGCCCGCTATACAAAAAAGTATGATTTCTTATTTCTATAAGTCGGATTAAACCTTCCATGGACCCAATAAAACTATTTTATATTAATTTTATGGGATAACGTTTCCTCGCCTAGAAAAAGAAAAAAAAAGAAACACACACTCGCTCATTTATTTACGAGAATGCCTTTAGCTGGCCTGTCTTCGTACAGTCGAGATAAAATAACTAGTTTATTTTTGGTAGCGGTCGTTTTCTTCTTCGTTTTTTTTGTACCTTATTCAAGTCGTTTATGAGGAAAAGCTTTACCGGGCAATTTGTACTGTAAAAATTACATGTATACCTGTAATTTTTACAGTATACACTTCACAGACCATATGTGCTTAAAACCTGGAGCGATAGCTCTATAATTCAATAAATAAATAATTTAACGCACTACCTTAACTCACACTAGCGTCGTCGCCACCTGTTTACATTACTCAATTCTCGATAATAAACGTTAGACAAAGGATTTTTTTCAAATCCCTTTGGGCAGTTTGTGATACTATCATAAGCTTTTTTCAATGCAAAAATCTGTCACATAATGATTTATATTTAACTTTTATAATAATAATTATAATATCAACTATTAAAACTAACTAATATTATAAATGCGAAAGTTTGGATGGATAGATGGATGAATGTTTGTTACCTCTTCACGCCAAAACTACTGCACGGATCCGGCTGAAATTTTGCATACAGGTAAACCTAATCCTAAACATAGGCTACTTTTTATCCCACAAATCAGTTCCCATGGGATCTATCCCATGTTCATAATCACCTTTAACATATTATAGAAACAACGCGTGCGAAGCCGCGAGCATAAACTAGTCACAAATAAAATCAATTAATCCTGTAAGCGAACGATGTGTTCTTCACACACTGTGTCCAGACCATTAGCAGGACTCGACCTGTCCTTTTCCCTCCAACAAATCTTGGGTTAGGCTATCTCTTACAGATTTCCAGCTCTATTACTCTTTGGCGGAACACTTAAACTTTGTACTGGATATGGATGTAGGGCATTTTTCTTTACAGGACATTTATTTTCAAATGGGTCGGATTTTTTTATTGTGTTTATTTTGGATTACCTATATGACTAGCTGACCCAGCAAACTATGTTCCGCCTTAATGTGGTTTGTGTCATGTCATCATCATCATAGATGGCTTGCATACCAAAAAAGTAGTGAAAGAAAGAATTTTCTTTTTTTATAAATTTTCGTGAATTTATCGTATTTTTAATTAGATAAGCTGTTATTCGGGGCGGAGAAAAATCTAAAAAATCAAAGATCATAAAAATCAGTGCATCCGTTCTTGAGTTGTAACTAACACGACTTTGTATTATATATAACTAGCTTCTGCCCACGGCTTCGCAAGCATTTTTGGTGTAATAAGTAGCCTATTATCTAAATTATTTATATATATTACGCCAAATTTCATCTTGATCTGTACAGTAGTTTTGGAGATCCTAGGTAACAAAAATTCAGGTTTTTCAATCTTTCGGCTTTATAATATTACTAGGAAGTAGGATAGGAAGATAGGATATAGTTCGTTAGTTTCAATAGTTCCATTCTTTTCTCCTATTTAAGTAATACAATTTGTATATCTTAGCGTCGAAGAAGATTAAACGAACCATGTTACCAAGAAATCAAATAATATCGCAAAAATTTTCGACTTCGACGGGACTTGAACCCGCATAGTACGGGAACGTTACCACTATTATATTAAATGACTAAACAAAATTTTCACATTATTGACTTCGAAATGTAAAAATACCCTTGCAACATAAATAATTCATAACCTCAAAAGCAACTTGGTTGGTGGGCGTCAATATTATAAATCACGAGCGTATAAAAAGGCCTAGACAATCGCTAAGAATGTATAACTACCATCGAACAAGTATTATGGAGAGGTCAGATCAGGGATTCCGATGAAAAGAATATATCTAAGTTTTATCGAGATAAAAAGGAGCGAACGAGATGTTTTTAGAGAAAAGCGGAAAGCGGAGATATTCGTGATAGAAGAGTGATGAAATCGCATTCCATTCAAAAAGACTTTAGTGCCTACCTCCCTCTCCTAGTAACGAGAAATTGTCTTTTTTTTTAGATTTACTTAAACTCTGCTTAGCTTGGGTCTAGGTGATGTTGAGTGGATTATCTGGTATTATTTATTTAATTAATTTATTTCAAGAATCTTTCTTAACATCACTATGATATGATGGGCTGATTAAAAGGCTTTAGAGGTCTCTAAAAACAACAATAATGATGATTTATTCAACACAGCAAGCATTACATACGTTATGCTGAAAAACCGAGGGATATAATTATCTACTATTCATAATTTTCCTACGTTTTTATTAACTAAGCTCTTACATGTATATGTTATGCATATGTTGTGTTATAAAGTTTGTTTTCCAATAACTTGGACCACAGTCTTATCTTACGCGGTTCGCCTTGCGTCGGCGCGACCGTAGAGACCGTAGAGACCCGCGGGAATCCCGGGATAAAATAAATCTTAAACCGAAATACTCGATAGAAAACGTAATTACGTATAGTATATATAGTACCTTTTCACTCCTTTGTGCCACTGACTTTCAAACTACCAACTTGAACTTACTAAAGTTCGGTTAGATACGCCACTATGGAATTTCGGGTCTTGTAAGTTTTGGTTCTAAATCATCAAACTAGTCGGTTCTCTAGAATCTAGAAAACTTTAAAACCTAGCCATGGGTAATTGTTTAACAAAACACTATGTATAAAAATATAAATATATCTTTAGACAAATCGTAGGTCGACAAATCGTATCTTAATCTTAATTTTCTTTGCAATCAAACATCTCTGCCTGAAAACTATGTTCACATTTTGGATTATTCAAGTTCGTAGTTCAATTTTAAATGTACATGAATTGCATTATTAAAAGGTTGATTAAATGACAAACTAAAGAACTATAGATTAAAACGCAAACAAACAAATAACACTTCAAAACAACCCTCAACTCAATCCATTCCGAAACTTACCACAAACGGATTGACATTTTCCTAAAACTGGGGAAATACAAGTACTATCCCTACAATAAACAAAGCCGTCGTAAAATATTCAGGGGTACACGAGCCCATTTATAATTACCAAAGTACAGGGGATTGAGTAAAGAAACCCGGAGAACCGATTCTGCGGTGGCCCGGGATAAGACTGGTTTTCCTTTGGGAGGATAGCACGCGATGCGTATGAAAGCAAATACTGAACCAAAATTGCTGAATCGTATAAAAATCCGGACTGTGTTGCCAGCAATTAAATATTTAGTATACTTATTTAAACTCAAACCCGTCTACGGGAAAGTTTGTGACAGTCTTTTATAGCACCCGACACCATATTTTTGTTCGTCCTTCAAAGCACATCTTTGAAGGAGGAACAAAATTAGGGTGACGTCATTGTAACCTGAATTATAAAAACATAAAGGTTGATATTTATTCTATGAAACTGGATGAATAGTAAAGTAAGGCGCTGCATTTTTGCGGATAACGCTTAGAGCGGTAATGAACTGCATCCGATCCAAATCCATGAATCTCCAATCCGGAACAGAATATCGCAATGACGCACCGAAGTAGTCGTAGTACAGAAGGGCGAGTCAATTTATATATCTCACTAACACACACATTCACACACACACACACACACACACACACACACACACACAGTCAATCACATGCAAGCAAACTTTCGTAAATAATTATTATCTGTTTAATTTTAATTTTTCAAATACGCACCTTCCAATATTATTATAATTGCATATTACGGAAGACCGGAACCCTCGAACACAGGTATCTCTTTACTTAAAAGAGGATTCCAAACTGTGTATGTAAATTAATTTAAGTTTACTTTAATAAATATTTGCTGTGTGGTGCCGGCTTAGAATTAGCACCACCCCAACTCTTCCCGCGGGTGTCGTAAGAGGCGACTAAGCGATATCCACCGGGGGCGGGCGGCAGCGCCCCCTGCAGAACAATTGTACCACCGAACTACGATCCTCAACCCGCATGCCCAGCGTGGGGATTATGGGCATTACCCCCATGAGATAAAAGCCAACAAGGCGCTTATCAGGGGGAGGCCTGCGTCCAACAGTGGACCAAAACAGGCTGTTGAGGTTGAGGAAGGAAAGAAGAATTAATAAGGACGAAAAGATCCGGACTCAATGCCAATAGCCAATTCATAAAATATTTTTTTCTAATTTGCCTGTAACTTTGGATGTCAATGTAGCTTAATTATTAGCGATTATTTTAAATAATTGCTATCTTCTTTTGCAGCATTATTGTTATTATAATATTTTGTTTTAGGTTTAATCTTATGTAGATAAAATTATCTAGGTAAGTTTGTATTTGTATTGTACACTTTTGTACACTTTTTTACTGTTTGCGCCTGTGATATGTGCACTACCAACTCTTTATTTACTTAGATATTATTTTGTTAGTAATAAGGTAGCCTGGAAGAAATTGCTTGCGGCCGCCATTGTACGTTTTTATTTTTTTTAGATATAAGGTATTTTATTTATTTTGTGTATACAATTACGTGTTCATTCATTCATTCATTCAATAGCTTGCGATTTATGGGCAAAAAAGGCCTCGGTTCACACAGGCATGGCGGCCACGAAGGACTAGAATGAGATGAAGAGACGAGCTGGATTCTCATCTGAGCTCGTGACCCGTTTTTATTAATATTATAATAAATCTATACTAGTATTATAAAGAGGAAAGATTTGATTGTTTGTTTGTTTGTATTGAATAGGCTCCGAAACTACTGGACCGATTTGAAAAATTATTTTACCAATAGAAACCTTCATTATTCTTGATGAACATAGGATACTTTTTACCGCGGGAAAATACTTCATTCCTACGGTTATGGGTCATCCTACTATACAAAATATGTCTCAATTTAAGGTAAGAGGAAGCCAAAGCAAATACAGTAATAGACATCAAATGTACTTAGAGTCAACTGCTCATAGACTCAGATACAATTCTAAAAAGCAGCCGGAAGTTATTGGCCCTAAACTTTTTAACAAACTTCCATTGTGTATTCGACTCATAACTTGTGAAAAATCATTTTTAAATAATGTGAAACTTCTTTTGCTCGATAAAACCATATACTCTGTAAGTGAATTCCTAGTCAATGACTATAAACAATTTGTAATTCCTCAAAGACGAACCTTTTCCTGATCTCTACATGCCTATTTTAAACTGGGTAATTTAATTTAATTTATATTTAATTTTACCTGACGAGAAACTGATAACACCTTACTTTAGCTTAACATTAAGTTAACCATTGTTATTGTGTATTTCTTTTTCAATAAATGTTTTCATTTCATTTCATTTCATTTACGGGAAAACGGGTAATAGGACAACGGGTAGTAAGAATGCAGCTAGCAATAAATAATACCGCTCACGGTCAAAAGACCGAGTGGTGATGGAAGAGTGGAAGAGAGACCCATAACCATTGGTGTACCAGGGGTATCTGAATAACAATAGGTAAAAAGCCAAGAAAATTCAGTTGTTTTTTACATTCTCTCTTAATATTTACCAAATCAAGCTCAATAAATTATAATTTTCCCAACATTAATAGAATCGTAAACAAAAAAGTAATAAAGTTGATATCGTTATCAAACTTATTCAAAGTTACGTTTTTATTAGCGTTATTAAACATTTTTACAGGTTCAAGCGCGAATAAAAACATTGATAAGAACATTTTTATAACTTAGCAAAAGCCATCTACCTAATTAAGCATTAAATAATAAACTAATTTTAATGAAAGTTGCGCCACGAAATGAAAAAAAGAAATTATAGGTCGTATTTGGACCTCTAGAACTCCATGTTCAATTGACTATGCTTGATTTCGTTCGAAGAATGGTTCCTTGTAGGTACACGGGACCACAGTGAAGGTGGTCCTTCAAGTAGGCACTGTGGTCCCGTGTACCCTAGTCTCTCTCTGACTGAGCCAGTTGGTTTCAGGTTCTTGATCCATGATATTTTAGTGTTAGTGTCTATGTTGACCACCAAATAAGGATTACATGAACCCCAGAGGAGTAAGGAAATAAAATCTTGTTGATTATCACTGAACACAGAACAATGCACTTCATTAACAAAGAAAATGACAATTAAATAGAACTAATATTTACAATAAATATAAATAAATTAGAACTAACATTTACAATTGAAACAATTGAGTTAACTGCAAACTGTTGCAAACAATCTACAGGTAGCTCAACTGAACCATATCAATAAATAAATAAATAATGCTGGACAATTCACACAGCATTATCTAGCCCCAAGCTAAGCAGAGCTTGTGTTATGGGTAGGTACTAGTTAACTGATATATTTAATAGACACACTTACACTTTATAGATAGATATACTTTTATAGATAGAAAAAATCCAGAAAACTCCAGAACAAAAATCTGCAGATCGTACAAACATTTGTCCCGAGACGGGAATCGAACCCGCAACCTCCTGTGTTGCAGGCCAACCTTCGTCCGCTGCGCCACAGAGGTCGTCGAAATCAACACCAGTCGGAAGCGTCCCCAAGACGCTGGCTGCATTCCCCCGCTGTATGGCAATGCTGATGCGCTGTGCCAGATACTGACCAGCTCTCGGGTCACGCGTCGCTTCGACCAGACGCTCAGATAATTTTCTTAAAACCCGGAGAGCCTTGGTACCCCACAGTTAGAATTTCTTGTTGATACCTCTAAAAATGTAAAATACTAAATAACTAAAATAAATTCAAAGTTAATTGCGCAAAAGTTATAAGAAGGCCTATGGTTTCTAGGTATTTAAACTCTCACTGGAAATGTTTTGAGTACTATTTTTATTGAATAAAGATTTTTTTCAAATTGAAAAATTTAATTGATCACAAAATTCTCAAACGAAATTACCATAACGAATTTCACTCGAACTTTGCATAGATGCCTATGACGTCACAATATGGCCGACACACACACACACACATGGTCACAATATGGTTTCAAAATTAAATAATAAAAAAAATATATTAAAAATATGTAGTCATCTTACACTTTTAAAATCAGAAATTTTTAAATATTGGTTTATTAAATCAAATAATACAAAAAATATTTATTTATTGCGCCAAATTGTATATGAGTCAAGTAGCTTATATGGTCAAGGTCGAAAACGCACGAGAGAATAATAGAAAGCTGTCAACACCTAAAGTCTTACCTAAAACTTTCTGCTGAACTGCTGCAATTTGCTAGGATGATTATTTTATTTCAGTAAAATATTTAACACCACTATTAAACCGTTTTTGTAACCCTTTTACTCACAAAAACTATCTTGGATTCTAGAACCGACGTACAGATTGGAACTGTTTACATCTAGAGGCTATAAAAAATAGTACCTACACGTATTTAAGAATCCACCACTAACTTACACCTTCTAATGTTCAAACAAATCCTTACTAAAATTTATTTCAATCCCATCTATTTTCGGAATTTCACTCTCGCAGTCACCTCTGGGACCTGCCATGGATAACATTCAATTGTCCTCGTTAGCTGCTTTTGTTGAACTTCTCAAATAGAAGAGTAAATTTTGTGTGAGACAAAAAGCATAGGAGCATTGACATTTGTCGAAAGAAGCTGTTTTGTACGTTGATTTCTGGACTAATTCTGATCAGTTAGAGGAACTGTAGTATTCATTTTTGAAAACTTACCTACCTGCTGCCACTATTCCTACAAAAATGCTTATTTTTTAAAAATACGAATAAATAAATAAATAATGCTGGACAATTCACACAGCATTATCTAGCACCAAGCTAAGCAGAGCTTGTGTTATGGCTACTAGATAACTGATATACTTAATACAATACACTACATAGATAGATATTTTTATTATACATAGAAAAACATCCAGAACACCCTGAACAAATATATCTGCAGATCGTACAAATATTTGGCCCGAGGTGGGAATCGAACCCGCAACCTCCTGCGTCGCAGGCGGACCTTCGACCGCTGCGCCACAGAGGTCGCCAAAATGAATGATACTTAATTTTCGTGCACCTTAATGCAAACTAGCCCTGGCCGCTCTGCACATTCTTTTCCGGGACAAATAGTAGCCTAAGTCCGTCCCTAGGATACCATCTACCTCCCTGCCAAATTTTTTTAGGATCCTTTCAGCTGTTTAGTTGTTTTGGTTTAAACGGCTATCTGTCTGTTACATATAAAAATGTAACAGACGGACAGAATTACTTTTGATTTTATTATACAGGGTTATTGGTAATTCACTGACACTATGTTAACTACAGGTTCTGCCCACCATCAGAAACACGTTCATGAAGACGCCAGGTCTCAATTCTTAAAATTGGTCGAAAGGGAATGATATTAGTATGTACCCCCCTCCATTCAAAAATAGTTCATTATAGGGATTTTCTAAACCTAAAAACGGTTCTGCCCTGAATTATTAGTGGGTGTTTGTGTTCGGCTGTCTCCCAGCCAGGCTAATGCAACTTAAATTTGGTACAGCTTTGGAACACACTACCAGTCTCAGTAAGGCGTGCAAAGTCACTACCAATATTCAAGAGTATGGTAAAAGAATACTTTTTGTCCTGCTGTCACTGACCACACCCTTTATAATATTTATATTTATGATTATATAATGTAGGTATATATTATAATAAGGTATATTTATAATTTAGTCGATATTTTTTTTCTTTTTGTTGTAAAATTTGTATTATGTAATAATGCACACAGATCCCCATTTTTAATCCAACAATCCTATCCTTCCACGGTTGTCTGGTAGAGATCGCTCTTGAGTGATAAGACCGGTAAATTGACACATATTCTGTAAATGTTGTTATTGTTTGTGAATTATCTTGTTATGTGTGCAATAAAGAATTTTCTATCTATCTATCTATCTATCTATCTAAAAAATATCTATGTATGTAGTGTATTGTATTAAGTATATCAGTTATCTAGTACCCATAACACAAGCTCTGCTTAGCTTGGGGCTAGATAATGCTGTGTGAATTGTCCAGCATTATTTATTTATTTATTTATTTATCTAAATCATCTTGTATAAATGTGAAATAAGCCAATGATGATGTGGATTTAAATAGGAGTGGGAGATCGGTATTTAGTAATTAATTAGGTTTCGGATATTATTTTGTATGAGATATGCGATTTACAAAAAAATTAAGAACCTGCCGTCTTCACTAACGTGTTCGTGATGATGTGCAGAACATGCAGTTTACGCAGTGTCAGTGAATCACCAATAACCCTGTATATGTGTGGATATAGGCAAATGATTGGGAGTAACTTTGTGCTTTAAAACCTTGAGTGACTAAGAAATCTTTTTCATTGCCATAAAACACGTCCTACACTATCGAGGTCTATGCTAATGCTCGTCACAATTCATTGTAATATCTCGCTCGTTTTGAGGGAATTCTCGATGCTCTCTCGTTCAAACTTTGACAAAATGTGATGAATTTTGATGTAGGTGCGATTGAATTGTACGAGGAAATTCTATTTTTGAATCGCAGAGGTTCAAAACGTTGTGTAATTTATCATCGCTCGGCAAGTTTTACCGTAACTATAAATTTAGAAGAATAAACTTAGAAGGTTTTTGTCTGTATGTAAAGAGAGACTTTAATTTATTGTGCCTGATGATTTTCACGGCTTCCCGGTACCACTAACCGTCGTAATTTCATACATTTGGTTTCTTTCTAAGCCGACTGCATAGATATAATAAATGAGGAGTTTTTCGTCTATGTGTTTTTTATGTGTGTATGTTACTATTTATCTGAAACGATGCCGATTTTTCTATGTCTTTCACTATTGTCTAGAAATTGATCTCAAGGTGGGCCCATAAAAATATTCTCGAGTGATTAATATTTCTTCTGTAAAACTTAAAAAAACAATTCTGGTGATATCTGCACCAAGTGTTAATCAATTTTGATGATTCTTTCACTATTATATATAAATTGATTTTGGGGGCTTCCCTTAAAACCAGTTTGATTGTGGTAAGTACATCACATGATTATTTCTCAATCACCAGGGGCACAGATATAATAATACTATACTAGAAGACAAAAATTTCACGTTTCACAAACATTCGCATTAATAATATTAGTAGGATGTATATTGTTACTACGTAGGCCTGTTTCTCAGAGGCGAATGCAAATATACCGTGAGCCTTGTATTTGCCTTATCTAGTTAGTTCTTATGAATATGTATGGCCTAGGCTTTCACCTAATTGAGGTACTGAAGCGTCACTGTAAACCGCTCGACAGAACTGTTTTAACCAATAACCGATGTGCCACATGAAAGTGAGACTATCGTATATGAAATTCAGCGCTATGGAAATAGTTGAATTCGAGTAATTAACTATCAATTACTAACTTCTAACCGCAAATTCACACGCTTTTTTCTGAGAATAAAGTTGTCTATATGTTAATCCAGATAACCTATTAGCACAAAATTCAGCCCGATTCGTTCAGTAGTTTTCTATCCGTTATCCAAACATTTATGAATCCAAACAGCCAAACTTTTGGACCTATATTTTTTTTTCTGTGGTCAATGATAGGATAAACTCAGTTTTAAAGTAGGTCTTAAGACGATGCTAAGACTATGGCGACTATAAATTGGTAAAGGAAATGCAAGGTGCAATATTATACTCGTCTTTTTAAATTTTGCTACAACTCTAGCCTGGTCTCGACTGTCGGGCTGTCGGCGCCACAGAACAATTTTGAATCCATGCCAGAGACAAGCATGGGGCCGCAGGGTATCATGGGGCCGCAGGGTAGCATGGGGCCGCAGGGTAGCATGGGGCCGCAGGGTAGCATGGGGCCGCAGGGTAGCATGGGCATGGGGTGGCTGATCGATGTTGTAACCTTTGCTTTTGTTGCTTGTTACATACAGGACAACGGCTTTTTATGTGTAGGGGAAGCTTGACCTAGTTAGAAGTTATGATCAAGATTTATGACAATGTAGAATATATTTTTACAGAGCTACAAGGCAGTAAAAGGCGAATCGTTTTATGTCGCGTATAACCACCGTATTACCATATGAATGTGTCTACCTTTTCTTGATTTTGTGTACTATATTTTTTTTGTTCATAGTTTACTTGATAACAATCTGAAATGCCAAGGTATTTTAAAAAAAAAAATTGTACACTAATCGTATCACACACTCACAAATATTTCCGTAAACCCAAATCTCATCAACGGAAGTAACATTATCGTTTTAAGAACACATGTTTCCGCCTTACCTCGTAGTTCATTCCTTCATACAACTTATCAACTCGTGATTCTTCTAATCTCGTTCCCAATTCTTATTTTCTCACTCTTCGTACCGTTCCCATGTTGCCTCAGGCAAAATGGAGGCAGGGATCCAACAGAAATCCAACCAGCTAATAAGTCATGAAGATCGCTATCTTGCGGAAAGCAAAAATAAATGCACCATCCAAAAATCATTGTCGCCTTAACTCACTAAACATATTTATTTTTATGTTCACCTACACGGAAACCGTAAATGCTTTGCTCAATACAACGGAAGCCATTCCAGCTCTAATGATACACTATACATGCCTTTCTCGCACTCAAAACATTCCCTTTTCACATTTTTACCCTACCGAAGGAAAGGGGCATTTTATTTTTACGGTCGTGTCTTTCGAATATTTCCTAACGCCTCCCGACTCGGAATCCCAAAATACTTGCCAATGTTCTGCGCAACAAAAAATAATTAAACCGTATGGATAGAGTTTTATTGAGCGGAGATATTTTTGAAGGAATCAGTTGACCGTATCAGCTGTTATATTATATTTCGTATGTCTGAGATACTTCACGGGGCAGACTCGTCGCGGGGTTACTCCTTCTGCTTCAGTCGGCATTGCCGTAAGTTGATCAGCCAGCTCGTTAAGGCAAATACCTTCATACGAAATCGATCTCTTCATTTCCGATACATCAGGTAAGGTGTTGTCATTGACAGTGTCTCTTACGAGCATTGTGCTGGATTTCTTAGTCAATTGTAACAAGGTTGATGTGTAGCATAGTAACGCTCTAATGCCGAACAATATCACTACCATGAAAAGAGAAAATCCAGCAATGATGTAGTGCTTCTCAATTCGACTCAGAAGTATAACTTTCTCGTAGGGCGTCAAGTTCGGTTGGAATATTAAACTTTGTATGTTTTGTAGTGGAATGTACATGCCCAGGTAGACAATAATAAGGAAATATAATACAATTAGACATACATAGGCCTTTTTGTACTGAGTGGTCACATGAGAAAGGAAATCTGTGAGCTTACGGACATCGTATACGGGGTTTAGCATAATCAGTGACAAAGTCATTTGTAATAAGAGTACACATGTTAGGGTAATGCAACTGCTATCCATTCTCATGATCTTGGTGATACATAAAACGGTTATTTTACATTTTCTTGGTTTGTTTTTTAGTGACACTGAAACTTAATTTTTTTTATTCAACATAGTGCTAGCACCTGCCAGCGCAATGCCAGAGCAAAGAGAATACAATAACTACGTAATGCCAGAGATTGATGTGACATGCATCGTGGTGACAGTTGACAGGCATTCGTTTTGGGAATTTCAAGTTTGTTCTTTTGTAGAGGTTCCTAAGATTGACGTCGTCGTTGCGACCTTTTTGTTCCATCATCACATGCGGCTTGGGCATAGAGCTAGATAAGTTAATGAACTTATCTATTGGGACTTATATATTATTATCCAATGGGAAACAAAGATATTGTATACCTATAGGACCTTTGATTGGAAACAGCATGGGAATGTCAATAGATTTTTTTAGCTGACAGAAGAGCGGGAGAGAATCTAAGTTTTTTTTTTGTTTTCTTCACGTCGCGAAAGTTTGGATAGGTGTATGGAGGGATACTTGATTTGCTACTTATTCACGCCAAAACTAAAGAACAGATCGAACTGAAATTTTGCCTAGATGTAGGTGATATAGACCTGGGGTAAAACATACGATACATTTTATCCCATAAATCCCGTTACTTGGGATATAAATATACTCGTAACATTTAAATGTTTCAACAGAAACAACGTGTGAGAAACCGCGAGCAGAAAGTATTTTAATATATGGGCTTGTGTTAGATCACATCTCGCGTGATGGGCGCTTCCCATCACGCTGGTGATTTGTAGGGCCTGTTGGAGGTACGCTTGTACACATCATGATAGATTTTATTTATAAGTATGCCTTACAATTTACAAGCTACATAACAAAATAATTAAAATCCAATCGAAAATATATATATTATCTTATAATTTCATGAATTCATAATTATTATTCATAAAATTTCATGTATGTATGTACAATGTTGTTTCTTGTATAATCGTTTATAATTAGAACCTGCAAAAATAGTTTTATCCATAGGAATGCTTTATGTATATGCTGATAGTTAGGTGTTCCTTTTATAAAAAAACAAATATGATTTCTACTAGACATCATGGCTACTAATCTTCTACTGGTCGGTCAGTGGCACTTATAGCAGTCTTCAATCTATCTAGCAATCTTGGACTGTGAATTGATTCTCTCTTTAGAATTTGACAATATTGCGTGTCTACACATTAGTTCGAATTCAAGAAGACGGGCAATCGTTACTAAATACTGAAATAGTCTTTCAATTGTTATGGATAAGAATACCGCTACGACGAATAATGTATAGCACATAGAAATCTTGGTCACAATAAAATCCAGCGCCAAATCGGGATCGTTTACTTTCGTCAGAAGATCTTTGTAATAGTTTTTCTCCCAAGAAATCTCCATCATCGTGTTCATGAAAAGAATTGACAAAATGTAAGCGACAACTTTCTCCGGGTGGTTGATATTATCAAGAAAACTGCACCAGAAATCTCTTATGTTGCTAGGTTGCTTGACAGGTTTAAAGAGTGCATACACTACCAATATCTCTGCAAATATTATGGATGCAATGATGATGCTAAAAATATTAATCATTTTCTTGATTTATTTCAGTGATATACATAAAAATTCTTTAGATGTTGCTGTAATACGTTTATCGAAACGACCCTTTCTTGTTGATGTCAATTTTCTCATTGATGGAGGTATTAGATGTTTTGTTTGAGGCAGCTCGTTCATCCTCCAAATATTTGGCTAATTTCTGATGATCCTGTAAGTTCGAATTGATGCAAGACAGCCAGTTTACAGAATCCGCATCGTATTTCTCCTCGTCAATGATAAATGTTTCATCCTCTTTAAAGTTGTTATCGATTAAATCGTAATTTGCCATCAAGTCTGAGAATTCGTGGAGTTTCGCTGAAAATTGTATGTAATCAAAAAGTCTCCATGCAACCAAAGTAAAAAATAATGAGAGACTGCCAAGTAAATAGTCTCTATTAGCATTCGAGGTTTCAATGATCCGGATCAACTTGTCCCGGGGACTCTCGTAGCTCTTCAAGGTGTACTTGTACCTGGTTAGCGTCCACGTGGGAATTATAATACCGTAGCATCCTACCGTTATTGCGTAAATTAAAACACATGTCATAAGAGAAGATTTTTTCACGTAAGCGATGTATAATTTCAGGTTTTCCGCAAGTTGAACCACATCGATTATAGGTAGAAGTACGAGTAGGATGGTTACCATTTGAAAAATATTGATACAAATCAAAATTTTTGAAGAAGTATTGAAATACATTATTTGCAGGTGGTCCACTAAAACTTAAATTGTAGAGATGGGTTTTTTTTTATTTTACTGTATAGTTTTGCCCTACGTGATTTGCATGATTATCCAATTATAAATACACCGTTATTAAAGATATTTTTCATCTTGTGTTATGTTTTGATGGTTTTGTTGTGGTGAAATGAATTTAATACATTTTGACATTATGTCAATGAACATTTGACAAATTATGGAGACATAGACTACGGTGTACCTATTTTTTAACCAACGAAAAACAAAAGGAGGCGATTCTCATTTTGGCTGCATGCTTTTTTATGGATCTATGTTACTCGATATCTTCGCCAATTAGCGTTCTATTTTGATGATTCTTTTGCTTTTGTGTAGATTGTATAGATAATGATCTAGGGACACACATGAAAATTGTATTCCCGAAGGGTTGGTTACTTTTTATCCCGTAACTCAAGAACCGTATAAATATTCCGATATTTCGGAATGTTATGGTAGAGGTCGGTTTAATAATACCTTGAACCATTGTAGTTTTACATGGTTTTAAATAGTACAATTGGGCAAACGAAATCATTCACTATTAATAGTGACCATCTCTATCTAAAATACGGATCTTCCTATGGGATCGCTAAAAGACATTTTGACGCGTTCCCTGCCAAACTTTATCGATGCGAACTGCAAGAGAATGCACCGCTACCTTACAGCTGTATCGACATAGAAATGTCCGTTAGGGGTACTCATAGTGTTAACGGATATCTTCTATATATATAAAAGAAAGTCGTGTTAGTTACACTATTTATAACTCAAGAACGGCTGTACCGATATGGCTGAAAATTGGAGGGTAGGTAGCTTAGAGCCAGGAGACGGACATAGGATACTGTTTATCCCGTTCGACAGAGTTCCCGTGTGACTTGACATAAAACGTCAGTCACTATAAAACGTGGTATAACAAAAAAGAATCAGACTTGGATTAACAAAACGAAAATGACAGTTATGTAATGGACGTATGGATGACGTATGCATGCCGGGGGGCCGATTCTGTAGTATATTTAGTATCAGCATTTGCACCCGTGCGAAGCCGGGGCGGGTCGCTAGTATTATATAGATAATGTTTTTTGTCAAAATGATTAACTATTTTCTGGTTAGTATTGTCTTAAATCCTAAATTAGGTTTACCTAGATACTGGGGTTCTATAAAATAATGAAAATGTTCAATACATTTTCATTATTTTATAGAACCCCAGTTAAGAATATCACTCATCTAGTACCCATAACACAAGCTCTGCTAAGCTTGGGGCTATATGATGCTGGGTGGATTGTCCAGCATTATTTATTTATCGTAGGAAACACGGTTACATGATACTGTCTCGAATCCGCATAGGGTAGCGCGCTTTCCACATAAAACGGACAAATAACCAACTGATAATGATTACGCCTATTGACAACTTTATAACCATGTTGGCAGTGTCTAACCACTATTCCTTATTGTTCTTCTTTCCAACCAATTGAGCCACTGGAATGTCTGACAATCCTGTGTGTGTGTCAGGATCTGAAAAACGATTGAAGCTGATTAAACCCACTATAATGTTGCGAATTTGTGTACCCTGAACACCTAAGGACTGGGCCCTAAGACGTATGTAGATAAATTACAAACTAAGTGAAACTTTGCTTTAGGTAGGCACTATTGAAATGACGTGTTCAGTTGTTCACCCTTCGCAAGTTACGTAAATGACCCGCTCACTCGAAGCCGGGTAAATAGTCGAAGCAACTATTTAAGGGTAACTTGGAAGGGTAACTCATAAGAATTAGGACGCTCATTCGCAAGCTTCGACCTTGCGAAATTAGTAAGTGCTGACTCATGAGAGAAAAGGTTGACTGGATTAACATAGATGATTTTGGAAATGTTGTTTACAAATGTGGGAATTGGCGGGTGCGAGTGTGTTTGTGTTTATTATTTTGTGGACCTTTGATCTCTTAGTTTTGAAAAATTATCAGAAACCTTATGTAAAGTGTGTTGTGAAAGAAATTTTTCACAGCAATTGCAATAATAGAATATAAAAATTGCAACTAATATTTACAGTGATATCTATTTCCTAAACATGCAAGTTGTAACCTGAAGGCAGAGTGCCCAGAATGCTGGCAGCATTGCCACGTTGAATGGCAATGCTGACAGCGATTCGTTGATTGGAATAGAAGCCAGCATTCCGATCACCTGTGGACTCTATGAGAAGATTTGTAAGATCTTTATATATTGCGTGAGCCCCATTCCAAACATTAAGATACATTTAAATAAATAAATAATGCTAGACAATCCACCGGAATCATTCAATTCCATAGTAAACAGAGCTTTTGTTTTACAGTAGTGTGATAAATTTTTTATTTCGGAATTTGACTTATTTTGAGATATACTTTGATAGACTTTATGCTTTTCTATTGAACTAGCTTCTGGCCGCGGCTTTGCTCATCATGCCTTTCCCGCGCGACTTCTTCTACTGAACCCATTTTAAGTTCTAAATTACACGTCTTACAAGTCACGTTGATCTCGATCTGTTTATTCATTTTAGAGATCTTCGGTTACAAACGTGTAAATCTTCATCTTTTTTAATTTTCGTCTTTGTAATTTTAGAAGTGTATGAAGAAAACGTATTACACTGCAATCTAGATTTTGTGATTGTTAAACATTGGAATGTTCGACAATCACGAACTGTCTATCGTCGGTACGCATGTTTAACCACATTGTCCACAGCAATTTGATTTTACATAACTGATTAATCACTATTCAGAAAATGTTAATGACATTCACCACAAATATCGTTGTCGCTTACCTGTTTTGGTATTTGAATTGTATTACAGCATTACTGGATTTAGGTAAATATTTATAGGTAAGTACTATGTTTAAAACTAATATTAGCTTATTATCAAAGAAAATTATGAAATTATAACTAATATTATACATAGTTGACCTTTGAGCGTTGCAAACAATCTAGAGGTCATTCAACTGATCCACATCAATATCAATCAGAAGCGTCCCCAAGACGCTGGCTGAATGGAAGATAAAAAACCACTTGAATTTACTGAATTTAAGTTTTAAAACTAGTGAAGGTCGGAAGGTAAGAAATCGCTGGATGCGGGCAGCGCAAAATCGGTCATTGTGGAGATCTTTAGTGGAGGCATATGTAAAGCAGTGGACTTCGATCGGCTGATATGGTGATGATGAAGTTGTAAAACAGACTTCGTAGTAGGTTAGTACTATACAGATAGTTATTCTGTGTTTAGATATACATGGACTAAAGCCTCATCAGCACACATACCTACGTCCACTTCTGAACATGTCTTCCCGAAACAAGAGTGTAACATGCTATATTCACTATACGCTTGGCATGCGGGTTGGCGATCGTTGTAGTGGTCAAAAATACACCGAAGAAAGCTGCCCTTCCTGTGGTTAGAGTTAGAGGAGTCAATTCTTTCGCCACGACCGCCACGGAACATAATTGGACATGATGTAGAATTGAATTGAGATCTATTTGCGGATGGAACTAATATTACTTACTTCCCTTATGTTTAAAAGCTAACCAATATAATAATAGCAGCACTATCTTTATCAGCTAAATTGCGAAAGCATTTTACACACTAGGATTTATAAATAAATATCACCATTCCTATTTGACAATCAGAATGCTTTCCGAAAAGGTAGATCTGTAAACACGCACCTTTTAACGCTCGTATATTACGTTTCGTGGATGTAATCTATCGCGATTTCAAAAAAGCTTTTGACCAGGTGGACAACGATGTTCTTCTTGCAAAGATGAAAAAGCAACTCCCACGGAGTAGCACCAGGTTTATTACGATTTGCTAACTACTTGACCGACCGAAAACGACCGCACACCTTGGTTGCTTTGATTTACACGTCTACCACACTCAATCTAGTAGTTAGTCAAGGCGGTTAAGGTAAGTGTCAGTCAAGGCTCATCGCTTAGGTCCTTTCTTTTTACATGATAGATGACTTAGCCAGCGGTCTCAATAAAGCCAAATACCTCGTCTAATGATTTTGGCTGATGATGATTTTAAGATTTTTTTCAGAGATTAAGTCTGAACAATACTGTGATGAATTGCAGAAAGACCTCATACTATTCAAGCGTGGATTGACTCGAATCATCTACGTTTCAACATTTCTTCAGTTTTCAAGTGCTAAGTGATGACTTTTATTCGGTCCTCTCAAAGTCTCATCACCGACTACCATCTCTGTGGTGAAAATATCACTAGATGTTCCTCAGTGCAAATCTAAGTGTAGAATTTGACCCAAACCTTAATTTCCAAAACCATACTCGCTCGCTTACTGTCACGTGTTTCAAAAGACTAGGTTTTGTGTCCCGCTCATGTAAGGACTTTACTAATGTAAACGACTTATTAACTATACACACATCACTTATCCGTTTAAAGGTTGAGGCTAGTCTCTGCGTATGGAACCTGTACGACGTAATTTATTAGATAGAAATAGATATATAATAGATAGATAGAAAAGGTACAAAAGAGATTCCTTAGATTCTTTTACAAAAAATGTCATGGTTATCATCCTTTCATGTAACCTACCAAGTATCTACAGGGTACACTAGGCTTCAACTCCTTAGAAAGCAGGCGCCTAAATGACCAGCTTCTAAGTCTCTGCCGTATTTTGCGTGGCTTAACTGCTTGCCCTACTCTGTTGACCGAAGGAAGCAGGCTCGTCATCCCACAAAATCGCGCGCGATTCCGCTCAGGCCGTGTACGTCTTTTCGAGCCCCTTCGTGCCCGCACTCTGCATCGTCAGTCTACCATCACCAACCACCCTCAGTTAGATGTGTTTGTGGATGGCTGAGAGATGATTGAAAGAGTGTGCCTGCAGATTTGTGAGAGCGTATAAATTTCTTATTTCTATCAACTTTTATTACTTTGGTAGTGTTAGTTTGTGCTCTATGATTTTTACGTGTAATTTTTTTTTTTAAGTTTTAGCTAGTA
Organism: Eupithecia subumbrata; assembly: GCA_949316285.1. NCBI lineage: Eukaryota > Metazoa > Arthropoda > Insecta > Lepidoptera > Geometridae > Eupithecia > Eupithecia subumbrata. The sequence goes on from OX438643.1 coordinate 1,165,093, forward strand.
GTTATACCTGCATGGATTTGCTTACTTTTAAACTTGGTTTATTGTTATTTAGGTTGTTATTTATATAGTCAAGCATTCATTTAATTGTTAAGTCTCGTCGTCGTTCTAGTTTTCGGTGGGTCGGGGTAACTACAAACTCATAGCGTTCCGTCTAGCCTTGCGTCCTAAATAGTTTCACTTTGACTCGAATATTCTCGTCTTTGGAACGGAATGCCGTCGAAGTGGCTTCAGTGAACTTCGAATAATTTCAGGAAGTTTACTCATAGTTTGTGCCACAAAAATACTAGGTATAGATACCAGCATTGCTGTACAGCGGGGTAATGCGACCAGCGTCTTGGGGTCGCTTCAGACTGGTATTGATATGTATCAGTTGAGCTACAATATCATTTGTAATGTTCTTAAAACATTACAATTACCTAACAAATAGTAAGGTTAGGGATAAAAGAAATAAATTATAAATAGTATTTACAATTAAAACATTTGAGCTAACTGGAGTCAGGTTGCAAACAATCTAGTGTAAGCTCAAACTGAAACCTAAATATCAATGCCTCGTTCCCAACACGTAGCTGGTTGTATTGCTCCGCTGTATGGAAATGCTAACGCGTTGCGTCGTATAGCTTTTAGTAATTTTAGCTTTTAGGCATTATAATTTTATTTGCTAGAGGCATTGAATTAATACATAAAACGTTAAAATTGATGCATGCTTTGTTTATCAAAACGTATACGTAACGTTATACGAGGGAGTGCAGTTATTTAATAGCTTGCCTAACGAGCTCAAGGAATGTGCTAGCATAAGCATGTTTAAAACAAAATTAAAAAAATACATTTATAGCCTAACCTAAACATAAGATAATATAGCGTACTAATATTAGTTTAAACATAATTCTTAAGAACTTTGTATCTCATTATAAGTGAACATTTTTGTTTTATGAGAATAAACTTCTTTAAACCACCACCATACCTTGTCATTCCACCAGATTTAGTAGGTGTAGGTTTATTTATATTTTTACATAGAATGGGGATTTATACAAATATTGTATAGGTATACTAACCTTTGTAACAAGATATCTTTTGTCCATCGGACAAAACAGCTAATTACAGCAGCGTTGCGACATCTTGATTCTGAGCAAGAAATAGTTTTTGCTATGTTGGCTATACATTCTTCCTTGTCTTTGACAGATAAGTTACTTGTTTTTCTTTTGTTTTTGCGTCTATTGTTGTGATGTTGATATGGGGGCATGTGGATTTAGTAAGGTAGGCTTCGTTTGAATTGACTTCGGTACGCTGAAAGCAGTGCCTTTGGCCAGGGAAGTGAAGAAAAGGGATGATTTCTTCTATCCACTGATACCGAGGCCATCTAAAACATTTTCTTTGACCAAGCCTAGGTCTAACCTAACCTAACCTAAACCGCGGAACGTAGTCATAGGATCTTTGCCTAAAACAGTTAACCTTGCTTGACAGTTTAGGAAACGGGTGACAGCAGTGAGTGTTTTTTCTAAAATTACTAGGTTTTGCTGATAGGTATTTGAGATGGTTTTTAACACTTTGTCGTAAGAGGCAACTAAGGGATATCCAACGGGGGCGGGCAGCAGCGCCGCCGGCAGAACATTTCTATCACCGAACAGCGATCCCCAACCCGCATGCCCAGCGTGGGAATTATGGGCATTACCCCCATGAGATAAAAGCCAACCAGGCGCTTATCAGTGGGAGGCCTGTGTCCAGCAGTGGACCAACACAGGCTGTTGAGGTTGAGGCTAAGGTTAACACTTTCATGGTCCAAGACACGGATGATCTCCCCCAGCCCATGTTCTGCATGTTAAAAATAAAATAATGTTAAAATGAAATAAGAATTTGAACAGAAACATAAGCTGTTCGGCTGAAATTATTAGGAATAAGATGAAACTTACTATTTTAAATCATAGTAACCTTCAAGCGAGTATCCCAAAAATGACCGCGACTGTACGAAATAATGATAATAAAGTGTTTTGCATCTTGACTTCCTTCTGACGGATCATTAGTTGTCACATCATCGTCGCACTAGTTTGTAAGTCCACCTACTCTGTTGCACACTAAATTATACTTTACGCCATATATCCAGAGAGTACTGTTTTACCTGCGGATTTGACCTACAGTACATTACGCACAGTGATACAACTTACCCGCATGAAACTTGCGTAGATTGCATAATTTCATGTAGGTACCTACTGAAGCATCTCAATGATAATTTTGTAGCTCAGTGCAGATAGTATACCTATACAAGTACTTTAGAATTAAGTGAAAGCTCGATGTAGTATGTTTGTCAACAACTGACTACGAAAAAAAATCTAAGACCCGAACTCTAATTTTCGAATGTTGAGCATTATCTACCTGTAATATACATAGATTATGATCTTTTAAAGTGTAACCTTCTCACCCAGGTAAGAATTCTACTAATATTATAAACGCGAAAGTTTGTAAGTATGGATGGATGGATGTTTGTTACTCTTTCACGTAAAAACGACTGAACTGATCTGGATGAAATATGGCACAGAGATAGGTTATAGTCTGGAATAACACGTAGGCTATATTTTATCCCGGAAATCCCACGAGAACGGAAATTACGGTGAAACCACGAGGCGCTGCTAGTAAAAAATATATTGCCCACCCCATTTACATAAATCGGATGAATAGAAATTATAAAATTATATGTGTAGACTGCTAAATACCTCACCCATGCTCTTTATCGGTTCAAAACGACCATTATTTAAGTAAAAAATACAAACCTTCTTTGCGTGCCGTATTTCCACTCCCAAACCACTATGCCAACAAAGCACCCGTTATCTAAGAGTCATGCAGATGCCAAAAGCGTGTCGTTGGATGCCAAGTGTGTTGCCAATGGACCAGCTAAGGTAGCCAAGTGGCTAAGATCTCAAGTGTACAAATCAAAAATGCATGTTATGTGCCCGATTGCCGTGAAAATATAGTGATACAGAAACTTGTGTCCTAATCGTTGAACTAACTGCAGACTTTAGCAAGCATTCTAGAAGAAACGCAACTGATACCTATCAATGCCAATCAGAAGCTTCTATAAGACGCCGGCTGCACTGCCCCGAACTACATAGTATTTGTATATATTTACTAGCTGCTGCCCGCGGCTTCGCCTGCGTAGTTCCCGTTCCCGTGGTAATTTCGGGATAAAACATAGCCTATGTCCGTCTCCTGGTTCTAAGCTGCCTCCCCACCAATTTTCAGCCAAATCGGTTCATCCGTTCTTGAGTTATAAATAGTGTAACTAACACGACTTTCTTTTATATATATAGATTTAGCAACTAACACGATTAAATTAACCAATTACATTAGTTACATTAGTATAAAAATGTAGTTTGGGGCAATGTAGGCAGCGAAATCAATCCAGTCAACATCAATTCAATCCAATCAATATAGTCATCATTGACGTAATTTACATATTTAAAATTGGATGCGTCATTGCATATATTATCAGAAGACATTGTGCGTTAGCACAAATATCTATGTATTTGTGCTAACGTACAATGCCTGGTGTGTCATAAAGCAGAGCCACTCGCAAAATTAGTGTCAAGCGCTTAGTTAGTGTCAGATGTTACAAAAACTAAAATACACTAAAATGATGACGTTACTTTCTTATCGATCGAAATGAGGACATCATTTTTAGTACAGTCTAATTAGTTGTATTTTTGTACCATCTAAAATTGATATCATACGTAGAATCGTAGCACTAACCGATGCGTAGTATATTTACTAACGGCATGGCATGGCATCTAGCATGGCATCTAGCATGGCATCTAGCATGGCATCTAGCATGGCATCGTGCTTGGCATCTAGCATGGCATCGTGCTTGGCATCAGGCACAGAAATGTCGTAAGACTTCAGCGGCAAAGATTCTGGCCACGCGGCTTGCCGTCTTTGTGAGTTATCGACCTAACAGAACAAGGGTCATAAATTATTATGGCGAAACAAAGTCGATAAAATCAAGTTTCGCAGTAAAACCTGTTTGTGCTGTGGACAGAATCAGCGAAATAGTTTATGATCCCACTGATGGGATCTTGTTTATTTATTAGTAGCTTTCGCCAGCGGCATCGTGCGCATTTTCCCTGAAAAATAGCTTCTGTAATATACCAAGATTCAGTGTACAAAACATCTACTATTTATTGCTTTCGCCTTAGCTATATGAGAACAACTTAACTAGTCCGTCTGCATTTCAACGTTTTGTTTCTTTTTTTGGTTAAAAAAAATAAATAACTTAAAATTAAAAGAACCTACAAACTTTGTCCCTACATATCTCATTTAAACCAGTCGAAAATGCGTTCACTACCACTCGAGAAACCAACTCGTTAACATTGCCTACATTTAAAATTATCACTCAGACCATTATCCTACAAAAACATGAACTCATAAAGCGTACATTAAAACGCTATTACTAAATATCTGTTTCATTTTCATAAAGGAAAAGATGAAAAATTTAATTAAAAATAACACGGGCCCGTGCTCGTCCTTGTCGATTCATTAACTAGGTTAAATCCGCGATTGTTCCTGTCATTTTTGATGTCAGAAGGCCTCTGTCAGCTCTATTACTTACAATCAGAGGGGAACGTCATGGCTCCGACGCACATAATAATGTGAGACTTCTTATGACGGCAAAGAAAGGAAGAACTCTGTCAAACGTCGCGTCGCTTCGCTAAAAACCAAGGTTTTAGCTACGAGGCTTTCGTGATAAGCGTGGAAACGGCATAAAACATGGACCACGTGTGTTATGCAGTTTCCATTTATTTCACTGGTTATTATTATTATTTTGTAATTATTATTTATTTCACCTAGTTGCTTTGCAAATTACAGAATATGCGGTGTAGTTTTTCAGACATTTGAGTTCACAACGTTGCAATGTTGGTCTTGGAAAAACTCCGCAAAATAATAATATTTCGATTAGAGCCTATTTTGTTAAGACTTACACTTGACTTATAAGCCTATCCAGTTGGTGATCTTAGTAATAAAATTCAATAAAAGTAATTCCCTCAGTTGTCGACTGAAACATTTGAAGGACATTTTCTTGCTTCTTTTCTAATCAAACTTTCATAGATGAGTATCTACGTATATTTCCGATTTTATTGATCAACTTTTCCCAGTTTGTGATTATTGAAAGTTTGGAGTTCCTTTTTCGATGAAGGGTTCGGATGTTGTTTTTGCAAGTTGCAAATTAAAAAGGGCTTTCTGATGTGCAGGGTCTGATTGTTTGCTTTGTATATTGGATGGATGTTGGTTGATATTACTTATTTGTAGTCAATAAACTCGTAAAATCACGGAATTGTTTGTTACAAACATGTTCCAGCTCTGCGGATCGTGCCCGTCTCTGGGCCGTTTCTAAGTGGGAGTCAGACATAGGTTGCAAGCATTTCCTTCATATAACACTGGCACTTCATTGGATCCCGTTACTTTCCATATCGCAACATGTCTTCGGTTGGGTGCAAGGTGTTGCGCGCCTCATCAATGCCAGTGCGGTACTGCTGTCGAACAGCTTTTTCATCTCGGATTATCGTGTACTAAGGCCTCCGATCAGATATCTCGCCATGTCAGCCTTAACTACATCATCCGGCGGGCCTTTGTCACCGCTAACGTACCATCTATTCTCGACCCAAATGGTTTGCTGCGTGACGATGGTAAGATCACACTAGTCTCATGGGAATTGGGGTGGCCCACTGTGTCGGACACTACATGCGTCAACACACTTGCGCCTTCCCATCTTCCAAGGACATCCGTGAGGGCTGGTGCGGCGGCAGATTTTTCCGAGGTTCTCAAGAAGCCCAATTATGCAGGTCTCAACAGAGCCTACTCATTTGCTCCCCTTGGAGTCGAGACCCTAGGTCCGTGAGGTACCGAGGTTCTCCATGTTTTAAAAAAATATCTGAAAATCTGGTCAAAATGACGCGTGACGAGAGCTGGTGAGTATCGCTGCGCATGAGCATTGCCATACAGCGGGGCAATGCAACCAGCGTCTTGGGGACGCTTCCGACTATTACTCATATCATAAGGATCAGTGGAGCTACCTGTAGATTGTTTGAAACAGTCTGCAGTTGGCTCAATTTTTTCAATTGTAAATACTAGTTCTAATTTGTTTCTAAAGTCCTTGATTGTAATTTTCTTTGTAGGTGAAAGGTTGAAACTTATTCATTAATGGCCTAATTTATTGTTTAGTAATTCTTATTCATCTAATTTATATTAAAAATTAAAATTATAAAAATACAAAATTCAAATCACACCAATTTACAAAAATATGCCTATGAACACATGACACTCTAAAGAAATAAGTAGCATAGTTCCACCAGGTGTGAAACACATAACTAGGGTCAGAAGGGTGAAAGTCGACAGTACGGAATGGTCTTCTTTCTAAACCAGTGAATTATTTTGTACCCTCTCATACGAATGAGTGAATTGCGCGAAATACAAAATCCAACTCGAGGCAAAAAAGTCAGAACGTAGTTCGAATCCAAACTGGAACACACAAACTATAATTTTATCCATGCAAAGCAGCGGGTAAATACAAAAAATTAAAAGCTTTCTATTTGGTACTTGCACTCTTCATAAATGAGTTTATTGACAAAGAAAATTACAATCAAATAATAGACATGAAGTGAATAATGCAATCTCAAAAGTAGTACATTGGTTTAGTGTCAATGTCGGTGTGCCCACAACTAGGCTACACAAAATAAATGTATCTTTTAAAGGGTATGAACTTCTACAAGAAAACTCCAAGTGAGTTGCAAAAATTATCAATAAATAAATTCAAACAAATTGTCAAACATATCCTTTGTAAAAAGGCTTAGGTACTACAAAATATCAGATTATCTAGAAGATAAAAAAGCTTGGAACAAGTTTTACCACAGCTCGAAAACTAACGCCCTAACAAAGTAAAGGTTTCTTATTCGCTTCTTTACTTGACCTTAAAAAGATGAAGTGAACAAAAAATCAAAGTGATCACTTTATTTCCTAGTTGTACTTTTTATTTATAATTGTTGTGACGTGTACAAGAGTCCTGTAAAGTCTAAAGGAAACAAAGCACTTTGATATTTGAATTAGAACTAGTATTTACAACTGCAACAATTGAGCTAACTTCAGACTGTTGCCAACAATCTACAGGTAGCTCAACTGATCCATATCAGTACCAGTCGGAAATGCCAGACGCTTCATTACTTACATTTTATCTTATTAGCCTATCTTCACCTGCCAATCTACTTTAATGAGAGGTACGTATCACCTAAAGTTAATGTATGCAAACAGCGATCTTAAGGCGACACCGCTTATTCAGCAATGAATAACAGAATATCTGCTTTATGCAGCTAATGAACAACCTAATTGGATTGGTTTTGTTTCTAAATTGTGATATTCTCAGCGTTGTTGGAGATAAATGGCGCTTGGTGTCCAATATTATGAATGAATGAACTGCGCAGTAGAGAGCACCTATTATATCCTTCTAAAGTACCTTGTTCCTGAAGGCCTTTCTGGAGTACGTAGGGCTTGTCGAAAATGTAAGTACCTCCTTATTATATTGGTTTGTCAATATTTACCTGGTAAAATCCTTAATCTTAGTATATCCTTTGTTATTGTCAACCACCTTTGTGACGAGAAATAAATAACATTTTTATTTTTATAGTTACACGAACACTAACCCGTCTTAATATAATTTTTAATGATACTTTCTGGACGCTTTCAGACGTGTGCATAAAGGTTGTTGCAGATCTGGACCGGACTACACAGCGCAAATACGAGTATGTGCATTACAATATATTTATATAACTTGTAACATTTAGATTCATTTTCTATTGACGCCATCAGTTAACAAATACCTCTCGGGCCACTCGCTTGAAACAGTAAGGCATTTTGTCACTGTAAATGTATGTCAAGATAACGAGTTTAATATATTTGAATGCTTATCGTGTTGTGCGGTAGAGTGCTGGCTATATGTGCTATGTCCTGTACCTTACACTCGCCGCTACAGAAACTCCAAAAATAGAATGTCATTCAACTCAGATACAATTTTCCAAAACGTCCAATCCTCTGTTATAGCAGGTTCAATTTGTACCAGATGAAGTTTTATCGGGAAAAGATGAAAGCCGCAAAGACCTTGGTATTTTGGTGTCTGTCGGTAATCGAAGCAAATCGAAAGGTATCGTAATATTGGGGGTTGTGGAGAGTCGAGGAAAGGTTTTCAGCGCCAATAATTTCGCAGAGCGTATCTATGGCAATTATTATTTATACTCGGTAAAACAAAATAATAATTATTTGCTTCGCTAGCTTTTCATTGGTCCTCTTAAAACGTTTAAAAACCTGAGTCTTTCATCAAGTAGTTAAGGCAAAGTCGTACTAAAATTTTAGTAGGTACTGATTCTATCGAGGTCAGTTGGTGTTGGTAGTGAACGAGTGAAGCCAGAGGCAAAGTATTTTATGAATACAGGGATTTACCACGAAAAATAAGAGCTTGGCCTGTTTTTTTCCCTACACAAGTCTACAGAAGAGCTAGATCAACTTTTTTATCCCCACATTCATATTCCAAGAGGTATCATAGTCTCACAAAAATTTCGAGGAAGTCTTGATTGTTTTCTTTATTCTCGATTTTATTTTTCGTAGAAAAATAAACTCATTCTGTTCGGGGTATCTGTAATTCCTAAACCTGCTTCTATTAGGTTTCAGTCGGTGCGCCAAATTTCAAGTTGGAGTCACAGAGTTCAAATCATTGGTGTAAACTGACGAAAGAATCAATTTACAATTTTTATTCCTGAGTTTTGAAGAAAAAAAAGAAGGACCGGATTTTTTTTTTATCAAAACAAATCCGGTCTTTCTTTTTTCTTTTAAACAAACCCTGGCTACGATAACTTCTACGCTATAGCTGCTACGTGTATAGCTTGTCCACACGTAGCAACAGGATTTTATGAAAACTTTAATTAAAAACTAAAACATTTAGAAATCGCACTTCCAAAAAGACACCAAATCGCGCGACACAAGACGCGCTTCAATATCGGCTGGGGGGTGGCTAGAACTTGGGCACGGACTCGGGGTCCCCTATAGCTTCATGAACATCATGAATTTCACTTAATTCTGTTTTTGTTTCAAAGCTGTGTACCAATACATAATAAGGTAACCCAAGACTACACGGCGAGTTACCACCTTAGTAACCTGGGCTCGTACTCTTAAAAACGAAATCGAAGTTTCTTATTCGTTTTCGTGTAAACGCTAATCTTATGTGAGCGACTTATGAGTTGGTTTTGCATGACCGCGAAACCTCGATTTTCTTTTAGCGAATAGGCTAAATAATAACAATAATATAGGCTGTTGAAAATGAGGATATGACGCTACGAAAACTTTTCTATACTACAATATTATAGAGAGGAAAGATTTGATTGTTTGTTTGTATTGAATAGGCACCAAAACTACTGGACTGATTTGAAAAATTCTTTTTTCCACCAATTTACTATTAGAAGACTTAATTATTCCTGATGAACTTAAGCTACTTTGAAATCGAGATGTGATGATTTTTCAAAGTCTTTTATTTACTGGCCATTTTATTTGGTGATTATAAATTATTTGACATTAAAACAACGATATTTCATTAATTACAGCCTCGTTTATTTACATTTTCTTATGACTAGACAACTTCACATATAACCTATAAAATTGGTTAAGTTTGTAGACATAGCTTTTAAAAAAGACATCAATTATTATTTTTGAAATTAGTTAATTTTTTTCAGTTTCTAGACTCTAGGAACTTACTTATATTAAACAAAAAATTTCATCCTACCAACAAAAAATAATACAAAAAAAACTTTGAAAACCACTATTCTTCGGTCAAGCAAATACTCCAATAAGGCACTACGTGCTCAATACACAAATGTTTCTTGCGCTTGTGGCAAGAGTATTTGGTGGTGACCCCGGTATACCGCACCGGGTTGGCTCCAAAACTCATGAACCTGCGCCCGCTCCGACGTCGCAGTGTAAACTGACGATGGGGGAGGGGAAATGAGGCAGCTACTGGAAATCGCGACAAAAATCGGTAGCGAGTGAAAAAGTTATTCGAATTTTTCAAGTCACCCGGTCCCACAGACATATATATAGGTCACTGTTCCCGGGTTAAGGCTGCAGTCCCTCCAGGCTGTACACCTTTTGGTTTGGAAACCTCATAAGAACTCTTTCACTATCTACCGGTAACAGCTATCACGTACGTCGTGGACGTTTTGTTTTACCAACAGCAATAAGCAATTTTTTGCCACACCGCTTTCGACCAACAAATCCGTTCACAAAATCGCGGATTCCCACATTTCCGACTGAGAGCGTCACAGTTGAAACAAAAACGGCTTTCCGCACAAAACATTACAGTACATCAGCTATCATTTATCAGAATATAACTAGTGGGGCGTAAGGGGAATACATTGGCTCGGACATTTCGCCACTTTTTGTCCCTTTTTTGTTGGTTTCCATGTGCTCTGATATTTTGGGTCGACTCTGTTGATTTTTGGGCCGCTTTGTTGAATATTTCACTCGGTCCGTCGATCAAAGTGCGCTCCGTGATATATCAGATATATTTTATAAAAGGTGTTTAACAGGCGGATTTAGCCAACATTTTCGTTTTTGAATATTTTTATCTTGTCATAAATATTAGCCCTTGTATATATTTTATAGAAATTGCTTTTTATTAGAATCCTTAGCGACGCTATCCTAAATTAAGATTTTTTTGGTTGCTAACTCATGAAAAAACCGCGCTTCGTCTTTTGACTCGATTAGTACACCATGCGATAAACTTTTTTCTTATATAATATACCCAGCTATAAGATACTTTACGACTACTAATCAAAGCCGAGACACCCCTCACAGTGATTTTATGTTAGTTTACTCTTTTGATATTGCAATAGACTCAGCATTTCACCCGACACGTGGAAACTTCGACATCTTGAACAAAGAGAACAGCACTTTATCACCTTTCTAACTGCAGTCCAGACGTACTAACATAAATCTCTGCAAGGCATGTCTGTTTTCCTTTAATCCGTTTCTGTGACGTGAACCTCGATAAATATTGTATGTGGTTCTCCAGAGGTTCGTGTTTCCATGTTTGGATTGGAAGATGTTTTCTTTTTCATGCAGGAAGGCTGGGTTCCACCACAGCTAAGATGAACGTAGTAGTATTTAACAATTGAATCTCATCAAGTGTGATCTAAGCGAGACAGCATGCTGTCCCGATGTCATTTTTAATCCCATTCTTTATCTACATGACATCTATATGGCTTGATGGTTTATGTCGCTATTTTGACACTAACATGACAAAACAATACTTGTTTCTTGAAACATAGATATTCTTTGTAAATGGGGGTGTTACAATACCAAGTACGTTTTAAAAATTGTTTGCAACAGGTTTTTATCATCGGAGTTCGAAAAAAGTTTTGGTTTTGAAACTTTTCATTAATCATTTAATTCGTCACTTGTCCGCTTTCGTACATGAATTCGAACTTTTTTAGTTGCTTGGCTGTTGATGTTATTGTTTTTGTTTTTAGATTACCTCGCTGTTACCCTGTTCTTTTTTGTTATTGTTATCGGATTTTGTAAGGAATACTTTCATAAAAGTATAAAAAAAAAATTATAAATATAGGTAAGATTTTTAAAACAAGTGTAGCTGTGTCGCAACAGGCTTTTAATGTGTTTGTAAAAGTGTGTGTACTATTATGGCAGCCGTGAAAGTTAACCCATATGGTTATCACATCTAGAAAACAAATTTGAATCATCATTATTTGTGTACTGTACTAAGCTCGAACGTAACATTTAAACGAAACTGATGGGTCTTCGAAAACCATCTGAGTTTCAAGTTGAACTTTAAATTGCGTTACAAATTCTTATAAAAATGAAAAGTTTTAAAACGATTGATTCACTTCAACTTTATTCATTAGGTCTGAGGCTTCGCTGAAATAGTCTTCGTTCTTGAACACATTCTTTGTAGATCCATTGAAAGTTCAGCCGAGCAGCGAGAAAGTAAAGCATGTAGTTTCTCAGAACTAAGATTGAACTTGATTCACGTTTAACACTTTCATCGCCTAGCCGTAGCGATGGACCGGGGCTACAGCTAAGGTGCCATTCACTTATTACGTAAGTCGATTTAGGGGGGGGAGAGGGGGTCGACCATGTTTTATTTTTCTTACAAGGGGGTGGGAGGGTTTCTCGATAGTACCTTTGTAAGTACAAATAAACATTTCTAAAAATTGTTACTTTGAAAATAAACATTAAAATAAAAAAAACGTGTATTCATTTTTTCCTTTAGATTCTTACGCGATAATATTAAACAGGGGGGAGGGGGTCGGCTTATTCTTATTTTTTCTTATAATAGGGGGAGATGGTCAAAAACTAGAAAAAATCGTCTTACGTAATAAATGAATGGCCCCTAAGGATTGCAATAACTTCATGTGTTTGGGTAGAAAAAGTGTTAAGTATTTCATATTTTAAGTTAAAACATCGACAAAATATCATAAAGTAAGTCATAACTTCAGAAATGTCTCCTGCTATGACCCGTTTTCAGTGTTTGGTATTGAAAAATAAAATAAATTGAAAAAACAATTTTAAGGGGGTATGATTTAAATCCTATTTTGCCCGACATGGGTTACAACTGGTTATTATCTACCTTTCATGATACACCACAACCGTGTCTGAATATTTTCTAATGAATTTGAAGCTTTAATTATTAAAACACCTAAAAACTCGGTACCTCGGGACACACAGTCGTAAAACTTTGACAGCAACGCCGCAAATTCTAATTCGCGTTTTGCATCTAAAAAACTTGAATAATGCAGTAACGAATGTTTGAGAGTAAATTTGCGATTCAAAGTTCTGTCGTCATATAATTTTATACCTTTCTTTATGGATCTCGCTTTAGCCGTTTTTATGCGGCGCCACGGCTCACGCATTTCGCCGAAAGTAAGGCTTGTACCGTGACAGTTAACATGAGTGGCCAAAAAGGGGTTACTTTTATCTTTATGTTGAGTTTAAAGTAACTTTTAGTGATTCGTACTTCAAAACTTTACTTGAAAATAATAGGTAGATCGTAACATATAAAAAGTTTGAAGAAAAACCGCTTAAATTAGTCCAACCTAACGGTTACCATCATAAATTATGGTCCCAGGATAGTTAAAAGGATCTAGGTGTAGGTAAAATAAACCACTGACAACTGAATTACAGATTCCTATCAAGTCATTATACGTAATTATTTTAAAAAAGAAATTAAAAAATTTCCGATAGCAATCAGTAGTACGTTGCTTGATCATTTTATTAAACCCATTAATCCCAAACTGGTTTGACTCAAATCGTATATTTCAAGCGAAAGGGCACGCCGTTCAATCTCGCTATAAATTCACCGAAAATACACGCATCGAAAACCGCGCAAATACACCGCTATCATCAATCATTCAGTCATCAAAATCAGTCAATCGACCGCGCCGTATGTCACGAGCATTTGAGCTACCATCAATTATCGTACATACGTATAAAACTAACCTATATGCCTAGTTCACCAGTGTTTTACTATATTTTTGTGATTTTTACAACGTCACGAAATTCTGACACATACTGATCCTCTATAGGACGACAAGGACACACAATAGCTACGACATTATTAGGTATTCGCTTAAATCACATTAATATTATAAATGCAAAAGTTTGGATGGATGGATTCATAGATGGATGGATGGATGTTTGTTACCTCTTCACGCCGAAACTACTGCACGGATCGGGCTGAAATTTTGCACACAGGTCATTCTAATCCTGGAATCATACATAGGCTACTTTTTTATCCCATAAATCAGTTCCCATGGTATAGAAATCACCTTTAAACGTGTCCATAGAAACAACGCGTGCGAAGCCGCGGGCATAAACTAGTTAACTATATGCAAGACTTGGTAGGTTAAGCACAGCAATTTTTGTGTAGCCTAGAACCTCGAGAATAGACTAAAATGACATAAAAACGTCGTCGAATCATCATCGGGTGCGTAAAGTATTTGAAATTAAGTAATTCGTTTTAGTTCAATAATTTACGCAATTTCTTACATTTTCTCTAATCAAGCCGAGACATAATAACTAAAGGTATGCTGGTGGAGCTAAATGCCGAGTCAGAATCAACTCTCGCAGTCTTAGAAATCTTAAGTGAGTCAATTCAATGCAATGTTGAATGAATATTCCGAGAATATACGTTCTATTTGAATCGTATTTGGTAGTTGACGATTGAGGCGCTAGCTGGTTCAAATCTCATTTAATCTTAACACAGAACCAGCGCAGTACATAAGTTTAACTCAACCTTCCGATGTCGGCTGACCCCCAATTTCATTATCTCTGCTTCGTCAACGGTATTTTAAGCTGTCCCAACATGATTTTGAACTTTATACTGCAAAAAATTTGTATCTCCAAAATATGTATAGAAATCACGTGCTTTAACATACCAAAAGGAAACTTAGCGAGTGAAGCAACGCCATTAATGCGTCACACGACGCTCCCATCAATCTCCAGCTCTACCGCCATTATAATAAAGATCAAATTCCTGCCTCGGCTGATTGATTTAGACGGCCCGTTAAAAGGTTGAGATGTCAATTAATTCCCGTCAGGGGACAAAAGGTATTGTAATGGGACATGTGAGGACCCTTCCCTTAATAGATCTTGAGATCGGCTGACGATGGTAAGCTGAAAGCCTAAAATAATTTTTATGAAAACTTAGGTAACAAGCAAATGATTGCGAAGCTTCATAACACCGCTGAGTATCAGTGGACTATTTGCTCTCGCTGCAATTACAGAACGAAATTTTTACATCTGTATTGTATTATATATTATTATAATATTATGTATATTATTTATAATTTTATATTATTATTACCTATGAGCATCACGAATTACAGGAATGAATGAAACCACAATTTCGTGAAAGTTTTAATATTTTTGTAGTGAAAGTTCCAAGCTCCACTTAATTTCCAATTCGTTACAAACAAGGCAGAATAATTGTTTCTCGATAGTAAAACTCTCTTTTACACTACAGGCCCGCCCTCTCATGACTCAAGTCTTCGTTAAATCGTGATGAGATCCCAATACCGTTTTAAAGGAGATTAAATGTAAAGCAAGGGGCCCTTTGTCGTCAAATGAATTCGTTAGAAACGACGCGTAAAACAGCCTTAAGGGTCCGGCGACGGATGAATTTCCCATACAAACGTAATACCAAAATGATTTTTAATTTGAGCATATTTTCACTATGGTCTGCTATTATTTGTATTAAAATAGTATTTATCTAGGTTCCTGCCACAATTTTTTTTCAAAATACCTTTCTGAAATGAAATTAAACCTAATCGCATTTTTACATGAAAGAATGAATGTTGTCTTAGTAATTGTGTAGATAAGTATTTTGAAACAATCTTATGGCAGGAACCTGTATAAATACTATTCTCACACAAATAATAGCAAACCATGATGAAAACATTCTCAAATTACAAATCATTTTGGTACTACGTTTGTATGGGAAATTCATCCGTCGCCGGACCCTTAAGTCCAAGGTTTAAAAAGTAATATATCTTAGGAACTCGCTTTTTAACGATTCAGGACTTTTTATGATTTAGAATTTAGGTTGATGGGCGATAGCAGACGAATGTTTAAAAAAGGAAGTGGAAGAATTTGTATTGCGTTATCTTGGATGTGCTTGTGATAAGATTAATAATTTGTGTGACAGATGATGCCATTTCTTACGTTGCATAATCCCCCTCTGGTAATAAGTCACAGTCACCATAATTTATATTAAGGATTACTGATAGATAATCAGTTATAATTATGTGGATAAAACCTGTCTTCTTATAGATAGATGGTATCTATACTTGTATCTTTAGATGATAATATTGTATTAAACTTTTACATTTGGACTTAACACTGTTCCCCGTGTTCTAGCCACTACCACTACTAAAAAATGTGGAACGTGGAATAAGTTATCCCAAAAGCTAATTCTAAAAACGATTAACCCTAATTACAAAAAATAGGCAGCTGATGCTAAAAAGCACAACCACATTTTTTATTCCAAAGATCTACTACGTTCCACAACTATCTTTGGTTTATTCTAATACGTGTGACGTCACAAACCGCTCTCCGATATTGCTTAACTTGTACAAATCCCAAATCGCGCCACTAGAACACGTTCCGTCGCCCACAGGGTAAATCGATTGTTGCGACCCATTCAAACTTACTTTGAGCCTTGCTTTGCATAGGCGAAGCGAGGAGCTGACCGAGTCATCTATACTAATATTATAAAGAGGAAAGATTTGATTGTTTGTTTGTTTGTATTGAATAGGCTCCGAAACTACTGGACCGATTTGAAATTCTTTTACCATTGCCCACATTATTCCTGATGAACATAGGCTACTTTTTACCGCGGGGAAATGCTTTATTCCTACGAGAAAACTGGTAATAGGACAACGGGTAGTAAGAATGCAGCTAGCGCTTTAATATGTCATCATCATCATCATCATCATCATCAGCCTAGATTAGTCCACGGCTGGACATAGGCCTCCCCTAATGAGCGCCATAGCGCCCTGTCTTCAGCTTGCCGCATCCAGCATCTGCCTGCAGTCTTTCGCAGATCGTCATCCCACCTGGCCGGAGGGCGTCCTACACTACGTTTGCGGAGTCGTGGTCTCCACTTTAATATCTAGCTTGAAGTAATAAATTAACTTCCAGGTTCATAAACGCCCGCACGGGTACGTTTTTTATGTATCATGGGCCGGCAGTCGGAGTTTGAGAGCAATGATCTTTATCTTACTTACTTCTTCTTTATCTTGATTACTATTAGGCAACTATTAGGCAACTTTGCCTTAACTTTGATGTTTAATGTATAGAGACTTCTGTCAAAAATGCAATTAAAATGTAATTGACTTATTATCATTCTGAAGAACATATCCAAGTTAATCGATGATGCAGTTGATCATCCGATTGTCTTTCAAAGAACTTGCATCAAGCATCCTGTGTTTGATCAAGACATGACAAACCCTAGAGTTAATTTTTCACGATGGTGACGAAAGTTTTCATTCAGAGAGTAGTCAAAGAAGTAATTTAGTTTGTTAATATTTTATTTTGATATAACTGGTTTGATTTTAATTTAGTTGGCTAATGTTGCTTTCAAATCTCTCCCGTCAAACGCTCTTCTTCTGAACACAACCTATCCCTGTTAGCTCGGCCTGTGCAAGGATGAGACTTACGTAAATCTCCTGCTGAATCCACATGTTTCTTCTCACTCTAACTCATTTGCATTGCTATCTCCGTCTCACTTGTTTGTGCAGCTACCTCTACGAAGTTCGCTGACTTTTAATCAAGCTAGTTTTTCAGTGAGTGGTTTTCATTTGTTGGTTAGTTATTTGAATTACCGTTATATTATGAATGAGCCTTCATGGATTTGTTTGGCTATGAGATTGATTGTTCATGTTTGAAAGCTTTGATCGAGTTTTTTAATAAATAATGAAGAGCACAAAAAAAGAATCAAAAGTTGGTTTGGTTGTTGCAACTGCAGATTAATGCGATCAATTTTTTTTGTTATCTATTCTTTTCAGTTCTTATTTAAATCTATTCTATTGGCTATGTCACAGATATTATAATACTATACTAGTAGCTATGTGGACTGCCCAGCAGTTTTATTTTATTTATTCGAAGATTCATTTCAATAGGAATTAAAAATTGTATCGCTTATTTATCGACTTCGAAAAAAGGAGCAGGGTTTGATGTTCAGCTGTATGTATGTTTTTATGTTTGTATGTCCGTCAATTTCTCTGTCATTTCTTTACCGATTTGGATGATTCTTTTGCTGTTATATAGATAATAATTCTGAGGTGGTCCGCAAAAACTTTATTTCCGGGGGATTAGTATTTATCCCAAAAAACATAAATAACAGTTAAAAACTAAGAGTTTCGAAGTCGGTTTGTTAGTTTTTTCAATACATTCAAATTTTATTACCGAATTTTTCAGTAGACATTAATCCGACGCCATAATTTAAACTAACATATTGTGGTCTACCATAATAATATAATAGACCACAATATACATCCAGAGCTTAGTTACTCCTCAAGCGACCATTACCTGTGCTAGTCTAAATTACCCACAGACCTCAATGAGCTATCCGTGCGTTGATTGGCTGATCGAGGCTTGCTATTGTTCCGACATCTAGCTGTACCTGCTAAGCAACTATATGGCGATTTAATAGTTCGAGGAACTGGATAGTCTCATGGTCTATTTAATTCTCGTCACGTTTTAGAACACTGTTCATTTATAAGGTTTGTTCCAAAAAGTGATCATAGCTGTTTTAATTAATTTTAATAATAAAAATTATAAATAACCAAGTTGACGGACGACGTTGGTTCGCGCAAAACGAACAACCTTATCATCAACTATCACTTTTCGTTTCGAATCTCTAAGAATTAAATGTCAGAATCATCTTCATAGTCAGGTCCCAGTACCGAATCTGTGATAAGGTCATCGAATGTAATCAAATATGTCGTTTCGTGCGATGTGATCACATGTCTGTAGTCTCTTTTTCTTACATCTTATCTAACTAATGTTATAAAGTCGAAAGTTTGTGAAATCTGAATTAATGGATCTCCAAAACTACTGAACAGATCAAAATGAAATTTGGCGTACGCTTAGAACGAAGCCCCCTTCGACAATAGGCTACTTATACCGAAAATAATGGAGAAGCTAGAGTACAAAAATTTAATGTTTTTTTAAAACTAAAAATTGACTTAAATTTTGTGAACATTGTTATGTTTTAAATTAAGATACATAAGGAAAAATAAATAATTCCGCTAGAATACAATTTATTGGACCACCTCGGGGTTATTCTCGATACGAAAGCGAAAGAATTATCAAAAGTTGTGCCATAATTGGCGAAGATACTTAAATACATAAAAAAGTCATACAGCCGAATTGAGAATCTCCCCCTTTTGTTTTTCTTAGGTTAAAAAGTAGTGAAAACTGCTTGCTCTCTCCTAGTCTCCAACTAGGTGTTGGTATTATAGTACCTACCGCCATTGCCCTACTTGTTGTTATTGAAAAGCTAAACGGTGCTTGTGGCCCTAGGCTAGGCTATCGCGGTCGAGAGCCCGCTACGCCTTTCAGACCCGGCATGTTTCTATGGAAATATTGAAACTAGACATTTTTATATTTCTTGTAAATAATTTAGCGGCGTTCAACGCAAAATAATTGACCTGTTAGGCTTTTGATACTTTTTCGTTTTTTCGTACGCTAGTCATCTCTTTAATTTACTAATCGATGATAAAATGTCATCTTAACGTCGATTCAGAAAGAGAAATAACTATTTGGCAAGAGATTTTATTATAAATTAGTTAATCAGTTCACGAATACGAACGGACTGTACATTTTTACCAGATTTTTACAACAAACCATGAAATGTTTAGAATTAAATGTTGATTAATTTAGAATGAACAAATACATACAATACAGTTAAAATACAATGGAAACACTGGAAAGCGCATAAGTTAAAAACTTTGTCGCACCTCCCAGCGCCCAAATTAAAAGCATTATAGATAGATAGAAGGTTTACTTTGAAAGACGAACGAAGTAGACGGATGACGTCGACGTTGACGATAAGATTTAAAACAAATTTTGTAAGAAAAAGAGACTACAGAAATGGGCTTTTGAAAAATGTTTAAAAATGTTAAACGTTCTAACGGCTTCTTCTCCTTTGGACAACTTTCAAACGATCCTTTATTATTATTAGTATAATTGTTATTTCTGATACTCAGGCTATTAAGCTGATGCGTGTTTATTTGAGTATTTGTCTTTGAAAGAAGATTTTATAGTTACGCGATCAGAACACTTTATAATATAACTATTTAACGGGTATTCATCGCGTTTATTTACCTATTATTCTTTTGAATGAATCTATACTGAAACACTATCATTGAAAAATGTCCCAAAACTTCTATTCCTTTCGCAATTACATTATTATTGCTTTTATAATATAATAGAATAAAATTATTTATTCAGGTAAAAAAAAGCAACATTGCATTTCGGTTAGAAGTGCCTTAAAGCCTATGTTAGGTTTAACTAGACACAGAGTTCTCACCTGGTTCAATAAGAGGTATTATTAGGTTTTGCATTCTATTGCCTTGGCCTCCCGATATATCTATCGCCCCTCACATTTTCTCAGTTCAGCCAGCCATACAACAACCTTATTTAGCATATCAGGGCCCTAAAACTATGTGGATCATAAAAATCCGCCTTTCACTGGCACAAACACCGTGTGAAAGTCACAAAGTCATGTATAATGCATAAAAAACTTTGCCCATAATTCACGAGATTCAACATCAAACGGGAAATTGGATTATGCCAAATCCGTCTTGCAGAATATATGTGGCAACATTCGGGCCTCAGAATGGATGTGGCAACATTGGCGTAAGTAAGGATGGGTATTTTTCATATTTCCTTGCAAATGTTACTTGAGTTTATCGCAGTGGTTTACGCACTGGACGAAAATGTTAAACAATTACAAATAGGATGAAACGTACTGAAGTCAGGGAATATGGTAATGATTTTGCTCTGTTGAAGTCTCTAAGACTGATCTGGGGTTACAATCCAGCGACTAGCTGGCAAACTATGATAACGATTTTCATCCTAGCAAGGGATGAACAGACGACTTTAGTGGTGCATCGGGCGATTGTCCGCCTGCAATGCTAGAGGTTGCGGGTTCGATTTTCACCTCAGAACAAATGTATGTACGATCTGCTGATATTTGTTTCGGATGTTCTGGGGTTTTTCAATGTAAAGTAAAAAATATCTATTTGTTTAAGTACCTATATCAGTTAGGTATCCAGTGGGTACCGATAACACAAGGTCTGCTTTAGTGCTGTGTGGATTGTCCAACATTATTATAAATTATGATAAATTCAAAGAAATAAACATAATGACAGTACCATGTCAATATATTTATGAAAACTTGTTGTACACTCATATAAATATAAATCAGTTCCTTAAAAATTGTGATAAACATAACTTTAATACCAGAAATAAACATAAACTCGCTGTGCCCACAGCTAGGCTACACAAAATTAATGTATCTTTTAAAGGGCAATGTATACGCTTCTCCAACAAAACTCCTAGTGAGTTGCAAAAATAATCAGTAAATAAAGTCAAAAAAATTGTCAAAACCTTGCTGTGCAAAAAGGCTTAGAAATATCAGATAATCTAGAAGATAAAAAGCTTGAGACGGGTTTTGTTCCAACACGAAAAATAACAACTAACAGGCTAAAGGTTTCTTCGTCGCTTCTTTACTTTAGTCTACATACCGAATCGACAGAAATCAAAAATATCACTTTATTTCCGTGTCAGTGTATAATTTGATAATTTGACCTTTTTTAAGTGAACATTTATTGTATTTATGGAAATAAAGAGTTTTTGATTTTGATTTTGATTAATATTATTTATGATAAACGATTTTCATCCAAGGTATGTATAGACCTAAAATTATAGTCCTCATTCAAGTTTTCAAATTATAAAAAAAATAACCCGCTATAACGCTGTCAGCGTAACCGATATAATATTCCGCATTTTTGTACAAAAGCTTTTGTAACTAATCTACTTTTCTGGGTAAAAAGGTCCATACGTGACGGTTTTTAGGTATATTTAGTCCCCACGTTGAAAGTTTATGGGGCTATTTCGTTACTGCTGGTGGCTGGCTCTTTGGGCGCGGTTAGTTCCAAACCTTTTCCCTTCAATTATTTGGGGCTTTTTTTGGAAATAATTCAGAAAACAGAGCCTTGTAATATAGAGTTATAGTCGTTTTATTGACAACAGAATCTAAAGGGATAAAACGTTTTTTATTTCAGGCTCAAGTTGGGGCAAGTTAGATGGGATTTTTTCATTTTCGTTATATATATTTGACCTAGTTACTGTTGAAAGAAACTTTTTTATTAATTTTATTAAAATTATAAAACACAAATCTAATGACAATGATATCTTATGCTTTTAAGATGTAAGCATCTGGTCTAAAGCCTTTAGTTTTTCTACGTTTACTCTAATGCCTTTTTGTGTTTTGTTTTTATAGATGACTAGCTGCATTCTTACTACCCGTTGTCCTAGTACCCGTTTTTCCGTAAGAATGAAGCATTTTCCCGCGGTAAAAAGTACCTATGCCTATGTTCATCAGGAATAATGTGGGCTTCTAATGGTTAAAGAATTTTTCAAATCAGTCCAGTAGTTTCGGAGCCTATTCAATACAAACAAACAATCAAATCTTTCCTCTTTATAATATTAGTATAGATGATCTCCTCCTGGCCGAATTTAGGCTACGACAGTCAGTCTCAACGGTGACTAGCCTTATCTGCAGGCTTTTTAAAGTGCACCAGTGTTTGTATTTTAACCACTTAGCGTCACGTTGTTTCAGCAATCCATTTCATAAAAATCATTTCGTAAATTATACCAAAATTGAATTTATAATGAGCTGTCGATGTAAATGCCACAATCGAAAACCAATATTCGTTTACCAGAGTCACCACCAAAATATTTTATTACGCGGATATGGTGTTATCTCCTTTTGCACTCCGCTCAGTGCATATTGTCAAATTCAGCCTAGCACTTTGATCGATTAAAATAACTTCACATTGTATATAACGAAATAAAATTATGGGTAACTAGTTTCTGCCCGCGGCTTTACACGCGTTGTTTCTATCGAATATGAAATGTTTAAAGGTTTATTATACCCAATATAAAAAAATATCTATCGATGTAGTGTATTGTAATATGTATATCAGTTATCTAGTACCTACCCATAACACAAGCTCTGCTTAGCTTGGGGCTAGATAACGCTGTGTGAATTGTCGAACATTAATTATTTATTATTATTAATAGGAACCGATTTATGTATACATATATGTTATTCCAAGTTTAAACCTACATGACAATTTCAGCCCTACCCGAATAGTTTTGGCGTGAAGAAATTAGTAAATAACGTACATCTATCCATCCATCCAACCAAACTTTAGCATTTATAATATTAATAAGTCCCTTTCTTGCTCATTGTACTTATATTTATATGGAACAAATAAAGATAAAGATTAAAGATGTTTTTTTTTGCCAGAATATGTTCTGACAAATTTGTAACTTAATAGAACAACATTGTAACATAATATATTATGTTACAATGTCTTGAAATTAAAATACGTGAAGTTATATTCTACCCAAAAAAGGCATGTACATTGTTTTCATAGTAACGGTTTTTTGCTCTATCGGGGTATTACTAAAAGTTACAAGCTTTATTTAACCGTCGTGTTCAGTTAATTTTGAAACATTATAAAACGGCTCCCAACTAGCCGTGCGTGTACAAAGAGAATTAATGGATTTTCGATCAATAACCAGGATTGGCAAAATGAAAACCACATTTGATAAATTTCTGATGAAATATCTATTAAATTTACCTCACAGATTTATTTGCGTGTCCTGAGTCATTAAGAATAAGTTTAATATTATTTAGAATCATGTGTCGTGGTCAGCCGAAGGTTTGAGTAGATCTCATCCGGACCAGTTACAAAGGACGAGCCAGACCCGAAGCTAAATTTTTGACCCGGAAGTAACGTATCAATGTAATTAAAAACAATTTATGCCTCTTTAAGTAATTTTCAAAGCTCTTGCAATCTTAAAACTTTGGGAAGTTGAATGTAATAAGAAATCCGGGCAAGGGTGAGCCAAACTTTGCAGGCTGTATAGATAGATGTTTTAAGAAAATATCTTTATTCACAAAAAAATAAGCTTCACCGACTTCAGACAGTTACTAAAGCACCCGGCTTTTGAGTGACCGGTGTTACGGGGCGCAATATATCATTGCATGACGACCTCTGTGGCGCAGCGGGCGAAGGTCTGCCTGCGACGCAGGAGATTGCGGGTTCGATTCCCGCCTCGGGATAAATGTTTGTACGATCTGCAGACATTTGTCCAGGACGTTCTGGATATTTTCTATGTAAAATAAAAAATACATAATTGTATTAAGTATATCAGTTATCTAGTACCCATAACACAAGCTCTGCTTAGCTTGGGGCTAGATAATGCTGTGTGAATTGTCCAGCATTATTTATTTATTCATTTTAATATTGTATATTTATTGTATGAAACGTCCGTAAAAATCCGTATGGTTGCTCGTTACCAGCGCATTCTTTCCTCATACAGACTGCACGAACGCGTTCGAGCGTTTGTTCGTACACAGCCGGCCACGTTACGTTACGCCCGTAACACCCGTCAGTACCCGTTTTAATGGTTTTTTCAACATACTAGCCCAGTCAAGGCGGGGTTTCTACCGGCTGTCTAATCCAATTACAAAACCTGATAACTTGACCAACATGCGGATGGAACAATATTCGTCAAGGCTCGCCTGATTCACCAAAAATATTTCCTTTTCTCTGCGACAAATGATATAATAGGGTCTTAAATCAAAAGACACCCAAAAATAATGTGTTCTCATCCTCTTCAAGTTCCTACCGACGTAGTTACAAACCACGACGTTACCTCACATCCTTGTTAGTTGGAAAATTCATGACAAACTGACAAACTTTCCAAGTTATGATAAACTTCGGGAGCCGTTTTCACCGCGGAACCCCAAAGAATCAGTGTTCCGCGTGATCATCAAGTTGGGAACTTTGTTTTTGTGTCGCGAAATGTTTCGTTGGAGGAGGTTCGGGATAATGGATGGCCCGTCAATCGGTTTTATTGTTTGACAAAATAAATAATAATAATAAATAAAATAATCTTTATTTCAGTAAGTAGTATTATGCATCGGTACACTAGCTTAAATATAATCGGAGCCACTGGTCTAGCGTAATGAATGACTGAGATAAGTAGGTACCTTAAGTTAGGCTCTGTTCCCCAAACTAGGTCATGATGACCTGTATTGTGGGGTCACAGGGATTAACTGCCGGACTCTACGTGACTGAGGCTATGGGTGAGGCCCGTTTTAGTTATAATTTAAGTACACTTCGCAATACATCTTATATCTGAGTTAAGTGCTAATATAATAATGAATAATAATAATTTTATTCATTTTTAGACTATGTAGGTAGTAATTATGTGCAATATTTAGTTACAATATTTAATATGGTTGCCAGTTAAGTACCTACAAATCGCAATACTTCTAATATCTAAGTGCTAATATTTCATATGAATAATGGATAACATTATGATAGAGTTATGCATTATTTTTAAACTAAGTGGTAAGTGGGTACAATATTTTAGTAACATTATTTAGCATGGTCGCCAGGAGCCACACCCCTCTCATCATGTATATAAGTGACATTATAATATATCATAAACATGAATATTATAATCTGTATGGATATTACAATGTCCGTGGTTGGTCACCCGAGGACACCAGGCTCATGAGAGCCTGGGCAGCGGGGGGCACCAACCACAGATCATAGACATTAGTGTATGTAGTAGGTATTGTGTAGTTCATAGGTATGTAGTAGTTGCAGAGTATGTTTGTGTTTATGTTAGGTATTTATACTGTAGTCTATTTCATGACTTTCAATAGATTTTCTGTTTCCGTATAGTTAAGGTTTAGCAGGTAACTCGTGATAGTTTTTTTAAGTTGATTATGATTTAGGTTTGCTATTGATATGTCTTTACTGACACGGTTGTACAACCAGGGTCCTATAACCGATAGGCGTCGTTCCCCTAGCTTTGTTCGCGTACTAATAGTCTTAAATATTTTGTCTTTTCGACGTTGCTTTTTAAGTTTTTGCATGATTTCTTCACTCACGAGGTGATGTTGTTTACTTATCACTGCCTTGATAAAGAGCTGCCTTATGCTTAGGACAGAGCAGTTTTTGTAGACTAACTCTGTGGGGTATAATTTAGGCTTATAGATCATTACTTTTAAGAGCGCTCGCTGCGCTCTTTCTAGTTTAATTAGGTGGGTTAATGCTGCAACTCCCCAGATGGAATTACAGTAGGTCAGTATTGATTGTGCAAGACATTGATAAACACCAATTAACAACTTGAAAGAAAGAACGTGTCGAAGCTGCTTAAAGACACATATGAGCTTTCTCATACGCCCCGAAAGATGTTTAATCTGGGTCACCCACGTTAAGTTACTGTCTAGGATAATGCCGAGATATTTTATGTTATCTGTAGGGTCTAGATTTGTACATAAGCAAGAGTTGGGACTTTGGTCTAGGCATGTAGACTTGTGTATTTTTAGTTTTATTGGATGTTTAAGTTGTGCTCTTTCCCTGATTGTGAATTGTATGTATTTTGTTTTGTTTGCATTCACTGTAAGTAGATTGTCTCGTAACCAGTTTGATATTACATTGAGCCCTTCGTTCGCCTGCCTTTCTAGTTCGTTCCACGATTTTGCATGGAAAACAAGTACAGTGTCATCTGCATAAGTATACACTCTACCGTTATTTACCTTAAGTTCGCAAAGGTCATTTATGTAAATCAAAAATAAGGTTGGTCCTAATATACTGCCTTGTGGCACACCAAAGGTAACGTCTGTTTCATCACTAATGTGGGTTCCAATCTTAACTCTTTGCTTTCTATTTGTAAGGTAGCTTTGGAACCAACGTAAGGCTGTATCTCTAATTCCGATTGTTTCGAGCTTTGCCAGGAGGATCGGGATTGACACGGTGTCAAAAGCTTTTGACAGGTCTAAGAACACACCGACTGTCTTGAGGCCTGAGTCTAGTGATTTAGTTATGTCCTCTGTAACATTTGTCACCGCGTCTTCTGTAGAGAGTCCCGTCCTGAAGCCAAACTGGTTTTTCGATAGGAGTCCCTTTTTTTCCACATAATTCTTCAGTCGCTTATTCATTATCTTTTCAAGTACCTTAGATAAAACAGGCAAGAGGGATATCGGTCTGAAATTTGTTACATTGTCCTCATCACCGCTGCCTTTGTAGATTGGGCATATGAGAGATTTTTTCAGAGCCATCGGAAACACACCAGTGTCGAGACTAGCTTGACATATTTTCGTTAAAGGGTCTAATATATAGGGTAGGGATTGTTTCAGTAGTTTAGTTGTTACTTGGTCCCATCCTGGAGCACAGTCATTTTTTAGCGTCATGACAGTAGAGTAAATTTCTGAGGCATCTGTGTCTAGCAGACCAAATGATAGGAGTGAGCGATTTGTTTTAACCTTTAAAGCTAGTTCTTTTTCTGTTGTCTGCGATTCTTTTAATGAGTCTCTAGCTAGATTTGATCCAACACTGCAATAGTAACCATTAATGGTATTGAGAGATTGGATATGGGATGAATTGTTTTCCAAGAGCTTTTCAGCTGAGTTAGACTTTTGGGGGTAATTACAAATTCTTTTAATATTATTCCATGTTTTTTTGCTGTTATGCATGCTTTTCTGTAGTTCTTGTCGTTCGTGGGTTCGTTTCAAGTTTTTAAGTATTCTATTACACGTGTTTCTATAATTAATATACATTGTCTTAGCTTCTTTATTCAATGGATTCTTTTTAAACTTAATATGTAATTTGTCTCTACGTCTAATGCATCCTACCAGTCCTGGAGTAACCCATGGTTTTAGATTTGCACGCCTCTTTGATATAGTCTTGGTAGTTGTGTACCTGTTCATTGTGGAGTTTATAATGTGTAGGAATGTGTTGGTCGCTTTTTCTACATCAGAGTAATCCAAAACCTTGTGCCAATCAACTTTTGAAAATGAGTCGCAGATAGCATTGTAGTCAATATATTTAACATTTCTAGTGATATGGTCCTTATTGGCGTTTTTTATTCGAATAGGTAGTTGCGTTATGACTGGCGAGTGGTCCGTTATTGTCGCAGGAAGCACCAAAGTCGTAGCTTTTAGTTTAGTTTTGATCATACAGTGATCAAGACACGACTCTTCCCTGGTTTTATATTGATGTCCCGGTAGAAGACTATGGCTAGCTAGAATAGTAAGGTAATCATCTGCGAAATCATCTTGACTATTATCATATATATTTATATTCATATCTCCGATTAAGATAATATTTGGAAAAGATTTTACACTTAACAATGTATCATCAATGGAATTAATAAAGTTTGCCTTATTTCCAAAAGAAGGTGAACGATAGGTTGAAATAATGCATAGCTCCTGTCCTACTTGTGTGCATAAGCAGCTGCCATCGCTAAACTGGGGCTCATAAACTTTCACCCTACCGAGACCTTTCCTGATATAAATAACAATGCCATCGTTTTGATTGATGTATTTTTTTGTGTAAAATATGTCATAGTTAGGCAGTAGCGTTGGGTTAAAGCCGGTGTGAAGCCAACATTCTGTGAAAATTAATAAATCAAACTTTAGGTCAATGCGTTTCAATAACACTAAGACCTCATCAAAATTTTTGTTGATACTACGGATATTCAGTGTTATAATATTAACATTACATTTTTGGTTAACACTCAAATATCTTTTACAGTGCTCGGGTTCATCTAACAGGAATGACTTTGAGACATCAAACTTGTCAATGTCTGCAAATAGATCCAATGCCATGAGTTAGTGTGTAAGAAAATAATAAAAAAAGAAGCGCAGATCATACTGCGTAATTTTATATAATGAGGTTTTAAATTTCCGGTTAGATGAGCTCTTTATCTGCTGTAAGTACTTGTAGGTTGGTTTATTTATTTTGATTGGTTGTAAGGTAAGTGCATATTTATTGATGTTGGGATATCGAGTAGCATGGCTGAGATAGGTGTACCCCCCTGGCAACCTTGTAAATACTTGTATGTTTAAACTAAAATACACTAAATTATTCTTATAATAGAGGCTGTGCGCTATAGGCAAGTGAAAAATCTTAAGACTAATATTACAAACTAACATATACAAACAACTACATCTATATGCTTTATGCAACAAAAGGATAAACAACACGTAGAATGATACTTGAAGCCACCTGCCTAGTCAATGTGCATGAATGTTCATGGCTTCCTCCAAGGCTATTATTTGCTCTTCACTTTTAATCTCGGTGGCAGGTTTCCCTTCCTCTTCTCTGATAAATATTCTACCACTTTTGGTCCAGCAGAATTTCCAATTATATTTTTTGATGAAGTCCCGGGCTAGGTAATGCAGCCGTCTGCCTTTCTTGGTAAGTACCTCGCTTATGTATACACTTAGCTTTTCTCCTGCTAATCCAATTGAGTGTGTGTTGAGTTTATCAGTCTTTTGATTTTTGTTAAAATCTTTGTAGGCGCGCAGCAATGCTATTTTCTTTTGCGAGGAGGTGTATTCGATTATGATCGCTCTTGGCCGGTTAGGTCTTGTGGGTATGCGGTAAGCCTCCTTGATGTCTGTTGAGTTAAAATCAAGTTTAACCGTTCTATACATTTTTTCTATGGCAGTCATCATATCTGCATAGTTATCAGTGGCTAGGTTATTAATTTCAACACTACTTTCCTTCAATTTTCTTTGTACCATCTCCAACTGCTCTTCTAGTTCACTCACATACTCTTGAGATATTTTTCCTGAGTTTTCCAAGTGTTCCACACGGAGTTTTATCTGAGTCTGTTCCTCGCTTATAGATGCCAGCGATAATTTAATTTCAGTATTTGCAGAGATCAGTTCTTCGTTTTGACTCCTGAGTGCTCCTATTTCATCGCCTAATTTGGAGAATTGCCCGTTTTGGCTTGCTTTTAGGTCTTTAAACATTTCCAAAACATTGCCAAACATCTCATTGAGAGACTGGCTTGTATCATCAATATACTTAGTTTTTTTCCGCAATGGTATATTTAGGTCTGATTCTTGGCCCTGGGGGGTTCCGTAAAGTTCTGGATTAGAGATAGCCTCACTTAGAAGTGGTCTTGGAGGTGTGCGTTGTAATGCGCCAGGCCATATAGGAGACATTACAATGTAGAAGGCAAGTTTGTGAGCACAGTTTTTCACTATTGCGCGCTACGCGCTACGCAGTGCTTATTGTGTTCTCCTCGTAGATAATTTGTTTGCACAATAAAAAAGTAAACTGCGTACACGAACAAAATCACACAAGGAATCTATGTTTTGATGGCTATTTGGACTCTGCGTGCGACACGGTTATTTCAACTGCAGCGCGGCTTTGTAACGAAGAGTTGGGAAAACGTGCGAGAATGTTTGTCGAGGAGCAAGCTCGTATTTGACTCCGTCCCAGCCGCTGACGCACAACCGTGAAAATAGCCTCTTCACTGTTCCGCGTTGGGATTTTCTTTTTGAGCAAGTTTCTTGTAAAATTGGCACTCCCGGTAGTTAGTTTCAGTGTTTTTATCTTTTTTGATTTGCTTATTGTTCAGCACACATTGAAAACACCACTTTCTATCGTTTTGAACTAATTAATTTCAAGAATTTGGTCGCGAGTAATACAGACACGTCACTGCTGCTCAACCTGGGGTTGCCAACACACAAAATATTGAAGAATGGAGCAGGATTTCAATTTTGTATCCCGGCCATTGAAAAAGATTGCAAAGGATTTTGCTCAATAGAAAAAGCACTGGGGACACCATAAAGTCATAGGCTTTTATGC
Organism: Eupithecia subumbrata; assembly: GCA_949316285.1. Taxonomy (NCBI): domain Eukaryota; kingdom Metazoa; phylum Arthropoda; class Insecta; order Lepidoptera; family Geometridae; genus Eupithecia; species Eupithecia subumbrata. Next base: position 1,195,611 of record OX438643.1, read on the forward strand.
TTTATCTATGTCATGGTACAAAATAATTACTTGGGGGCAAGATGATGTTGTGAGAAAATTATAATATTTATATCTAACTTTTTCCCGTGGACTAACTTAACTTAAAACTAAAAAAAAAAAACTAAAACTAAAAAAAACTTAAACTAAAAAAAAAAAAAAACTTAAATTTAAATTTAAACTTTAACTTTTGCAAGCGTTCAAAGCGAACAAAATGTAGCTTATGGTGATCATCCCGATCTAGAAATATGTGTATATTATGAACCTATAGTATGTATACGATCATATAAAGTTTTGGTGTTTGTCTAAGTAAACCCAAACATCTCACAACTATATGTACCTATATTTACACAAGCTTTCGCATTTTGTGTGAATTGTCCAAAATTAGAAATAAATTAAAAAAATGTTCGATTTGGCTATCGGAGATTTTATTGTTAGAGACTGAGTGGGATTTTGAATTGTATTTCTTGTTATTTTTCAGGTAAGTCTCGATTTGTCGATGACGCAGCCAAGGAGGACCCATGTCTTACTGGTAGGCATTAGCTTTATTTTCAAGATCTTTATTTTTTTACTATTTGTCAAACTTAACACAATAAATGTAAATCGGCATCGATAGAGTGTATCTAATAACTTAATCCAGTCTTCAGGACTCCTAGATTATTTTCCGTCGATACCTCATTTGTTTTTCAATTATCTATTCGAAGTTTTGGTTAGATGAATGATTTCTTTCTTATTCACACAAAAAAAAATTATAATGGTAAACTTGAAAAGAAAATTCCATAGGTATACATATGTTATTCTTGACCTTGAATATAAATACTTTATGTTTATGTTTATGTTAATGTTTCCCCTGTAGGTGGAGCTAACGGCGCTACAGTCCGTAGAAAGTCGCAAAGATTTTCGATTTCTCCAGCGTCACTCGACCTCGTGGTGTAGTTGGAAGGATACGGAAGGATGCGGGTTCGAGTCCCGCCGAAGTCGTAAATTTTTGCGATGTTATTTAATTTCTTAGAAATTTGCCAGAGTGTGAGGCTTACGCACTATAAAAACAAAACTTTAGAATTTGAGCAACGCGACACCTCTCGTCAAACGAACTAAACGTAACTTTAGTCTTTGAACAGGAATGGATAAACTTTAATGTTTCCCCTGTAGGTGGAGCTAACGGCGCTACAGTCCGTAGAAAGTCGCAAAGATTTTCGACTCCAGCGTCAGTCGACCTCGTGGTGTAGTTGGTTAGCACATTCCGGTACTTACGGAAGGATGCGGGTTCGAGTCCCGCCGAAGTCGTAAATTTTTGCGATGTTATGTAATTTCTTATAAATACTTTACTTATTATACCGGAATTTTGCCTGGTAATCTGGCGGAATTAAGGAGGTAGATTATAATTCATATTCTATTCTCACTAGTATACAAATCTATATATCCAGGCCCCTATTTACCATAACTATTCTCTGATTATACCTATCATCCATCATACAAAAGTATACACACTTCAAGCATCATACACCGTATACATGTTCTGTACACAGATATGAAATATATACCTTACCTTCCTACCTACTCAATTACGGAACCGTGCGCGCGAACGAAACAAGGGGTTAAAATTACCAACAATCTGTATCCACTTACCCATTTAACCATTCAAGTTAACCCCTTAACCCGTACCTTGAATTATCTGTGTCGGAACTAGGTCAGTTAACATTTGGAAAAACCGCTATTGAATGGGTGAAAAGAATTAAAAGTTGTGAATTGAACGCTTTTAAATATGCCAGTCGCCATTTTGTAAATGTTTTTGTGTTATGTTTTACTTTTGAGTTCTGTAAATTGATTGTTTTTATAAACGTAACTCACGACACGAAAAACAGCTAGACTTAAAATAATCTCTTTATAATTATTATTAATCGTGATAGCACAAAAGAATAGATAAATGGCTATGAAATGGCTACAAATAAGAGACGAGTGGATGATTGACACGACGACGGCTGATAGAAGTGATCGGACGAAGAAAATATGAGACACACAGATCTCAATAAATTTATAGTCTTATATAATATCGCTGCCGCGTTTGTAAAACGTTTAGGCGGATTACAAAACAGCACATTTCAGATAAATGCGTATGACGAATTTTGAACGATCAACGTTCAACAATATATCAGAACACCACATAACCATCTTGTCGAATGTAATGAAATAGGTTGCCCCAATAAATCATCGTTCGTTTATTGAACAAGTAACTATAAAAAAAATTCAATTACTCCAGAATTCAAATCACTAAAATCAATTGAAATAAGAGGGAACATGAAAATATGATGATCTCGAAGACACAAAAATTTCTGCCATGGTATACATAGGTATGCATTTTGCACTATATTCTAGTAGTAATATCACCCTCACGATTAGGAAATCCTAAAAAGCTTAAAGAGCATCCTATCCGCTATAAATCAGTCGTTCAAAAAGCTCGCCTTACAAGCTACGAGCTAATTACGAGCCTCCGGGAGTCTTTTAATAAGTAATAGGAGGAACGCCCACGGGTACGGCGCATTTACACCGGAGCGTAACGACGACGGATCGAACACTAAATCATGTAACTTTAGTCCAATCTTCCACTCTTACTCGACTCAACGAAAAATGCTCTTCACCTACGAGTTGAGTTGACATTTCCAGCACTCAACCTGAACTCATCCTCATATCAGCTTACACAAGTTGATTGCTACATCCTGGTCCTAAGGCACCTCCATCAATCAATTCCCGGCGACCGTTAACATATCGTCGGTCCATAGAGTGTTTGGTCACCCCTCTTCGCTTTGCATTGCGGTCGCCACTTGAGACCCCTTACCCCCCAGTGGTTATGTCTAACTGGCTGAACTGTATAATTTGGTTCTTCTACTGATTCCCGTATTCTGGATTCTATCACGACATGCACCTCACTCAGTCTCTAAAGCAATGACAAACAGATGAAGCAAAATATGTCGGCGTTTCCAATTTTCATCAAATGAAACCCCATGTTTCTGCAATTTTTATGTGTTTTGAAGTTAGCGCTGATTCCGTTCATAGAAACTTGTTACTCTCATAGAAACCGACTGGTTTCTAAAAGACTTCTTCAAATATTCAGACTCTTCTGTGCTTGAAATGAAAAAGTTGTACAGGCAATATATTTCAAACGATTTAAAAAAAATAAGAATTAAATGTTCGGCTATATTATTGTATTAGTTTAAAAATAGTCTTCCAAGTAAATGTTTAAAAATGTTGAAACAATAAAATTCATTACAGTGCAGTGTGATCTCAGTTGTAGGCATGAATTGAGCCTAAGCAACGGCGCTTTAATAAAACAACAACTGCTAGGTATAGCTTGCGTCATAAAATATTTAACGGTGGATTGACTGGAATATAGACTAAATACGCGTTCCTTCATTTTTAAGCTTTCTTAAACTTGTTGAATTTATTTCATAAACAAATATTGTGGCCTTTTTGTTGAACTTACTAACTATGCTGATCTATGTTTTAGATACATTCACACTAAAGTCAATCCAGTATGTTTGAAAAGCTGTTTGCAATCAGCTAGATAAAATGTTTCAATCATACACTACAGAGAAATAATTTTGTAAGTCTCAGCACCGGTCTAGGAATGTAACTCGAAAACTTTAGCGATTGCCACAAAAAGGCGTTGATAATATTAAGATTCATCTCGATAGTCCAAACTTTGGCTATCCACTAAAACAAATCTAATCATGACTACGCCCTGCCCACTCTGTAGTAATACATAAAAACTTGTATAAAACATCGATATTCCGGTATCATTTAGCCGACTCGTCGGCTAGATCGGGAGATGTTGGTAACTTTGTTTCGTCAAGTTGGAACGCTTGATGCTGGTTTGATCAAATTTCTACCCTGATGCCCGTACGTTATGGGCAGATAGCTTAGCGTCGCAGTAAATTGTTGCGAAAGTGATGTTGTAAAAACATGATAACCTTCAAAACAACTTTACCTGTGTTATTTCATAGTTCACTAGTCTAAGCAAATGATAGATCATTAACGTAACGTTCTGGAAAAATGCTTATCATGCAAAATGTATCCTTATTAGAGTTGATGTTTGGCCAAAAACGCATTAATGACCACCAAAAAGTGCTAAATCCACATTTTTAAACGTGTACGTATCAATCCTTCTTACCTTCTACCGTAATTTTCTACATCAAAGCAAGTTTGCTTACACACCGTAGTTGCGGTATGTAGGAGGAGGAACCTACAGACAACTGAATTTAGAAACCAACACACAGTTTCTACTTGGTGTTAAGTTTCATCAACTGACCGCCTGCGCTACGCTCGCAACATTCCAACAAACTTGTTTCTCGCAAGTTATCCCTCGGTCCGTGATATCGTTACTCGCGATCGTGACTGCCCTTATTAATTCATCCAACTTGATGGTAGCCTATTGTTTTTCGCCTTTTTAGGTTATTTGGCTTTGATAAATGAGCGCGATCTATCTATTGTGCCGCGGAGTCGATTTCGGTCGGGAAGTGAGGGATAATTAATATTTTTATCTTTATCGTGACAGTGCTATTTTTCAATTGGGTGTCGTTAGTCAATTAGGGTTGACAGGGACTTTCATTTACGTAAAAATAAGCTTTTATAGGATCCAATAAGCTAGTTTCGAATTCAATTATCAGCCCACAGGCTGATTCATAGTCGATTACTGTCTTATGACGTAACGTAAAGTATTGGACCACTTTGGTAAGTATCAAGTGTAAGTAATCAGTGATTAGTATAATTCGTCTGTTTACAAGGTGATTTAACTAATCACTTCCGTTCACACGCTGATTTAACTAATCCAGTAATCACTTAACACCGACACTTGTCACTTGAACTTGATACTTAACAAAGTGTTAATCGGGCATAAGTTTTTCTCAAATTCTCAAATTTGAGAAAAACTTAGTTTAAAAGGAGCTTACCTTACCCAAATCAGCGCCTCCACCTGTTTGATCTCATTATTATGTTAAACGAAAGAATTTTCAAAAATCGATTTTGCAGCTTGTGATATAATAATAATGCTGGACAATTCACACAGCGTTATCAACCCCAAGCTAAGCAGAGCTTGTATATGTATCCTATTAATTTTTAATGCCTCTGTAAAAAAATTATTTTGTTTAATTGTAGGCAGAGATGCGAAATTGCTCATTTTGCTCACCGTGGTGGCCAAAAATAAAGCCTTTACAGGGGCATTAAAATAAGCTTATGATAGGTATCACAAACTGCAAAATCGATTTGTGAAAATTCCTTTTTTTTTTCCTTTTTTAGTTCCTTTGTTTGTTTTTTCATAAGTTAAAACAGATGGTGGCGGCAAAAATAACTTATTCCCTACGTCAGCAATTAATATCGTTTTTTTAACCAACAGAAGCAAAGTTTCGTTAGAAAATAAAAATGTTCCCAAATCTAAGGTTGCGAAATGACGAGATGTTTATCTAGATGTAATTAATTTTTCTCTTTGGTGTTCCTTTGAGGATTACAGGAATATTTAACTGTAACTTGAAAAGTTGCCTGTTCATTCCGTTTTAATTTAGACTTAGTATAAAATAAAAGAGGTTTTTCAAGAAAATGTTGTTGGAAATGTTTGAATCAGAGTTTGTTTTGCTTTTTCCCTGTTGTGGGAATGCTGGGTGTTACTTCCAGCAGCTGGTCGATTCAGATGTACTCGTGAGTGTATCACTCACACACTATTTACGCCGCGCATTGGTTCATTTTGTTTCTTTTTTTTATTTCGTTTTCGTAATTAATCATTGGCTGCATGCAAATGAACGGAGAAAATTTTATGAGTGAAACACTTACAAAATACATCTGAATTTAAGATCAAAAATCAAAATCAAAATCAAAAACTCTTTATTTCCATAAATACAATAAATGTACACTTAGATAAGGTCAAATTGTAAAACTAAACACTGACACGGAAATGAAGTGATATTTTTGATTTCTGTCGCTTCGGTATGTAGACCAAAGTAAAGAACCGACGAAGAAACCTTTAGCCTGTTAGTTGTTAATTTTCGAGTTGGAGCAAAACCCGTCCCAAGCTTTTTTATCTTCTAGATAATCTGATATTTTATAGTAAGCCTTTTTGCACAACAAGGTTTTTATAATTTGTTTGAATTTATTTACTGATAATTTATGCAACTCACTAGGAGTTTTGTTGTAGAAGCTTTCAAGGTTTGTAAAATATTTGGATTCATCATCATCAGCCTAAATTAGTTCACTGCTGGACATAGGCCTCCCCTAATGAGCGCCATAGCGCCCTGTCTTCAGCTTGCCGCATCCAGCATCTACCGTCGTCTACAGTCTTTCGCAGATCGTCATACCACCTGGCCGGAGGGCGTCCTACACTACGTTTGCCGAGTCGTGGTCTCCACTCAAGAACACGTTTGCCCCAGCGGTTGTCGGTTCTTCGCGAGATATGGCCGGCCCACTGCCACTTCAGCTTGCTTATTCTTTGAGCTATGTCGATAACTTTGGTTCTCTGTCGGATGTATTCGTTACGAATTCTGTCCTTCAGAGAGACTCCGAGCATAGCTCTTTCCATAGCTCGCTGAGCGACTTTGAACTGGTAGACCAACTCTACCGTGATTGTCCACGTCTCAGCTCCGTAGGTCATGACAGGTAGGACGCACTGATTGAAAACTTTAGTTTTCAAGCATTGCGGTATAGATGACGAGAAGATTCGATGAAGTTTCCCAAAGGCTGCCCAGCCTAGCTGGATCCTCCTCTTGGCCTCCTTCTCAGACAGAGTATACCAGACTCAGACAGAGTATACCAAAAGATCGCACGATGGTATCAGAGTGACGTACAACAACGTTTTCAGGCACCTCATGGGACTGAAGCGCTACTGCAGCGCTTCAGAAATGTTCACTGAATCCCGTGTTGACTCTTTCCATGCAATTCAAAGAAAGAGGATTGCCTCGTTTATGTCCAGAGTTGACATGTGTAAAAACTCAGTTATTAGGAGTATGGCAGATCGTCTGATTTTGTCTGATGTGTACAAACGGTGGGTGGCTATTGCCACCTAGTACATTTTTATATTATTATTTTTTTTGACGTAGGTACCTTAAGTACCAATTTTGTTTTTTTGTATATTTGGCTTTTTTGTATTTGTGTATTTAATTTAATTACTGATAATTATTACTCCGTGTAAACTGGATCTCGTGTCTGAAATAAAGATTTATTATTATTATTATTATTCTCAAAATTATTTTTACCCAACTCCAGAATTTGCCCAAGGTAAGTATACTCGGAAACAATTTCGAGAAGGTGGTCATGTACGACGACCAGTCCCGGATCAATGAGGCCATTGATCATGAGTTTGGTTTTATCCAAATTCATGCCAAGACCGATGCGATGCGTCGCGAGGCTGAGGCTAGGCCGTCCAGCATCTGGTTCAGCTCCTATAAATATTTGGATTATTAGAATACAACTGAAAAATATATATATATTTGTAATAGCAATCTTATGTTCTTCCCAATAACTCAATTTATTTGACTAATTTAAACGTGTAATGTAAGTAACAATAATTGTAAATTTTATTTAAACTTCAATCTATGTAACTAATGTAATTGGTTAATATAATCGTGTTAGTTGCTAAATAAATAAATACAAATACAAAAATACAGTAATTTTCCTGCGGTCTCCACACTAGGCAAAGCCTGTATCGTAGAGACTAGTAATTTGACTTAACGAAATTTTGAACTACTTAGTAACAAAATGAGATGAAAAATAAAACTTAATAGGGAACTACCAAACATAGTGTAACTAAGAATAAGACAATCACAGAATAAATTCATAACTTCAAAACTAAATCATATAAAACAAAATTTATAAATCTAGTATCCAAACTAGATGTGGTTTAAATAAACTTAAATGAAAACACAATTATAAAAACAAGCATGAAATAGTAAAAGCGCCTTTCAGCATAGTATTCGAAGTAATTATTCAGTACAGTCGTAGAAGGTTGGTTACACCAATTGTTAATAGAGCGTTGGGCTTCTAAAAGTGACATATATTTAATGTTACAGTGCTTAGCAACTATATATATTTCATATACAGGGTTATTGGTAATTCACTGACACTATGAACTGTCGGTTTTGCCCACCATCATAAATGTTTTCAAACTTACGCGATCTGAACACATTATTATTAGTATTATTAAACGGGTATTTATGACTATAGTCATCCCGTGACCACGACAGTGTGTAAACCTGTTGAAACGTCGAGAAAAATAGGTAAATAAAGCGATAAATACCCGTTTAATAATACACCATCATAAAATTTACGCAGTGTCAGTGAATTACCGATAACCCTGTATATGAAAGTCTTCAATTTCCAAAACGTTTCGCAAAGCTAGTTTTCACTGACTTTTAAGTTAAAATTATGAAATTACCTTCCAATTTTCCGAAAGTATCTGTACAGAACACCCTTTTACGCTTTATTTCCATAGTACAGGATATTTTGTCGCAAAACCACGTGTTTTAAAGCGTACACCGACTGAATACTAATTTCTAACTTATCAGTATTGGAATCTTGCATTTTGTATTCGAATTCAATACGAGTTGAATAGCGATTACACCGAACTATTTGCAGTCAGCTGGTTTGAATGTTTTTAATATTAGGTAAAGGTTATTCAGTTTTGTAGTGGAGTATTTTGTGAAAGCTTTTCCGGGATAACGTATTATTTACTTACTAGCGTGTCCGTGGCTTCAAACGATTTTTTTTTGGATAAGAATTAGCCTCTGTCCATATCCAAAATATTATCTACCTCGCAACTAAATTTCGCTAAGATCCGTTCAGCTGTTTTGGCGTGAAAGGATAAAAGACAGAATTACTTTCGCATTTATAATATTACTATGGATATGTATATTTGGTAGCTATTTACATTTCCAATGATTGCCGTTTGGCAGTTCAATATGCCAACAATCACTATGTTATGCCATATTCGTAGCACTACCGCGTAGTTGTATCACTCTACGTCGTAGCACTACCGCGTAGTTGTAGCACTCTACGTCGTAGCACTACCGCGTAGTTGTATCACTCTACGTCGTAGCACTACCGCGTAGTTGTATCACTCTACGTCGTAGCACTACCGCGTAGTTGTATCACTCTACGTCGTAGCACTACCGCGTAGTTGTATCACTCTACGTCGTAGCACTACCGCGTAGTTGTATCACTCTACGTCGTAGCACTACCGCGTAGTTGTATCACTCTACGTCGTAGCACTACCGCGTAGTTGTATCACTCTACGTCGTAGCACTACCGCGTAGTTGTATCACTCTACGTCGTATCACTACCGCGTAGTTGTATCACTCTACGTCGTAGCACTACCGCGTAGTTGTATCACTCTACGTCGTAGCACTACCGCGTAGTTGTATCACTCTACGTCGTAGCACTACCGCGTAGTTGTATCACTCTACGTCGTAGCACTACCGCGTAGTTGTATCACTCTACGTCGTAGCACTACCGCGTAGTTGTATCACTCTACGTCGTAGCACTACCGCGTAGTTGTATCACTCTACGTCGTAGCACTACCGCGTAGTTGTATCACTCTACGTCGTAGCACTACCGCGTAGTTGTATCACTCTACGTCGTAGCACTACCGCGTAGTTGTATCACTCTACGTCGTAGCACTACCGCGTAGTTGTATCACTCTACGTCGTAGCACTACCGCGTAGTTGTAGCACTCTACGTCGTAGCACTACCGCGTAGTTGTATCACTCTACGTCGTAGCAAGCTACGGCGTAGCTACGGTGTGCGGTGTGTAGATGTTATAATTTGGTTTCCAATGATTGCCGTTTGGCGGTTCAATATGCCAACAATCGCTATGTTATGCCACATTCGTAGCACTACCGCGTAGTTGTATCACTCTACGTCGTAGCTCTACCGCGTAGTTGTATCACTCTACGTCGTAGCAAGCTACGGCGTAGCTACGGTGTGCGGTGTGTAGATGTTATAATTTGGTTTCCAATGATTGCCGTTTGGCGGTTCAATATGCCAACAATCGCTATGTTATGCCACATTCGTAGCACTACCGCGTAGTTGTATCACTCTACGTCGTAGCACTACCGCGTAGTTGTATCACTCTACGTCGTAGCACTACCGCGTAGTTGTATCACTCTACGTCGTAGCACTACCGCGTAGTTGTATCACTCTACGTCGTAGCACTACCGCGTAGTTGTATCACTCTACGTCGTAGCACTACCGCGTAGTTGTATCACTCTACTGAAGTACCTATACTCTAGGTACCTACTGTAACGTAGGTTAGCATTACGAGTAGTAGTAAGTTATATCTAATCTATGTCATTGTGCAGGCATAGCACTTTTAGTTTACTCTATTCAGTCAATATACAACCATGAACAAATAAGGTTGTTTCCTTTCACACCCTTCAAAACAACCCTTTAAGTTACAACACTTCATGGCGACCCTGCCGAAAAAGTAACCCCCGAAAATTATCAAAATGTGCCGATCAACGATTGGAAAAGAAGAAGTGTTTATATCCGAAAACGCCGGAGGAAATATGCTGTCAACTCTAGCAGACATCGGTGGACACATGTACCGCATGAGCATTGTGATGTTCATCATGCTGGCGATTGTGGTGATTCTGTTCCTGTACTTCGCGGTGCGCATCTACAGAAAATGTCATGGACGCTGGATGCAGCAGGAGATGGCTATGAGCAGAATGGACCGCTTCCGAGCCTCATTCCGCAGGCGTAACCCAGAGGAGACCAATTAAAAAAATAGTGAAAGTATGTGAGTGTTGTGTTTAAAACGGTACGGCCTTATCTACCTAAAGTACGAGTGTATTTTTCGAAAAGTTTTCCAGTGCCTAAATCATTTACTACGAAGTGGAACAATATTTTTTTTTTGAAAATTGGACCTTAGATTAATGACCTTGACGACCCGATGAACATTTTTATAACGCAATAAAATAACTTTACGTAAAACGGTGCAAAAGACTCAGTGAACTTGATACCGCGCGATTGAAATCCCTAGCGCAGCACATTTCGTGGACATTGGCGTAAATGGTTAAATGTATTGAAAGTTTTTGCTAGAATATTTTATATTAGGTATGAACTTTAGCTAAGTCTTGTTTATGAAAATATGTATGTATAACGTTATTGATAAGTACTTTTACTAAAGGCGGCTCTACACGTAGTCAGCCATACACAGATGAAAATGATTATTGAAAAAAGTTATGATTGAAAAATTAATAGAATTTTGTTTTGAGTTAGTAAGTATAAGAAAATATTTGATAAAAAAGGCCAGAGTAGGTATACATGTAAAAGTACTGCGACAAAGTTATCCGAAGCTAGCGCGATTTATGATAAGTGTAAGGAAATAATTTTGAATTTACAGACGAGCAAGAATGAAGAGTTAGTTTCATCAGCGACAGAAACTTTTGGGAAAATCAAACAGACATACGAGGAAATTTGCAGTTTGTGTGTTAGGCAGAAATCAGACAAAATGGAGTTTGATTTAAAAGTAGCATGTAGTTTGATTCCAGTAATGGACGGCGCAGAGTCGACCACCAAACGAATGATTAACTCTGTCGACATGTACGCGAACATGATTGACGACCCAGGTAAGACATTATTGATTACATTTGTTACAAAAAGTAGACTCAGTGAAAACGCTAAATTGCGTTTGTCTAGCAGCTATTTGTCTATTGACACATTAATAAAGAACTTAAAATCAAACCTTTTGCCGAAAAAATCTTTTATGGCTGCACAAACAAAATTACAGGTCATCAAACAAGGTTCTATGTCTATTGATGATTATGGGACAGAGATAGAAAAGTTATTCACCGAAATGACTATTTCACAGGCTGGAAATGACCTTAATGCATACACTGTACTGAAGCCTTTTAATGAAACAACTGCAATAAAACGTTTTTCAGACGGTCTGCGCAATTCCAAGCTCTCTACGATCATAGCAGCCCGGAACTACAGCAGTCTGGCGGATGCTATTCAGGCAGCCAAGGACGAAGAGACGGCGTCTTCGCCAGGTACACAGCCATCGCCAGGTAACAATGTCATGTATGCATCTAGGCAAGGACGAAGTTTCTTTAATAAAAGACAAGGACGTGGTTATCAATATCAAAGGGGTAACAACAAGTATGGTCAAAATAACACCAATAATAGGTATGGTCAGTACGGCAGTAACTATTATCGTGGTCAACCATCACGTGGATCAGGCTGGACTCGCTTTGGCCAAAACAACAACTATACAGGCAACCATTATTGTAGGCCACCATCAACAAATTATTATGGCAATGGTATGCAGCGAGGAAGAGGTAGATTTGGCTATGGATACAATAATAATCGTGGAGGTATTCGTAACGTGTACGTAGCAGAAGTACAAGCTGGTAGACCCAGTGACAAACAGAAGGTTGAAGGTGAAGCTTCTGCTAGTGAGTTTTTTCGTTCTTAAACATTTCATACTATCATGTAACAGCAATGCAAAATTTATAGTATTTTATGTTAATAATATTAAAAACTATTGGCTTATAGATACGGGCGCTACACTGTCAGTGGTTAAAAGAGGAGTACTACCAAATAACTTAAAAGTAAATCAAGATAACACCATAATAAATGGTATAGGAGGACAGAAACGTTCCTTAGGTTCTGTTAATTTAAATCTCAAATTTAAAAAAGAAGTAGTCTTTACGCACACTTTTGTGGTTTTTGATACCTTACCAATGAAAGCTGACGGCATTTTAGGTTTAGATTTTCTTAACAAATATTGTGCAAATATTAATTTAACTAAGAATACTTTAACATTAAACAACAACGGATATGACTATGAACTAGAATTCATTGAAAGTAACGAAATAATGAATAATAACTTAACGATTCCAGCAAGATCAGAATCTATACATTATATTTACTTAAATAATACCTGTATGAAAGATGAGATGATTGTATGTGGAAGAGAGTTAGCGAAAGATGTATTTTTAGCGAGTACGATAGCAAAGGTGAAGAACGACAGAATACCAGTCAAAATATTAAATGTCTCGAATAATGTAGTACACTTAAAGTCTTTTGAGCCGTGCATACAACCTTTGAGTGACTACAATATTTGTAATTTCTCCAAATGCGATAAAAACGTAGAAAGAGTAAATAAAATTTTATCAGAAATAAATCTAAGTCATTTACCTATAGAAGATCAAAAATCTATACAGTCTATTTGTGCAAAGTATTCAGATGTTTTCTATGTAAATGGGGATAAACTAACAACTACAAATATATACAAACAATCAATTACTGTAAAACCCAATTCTACACCTGTTTATACTAAGCCCTATAGATTGCCACAAGCATCGAAACCAGATATAGCTAGAGAAATTAATAAAATGATTGAAAATGATATAATAGAAGAGTGTAATAGCGAATGGTCAAGTCCAGTTTTACTAGTTCCCAAAAAGGATCTAGACGGAAAGGAAAAGAGATGGAGATTAGTAATTGACTATAGAAAATTAAATGAAACAGTATGTGACGATAAATTCCCACTACCGAACATAACTGAAATTTTAGATTCTTTGTCTGGTGCGATATATTTCAGTCATTTAGATCTTCATCAAGGCTACTACCAAGTACCTTTGGACAAAGATAGTCGTAAATACACAGCTTTTACCACCAGCACTGGTCAATTCCAAATGAAACGCTTACCAATGGGACTTAAAACTAGCCCGAGCTCATTTAGTCGCATGATGTCAGTTGCAATGTCAGGCTTATCCTTTGAAAAATGCTTTGTCTATTGTGACGATCTCATTGTTTTTGGCAGAAATTTAGAAATACATAATCAAAATTTAATAAGTGTTTTAGAAAGATTTTAGAAAGTAAACTTAAAACTCAACCCTGAAAAATGTGAGTTCTTAAAAAGAGAAATTTTATATCTTGGTCATTTAGTCTCTGAAAAAGGAGTATTACCAGATCCTGACAAAACAAAAGTTCTAAAAAATTATGAAACACCTAAAAATTCAGACGAAGTCAAACGCTTCGTAGCATTTTGTAACTATTACCGAAAATTTGTTAATCATTTTGCTCAGATAACGATGCCTTTGAATAAATTGTGTAGAAAAAATGAACCTTTTGTTTGGACAAATGAATGTCAAAAAGCATTTTTAACTTTAAAGAAAAAACTAATTTCATCGCCTATTTTACAGTATCCCGATTTTTCAGAAGAAAATGAATTTATAATACAGACAGATGCATCAGGAAACGCTATTGGTGCTGTATTATGTAACAAAGATCTTAGACCCGTAGCTTATGCTAGTAGACCTTTAAATAAAGCAGAAAGAAATTACCCTACAATTCAAAAGGAGCTTCTTGCTATTGTTTGGGGTGTTAAATATTTTAGACCGTATATTTATGGTAGAACTTTTACTATACTTACAGACCATAAACCATTAATTTATCTTTTTGGAATGAAAGATCCTTCGACAAGACTATTGAAATTCAGGTTAACTTTAGAAGAATATGATTTCAAAGTAATTTATATAAAAGGAAAAGACAATGCAGTTGCAGATTTTTTATCGAGAATAAACATAACATCTGATGAACTTAAAAGTATGCAAGAGAAAGTAGTGAATGTGATGACAAGAGCGCAGAAGAAAAGAATGAATGAGTTAAATGACAATAATAACGATAGTGAATCTACGGATCTTAGTAAATCCAATGATAATTGGCCTGATCAACCAAGAATTGTAGATTTATTAAGAAAACCGAGTGAATCTGTTGAAATGACTTTTGTGGAAGGAAGTAAAATATATAAACTAAGAAAAAACAATGTTATAAATCATGAACGTGAATGTTTTTCATACGCATCAAAAAAGAAAATGTTGTACATAAATCTTGATTTTAAGGCGCATTATACGCGAGTCGAATTTGTGCAAAAATTAAGGTTATTTTGTAATGAGATGAATATAAATGAAATATGCGTTATAAAAGATGAATTTAATATTGATATAATAAAGAATATTTGTGATGAAATAAAATTACAGAAGGACTGGTCCGGACCACGAGTATGTATATTAAGAGGAATAAAAAGAATAATAGAACAAAACGAAAAGACAATTATAATGAACGATTTTCATTTATTACCATCGAGTGGGCATGCAGGCATTAAAAGAATGGTTAATACAATAAAAAGACGGTACTATTGGCCAGGTATCGATAAAGATGTCACTGACTATGTCAAAAAATGTTCTAAATGCCAAAAAATGAAATATGGACGTAACATTAAGGAGCCTATGGAAATAACAACAACGGCTTCCTCAGCATTTCAAAAAATATATTTAGATGTAGTTGGACCTTTAGATAAGGACGTAAATGGAAACTGCTATATTTTGACTATACAATGCGAATTAACAAAATTTATCCAGGCTATTCCTATGAAAAACAAAGAAACCGTTACTATTGCCGATGCATTTGTGACACATTTTATTTTAAGGTTTGGAGTTCCTGAAACTATTGGCACAGATCGAGGCACAGAGTTTATTTCTTCAACTATGGAACAGGTATGTAAAATTTTAAATATTGAAAAACTATCTTCAACAGCTTACCATCACCAATCCATAGGAGCCCTAGAGAACACGCATAAAAACCTAGGAGCATTTTTGAGGATTCAGTGTGAGAACTACACTGACACATGGAGTTATTGGCTTCCATTTTGGTGCTTTAGTTTTAATAATACAGTACATAGTGGAACTAATTACACGCCTTATGAATTAGTTTTCGGAAAACTCTGTCGCATATCTTCTAACATTAGTGAATCAGTAGAACCTTTGTATAATATTGATGATTATCCTTTACTACTAAAATATAGATTACAGATAGCAAATGCTGAAGCAAAGAAAAATATATTAGCTAGTAAATATAAAAGAAAAGAAACTTATGATAAATCAGTTAACTCTATTAGATATAATAAAGATGATTTAATTTTGTTAAAAAATGAAACTGGCCGTAAATTGGACACAATATATAAGGGTCCTTACTTAGTATTAGAAGATTTAGGTTGTAATGTTAAGATAAGTTATAATAATAAGATTGAAGTAGTACATAAGAATAGAACTAGACCTTTTTACCAATAAATTTGTACTAAATTTAAGTTTTCTCTTTTTCTAAAAAAAAATTGTTAGTAAATTTTTTTTTCTCTTTGCCCTCGGAGGTGAAGTACCTATACTCTAGGTACCTACTGTAACGTAGGTTAGCATTACGAGTAGTAGTAAGTTATATCTAATCTATGTCATTGTGCAGGCATAGCACTTTTAGTTTACTCTATTCAGTCAATATACAACCATGAACAAATAAGGTTGTTTCCTTTCACACCCTTCAAAACAACCCTTTAAGTTACAACACTTCACTACGTCGTAGCACTACCGCGTAGTTGTATCACTCTACGTCGTAGCACTACCGCGTAGTTGTATCACTCTACGTCGTAGCACTACCGCGTAGTTGTATCACTCTACGTCGTAGCACTACCGCGTAGTTGTATCACTCTACGTCGTAGCAAGCTACGGCGTAGCTACGGTGTGCGGTGTGTAGATGTTATAATTTGGTTTCCAATGATTGCCGTTTGGCGGTTCAATATGCCAACAATCGCTATGTTATGCCACATTCGTAGCACTACCGCGTAGTTGTAGCACTCTACGTCGTAGCACTACCGCGTAGTTGTATCACTCTACGTCGTAGCACTACCGCGTAGTTGTAGCACTCTACGTCGTAGCACTACCGCGTAGTTGTATCACTCTACGTCGTAGCAAGCTACGGCGTAGCTACGGTGTGCGGTGTGTAGATGTTATAATTTGGTTTCCAATGATTGCCGTTTGGCGGTTCAATAAGCTAAGAATCGCTACGAATATGTCGTATATTCGTAGCACGCTATCGCGTAGTTTTATCTCTACGTCGTAGCTACGGTGTGTAGCTGTAATAATTTAATTAATAAAATTAATATATGAATTAAATTATAAAATTTGATTTTTAGAAATGAGTCAGAGTGTGAGGCTTACGCACTGTAATAACAAAAACTTAAATATTTTTTTGTTTAAAAAGCTTAAAACTTACTCAGAATCCCTTTAATAGGGTTTTTTTACTGTTTTTAAGTTAGTACGGGACAAATACTTTAGGAATATTTTTTTTGGGATTCCCTCGGTATCGTTCTTTATACAAAAGCGAAAGAATTGTTAAAATTGTTGAATAATTGAGGGAGAAGTCGACAAACACAGAACCTCCTCTTTTTTTCGAATTCATTGAAAAATTGTAAGGCAATAGCGCGAAAAACCAATAAATAAATAATAAATAAATAAAATCAGTTCATTGCAGGCACAAAAATTCATGAAAATAATTGAGATTTCTATACTTTTCGAATGATTCACGCTAAATCGTGTAGGAGTATCACGCTAATATTCACTTTGCCTCTGGCGCTTAAAAACCCATTGCGTTTTGCCATTATCTCAGATGAGTCATTACAATATAAAACTTAATCCCACGACATAAGACTCTATATTCAAATTTACCTGTGTTCTCTTTCTAACCACGTTCTCAGAACTTTATCATCGTAAACCGGCGCTCTAAACTTGTACCACGTAGTATTTGAATGTGGAAAGTTAGATGCGTGGGCGTGTGACGTCATTGTTGCTACGAGTATGTTCATGCTGGGGTTTAAGACTAGACGCACACTGAGAAGGCAAGAACCAACTGAATTGAGAATA
Source organism: Eupithecia subumbrata (assembly GCA_949316285.1). NCBI lineage: Eukaryota > Metazoa > Arthropoda > Insecta > Lepidoptera > Geometridae > Eupithecia > Eupithecia subumbrata. The sequence goes on from OX438643.1 coordinate 1,213,343, forward strand.
AAGGTTTTCGCGTCTATAGGGCTGCGCCGCTTCCTCCTCAAATCGTGTTGACCGCTGGGTGAGCACATACGGTAAGCATGTCGAAAACATGGTGAATTGGTTGCAGTAAGTTCGCTTAAGGTTGGCGCTTACACGTCTTATAAGACGCACATATGCCGTGGTCGACCTAGACTCAGATGAAAAGGTTAATTAAGCTCAACGCATATCAATCCAACACCGTTATCGCACAACATAAAAATGATGCATTCAAATATGGGCTTTAACCAATCAATTAATTATTTATACATACCTACACTAACTCCTAATATTTAGACGCATTTTATATTGACGGCATCAGATAACAGACAGCTACTCACTCGTTTGACGCTTGTGGGAAGCATTTTTTTAACGTCTAATATATCTAAAGATATCAAGTTTAAGCTCATATTTGAATGCATATTTTTGTGTTGTGCGGTAGCGGTGTTGGATCTAGTCGCAGCCTTTACTGTGCGCTGGCTGTTATTTTGCGCTAATACTGTTATATTTTTCTTTCACTTTATAACAATATACATACAATGTACTTGTATTTATAACTACTATCTTTTCACTAAACGATTAATCTTACTAAATGATAGGGTTAAAATTATCTTATCATTGAAAGTTTTTTAATTCCTATTTTTTTTGCACGATATAGAACATAGGTACTACTTGTAAAACTTAAATCTAAAGGTAGATGCAAATTCGAAATTAACCCTAGAAATATGTTTTAACATTTAAAGCACCATATTAACGGCTATTTTCATCATTTTCAATGAGTATCGGTCTCCTTTATTAAATTTACTAAATAATCTGGCTAAATTGAGCTATTAATTAGTCTACTATGACCACTAATAGTTTGTTTCAATAATAATAATTTACAGATTCCGGAATAAATACCGCTCATTAATAATTGAGTGACCATACTATTATAGTGCCTAAAATATACAAACCGTTACCGCTGTTAAATTTCAGTGACCAAGCGATTTTAGATCCTAAAATGTTTAACAGCAAGGTTATTTTACTTTAGTTCTAGCTACATTCTTACTACCCGTTGTCCTATTACCCGTTTTCCCGTAGGAATGAAGCATTTTCCCGCGGTAAAAAGTAGCTTAGGTTCATCAGGAATAATGTGGGCTTCTATTGGTAAAAGAATTTTCAAATCGGTCCAGTAGTTTCGGAGCCTATTCAATACAAACAAACAAACAATCAAATCTTTCCTCTTTATAATATTGGTATAGATTAGCTATATGGCTATATGGAGGAGTGGAAGGTGAAAAGGGAAGCCATTGACTAGCGGTGGGACACGTCTAGTTAAAAACAATGATAAAATGTTTTACTCCACATGCGATTAAGACGCTCTGATGAGTTAAACAAAGCAAAACCAAATTAAATCTTTTAAACTAAAACAAATCAACCTAATTCCCTAACATATTCAGTTTGTACAGCGTTCTAGCTGCATAAGATACAGGCTCGGTTAGAACGCAGTTGCAGTGACCGATATTCCTATCACTAAATGATACAAGTAATAAATAAATAATAAATAATGTTGTACAATTCACACAGCATTATCTAGCCCCAAGCTAAGCAGAGCTTGTGTTATGAGCACTAGATAACTGATATACTTAATACTATACACTACATAGATAGATAATTTTTCATAGAAAACATCCAGAACACTCTGAACAAATATCTGCAGATTATACAAACATTTGTCCCGAGGCGGGAATCGAACCCGCAACCTCCTGCGCCGCAGGCAGACCTTCGCCCGCCGCGCCACGGAGGTCGTTGTGAGGAGTTATAGGTACTATTTCCAAACGATTCGATCTAAATGTGGTAAACAACGTCTATAGAATTGCATAGTAGGCAGTTCGGTGTAGTTGATTGACAAGCAAATTTAAATATAAAAAGCAAATTTAACAAAAAAACATTTAAGTGTATATAAAAGGAGCACCTGACCTACTGATAGACAAGCACAGCCCCAACCACTGGTTCTAGAGGTTTGAAATTTGAAGTGAGGAACAAACACTCTTTGAAGGGAATTTTGAAATAGGTTTCAAAATAGGAGTTGAAAGTTTAAACAAAAATGCTTTGTATTTTTAGTACGCGTAAGCGATAGAAGTACACAATTTTACACGTAGATTTCCGTTTCATAACGATCACACGTTTCATTCATTATTTTTTTTTTCACTATTTTCATTTCGGTTATTCTGACGGTGATTTCCTGTATCCAAGTTTTAACGAAAAGTTTTAACGATGATGCTCTGTATCAACCGTTTGAAATATAACTATGAAATTTTACATGTAGATTTCCCTTACAAAAATAACTAACATTTCATTCATCGTTTTTTGAAATTCGGAAGTCTTTTCCGCATCAATATAAAGTTATATTTTAAAGGAGTGCTTGACTCACTGACAGATATGAGATAACGCAAAGCCACTGGTTCTAGAGGCTTGCAAAACCTCGCAAAACGCGTACGAAGTCACAGGTTACAGCTAGTAACTTCATATTGAATATTATGTTACTTTGATCATAACATTTTAACGGCTGCACCAATTTACTTCAAACACAGCATTAAATAATCTTGATCCAGTCACTTTACAAAAACTTAATCCAAATCCATTCAGTCGTTTGGGAGCTACGACGCTACAGCCAGGCTCACAGATTCACGACAATTTATAACGTTGGAAGATAAAGGTTGACGCAGATCTGGAACCACTGCCGCTCAGCACAGAAATGTGCATTCTAATATGGTACTCGTAATATTAAGATGCATTCTGTATTCACGGCACCAGATTATTGACCCTTGACTTGAAGCTTGCGGTAAACCATTTTGCCACTGTTAAATGTAGATAACGAGTTTAATTAAACCTTTAATTTAATGTTTTTTTGTTATTATAGTGCGTAACCTCAGAGTAATTTCTAAGAAATCAAATAATATCGCATAAATTTTCGACTTCGACGAGCCTTGAACCCGCATCCTTCCGTCAGTACCGGAATGTGCTAACCACGAACTACACCACGAGGTCAAGTGACTTGGGAGTCGAAAATCTTTGCGACTTCCTAAGGACTCTAGCGCCGCTAGCTACACCTACAGGGGAAACATTGAAGTTTATCAAGATAAACTTCAATGTGGTTAGCACATTCCGGCACTGACGGAAGGATGCGGGTTCAAGTCCCGTCGAAGTCGAAAATTTTTGCTATATTATTTGATATTTTATATTTGAATGCTCTATTTTTGTCCTGTGCGGTAGTGGGGCTCAGTGAGCTACATCCTTAAAACTGAAAATGCGTAAACGGGTTTGTATCTAGCTTGCTTGGAGCAGCACATGTGATGTAAGAATTGCAGCAGATGTGTGTTCCACTGGGTTCTTTGTTTGCGTCAAAAAAGTAAGTACCTAAACAACTTCGTAAAGAAATTCGATACCTGTAGATATTTCCAATTCCTTTTCAAATGATACAGTCTTCACAAGCATGGAGAGCCTTAATAAAAACATAAAATTCCCATCACGTATTCCGAAACTGTATGGGGTTGCCACCTGTCTTTTCTATTTCCCTGAAAGGCTTTCTAACTTCCATTTTGCTTCCATTTTGAAAGCTCGTTTTATGTCGCGTGAATTTGTGTAGAATTTCTTGACGGATAGTCTGATTCGTTTGGACAACTAGCGGGTGTTTTTTTTCGTTGAGATTGGGTGAATGTGATTCAATAAAATCCATATCTACTAAGAGTAGGACTGACAATACTTTTAGTTCTTTATTGAATTTGTCTTTCTCTATTTTTCAAGAATTTTCGGAATTCACTGGGTTGGCTTACTGAGAAATCGGCAATGGTCTGTATAGAGATGATCCCTGAATGTTATTTCACCAGTTTTACGAATCTTATTTATCCAGCACTTTAAACGGAGTATAGTAGGTACTGTATCTATTGGAGGCCAAGACACAATTGGCTAACCATCGCTTGCTGTGGTTATTGAAATTGCAACTGCTCTCACTTTTCACATAGATAGACTAATACTGTGAAAAAAATACTTGATGACAGCAATCGATCAAGAATCAACCCAACAGTCACTGAATTAATAAATCCAAAGCACATATCTTATGTATGAGAAGTTTACCAAAAGTGGTCCTTTTGCACCCCGCCCTTACGCTTCAAGCTTATTCTACAGCAGCACCAAAAGTGGTGCATTTAAAATTATTGGCCAATAAATTCAAAACACTCAGCATAAAATACGACATTAAATTATTCGAGTCCTTCCATTCCTGTTATTTGTTGGCAATAAACTTTTATATGAGTGGTGGCCGTATCATTGGATTGTATTGAACTGCTCCTATAAACGATGTTTACTTTTTTGATGTGATGACGCGATATTTTTTGGTGTATGAACATTATAGTCAGTTAACAGTTATTGGTGTAGATAATGGTAGCTGATACCGATTGATATGGCACATTTATATTAAGAAAACATAGCGGAAAGGTTGAGTAGAATGCATTTTATTTCTTAAAAACAGAAGAAACCAAAAACATGGCCAGCATGCGTTGTTCTGGTACTGGTATTGCGTCGCTCGTTTCTTTCTAAACTTGGCTGACGCTCTATCGCGCGTCTCGATACATCTCAGCCGGGAGACGTCACTGCTATGTTACTGCTACTGTCAATGTTTATTTGAAAGGCAGATCCATACGTAAGCCGAGTCATTGCGAACTTTGACTCGTTTATGTTATACAAGGGGTCAATTCAAAAAAATTACACTTCGTTTAATCTAGAAACAGACTAAACCCATGCCGCGCAACATACGCGGCGCATTATGGGATATGGAAGCTTGAATTCGTATGAAAACAGATAGCCCAGAGACACCCTTATCGTTTTCTACCGACGTTTTCTATATTTCGTCGCGTACATTGCGTTTCGCGGATTTAGTCTATTTCAAGCTTTACAGTGGCTCCTTTGGGTGATATAGAAAATTTATCTCTATAGTGGCTATAGAGGATACCTCAATAGCCATTTTTGGTTCACTAAAGGACGCAGGCCACCCTGATAAAAGGGACGTAGTTCGGTAGTACAATTGTTCTGCAGTGGGGCGCTGGTGCCTGTCCTCACTATATATCCCGCTACATAATCGCTAGTTAGTCGCCTCTTACGACACTCGCGTGAAGAGTTGGGGTGCTGCAAATTTTAAGAGGGCACCACACATCAAAAATCATTCATAGCATCATAACCATCAAAATTAAAAAGAGCTTCAAATAATTTTAATTATATTTTACTATAAAAACTATCGTAGTTTGACGAATTCATTACTGATGTAAGCGGGTTAACTACTAACCTCATTTCTGTTGGAAGAACACCAACGTTTCATCCCTTAACGAGGGACATCTTCAAGGTGAGTGTGGTTCTAGACGCGCGTTCCGCAGCTTTCCGAGCACGGAGAGATGCGGAACGCGCCCGTTAAGGAATGAAACGTTGGTGTTCTTCCAACACAAATAAGGTTCGTAGTTAACCCGCTTGCATCCGTTAAATATTAAGGCTCGATTGATCTAGGTCTCAAATCCCATGCCGATAACTCCCATCTATCCATTTCGACAATTTTCCCCGAAACGAAAAAGCTTTTCAATAAACTAAGTTTCGCTCTGTTCGTGTTATTCGACACACGTACGGTATAAAAGCCGAAGAGCGATGGAATTGGTCTTACTGAGATAGCGGTTGGCAATGGCGATGGCAATGGATATGTTGACCGAGAGGTGCGGTTGGCAATGGCTATGGCAATGGATATGTTGACCGAGAGGTGCGGTTAGTTGAATGAAACGGATTGACATATCGTATGCACTATGCAACATTACAGGCAGTATAGAAAACACAAAAATAATCACTCTACCATTGTATCCTAAAGCCCTCGTAAATCGCAGAAAATGTACATAATACTCGTAGCTTTGTTTGTTTCTCCCTTGTAAAATAATTGACCCGAAATTAAACAGATTTTTGCGAATAAGTACAGTCAGTTACAGTCTGTAACTCTCCGAGAGAATCTCGTCTTAGTATCTAATCTTTTAATCTTATTTTTTTAAGGTACATTATTAAATAGCATTTTACTAATGTACCTTAAAAAATAAGGTAACAATGACGTACCTCAATTATTGGAATCATCTAGATTTTGTCTCTTATCATAACAGTAAAAAAGTAAGTAAAAATACTTACCTGTTTTTAAATCACTTTACATCTATAAGGATCAAATTTAAAAATAAATTAATAACTTCTCTTCAAGCTCCGGCTACTAATGGCTTCCGGATTGAAATTCAGGATACCGAACACCTTCAAATATTTAAACACAAGGTTAAATAAATTTGTTCATCAACTCTTCCGCAGACTGTACAAGAGATGAAAGGATAAGCGAAGGGCTTAAAATGGCTTTGTTTTTAAAGATTTATTAAATCTTTGTTGATAATGGAAAATTAAGTGAATTGAGCTCTCGCCTTGATTAAAGTATTTAAGGGGTCTCTTTTAACTACTGTAAAAATAGGTAATTTGTTCTCGGTGGGACAATTTTGTGCCAATTTTTAATATTTAGTTAGTGTTTTATTCGTTTTAGGTTTAATTTTATAAGTTAGTGTTTTAGTTATGTTAAGTAGCTACCTACTTGCTGATTTTAAACGACAATTTTATTCGTAAAATACAGGGTCATCCGATGATTTATGATTTTATGATTAAGGGTTGTGAATAGAAGATTGTTTGACTAGGGCATTACTAGGTTATAATGGGTAGTTTTGGCCCGAGCTAAACACTCTACTTTTTACTTCGATTGCGAGAAAAAAAAACCTTAAATTACGTTCAGGAAAATAAAGAACACGTTTTTCAATTCTCTACTTCATGAATTTGTCGTAAGTTTTTGATTCATATAAATTTTTTATTTGCCCTTCTCTTCTATTTGCATTATTGTTGTCTTAATTTTCGCTTGAAGACATTGTCGATTAATTACAATAACTAAACCATGTTAACCTTCAATTCATCTAAAACTTTTTTAGTCTTTGTTACGCACAACGCAAAGTAAGCATTCTACCATGAAGGAAGAATGAGCCTTCTTCAACTTCTTGCCTGAAATAAACATCCAATAATCAACAAGAAGGCGCTTTCAGTTCTTTTTTCAAAATAAATTGAAATAAAATGATAGTACCTATGTTCTTTGTTGATGGAACACCAAACCAACCGGTAAGTTTGGTCGAGAGAGATACCTAAACAAAAAAATTTTTTTTTTTGCTAATTAACTACTTTACGGTTTTCAGATTATTCTCGTTATTTGTACTATATGACCTTGCTTCGTACCAAATTTTATGATTCTAGGTAAACGGGAAGTACCCTATAGGTTTTGGTCTGTAGCAAGAATGAAAAGTATTTTTTTTTGTCGAATAAACTACAAATGTACGGTTTTAGGACTTTTTCTTTTACTTGTGCTATAGGAACTTGCTTCTTGCCAAATTTAATGCTTCTACGTCAACGGGAAGTACCCTTTTATGTTATGGTGAGAATCAAAAGGATTTTTTTTGGGAATAAACCACAAATTAACTGTTTATGGTTTTTTTCATTATTTGTGCTATAAGGCCTTGCTTCTTGTCAAATTTCATAATTCTAGGTCTATGAGAAGTACCCTTATAGGTTTTGTGTGCATGTGATTCCCTTGATAATTTCAAATATTCGGACATAAACGGCTGTAATTTTTGAGTGCGTTGACTTAGAAGTTTTATTTATATCGCGGCTCTAGTTGTAACGGACTTGAGTTCAACTCGATACGATCGAACGGAGACGTTAATTTCAACTCCATACGTCCACGCGTTCCTGATAAAAGAGAGTTGACAGACGGACAGCCAGACAGACAGACACACAGACAGATAGGCAGACGGGCAACAAAGTGATCCTATAAGGGTTCCTTTTTTCGTTTTGAGGTACGGAACCCTAAAAATTATTTTCAGCCTAGGTTTTAAAGACGAAATTTACTCCTGTTAAGCTACGCTATAACGACACACTTTTAGCAAGAGAAGTGAAATTTTGTGTGTGAGTGATTTTCACCAGTTTGCATAATAGAACTGATATATAGGTCAAAGGTAGGCACATCATAGCTACCCCACGCCCAGTTGGTATAAAACCTCCCTTATACTACAATAAAACTAAGCATTTAGCAACAGGATTACAATCGCGATCGTTTACAACCATGCCTTTACAACTGAAACAAAAGTCGTAAAAATTGAGACTGAAAAGTTTACGAGTAGTGCCCGGCCTAAACAATAGAGTGGGAACTGAGGAAATAAGTAACATTCAATTAAATAGAGTTTATAGCGCGCTAACTCGTCGGGCACTCGTAAACCCAGAGATTTCTACCAGTCGCTGGTTTATTGCAGCTAAACAAGCTGCTTCTTGCAACTTGTTTTGTAGTTTTAGGGGTCTATAGAATCTGGACTAAACACAATAGGTCCAGACTAGACCTAATTTTTACTCGAGCGTATCATTGATTCACCTGGGCAGCGATCTCAAACGTAGGCAGTTGAAACGTTCTTCCAACTCAAACTAGGTTTGTAGTTAACCCGCTTACATTCATAATGTTTTCGTGCGCGTTCACAAGCCGGCATCGAACGCGCACCCTATCGTGCATTACCACACTGTAATTGCGGCCCTAATCCTTGAGTTGATTATTGATTTGATTATTGAGTTATTTATTTATTTTATTATTTATTTATGAAAGTGATATTAGAGTAGAGACTCGTGTCTGGTTATTTTATGAAAGTGATATTGGTTTTGCTTGAAGACGAATAAAAAACTTCGATTTTCGGTTCCCTTGCATTTGGATAATAATGATCAAGTTACACCTCATACCCTCGAAGATATAAAAAAAATCGGGTACAGTAAGGTCACGCCCACCGCAGAATGGTAGATGGAATACAGCGTATGAAATTGTACGGGACTGGTCATGTATTTTTCAAATGTTGAGCTCTAAGCCACACGCCTAGATACCTTCAAAGCAACCCACTAAGTTGCCATCATAGCAACCAGCTAACCTAGCCGCTTACTTCACATTTTGCAGCACAGCAATCGGTCTATATTTCTAAACATACTGGATACCATAGCACAATGGAGCGTCCTCAAGACGAGCCAAAAACCTAAAATCAGAGCACTACCAGTTTTTGGTTCTACGCGCAAGAGTAAAATTTAATTTCGTCACCTCCACGGCAAACTTACGAATCTGCAGTTTTTGTGATTTTACATAATGTGGTAAAATTTGAAACTTCTATCGGTAACGGTAATAGAAAATCGTGTATTTTTTGACAATAAATCTCACAAAATTTATTTAAGTTGTTTTGGCGTAGTCAAATATAACGAAATCCGACAAAAATGTACCACGGTCTATCTACGAATCTGCCGTATTCGTGAATTCACTTGTAGCTGTACTTAAGTTATTAGGTCTAGCAACTCTCTAGCAACAAATTTGCTATGTGTAACTGCATACCTTAGAAAATTCATGTATGAAGGTGTAAAGTTACGAATAGGCATTTATTTCTGATACTTGATATATATTTTATAATCCATATATTGTATTTAATAATAGCAGGGTTTTTATTAATAAATATATGCCAGGATTTCTTACATCTATCTATTTACAAAAGTTATCGTCAATGTAATGTTTAAAAAAATTCCCCTGTTAAAGTATTTTTTTCAGTTTCGTAAGTTTACTTTAAGGGTAATTTTCTCTTCACTTTGGTATTTCTATAGTCACAGTCTGACCAAATAACACAATTCCAACAAATGAAATCAGCGCTATAACAAAAATTCTTTTGTACCTACATATTTCAGGGGCCCCTAGAGATTTCCCGTCCATACTGGTCGCAATAAAGAACGGTCCAGAAAACGAGAGTAAATTTACCTACCTCCGTTATTTAAACTTTAATGTTCGTGAACTTCAAGCTTAAAGAAGACTAACCACATAAGCTATTCTACTACTAGCTACAATATATTTTTATCTATACTAATATATAGAGGAAAGATTTGATTTGTATTGAATAGGCTCCGAAACTACTGGACCGATTTGAAAAATTCTTTTACCATTAGAAGCCCACATTATTCTTGATGAACATAGGCTTTTTACAGCGGGAAAATGCTTCATTCCTACGGGAAAACGGGTGATAGGACAACGGGTAGTAAGAATGCAGCTAGTGAGAAATATACATTTTTGAACCGAAACACTATAGATTTTAGGTAGTTTACCATTATCACACTAATATTATAAATACGAAAGTTTGGATGATTAGATGTATGGATGGATGGATGTTTGTTACCTCTTCACGCCAAAACTATACTGAACGAATTGGGCTGAAATTTTTCATACGGGTAATTCTAATCCTAGAATCAAGCATAGGCTGCTTTGTATCCCATTAATCAATTCCCATGGGATAGAAAACGATTCCATAGAAAAAACGCGTGCGAAGCTTCGGGCAGAAACTAGTTTTATCATAGAAAAAGAAAGGGAACAATTCATCCAATTAGGATTTAATTGACCACCAATTAACTTCTGCAGTTCATGATAATACCTAAGTCGTTACGTTAAATTATTTTAAACTACCTAATTAATTTGTTCCTTCTTTAGAATAACGGTTTTTCTCATGTAAGTGACAGATGTGTCTTTTTAAGAATAATTCATGTCGGGTCTCCTAAAGGTGTGAGTCTCGCAGCGAGATGCTCGCCTATGGAGGTGGTCCCTAAGAGGCCCAGCCCAACCTATCAACTCCAACCCAAAAGGGTTGATTTCAATTTCAGGTTAGGCCCTGCAAAAGGATTAACTTACAAGAGAAACCTTGACAAACATTGAATACCCCCTTAAAAGTAAAATATGGGGGTTGGATGATCCGCTTCAATGAGGGAAGGTTGAGCGTTACGGTCCACTTTAATCATGCAGGGCTTTTCCATTGCGACCATACTTGTTGGAACCCATGCCCAGATCCGGTGTGGTTTCATTGAGATTAAAGTTTTTAATTTTTTATTGCACAATAAAGAGTTAAACATTTAACAGGAAAAATAATGGCACAGGCGAGCTGAGCCCTAAAAAAATTCTCTTCCAGCAAACCTTATTGGGAGAGAGAGAAAAAGTTATAAAACTGGGTAGATGTGCTATCAGAGGATAATTAATTTAATTTTTAAGTTCTACATATTGAGACTAGATACTTTAAAATTGACTTTATTGTTACGATCGTTGTGAGGCCCATTGTTCAGCAATGAAGTTTTTCGGTTGGAATAGTGATTAAAATTAACTAGCATCAAGCATGTTTTTGACAACTTTTAACATTAAGTTGTCAAGATTAATTGTTATGTATAGATAAATAATGCTGGATAATTCACACCGCTTCTTCTATCCCCAAGCTAAGTGATGACAAATAATATTTTTGCTAGACTTATAAAGACCCTCGCAAAATACGCATACAATAGCATTTTATTAAATGAACTTATCGATATCCGCCGCTCGCTAAAATCATAACCGCAGAACCTTTCAAATCCCGAAAATCTTCGAAACCGTCCCGAAATTCACAAAAAGCCCGAAGAAAGGGGATAATCCCCGTTTTCCGCGCAATTGATGAAATCTTATCGTTATTGTGACAGTCTTGATCCCGATCTACCAAGGATCTCGCAGTCTAATCATGAACTATGGCCCAATAACAAAGTTTCTCGCCGCGAGTTAAGTTTCATTAGCCTTCTTTTGGTACTCATAAAAATGTCAATAAAGTTAACTTGGATTTATCGGTGATGGAAGTTTACACTGTTTTGGATTTGGGTCGTTTTATATTTGGATTTAGATAGGAATTTGGACGTTATTTGTCGACTAAAAAGGGTCGCATACTTTTTTTATTATACAACAAAAGGCTTTGCAACTGAGCGACCACATCGCCTAATTGGTAACTTATCTTCTTCGTGTAAAACATTGTAAGTAATCAAAAACTAATCTCTACAGCCTGCAGTTCGCTCAATTGTTTCAATTGTAAACACCTAGTCCTAATTTGTTTCTATTATTTAATTGTAATTTTCTTTGTTAATAAAAGCACTCTACAGAAATTACTTAAAGCAAACTTGTTCATTTTGCGGGCTTCTTCAGACAATGGATTGGACAACAAACTGTTACATTTGCCAACGTCATACAATTAAGTCGCAAAAAGGAGTTTTAACGTATCTAAAGACCTAAAACTTAACACGTTGACTGCCAAAATTCTTGATGTTACTCTAAGAACTGTCTCGTCGGCTCTACGGGCCTTTCAGGTACATCACGTGTGTCGCCTGGCACTCAATGATGCATCAAAAATCAAAATCAAAAAGCCTTTAATTCCGTAACCGCATAACAATAGTAAACAATAGTAAACAAATAATATAATAATAGTAAACAAATCATGCATCATTCGTATTACATTAGGTAGGCACTTAAGTAGTAGGTATATTAATTAATTATACTATTTAATTTATTGTAAATTTTCTAGTACCTAACATGTTTAATGTCAAATCGAATGAATTTTAGTAGATTTATTAAAATAGTAAGTAGAAAAATAGCATGCATTTGTGGGTAAATTCAATTTATAAACATAATAAATTTGATCGATGAAATTTTCAATATTTATTCGTTGGTTAGGACCCCTTTCGGGTACAGGCCTCCTCCAGTTCACGCAGTCTGCTTGAATCACGCTTAATTGGTAGATAGAATACTCTTCTGTCTCTCTAATTCGATGTGAGCTGGAAGGTTGTGCATAGTGACGATAAAAATATTCTCTATTTAAAAGGCAGAGCGAACATCGCACATGAACAAGACGAAAATTCAAATCAAAATGGAATTCCACTTAAAAATCTCATAAATACTAGAAAGCCCATTTATGTCTCATTCAGAAATACCCATCTAAAACTTAGTTGCCCTAAACCGACATTAGAAAGCGTAGATCCTCCTGGAAACGTCACTTGGACTCAGTGCAACGCTTTTAGCAAGATAATAACTTTACCTTCTAAGCTTTTGAAATAGGTTGACATCCAGTGGTCGGGCACCGTAGTCGATACTGTAGTACGGAGGTTGTTCACCTATTTCTTGACTTTTACTGCGCTGAACATTTCAACCGAGTTTAATGTTGCAATATACATAAGTAGGTTATGCTCTATGTTTCAATAAACATTAAAAAGAGTACTTAGGTATATTTCGTAAATCACACTCATATAATGTATAAGTAAATGCGAAAGTTTTGATATTTAGATGTACCTATTGATGTTTGGATTTTTGATATAGTTTAAGCCAAAAAACTTCTGAACGGATTGGGCTGAAGTTTTGCATACATATACTTATTATTCCATAAATCAGTTCCATTGAAATTTAAAAAAACCTTTATTCGTTTCCATAGAAAAAACGCTCGCGAATCCGCGGGAGGAAATTATATAATTTTGACACTGTGTCAGCAACAGAGTGCACCAACGATATCGGTCTAAATGCTTAGAATTCTGCGCAAAAGGCAATAATGTATTAAAGTACCTACTTCAACTGGACCACGGCAACGTTTCACATGCTTTTAGCGTGCCAACAGCACACGTACTGTGGCAACGGTTGGCATCGGGTATTGGCTATGACAGCATAACGCATCGGCGAGCGACAAATGTCAGCTTACCATTGCCGCTTTTTTGGGAGCTGCACTCTCCGTCGATGCTTTTAGTGAGTAATGGTCATGGTGCATTGGGAAATATTTTTATGCCCGCAGCAGAATTTGTGCTCAGTGAGTGTTTTGAGTTGCCTTCCTTTTGCAATATGTGTGGGCTCTGAAACTATTTTCCAAATAGTACATACCTTTGTATTGCTTTCAACCTAGTTGTAGGTAAGTTTTTGCGTCATAAGAGTAGAGTGCTTGTCATGATTTTAACTTAATACCGTTTGATTTTGAACTGTATCGATTCGATTTTTTGCCATTTTTAACACAGAAAATTGAAGTAGATATTCGCATTGATATACTTGACGGACTATTTTAAAACATTTAAAAAATCCATCGCCTTTCAAGAAATTACTTTGAAAGTTGACCTCAAAATTCGTGTCACAAAACATGACTTACGCCTTGACTCAGCGGAGCGCGGTAATGAAGTTTTATGGTTATGAAATGGACTTTATTGTAATCTATATATATAAAAGAAAGTCGTGTTAGTTACTCTATTTATAACTCAAGAACGGCTGAACCGATTTGGCTGAAAATTGGTGGAGAGGCAGCTTAGAACCAGGAGACGGACATAGGCTATGTTTTATCCCGGAATTACCACGGGAACGGGAACTACGCAGGCGAAGCCGCGGGCAGCAGCTAGTGGTATATAAACCAGCAATTCTTGGAGTGGATGAAATAATTGAGTTTTCTCATCAGAATTGGAGACCTTTTAGAGAAAGCTTTAAAGTGCTTTGTTACGCTGTGTTTAGTTCGCTCTTCGGTCTAGAGTTACAGATGGCAAGGACCTAACAAACACTTGCTACTCTAGAAAATTAAATAAATGGAACAAAAGAAATATACTTTGTCTATACATTCTCAGTGTCGATGAAAATGCATTTGGAATTGTATCAATCCTTGTCCTTAAAGTTTAAAAAAATGTGGTATTCATAAGTAAACTCAGAGTTTAATTTTATTTTTACTTAGCCTATACAAATGATCAAAATTAAATAAATCTTATTATTCACGTTATAAATCTACAATGTTTTTTATACATCCATACAATTTTACCTAGCTCCTGCAGAAATTACGTACTTTTTTAAGACAACATCAACATAAAAGATCTTTTAGTCATAAAGTCAGACAAAGGCGGCTGAATAAACAAAATATTTGTGTACGGTCTTTACTACTTATACAAAAGATAAAAATTACTTACATGAATAAAATATTGTGCGCGTAAATGAAAGCATAAAGTTGGTAATAGAAAATTTCGCTCTCGGCACCGAAATATTCCGCACTGAACTCCGTTTTGTTACACAACTAAGATTTAATTGGGATTCTAATGAATGTCACATAAAAATACTTTTAAATCATATTTAAAGGCAAAATATCAGTAGGGTCCCTCCTTAATAAAGTAAAACGTTACCTCTGATTCAACAACGCTGAGTCGGCCACATGTGTCTGTCGTAAAACCCACGAGGGATATTGCTTCTACTAAGAATGATTTTATGGTTCTAATTGGTTTGTTCGCTTTGGGATATTCTATAAATGTATCTATGTAGTTGCCTCTTTACAATTACTTTCTCCTTTATTATTAAACTTTTTATAAAACCTTAAAAAAGTTTTTAACCGTATGCCGCGATATCATTCAGAAGAAAGCGTGGCCGGACCGGAGGCGAACGCGTGCGAGTTGTTAAGCGTGAATTTATATGAGAGACTACACATACACCGCCGGGCGGCGTGTGTGTACTCTCTCATATAAATTCGTATGATACAACACGCACGCCTTCGCCTCCGGCCCGGCCACGGTTTCTGTGTGTTACGGCTGTTAAGCACACACAAAAGTTTTAATTTTAATTGTACAAAAACCAATATTAATCTGATTAACAGTACTCCCAGGATCCCAAAACTCTTCTCCTGATTCACCTCAAATAAAACTGTATTTACGTTTATGTAAGGTCTCGGTCAAGTCATGGGGATGCTTACAGCGCTAACACGTGTTCCTAACGTGATAAAACCAGTACGTTATGAGATATCACGAATTAGACGCTGCAGGATTTTTACGAGCCAATGTCGACATTTTCAGGCTGTAAATTTTATTTTTACAAGCGTCCAGTGATTTAGAATTGCCGTTTGTTGATACTGGATTTAGGTTGTGGAAATATACGAGTACCTCGCTAGATTTAACCATACAACAAACACAATATAATCAAATTTTTAATAATTCGATGACCATCGCAATAAGAATAACCTATGAGTAGGAAGGTATAATTTTCTCCAATCCATTAATCAATTTAACTCAATGTACGTTATCAATAACTTAAAATTCTCCATAAATTAATTTAAATTTGCGATTTAACGAATAAAATTAGAAAAATAACCTGTTGAACGAGTCAACGTTATCTTAAATACAATCCCTAATGAAAATTAACATTAAATACGGCTACGTGGACATTACGAACGCAATTTCTGGTAAATTACATCAGTTAATACCGTAAGAAAGCGTAGCAGCGCCGGGGGTCGTACTTAACGGCACTAACGGTCAATAACGGCCGTAAATAACGGCTGCCGGACCCGGCTTAGCCTGCGACTACTGAGGAAGCGTTCGTGATATTGGTTACGTTATTGGTAGTGCTGTCTTTTACTAGGCTTTAGACTTTTACGTAGGAACGTTAGACCAACTGTGAGGTTTTGATAGAACGGTACATATTATCTACCGTTCCACTATTTGAATGGTATCTACATTAAACCTTTAATCTCACCTCTTTTTAGACTGAATTTTGCACCAGTTATCCTCAACCGATTGAGCTGGATTTGGCATACTTATGTTAAGTTTGGTGAAAATGCTATGTTATGGTACCATTGATGGTATCTGTACCGGTACTACGGTCTAATGATGGTGACAGAAGGTGGTCATAAGAACTCCTAAACGAAACGACGTAACCCTTTCGCGTTTGGGTTCGTTTGGTTTATCTTTTCTTCCGCAATCTATAATAATTGATAGGAAAAATGCGTTACAATTTACAAAGCAATGTGTCTTCGCAAGCTTTTTGGTCCTAGACGAATGACGATGATAATGGAGCTAGGCTATTTTCAAATGTTGAGCTCTAAGCCACACGCCTAGATACCTTCAAAGCAACCCACTAAGTTGCCATCATAGCAACCAGCTAACCTAGCCGCTTACTTCACATTTTGCAGCACAGCAATCGGTCTATATTTCTAAACATACTGGATACCATAGCACAATGGAGCGTCCTCAAGACGAGCCAAAAACCTAAAATCAGAGCACTACCAGTTTTTGGTTCTACGCGCAAGAGTAAAATTTAATTTCGTCACCTCCACGGCAAACTTACGAATCTGCAGTTTTTGTGATTTTACATAATGTGGTAAAATTTGAAACTTCTATCGGTAACGGTAATAGAAAATCGTGTATTTTTTGACAATAAATCTCACAAAATTTATTTAAGTTGTTTTGGCGTAGTCAAATATAACGAAATCCGACAAAAATGTACCACGGTCTATCTACGAATCTGCCGTATTCGTGAATTCACTTGTAGCTGTACTTAAGTTATTAGGTCTAGCAACTCTCTAGCAACAAATTTGCTATGTGTAACTGCATACCTTAGAAAATTCATGTATGAAGGTGTAAAGTTACGAATAGGCATTTATTTCTGATACTTGATATATATTTTATAATCCATATATTGTATTTAATAATAGCAGGGTTTTTATTAATAAATATATGCCAGGATTTCTTACATCTATCTATTTACAAAAGTTATCGTCAATGTAATGTTTAAAAAAATTCCCCTGTTAAAGTATTTTTTTCAGTTTCGTAAGTTTACTTTAAGGGTAATTTTCTCTTCACTTTGGTATTTCTATAGTCACAGTCTGACCAAATAACACAATTCCAACAAATGAAATCAGCGCTATAACAAAAATTCTTTTGTACCTACATATTTCAGGGGCCCCTAGAGATTTCCCGTCCATACTGGTCGCAATAAAGAACGGTCCAGAAAACGAGAGTAAATTTACCTACCTCCGTTATTTAAACTTTAATGTTCGTGAACTTCAAGCTTAAAGAAGACTAACCACATAAGCTATTCTACTACTAGCTACAATATATTTTTATCTATACTAATATATAGAGGAAAGATTTGATTTGTATTGAATAGGCTCCGAAACTACTGGACCGATTTGAAAAATTCTTTTACCATTAGAAGCCCACATTATTCTTGATGAACATAGGCTTTTTACAGCGGGAAAATGCTTCATTCCTACGGGAAAACGGGTGATAGGACAACGGGTAGTAAGAATGCAGCTAGTGAGAAATATACATTTTTGAACCGAAACACTATAGATTTTAGGTAGTTTACCATTATCACACTAATATTATAAATACGAAAGTTTGGATGATTAGATGTATGGATGGATGGATGTTTGTTACCTCTTCACGCCAAAACTATACTGAACGAATTGGGCTGAAATTTTTCATACGGGTAATTCTAATCCTAGAATCAAGCATAGGCTGCTTTGTATCCCATTAATCAATTCCCATGGGATAGAAAACGATTCCATAGAAAAAACGCGTGCGAAGCTTCGGGCAGAAACTAGTTTTATCATAGAAAAAGAAAGGGAACAATTCATCCAATTAGGATTTAATTGACCACCAATTAACTTCTGCAGTTCATGATAATACCTAAGTCGTTACGTTAAATTATTTTAAACTACCTAATTAATTTGTTCCTTCTTTAGAATAACGGTTTTTCTCATGTAAGTGACAGATGTGTCTTTTTAAGAATAATTCATGTCGGGTCTCCTAAAGGTGTGAGTCTCGCAGCGAGATGCTCGCCTATGGAGGTGGTCCCTAAGAGGCCCAGCCCAACCTATCAACTCCAACCCAAAAGGGTTGATTTCAATTTCAGGTTAGGCCCTGCAAAAGGATTAACTTACAAGAGAAACCTTGACAAACATTGAATACCCCCTTAAAAGTAAAATATGGGGGTTGGATGATCCGCTTCAATGAGGGAAGGTTGAGCGTTACGGTCCACTTTAATCATGCAGGGCTTTTCCATTGCGACCATACTTGTTGGAACCCATGCCCAGATCCGGTGTGGTTTCATTGAGATTAAAGTTTTTAATTTTTTATTGCACAATAAAGAGTTAAACATTTAACAGGAAAAATAATGGCACAGGCGAGCTGAGCCCTAAAAAAATTCTCTTCCAGCAAACCTTATTGGGAGAGAGAGAAAAAGTTATAAAACTGGGTAGATGTGCTATCAGAGGATAATTAATTTAATTTTTAAGTTCTACATATTGAGACTAGATACTTTAAAATTGACTTTATTGTTACGATCGTTGTGAGGCCCATTGTTCAGCAATGAAGTTTTTCGGTTGGAATAGTGATTAAAATTAACTAGCATCAAGCATGTTTTTGACAACTTTTAACATTAAGTTGTCAAGATTAATTGTTATGTATAGATAAATAATGCTGGATAATTCACACCGCTTCTTCTATCCCCAAGCTAAGTGATGACAAATAATATTTTTGCTAGACTTATAAAGACCCTCGCAAAATACGCATACAATAGCATTTTATTAAATGAACTTATCGATATCCGCCGCTCGCTAAAATCATAACCGCAGAACCTTTCAAATCCCGAAAATCTTCGAAACCGTCCCGAAATTCACAAAAAGCCCGAAGAAAGGGGATAATCCCCGTTTTCCGCGCAATTGATGAAATCTTATCGTTATTGTGACAGTCTTGATCCCGATCTACCAAGGATCTCGCAGTCTAATCATGAACTATGGCCCAATAACAAAGTTTCTCGCCGCGAGTTAAGTTTCATTAGCCTTCTTTTGGTACTCATAAAAATGTCAATAAAGTTAACTTGGATTTATCGGTGATGGAAGTTTACACTGTTTTGGATTTGGGTCGTTTTATATTTGGATTTAGATAGGAATTTGGACGTTATTTGTCGACTAAAAAGGGTCGCATACTTTTTTTATTATACAACAAAAGGCTTTGCAACTGAGCGACCACATCGCCTAATTGGTAACTTATCTTCTTCGTGTAAAACATTGTAAGTAATCAAAAACTAATCTCTACAGCCTGCAGTTCGCTCAATTGTTTCAATTGTAAACACCTAGTCCTAATTTGTTTCTATTATTTAATTGTAATTTTCTTTGTTAATAAAAGCACTCTACAGAAATTACTTAAAGCAAACTTGTTCATTTTGCGGGCTTCTTCAGACAATGGATTGGACAACAAACTGTTACATTTGCCAACGTCATACAATTAAGTCGCAAAAAGGAGTTTTAACGTATCTAAAGACCTAAAACTTAACACGTTGACTGCCAAAATTCTTGATGTTACTCTAAGAACTGTCTCGTCGGCTCTACGGGCCTTTCAGGTACATCACGTGTGTCGCCTGGCACTCAATGATGCATCAAAAATCAAAATCAAAAAGCCTTTAATTCCGTAACCGCATAACAATAGTAAACAATAGTAAACAAATAATATAATAATAGTAAACAAATCATGCATCATTCGTATTACATTAGGTAGGCACTTAAGTAGTAGGTATATTAATTAATTATACTATTTAATTTATTGTAAATTTTCTAGTACCTAACATGTTTAATGTCAAATCGAATGAATTTTAGTAGATTTATTAAAATAGTAAGTAGAAAAATAGCATGCATTTGTGGGTAAATTCAATTTATAAACATAATAAATTTGATCGATGAAATTTTCAATATTTATTCGTTGGTTAGGACCCCTTTCGGGTACAGGCCTCCTCCAGTTCACGCAGTCTGCTTGAATCACGCTTAATTGGTAGATAGAATACTCTTCTGTCTCTCTAATTCGATGTGAGCTGGAAGGTTGTGCATAGTGACGATAAAAATATTCTCTATTTAAAAGGCAGAGCGAACATCGCACATGAACAAGACGAAAATTCAAATCAAAATGGAATTCCACTTAAAAATCTCATAAATACTAGAAAGCCCATTTATGTCTCATTCAGAAATACCCATCTAAAACTTAGTTGCCCTAAACCGACATTAGAAAGCGTAGATCCTCCTGGAAACGTCACTTGGACTCAGTGCAACGCTTTTAGCAAGATAATAACTTTACCTTCTAAGCTTTTGAAATAGGTTGACATCCAGTGGTCGGGCACCGTAGTCGATACTGTAGTACGGAGGTTGTTCACCTATTTCTTGACTTTTACTGCGCTGAACATTTCAACCGAGTTTAATGTTGCAATATACATAAGTAGGTTATGCTCTATGTTTCAATAAACATTAAAAAGAGTACTTAGGTATATTTCGTAAATCACACTCATATAATGTATAAGTAAATGCGAAAGTTTTGATATTTAGATGTACCTATTGATGTTTGGATTTTTGATATAGTTTAAGCCAAAAAACTTCTGAACGGATTGGGCTGAAGTTTTGCATACATATACTTATTATTCCATAAATCAGTTCCATTGAAATTTAAAAAAACCTTTATTCGTTTCCATAGAAAAAACGCTCGCGAATCCGCGGGAGGAAATTATATAATTTTGACACTGTGTCAGCAACAGAGTGCACCAACGATATCGGTCTAAATGCTTAGAATTCTGCGCAAAAGGCAATAATGTATTAAAGTACCTACTTCAACTGGACCACGGCAACGTTTCACATGCTTTTAGCGTGCCAACAGCACACGTACTGTGGCAACGGTTGGCATCGGGTATTGGCTATGACAGCATAACGCATCGGCGAGCGACAAATGTCAGCTTACCATTGCCGCTTTTTTGGGAGCTGCACTCTCCGTCGATGCTTTTAGTGAGTAATGGTCATGGTGCATTGGGAAATATTTTTATGCCCGCAGCAGAATTTGTGCTCAGTGAGTGTTTTGAGTTGCCTTCCTTTTGCAATATGTGTGGGCTCTGAAACTATTTTCCAAATAGTACATACCTTTGTATTGCTTTCAACCTAGTTGTAGGTAAGTTTTTGCGTCATAAGAGTAGAGTGCTTGTCATGATTTTAACTTAATACCGTTTGATTTTGAACTGTATCGATTCGATTTTTTGCCATTTTTAACACAGAAAATTGAAGTAGATATTCGCATTGATATACTTGACGGACTATTTTAAAACATTTAAAAAATCCATCGCCTTTCAAGAAATTACTTTGAAAGTTGACCTCAAAATTCGTGTCACAAAACATGACTTACGCCTTGACTCAGCGGAGCGCGGTAATGAAGTTTTATGGTTATGAAATGGACTTTATTGTAATCTATATATATAAAAGAAAGTCGTGTTAGTTACTCTATTTATAACTCAAGAACGGCTGAACCGATTTGGCTGAAAATTGGTGGAGAGGCAGCTTAGAACCAGGAGACGGACATAGGCTATGTTTTATCCCGGAATTACCACGGGAACGGGAACTACGCAGGCGAAGCCGCGGGCAGCAGCTAGTGGTATATAAACCAGCAATTCTTGGAGTGGATGAAATAATTGAGTTTTCTCATCAGAATTGGAGACCTTTTAGAGAAAGCTTTAAAGTGCTTTGTTACGCTGTGTTTAGTTCGCTCTTCGGTCTAGAGTTACAGATGGCAAGGACCTAACAAACACTTGCTACTCTAGAAAATTAAATAAATGGAACAAAAGAAATATACTTTGTCTATACATTCTCAGTGTCGATGAAAATGCATTTGGAATTGTATCAATCCTTGTCCTTAAAGTTTAAAAAAATGTGGTATTCATAAGTAAACTCAGAGTTTAATTTTATTTTTACTTAGCCTATACAAATGATCAAAATTAAATAAATCTTATTATTCACGTTATAAATCTACAATGTTTTTTATACATCCATACAATTTTACCTAGCTCCTGCAGAAATTACGTACTTTTTTAAGACAACATCAACATAAAAGATCTTTTAGTCATAAAGTCAGACAAAGGCGGCTGAATAAACAAAATATTTGTGTACGGTCTTTACTACTTATACAAAAGATAAAAATTACTTACATGAATAAAATATTGTGCGCGTAAATGAAAGCATAAAGTTGGTAATAGAAAATTTCGCTCTCGGCACCGAAATATTCCGCACTGAACTCCGTTTTGTTACACAACTAAGATTTAATTGGGATTCTAATGAATGTCACATAAAAATACTTTTAAATCATATTTAAAGGCAAAATATCAGTAGGGTCCCTCCTTAATAAAGTAAAACGTTACCTCTGATTCAACAACGCTGAGTCGGCCACATGTGTCTGTCGTAAAACCCACGAGGGATATTGCTTCTACTAAGAATGATTTTATGGTTCTAATTGGTTTGTTCGCTTTGGGATATTCTATAAATGTATCTATGTAGTTGCCTCTTTACAATTACTTTCTCCTTTATTATTAAACTTTTTATAAAACCTTAAAAAAGTTTTTAACCGTATGCCGCGATATCATTCAGAAGAAAGCGTGGCCGGACCGGAGGCGAACGCGTGCGAGTTGTTAAGCGTGAATTTATATGAGAGACTACACATACACCGCCGGGCGGCGTGTGTGTACTCTCTCATATAAATTCGTATGATACAACACGCACGCCTTCGCCTCCGGCCCGGCCACGGTTTCTGTGTGTTACGGCTGTTAAGCACACACAAAAGTTTTAATTTTAATTGTACAAAAACCAATATTAATCTGATTAACAGTACTCCCAGGATCCCAAAACTCTTCTCCTGATTCACCTCAAATAAAACTGTATTTACGTTTATGTAAGGTCTCGGTCAAGTCATGGGGATGCTTACAGCGCTAACACGTGTTCCTAACGTGATAAAACCAGTACGTTATGAGATATCACGAATTAGACGCTGCAGGATTTTTACGAGCCAATGTCGACATTTTCAGGCTGTAAATTTTATTTTTACAAGCGTCCAGTGATTTAGAATTGCCGTTTGTTGATACTGGATTTAGGTTGTGGAAATATACGAGTACCTCGCTAGATTTAACCATACAACAAACACAATATAATCAAATTTTTAATAATTCGATGACCATCGCAATAAGAATAACCTATGAGTAGGAAGGTATAATTTTCTCCAATCCATTAATCAATTTAACTCAATGTACGTTATCAATAACTTAAAATTCTCCATAAATTAATTTAAATTTGCGATTTAACGAATAAAATTAGAAAAATAACCTGTTGAACGAGTCAACGTTATCTTAAATACAATCCCTAATGAAAATTAACATTAAATACGGCTACGTGGACATTACGAACGCAATTTCTGGTAAATTACATCAGTTAATACCGTAAGAAAGCGTAGCAGCGCCGGGGGTCGTACTTAACGGCACTAACGGTCAATAACGGCCGTAAATAACGGCTGCCGGACCCGGCTTAGCCTGCGACTACTGAGGAAGCGTTCGTGATATTGGTTACGTTATTGGTAGTGCTGTCTTTTACTAGGCTTTAGACTTTTACGTAGGAACGTTAGACCAACTGTGAGGTTTTGATAGAACGGTACATATTATCTACCGTTCCACTATTTGAATGGTATCTACATTAAACCTTTAATCTCACCTCTTTTTAGACTGAATTTTGCACCAGTTATCCTCAACCGATTGAGCTGGATTTGGCATACTTATGTTAAGTTTGGTGAAAATGCTATGTTATGGTACCATTGATGGTATCTGTACCGGTACTACGGTCTAATGATGGTGACAGAAGGTGGTCATAAGAACTCCTAAACGAAACGACGTAACCCTTTCGCGTTTGGGTTCGTTTGGTTTATCTTTTCTTCCGCAATCTATAATAATTGATAGGAAAAATGCGTTACAATTTACAAAGCAATGTGTCTTCGCAAGCTTTTTGGTCCTAGACGAATGACGATGATAATGGAGCTAGGCCATAAGAACTAAACAAAATGTGACAAGTTTTAATTGAATTTTAGAAATAAAGCTTATTTTAAAAAGTTTTATTAGGAACTTCGTATTTATTTCGTCTACAAAAGAGAAGCAAACTTATTTTAGTTACTATTAAAGAAACCAATGTCTATGTAAATCAGTAAAACATCAAAGTCCTTTACCAGTCTACTGCGGGATCGGCCTCACCTGATAAAAGCCTTATTAATAAATAAAAAATAAAAAGTTTGTTTATTCAGACATAATTTTGTCCATAAATAACACACACATGTCATATAAAACATTACAAAAAATAAAAATAAAAATCAGAGATAAAATACAGATAGAAACATTGAATAGAAACATTGAACATGAATTGTAAGAGTTGCGCAGCCATTCATCAGAATCACATATTATTGGCTCTTATGATTACTTGATAATAATTATATATTTATAATAACTAAAAATGTTATAAATATTAAAATATTCATCCTTATCATCAGCCTTTATTAGTCCACTGCTGGACTAATGAGCGCCATAGCGCCCTGTCTTCAGCTTGCCGCATCAAGCATCTTTTGCAGATCGTCATCCTACATGGCCGGAGTGCGTCCTACACTACGTACTGAGGGAAACAAGTATACCTATTCCAATATAACTCTTAGTTTATGTACGCTGATCACGTGTCAATATCAGCAACAGAGAATACAGAAACAAGTCAGAAATCTAATTTCCTAGCGGCAGGAAGTTAAACCCTCATGGCAAGATCGTCAAAGAGTAAACAAATAAATCAACAGAGTTGACACTCGATAAGAAGCAAAAACTTCAAACGAGCTACAAAAAATGGCAAAACTCTGAAGAATCTGAGTTCGACAGGAAACTTTGAGAGATTTGCAAAAGACGTGCCGTCTTTTGACATATGTATTTATGTTGTTCTTATTAATTATTTTAGTGAGGCTCTATCGAAACAGAATAACGATTATGGTTTTATAATGTACTACCTCCATTCTTTCTACCCGTTGTCCTATCACCCGTTTTCCCGTAGGAATGAAGCATTTTCCCGCGGTAAAAAGTAGCCTATGCTAATATATATGCTAATAATAATCGAAGCCCAAAAGAATTTTTCTAATCGGTCCAGTAGTTTCGGAGTCTATTTAATACAAACAAACAAACAATCAAATCTTTCCTCTTTAAAATATTAGTATAAATAAGAGGTACTTTACTATGATTGGCTTTATTCGAAAATTAACTTCTGCCCGCGGTTTTGCAAGCGTTTTCGGGGTTAAAAAGTAGCCTTTGTCGTTCCCCGAGAAAACCACTCAATTTTTGCCAAATTTAATCAAGATTAGCCGTTGCGGTGTGCAATAAATCCAATTGCACCATTTCGATACACCTACCGATCGATTCCCAGCTTCGAACTAAGTAGATACCAAAGCTATGTTTTACTTGGTACAATCAGAAGCACCATTTGTCAGGTCCAGAAGCTTTCCAACTTATAGCTCCAGCACATGTTACGTTAAGCTCATTTTGCACCAAAATTGCCTTTCCGACCGAAGATTTTTCTCTAGCAAGAAGTCTGGTAAAGGAATTGCTTTGGTGCTTATTAGAAATACTTATTACATGGTATATTTTGTTCAGTTTCTTACAAGTAGTTTATGCTGTATCTACAACTGGTCGCTATTCTTCATGACGTTGACTATCTTTGCTTGTTGAATTGAAATTGTAAAAAATATAATCAGAAAATTAAGTGATTTAAAAAAAACCTCTACATTTTGTAAACTGATAAAACGAAAACCAATTTTCCCTGCATTAAAAAACGAAAAATGCAAGAATCTCCGTGGCTGTTCAAGTAATTATTTTAATTCGTAATCCATAACTCAAATGTTTTACGAAGGTCGTTTGAAATTTTAATTTTGGGATAAAAGAGACAAGAACCAACTCCCTTGGGGCTAAAAATCCTTACAATCGTCCGAACCTTTGAATTAATAATTTTTCTCGTATAATTCCGTTGCTCAGGTTCAAAGTATGTTATTTCTTTTAGAACACTCAAATTCTGAATTAATTTTGCGTGTTCTCTTTATTATTAATTATGTTTCGGTAATTGGGGATAAAATTGTTAGATCTTGTCTTAGTTATCTACTATTATTATTAAATAATATTAGCCTAGGTCAATTTGGTCATCCCACAGCTGGGCAAAGGCCCCACTCTCTCCAGACAGGCCAGCTCTCTCCAGTTAGTTATCTACTAATGAACGAAAATCCGTTCAACAAGTCTGCTAACGTAGCAATATTAAGTGAACGGGTTTAAAGTTTTTGTTTTTATAGTGCGCAAGCCTCACATTCTGGCTAACGGCGCTAGAGTCCGTAGAAATTCACAAAGATTTTCGACTCCTACGTCATTTGACCTCGTGGTGTAGTTGGTTAGCACCGGTAGTCTGGTACTGAAGGACGCGGGTTCAAGTCCCGTCCAAGTAAAAAAATTTTGCGATATTATTTGATTTCTTAGAAATTAACGGGTTATTTATGAAAATGTCTCTTCCGGAATATGATGTTGAACTCGATGAAGGAGATCACATGCAAAATAAATTAATTTGTACGATTGGTTGGTTCTCCATACGTCTTCGCATGTCGGATATATGTGTGCTAGAATAGGGGTCTATAAGATGCACATATGCCACGCGCTCGACCCTGCGGCAGATGGCCAGATTAATTAGACGCCCATTGTTTGGACTGATTCACCAACGCCCAAGACCAGATTGCATGGATGGAGGGGATTCAGTGTCAGTATTTGTTGCAGACATACGATGTTATATCTTAGTGAATGGGTAAGATAATATTATGGAAAAATTGGATTATTTCTACCAGTAGTAAATTGCTTATTTCGAGAATGTAGAATACCGATTAAACTCAGGTTTACGAGGGCAGAAGGCTCTATTCATAAAGAAAATTACAATAACATAAAATAAATAAATTAGAACTAGTATTTTACAATTGAAACAATTGAGCTAACTGCAGACTGTTGCAAAAAATCTACAGGTAGCTCAACTGATCCATGGGTAGAGGTCAAAATAATCGTACATGATTAAAAAAAATATGTGTCCTCGACCGTTTTCAGCTTATTTAAAGATTAGTTCGGGTCATAACAAGTTATAACCAATTTTGTTTAAAGGACAATTAATTTCTAGTAAAACCAAACATTCTAGAAATGTTTAGCATATAATATATACCGAAAAAAATATTAGAAAACTAAAGTCACTAATTTCAGGTCCATACAAAATGAAAGTGTCCTATTGCGTAATGAAAATTTTCATATTATAAAATAATCAATACTAGGCAATTTTTTGCAATATTATGTACTGTTATGTAAAAACCGGTGACTTAAGTTTTGTTTTCATTTAATATAATCGTTAATTTATATGTCTTTAATTATTTAATTACTGTTTATAATAAAATCCCAAAAATCATTCCTGTGAATAACTCCAGGTAGATAACGGTGTTTTAAACGCTACCGAAAAGGAATTCTACCATATCGCAATTTTATTGTATGCTAGCAACACTGTTACATCACATCACCTGACTTTTAGAGCGCCATGTTGTCATTCAAATTCGTTTTAGTTGAAAAAGTGATTACACAATTTTTTTTTTCCAAAATATTCCTGTGAAAAACTAGTGGGTGAGATAAATTCTAAAGTGAATTTCGCGGGTCTGGATACACAGTCTGAAATAGAATGTTTGGGTGCTCATACAACACAGAGACATTGTTTTCAAGGTAAGATATTTGTTGTATGACGATGGATTTTAGAGGATAAAATCCACATTTTTCCTTCCTGTGGATAACGTAACACGACCTAAGGCTAGTTCATACTGCTAATTGTTACTCACAGGATTTTATAGATTTGTGAGTAACACTTGGTAAAACGAATCAGTTTGTATAGTAACTGCACCTGCAATCAATAACGAGTAGTTCACTCCGAACGAAAACGTCATTTCATCTTCCGAACCGCTTGGTTTTAAGTTTGTTCGTATTTATTATTTAGCCGCAGCATTTAGCCGACTTCAAAAAAAGGAGGAGGTTCTCAATTCGTTGGTCGGTTTTTTTTTATATAGGTAGGTATATTTTATACTGACTGATTGACATAGTTGTTCTCCTTGATGGTGGATGTTTTTTTTGCAGAATCGTAAAGTGGTGTTCAATATGACCGGGGAATAAATCTTACTTTTCCCGATTTCCCCCTCCTTCCCCCTCAAAAGGGGGTAAACGTGAAAAGTGATGTATCTCAATTTATTGATGTTAGAAGTTGTGTCAGTAATAACAATAAATAAAAATATGTACCTATTTGTTGTTTCAATGTGAAAGCATCCTATTATTCCTGTGAGTAACATTTTCTCATCAGGTGAGTAACGTTACTACCCGGACTTCATGTGAGTTGCGGTCGATTATTCTGACCTCTACCCCCATATCAATATATTAATCATACTCGTAACAGGTTTACTGGTTAGGTTTAATAACTTAACATGCGTACGGCCCGCGCGGGCTCATTAGGTTATTGTATGCAATTGGTGAGTCACCGCAGCGGCCAGTGGAGTTTACATGACACTGGTACTTTTATATGGACTTTTATAAGAACACATTTTGCGCCAGCAGTGCGAAGCAGCATTATCCAAGCAGGATAATTTGATTCCATCAGAATTTCACGAAGATCTAGAAGACAGGCGTCTTCTGGACCTCCGTGATACATCGTCACATACGTGAATGATACATGAATGAGTTGAGTAGGTATTCATGCTGTATCCAGCGAGTTCATTGGAGTGTCCTCTATCCAGAAGTGAACTTTGACTACTGATGGTAATGATGAGAGTTTCCGACGCTCAAAACATTTCACCTGAAATAGCAACATGAAACGCTACAGTTACAAATGGTAATATTCACGCTGACCACTTGACAACTAAACGATTGCACCGGTTATTTGCCGGAGAGCTAATTTCACGTTAGCTGCTAAAGTAGCGGGTAGCGTTAATACTTTATGCCACCACAGCATGCCTGTTTGCACATGATGTGAGTTGTAAGCGGAAGCGGGTGGGACTTCACTATACTATAATAATACTTTACTATACTATAAAATGCGATCGGGTGCGACATACTTTAGACATTTTCAATATTGATTCTAATGTTGACGATTAGTATAGTATAGAATATGACTGTGATTCTACTATAAAAACTATCGTAGTTTGACGAATTCATTACGGATGTAAGCGGGTTAACTACGAACCTTATTTGTGTTGGAAGAACACCAACGTTTCATCCCTTAACGAGGGACATCTTCAGGGTGAGTGCGGTTCTAGACGCGCGCGTTCCGCATCCCTCCGAGCACTGCGCGCGAGCGCGCGTTGAGCCCGCGACGTGAGCGCCGGGGGTGGGGGTGGTGGGGGGTGCGCTGCTTGAAGATGCTCTAGGGCGTGAGAAACATCTCGTAAGGATCCTATTGTGTCGGGTATTGGTATTCCCTGGGTACTACATATGGAACTAACAGTATCTACACCCGGCTCCATACTGCTATTCGACTTCTCATGAAGACACGGCTTCCAGGCGGGATAGCACCAGTCGTGGCTAACATCTATATGGAATGGTTCGAAAGCACTGCTTTAGAAAATGCACCCGTGAGGCCGAGACATTGGTGGCGATATGTGGATGACGTGTTTGCTATTATACAACAAGACCAAATTAGCACGCTATTAGAACACCTCAATGGCATTCATCCGAAAATAGCATTCACTGTGGAGTATGAGAAAGACGGTGCTCTGCCTTTTCTTGATGTTTTGGTTAAGCGTACACACTCGGGACGATTAACACACACGGTCTATCGCAAACCAACACACACAGATATGTACCTAAAGGCTGACTCGCACCATCATCCGTCACACCTAGCTTCAGTGCCACGCACTCTTATAAATAGAGCTTTAAGGCTATGTGACCCACAATACATAGAAGGTGAACTACAGCACGTCAAAGATGTACTACAGCGAAATGGTTACGGCTGGAGACAGAGCTGCCGTATTGCCAACATGTCCCAAAGAAAGCGGCCCCATTCCGTCGAGAGAGCGGTCGCATACCTACCCTTTGTGAAGGGACTCACGGACAAGATCGGTCAGTTGCTACAGCGGAAATATAGCATTAAGACGATCTTTCGAGCTCAAACGCAACTGCGGCAATTACTGCGCTCTCCGAAGGATAGAGTTCCACTGGACGTCCCCGGCGTATACATGATCCCATGTGACTGTGGTAAATGTTACATCGGTGAGACAAAGAGGAACATATCCACCAGGCTCTCGGAACACATACGCGCCGTAAAGAATGTTGACACCAATAGCTCGGCGGTGGTAGAACACTGTATTGAGGAAGGACCATCGCATTACGTACGTTTCGACAAGGCCCGTGTCTTGTCTAGGGAAAAATTCTTTGTTCCCCGCAAGATACGCGAGGCGATAGAGATAGATCGATGGCCCAATTTCAACAGAGACAGAGGTTGGAACCTACCACCCGCCTGGAAGCCGTGTCTTCATGAGAAGTCGAATAGCAGTATGGAGCCGGGTGTAGATACTGTTAGTTCCATATGTAGTACCCAGGGAATACCAATACCCGACACAATAGGATCCTTACGAGATGTTTCTCACGCCCTAGAGCATCTTCAAGCAGCGCACCCCCCACCACCCCCACCCCCGGCGCTCACGTCGCGGGCTCAACGCGCGCTCGCGCGCAGTGCTCGGAGGGATGCGGAACGCGCGCGTCTAGAACCGCACTCACCCTGAAGATGTCCCTCGTTAAGGGATGAAACGTTGGTGTTCTTCCAACACAAATAAGGTTCGTAGTTAACCCGCTTACATCCGTAATGACTGTGATTCTTCTTAATAAGGTAGTGAACAGATAAGTACGCTATCGCATTAGGTGTGCTCGTAATGATAGGTGTACAATATTTAAATAAATAAATAAATACACAATGTCGGTAAGGAAGCCACAAAACAACATTTTAGGTTTAAAGAATATTTTTTTCTCAAAACATTACAATTATCTGAGAAAAACCTTAAAGTTAAATCAGACTACTACTATTAATATTATCAATGCGTATGTTTGGGTGTTTAGATGTATGGATGGATAGATGGATGAATCTTTATTACCTCTTCACACCAAAACGACTGAAGCGATCGGGCTGAAATTTTGTAGCTCAAAGCCTGAAATCCAACATAGGCTACTTATTATCTCACAAAACATTTCACATGTTGACAAATACCTAACCTTTAAACGTTTCCATAGAAACAACGCGTGCGAAGCTGCGGGCAGAAACTAGTATTAAACAAAACTTTGCACAACCAAACAATTTTTGGTACCTGCCTCCTTAAGGGTCCGGCGACGTATGAATTTCCCATACAAACGTAATACCAAAATGATTTTTAATTTGAGCATATTTTCAGTATGGTCTGTTATTATTTGTATTAAAATAGTATTTATCTAGGTTCCTGCCACAATTTTTTTTCAAAATACCTTTCTGAAATGAAATTAAACCTAATCGCATTTTTACATCAAAGAATGAATGTTGTCTTAGTAATTGTGTAGATAAGTATTTTGAAAAAATCTTATGGCAGGAACCTGTATAAATACTATTCTAACACAAATAATAGCAAACCATGATGAAAACATTCTCAAATTGCAAATCATTTTGGTACTACGTTTGTATGGGAAATTCATCCGTCGCCGGACCCTTAAGTATAAATTTACAGGTAAAGTAAATATAAAGGTATGTTACGTAATACAAAAGTTTTCAATTTTCAAATAACAATTATGACAAATAACATACTTACTAAAGTTTTTTTAATTCTCTTATTTGCGTCGCGTAGTAACTGTTCAAGAAAAAAAATGAGATCTTGATTGACAGTAGTGCAAATGTTGTCAAAAAATCAAAGTAAAGAAAGTGATTTTCAGTTTGACTGGAAGGCGCCATTTTAGTTTTTAGTTTGCAGTTACGCTTGTAAATCCGCAGGGCCGTAAAATTCAACTTTGCCCTAACGAAGAAGCCCTAGCCCCCGGCTCAGCAGGCAGATACTCAGATGTTCTACTTAATTTAACTTAGCCCAAAACCAATTTACCTAATTCTTTTAAGTCTTATTTATAAATAACGAGCAATCCCTGAAAATTACACATTTTCAACAAGAATTTTACACTTGGACCACCGTCTAATATCTGTTAACCCCGATCACTCAAAGGAAAATATGACCTAATCTCTTAATATAAGTGTCAGTTCAGAATGTAGCAAAGGTTTATTATATTACCTAGCTCTGGCCAGTTTAAAATGGTCAGTTTCATGCGACTTGTGGAAATTGCATTCAATGTTTTGTTTTCAACTCTATGCAATTGTACTAAGGATTAGAATAAATGAGATAGGTTATGAATGGAAAAGCACTGTTGGATAATAGAGATAAAGCTAGAGCACACACGTAGTGGGTATTAGAATTATTATTGTTTGTCGCAGTCGCATTCACTTACTTACTTGGTATTCATTATATTTTTAGCAATCAAATGCCAATTTATTTAAAAAATTGCCATTTTCATAACCTAAAAAGATTTTACTCTAATTAATGAAAACCAAATAACCATGGCAAAGAAAAATTCATTATTTCAACTATAGTGTAGTTGGTACTTATCGCAACGATACAACAAACAGACTAGAGTGCACGTCCGAACAGCACGACGACTTGTAGCAGAATGAGTACGCTACCATCGTTCCTTCGGGTTTTATAGTAAAGTCTATCCATAACCTCAAATCACATCTATCATGTAGACGTGTCTCACAAAGCACGTTAAGCCGTTGGTCCTGCGCCTGACCTCTCCCCGTTCGTGTCGGTCTGTGGTCCCATCGGATTATAAGAGGGAGGGATAAGGAGTGCACCTGTGTTTGTACACACACTTATATACTATATAATAATATGTCCTGCGCATCTGGCTAGTCTCCGTTGAGACAGGCCGCCGTAACCGATGATTCGGCTAGGAGGACATCACATCACGACTTATTATTACTTTATGGCGAATATTTTATGATGTAATTAAATATCTATATCAAATATCTGTAAAAACTAAAGTTTGTATTTTTGTTTCAGGTAAGTTTCACCATCAACCAACTGAAGTGTAAATGTGAGTTAAATCACTGAACAAATAGTTCAGGAATTAAAATGTTTGTTCCGAAGTTAGTGACGTCATAAACCATGTCTCAAATAATCCCGCACTGAAATCCGGGTCTACGATACATGAAACCCAGCATTGGTCATAAAGAACCAGTAAAACGAGACCCCGCAAAACCTTTAAACTGCCACAAACATCCAAAGACGTACAGCTCTACATTATCTAGCCGCTTACTAAAACAACCAGTTATGGCTGATCCGTGAGATGAAAGAGTTGTGAAGTTATTGCGGTTCATTTGTACTGGCTTTCAGAAAGGCTTGCCGGAATAATATTTCCGGACTTTCCGGTGCGTATTGCGAACCTTTCTATGGGTCTTATTTATTGGACATAGGGAGGGTTGAGTATAAATAACAAGCAAGCCTTACGGAGAAAATCCTTTCAAAACATTGATTATGACCGTTTCTTCCAATGCTTAGTTAGAACATTACTATTTTCTATAATAACATTATACTGAAAGTAAAAGTTACCTACGTCTATGTGTTGACCTCAACCGCCCTGTTCGATGACCTCTGGGCTAGGCTTGTTCTTGCTCGGTCAGTGACAGGATCGCTCCATACTAGTACATTTGCTTAAATGTACTAGTTCGGACTTCTAGTTCTATTAGTACATTTAGTACCTCGCTCACCAACATTTTTGAGTCATACAAATCACCTATTGTACCTTTATCAAGGTAAATAAATTACATCTAGGTACTATTGCAAATATTATATATAATATTATATATTATATTATTATAGTCCAGCTAAATTCGATGCGAAATATTCGTAAACAAACCACCTATATTTAGGTAACCTAAAATTTTATTTACTGTCGTGTTTTTTTGTACGCGGACGTAGGTAGTGTTTTTTATGCTAGCAACTTACCAAAATAAATAAGCTACACAGTTGGATAAAGACAAATGTGACGGCTTTGAGAACTTTAAAATTTTGCAGCATTATAATGTTAGAACGTATACCTCGACCAAGCTAAGTTTGCACCTCGCTGGAATGCGGCACCCCGCCCGCGAGGTGCAAACTTAGCTTGGTCGAGTTGTAAAGAACGAATTATATCTCCATCTCTTTTGCACTACAGTGGATTATCGCTGTATGTCTTTGTTTTTCCTATTCTGTGTTTGTTTTGCAATTCAGTCGGTCAGGTCACACACAGAGGAATAGTGAACTAAAGGAAACATGTACTAGTATGATACTACTGAACTAGAGATCAAAATGCATATCTCCGTCTCTTTTAGTACCGCGGATTCATGCGCTGTCTATCTCTGTCCTTCGTTAATTATTCCTAATAGTTCTTTTTCTTCATGTTATCAGATTTTAAACTTTATGACATACAAAATAGGGTCTTTTTAGTATAGTGGTTCCGAGATTTCGTGACTAAAGAGCAAGTGAACTAGAGAACTACTAGGAACGAGTTATGCTGAATAGTTCCTACTCGTTCACTAGTGGGAACTAATTCATTTTAGTTCATCATTCCTGAACTACACAAGACTACTCTGGGCGAAGTTTCACCTGCGACGCAAGAGTTTGCGGGTTCGATTTCCGCCTCAGGACAAATGCTTGTACGATCTGCAGATATTTGCTTAGGGTGTTGTGGGTTTTTCAAGCTATAATTAAAAATTAATTATGTGTAGATAGTATATCAGTTATTTAGTGCCCATAACACAAGCTATGTTTAGCTTGGGGTTGCCTGGCGGCGGCTGCCATATAACATTTAGTGGACTGATAAACCTTGTGACTATTATATTCATAGTTTTATTTATTTAATTTGTAAATTCTGCCGTTTCCAATGGTCCTGAGTCTACATAAATGAAAAAAAGCACTGAGTTAATCTATTACGACCGTATTATTGTGTGGTTGGGCCAAAATTAAATGCCTACAGCGAAATGAACTCACAATTGTCAAATAGACGGCATAAGAAATCCTCCCGTTTATTTCAAACTCGCTAAAAGTAAACACGGTTGGATTTCCTCATACCGCTGGCTTCACAACACGATGGTTGTTGATATTTTATTCACAAAGAAAATTACAACCAACAACATATTAGCGGGAACAAAGTTAAAAATTTAAAAAACCCCCCGACAGATTTTCATGAAACATAGCTAAAAACATTTGGGATAAAATTGTCTATGACACAAAAAAAACTTAACGAAAATCAGTTAATTCGTTTGGGAGCTACGATACCACAGACAGATACAAAGATACACAGTGTTAAACTTATAACACCCATCTCTTTTTGCGTCGGGGGTTAAAAATAGAAATAAATAGATTTTTGTAACATCGACACGATTGATTTTTGTAATATCCAAGTACTGGATGCACCTAAAATAAATGTATTTTTCTACTAAACTTTACAATACACTACTCAGGTTTCAAGTTAAATGAGCTTAGGATAAAACAGAAACAATTATGTCGATTTTACATAAAATACGTATTGCCTTGCTGGCCTACCAATGGTGGGTAAAAACCTCCCCAAGTTTTTGCTATCCACCACGCTAAATAAAATATTTTACCATAATAATATTGTTTTCCATAAAAAAACACAAATCTTTACTGCGCGCTGCCTCCATTATATTTCCAGGATATTTTCCGCATACTAAAAGAAATAACGACATGTTGTGCTTGTAAAGATGTTAGTTGGGGAAAATCTGAGCCAAATAATAAATATAACTCATGAGTGTACACTGTTCTCATTAAGGGCGAATCGGGTTTGATTGTCAAACCATGCCTAGATCTCAGTACTCATGAGATCACCGAGGTAAAAAGTCGAATTACATAAAGTTCAACATTTTTCTTGGGTTCATTGAATGTGAAAACACGATTGAGAAAAAAGATTACGATAAAAAAAACATGAAAGCGCACCTTGGGGTCCTTGGGAGGAACCTTGGGGTCTAATTTATTCGCAGTATTAACAATAACTTGTATTTTGCGCTTTCGCCGTTCCAAAATCGTATGCTTTGTCACACTCTTAGGAACTTAGGAACGCTAAATCCTGTGCCTATCTTTTTCGAAGGGAGAAAACTGGACTAAAAAAAATATTCTAATTATAATTATTATTCTTGCTCCTTCCATCACCTCCTTCAAAACCAAACTGAAGTCTCATTTCCTTTCTACAGCAGTCTAGACTCATTTCATTCTCTGCTTCTTCTGTAACTTAAGATGTTATAGCAACTTTTAGATTATTAGCTTTTTATTATAATAGTTTGCAGTGGACCTACTGTATTAGTTTATTATTATTATTATTATTTTCTTTGTAAGTAGATTAGATTATTTTGTATTGTAAATATGTATGTACTAGATATATAAGTTCTGTTATTTCCTTTCTGTGCATTTTCACCCCTTTTTCTATTCTTATAGTATATTTCTCTTCATCCCAAGGTTGCCTGGGAGAAATCGCTCTCAGCGATAAGGCCGCCTTTTGTACTATGTTTATTTATTTTTTATTTATTTAGATATAAGATTTTTATGAATGTTATTTTTAAGAGTACAATAAAGTGTTCATTCATTTATTCTAATTTTCTCTCATAAAATTATCCTGAAGGGGGAAAACCGGAATCGAAAAAAAATTCTACCAGTTTTGCCCTTCAGGTTGAAAACTGGAATTACTCAACACAGTTCACACCGTGCATCACTTTGATAGCAAAATATCAAGAACTCTGCGGACTGAGCCGGAATAATTCCATTGAATTTCACTTATGTATGGACGATCATTCGATAATTCAAAGATTTTGTGGGCTTCAACACATTCACTGCCTATGGTAGCTTATTGTCAGAGTACTGCCGTAATCGTAAATAAAAACTAATGTAATCTATCTAACTCAGAAACTATGTCAATGTATTTCTGGAGAATTTCGTAATGTGTTTCAGAAGGCATAAAGATATAAATAATAAAGAAACCTTCCTACTAGGAAAGCGTGCCCAATCTTCACTTTTTAAGCGGTCAGACGCTTTGCTATCCCCAATAAAATAAAGAAATAATTAATATAAAAATTACGAAGAGTAAATCGAGGAAAATTTGGACCACACGAGGTCCAAGGTATCACAGGTAACCGTAACCTATGTATTTACCTATTTATAACTATGAATTTTCCAAAGTTTAACACTAAACACGCTGGCACATTAGGTAATGTGTGGTAATGTCACCTAATTACCCAAAATAAGCCCTTACAGCCCTTGTAAAATACGGATATAGTTAATAGGGGACAAAAATGGGACAATATATTAGTTTTATACGTGGCCCATTCCCGAGCGGGTAATATTTACGCGATATCGTGAAAATGGGCTAAAATGAGATCTCCACTGGTTTGAAACGACATAACGTTTATTTATTAGAGCTCGGTTATCGTAGTTTGCTTTTTATTGTGTTTACCCACTATGAGTGTTATTTACGTGGCAAAAGGCCGAATTTCGTTTAATTTGGTTATGGTTTCACGGAACCCTTCATTACCTATATTACGTTAGGGTTTCAACAACGACCTAATAAAAATGACCGGATTCGGAAAACTCTTTAGGGAAGAAAAAAAATACTTGCGTATTAAATTAGGGGTATGACAGCAAATAAATAGGGATCTTATTGCATTTATGTCATAAAAGCAGGCATAAAATTACTTTACTTAAACACATGAATAAAGCAATATAAATGAAGTAAATACATGAAGTTTTGGCTGTTTGCCATTAAAACTGAAGATCTAGGCGTTTTCGTCATCAAAACAAATAATTCTGCTCCAGAACAAAACTCATTTCAGTAAACAATAAAACATCTTAAAGTTCAACACAGTGCAAAATATTAATTTCGACAGCGACCAACGTTCCCCTAATGTGTGACATCTTTGAACGAACAATGCAGCAAGCTCACTACAACATTTAGTTCTGGTATTGTCCATTTCGCCATTTTTGTTACAGTGTAGTCTTACCTGCTATGTGGCTTAGAATTTGCTCCACTACAACTCTTCCCGTGGGTGTAGGAAGGGCGGGCAGCACCCCCTGCAGAACAATTCTACCACCAAACTGCGATCCTTAACCCGCATGCGGGGATTATGGGCACTACCCCCCATGAGAGAAGCAAATAAGGCGCTTATCAGGGGGAGGCCTGCGTCCAGCAGTGGACCAATACAGGCTGTTGAAGTTGAGGTTGTCTTACAAATCAGGAAATTCTAAATTTCACATGATATTGGTAATGCTATGAAATGAATTCTATACCATTTTGGTATCGTTGTCCAATTGAAATTGTTGTTCAATTATCTCTTTCGATTGGCCCCGATTTTATATATTTTCGTGTAATTACCTAATTATGTAAACAATATGTCTTGCGGAGCCGCCCTTGCAAGTATAATGAAGTAGTATTTAGTTCATGGTACCCTGCGTCTGTTTTACGGAAGAGCACAATCTTGAACTCAAATCCACAGTGCATAAGATCCTTCTAAAAAAGCGTGATTCTTCTGAGGCCACATTTTCTTTTACTAAGGTAATATGGTGGCCAAACGCAAAACCTTTACTAAATAAATGGTTGGGTTGGTATGTTATTGAGTGGGCTAGCTGTACTCAAAGTTCCTCTGAGTCGTCTCCCAGTACATTCAGCTTGAGTGAAATTTCCTTATACTTTGTGCGGTTCCGTGAAAATTTCAATTTATACAAACAATGTCGCCTTGTGTCGCGACTTGTGTAACAATTTCAACTTGTGTAGCGAGTGTGCTCTACCTGCAGCT
This sequence comes from Eupithecia subumbrata, assembly GCA_949316285.1. Lineage (NCBI taxonomy): Eukaryota > Metazoa > Arthropoda > Insecta > Lepidoptera > Geometridae > Eupithecia > Eupithecia subumbrata. The sequence continues at coordinate 1,252,831 of OX438643.1, forward strand.
GAGTATTATGTCAAACAATCTCTGTTACAATTTGTACTTTACTACTTAGGGAATTGGATTGGTTTTAGGAGCACTCATATGAACTACAATGTCATAATTGGGGTAATGGTCGCAGTGAATCAATGAACTACCTAAGAACAACAACTTGTATGCATAAAATCACAATAAATGAAATGAATATGAATAATTTAACTCCTTGACTCGATGACTCATGACACCGAACAAAAAAGGGGCGTGGTGAAGCACTGCAAATCTAGATACTGCTAATAATCTCTGAAGGGAATAGTAACATTTTTTAACCCCCGACCCAAAAAGAGAGAGGTGTTATAAGTTTAACGTAATCTGTGTTATCGTAGCTCCCAAACGGATGAACTGATTTTCGTTTAGTTTTTTTTGTGTCATAGATAATTTTATCCCGATTGTTTTTAGCTATGTTTCAAGAAAATCTGTCAGGGGGTTTTTAAATTTTTTTATTTTGTTCTTATTATTGAATTATTAATTTAAAAGAATAAAATATTTTTATACGGACTGATTGTAAAATTTTGGGCGAAATCACATCCAAAATAACGTCATCAATATCGCGTCTCAGCCGACACCACCCCTGTATGTACCCCGTTCACCACCTCTCTCAACATTACACTTTTATTTATTTATTTATAGGTACCTCTCACCTACACGTCGATTTGCTGTTTGAAAGTTTCTGGATATTTGACATGGAAACAGAATGAATGTGTCATATTTGTGATGTCACGTTTCGTATTACGAGAGCTTTCTCGTCAAAGAAACCATCCATATTAGGATGGATGGGATTCCATATTAGGATGAAACAACTGATTATATTCTTTTTTCTATGAAGTATAGAAACAAGAACAGAATCGATTCGTTTCATCGTTGATTTTATGCCTTGATTATATACGCAAATTCAAACTTAAATTTGCATACCAGCCACACATGCCTTTCTTTCCTTTTAATGTTTACAGGGTGAGGCGTAAAGAGTGGTCAATATTTCACCTACGTGTAAGAGGCATCGGAACTGTACAGAAAATAAAAAATTGTACCCAGTAAAATTCTCACGGTTTTCTACATATTAGACATTTTCGAAATTTTGAAATTTTTACCCTCGTCCATTCTTTTCAATGCCAAGGCTACAAATCAAGGAATTTTCACAACCTGTTTTTGTTATAGCATTCTTGGATAACGTGCTATCTAATGCTAACTGCCATTTGTTGCCAAAAGAACACTTTTTCTTTTACAACATGCTTAACAAAAAAAATTAAAAAAAAGTATAACAAAAGCTGTCCATAGGAATGAAAAGGAAGGTGTTCGAGCAATGTGTGCTGCCGGTCTTTACTTACGGCGCGGAAACCATGACTCTTACAGAAAGATCTGCAGAGAAGATAAGGGTGGCGCAGAGGGCAATGGAAAGAGCGATGCTCGGAATTTCCTTGCGAGACCGTAAGCCAAATGAGTGGATCAGGGCCAAAACCAAAGTGAAAGACGTGGTGGAACTGATTGGAGCGCGAAAGTGGAGATGGGCGGGGCATATTGCCCGGATGGATAGAGAGCGATGGACGCGAAGACTGCTGGAGTGGAGACTACGACAGCACACCAGACCGCGGGGAAGACCACCAAAAAGATGGGTTGACGACATCCGACGACACGCAGGCCATGATTGGATGTCGAGGGCTCAAGACCGTCTAGAATGGAGGCGTTTGGAGGAGGGCTACATCCAGAAATGGATTCATGACAGGCCGCGATGATGATGATGATAACAAAAACAGATTCAGAAAATTCCTTGGTTTGTAACCTTAGCATCGAAAAGTACGGACAAGGGTAAAAAAAGTAAAAAAAAAATTAAAATGTCCTATAATTCGAAAACCGTGAGACTTTTACTGGGTACAAATTTTTAATTTCTGAACAGATTTGATGCCCTCTACCCATAGGTAAAGCCTTGACCACTCTTTACGCCTCACCCTGTATATTATTACTAGGTATACTTCAATATCTACGTTAAAAACTCGTAAATATTCCATGGGGATTAGAGATGTCCAAGAAAAGAATCCAAATACTTACAATCGTTTATTTCTCCCCTCCAGACTTACCACTAAGCTTTCCCATTACGGGTCTTTATCCAACAATTCAGCGCAACTACTCTAAATAATTCCTCCCATCGCAGAACTGCACAGAATTCCACAAAAGTAATTTACATCCACTCTAACATTCAAAACTTTAAGCTTATTAAATTGCTAAGAATAAGCGGCATAACAAACAGAGATGAAACGTTATTCCAGACATAAATGAATAACAAAAAACTTTAAGTATTTTAATCATAAAATTATATGCTTGACTTCAAAGAATCCTGCATTACGTACATTCTTGAAAGATAAAAGGAAAATGGCGAAAAGCGGCTAACAGTTGCTTCTTTGCGAACATTTTTCCGAGTAATAACTCATCTTTGGACCAGCGTTTTAGTTTTTTGTTTGTTCACACGCTTCTGTTATTTATAGTATTAAAGTTGGTCTACATGAGAGCATAGAGACATCGCTTAAAAAAGTGATTATTCCCATAGTGTAAACAATCCTTACCTAACTTAGTAGTCACCCCAAATGTCTACAAATAACAAAGATCACGTTACGTGATAATGTGATCACCACACATGTGTCCAAGGAAACCTTAAATGATGAATTGAACTACTAAAACACATGCTTACCTAAGACAGATTGCCATAGTAGCTATGCCAATTTAAAAAAAAATCAATATAATGTAAACCTTAAACTATCACATGCTAAGTAGACCTTCAAGGTCTACTTATCATGTGATAGTACCTACTTATAATTTGTGCTCAGAGTGATATTTTCGCCCATCCCAAAAACAACGGAATACCTAAATTATTAATCGCTTGGCTGTTAGTAACCTTTGAGATAGAACCCACCGCCAAGTTGCTACGGAAAAAATATTTTTGCTGAAAAGCCTCGCGTCAGAAGTAAAAGATATTTCACAATTTGTGACACGCGATGAACATGAAATATTTGGGCAATGTGCAAAATATAAAAGGGAAGTATGCTCGAGTTTGTTTCTACTCTGTTTATGTTTCCATAAATTATGACTATGTGAAAAAAACAATTGATTGCGAAAAAAGGCGTAGAACCACAGAACTCTGACCGATCTATGAACAATGAAAAATGAAACGTCTGACAAATAAGTAGAGTGCACTTTGTCCCTAACCATTTGTCTGTGTTGCTAGCTGCACTTAATGTGGACTTAGATTCTCTATAAAGAGAAATGAATTTGTCTGGGCTAGCGTGGAAAACTACACTAAAAGTAGAATAGATTCTACAAGCTGTGTGTAGGTAAATACCTACTCCCCGAATAGGATAGGGAACTGGTAGACCTGTTGTTCTTTGCGTACCCAACGTGACTTTATCACACTAGCTAAACCTTAATACATTCATTATCATCATCATCATCAGCCTTTAGTCCGATACAACTGGACAATGATGAAAATGACCGCCATTGGTGTCCTATCTTGAGCTTGCCGCATCCAGCAACTGACGCAGTCTTTCGCATGTCTCTGAACAGAGGGCGTACTAGACTATGTTTGCCGAGTCGCGGTGAAAGTTTATAGAGATATTAAGATAAAAGCCAACAAGGCGCTTATCAGGAGGAGGCCTGCGTCCAGTAGTTTACCAATACAGGTTGTTGAGGTTGAGGTGAAAGTTTGTGAAAGAGTGATCTGTTCCGGCGAATTCACTCTAGAAGTACTGAACGGATTGAGCTGAAATTTACATGTGAGTTCCAGATCTGGATCTATAGAAAGGCAAATTTTTGTCCCGTTAAAACGTGTGCGAAACCGCGGGCTGAGGCGTGTTAAAAATTCAGCAGAATTTCAATAATTTACACCCGGACAGTGATTCCACGCGGACATTTTGAACTGGGGCCCGGACATTGCCATGCAATTCTTCACTTGCAATTCTAATGTACGGCTTTATTAAATTTTCCACTGGCAGCGTTTAGGGGCACAGAAGTCCGCAACACTTTGAATACTTGCTCAATGTAAATTGAACCTTACGTTGATGGTTTTAGATATTGAAACAATGGTGTTAATCTATTTATTCAGTAACAACTCAAACGGAGTATCTCAGTAACGGTGAAATCATATTAAGTAATCTTAATGTTATGTGATAGGTATTCGAAATATTATTTTCTGATACATTACGGAACTAGTTGTAGTGCAAGTTCTATTCATTTATGCACTTAAATATATATAATTGAATCATCATCATCATCATCATCATCAACCTAAATTATTCCACTGCTGGACATAGGCCTCCCCTAATGAGCGCCATAGCGCCCTGTCTTCAGCTTGCCGCATCCAGCATCTGCCTGCAGTCTTTCGCAGATCGTCATCCCACCTGGCCGGAGGGCGTCCTACACTACGTTTGCCGAGTCGTGGTCTCCACTCAAGAACACGTTTGCCCCAGTGGTTGTCGGTTCTTCGCGAGATATGGCCGGCCCACTGCCACTTCAACTTGCTAATTCTTTGAGCTATGTCGATAACTTTGGTTCTCTGTCGGATGTATTCGTTACGAATTCTGTCCTTCAGAGAGACTCCGAGCATAGCTCTTTCCATAGCTCGCTGAGCGACTTTGAACTGGTGGACCAGCCCTACCGTGAGTGTCCACGTCTCAGCTCCGTAGGTCATGACGGGTAGGACGCACTGATTGAAAACTTTAGTTTTCAAGCATTGCGGTATGGATGACGAGAAGACTCGACGTAGTTTCCCAAACGCTGTAATAAAACTGTGTATAATTGAATACTTTATTATAAATTTAGGCGTCTACTTTATTATAAATTTACTACGAAATTCACACTTTGGATGCTTGTTATTTAGGAATACATTTGTGTTTTAGATAAAATTCCATCTAGTTTCTTTCTAGGTACATTTTTTCAAAAGGTGTTTTTTTAATTTTTTCTTTGTATAACATGTATAGCTATTATATTGCGTTTTGGTCAGGTACCTCGAGTAAAGTCGCGGATATAAGCTAGTTACTAATGTAGCCATAATTCTGTCTGTTCTTTGAGCTCTTTGACGTCAGCGGCACAGCTGACGCCCAGGGAAGCGGCACGTAGCATGTTATATTGTGTTTGGAATGTGCTCGAAAGCTAGATATTTGGTTATGTGACAGAATGTTTCGGAATGCAAAGTGGTTCGGTGGTTTTGACTTGTAAGTACTTTGGGCATTTTAGCTTCTATTATTGATTTTAATAGAAATGGAGAATATTTTTTTAATCAAGATTTTTTGCCTGTTTTGTCACACTTATCAGACTTTGTTTGTTCACACGTGTTTCGATTTGAAACCTCTTTACGTCGAAACTACTGAGCGATTCTAGCTGAAATTTTGAAAAGGTAATTCTACGCCTGGATTGAAATTATAAGACGCTACTTTTTAATCCAGAAAAACGTGCGAAGCCGCGGTTTACAATAATAATTACAATAGGTTAGTGTCCTAAGAAATTCTAATTAGTCCGTTAGTAAGAAGATATTGGACACGTATTTTTCTTTTGTCGATGCATCCATACTCCATGCATCACGATTCTGAGCCAGTAAGACCCATGTTCTATCGAAGGTGTCTAGTTCATCGCACCATCGTTTCTTCGGTCTACCGCGACGCCTTACACTGTTGGATCTCTACGGAGTGGTGATCTTAGCCCATCGGTCATCGGTAATGCGGCAGACATGGCCAGCCCAGCTCCATTTAAGTTCCGCAACTTTTTGAGCTACGTCTGCAATTTGAGTTTGGGAGCGCAGTCTCGTGTTAGGTACTAGTATGAAATATTTTTTTTTAAATCCATCATGGTTATTAACAATAAAGTCATTTAAAACGGGATATTTACCATGATTTCAGTTTTGAGCTTTCCAATATTTCAACAGAAATAATTATTAATGTTCTGTTCAAAATTATAATTTATAACTAAGATTATTTGTTATTGAATAATTATTCATAATTGATTTGGTTTATGTGTTATTTGCATGCTTAATCATTAATATTAATAATATTTTAATTTAGTTTATTTGTTGTATTTGAATGGAAGAGCAGGACATCCTGGCACAAGTATATTTTATATACTTAAAAGGATGTCCTACCAACTGTTTAGCACGTAATGTAAAATATTTTTATACAAATAAACAATTTTCAATTTTCAATTTCAACAGAGTTTCATGCGCCACTGAACGCGGAATAACTATTATTATTTATTATTATTATTATCCGTGATCATCATTAACGTTATTCGGTGATCATGGCGCATGAAACTGTGCCGAAATATTGAAAAGCTCAAAACTCAGTAAATGACTTTAGTAGTAATAAAATAAAATTACAAAAAACATTTAGGAATTCTAAAGCATAAATTCGAGATCTCCCTAACTTGAAACCGAATTCTTGGCAAATTCACGCTTCAAACATGAAAAACTCCGAAATTCTTCGTTCCATAAAAACTTTCAACACAATACATGTTTTGGAAGCAAAGCAGATTACACTTGACTACCCATAGACTCAATGGGTGAATTCTAGAGCTCCGGCCACAGAAGACATGATTTACGTACAGAGCAGTCATTTCTATCACATGATGATACATTAGATAGGCAAAATATCCGTAACCTATTTATGAATGAATTTACGGTAAGAGTATTTCTATTCCTATGCATGTAAATATTATGTATTGTTCGTCACATCGGCACTTACTTGTGGTCAAACCAACGTCTAACAATAAAAATCTATCAGAGATTATTAGAGCATTATATGAGCAGTAAGAAATGAAAACTATCCGTAAACACAAAATTGAGATTTTTGTGTTAGGAATTTGTAATTTGATAATGTATTTTATATTAGCAAAACATAAGCAGCTACGGCGTAGCTTGCTACGGTGGGCGTAGCAATTAAGTATGGTACGACATATTACAAGTGAACGCAAAAAATCACTAATCTATTTATTTAAGAACTTTGTCCAAGCAACGCATAATCTTTTATCGATTCATATAGCGGTTTATGGAATCTTAATAATGTGTGCTCCATTTTGTCACTTTTACATGGCACGTCTGCACCAAACATGTTCTGTTCGGTAGGTATATTGAAAAGAACGTAGACATTTGTTCGAAGTGCCCGGAGTGCATTGCAAGTTGGTTTTAAAAATATCTAGATATTCTCAATGGCATCGGCTTAGTGCCAAGCATTGCAGTGTCATATTTTACGCGACGACAGATGCAGCGGGCGTGCGGTGTGGCAACACCGCAATGTGCTTGTAACCTTTTATTTCCTCAGATCTTTTTATTTTTGTAGGTTTTTATCGTATAATTTAACCATACTTTAGTCTGGCGGGATGCACTGTGTAGTGCTCTCTAGATAGTTGGCAAATTATGCTTGTTATTTCCTTTGTTACATTTCTTTTCAACTAAAAAGACCGTTATTTTTTCGGAGGGAAGCTTTTATTTAGGTCTTTAATAATTATTATGACGAAGTTTAAAATGTAATAAATGAACGTAATAAATTCTTCAAACTTTTAATGTACAATTAGCTCAGTACTCACCTCAATGTCAATCAAAGCCCACACTGAGTGATCACAACTACTTTACTTACGTGAATGATGTGTCAAATAAGGTTAATAAGATTGCCTGAGAAAAGCACTAACCTAACCTATTACGCAATATGATTTCGAATGCACACTTTGCGTAGCATGAACTTTTATTTCTTCGTTATTCTAGAAGCAAAACCTACGAAAAAACGGTTAAATAGATAGGAGTGTCCATGGATAGGATGATAAAACACCCTTAGTCATAGGGTGGGACTTGGGACCTTAACACCATAATAGTGGTAACTTAGTGGCACTTTTCACCACAATATATTCTTATATACCTACTAGGATAATATAAACGCAATGGAATCATAGATTTTCCCTGTGAACTGTTTTGTATACTTGTGTTCAGTATCCCCAATGAACTTCTGCTCCCCTGGTACATAAGCACTATGCAGTTGGTAGGATAGTCTGTTGGAAAATAAGGTATATTCACTCCCTCAAAAGATCAAGTTGTGAATTGTCTACATGTCTCGCTATCGGCTTCGAGTCCGTGCCAAGCACTGCAGTGTCATATATTAGGCGACGACAGGTGCAGTAAGCGTGCCCACCACCGGAATGGCTTTCAGAGGCTGTAAAAGAACATTGTTTTTATGGGGCGTCAGCTGCCATTTTGGGCTTTTCTTTAGGTACTTTAGGTAGAGACACCTAGGCCAAAAGTAATAAATTCAAAAATTAATAATGAAACTGATGGGGCAACTGAATAGAGGGTTTGGGTCAATCATTTTTATAATTCTATTGATAAAATAAACAAAACAACTAATCTCATTTAAAGCATAAATACACCATGTAATAAAGATTTCTTACCTCCTGCATAAAACACAAAATAATTAAAACAAAGTTCGATAAGTCAGTACGTACTCTTCCAAAGTTAATCTAACAAGCTTTTTGGTGTTTGCTAAAACCGGATATTAAAACAGAAACGATAATTACTTCCTTGAGTGGTTGATGCCTAAAAATGTATTGTTGTTCTTTTGAAAAGGTTAAAAAAATCTTATTTTTATAAGGTTTTCGTTATTTTCTACTTACATTATGGGTACGGGCGAAAGTTTATTAGCATTATAAACGTGATTGTGATCTCCAAATAAATAATGCTGGACAATTCACACAGCATTATCTAGCCCCAAGCTAAGTAAAGCTTGTGTTAATGGGTACTAGATAACTGATATACTTAATACAATACACTTCATAGATAGATATTTTTTATTATACATATAAAGCATCCAGAACGCCCTGGACAATGTCAGCAGATCGTACAAACATTTGTCCCGAGGCGGGAGTCGATCCCGCAACCTCCTCCGTTGCAGGCAGACCTTCGCCCGCTGCGCCACAGAGGTCGTAGTACATAACTACTGAGCTGTAAACAGATCAAGATGAAATTTGCATTTGGCTTAATTTGGATTTTGGTATTCGTGTTGCTATATGAATACCATGACCTTATTTACGGACAGAAGCTTGGTTTTAATTTCAAATAGGTATCTGAAGATAGGGCGCTATGGCGCTCTTTGGGGGAGGCCTATGTCCAGCAGTGGACTAATTTAGGTGGATGATAATGATGATGAGATATATGTAAAGTAAACTTTACTTCACAGTTGATACGTTATAATTTTTATAGCCATGATAGTTCCAAAAGTTTGTTATTGATATTTACCAGAAATAAATACGAACTTTTACTCTCAGACACTAAGATAGTATTTGTTATGACTAGTTCCATCTTAACCTAAGAATAACTATAAACTATAGTACTACGTCAATACTTAATTCAAACAAGGAGCCTTATCAAATTTTACAGGCACTTATTCTCACGGAGTTACTTGTTTTTATTGTGGAATAAAACGACTGAAAGTAAAACAAGTTACTTCCGGTAAAGTTTTGAAGTATCGTTAATTTTGAGTGTAAGTGTTAATAACGGTTCGATTTGCTTTTATTGTTGACTTTAGGAATTAACGGTTTAGTACAAAGGAATTTCTAAAACTGTTGAAGAGAAAAAGAAGAAGAAAAATATTTATTTATGACCATAATATTTATGAGGAAAAAACACACATAAAGACAGTAATTTACCAAAAAAAACAATACTTTTCAAAAGGGGAGGCTACCCCACTGAGTTGGTTATTAACTGAAAGGTATCATATTGTACATTTCAAAACAGTTTTTAAAATTTCTGTAAGTAATTTTAAAAACTGTAACTAATTACTACTACTATTAAACTAATTTTCTATTAAAAATGTTAAAATTCATGGTCTTCCTTTTATTTCTGACACTATGTTATTTAGCAAAAAATAATCCTTGATGGTTATTTTTCTCGTGTAACGGGTTCGATTCCCGGTTCAACCATGCAATTATTTAAATATGTATGAATGCAGTTTAAATTGATTTTTAAATTAAAAAATGTCTTCTTCAGTAAAATGTTCCATCTACAATATTCAAGGTACTTTCCCTCCATGTGGCATATCCGTGGGACGCCAAATTTACTGGTCCCCGTTTCTATGGTCTTGCTTTTGACGACTTTTGCACTCGTATTTCTGTATTAAAATATAGCATAAATATTTTCTAGATTTTCAATAAGTTATTCTGCTGAACCTATCGCTACTCTATGACTATAGTATAGTCGCATAGTTACCACCACGTGGCACGTGGCACAACTTGGCAAAATGATACTACTGTCATAATATATCATACTGTCATAATAAAGCAATTGGTTGATCAGAATTTAGCCTCGTAGTTTTGTCATGAAGAAGCTAACATCCATGTAAATTTCACCTTTGTATTATTACTTACTTACTTACTGGCGTGGCGCAGTGACCCAAAGTGGATCTTGGCCTCCGACACTAGAGATCGCCAGTTGTCCCGGTCCCTAGCCGTTTCAGTCCAGTTGACGGCACGAAGTTCAAGCAGATCCTTCTCAACTTCGTCGCTCCATCGGTACCTCGGACGACCTACAGGCCTTCGGCCACTTGGGCGACCCATGTACGCTCTCCTGGCTGCCCGATCCTCCCCCATTCGGACTACATGCCCGAGCCATCGGAGTCTCGAGGCTTTGGTTTCTCCTATGATGTTCGGCTCGGACACTAGATCTTCTATTTCGATATTTTTTCGAAGTCTCCAGCTGCCATCTTCCCGCTGGGTGGGACCTAGAATTTTTCGGTAGATCTTCCTTTCGGCCACCAGTAGTTTGTGCTCTTCTTTTAGTGTTAGCGTCCAAGCTTCGCATCCGTACATTAAGATAGGTCGTATCACTGTTTTGTATATGCGGATCTTCGTGGTCCAACTTGGACACTAATACTTTATGTAGAGCTGCTGTGCATCTAAGCGCGTTTTGGACTCGGATTTGTATCTCTTCTTCCCTTTGATTGGTATCAGTTACTATGCATCCAAGATATTTGAAGATATTTCAAAGATATATAAAAAAAAGAATTCAAATATCTTTGTATTATTAGTGCAAATAAAAAAATAAAATAAAAATAAATAACGCTGGACAATTCACACAGCATTATCTAGCCCCAAGCTAAGCAGAGCTTGTGTTATAGTTCATAGTTCATAGTATTTATTCATAACATAACAAGTTACAGGTCAGATAATAAACATACATAGTTCCTTAAACATAGGGATTACAATATAAATATATCTATGACTTTGCATTGTTATGGGTATAACTAATATACTTAATACAATACACTACATAGATAGATATTTTTTTTTATTATACTTAGAAAACACCCAGATCAACGGAACAAATTTCTACAGATTGTACACAAATTTGTTCCGAGGCGGGAATCGAACCCGCAACCTTCTGCGTCGCAGGCGGAGCTTTGCCCGCTGCGCCACAATAATAAAGACTAAAGTGTTGTCTCTGCCTTTGCGTTTTGTTTTATAATAGATATTCTTTTCTTCCCATATCACAAGCTCTGCTTAGAGCCTAGATGACAGTGTATGAATTGTGTCCAGCAATATTAATTTATTTATTTTTGAGGCTGTACAAAAATGTGAAAAGCTTCAAACCCTAGATCCCAAGCCAGCCCATACAAAGTAGAGTACCTACTTAAATAAAGTGGACATAAATTTCCAATACAGTTGAAACTTTAGACCCAGAATGAAGTCGACATCTGCTGTTTACGACCGCACATGTCAATGATCATAAATTCCTGTGAAACCATAAACCCCTATTTGTAATGACATTTATGCAATGTTGCAATGCCATAAACATCTACAGTCTCATCTACAGCCTATTTTTAACCGACTTCAAAAAAGTTGGTTCTATGTATATTCGGCTATATGTATTATTAACCCCCGACGCAAAAAGAGAGGGGTGTTATAAGTTTAACGACTGTCCGTGGTATCGTAGCTGCCAAACGGATGAACCGATTTTCGTTTTTTTTTGTGTCAGATAATTTTATACCGAGTGTTCTTAGCCATGTTTCATGAAAATCTGTAAAGGGGTTTTTAAATTTTGTTCTTATTTTATCGTCTCAGCTGGCACGAGGCCATAAAGTGGCCTGATTTCTCCGTCGAATGTGGCCTGATTATTTTGATTAATTAAGTTATGTATAGAAAATGGCACGGGGAAATTAAAATTTACATAATAAAATTTTAGACCCGCGAAACTTAAAAAAACAGTGATATTAAAAAGTAATTCAAAGTCGGTCTTTAATTTTTTGGGAAAACATCATATTTATTCACTTTTGTAGTCAAGTCTGTTTGTTAAATTAATACCAAATTAAGAATACAAAGAAATATGTAGGTATGTAGAGCTCGCTGAATAATGGGGTAAATAAGGCTTTATTGAGATTTCCTACAAACCTCTCATAACCCATTGTTAAGTTAAATTGATTTTAACAGATTAATATTTCGTTTTGGTCTCAAACCTGACACGGAAACATTTTGTGATAGGAGACTTATGATTATTGAACACATGTTACGTACTGATGAGCACGTTCACCAAAAAATGGGTAAATAATTATTTTAAGAACAAAATGGCAGAGTGAAAGGGTGTTGAAAGTTTTCTCTTTGACATGCCACCCAAGTTCCGAGGCGTGACACGTTTCGTACCTGACAGTACGTATTTGGAACAACCTTTAGGTACAGTCGGCATCATAAAATACTTCCAGCTACTCAGAGGAGTTGGCAGAGACAACGAGTTTTTTATTCTACCGCTTACAAAACGTTTTCTGAATTTAATAAAAAAATCTTAAGAACTCATTAAGGTATTCAAATAAATTTGTAGTCAACGCAGGTTCATTGTCTTTAGAAAATCTGTTCTGAATTTAAAGTAAATGAGATTTCCACGAACCTGAATTTTATGGAAAGAACATAAAGCTTTCATCCGTAAAATTATGGTTCTTGGAAAAACTGTTATGTTTAAATTATTTAATATAAATGTAAATGTACTTTGCTAGCGTTACAAGCACTGGTTTATAAATTGCAACTACAGTAATAATTTATTAAAATTAAGCCAACATAACTTTATTATCAGGTATTTATTGAAAATAATTAAATAATATTTGAAATGGTTTCTGTCAGGATACAATGCAAGGACGACAACGGTAGGTCTTTTTGATTCAACGATCGTCCAAAATCGGACGATATGCGTTGTTCTGACGCTGAGTGTACCTCGCAGTGTTTACCTATTTGAAGCACCTTTTACGTACTTTGTTATTTGTGTTAAATGTATGTTCAAAGGTGTGGGTGCTGAATAAAAAGCAGCATCCTGTAAAGATGTACTTTTACAGTCTGTATCTAATTTTGGCCCTTTTTGTTCTTTATATTGTTGCTGGAGTTTTTTAGGGTGATGTAATTTAGAAGTTTCTCCTTGTAAAGCTCGTGAGTTTGTCACAAAAGCATTTTCATTTTCCAGTTTAACAAATTTATATACTCAAAAGAACAATGTTCACTTAAATGAGTTCATACAATAACCTTTCTTACTATCTTAATTAATGAATATTACATTACAGAAGTTTACTAATAATTATTCGTAGCAAGTTTCACCTAAACGGTACCACCGTTACGATAACTTAAAAGATATTATAATAAATATATTTTTCATTCTGCTTGTTAAAGAAATGTACCTACCCTACCACACATCATTAGATAAGTAGAAGTTTTCACTTCTAGAGTAACAACGAATCTTTTTTCTATTTCGTAACATAATAATATTTGACAAAAGTCACGTGGGTCACTATTCATTATTTCATACTTCCAAAAATCTATTCAAACAAATAGGTATTTCAAAAGTAATATTAATAAGCATTTACCACTATTATTTATTTCATACTTCTACTATTAATTATTTCATACTATGGGTCACTATTAATTATTTCAAACTTACAAAAAATTATTCAAATCAAATATTCCAAAAATAATAGTAATGAATATTTAACAATAACGGATAATGAAAAACAAATCTAGGAAACCATTTAAATGAAGAAATAACTCTACATGCCCACTGACAAACCATGGACCAAAATAATAAGAGAGGTCCTCAGCAAATATAATAAAATCTTAAAGTAACTCTAACTCGCTTAGTGACCGCGGAATATGATGAAAATATGCTAATGTATAAAGTTACCGGGTGGCGAGTTACAATGAATTGTAGAACCACTCCTATAAAGCAGTCTGCATACCAAAGTCGCCGGCTTCACATGTCCTTACAAATTGACAAAACACTGTCGCGGGCTTGCAATTTCGACACCAAAATGTAGGCATAATGCGCAGAATAGGACGCTCACCGGCATGATTCTCCGCCGGCGGCGACAACAAAGCCCGGCTGTGTCTGTTCGGGCAGGTTTAGTGTGTACAGTCCTTTAGACGGGATAGAACAGTTAATTTTCATTAGAGAATTAAAACCATGAATGGCTGCAACGCGTTTGAGCATTATTTTAACTAACGACATACCAAATGTGGCGAACTAGATTTAAAACATTTTTAAGTATCCACGGTCATCAAAAACAAGTGGCGTTTATTACCAACACTAATTTTATGGCCTCGATTCAACCCCCAAATTTTAAAACTTTGCTTAATGGATTGTAAGTAAGAAGGTACTAATGGAAAATCCATTTGCATCCATTCAAAACTGATGTCTATGATTTTTTAAATTTGAATAATCATTTAGTGATGAGAGATTATTATTGTATCGGAAAAAACCTAGGTAAAATTGGATTCCGTCCTCGACTCACCACAGTATCTTTTGATCCTCAAAATAAAGAAAATTTTTCATTAGCCCATGAAACTTTAAAATTGTCCCTTTAAGTCGAACCAAATAAAAATGTAAATCTGCCTTTGACCTACTATTTATTTCATACTATGGGTCACTATTAATTATTTCAAACTTACAAAAAATTATTCAAATCAAATATTCCAAAAATAATAGTAATGAATATTTAACAATAACGGATAATGAAAAACAAATCTAGGAAACCATTTAAATGAAGAAATAACTCTACATGCCCACTGACAAACCATGGACCAAAATAATAAGAGAGGTCCTCAGCAAATATAATAAAATCTTAAAGTAACTCTAACTCGCTTAGTGACCGCGGAATATGATGAAAATATGCTAATGTATAAAGTTACCGGGTGGCGAGTTACAATGAATTGTAGAACCACTCCTATAAAGCAGTCTGCATACCAAAGTCGCCGGCTTCACATGTCCTTACAAATTGACAAAACACTGTCGCGGGCTTGCAATTTCGACACCAAAATGTAGGCATAATGCGCAGAATAGGACGCTCACCGGCATGATTCTCCGCCGGCGGCGACAACAAAGCCCGGCTGTGTCTGTTCGGGCAGGTTTAGTGTGTACAGTCCTTTAGACGGGATAGAACAGTTAATTTTCATTAGAGAATTAAAACCATGAATGGCTGCAACGCGTTTGAGCATTATTTTAACTAACGACATACCAAATGTGGCGAACTAGATTTAAAACATTTTTAAGTATCCACGGTCATCAAAAACAAGTGGCGTTTATTACCAACACTAATTTTATGGCCTCGATTCAACCCCCAAATTTTAAAACTTTGCTTAATGGATTGTAAGTAAGAAGGTACTAATGGAAAATCCATTTGCATCCATTCAAAACTGATGTCTATGATTTTTTAAATTTGAATAATCATTTAGTGATGAGAGATTATTATTGTATCGGAAAAAACCTAGGTAAAATTGGATTCCGTCCTCGACTCACCACAGTATCTTTTGATCCTCAAAATAAAGAAAATTTTTCATTAGCCCATGAAACTTTAAAATTGTCCCTTTAAGTCGAACCAAATAAAAATGTAAATCTGCCTTTGACCTACGCTGTAGTAATTGCGAAAAAATGCTTCAAAAGGCTACATCAGTTGTGTATGTACTGGAACAGGGGCATATATTGTCTCGGTTTTGCATCACAAAGCTCTTACCCAATTTATTTTGGACTATGGCACAGGTTTCCCTACATAATAATAACGTGATATCAGAGATCAGACGAAAATATACGAATATATTAACACTTGATTATAGCTGGGGAAAATTTAAAACCATAGTAGCTAAGAACTGACGGCCTGCATGGTAATTTTTTTTTTAATCTACGGGAGTTCCATAAAAAGGCGTTTAAAAATCAGTAAATCTACATAATATTGAAAATGAATTCAGAGTATTATTTAATTGCAATCATGGGTTTAGCTGACATTTACCTGCCTGTAATTCAGAATTTCATTTTTGTAAAAAGATCGTAGCCATTACAGTCGAATATCTGGTAGTACGAAATCACAAACAATTTTTAGTCGGATCCCCCTAGAATTAGCATTTCACTAATGTAAGTGGAATTCGTATGTAAATAAATTAATATTTATAGCTGATTATGTGACTCCTGTGGGTCCGACATATTTAATGTTTGAACAGAATAATGTTTGGAGTTTAGTTTGAGTTTCAAATTAGCATATTGATGAGGTTTCACGGGTCGGTTGGAATTTTTAAAGCGCTCTCTAACCTTAAATTAGTTTTTAATAGGTTTTACTTTAAAGTATTGTTCTATGAAATGACTACATACCTTCAATTATAGTAATGCAGAATTGTGCTTTTTTGCTCTTTTGCCCATTCCACTCTGATCCACTGAGCTAATCCATCAATAAATTAGATTCCACTTTTTTCTACTCTGATCCACAAATGTATCAAATTGGACATCATATTCGACTCTGATCTACCAATGGATTTTTTTTTACAGTGCTGTCTTGTTTTTAAATAGTTTTTTATAATCTATTTATTTAAATTAATAAAAAATAATAAATAATGCTGGACAATTCACACAGCATTATCTAGCCCCAAGCTAAGCAGAGCTTGTGTTATGGGGACTAGATAACTGATATACTTAATACAATACACTACATAGATAGATATTTTTTATTATACATAGAAAACACCCAGACCAACGTAACAAATTTCTGCAGATCGTACACAAATTTGTTTCGAGGCGGGAATCGAACCCGCAACTATTATTATCTATTTAAATTATTTAAATCAAAGCATAAACACTGATTATTATTTTTATATAATTTTTAGCTAATTGCTTCAAATAAGAATTACCCGAAAATACGGGACAATTTCAAAATCTCATCATGAAAGAGCTTTGAGGCAGCGGCAGTTTTACAATGTTTTTGTCCTTGGGGGCGATGTGGCATTTTTAGACTTGTACTTGGCAAAAAGACGTAGGTACTAAAACTTTTCCTGACTTTACCTTCAGTATTTAGATTATTGAAGATTAAGAGGTAAGCACTGTAAATACATGGGAAGGGTACATTTACGTAAATGCTTAGACAAAAATCCTATCACAATAGTTATGGAAAATGTATTTAGGATCGTTATGAGTTCTTCCAAAAAATTATCTTCTATCTGTATCAATAAAATAAAAAAATATTAGCGTAGAAAACTGATTATTCTCCCACAGTCATTAGTAACGCAGTAAAATATTACTTCCAAGGAAACGATCAATTGAAAGAGCTCAAGCGCGACATGTCACGACTGAAGCATGCTTGGGCCAGGCTGCCCTACATTTTTCCCATCCTCCTTTTCATTTCATTTATACCCAAGTGGATTCCGCAAATTACCAAGGATTTTCCGTTTTTTGGCTTTTTGTAAAATTGCCTACGTCCACTTAAAGATATTAAAGACTGAGACAAAGACTGGTGTGAGTTAATCGAGGTACTTTCGCTGCTGTTTTTCTGCTTTTAGCTGACTGCAAGAAAAGAGGGTAATACTTTGAAAAGATTTCGTACTCACATCCCGTGCCTTCGTTGTAAAAAGGTTATTGCAATGGTTTTCTTATTTTACCTAATCTTGTTAATTTTTTTTGAAAATCAATTCTTGTTCTTGAAATTGAAACCAGTTGTTTATTTTTAGGTACCGGTTTACTAGGTACCTACTAGGTATTAAAGAGTCCTTAGTTGTTTTGGCCATATCGCCCAAAGGCAACCAGGCAACCTCGGAAAAGTGGTTGCACTAGGCAAGATAGAGGGGAAAATACCAACAGAGCGCTAATCAACTGTCCAATTACACAACGGTCTGACAAAAAATCAATACCGGGACTCGCTTTGCCTGCAGCCCTAAAACTGGCCAAAGAGTATGAAAGCGGTTCATCAGCGTCCATGCGTGATTTCCAGGACGGGCGCGAACTTCAGCACTCGACAAGAACACGACAGAGAAGGAGTTTTAAGTACCTGCTCGTATTACCGCATGTATCATGTATAGGAGAAAGAAAATGATTGAAGGAAAGATTGAGGAAGAAGAGAAATGTTCCCGTGGTTCGGCGAAAATGCCGAAAGAGGGACACCGGAGAGGTTTTTAGTGGGTATTACGTCTTTCTAAGAGCGTCGAGTCCAACATAATTCTTGTCCCACCAGACCAGTTTTTACGTAAACGAATTTCCTCGCCGAAAAAAAAAGGTAGAGATGGAATTCGGTTGTAAGTAATGTGACATATACTAACAATAACTAGGCCAAGCACGGAATTGATGTCTAAGGTAGAATATAGAGAAAAATTACGTCACTTTGTCATCGAATGCGTGAATTATTTGAAATTCTTTTCTTCAACTTCAATAATGTACGCAATGTATGACGATGCAATGTCATAATTGTCTATTCTACCCTACAGAACAATCCCCGAGCTTCACCTACAGTTCTAGTAGATACCTAACGAACTTTTTGCAAATGTGGAAAAATAAAATAAAAAATCATATTAATTTATTATTAGAAATCATAGAAAATTACAGTAACAAAATTACAGTAAAACAAGTAATATAAACACTTATATCTATTTCTTAAAAATCTAAGCCGTCACCAGATTGCAGAGTGCCCAGAATGCTGGCAGCATTGCCACGTTGAATGGCAATGCTAATTCGTTGACTGAAATAGAAGCCAGCATTCCGATCAAAACAAAAAATGTGGGACAAATAAATTTTGTTGCTAAGGTGACATCTTCACGGACATAAATTTGTTGATTAAAGAAATCGGCTTTTCAATATTTTCAAAAGATTTTTCTTCGAATTCTGAGTAACCTGGGGCTTTGTAGCTTTTTCGATTTAATAATGAAAGTAAACCTTAAATAATAACAAGTCTAAGCAGGGAACATGCTCGCGACTGTTCCAATAATTGGTAAGCTGTTTCTTTTGTCGAAATATTTTGGAGCTACACATACGACTTTCAAAGGTTGGGGTAGCCAAGTTAGTTATATCAAAAGCTAGACACTACTTCATTGTGGGTGCCCTAACTGAGAATAAAGTAGGTACTGTAAATGTGGTGCCCTTAAAATTGGTGTCTAAATGGGAATTCTTCAGTGATTTTACATAAAAATACAAAAATCCTTTATTCTACACCAGAATTACAAAGCAGATTACAAAGCGACATTACATAAGACAAGTAAAATAGGCGGCCTTTTCGCTTAGATGCGACCTTTTACAGGAAACCTTTGGATGGAATGGATGGAATTATATGAATTTAAGAAAGGCAGGGTGTGTTTCAAGGATTCTCATCAGCCAGTCCACTGTTCGACATAGACCTACCCCATTAAGCCTCCCGCCGTCTTCGTTTTGCCGAAATCTAAAGTCATCTAAAGTCAAAATGTTATCATGGCCTAAACAGCATTTTAGTCCTTTCGAAAAAAAAAGATTTCAATCTGGTTGCAGTCTTTCGTCAAAGATTATAATTTTATATGCACTTTGTTAATTATTATTGTGCAAAATAAAACGTACTTCCAAAAGGTATTATAGGAAACCTGCGTTAAAAAGCCGCTTTTTTATATTTTTAATCAAATGCATTCCATTCAGGTTCATGATATAGGTACAAATTGGAAATATCATCTACAACTTACATAGTCATCAAAATGTTTTCTTTTAACTTGTAGGTTTAGTTATAAAGGTTCATAGTTTGACAATAGATTTTTTTATCCACCATCACCCAGACTATCTGTATGATATCATATGGAGCTTATAGTTATTTATTTGATTACATATTTGCATAACATCGCACACTCAATGTACATTTCCCAAGCTCACTGGACACTTTACATTTGGGATCAGAACTCTATTTTGCTAAAATCCACAAGAAAAAATCAATAATTTGTTACTAAATCACTGCCACGATATTTTGAAATATTTTTATCATTATGGAGTCTACTCACCAAAAGCGTTTGGTGCAGCATAGGTAGGTATGCCAATTTAGTGTACGAATATTGTAGGTTGAAAGCGTTTTTCAATCGTCGTTAGCCCGCTGACTTTGGTGTGTAGAATACATTACGTATCTCTTAATTACGTTCAAGGTTATCGATGTAGCTTCGCAGAGTAGATACCCAGATCTTAATAATCGATATCACTAATTGAATGTCAATAAACGTGGAATGCCCGCATGGCTCATAATTGTTCTATCACAGATTAGCTTGAGGAATTTTAACCTTCAATCAATGTAGTTTGAATTTCATTTTCTTAATAGAAAAATATTTTGGTGATCCATTGTCAAGTGCTCAATCTCACATGCAAGAAAGGAAGTCATCCCTCCTTACGTTTTGCCACTGATCTGGTTCTGCTTGTACCAACGCTGAATTGATGAATCGGATACAAGCACTTTTTTTGTTTTTTTCCTGAAAATCTATACTTTTTTAAGTGAAGTTTCTTTTAAGGAAGATGTATTGCGTATGTAGATATTAAAAGTGGTTATATCCTCAGTAAGGAAAAAATTGGGTTCAACCTGACTAAATCTGAAAAAGACTAAACATTTCAGTCACGAAGTAACCTACTCCGGGTTCTAGAGTTCATATTTCTTTTCCGATGCCTCAAACGAATCACTTGAATTTCATCAGCTCATGTTATATTCATCTCACCTTCCAAAATACTTTAAAAACAAAGTCCTATGTCATCCGCAATTCCTGAACTGCTTGTAAAGATTATATTTGATCTTGATAATCTGAGAAACCCTGTACTAAACGTTAGATTTTGGGGAGGAATGTACACTCGATTATGGTTCTTCTTGCTGCCCCTTTCCGCGTATAATGGAATATTAGATTCCATCATAAGCCCAGTCGTGACAACAAGACCATTAAAGTGTGGCCTCTAATATTGCCACTGGTGTCTTGTTGTTGCAATAGGATGGGAAGGGAGGTAGGTTCTGTTAAGCTGGTGAGGTTCCCAAATGTGTTTTGCTGACGTCAAACCATTCGTGTTTAGCAGTCAAAACGATGAATTATCTTTGATTATGTAGGACCTACATGATAAAAATCAAATTCTATTTCTTTTTCGAATTCTATGTCATTTTTCTATTCAAATAATGTAACTAATATAATAACACTAGCTCTGCTTAGCTTGGGGCTAGATAATGCTGTGTGAATTGTCCGGAATTATTTATTATTATTAATGACTCTGTTTCCGTAAGCGACATTTAAGACGGTTTTAAATTTCGTTAACGGAAACAGAGTCACAAGCAGGACATGGTGCGACGAGTATTGGATCATTTTAATTTTCTATTATGGCGTAAAATTACGAATCTGATCATTTATACGTAAGTATAAAAACCAATTCGTGAATAAGTCTTCAGTCATTAAAAAAACTTCAATGTTACCGTATTTTTGGACCTTTCATTCAATGGCGGATGTTCATCGAAAGCTCCAAAGGTTCGGGATTGGAAAAGGCTCCTCTAAAATCAGATTTCCAATCATTTTCCCGCGGTAACTACGTTTGCTATTCCGCCGGAAGTACGAACCTGATTCCACGGGCTTTAATTTGATCAGATGAATGAATCGTTGATTTTATTTTTAAGGTAAAGTTTTTCTTCGTAAAGTAATGCCACATTTATCTACGCGTGAGTTAGTAGGAACAAACTGAGCCCACGTCTTATAAAAAGGGCGCAAACGTGGACACTTTTGTGTCTTGTGTCAGATACAAGCTACCGATGAATAATTGATTTCAATAGAACCAGTATGAAATCATAATTTTTTGTGTCCAGTTGCTGCCACTTAACATACTCGTATTATCATTGACGATCAAAAAGTGTTCGGTGTCAGTAACTGGAAGTCGTCAGTTGAAGACACAAGCGACGTTAAGAAAATTAATTACAATTATATCATTAATTAATCCAACGGACACAGCAACTACGGTTCCCTGTGATGGTGTGCCGGGTCGGCA
The DNA here is from genome assembly GCA_949316285.1 of Eupithecia subumbrata. Taxonomy (NCBI): domain Eukaryota; kingdom Metazoa; phylum Arthropoda; class Insecta; order Lepidoptera; family Geometridae; genus Eupithecia; species Eupithecia subumbrata. The sequence continues at coordinate 1,275,089 of OX438643.1, forward strand.
ACAAAAAGTGTCTACGTTTGCGCAGCGCCAACACTCAAAAGTTACAGCCGTTTATGTCCGAATATTTTGAAATTTCCAAGGGAATCACATGCATAAAAAACCTATAGGGTACTTCCCGTTGACGTAGGATCATAAAATTTCGCAAGAAGCAAGGTCTTATAGCACAAGTAAAGGAAAAAATCCTAAAATCGAACTTGTTTTTTATTCACAAAAAAAAAACTTTTGATTACAAATAACACACAAATAACGAAAAAAATCTGAAAAACGTAAATTTGTTGTATAACGTCTTTGGCGCACCTTTACACCACATATTATTGGCCGATTCTGTTGGTCAAACTGAACAATAAATAAGTGAGGTTGCTACCCCGTTTGGCTTTGTCAAATACTTGATAGTGTATTGAAGAATTTCGATCTGTTTTTTTCGCATTATACAGCGCCAATTCAATTTACTAGTTTTCAATTCAATTTACTAGGTATTGTTCAAAGAAAACCAATTTTTTAGGGAAAGCGTAAAATTATAAATCTTTTTTCGCATTTTTATTTATTAAATAAAATAAATAAAATAAAAAAGCCTTTTATATCTTCCAGAAAATGCTAGTTTACAAAGGTAGTTAACTTGTTGGTATCAATATATTATTTAATAGGTAGTTTGTTATTTTTAGTTAGTAGTTACAGTTTTTTTTACGAAAGTTTTAGATACGTTAATATCATAATGTAATTATTCTGTAGGAACCCCTCTGCAGGTAAAGGCCTCCTCCAAATTGAGCCAGTTTTCTCTGGATTGCGCTGTTTGTATCCAGTTTGGGCCCGCTATTCGTTTGATTTCATCTTCCCATCTGTTGCAAGGTCTACCTTTCTTTCTTTTGCCCACTGGCCCCCTCCATTCTGTCACTCTTTTTGTCCACCTTTGATCTTGCAGGCGTGCTATGTGTCCGGCCCACTTCCATTTTAATGCGAGAGCTTGTGCTATTATTTATTACCAAGCCGTAAATATAAACCTAAAATTAAAATACAAGACTAAAGTTCTAGAGAAAACTAGCAAGCCATCAAATATTCTATTACTAGTTGAGCAATTGACACAGTCGTCGGTAGATCGAGATTGCTGTTTGCTTATGATGATAGTCAACACAATGCATTGCTTAATATTAACTAGCTCTTCCCTCCGTCTGAGCTTCATATACAGCAAACAAACATAGTATGTTTTGCAAAGTAGGAATGTATAACATTTCAGTTTGGTTGGTTCTACACTTCTACAGTCCCAAGTTTTCACTTTCATTTTACACGGAACTTTTCAATTAAAAGTCCACGCAAACATTTTACGTAGAAATTAGTCAGAATGTGGTTTATAAATTATTACAATTACCTCATTATCATCGTCAACCTATATTAGTCCACTGCTGGACATAGGCCTCCCCTAATGAGCGCCATAGCGCCCTGTCTTCAGCTTGCCGCATCCAGCCGCATCTGCCTGCAGTCTTTCGCAGATCGTCATCCCACCTGGCTGGTTCTACGTTTGCCTAGTCGCAGTCTCCACTCAAGAACACGTTTACCCCATCGGTTGTCGGTTCTTCGCAAGACATGGCCGGCCCACTGCCACTTCAGTATGCAAATTCTTTGGGCTATATCGATAACTTTGGTTCTCTGTCGGATGTATTCGTTACGAATCCTATCATTCAGAGAAACTTCGAGCATAACTCTTTCTATAGCAGGCTGAGCGACTTTGAACTGGTGGACCAGCCCTACCGTGAGTGTCCACGTCTCAGCTCCGTAAGTCATAACGGGTAGGACGCACTGATTGAAAACTTTCGTTTTCAAGCATTGGGGTACAACAATTACTATTACGTACTTATTATTTAGTCTAATTGAGAACTTGGGACGTTATACATATTTTCGCAGTACATACAGAAATATTCAGCCATTGATGGTACTGCAAATCTACCATGACGCCTTTGTCCATTATCCGTCGATGTCGATAATTTACCTCAAAACGTGTCGTTTTTAGCGGTTTTCGAAAACAGACGGGGCCTCAAAAGATAATAAATAAAATAACAATCAAAGAATAGAAACAAATTAAAACTAATATTTATAGTTGAAACAGTTGAGCTATCTGCAAACTGTTCCCAACAATCTAATTGTAGGTCAACTAATCCATATATCAACTCGACTAATCCTTATATATAATAATAATGACATCATACTATCACACCAACATTAAAATGCGAAAGATTGGATGGTTAGAAAGGATGTTTGTGTGGTAACAAATATCCTTTCTAAACATCCAAACAGCAAAACTACTGAATTGTTCGTGCTGAATTTTTAATAAATGTAGTTCTAGATCTGGATTAGCATAGGCTGATTTTTATCCGGAAAAACGCTAGTGAAACCGCGATCAGATGTAGAAGCTAGTTACTAATACAATCGTCAACCAAATCATACAACAGATTATTTTTTTCAATGTTTGTTTAATAACCATTTTAATATTCCACGTATTATTTAAATTTGAACTTGGTCAAAATTTTGGTCGAAACAGAACTGTTCTGGAGACCACCACTGCGAAAAATTATGATATATTGATGTTTTCTTCACATATCTTTCATCGTTCAATATGGAGCAAAGCTTGCAGTATTCATGATTTTCCGAAGCCTGACTTGCTCGTTGGTAAATGTAATGGTTTTTCCATTTAAAGTACTCTGCGTATTTTTCATGGTTGTGCATAAGTTCATAGATTTTAGCCGCCAGTTGTTTAGGATTAAGTTTCAATGCATCCAAGTATGATCCGTCTGGTAAAAATCTGTAAAAATGACAATTTGTTTAAACATGAGGTGGTGCCTAAGGTCTTCGAAAATGGGCAATCTTAGAGCAGTTCAAACCTATTTCAACTGACGTATCAAATCAACACAGGTAAAAAAAATACACATACTGCCGAACATGTATTCATATTCGGCAGTATGTGTATTTTTACCTCTATATATGTTCGCCGATGTCTCGATAAATTGTGAGCAAATTTTGATGTTTTTTTTTTACTTTTGTGTAAATATGACCCCAGAGTGTTTCTATATAAATTTTATTTCCAAGGGATTATTTGTCAGCAAAACATAAAAAAACAGTAAACTTGAAGTCGGTTTTTTGTTTTTGTAAGAACCTCAAATTTTCTTTTACCTGGAGTAGTTGGCGCCGCCATACACAATAGGCACGGCATTATTATCCAAGGCTTTTAAAAGTTCGTGCGTAACAAAGTCCTCTGTAAAAGACTTTTCAAATGCCAAATAAAAAAAGTATTTCTCTTTGATAATGCTATTGCACAGCACATCGTCTTTAGAACATTGAAGTTTTCCACAATCTCCGTATATATCAAGTCTGCAGGTATAATTTTCACATTTGTATTTACTGAGTTCTTTTTGCAGTCCATTTATGATATAGCTGCGGTTATATTGGTCGTGACAGCTATATACAATCCAAGCCACTGCTCTGCTCTTCATCATCAGCTGCGTTTTGAATTCCTCGCTCAAAGGGTTCATTTCATTCGACTTCAACCAGGTCATGTTTATCTTAGGACCGATTATGCTGTTATTCATATCTCGTATTACTAAATAGCCCCACGGTATATCGGAGTCAAGTTTATAAGTCAGAGACCAGTTGAAGAAGTTATCATATTCGCCATTGCATATCGGGTAGTTTTCGGAAGATTCGTTGCTTACAAAAACGTATTTTTGATCTGGAGAACGAATCCATGGTTTTTCTATTTTATTGTAAGATAAATCTATGGCTGAGAATAAAATCATATCAAACTCTCTGTAGTCATAGAACATAGAAACATTCGATGTTATAAAACAATTATTATATGCACATTTTCTGGAGATAAACTCGTTTTGTCCTCTTACTATGCCTGCAAACACTGACGGAATCTCACTGTTCAAATCTACCCATTGTAATATTAATTTTAGAGACTTGTTCCTCCTCATAAATGCATTATTTTCTAGCGGTATATATTCAATGATAGTATCAACATTTTTAAAAGATTTGCTGGCATTTGTTTTATTATTGCGATAAAACGCTTTCGGGCGATAATTATAAAACGCATAAAAAAAGAAGTAACAATACAAAAATACACACACTGTTATCACAGCACATATTAAAACGTCTATATATCCATATTTTGAATCATTTTCTTGCTCGGAGCTCTCTTTGTCGTCGAGACTTAACACGCTGTTTCCATCTTCTATTGTATCTTTCGTATCTTTCAAAATCTTATGTTCTGAATGTGCCATCGCAAAAAGGTTAAACTTTAAAATGCGGCCGCGAAATTCTGAGTAAAACTGATACGCCTCACACACAACGAAGTAGCAACGAAAATGTACAAAACAACTGTGGCATCTGATTTATATACCTGCCAGTATTCGGTACGGGATATGACAAAAACAATACTCTTTGACTTCCTCCACAGAGATATTGAGATATCATTTTCCTGAGAAGATATGTTATTAAAATAAATTATTGATGTTTGCATATTGCGCATGTTGATAAATAAAGTTAACGAGTAACGGATATTATCGAGATATGAGATCTGTGTGACAAAAAAATTAAGTCAAAGGTAATCATAATTATGCCCCCTTTCACAAAAATCAGGCTATATTTCGACAACTCTCCAGGCACCTTTCATGTGCGAGTTGAGTTCCTTGATATTCTTCGTAACCCGACTACGGATGAAAGAAAAATGAATAAAATCAACAGGTAAAAAGCAATCAAACCCCTATGATATTACACGCTGAGCCCTTTCGTAATAGGATTTTAATTCTTCGAAAGCGGGGGATTTTCTCATTGCTTTTAAATTAATTTCAAATCAGAGTAAAAAATTATGGGGTAAATCAAAATTAATAACTTCGTAAACACTTCTAAAAGGTTCTTGTGATGCAGATAACGAAGGGAAACTCTATGATCTTAGAAATAATAGAAACTGTTAAATAAACATCAAAGTAAACATAACATTAGGTATTTTAAACATAACATTAGGGTTTTTGTACATAAAAAAATAAAAATATGTATTTCTACAAGTATTATGTATTATCGGTCACCTGCTACCCATAATATGCTTACTTTGGGGCCCGATGATGCGGTTTAAAAATGTCGGTTAAATATCTAATATTTCGTTATATTAATTACCTAACTACTATTACTTTTCGCACTGCTCGGTAAGGCTTATCACCATTACTTACTATGTTTTTAGATAAAAATGATTTTGCGTCTAAATTACAAATGACATAAGTATCAACAGAAGCCTTTATTCACAAAGAAAACTACAATCAAATAATAGAAACAAATTAGAACTAATAATTACAATTGAAACAATTGAGATAACTGCAGACTGTTGCAAACAATCCACAGGTAGCTCATATCAACTACTTGTGAATCAACGAGGAAGTCATTAGTATATACCACGCATTTCGTGCTAAAAAGAGGTAAATAAGTACTGAGTGAACGTACATAAAGAGGACACTGCACAGTATTTTTGCACCGCACACATTCAGAGTTGACAGTGAATTATTCCCTACCGTCGACGGGATGTTAATTCCGCTTATTTGTATTGTGTCTCGTTTCGTTGCTGTTTCAGTGCTGGAAATTCAAACGCAAATTGAAAACTTATATGTCATCCTTATTAAGAGGGGGTATTCAGCTGTGTGGTGCCGGTTTAGAATTTGCACCACCCCAACTCTTCCCGCGGGTGTCGTAAGAGGCGACTAAGGGATATCCACCGGGGGCGGGCAACACCGCCCCCTGCAAAACAATTCTACCACCGTACTGGGATCCCCAATCCGCATGCCCAGCGTGGGGATTATGGGAATTACCCCCATGGGATAAAAGCCAACAAGGCGCTTATCAGGGTGTATCACCAAAATAAGTAAAAGTGCTGCTGGCCACGCTGGCAATGTCATCAAATTATACCAATACAAAATACTTTCCTATTAACCTTTCAAAAACCTTGTAATAACAGACCCGAAAGAGGTCTGTTTTTAATCGGTGCTTTTGTTTATTTTAAACAGGCGGGGCGAGCACGCCCTGTTGGCAAAGTTAATCAAAGAGAGCTTAGTCAAAAGAATATTCAGGAACCAAGCTCTGAAGTTATTGGCTCCACGGTTAATAAAATCAATTTTATGCAAAACTTTTGAATTAACTTATAGCCTTTGTTGCGATTGCATTCTCATTATGAGAGCTTAATAACGAAGTAAATGACTTCAGGATTCATCAAACAATAAAACTTAAAATTAAGCTCAGATACTTAAATAAGTTGCGTTGTGTATTTTAAACCGACTTCAAAAAAAGGAGAAGGTTCTCAATTCGTCTGTATGTATCTTTATGTGTGTATGTTATATTATATCCGCCAAGGGGTAAACGATTTTGCTGATTCATTATTCTACACTAATATTTTATAGCGGAATTTTTTTTATTTTTGTATGTTTGTAACGAATAAACTCAAAAACTTCTGGACCAATTTCAAAAATTCTTTCACCAGTGGTATTTTATATGATTCTTAAGTAACATAGGTTTTGCTTACAAAATTTATAATCCACCCGTGCCCCTAATTATTGCATAAAGATGGTCCCATAAAAAAAACATAATAATTTTATTATTTATTTTTAAAGTTTTACATATTGTATTTGTTTCATTAGTGCAATAAAGAATTAGTAATAAAATTATTGTTTTTTTTATGGGACCTCAACCTCAACCCTCTGAGGTTGAGGTTGAGGTCCCATAAAAAAACATAAATTTTATTATTAATTCTTCAGTGCACTAATTAAACAAATACAATATGTAAAACTTAAAATTAGAGGGGTTATTGAAAAGCCGAGCTTAGCCTTAAAAATAAATCGCTTCCAGCAAACCTTATTGGTAGAGACAAGTTTGTAATAGTAGGTACTTGTGCATAATATACAGATGTACCCAACATTAATGTACATATATGGGCTAAGGATTCAAACTTCTTTCTACATAGAAAGAATTAAGTAAACTAATAGTACAAAGTTAATAAACTACTACATAGATTATTAATATATTACGGTACCTATAAAAATATAGAAAATCGATCTATTTTAACCAACTCTCTGACGGAATCTCAACGAGTGAAACTCATCAACTTTACTCTCCACAATAGATCACATGCAAGTCTATAAGGTTTTGTATGCGAACTATTGCCATATATAAACTTTATGCACCTTTAAAATATAGCACCTTACGCCAGCTTCGCTATAAACATGTTAAGAGAGAGACGCTTATATCCACTATACGGTTTATCAACTTGTTATCTTAAAGTTATCCCCTAAGATCTTACTTACCTATCGTTTATGCTTCAGATAAAGTTTTAAAACCTACTTAAAAGTTTAAGGTGTGGCAGCTGATCGATTTTACTATTATAACCGTCGGTTTCTGAAACGCAGATCAAATTAATCAATGGTCGAACCTCTACCTTAATATGAATTTTGAACGCTTAATTTACATACTTGAATAGGCCAACTCTTCTCCAATCATTGGTCAACTAATCAGCATTGAGGATACCGGCTGATGGCTTAAGATTTACAGTGCCGTACATCGATAGGTACACATCGATGTACGTCACTGTTAATTTTTTTGTAGTCAACATTCACATGCCAGGTTCAAAGTCTCGTAATTATACATTTTGTTTTAGTTTCATGATATTTAGTATTTATAGTTTCGTATCTTAATTTTATCGAACGATTCTAGATTTTAAATATTTCGGTGTTAATAGAAATTTGCTTTAAGCTTTACGGAGGGATTACCTATCGACGATCGGCTCTGTAACTCCTTTATTTTAGTTAAATTAAATTTATATAATTACTTGACGACCTCTGTGGCGCAGCGGGCGAAGGTCCGCCAGCGACGCAGGAGGTTGCGGGTTCGATTCCCGCCTCGGGACAAATGTTTGTACGATCTGTAGATATTTGTTCAGGGTGTTCTGGATGTTTTCTATGTATAAAAATATCTATCTCTGTAGTGTATTGTATTAAGTATATCAGGTATCTAGTACCCATAACACAAGCTCTGCTTAGCTTGGGGCTAGATAATGCTGTGTGATTTGTCTAGCATTATTTATTATTATTATTACCTATATTATTTACTAACAGTTACAATAGTATTAGTGTACAAGTATTTATTAAAGGGGCGAACCTAACGTGTTTGGTTGTCAAACTTGGCCTAGATCTCAGGACAAAATATTCCATTTTAAGTAATCCTAGTTATAACTAGGATTACTTAAAATGGAACATTTTTTTTTTGTCCCTTGAAAGTAAAAACACGATGGCAAAAATATACTAGAAAAAATTATGAAAATGCAGTGTTTCGCACATTAATTGGTCGCAATCTCAAGATCCCTGCGGTCTTTTGAAATGATTTATCCTTTGATTGGTAGCTTATTAGTAATTATTTGGTTCCTTGGACCAATTTCTTCGTAAGTTGTGTAGTTTTCTTGTAAATAAGCTTAAACTTGATTTTTACGCTTACGCCGTTCCAAATGTATGTTCGGTGCCGCTCTTATGAACACGAAATTTTATATCTATCCTTTTCACAAAATGGCGTGCAATGCGCCCCCTCTTAACACAAATACCTTACAGGTCTTTTTCTAGAAATAGTAATTAGTTAGTTATGTTCCTAACAAATACATTCCATACACTACACTTTTACTTACTTAGCTCGTTTTGCCAGTACTGAAGTAATTGATTAAATGTTAAATGAATCTATTGTAATACTATAATTGCTACTAATATTATAAAGCCGTAAGCTTGTGAAATCTGAATTTTTGTTACCTTGGATCTCCAAACCTACTGAACAGATCAATATGAAATTTGGCGTACGTTTAGACGATTATAATTTAGATAATAGGCTACTTATTATACCGAAAATAAACATGCGAAGCCGCGGGTAGAAGCTAGTAGTATATATAATCAATCAAAAATATCAATAGTTAAGTTTAGCCGCGCTAGCCAAAATCAAAGTCAATATTGTTTATTTGTTTTTTGATTAAAAAAACTGAATGTGAAATATGATCTATATTTCACAGAACAAAATCCCACAATCCATTTAGAATTAACATTCAATCCCATAAAGCTCGCTTTCACGTGTTCGATTGCTGTAAACGCTCTAAAATATAGCTGGTTATTTGCATTGGCTCTGTTTTTGTTTGGACTTGATATACCGCCTCGTTGACGCTAGCTGCTGCGTTTTATCATCTTTTATGTATGAAAATAAAGTTTGGGTGCGACAGAACGTAGGAAATAGTAAAAAACTGAGAGATTTATCGTTGCGTTGAGGAGAAAAATATAAATTGGTTCATGGGTTGTTTAGTTTACGTCTGCACGCGATATTATAAGTGTGTAATTGGACGACCTCACTGGCGCAGCGGGCGAGAGTCCGCCTGCGACGCAAGAGGTTGCGGGTTCGATTCCCGCCTCGGAACAAATATGTGTACGATCTTCAGAAATTTGTTCCGATGGTCTGGGTGTTTTCTATGTATAAAAAAAAATCTATCTATGTATATAATGTTTTAAATATATCAGTTATCTTGACCCATAACACAAGCTTTAAGTAGCTTACTTTGGGGCTAGATGGTGCTGTGTGGATTGTCCAGCATTATTTATTTATTTATTTAATTTAATTTAAACATTCGGTGGGATTAAATACAGTATCAAAGTAGTAAACGGTATTTTCTATAAAAACATTTTTCAAGAATAACAAACATAAGGTCGATCATTTAAATTGCGAAAACGCCGAATAAACCACAAACTGTTTCCGATCAAACGCGTTGAAACCTAAATGATTCCATCGCCTAAAGCTAAAACGTCATAGACTACATAATGCAGAAACCATTTGCTCAAAAACCTCAGCCCGCTTCGCAATGAATAGGAGATATGACGGCACAGATCGTCGACACAGACCGCAAAGGCGATCCGTTCCCCTGCCCTGTCCAATGCATACCGGCTAGCACTGTGGCTTAGATAAGAGAGGTAACTACTGGACTGAAGATGTTGATTAAACCAGCCTTATTTGGAATGGTTGAGATGTTTATGTTGATTTAAGAATTCTGACTTGTGTTCACCGTACCGGTCACAAATTAAAGTTCATTTGGAAAATTGATAAGAACCGATAATAAAAATGACATTTGAATTTACGTTTTTTCTTCTCCAAACACGCAACGCTTAGAGAAGAAAAAACTTTTTCTCGTTAAAGAAATGCAGTTGAGCGAGTTCAATAATTATTTGCTGAAGAGTCTTTGTGTTAACTTTGAGATCTTTGTAAAACCAAGATATTTAGATTGTAAGCATTTCTGAGGTTATAGAGCACTTGCAATATTATTTTACGTAGGCATGTTCACAATCAGCAGTGGACAGATGTGTGTTCATTATGTGTGTTAAAAGTATATGTGTGTTAAAGGTAGAGTTATACTCTAAAATCTATTTGATTCACTTTTGCACCTAGATAGAGAAACAGATACATCCTCCCTGCTCTAAGCTCTAACTAGTTGGTACTAAAACCGTCCGTCGTCGACTTCGATTTATTTTATTGAATCCATGAATTGGAGATATCAAAACAGATCGTCCGTGTTGACCGCAAAGCCCGTGAAAGGCCGTTAAATGCATACTGCTGCAAACGGAATTGCGACAGGAGTATTCACGACTGGACTAGGAAATCAATAAAATTCAATTGATTCTCACTCTGAGAAATGTGTTTCGGTGGTATTTAGTAGTTATTGTACCACCTAAATCCCTTAGCATGCATGCATCCCACATTCGCCGAAATCTTTTTCGTTCTCTTAGGTCTAGCTAGTCTATCGCAAGGTATGAAAGAGATCTTTCATAGCGAAAAAGCCACTTTTTTACACCTCGATTTATGTCTTGTATTTTGTGTAGTTATACTACAACAATAAGATTGCATTGCAGGACTACGTTCACAATTTTCAGCGCATGAATGCTTCTTTTACATTGAAAGAAAGCGTATATCAATTTTGAAACGAGCATTAGAGTCCAGATGTTGATTGCTTCAAGAGCCCTTATCCAACCGATGCGTCTAGTGTTCCGCGTTACAGGGCATCGATTATGGACCGGAACACTACCTCTATTGAACTAGCTGTAAGGTTAAAGCTAGTAGATTCCTTTGTAAGGCTTTTCCAGAAGAGTAGGTAAGTAAGCTGTGTGGTGCCGGCTTAGAATTTGCACCACCCCAACTCTTCCCGCGGGTATCGTAAGAGACGACTAAGGGATATCCACCGGGGGCGGGCAGCAGCGCACTCTGCAGAACAATTTTACCATGAATAATATAGGTCTATTATTATCAAATAATGGTTCTGTAGGGGCCTTAATATTTTCTTAGATAATTAGTGCCAGTCATTTTGAAGTATCGGATGCCGTTACAATAAAGTAATAAAAAATAACAATCAAATAATAGTAATAATAATAATAATAATCAATATAGATGGTCAGTATCTGGCACAGCGCATCAGCATTGCCATACAGAGCGGGGCAATGCAGTCAGCGTCTTGGGGACGCTTCGGACTGTTATTGATATGGATCAGTTGAGCTACCTGTAGATTGTTTGCAACGGTCTGCAGTTAGCTCAGTTGTTTCAATTGTGAATACCAATTATTTATAATTTTCTTTGTGAATAAAGGCTTCTGTCCTAAAAAAAAACAAATAAATAAATAAATTAGAAGTAGTACTTACAATTGTGTTTCAATTGTAAATAGAATGGTAAGGAAGTAGATTTCGTCTTAAAAAACTGGTAATAATAAACCTCAAAGTATATCTTTATTCACAAAAAAAATTACAATCCAATAGTACATAAATAATTTAGAACTAGTATTTACATTTGAAATAGTTGAGCTAACTGCAGTCTGCAAAAAATCTACAGGTAGCTAAACTGATCCATGTCAATACCAGTCGGAAGCGTCCCCAAGACGCTGGCTGCATTGTCCCGCTGTACGGCAATGCTGATGCGCTGCGCCAGATATTCACCAGCTCTCGGGTCACGCGTCGTATAATAAAGTAATTAAATAACTCAAGAGTCAAATGCAAAAGCAATGATTCAAGGTAAAACATATAGCGGAATCCATGCGAATTTAGGGGCGTTTGACGTTCATATTGGTGTAGCGCTGTTTAGCACCACAGATTCTCACCAAAAATTCATTTTTTCCGTTTCACACCAAAAAATGTCAGCGTTTCAACTCACATAAAAAAAAAACTGTCGGCGTTTCTACCCAAACTGCGTTTCCGTTTCTCACCACAAAGAGATCAAAAGATTTTGTACAATCAGATAACAACATTAGTAAACCTACAGATTATTTTAAAGCGTAGGTTTAATAGAAAGAAAACAAATTAGGTTAATTCACCGAGCTACCAGGAGCGCATAGCATAAAGGAGTTACGCGCAACATCGCACTCACACTAACACAAATAAACGATTTGATCGCTCGGATGATGCATCATGGTCTGTCATGTCCGATCGAGCCCAACCACCATTCAAATTCAAGCAAAGAGATTGAACCCTTTGTAAACCCGCAGCCAAGCCCAGAGATTCCCAGTCCAGATTAATCACCCCAATCGATCAAAGTACCCATATATTCTATAATGCTAGATATTTTTTGTAAACAAAGACATGTTTATAAACTTATCAAAACACGAGAACAATAACAGAACAGCAAGTTTAGCAAGGTCAAAACTTTAACACCCATAATTACGCACGCTAAAAATGTGCTAATTCGAGCTGGAAAACGGATGGGTAATAGATAGAATAAAGATAAAAGATTTATTCGACACTGCAACACATAATACAAAAAGATCACAATAATTAAGGCATTACTTAACATCACACAGAAACTTAATTGTTTTTTGATGGAACAAAGCTTGGGAACAATAAATAATAGTAAACAATTTAAGAAGTAGGTACAGATTTGTAGAAATAAAAATAAAATGATAAACGAAAGCTGTCGAAACCAAAAATTGTTGCGAACTTCTGCACTCTGCTCTGATGATACCAATGTTGTAAAATATTTTCCACCAATATTTCCTTAATTTTGTATCCCTTTGTTTACAAAATATGTCTAGGATTCTAAATCCGAGTATATGCGGCTGACACGTCCAGGATTGCATAGCTCGTGGACATCCAGATATTAAAGCAAGCACGTGTCGTGTGTAATGTATTCAAGCAACTTGACCGTACAACCAATAACCGCATTATTGGTTGGAGTTAGGATTAGGCAGTGGCCTGTTGATTGATTATGTAGGTCGATAGCTACGAAAATATTATCCTATTAATATTATAAAGCCGAAAGTTTATGAAATGGGAAATTTTTGTTACCTAAGATCTCCAAAACTACGTTGGTTACCCTAAAACATATTTAGACTATGCAAAACGCTGCCATGGCATGGTTACTATTGATAATCGAAGGTTATCTTGGTGTAGCCAAGCGTAGGCAAATGTAGCCAAGTTTTACGTCCCCGTTAACTCACGTAAGCTCTAGCAATGTCGCGTAGCACTGACCTGAATCGTAACTACAAATTACTGTAGTTTTAATTGAGTTGGAGAATAGAACCATTCGGATTTCGCCTGATTGGGAATTTCAGTTGGTAATCGGGTTGTAAGATTGCAACTGCGAATTGCTAGTTTAACTGTTCTGTATGATTGTGATTGATCGAGCCCTTGCGGTCTTTGATTAGATAACATTTGTTTGATTTCCACTCTTATACAGGGTCAGCGGTAATTTACTGACACTGCGTTTGACTACCGGTTCTGCCCATCACCACGAACAAGTTTGTGACGACGCCAGGTCTTTCTTTATTCTTAAAGTTTTTATTGGTATTAGTTACCCCCTCCATTTTATAATCGTTTTATAGAGAGGCTTTATTTGAAAAATCCGGTGAACACGGGTTGATATGAAACCGTACAGTGTTTTTTTTAATGCTCGTCGACCTTTTTACAAACTTTTATTTTTAATTGTCCTGTATGTGTAGGACAAATCTTGCAACTGAATTTTAGATTAGTTATCCTCGACCGATTGAGCTGTAATTTGGCATACTTATGTAATTTCGATGACTGAATGCAATGTTATGGTACCATCAAGCTCGATGTAGACCAGCTGGTCTGATGATGGAGACAGAACGTGGCCATGGGAACTCATACACGAAACGACGTAAACTCGTCGTGTTTCAGTCCGTTGGATTTGTCTTCCCAAGAAATTTGGTTCTAGATGACATGAAAACTTGTCATTAAAAAGTCTAAATCAAAATATTTTATTTTGGACCATGATGACGGAATGATCAGAAAACATGCTCTCTGCGATTCATGATATGAATATTTTTATTCAAACCGAATTGATCAGCGAACCGCATTTCTCTGAACACTTTTATTGTCCAAGAGTTTTGGAATTCCACACATAGATTCATTACAATGGGGATTTTGCGTACCTGCCGAACTGTTTATTTTCTCGGTTATTTCGATTGTGTTTCGCGCGTAAAATACCTACGTACTGAAATAAAAACCAATAAATAAAATGAATGTGAGTTACGTGTGCCATGACGGTCATTGCGTAAGAATCTACCCCTACAATACAGCCCGTGGAGTGGTGAGGGACGACTAAAGGAACCTAGAGACAGAATAAGAGCATATAATAAGTTTCCTTCTGTGTACGTTTAACAGTTCTACTGCGGTCACCAATCCACCTTTCAAGCTGGTCACTATCACCACGGCGAACATGTGGATTGCGCTTCCCCACAAACTTCCCAACCCCTCGGTCTTTCGTCATATACGGCAAAACCCCTTGAAAGCACGGAAGCACGTTCACCAGTGGACGTAGGTACATATGTGTTTTGATGAGGAATAGTTACTCATTACGGATGTAAGTGGGTTTACTACAAACCTTATTTGTGTTGGAAGAACATCAACGTTCGTAGTTAACCCGCTTATGAATTCGTCGAACTACGATAGTTTTTATAGTAAAATAGGAATAGTTATGTTTACATTTAGGTGATAACATAACTTTTTAACCAAGCTAAAATATTGCTTATAAAATATTTCAATAAACTTCATATAAAATATTCCATGACTTATAAAATAACGCAGATATTATGAATATTCATTAGAAAACCTCGACGTAAGACTCAAATCCTAGTTTTTATTCTCAGAGAGGAATGGAAAAACTATTTCCTTAGTAAAATTATTCGAGGAGCTCCGTTGCCGAGGGCTGGGTAAATAACTATTTAATGGGTAGTCTCGCTGATATGTACGCTGCAGTCCAAGTGAAATTGCTGACAATGTTTTCGACAGGCAGAAATTGTTGATGAAAGTTTTTCGTTTTTATTTCATTTAGTTATAGTAGGTATTTTTTATATCCTGAATGAATTTTCCTATAAATTGAATAGATAATATGTACGCCGCAGTTCAAGTGAAATTGCTGACAACGTTCGCAACATACTGAAATTGTTGATGAAAGTTTTTCGTTTTTATTTCATTTAGTTGTAAGTAATTTTTATTTTCTGAATGTATTTTCAAATAAATGGGATAGCTCGTTGAATATGAAAGAGTTTCATTATTATTCAATTGCAGTGTTTGAAATTAACAAAATTGAACTGTGACACAGTGACATAGCTGTGTGGGGCCGGCTTAGTATTTGCACCATCACAACTCTTCCCGCGGGTGTCGTAAGAGGCGACTAAGGGTTGTCAGTTAATTCACCGGGGGCAGCGCCCCCAGCAGAATAATTCTACCACCGAACTGCGATTCCCAACCCGCATGCCCAGCGTGGGGATTATAGGCATTACCCCCATGTGATAAAAGCCAATAAGGCGCTTATCAGGGGGAGGCCTGCGTCCAGCACTGGACCAATACAGGCTGTTGAGGTTGAGGTTGAGTTCTTTTGATATGCATATTCATCGTCTTATGCGTGTACCATATTGGTTCTTTTAATAAGAGTAAATAAAGTACTCACTGCTGCACTGGAAGATACCTACGTCTAGCAGTAGACTATTATATTTGGTCGCATTTTGCTTGAATCTATTTTGGGTAGGAGGTAGGTTACTAGGTTTAAATAAAAAAATATGCGCTTTAATAAGCATAAAATATAAAAGAGGCATCTTCTCAGTTGAACTATATTTCAAACTTGTTCAGCAACATGCACTCCGAAGAACTGAAAGATTTTTTCTATTTGCACAACTAAGCAGCGTTATTCGAGTGAAATGTTGAGCTAATATTTTGAAAGCGACGCTCCTAATGGCCGTTGGTTTATTCTCTTCTATTTCTGGTTCACGAAAACTGGATAATGAAAAGCACATAGCTTCCGAGCCTGGAGGCTGTACTCATCAGGCTGTGTTTGTACTATAGTATCAGCTCAGACTCGCAACTTTCGGTGGCCAACCACTTTTTCTCTTTTTATCGTAATGCTTAGAGCGAGAACACATTAGCGTTGGAGATGCGTCCAGCGCGCGTTTTTTGTAAAAATCCAAATGCACATTTGAGTGTGTGCGGATGTAATCCCCTACATCCGTACAGTACACACCCGCGTTTTAAAAACCATAAGGTCTAAAGATAGTTCTTAAAACGCGTGTTACCAGTCTCATCATCATAAGGACGGATACGTTCACTGCTGAAGACAGGCCTCTCCGAAACGAAATCACGCATAATGGTCCTATAGGGCTATTCAAACTCTTCGTTATCGAGTCATCTACACGGAATCTGACACAGATCCGCGCGAAATTCAATAGGTAATTGTTCAACAAGTGGGCAAAACGATTTTTTGGTTGAACGTGCCGATATTAAATCCCGAGCTAGCGAAGCAGTCTAGAATAGAGTCACGAGCGTAGCGAGAGGCTCTAAACTAGACTGCTGAGATGACGAAGGATTTAAAAGACACGAAAAGAAAAATATTTGCCCTCGAGTTAAACATAAAACTTTTGACCACGACTAGCGCGAAATATTTTGTAATTTATAAAAGAGGTCGACAACCTTGGAGGGTAAAAATGCTACAAACCTCTTTCAAACCATGAACTGACGATATTATTTTTTCTAGGGAGGTTGCATTTTATTGAATTCAAATTACTTTTTTCAACAAGTTGAATAATATACTTTATTCCACATGTGAGCAAAACCTGATTTTGCTCACTGTTTTTGAGCAGCAAGGTCACCGTTTTCGAGCGAGAGTGATGAAAATAATATCCGTACTCGGCGTGAATACATTGACAAATCGAAAATGCATACTTTTCAGGGCACCCATTTTAAAGTTTACATATTTTTGGTAAATCTTCTTTTTTATACTTTTTTTTCTTTTATACGTATATCTATGTAATTTAATGGGAATTTTCAGATAATGTAAGTATAATGATAAATTAACGTATTAATCATTAAAAAAAATGACATATCAAGTTGTTCACCGACGACTTGTCAATATATTCACCTAAGCAATTTATTGAAATTCGAGAAAACAAATTAGATTGATAGTTAGATTGTTAACTTAAAAATATAAAAATATTGCATAAATTTGTAATAGCTAGTTTTTCATAATTATTTGAATTGATCAATGTCAAAATAAAACACAAAACTTGTAGGTACTTAATTATATTTTTATTAATTAAAGAAGATCCGTCAAGTGCGAGTGTAACTCGCACGCCGAGGGTTTTGAACGTTTGTCAACAAATATGTACCAAAAGTACCGGTTAGAGACTTCGCAATTTAACGAATACCTAAGAATAGTAGGTACCAACCTACATTTCAGATGGATCTCTCTGCATGCTTTGGTTAAATGGGTGGTTCGGTTAAGGTGGGTGATGGTAAATTTTTCGACTTTTTTCGAAATATTTCAAAAAGTATGAAAGCTACAGAAATTTGATAAACTGGTTTGAAATGTCCAAACCGATACCTTTCATTTGATACCCCACTCAGTGAGGTAGCTCCCCCTTTTGAAAATTATTCCCCCCTTTTTTGACCATTTTTCAAAATGTGTTCTTTTTTCAAACTTTTATATATTTTTCGTGCAAAATATAGATCCATATCTACAAACGCTTCATACATTTTAAATGGATCGCTCGGCAAACTTCGGAGATAGGGGGGGAATGGGTTTTTTTTCGACTTTTTTCGAAATATTTCAAAAACTATGATACCTACAGAAATTTGTAAAACTGTTTTGAAACGTACAAACCGATACCTTTTATTTGATACCCCACTCAGTGAGGTAGCTCCCCCTTTTGAAAATTATTCCCCCCTTTTTTGACCATTTTTCAAAATGTGTTCTTTTTTCAAACTTCTCTATATTTTTCGTGCAAAATATAGATTCATATCTACAAACGCTCCATACATTTTAAACGGATCGCTCTGCAAACTTTGGAGATAGGGGGGGAATGGATATTTTTTCGACTTTTTTCGAAATATTTTAAAAAGTATGAAACCTACAAAAATTTCAAAAAATATTTTGAAATGTACGAAATGATACCTTTCATTCAATACCCCATATGACTCTGGAGGTATCTTTTTAAATTTCGGCATCACAATTTGTATGGAAAATATTAATTTTCATTTTTCATTTATTTTTATTTATTTTTCTCTGAAACGGTACAGGCGCACGAAATGTATTATTATTTTAAATTTCAAGTTGATAGCTATTATTTTTGTTATGGCCTCCAAAGGTAGCTGTTATCCTTGTCTTACGTATCGCTTTGTCTCATTAGACACGCAACGGTCAGTTTTGCGACTTATTGATACATGTGCTTGTCGCTTAATACACTGCACTTTCGCGCCGGTAATAACTTGACAACTGGATATGTATAGTCGGGAACGCAATTATGGGTAATGTGAATAATTGACCATCTAAAGTTATTCTGTTAGTTCATTTGAATTTGTGGCGTAAATAAATTAACGTGTTGAGTTATTTAAATAAATAACATTAATGTAATCAGATATCTCTAAATGTCATAATGTTCTCGTTGGAAACAGAGTTGTTTATTAACTCACAAGTGCGATGTCCCAAAAATAAGTGAGAGAATCGAGTTACTCATTTATTCCCCATATAAAGCAAGTAATCTCGACGACAATTTTGCTATAACTTAAAATTTGATATAAGTCGACTTGTCAATGTATTCACGCCGTGTACGGATATTATCTACAAATAATTATTACAAGGAATATAAATAGTGGGAGAGTAATTTTCCATAAAAAGTAAATTATTCTCTATGAACCTGTGTTTTAACGAATCTACATTTAGTGCTACTTTTGGAGCAATTAATTATGTAATAGATTTATTATACAACATATTACCAAAAGCTCCATTATATTTTACTTTATTGTAACATGGTTTCATAGAAAATGTTCTACGATTTGTGAAGAACTACTCTTCTGGTAGTTTAATTTCTTGCAGAACGCAGAAAATATTAAAAACCGCTAATAAATTTGTGGAAAAAGCTAGATAGCATCAACTTACCACCTGAGTTTAGTAAAATATTTAAGTATTGGTATGAGCACCAGATCAACAGCGTACGATGGGGGGGAGCAATGTCGGAACCATATCGGCTGGAATGTGGAGTGAGACAGGGCGGGTTGACCTCACCCACGCTGTTCAACCTCTACTTAGACGCGCTGATTTCGACGCTCAGCGGTCGCCATATCGGATGTCATATTGATGATGTTTCTATAAATAACCTCAGTTATGCAGACGATATGGTTCTGCTGAGCGCCTCGATCTGCGGGTTGAGGGAGCTCATGAAAATCTGTGAGGAATACGCCTGTGGTCACGGACTGGTGTATAACTCAAAAAAGAGTCAGTTCATGGTCTTTGAGGCCGGTAGAAAGAGGCTGGAAAACGTCCCACCCGTTCGACTGAACGGTGTTGTTTTAGAGAGGGTGTACTCTTTTAAGTACTTAGGTCACATAGTCACTACCGACCTCAAAGACAATGATGACATCGAACGGGAGCGGAGGGCGCTGTCGGTGCGGGCGAATATGGTTGCCAGGAGGTTTGCGCGTAGCTCAGAGAAGGTGAAGTTAACGCTCTTTAGAGCGTACTGCACCTCTCTGTATACGTGCAGCCTGTGGGCGAAGTATACGCTCGCGACGTACAGCGCCATCCGCGTCCAGTACAACAATGCGTTCAGAGCGGTGTTGGGGCTGCCCCGCTACTGTAGCGCATCAGGGATGTTTGCGGCGGCGGGGGTCGACTGTTTCCATACCACCATGCGCAAGCGCGCCGCCTCCCTGGTGCGCAGGTTGCGGGCCAGCTCCAACACCGTGCTGGCAATGATAGCAGGGAGGCTGGACTGCCCGTACACCAGGCACTGCTGTGAACGCCACCTTCCCAGCAATCCTATTAGTTTTTAATTTTTCTTTTTGTGTTACTGTTATGTTATGTTATGAGTTTAAATTGCTTGAAATAAATACTTTTTATTTTTTATTTATTTTTTATAAGTTTGAATTTCACGCGAATCTGTGTTATGATGTCCGTGTCGATGACTCGGTAGCGGAGAATTTGAATCGTCACGGTACAATGTCGTCGGTCCATCGAGTCCCACACTCCGTTTCGCATTGCAACGTGGCCGATATGGCTTTACCAATACGCGCTTCAAAACACCCGATGCATATATATTATTTACGTGTACGGTGAGTAAAGCGCACGACTGATAGAACAAATAAATTCTTCTTTGACATTGCATGTGGCCCGTTTGTTGAATACAAGACAGAATAGAATACAGAAAAAAGTGGCCATGGATTTTGTGGATTCATTATTGACTTTGAGTAAATAGAATTGTGCTATCACCAACTGCACGTTTTCAGTACATAGCCAGTACGTAGTAGGTACTATGCAAACAATAAGCAAGCTTCGAAATTCCAAATAACCGTAAACAATACAAATGTACTCCGAAATTACGGTTCACTGCCGACGGTACGGAAACCGACGAGCTGTAGCAAAATCATTTGATTCTAAACAAAGCGTTGTAAACTATTCGATGACTTCGATGTCTACGCCAAACAAACGAGGAAAAACACTGAAAAACATTGTATTCCCCTGTCTCTACAAACAATATATCCGCTTGGTAGGTATAATGTACCCATTCAATACCGGCAGCCTTAAATGGTAGTTCAGCTAAGCGAGTCTCGGTGTTCACCGGCTATAGATATTGCCTGTTTTATAACTGAATTGTCTGCCTTTAGTTATTAAAGAACAATCATCATAATCATTTTTTTAACCCCCGACCTAAAAGAGAGGGGTGTTATAAGTTTAACGTGTCTGTCTGTGTATCTGGACTTAGTGCACGTGCCATAAGCTAACCTTTCAAAATAACAAGAACAAAATTAGAAATTTAAAAAATCCCCCGACAGATTTTCATGAAACATGGCTAAAAATACTCGGGATAAAATTATCTGTGACACAAAAAAAACTAAACGGAAATCGGTTCATCCGTTTGGGAGAAACGATACCACAGACAGATACACAGATATACAGACAGACACGTTAAACTTATAACACCCCTCTCTTTTTGCGTCGAGGGTTAAAATATTAAACCGCCAAAAAAACTGAAAAACAAATTTATATGGTACCAATTCCGGGCTATACCATTTCCCTTAAAAAAGAATTTATCAAAATCGGACTACTCTGTAAGAAGTATATAAAAAAAATATATACGCGTCGCCTTGAGAACCTCCGTTTTTCGTCTGTTAAAAAAATAGCAAACTTCAGCCTATGTTATTCCGCTGCTGCAGATATTTGTACCTTATATGCACAATAGTGCCAACAAGCTTCCTATAGAACGGTACATTTCGGCTATCGTTTCTTTATTGTGTTCAACCAAAGTTTTTACCGATTTAAGCCAACGTTACGGTATTTGGTTGTCAGCGTTCGTGTACCCGAAGTGAACCAACGTTTCTAAATAAGCTGGTTACATACCGAGTACGGTACATACCGTTTGGACGCGCAACACGTCTCGAATTGGTATTGGGAAATGGTTGAGCCGGAATTTCAATTGGTTTTAGGTATTTATGTCACTTGTCTGTTGGGAGTGGAAATTGAGAAGGAAAAATGCTTATGAAATCGGTGGATGGCGGGAAATTTAATGAAATGATCTGTTTACTTTTCTACTTTGTTTTGTGAGATGTTAGGAGTGTACTTTTTAAGCTTTAGGGATTTATAGAACAAAGTAGTAACCTTGACAACAGTTTCACCCTCTAAATACTTAACTACTATACACTAGTCAAACTCGATGTGAGACGTTTTAAACAAACCACAACACCAAAAACTAAAACTCACTTGCCTGGCGTCGTTTTTCGGATATAATTGTAAGCAATATTCATTGAAGGTAGGATCTGGAATCGATAAGTAGGTAATGTGAATTGCATGTAAAAAGAGGCGGCAACAGAGTGAATATAGAGGCGGGTGGTTTGTTTACAAACATTCTACATCCATTTTGGCTGGAATATAGGTACTTACTTTAGCTACTTTACTTAAATTAGTAGGTACTATAGTGTTTATTGATTATGGTGACCGACCAGCTTGATATATAAAGTAGTCTAGCATATTCAAATAGCTTATAGTTTATGAGTTTTTTGTCAGATGTTGGAAATTAAAAAGACAATTTATAATAGTAATACCGCCTTTGTCAATCCTTCTTTTAATGTCATTGGCTGATCATTTGAAGGCAAGTAAATAATTAATTTGTCACATAAATAAAATATACGACGATAGAAAGTGACGTTTCATCACTTATATTGAACGGTATTCAAATCATCGACTTATCATTTCAAAGCCTTATGTCTTCGTAATAAAGCTTATTTCTCACCGTGTAACGTACCCCGTTCCTCGCACTTGGAGAATTCAATTTATACGTCCTCGGTGCCACGTGCCACCGCCGTGTCCAATTTAAATTTCAGAGATCCTCGCGTTTGAACATGGCTTTAAAATAAAATCCAGATGCATAGTTTAGAAGTAGTCTTCACCTGAGGTAAGGGTAGGAGGAACAAAGAATGCGGTCGCGAGGATTCCTCTTTGTATTTTCATAAGGATTCAGGAACTGTAGAGGCAAAATGAAATAGTTTTATTTGGCGAAGGACGATTTTGTGGTAGTAAGCTTTGATTAACACTAGTAAATTCAGATAACCATTAGGATAACAAGAACAAAATTTAAAATTTAAAAAACCCCCCTTCAGATTTTCATGGAACAGCTAAAAACACTCGGGATAAAATTATCTATGACACAAAAAAACTAAACGAAAATCGGTTCATCCGTTTGGGAGCTACGATACCACAGACAGATCCGCAGATACACAGATGCACAGACAGACACGTTAAACTTATAACACGCAAAAAGAGAGGGGCTCTTTTTGCGTCGGTGGTTAAAAATGGTGTTAATTCAGATGTCGCCAAAACAAAAAGAAACTAATTTGACAGGACTAAAAACGTTGCCACCCCTTTCATAACGATAGAAATAGAAAGGATGACATCCATAGAGAAAAACACGCTGCTGTCTAAGCAGAGGTATAGCACAGCCTACCTATATGCATACAGCCGTTCGACGAAGGCGTTTGGACAGGGCAATCGTGCGGGGGCCAAGGGACGGGTGTCGGGGGTCGCTCCCGAGTTACTAAGGCGGTGATGTATGCAACTCGTGAGCGTCCCTCCCCCGTCCCGTCCCTTGCCCCCGCACGATTTCCCTGTCAAAATGCCTTCGTCGAACGACTGTATGCATATAGAAAGGCTGTGGGGGTAGTTTCATTCAACAAGTTTATTTCTATTTTAACCTAAAACTAATCTATATGTAAGTTGACAAGCATATAACTTCAGTGCTTGCACACACAAGCACACGCACAACACTTCGTTTGTGTCTACTATCATTTTTTTATCATTCTTCTATGATGGAATCATTTTAGTGCTGTTAAATTGTTTAAGTTTTGTTTTGGTGACATCTGAATTGACACCATTAGCCACACTTAATAAGTACTTACTTGTATTAAGTAAGTAATTTATTTTCTACTTTTGAGTTAGGAAGGTTCTTTGAACGTTACTTTTTTTCCAAAAACTCAAACATAACCGACGGTAAGTTAACTCGTGAAATCACTTCCTAGGGGCATTTATATTCACTACCCAATAAAAAACTTTCAAAAGTAAATGTCGTCTTGAGAATCAAACGTCTCACAAAAACAATTTGTAATTCTCAAAGACTTCCAAGTTGGCCTCAAAAAGTTTTTCAATTAAATTTAACAAGTCTTACTCGCTACTTATATCGTAAGCCTGTTGTTTTTTGGAATTTTCAAAATTGAATCTGATGGTCGGATCTAATAAATGTCTGAAGAATTTTTTTAACGTTTTTTTAAGACAAGTTATTCTTGTGGTAAATTATGTTTTAATAACAGAACATAGCATGTTTTATACAATAAAAGGCTATGTTGTTATTTTAATCGGTAAAACGAATAAAATGCTAGTTTAATTTGTTAACGATCGCAATCATTAATTAAATTTAGATTGTAATTAATGATTTTCTACTTACGCTATTAAATATTTTCCGTGCTCCGTTATTGCCACAATAATCGAAAATTTGCATGCAAGTGTTAACCTAATAAACGTAAATTTATCACTGATTACTCAAAATGTTCTCAATTAAATTTTCATGGCTGCTCGAGTCAATTTCACTCAAGAGTTTCACAGTGGATTCCGCATCCGTCCAATTTGGATAAGCACTCATTGCATGAGTTTTTTGAAAGCCCACTCGGGCCTGCGGCTGGCAGGAGATATTTTCGTTATAATACGCTGATATTTAGCTGTCTGAGTTTACTGAAATTATTATTCGGGACGCTGTGCTCGCTGGATGTTTACTTTATAGTTTATGGACCGTTTTTTTTTGCCATTCTTGTGTTGTCAAAGAATACATACAAATAAGTGAAAATTTAATAGAACTAGACGTTTGAAAATATATGTACAAAAGGTACTAACTTCACTAACTCAGTTTGCAACAATCTGCAGTTAGCTCAATTGTTTAAATTGTACATAAATGCTAGTTGTAATTTATTTCTATTAGTTGATTGTAATTTTGTTTGTGAATAACGAGATGTAAAAAAAAATACTTTTATAATCTCTATTATGTAAATTGAAGAGATTATGACGAATAGGCTTACCTACTTTAAACTTACTACTATATTTACCTTTTTATACATTTTACTTTCCTAAGAAATGCATTGTTGATTCCTTGAATAAATTAAAGAATTTTTTTTTGTATCGACACTTAACAATATTAAGCTCTTAACTCGCCTAGGGATAAAAATCTCTGATGATTTTATTAAGTTCATCGGAAAAGCTGTAGAGTCGACAAAAAGTAACATAACCTAAACGAGGCAAACACGTGCTTAGCATATAGTAATAAATGCACATTGACTAAACTATGAGATCCATTCACACATCCTACGTTCTATACAAACAGGTACTTTATACTTACTACTTTACTTACTTTTTACTTTCTTAAGAAATTCATTATAGTTTCTTTTAGGAAATGAAAAGATGAACACATTTTTGACCGACACACTTTTAACTCGCCCATGGCCCGCGCGTGTTCACTATTCATACTAAGATCTAATGAAATTATTAATTTTCAACCGACGAAAAACAGAGGAGAATACTAGTCATGACTATACTATTGGGTGGTGGTAAGTGCTTAGTGATAGATAACATACTTCTTAGTCTTAAGCCTATAATGATTGTTGACCACAGTTGTGGTGGTAATAAATTATACTTTTGACGCTAACTGTACTTACAATAATTTTGGTATGCGGGACGAATATGCACAATTATTATTGTGTGGAACGAATAAAGACTTTGTAATTGCGTGGGCCGACAATCAGGGACGAATATAAATAAATATGGCATAAATCGTTAGAAATAATAAACCCTTTCATTTGAAAGGGTTTACTTACAGATTTTTCGGCGGTTTAATTTTTTGTTAAAAAGTTTTATATCGGAAAAGCTTTAAATTAGACAGTAACTTACATAACGTAAACGTGGCAAAACACGTGCTTAGTTATTATAGACCAGGTAAATGCTATTTGACTAAACTATGAGATCCATTCACACATCCTACGTTCTATACAGGCAGGATTGATGTATTGTCTCAAATCTATTGCATTATTAATGAGTTCCAATACGACTCGAAGTTGCACCAAATAATAGAGAAGGCTTTGTGGTGGAAGTTACAAAACCCTTTGAAGCTAGGGGATCTTATTTGATCAATTCGGTGTTGTTTTTTAACGATGAGGTTTAAAATAATCTTAGCAGTAATTAGGTACATACATAGACACATTTATTTTTAATAACCTTATGACCAGCGTATATATCACTGCGGACACACCACACCCCAGACCATACCGCTGGAGGTATTATGGGAGGAAACCATACCACTATAATAGTGTTGGGGACCTACTCGAATAAGTTAATCCCTAAAAATGGTTTATCTATACGCTGCAGCGCTGTTGGCGCAATAAATAAATAGACCACAAAGAAACCTCAAAAATGATGAAACAACCAGGCTTTAAAATGTGAAATATTAGACATTAGACTAATATCAAATATCAAAGTACTTTATTTCCTTTACCTTACAAGACTCGACTCGTCGCAAAATTCTAATTACACAAGTAAAACTAAGAAATCTGTGCTCATATTTATTAAAGCAAAATAGCTTCAAAACCTAGCTTAAAAACAAGCTAGTAATATTATTTTTTGTCTGCTCGTTGAATTCACAGTCTGTTGATTTGAGCTCACGTCAGCATCACATGATAGCTGACACGAAATTATTTTTTTACTTACACATATACCATCATATAACAAAGATGATGGTATATGTGTAAGTAAAAAAATATCAGTTGTGATAGTTGTTTTAGTTATTCTTTTGTGAGTTGGCAAACGAAAGTCTATATGTTAGAACTTTAACACTGTCTGACACATTGTTCATCCTAAAAAGCTGCCTGATAACGAATATAATAGCAAGATACCGGCAACTAACTACTCCCAAATACCTAATCAAATCAATAACCTAGGTATTAAGAAGCTCGAAGCAAGAAGTGCGGTCCATCGGAGTACCCAGGCCCATTGATTACGCTTAGACGCCAGCCACCGGGGGGTTGTTTAGTATCATCGAAGTTTCTCTTCGACAACCCTACATAACCATACTGTACTCTACATGCAGTATCGTATCTGTTCGCAATTTTCTCCCTCGAGAACAAAAAAAAAATAACTATCAAGAAGCTCAGAGCCTGAGTCGTGTTCAACGTACATTATCTTTCTTACCTTAGAGCGGTTGTCCCTCAAAAAATAGAGCAACAAAAGGTTTAAGTACAGTTAGTTTAACACCTTTGATACGCTTTGATATTAGAACTTCTTTTCTCTACTAAAATCTGCTATAAAGTATTAAAAAGAAGACTTCATCTCAACCTCAGGCTTTCCCCTCCAAGTCGTACTTTACTGCCCTTGTTATGGCTACTTGTAAGAATATAGTCCGTAACCTCCTTTGTACAGCCTTTGTGATCACTTCCGGTTTTACGATCCATTCCGAAAATACTTTTATGTTTATTAATCCTGTAAGTAATTGTTTACGTTGCGGTCTCATTTAGATGTGATCTGGAATGTTTTATTATTTTTTATATCTTTCTGATTAATTTCTTTCTTGAGATTATATGCTTTGACAAGTAAAACATTAAATTCCTGTTTTTTTTCGTTAGCAAATCAGCTCTTATCGCGAACAAGATCACATATTCGAACCATATTAATAAGATATTTATCTCTGCATTCAATAAAAATCTGGTTAAACTATGACAAATCAATAACTGCCTACAAATCCCAACGACAAGAACAAAGTCAAAATAATTTTAATGGAAATTGTAAACAAAAGAATCGAAATAATTTATAGAGCATAATTAAATCCATAGCGTATCAATACAATTTCAATTAAATAAAACGTCACGCAGATATCCACCAAATCGTGAGTAAATGATAAAATCAATGTGGTTTCAAATTAATTAAAAACCATATCGGATGTTCACACAATCCGCGGCTCACCACATCTGATTTCGATAATTATGGTGCACAGACTTTAGTTGTATAACTAAACAATGCTGAGCCATACACACAACAAAGTGGATATACTTGAGAAAATCTAATAGAGAACCGCATTATTTATTGAAAGAAGTCCTAGCCGAAGTTTCGACGACGGCAGCCAGTCTCGACGGGTACAAGCCATGCGCGCGGGACGTAATAGAGTGTACAAGTGTTTGGGCAAACAAAGATGCACTCTCTATTCTCTCACTCTCGTCATCGGATGGGACATAATTATTTCTTACGAAAAATGCGTCTTTTTGCTGAAAGATTAGAATATAATTTTATGTGTAATTTAGTTTTTTATTTTATGTGTTTTTTTGGTTTGTTTGCGATTACAGCATTGCAATACAGCCAGCGTCTTAGGGACGTCTTCGATTGGTATTGATATGAAGCAGTTGAGCTACCTCTAGATTCTTTGCAACAGTCTACATATAGCTGGACTATTGCAATTGTTAATACCAAATCCAATGTTTTTTTATTATCTTCTGTCATTTTCTTTATTATTAAAGAGCAATAAATTTAGTTATATCTACTTTAGGTAGGTACAACTAAATTACACGTATTATTTGTAAAACTAATATCAGCACGCCAAACCTCTGTAAAAACATGTGTTTTTGGTCAGCAGTAAAAAAATGCCTCGGCACAAAGCCCAATCTTTGTACCTTAGTGCAATAAAGTTATATATAAATAAATAGAAAGGATTTTTTAATCCAAAAGAAATCTAAAAAACACGATTCGTGAGATACGTGCCCATAGCTTGGAGTTCAATCAAACAAGTTTCAGCTGGAACAGATTCCCTGTTTGCAGTTTTTCATGAAAAAATACATTGTCGCTGAATACACACAATGTCAACGGCCCAATCCGCGGCCTGCATGGCCTGTCCAATCAGGTTTTCATTCCGGACAATGATTTTGATGTAGGTTTTCGATACAGCATGAAAGATGAATCTCTAGAGTACTGATTTGCGCCTATAATCTGTTTCAAAACCACTCTATCTTCTTAATCATAAATCATAATCAAAAATCATTTATTTGCAGGAATGTAGGTACATAGGTCTTAATAATAAAAATAACACTCCAATACATTCTGCCTCGTCTAGGCGCGCAAAATTAATTAGTAACTAGGGCTGTATATAACATTATAATTAAAATAACTCTAAAGAAATAATAATCTTCTAAAGAAAGAGATATCTAAAGATAGAACAATTTGAAGAGAGAGGATTTTGTTTTCAGAAATAAGGCCTCTGTACTGTATCATTGTATTGTACTTAACATAATTGTTTCACTATGTGAATTACTAAAGAATCAAATCTAGAGACAAGACCTCCCGCCACTATGTGGATTAACTAGCTGGCAAAAAAGAGAGATAAAATTCAATTAGTTTGTTTTATAACATCCTTCGAGAGTTTCTAAATACACCACAAACTCAGTTCCGAGCTAACCCACTTTCATAGTGAATGTTTCTTAATCATTATTACATTAATTAGTACCGTAAATATTTTAGAATTTAAAATAAAACATAAGCGTACAATCTTAAACCTACAACTTATTACATTTATCAATTCTTGTTTCGAGACGACATAGAGAGAAGTGAGTGAGCTACTAATACTGCCCACGATAAATCAACTAGTTTTTCGGTAACTGATAACGTTTCGTTCGCGACTCGCTGATCAGTTTTCATCTAGTTCATGGTAATCCCCCGGCCTCATTCCTCGGTGTCATATCGAGCCGGTCACGTCCCGTGATTGGCTAGCGGTGGTTAGGACCTCGGGCTTAAACCAATTCACTTTCGAGGTTTTTCGGGGATTTGAGGCTCATGTGCGAATGGGAAACGGTCGGTTGCGGTTTTAATTTCGATTTCGTTTAAAAAATTTAATCGAGGGTTATATAAGAGGGTTATATAAACGTATTGTGTATACGGATCATGTGTCTGAAAAAACCATATTATTATGATTATTTATCATTATGTTTTTTTGTGGGATTCTACCATGTTACTCAAATTGGGATAATTCGAATTAATTCGAAAAGCTTTATCCGTCTCTATAATTAGAATCTTCCTACTTTTTATTGGTTAAAGTACTAGTAGGAGTCGAGACCCTAGGTCCGTGGGGTACTGAGGCTCTTCAGGTTTTTAAAAATTATCTGAGCGTCTGGTCGAAGCGACGCGTGACCCGAGAGCTGGTCAGTATCTGGCACAGCGCATCAGCATTGCCATACAGCGGGGGAATGCAGCCAGCGTCTTGGGGACGCTTCCGACTGGAAGTTGAGCTACCTGTAGATTGTTTGCAACAGTCTGCAGTTATCTCAATTGTTTCAATTACATGTACTAGTTCTAGAAAGAAAGAGAGAAGAAATAAATTATTTCTATTATTTGATTGTAATTTTCTTTGTGCATAAAGGCTCCTTCCCGAAAAAAAAATTAAGGTATAAATAAGCGAAATAAGTGAGGTATATCGATTGTGGTCCAAACCAAACTGTTTCTCTTTCTCTTCCTACAGAGCTCGCTTTGTTTTTTTAATTTTATATACGGCATTTTGTACAAAGAAAATATTTCATAAGTCCAAAAATGTTCGAATACATTTTCATAAAGCTCTGAAAATATGTGGTTTGCTTACTTTCCACGACTTATGAACGGGAATTTTCCATCCATTTTGTGGTGAGCTTGGACCTAGGACATCCGGACAGAATGCAGTATTATAATGTTGTGCAATATATTAGTAACAAGGAATCATGCAACTTGTGTTGGTCATGAGAAATTGTAGATACCTACTCATTTAACAGTTGTATATCAAAATTTCTGAATATAACATTCTAACGGTCGACACACTTATTGATTTTGTGTTAATTTTACAAAAAATCACACCTACTGGTTTTGTGATAATTTGTTTTTGGTGGTTTTGTATTAATATTAAGTCTCAATTGTATTCTTTATTAAAGTATTTGTTTCATAAATAAAAACAAAACAAAACAAAAAACATAACAGAGAGAAAAAGTAATCCGTTTCTAGGTGAATCAATATTGTAAGATAAAACCTAAGCAATTTCTATTAATTGAACTTTTTACAACAATACAGTACAGTCATCATACAGTACAAGTCATTGAAGGTCAAAAGAGGTTTGCGTCAGTAAATTGGGTAAGGTAGTACCTGAACTAAGAATAATAACAGTATTGAGTTATTCGGAGGTATCTATGTTACAATCCAATAGTCACCGTAGCATAGGGAATACATTGAATAGTGTTCCTCTAAGTGTTTACGACACTTAGATGATGCTATTCAATGTATTTCATGCAAGAATGTACTTAGCTCCAGTATGATTGGCTGCACCAACACATGAGCATATCTGTGCAATCACGCAAGCTAAGTTCATTGCACACATTATCATTCAACGTGTTCAATACACGGAAAATATTTGGAATTATTGGCGGAGGTTCCATGCCATACCATTGGCAGTCCATAGGTATACAGTACACGGCTGAACATAGGCCTACTTCTGAACATCAATGTAAGTAGAATTCGGGAATTTGCAATTGGTTAGTAGCTACTTGTATGTGTGTGTCTTGGTTAATACAGGGTGCCACGGAAAGGAGGTACTAAGCTGAAAGGATGATGTAGGACCCTGACATCAGCAAGTCAATAACGATTTTTGAATTTCATTTATAGTTTTTTTAAAGAAAGTTTATTACTTTCTATTTGTGTTCTTTTACATGCACTCTTGATTTATTTATCATTACAAAATATTACACAAATGTATTTTACACGCACTCTTGCATTATTTAACATTACAAAATATTTCACATATGTCTTTTCATTGTTTTTTCAGCAAAACCAGCGTTTAGCCATGAAATTATTACAAAAAAATTATGTGAATCCTTAGAAATTTCAAATCAATTTTAATAATGTAAGCATACACGTAAAAGATCGAGATTTTGAAGAAAAAATAACTTTTTTTTTTTCGAAAAAAAGGAAACTGAAAAAAGGAGTTCTGAAATCTGAAAATAGTTTAATCATCTCCTTTTGGTACAGGGTGCCACGGCACACTTACCGTGGCACCCTGACAGAAGAAATCTGGTGCCTTTCCTTTGGTATGTCTATACTTACTTCTTTGCCTTGGCAGAGGCTCACACATAAATTCCTATGTTAATGATTTTACGGGGTAAGTGGTAGATAGAATATAAGGTACCAACATTTCCTACCCAGAGGCGATAAATATAGCATACTTACCATAAGATTTTTAATCCAAACCAACACAAAGATTAACCTCCTGCCAAGAATACCCTTCATATAACACAAACCACATACCCCCCAAAAGGGCTCCATTAATTGTAGGTTCCTCTTAAATCCCTTTAAATCAGTGCAGGGCAAAGATAAACGCCTCAATCTAAATTCACATCGGCTTAAAAGGGCTAAAATCATTTAGACTAAGCTTATAAACACCTGGGGTTGCGGTCGCCATTAAAAATATTTTTAAAGACCTTTGTCAGACGCCAGATTATTCCGAGAGTTATCTGTCAGATACACGTATTGTTGTGTTCCTGTTTTAAAATTCAGTGAATTCTTTTTGAACGCACTCTTTTAAATTGTCGTGTTCCTTTTTTGAATGGTGCCGGCCAGTTATATAAACTTGGTCCTTTGTGCGTTTACATTTTTAAAATAATTGTATTGCTCTGAATTAAATGAGGTACCTACTTACTTACCCTACTTATTTATTTTTCTTTTTGTTTCAGGTAAGCATTATGGACTTTTGTGAGAATTTTGTTGGTGCTTTGACTTTGGCAAGTGATATTTTCTAAAACCACTGGTACTTCAATTAAACTAACGAAATTTAAGGCACTGGCAACAATAAAAGCCGAAATATACCTTTACACACCAAACATAAAGTCCAATTCAGCGATTTGTCGAGACTGAAAATGAACGCAGCACTTGGCAAATTCATTTCCTCGTGTTGTTTGCCAATAGTTACATGGTCCGTACAGAAATCGAATTTCGGAATTTGGACACACTCGATAGTTTCACGTTCAGAATTTCAATTCGGAGTGTTTCGCCTTTTCCTACGTCGTCGGTCGCGTCCGTCGCCTCCGCGTTACGGAATTCCAAATTAGAATTTCCGAATTTGTTTTGTTTTGAAAATTTTGTTTTTGGAAAAAGAGACAAATAAATAGTGGATAAGGCTGAAGAAGTTAATTACTTTCATGCTTGAAAGTTACTTTTAGTAACCTGTTTTAAAATCATTCAACATTATAAAAAACCATAAATATAGGTACTGAAGGTACCAAAAACCAAAATTTCGTATCCGCTAAAAAAACTTTTCAAACTTCAATTTTATTAAACTGTCCAATTTTATTAAACTAACAAAATGGCTTGGTTCTTAAAATGTCCAAAATTAAATCGATTCAGATTTTGTATCAAGTTTCCAATTTATCTAGCGATTCAAATATTTTCAGCTTACTTTATTGTGGCAGGAGTATTTACGGTTATCCGCACAGAAACAGATTTATTTTACGAACTTGGAACGGATAGTTTTTATATGGGACGTACGAATAGGTTTAGAACGTGTTCTAAATCTAAATGAAACTTTTTTATGTTCAGACACGGAGACTAGGAAACTAATGCTAAGATTTGAAATTAAATAATAAACAAAAAGCTGCGTAGTGTAAAAATGAGTTTTTATTAGTGGCGCAAAACGATTTACTGAAATCACGACTTCTCGTAAAATATAAAAACAAATATTTTGTACTAGCTTCTGCCGGCAGCCTCGCATGCTTATTTTCGGTATAATAAGTAGCCTTTTATCTAAGTTAGGCTTAGCTATAAACGTACGCCAAATTTCATCTTGATCTGCTCAGTAGTTTAGGAGATCCTAGGTAACAAAAATTCAGATTTCACAAACTTTCGCCAAGCTTTATAATATTAGTAGGATATAGGATTAGTAGGAAATTACCTTCTTACGTCACGTTTCTGTACCTTCCAATAAGGAAATAGCAAACCCCGTTCCAATAAAACCTAAGACCCAATTACAGAAGGATGTAAAATGAACCGGAGATGTAATAACACTGATCGCGGAGCCGGCAGACCTAGATTATAGATTCTTTGAACTACGTGCTTTGAGCAGGCTATGAAGTGGAAAAACTATGTATGAACAGATTTTCTACGTAGCATTCGTTTGAAACCATGACATGATTAGCTTATTGAATAATTTATTACGGATGCTGACTAAAGTTTCCGTAAGCACGTACATAATAATTATTTATTTGTGTTTTTTTTAAACGAAAAGTCAGCTTTCTTTTATTAAATCTTTGCAAAATGTTTTAATTTAACGAAATAATCCCTCGGAGTATTAAACTTTTAAAATAATAAGTTAAGATAAATTTTCTAACCAAAAACAACAATTAAAATCGGATAATAAATGACGAATTTATTTATAGGCAGAATACAACGTCGTTATTTCATTGGCTACGAATCTCGTAGATGCTCTACGCCGTAGACTGTCTACGAGATTTACTTTGGAAGAAATCATGATGTACTTTTTTGCTTGAATAACGCTGATCTTTTCATTGTTACAAGTTAAAAATAAATAAATAAATAAATAATGCTGGACAATTCACACAGCATTATCTAGCCCCAAGCTAAGCAGAGCTTGTGTTATTGGTACTAGATAACTGATATACTTAATACAATACACTACATAGATAGATATTTTTTATTATACATAGAAAACACCCAGACAAACGGAACAAAATTCTGCAGATCGTACACAAATTTGTTCTGAGACGGGAATCGAACCCGCAACCCCTGCGTCGCAGGCGGACCTTCGCCCGCTGCGCCACGGAGGTCGTCATAGTTTACAAGCTATATTTCCTTGTTCTCGTCTCTGTTACCTTAAAGATGCGCGACTGCGAATGATCTGGCTAGTCGAATGATCTACAACTACTTATTTACTCATTGGACTTCAAAGTCGAATGACAACTACTAATTAGTAAATACTAATTCCTCTACGAATTGATCGAGGCGACGAATAACGAATTGAGTTCGACTGCCCGACTCAGGCAGTCACCATTACTAATCAAATTAGTTACTAATTTGATTAGTAATGGCGAGAGGCGTCGAATAACGAATTGAGTTCGACTGCCCGACTCAGGCAGTCACCATTACTAATCAAATTAGTTACTAATTTGGTTAGTAATGGCGAGAGGCGTCGAATAACGAATTGAGTTCGACTGCACGACTCGAGCGGTTGCCATTACTAACCATATTAGTTACTATTTTAGTTAGTAATGGCGAGTCGGGCAGTCGACGCAAAATCAATTCTTTATATGACGCCATTCGCCATTACTAACCAAATTAGTTACTAATTTGCCCTAGTCATTCCAATAATTCGAATGAAATTATTTACAGTCGCACATCTTTACTTTACCTTTAAAATACAGTCATAGATATAAACTGTCACAAACTAAGCACTACTTGTTTCTCCCCTTCGCCAAAGTAGGCCAATCTTTAGCCTTAAATCCTGTCTATAATGCAACTATCTCACTCGCACATCCGTTCCGACACCTATTCTGCCACTTTCGTGATAATGGTGTAATTTGAAGATGGGCCTGGTATTGTTTCGAGCTCGAATTTGGGTTAGGTAATTGGTGAATCAACTTGTAATGGGGAGGTAGTTCCTTTAGGAGATATTTTTAGTATAATTGGATACGAAAGAGTTTGTGTTTTGGACGTAGACGTCAAAATTATCATTGTTTTCTCCGATACACAACCTGATTAGGTAAACGCATGGATAGCGCAGCGCATTTCCTTCATTTCAGTTTATAGTCGACTGTTTTATTAAGAAACAGTTGTTTGTAAAATATTAGAAAAAAACAGAAAATTTACGATCTTGAAGATTTCGATCTTTGACAATAGTAATACCATAGGTACCTTACGGTATTTTTAATTATAGCACATGTTATTTACCTGGAATGTATTTTTTTTGGAAAAAACCATTTCTTTGACCGAGAGGGTCAGTCGCGCATATTTTGAATCAAATCAAATCAAAAACTCTTTATTTCCATAAATACAATAAATGTACACTTAGAAAAGGTCAAATCATAAAACTAAACACTGACACGGAAATAAAGTGATATTTTTGATTTCGGTCGCTTCGGTATGTAGACTAAAGTAAAGAAGCGACGAAGAAACCTTTAGCCTGTTAGTTGTTATTTTTCGAGTTGGAGCAAAACTCGTACCAAGCTTTTTTATCCTCTAGATAATCTGATATTTTGTAGTAAGCCTTTTTACAAAGGATATGTTTGACAATTTGTTTGAATTTATTTATTGATAATTTTTGCAACTCACTTGGAGTTTTGTTGTAGAAGCGTATACATTGCCCTTTAAAAGATACATTTATCTTGTGTAGCCTAGTTGTGGGCACAGCGAGTTTATCCTTATTTCTAGTATTTATATTATGTTTGTCGCTATTTTTAGGGAATAGATTGATATTTCTATGAGTGTACAACAAGTTTTCATAAATATATTGACATGGTACTGTCATTATGTTTATTTCTTTGAATTTATCACGCAGGGATTCTCTGGGACCCATATTATAGATTGCACGAACAGCTCTCTTCTGCAGCACAAATACGGTGTTAATATCTGCAGCGTTCCCCCACAGCAGTATGCCATAAGACATAACACTATGGAAGTAGCTGAAATAGACTAGTCTAGAAGTATCAACGTCTGTAAGATGACGGATTTTTTTGACTGCATACGCTGCAGAACTAAGTCTTTTCGATAGCTTATCTATGTGTGGGCCCCATTGAAGTTTACTATCTAAGGTTATTCCTAAGAATACTGTACTGTTTACAATTTCTAACGTTTCTCCTTTTACGTTTACATCAATCTTAACGTGTTTTACATTAGGTAGAGCAAATTTTATACATTTCGTTTTAGTTTCATTAAGCAAAAGATTATTGACATTAAACCAGTGTACTACTTTTGAGATTGCATTATTCACATCGTCAAGTTTTATGTTTCGTCGTTTCATTTTAAAAATTAATGAAGTATCGTCAGCAAACAATACAATCTCATGATTATTCTTGACTAGGTGAGGCAGGTCATTAATATAAACTAAAAATAGGAAAGGACCGAGGATAGAACCCTGCGGTACACCCATTGTAACTACAGACCCCGAAGACCGTTTCCCATTAATGTCAACTCTTTGTATCCTATCACTCAAGTAAGATGTAAGAAGATCCAAAGAGGTGTCTCTTATTCCATAGTGATGTAGTTTCCTGATTAATGTTTCATGGTGTACGCAATCGAATGCTTTTGACAAGTCGCAAAAAACGCCTAAAGCATCTTGCGACTTCTCCCAAGCATCAAAGATATGCGATACTAACTCTACACCGGCATCAGTAGTTGACCTACCCCGAGTAAACCCGAATTGCTTACCATGTAGCAGGTCATTGCCATTGAAATGCCTGAGCAATTGATGTAAGATTAGTTTTTCAAAAACTTTGCTGAATGTAGGCAGTACTGATATTGGTCTAAAGTTAGTGGGGTCAGACCTACTACCCGATTTAAACAGTGGAATTATTTTACTACATTTCATTAGATCAGGAAATACGCCACAATCAATACATTCATTGAATATAAAAGCTAGATCTGGTGCAATCGTATCAATTAAAGGTTTAATAATTCTGACGGAAATGCCCCAGAGATCTGCAGTTTTCTTTATATTTAAAAGTTGAAAGGCTTTTTTAATATCTTTTTCATCGACATGGTTGAAATTAAGTTTATTTTCGCATTTAGGTACATTTTCTATAAGTAAGGACTCAGCGATTAAATGAGAAGAGTTTAGACACATTGTAGTAGAGATTGGAATGTCAGTAAAAAAGTTTTCAAAAGCTTGGGCTACTTCAATGTCATTTTTGATTGTGCAGTCATTAATCTTTAAATTGTAATCATTAAAGCAGGTACTGACCTTTCCAGTCTCACTATTTATTATTTTCCACGTTGATTTTATGACATTTTCACTATTTCTAATTTTGGAGCTAATATAATTTGATTTTGCTATATGACAAACTTTTCTAAACATTTTTGAGTAATTTTTTACTTTTTCTTTAAACTCCTGGCTGAAATTGTATTTTTTTTCACTATATAGTTCATACAATGTTCGTCTACTCTTATGTATACCTACTGTTGCCCACTCACTAAAGCTAAGTTTTTCTGAGACCATGATCGATTTGGATGTGAATATTGAATTGAACGCATTGGTGAATTTATAAAAAAAACTACAATACGACTCATTTGGGTTGTTATGTGAGTAATTAGGTGATGGTTTAGAATCCCAATCCAATTTCAACCGTTCAAATCGACTTGTGGTCACAGGTATGTATTTTATTTTTTGTTTACAATTATTATTTTTTACTTGTATTTCCAATTTAATTAGTTGACCCAAGTGGTCTGATTTTAAATTGCTTATTATTTGTTTACTAATAAGTTTTTCATGTTGGCAAACAAAAATATTATCTATACATTTTGCTGAGGTTTCAGTTATTCTGGTAGGTTCCATAAATATTGGCCTTAGATTATAACAGTTAAATAAATTAGTTAATCTACTACTGAGGGAGTAAACCTCTAAAAGATCAATATTAAAGTCTCCACATACCAAAAGTTTTTTATTAGATTTTGATATTTTAAATAAGATATCATCCATAATTGAATCAGTTATTTTAGAAAGCGAACAAGTCAGGTTTTTTTGCAAATGGCGATTTTGACGGATTCGTATTCTCTGAGGATAAACGCACAAAATAGTCAAGAAAACGAACAAGTCCGGCCATTCATTCCAGAGTTATAGGACCCTAAACTTTGGCCGTTATTTAAGAAACCGAACAAGTCACTGACATGTTCTGTTTCATACCCAGCTTTCAACACATCATCTTTCGCAGCTAAACAGCTGATTTGTTTTGTTTGTCAGTAGGTAGTTTATTTTGCATTGTTTTGGAAGAGTTTTTATTATCGAGATGTCGGGAAATGCAAGTGAGGAAGTGGAAGAGATGCAGAAAAAAATAAAAGGAGTAGGTAAGGAAGGAAACACCTGCTGCGCTGATCAAACGAAGCCGTGTCAAAGGACTACCCTACAAAAATTAAAAAGGCGTGCCGGTTCCAGGTAAAATATCTGGTGAATCATGTAGCTGTTCCTGGATTTCAAGAGTTGGTGGACGAAGTACTAGAAAAATTCAATTTCCATCGAAACTCAAAGTAGACAGGTTCCCCGAAACGAAAAACAGCACTTTCTGGTGTCCCACTTTTTGGAGTTCGAGTATTCTTCGGCCCAGAAAGGCTGTGTCATAACTCGCCCGTTTATCCAAAGCATTGGGCGAGTGAACACATTCGATCTGCGAAAGAATCGGTCAGATATACCAGAGATGCCAGAGGAAAAAGCGTACAATAGTCCTTTACCCTTCAACATCAAAAAAATAGATGACCTCAGACGAATATCGCATATACACACAAGGACTTTTTCATGAATATTGTTGAAAACTGGCCCAATACTAACGATATTAATGATAACGATGATGATTAAAGTGGTTTCTAACGTATACTTTGCTGTTTTTATTTACCTTTTGCCCGTTTGAGTTAGAAAGCGAACATGTCAACGACTTTTAAACGCTTATCAAGCATAGTCATGAATATATATGAGAAAAAAAAACGTCTTATAATACTTTCAATGCGATAATTTAACATGTGTAATAAAAAAAAACCTTACTACACCATTAAACTGTGAGTTATTTAGTTTTTTGTGTCTCTTGAAAAATTTGGGTTCACTGACTTGTTCTCTTTTTTAAATAACCGATTCAATTTTTTCAAATATTTCAAAGGAGGCAGATGGTGGGCTGTATACGCTTACTACAATACTTTGCTCCAGCTCAACACATGCTACAATACGCGACCAATCCCATGGGGTCTCGGAAAACCCAAAAAAATAGGCCAAAAAACACCTTTTACTTGATTTGTGCCTAATTTTCTTATCAAATAATTAGTTATTAACTTAATCCAACTCAGGAGGCTACATAAAATACTGAGCGGCTGGGATAGTTTTAACTGTTTAAATTTTTCATTTCTGTAACACATGCGCTTTCAAAGACCCCACGCGACTAACCGAAAGGTTAATGGGTTTAGGTTTAAACACAAACTTACGGTCTCCTCCTACGGCCGTCCTGTTCTGTGGGAACGGCTTTTTACTACGTCCCGCAAAAGATATTGGTGTTTTCACACACAGTAGTGTGCATCCTGTTTTTTGCGGTAGAGAATTAAACAGAATTAAATCAATCTCTACGTAATTAATAAGGGTTATTCCAGTTTTCCCCCTTAAAAAAACCGATAAGGGGAAAAACTGAAATTGAAAAAAAAAATCCAATTTTCCCACTTGAGAAAATTAATTTAGTTACCATGACAGTGCCATAGAATTCAGATACGTCTCTATCTGAGTAAGCAAAGCAGTGATCTTCTCATACGTGAGTTTAAAATCATCAATCACACGTTTCAGATGGAAATTGGATGCCTTCATATCTGCTTCTCAGATAAAAAGTCCTAAGTTTAGTACGTACATAATGTAGTAAATATTAATGTACTCAATGCAAAACTACCTTCTGTTCAAAATCACGGCTTTAAGTAAAACTACAACATTTAATGGATAAAGCCAAATGCAGTGGCTTGAGGCTACAATATCGCAGTAAACTGGGCAGTGACCGCTTCACCTCACCCCAGGTGAGGTAACGCTTGTCTGATGTAGCTCAATCGGTCTCTATTGAGGAAATTCAAAAGCCGATGATAATGTTTATAGTTCAAAGCAAACTGATCCTTTGGTTGGGGAATTTAATGTTCAGAATTCTGTGGGCTTAGAGTAGAGTGTTGGTGTATAACAAGGAGGGTAAGGAAGGTAAGGATTTTTATTATGTAAGTGTAACCAAAGCTAGACGAATACCTTCCATTCATTTCCTTTTTAATTTTGGTTACACTTAATTATTAGAAGAAAACACTAACGGAAAGAATATGTATGTATCCTACGTTTGCCGAGTCTCGGTCTCCACTAAAGAACACGTTTACCCCAGCGGTTGGTGGTTCTTCGTATACAATACACATCAAATTTAAAACACAGTTCAATTTTCTCGGTTACTAAAATTAAAACCGTTAAATCCAAAAACAAATAAAACTGAATTATTTCAAAGCATTATAAATCACGTTAACCTCTGCAATAGACAGAGCTCTGAATCAGCAAAATCGATTCCCTATCGTTCTCTTTAGTTCGACACAGGAAAAGACAGGAGCGAGCTGAGGCAAGAGCAAAATGCAATGAGATTTAACTAAATAAATGTCGCCACTGACACACTCGATCATTGATCTTTAACTGAGGTTCACGATTGCCACTGTTAATATTATACTTCCTGTCTGTACATAACTATTACTTAACTAAGTTCTACACAGTTCTAACTCCCATACCAAGACTGTTCTTACGCGTGGAATGTTTGTAGTTTTAAGTGGAATCCAAATATTCCTCAATGATTTAAGATTTCACTAACTTACTACATGGCTTACGAAAAAATATGTATAAAATAAAATAAATCGTTTTTCACAAGTGGATCCTCTCGGGGTCCAGAATCACCCTCTTCAGCTAAGTACACCCTTTCCGTGACACCCTATATAGTATTTTATAGTACCTATTATAATTATAATAAAATAAGGTGTTATTGATTTTCTACTCGCTTATTTTTTTTTCCTAGTCTAGATGTATGTTTTGTTTTAGTCTACATTGTCTAAGTATTCTTTTACATCGCTGCAGTTATTTTGCGCGAATGCTCATCATTCAAACCGTGATCTTAGGGTTCAATGACCTCTCGCAAAATTATAGTTATCATGTTAAATAAAATCCCAATTGTTTAGAACATCTCAAGATACAATTTGGTAACAATTAATCGAAACTATCCGGACCTATTCCAGACAAGAGAAGTAATATCTTATCTATAACTAAATACCTACTTGCTGTTGTACGTTATTTGAAACTTAGTCGGGTATCGATACGGCTTGTGGTTTTGGCTTTGAACCGTTTGTTCGTTATATAAAATTCTATAATTTAAATTTATATTATTCCGATCAACATAATTCAGAGCTAAACCCAGCTTGTTACGGTGACAAACCTGTATTGTATTAAAAATCTTAATAAAACTTTTTAAACTTTCGCGATTTGTTAACATAAATCGTGATTATTAATTTATCGGATAATTATCGCGTACCATGTGTTAATATTATCCAATATAAATTCACAAAATGGCGTTATCTCCATTCCATAATTCAAAATAATTTTTAAAAGAAGGTTACAAAAATAAAGAAATATTGATGTTATAATATTTTACGAGACTGACGGCAGCGGAAATCACAGGAAATCTGAACAATTTTTGATTTATCATATTAGTTGTCTTCTGTCGGTTTTCTAACTCGAATTTGAACACTTTTCACTGCGCTAAAATAAGTTTTTCAAAAATGTTGAAAAATTAATAACTCAAAATCAATCACTATTTAAGTATTCACTTATTAATTTGGGATCAATCGAATATTGGCAATAGCAACCGTTTCTACGACAAAGTTTAGTTACCCATAACTTAGCTACTAATAAAATTATCTGTACAATTCGGTCGGCTTATCGACGTCCATAGCATGTGCCAGAAGCCGCATAACTGGCATCGTTTCGATGCTAAAGTTCCGCTTGCTGTTAGTTATCCGTTTCTGTTATTGTACCGGTAATGGTAATGTATTCTAGGGGGCTGTGAACTGGAAGAGCCAGTGATCTGTGAAATTATTTGTAAACTAGCGTTCCGCTGAGTCTGCTTGGTACATCTTTTTATATCAGTTTCGGATGTTATGTAAGGGCCTTGAAAAGAGAGCGTATGACGTAACAGTAATATTGTAGCATGTTAGGTTAGTTGTCTCTCTTTTGCTTCTTTCTTAATCAGCATTAATTCCTCCACTGTTGAGCACGCCTACACAAAACAGTACAGCAAACGGTCCGTGGTTTGCTCACCAACCACTACCGTTTGCCTTTCTAATCTTGAAATAATAATAATGATTTTTATTATTGCATGGAAACATAAACAAGCTATTCCAATTAAAACCTCTTTTCTACAAGTTAATTTTAGAAAAGAGATTTCATGTTGTTGTACCTACTTTTAAAACACTAAAATGCTAATCGAAAAGCTGACCAACTGTACTAATTTTTACTCAAACAAAGATACAAATTATCTAGTATCTACAGTTTATTTTACTAAAATCGAGGTTTTCACATCTACGGCATGTCTTTAACAACACAAAAGGCGATACGCAAAATAATGCCAAGTTAACCATAACCAAAATTCCTTTGTTTAAAGTGGCCATCATTTCTTAACAATGTTTAATCAGCCTGGATTGCCTCCCAGATAATTTCTAAATTACACAAAATGTTAATTTTCAAATTTCTAAATGAAATAGCATTAAGACGATGCAAGCCTAGCCTATCAACTGAAAGTTGGATCATCTATACATAATAAGTAAGGCCTCAGGGTACGTTCTCACAGCAGTCCGTTTTACAGGCCCGTTTTAACGTTTACGTTTCTATTCGATGATGGCGGATGTAGTCGTATGAGCGAATTCGCACACTTAACAGTATTCCAGATCCACTATGCTATGCCGCCACTATGAGCTCGCTCATACAAATATATCCACCATTGCTAAATAAGAACGTATACGATAAAACGGGCCTGTAAAATAGAGCCTTTTTGCTTATTTTCTTTTTCTGGCACAGCTCATTATTAGAACCAAATGTATAAGTAAACCTAGTAATTAGTATTACCAGAGATAAAATTCAAGAACTTACTAATTATCTAAGAACTTAACTTCATTTGGTTAAACTTAACTTACCTGGAAGAGATCGCTCATAGCGATAAGGCCGCCTTT
Organism: Eupithecia subumbrata; assembly: GCA_949316285.1. Classification (NCBI taxonomy): domain Eukaryota; kingdom Metazoa; phylum Arthropoda; class Insecta; order Lepidoptera; family Geometridae; genus Eupithecia; species Eupithecia subumbrata. The sequence goes on from OX438643.1 coordinate 1,319,150, forward strand.
GTATTTCGTCTACTCTTAGCATGTAATTTTCTCTTAAAATAATAATATTTTTTCCGTGTACTAAAACCAGAACAAAGAGATTTTTAGTATAACGAATACCTTCACTAAGTATATTTACAAAATACCTCTTATTTAGAAACACAAATTTGAAGGCCCTTGAAACAGATAAATAAAATAATCCCCAAAAGATTTTTGGAACCTGGCTAACGATGTCTATGTCCATCAACAGTAATAAACAATTTAATTTTAATTTGATTATGTAACTCGATAAGGCACAAAACGTTGGTATTCTTCAAAAACAAACTATAATCGCACAGATAAAGACAGACAGTGAGTAACCACTTTTTGGCGAAAAATCAATAGTGATATGAAACGTAATAGTAAATGAATAGTGGTATAAAACGTCAAGTGCGAGTGAGTCGCGCACTAAGGGTTACGTATAATTGTAAGACACTGTGTTTTGCCAAATAATACGATTCTAGGTCAACGGGAAGTAGGTAGGTTTTGGTTCAGGTTTTGGTCCATTGGCGAGAATATAATTTTTTTTTTGTGAATAAACTACAAATTAACAGTTACGAATTTTAAGGACTTATAGCATATGGCCTTGCATTTAAAGCATATATAGCATAAGACAGCTGTAACTGATTCCTTTGACTTAGAAGTTTTATTTATATCGAGGCTTCAAGAGGTTAAGGACTTGAGTATTTGATGTTAATTTCATCTCGATACCTTCACGCGTTCCTGAGAAAAGGGTGTTGACAGACATACAGACGGTCAACAAACTGATTCTACAAGGATTCTTTTTTTTCTTTTGAGGTATGGAACCCTAAAAAATAGCAATTTCTTATCAGTTAAGAAAATTAAATCAGTTAGTTTATAGTCGATTCACACGACATTGGAAGAAGGCACTGCACGTTTTTTTGCAGGATGATCTTACAGAAAATTAAGTTTAGCTCTAAACGGTTCTACTCAATGTACCTATGAGCCACTTATTCGGTTAAATTCATCCTGCATCTTTTTTTATTCTATTTATGTTTATTAGGTACACATAAATAAAATAGAAGATAGCTATCATTAAATTCATGTGCAGTACAATGCCGTTTGAACCCATTCTTAGGTTACCATAACGCCGTCATTCATCTCATTATTAGAAGAATAATAAACTGAGCTTGTTTTTGTTATTACTTATGAATCAATAGTGGTCATAATCAGATCAAGGTAGATATCTCGTTGTTTATGACTTTATATTCAACAGAGGATTAATAATAATTGCTGTTATCGTACCTAGGTTACCTACTCTAGCGTTATGTTGTTCTTTTAGCCATTCATAAAAGAAAATATTTACTTACCTATAATACCAGTCCATTTAGGTACTCAGGGGTTATAAAATACCCATAAAACAAAGAAATGGATAGGACACCACTCTTACCCGTACAGTTGGAAGGAGCTACGACCGTCACTGATTATTAAAATAAAAATAAAACATTTCTGTTCGAAAATAACCCATCATCATCGGTCGCCAAACTATTCAGAACTGAAGAAAACAATAACGATTGGAAAATGTTGCTCACGTAAGTGAATTTAAAAATAAAATCGAACGTTTTTATAGGAACTTGCATTTTATAGCTGGCTCCTAGCCCCGTCTTCGCACTTCGTTTTTCGGGAAAAAAGTGTTTATTTTGGTCTCAAACAACATTTACGCAAAATTTTCGTCCGTTCCGTTCGTAGTTTTAGGGTAAAGAGTACTACCAGGTAGTACTACCTAATAAACAACCAAACATCTAAAAATCCATCAAACTTTAAATACATACTTATTGCTTTTTCGTTTGTTACAGGGGGCTAATCTTAGGCCTAGTGGGATACCTAGGCTACAAGGCGTCGAGATACCTAAAAACGGTTCATTTTGTCGATACAGATGATGACAGCTTGTCGGAGATTGTTGCTAACTTCAGTGTTTTGAATTTCAGTGATTACAATACTTCTATCAAGAATTAAACAATAGCTGTCACAGTGGAGGCACAGTTGGCAATTTAAATTTTTGACAATTTAACGTAATATTCTCTGACAAAGATATTTTGACGGTTTATGAATGTGTTCGATATAATTTTTCTTTTAAATTAAGATAGCAAACTTTGAATGAAGTACAACCTGCGACTATGTTAATTTTCTACTGCAACTACAGTGTATCTAAATTACCTACTAATAAACATTTGCGCGAATAACAAGTCAAATATAATTGTCGGTGACCAGCACTTGAAATGAAATGTCCTAAAATGATGGTCTTGGAATAAAGTCATAATTTATAAAATAATATTCATATCAAAGATATCGTATTATTTTTACACATCTCATACATAAGTGTAAAAATAATACAGGCTGTTTTCCGAAAAACAATACGTAGTATAATGAAATCGCTCGAACATAAAAAACACACTTGAACACACTCACATTTTGAACTGTGATACATACACACTATTCTCTGTCCACGCATTTATTTTCTTTCTCGCAGCTCGAGTGACAATCAGTTAGTCATGTCCTACCTAATGGTTAACTTGTTCCATTTTTTATGACAATCAATTTTGTGTATGAAGAAGTTGTTATCGATTTTGTTATTACTGCTCAATATTTTTTATTATTTTACAGCTTACAAACAACAGGATATACTCAATCGTCTAAATGACTTAATTTTTGAATTCGGATATTGAATAAAATAAAATTTTATTGTTTTTGTTGGTTTATTTTTCTTCTTCTGCACATTTTGCCCGCGGCATTCCACTCGTTTTGGCATTTCGCACAAAGTGGTAACCGATGTTAGTGCCAAAACCTTCAAACCCCTTTAGTAAGGACTAGGGTACACTCCTTGAAATAATCAAGAGTATAACCTGCAAGAATGTGTCGTCTCCAGGTAAGTAGGTAGGTACTAATGCTTTTCAGTGAGTACTTTGAAGACGACCTCCGTGGCGCAGCGGGCGAGACTCCGCCTGCGACGCAAGAGGTTGCGGGTTCGATTCCCGCCTCGGAACAAATTTGTGTACGATCTGCAGAAATTTGTTCCGTTGGTCTGAGTGTTTTCTATGTATAATAAAAAATATCTATCTATGTAATGTATTGTATTCAGTTTATCAGTTATCTAGTACCCGTAACACAAGCTCTGCTTAGCTTGGGGCTAGATAATACTGTGTGAATTGTGTCCAGCATTATTTATTTATTTAATGTGTCGTCTCTAGGTAAGTAGGTACCTAGGTACTAATGCTTATCAGAGAGTACTTTGAAAATATTTAAGTCAAGCATGTTCCAAATTTTTTAGTTCATATAAGTTACTTAAAATTGTAGTTTTTTCTTTAAAAAAAAATACTTTTGATTCTCGCCATAGACCAAAACCTAGAGGGTACTTCCCGTAGTCCAGAATCATAAAATTTGGCAAGAAGCAAGGTCTTATAGCACAAATAACGGTAAAAATTCGAAAACAGTATTTTTTTAACGTAAGTTTATTAAACTTAACTAACAAAATATACAGGGTGCCTACTTCCCGTTGACCTGGAATCATGATTTTTGGCAAGAGTTCCAACTAAACGGAACTCTTAGTGTGACTCTGAGTCCGACTCGTACTTGACATTTTATTTTGATCCAGATCGATTCATTGAATTTGTAACAGAGAGATAAATAAAATTCTGGGGTTTCTGTTTCGGTCATTTCTTTCTAGAACCCTAAGTCATCATCATTGCTGCCCGTCGTCGCCAGATTCCCCTCTTCCCTGTGTTTTTTTAACCGATTTCGAAAAATTGAGGAATTTCTGCTGTATATATGTTTTTATAACTTTTTATGTATGTTCGTCGTACTCTCTATCAATTAAGGACTGATTTTAAAAGTTCTGTCGCCATTGCTGAGAGAATGGTCTTCAGGTGGTCCCATAACACATAAAAACAGGTTTTGACATTAGCTGTCAAGCGTGGAATATGATTATTTGTCCTGGTTGTAGGTTCTAATAATAAATTGGTACGTGATGGTATAAAAAAAATGATTAGGGTAGGTGTGTATAAATGAATTTTAAATTATTGACATAAGAACTGAACAGAGCCACATTAGAACGACAATAATTATAGTCAACACAAGTAAGATCTCAAAGTCACAGGCATGTTCCGAACAATACTTCAGTATCTTACGTCACTTTAAACTAGGACTATACTATTTTTTGACTCTACAGCACAGGGTATCCTAGTGTAGAGATCGAAGTGAGATCACGATTAGTGTTAATTACATTTAGCAAAAATAAGAATAATTCTAAATTAATTTTATTGTATTATTATGTATGCATGTACATTTGTGGTGAACAAATTTCCTTTACTTACTTACTTCTTGTTAACACGTTCACATTCGGGTAGGTAGTATTAATTTTTGTATTGATAATAATAAACTGAAATGGATTTAACAAATGCCGTCTAGTTAAAACTCCAACCGGAAACTTCCGACACAAAATATGCACATTTTACTAACGAATCCCCGTGCGAGGGAATTATTGCAGACTTTATGAATGGCGGAGCTCGTTTACACTGATTTGTTACGACTGTGTTAATTAGACTTCATAAATGGGGTAGTAGACTTTGTAATGAGGTTTTAAATTTACTGAAAATTGTAGAATGCATAGTAAACTATATTTATTTAAGCTAGGAAGAAGAGTTCTGAATAAAAGCCTTACGAAGCAGGAAAGTTTTTATTCTTTCTTTATTTGGTTCAAAAATATCCGTGCATCAGTATAACGGAGTAGGTACTTTATCTGTCTCACTTTTGGGCATTTTTGGGTAATGTCAGTTGAAAATGGGGCTTTCAAGATAGACACAAGGCTAGAGCCTCTGACTACACGAATCGCGAGACCGTTTCTACATGGTTTCTATGACTTTCTAGTATCAGCTACGATGATTGATCCAGAATTCCACTTAGCTGATTCTATCAGTTTCTTCTGTCATATCGTAGAATTCGTCTAACGTCAAACAATAGACGTTGGTAATTCGCATAGATAATAGGCGCATTGCAAGATAAATAAGGACCCTTTAACACATTCACTGCGAGAGGCAATGAGAGTGTTAAACCATCTACGTATTTCATTTCTTCACAGCTGGATCAATACGTCACAAGCACTTTACTATAGACGGTGCCACGAAACATGTCTACTGAGCCGAAAGGGGGTGATTCTGGATCCCGAGGGGATCAACTTTTGTTCTACGATTTTTTGATTTTGTTTTTTACACACTTTGAAAAAAAATAGGGACTTTTTTTCATATTCGTGATCTTTTACGTACGTGTATTCTTACATGAATGTAATTATTATGAAATTTTAAAGGATTTACATCATTTTTTTGTAAAAATTTCAAAAAACAATAAATAAAATAATTTTGGACAATTCACAAAGCATCATCATCCAGCGCCAAGCTAACCTATTAACCCTGATTTAGTAGCTGCAATGATTAGTGGCGAATTATCAACGCCGCTGCTTTGAGGCTGAAGTCTGAACACACAAAGTGGCGATCACAATAGGCCTATCATGGCCGCAGTGACACGAAAGCCATAAAATTCAAATAAAAACCCCTGATTTGGGTATTGATGACACTATTATTGTAAATACGAAAGTTGTAAATGACATTTTCTAGTACCCTTATGACATCTATTTTTTACCGAATAGTTATACAAGAAATCAACAAAAAGACCTTTTTAAGACCTGTGTTCAATGTTCAATCAGAAAAAGACTTGGAAAAAATTACATGATTTCAAAATTCTATTGTAAGGTAGTATCTAAGATTATAGCCTTACTACCTGGTCATAAACCAATTATTACTTGTTACTTTTGTCAAGTTTTCATAATATTTATCTTCTATTTGTTACTATGTAAACTGGTACCACTGCATCACACAAATAACAAACTGTACACTTCCCCATTACACAACCACACTATACACACACAAACAACATTTCCTAATTATTCCTTTTCCTCAACACCTGACAGTGAAATTATAATAATACACCTCATGACTTACTTTTATACAACTTTTTTGGTTTTATCAAGGCAACTTGTTTCTTGTTATAACAGTCATAAGCAAAATCATAGCATACCATGTCAACTACACTTAAATCTACAATTATGTACAAAAACAAGGCTTTGCAATGATGTCCAATAAGTTGTACTTAGCTTACCAAAATGTTCGTGGCCTAAGGTCTAAAACTTTAACCTTTAGACAAAATATATTAGCACATGATTATGATATTCTAATGATTACAGAAACTTGGCTAACGGATGGTTTTTATCAAGGTGAAATTTGTGATAGTCGCTACGACGTTTTCCGCTGTGATAGAAGCAAAAAAACATCTACTAAAAAAATAGGTGGTGGCACTATGATCTGCGCTAAAAGTAAGTTGCATGCAACGGCTAGACCAGAATGGGAATGCGCGGGAGTCGAGTGCGTGTGGGTAACTGTACCTGCTCGATCACTCACCGCGAGGAATAACCGTAACTTACACATAGGTGTAATATACATACCCCCTGACTCTGGTCAGTCTGCTCGCATTGATTTAATTAGTAATTTGTTAACTCAAATATTTGATGAATGCTCGAATGATTACTATATTATTGCGGGAGACTTTAATATCACAAATGTGGACTGGACTGATGCTGGGCCCTTGCACCTGAAGCGGGGTTCCATTAATTTACAAAACTCTGTCACAAACTTGTTAGATATATGCGGTCTAGCGGGACTCAGGCAACACAACAACATCACAAACAGTAGCGATAATGTATTAGACCTTGTTTTCAGCAATGTGACACTGGATTTATTCCGTTCTCATTACCCTCTTGTACCGGAGGACACTTATCACCCAACATTGGAACTGAATGCGTCTGACCTTGTGATTTCTTCTCTCCGACAGCATAATACTATTAAACGTAAATTCCACAAGGGCGATTATACAAAAATAAATGAATATCTTTCAAGTGTTGACTGGGATAAAGTATTGGTCGGTCAGTGCATCAATGATGTTGTCTCCAATTTTTATGCTCATCTTTGTAGCGCAATAAATAACTATGTTCCATGTAAATTAAGCAACAAAGCCACTTATCCGACTTGGTACACAAAGCCACTAATAAATGTCATAAAAGAAAAGAAAAAAGCGCACCGTAAATGGAAATTACATAATAATCCTCGAGACTACGACGAATTTTCATTACTGAGAACACGTCAGAAGCACTTACAGGCAAAATGTTTTAGGTCACATATAGATGGAATGCAAACGTTTATAAAAAAGGATCCTAAAGGCCTGTGGTCTTACTTGAAATCATTGCGTTCTAATAGCTCCAGTTACCCAAACAAGATGAGTCTCGGAAGCGATACATACTTCAGTGCTCATGAAATAAGCCGCGGATTTAACTCATTTTTTGAAAGCGTTTTCCAACCACCTGCCTCATCTTATGAAAGTAATTTGCTTAATTATGAAGAACCTATGGATGTAATTGATAAACTCAGTATCACGGAAGAAAATATTTACAATTTGCTTAAAACTATTGACGTTAATAAGGGACCAGGAAGCGATGGTATTCCTCCAATATTTATTAGTAAATGTGCCCATAACCTAGCTAAACCATTACATACTATTTTTATTAAATCAGTTAATCACTTCGCTGAATTTCCTGATGTTTGGAAGCAGGCAACGATAGTACCGATACATAAAGCCGGTTCGCGTAATCGTATCGAACACTATCGCCCAATATCCATCTTGAATACTTTTAGTAAGCTATTTGAAAAAATCATCTACAACCAGATAAGTCACACCATCTTCAAAGCGATACCGGATGAGCAGCATGGCTTTATGAATCGGCGCTCTACGGTTAGTAATCTTACTGTATTTACAAACTATGTACTCAGGAGCATGGACAAGGGGATGCAGGTTGATGTGGTCTACACTGACTTTGAGAAAGCCTTTGACAGGGTGGACCACACCATCCTGCTTCACAAACTATACTCACTGGGTATACGTGGAGATCTATTCCGCTGGTTCAGTTCATATATAGTTAATAGAAAACAAGCAGTATCTATTGGTGGTGCTTGCAGTGACTACATTACAATAACATCTGGTGTCCCCCAAGGGTCTATCCTGGGACCCCTCTTGTACAATGCCTACCTATTTGATATCCACACATGTTTTAGCGCCTCAAATCACCTAATGTTTGCAGATGACAAAAAAATTTATCTAGCAGTTAAAAAAGAGTCTGATTGCTTAAAAATACAACAAGACATATTTGAATTAGAGAAATACTACTTAAAAAATAGAATAGCAGTAAATACAAATAAATGTTTGCAAATAACTTTTACCAGGAAAAACAAGCCTCTAAATTTTACGTACACAATTGGTAATACCGCAATCACTAAAGTCAACTCCATTCGCGACTTAGGCGTAAGACTAGATGCTAAGATGTCCATGACAGAACACATCGATGCCATCGCTGACAAGGCGTATAAACAACTAGGTTTCATAAAGCGAGTATGTAAGCCTTTTACGGACATTGAATGCATCAAACTTCTTTATTACACCTACGTACGCAGTATCTTAGAATACGCATGTAGCATCTGGTCTCCATGTTATATTATTCATAATCAAAGGCTAGAATCAATTCAAACCAAATTCGTTAAGTTCTTATGCTATAAGGACTACAGTATTTATGGATCTTATAAAGAAGCTAGCAAGCGCTACCGCATAGACTCACTCGAACAACGACGCAAACAGTATGATATCATACTACTTCAAGACATATTGTCCGGACGATTAGATTCTCCTGAACTACTGGCCAGTGTACCATTGCAGGTACCTGTCTTCCGAACACGACACACACCCCTCCTACATGTTCCTCAGGTTTGTACAAACTATGCCCGAAACTCTGTTCTGGGCAGAGCAGCCCTACTCTACAACAAAGAGTATTCTAGTCTTGATATTTTCCATCTGTCTAAAAATTCCCTGAAATGGGAAATTAAAAAATTACATCGCAGTCAGTAACCCCTCCCTCTCTTTCCCTCTCCCATTAATACACACCCATTCACGTTGCCCAAACTCTTAAGAGATTGGTGCCTCGGAAGAGCAGTCACACACACACACACCCACACACACACATATATACACCCACACAAACACATACAATGCAGTGAGTATCTCTGTACCTACCCTAAGTTTTGTATAAAGCACTTCAATCTTACCTGAACTCGATATTTACCTATTAGGTGTAAATCTTTTTTGGCTCATTTGTAAAATCTATATGTATTACTATAATATCTATCAACAACGCTGTGATTTACCAATAAAGAATAAATAAATAAATAAATAAATAAATAAATTAAGAAAATAAATCCCTTCCTTCACTTTAAGCTAATTTGAAAGTCGGAGCAAACCAGCTGCCTCTACTAAAGTTTACACAGCGCTAGAAATAATTAACGTGACTTCTAATCGAGTTCGACGAGGAATTCTCGTAATCACCCTACCTTTGGGAAATTATGTCGGAATTTTAATGCTATCGACCCTAGGGTCTTAATTGAAAAAGTTTCGGGCGAGACGTAAGGTGATGTGTTGAATTAACAAAGAGGCTGTCAGGCATTCCGATTGAATTATAGACGTGTGACGAACATGGGAGTTTTAAATGAGTTCTTGTGGTTATGCATGCGCGTTGATTAGGAATTATTTTAATTGTGACAAGTGAATCATAAGGTTGAGATGTCAAGAACTCCGCTCGCATTTCTCATTTCCCGTTCATTACCTACTCTTTCGCAGTGGACATCCGGCTTGAATATTGGCAAAGCAAAATGAAAAAGTTTATAGGTACTGCACCTGCTCAGTAAGTTGCTTATTCCTTTTTTAACTTAAGGCAGAAACGTCATTGAAGGCGTACTGAAATGCGGGAGCCAAAACTCTATGGATTTTCATTTTTCACGCGTTTAACGGGAGAATAGTGTAAGGAAATCCATTTCTAACGTTTAATTTTTTCTGAAATATCAGCTGGTAGCTATGGTTATTTCCATAATAGGTCCATCGACTAAAAGTTTTTACTCCGAATCCGCCATTATGATATCGGCCTCCTCCGTATTCGGAACAATAATTCAAAACAAAAACCATGTGAAAATCGCACGTGCGCATACCTACATTTAAGTATGTACAATTTGTATTTACTCGAGTGATTTTGAAGACTATAAAACGATGATTTTCCTCGAAATTTAGAGCACTATATATATCAGTCGGGAGAGAGTGCGAGGAACTGGGCACTTTCTCGCCTAGGTGCACAATGTACTACTTTTAATTATTATTATATTTTTTTTAAATTAAGAGTTCTAACCAAGAATAAATCTAAAGTACGATGTGATGAAATTGTGCGACGTAAAAGGTTGGTACGTTCCTCGACGCGCACAAATGTTTGTATGATCTGTAGGCATTTGTTCCAGGTGGATGTAATATATCAGTCTTTGATGTAGTAAACATGCAACAGTCATTTTAGGGGCTAATAAACTATTGATTCGTTTGGTTTAGTGTCCTAACCTAAAAAATTGGTTCTTTGACACTTAGCATTTTTCACAATAGAAAAAAAACCACTAAAGTCATTTACAACCGAATATTTACTATGATTTGAGGTATGAGCTTTCCAATATTTCGGCGCAGTTACATGCGCCATGATCACGGAATAACTGACGGCACTGCGAGTGAGTTTTTATTGGCAGATATATCGATCTACCCTTATAACGAAACTGGTGTAATGGTAGCATTCGTAGCAAAAGACAAAAAATAAGATAGATTCGTTATCTATCGATTATATTCCGTGATCATGGCGCATGAAACTGTGCCGAAATATTGGAAAGCTCAAAACTCATATCATGGTAAAAATCCCGTTATAAATGGCTTTAGTGTTAGTAACCATTGTGGATTTAAAAGGCAAAATCCACTCTTAGATGATGATGATGATACTTAGAAGTAGGTAAACAAAACAGGTCCACAAACGAAATCAGCTTAGGAAGCGTACCTTGTATTTACATAAAGTATTTACTAAAAAGGTCGCGTAAAAGGTAAACCTTCAGATGTGTCACAGGCATGCACCTTGGGTACTGGCCTATATCAAAACCTTTCGAGTCAAAAGCAAGAACTTAATTTTGCAGATAATATCTTTGGAGAATAAAAGCGAAAAGCTTTGTTTTTGTTTGCTGTTATCCGTGGTTTTTGAGAAGATTTCGTTTAAGATTGTGTATCGCTTTGTCGGAAAGGGAAGAAAGCATTAGCTTTTTGAACATGGTTTGATAAATCTACCTCTTTTTTACCTAAAACTGGTATAATAACGAGTCAAAATAGAGAAAAAAAGGTATATTTCATAATGAATCAAAAAAACACATGAAACGTGTGACGATATTGTTGAAATGTATCAACATAGAGTAAAAACTCGCTGATGTCTTCTTCTAAGGCCTACTTGTGCCAAAAGTTGCGAGTTAAATAAATAACTCGAGGCTTCCTAACTCGGTGTTAATGTTTTGAATTTTCAGCTCACAGTTTATATTGCACCAGTGGAAATTAACCCAGAGTCAACCAACCCGAGGTTAATGTCATGTTCATTCGTTCTTTTTACATCCGGCCAAATATAGTAGGACAAATCCTGAATGATTTTAGTGTACTGCTCTCTCTCGCTCTACAGTAATTTGAATAAGTCTATACCTTCATGTCAGATTTGAAATGACATGTGTTTCTTGATCGCATTATATTGACTGTTGTTTATTTTCTAATTAGTTTCTGTCCGCGGCTTCGCGCGCTTTGGTTAAATGGAAACGTTTAAGGGCATTTTTATCCCATTGGAACTATTTTATGGGATCAAAAGCCTGTGTTTTATTCCAGGCTTAGAGCTACATCAATGCTAAATTTCAGCCCGACCGATCCGTTCAGAAATCATGGTGTGAAGAGGGACCAAACATCTAAACATCTATCCAAACTTTGCATATATAATATTAGTGTGATTAAAGCGCATAGCTAGATACCTACTTGATATGAATGGACCGTTCTACAATTCATCTATTATAAAAGTCCAAACTAATGTATTCAATAATCTCTTCATTTTCATCAGACAGTCATTTATTGATCAGGACAAAAAAGAAACGATATGACAAACTCTACCAATATTACCTAACCTTTATAACATCGCAGCTTTAATATTTTTGACATTACTAGCCCAGAGTTAGTTGACCTAACCCTCCCACATCAGTGGGTTAAAAATTTCAATATTTAACACAAGGATAACTCCTAACCCTTGGTGGTACAAGAAATAATTCGATTCTAACTCCAAAGTAGTATTTAGCTCTGAGTTAACCGTGTCAACCTACCCTGGCGCAAGTGGGCCGTCTATCAAGCTATTTTTCTGACAAACTTTTGAATCAAAACTTTCAAACCGTCAATTTTGAAAACAAATTCCAGGCTAGGCATCCAGATACCACGTTCTGTTTTTAAAATTGACGGAAAAACTATTTTGCAGCCAGCCAGTTCGTTTTCAATTGCTTGACCACAGGCCGTAAGCTTTTACCCTAACATTTTCAGCTCTATTTCTTGCAGTGTAGGTACTATTTTTGGTTTAGGTTAGAGCCTATCAATCACAGCAACGTGCGCTAGATGTATTCAACGACGGAGTATTAGCTGTGGATGGTTTCGTTTGTACCTGTAGAATTTTTTGAACGAAGCCGTACAAAATGAAAATGTACGGAGAAAACCTTTCAGATTTTTGGCGCTTTTTTGTTTTTCAATAACTGACAATTCAACTGAACCATTTGGAATCAAACGCAGTAGACACACTGATAGCAATCAAATAATATTTTGCGTTCCGAATAATTTAAAATCACGGTAATGTCAGTTGAATGCCATTGATTTGGAACGCTCATGAACGCGCTCACGAGTCTCGTTATAAATGTCATTACAATTAATAAATAATAAATAAATAATGCTAACAATTCACACAGCATTATCTAGACCCAAGCTAAGCAGAGCTTGTGTTATGGGTACTAGATAACTTATATACTTAATACAATACACTTCATAGATAGGTAGATATTTTTTATTATACATAGAAAACACCCAGACCAACGGAACAAATTTCTGCAGATCGTACACAATTTTGTTCCGAGGCGGGAATCGAACCCGCAACCTCCTGCGTCGCAGTCGGACCTTCGCCCGCTGCGCCACGGAGGTCGTCGCAAATTACATATTCTAGATGCGTTCCGAGATACGCTTAAATCAATATCATCGCGCGTTCCGAATAACCGTGAATGCGACGAAAATGTCTCTTGTGACGTCTATCAGTCATCATCAACGACAACAATAAAGCTAATAGTCACTTTTGACCGGAGCGCTCACAGTGATTTCGGATTAAAGCACGGTCGATGATATTGCAAAATGCTGTATGAAATGACGTCAGAAATGACGTCACATGATATTTATTTTCGCGTATTTCGGAACGCACTCAAGCAAAACAAAGATTGTTCTATTCTAAAAGGTTATTAAAATAGAACTCATTTGGTTCCGCAAAAAAGTAAGCAGGATATAATCGAATTTCAAACATCGAACACGCTTAAATGCGCATTTTGAGGATCCACTATGCAAATGAGATGCGGAAACGCCAGCTGGCGTATTGAGTACAATTTGAAATTTAAAAGAATATATTGAATTTCATTTATCAAATAACGTTTGTGTAACTTTGTTTGTGAAGGTTTTGATGATGGTGACAGCGTTATGTGGGAGTTGCTGAAAAGTTTTTCAGCACGTAATTATGTTAATAAGGGTTTGACAAAGGGATAATTTTTGAAGTGAAAACTTCTTTAGCTGCGTTGAGCACTTTTTCTATAATGGGTATAAAATCTTAAACTCGCGTCAGGACACGTGACCTGATCGAAAAAGCGTAAGACGGATGGAGAGTAGACAGCTATCACATTTTGAGTGGAGATTTCAACATAAACTTCGCAGACGATAAAAATCAACTATTAATTGAATTTTTAAATAATGAATTTGGTTTAACTATGTCGAATGATCGCAATCTTAGCACAACGAAATACAAAACTACTATTGATGCGGTCTTTATTAGACATTTAAATAGGTTCGAATCAAAACTGTTCGTTTCTTACTTCAGCTACCATAAACCTATCGTATCAGTTTTAGAGATTGGCAATGATAGTTCTGGTAATGATGATGGTGAAAAAGTCGTTGAAATTATGGATGAAAGTTGATTTTTCGGAGAGATAAACTTTTTAATGTAAAATAATTGTAATAGTTTTAAAGTGTTAAATTTTTAATGTAATATAAATTGTCATGTTTGTGTACGATAGCGCAATAAATGAATATTGTATTCTACCACATAAATGATAGTACTTTTATACTGATAAAGCAATTGGTGCAAAATTATTCCCTAACCATTCCAAAATATCAAACATGCTCAACGTTAATAATCAAGTTTTCACTTCTGCCGGCACTCCCGGAGTGCAACCCGTCTTTTTTTTTATACACTTTCATTGTCCAGAATGCACACTTCTGCTTCTTGTTCGTCGAGAAAGTCTGTGGTCTGCGGGGACTCTTAGGCGCTGCGCAAACATAGACACTTTTTGTTGCCGACACGACACACCATCATTTTTTGATCTTCAATAAGTATGTGTTAAGTGGGAGCAACAAAAAATGTTTACGTATGCGTAGGGAGTGCATAATTTCATACTGGTTCTATATTAATCAAATATTTATCGTTAGCTTGTATTTGACACAAAGACACAAAAGTGTCCACGTTTGCGCCCTGCCTTAGATAAACTAAAACAACTTGAAGCGTCATTTATATTGCTGAAATGACGTTTAATTAAATTCGCGAGTATGCCAAGTGCTAACAAATCGCTTTATATGTCACAGCCAGTTGATAGTTGATGTCGACATGTTTTTGATGTAATATCTTGAGGTTACCGAGTTTCGTAAAGGTATATCATTCATACACGACGTCTGTGGTGCAGCGGGCGAGATGGCCTGCTTGCGATACAGAGGATTGTGGGTTCGATCCCCAACTCGGGAGAAAAGTTTGTACGATGTGCAGGTTATCATAAATTCAAGATTTGTTCAGGGTGTTCTGGGTTTTTCTATGTATTGTAAAAAATTCGATGTATGTATTGTGTTATATTAAATCACTAATCTAGTACCATAGAATCCATAATACAGGCTCTGCTTACTTTGGGGTTAGATGGTGCTGTGTAGATGGTCCAGCGCTTTTTATTTATTCACGAATGAACGAAATGAAGTTCCATTTAAAAACCAATCGCAGAGGATCAAACCTAAGACCATTATTAATGATACTTTATTATCAAGGTCCTAGGATCCAAAGTTCAGGGGTCAGAACAGATATAAAGGGTCTAAAATACCCCACAAGCTGGAATATTTCACCGGCTCAGGGTTAAATGGTGCTACCGACCCGAGACATTTGACACGACCTTTTTCTTTCATTGAATACCATGGAAATTGGATAAGCTGCTTATTGGTAAGGTAGTGCTACTAACGAAATAAACCTCAATTTCAATTTATTTATTCATACCATAGATTCACAGGGAACACTTAGTCAAGTCAAATAGATTCATTACATTTTAAAACACAAAACAAAACTCAAAATAGGTATGATGGCGCCACGTCTTGGTTCGAATTTGTATCGGCCGCCTTGGAAACTGGTCCCGCCTTGTTTACGCCGAGCGCGAATATTTAAAGCGCGCGCTCTGCGGCAACGGGGCATTCTCGCTTCGGCGCTCGCTCAGTGCACATGCTGTCGTAGTGCACTAGAGTTGTTTTAAACGATATTTAGCTACTATGATAGATAACATAATTAATGTTAAATCTGATTAATTGTTGATTAAAAGAAAATTATTGAAACGGTGATTCTTGGTTTATCTGACAAAGTCTGAGCATCTTCCTACAGGTACATAAATATAGATAAAATACAATAACGTAGCAAGCTTCGTGGCTGCAATAGCATTGTCAAAATGTAAAATAAAATAAATTAAAAATTTCAAATGCCAATGTAGGCCTGTCTCAGTTTCCTACTTGCTTGTTCAATCATAAAAGTTGTAGGTTTTATAGAAGGTATGTTAGAAATAAAAAGTCAATTGCAAGTCAGACTCGCGCACTAAGTTTTTGGTCCAGGGAGAAATCAAATATTTTTTTGGAATTAAACTACAAAATTACGGTTTGATATGAGTATTTGATGTTAATTTCCACTCGATACCTCCACGCGTTCCTGAGAAAAGGGGGTTGACAGACGGACAATAAAGTGATTCTATAGGTTTCCTTTTTTCTTCTGAGGTACGGAACCTTAAAAAGCCTAATTATTTTACATCTTAAATTCAAACGTATAAGGAGATGTATAAGGACAACTACGTGTTTGATAGATCTATTCAACACAATACATACTTGTACAAAGTTGTCGCTACCTTAAATTTTCAGAATTCCTAAAAGTTATTGGCAGCACTTTCACATCACGTAACCCGCTAAGGTTTTTCTCTGATATTCGAAAATTTTTGTTCGTCTTTCCTTTCGCAAAAGTAGGTAAATAAAATATTTAAGAAGGTAGCCAGCGTGGAAGAATCCCGAATGTTTCCAACCTTTGAATTTTTCTCTATGGAGTAGGTATACGAGAATTTGGAGTATTGTCTCTTGTATCGACGTGATTTTATCGTAAATTCTGTGTGATCCTGTTGAACAAATTCCAGATGGATGGACGACGTATTTGCTGATTTTTACTTTGTTCCTATATTTTTAAAACACGTCCAACCGTAACCTCATGAATATATTTAGTAATATAATTATACCTAATAATTAAGCATAATAATATTGCACACGCAATTTATAAAGATCTTACCAAACTTCTTATAGAGTCCACAGGTAATCGGAATGCTGGCTTCTATTTCAGTCAACGAAATTAGCATTGCCATTCAACGTGGCAATGCTGCCAGCATTCTGGGCACTCTGCCTTCTGGTGACGACTAAAATTTTTAAGAAATATATGTGTGTATATATTAGTTGTAATTGTTTTATTCTGATAATGTAATTTTCTATGATTTCAGAAAATATGTTATTAAATCATGTTACCGATGTTGTGTTATGTTGTCATGAGGTCATGGGGCCCATGACATCACTCATACTAATACTGCAATATCGCACATTCCATTAGATATTTGTTAGTATAAATGGGTTATTCACTAACTCGACACACGCGAGTGTCCAGTTGGTGAAACTCAAAATTAGTATCACTTAGACTTAATTAGATTTTATGCTAGACTAGAAGTTTCGTTTTTCTTTCATAACTTCATAACAATCTTTTTCTTTTTATGTTTCTGTTCAAGATCAAATGAATAATCTCTAAAAATTATATGTAATGTCTGTTATGGAAGAGCGAGACATTTTAACACAAGTAATTTTAATTAAATGAAGGTCTCCACTACGGTAATAGTTATTGTAAAACTTTTACAAAAATACAAAAATTATATTATACTTTTATTAAGTATTTTTTTTTATAATCTTCTCAATTTCTATTATTCTATTCAGATCTTTGTCAGCATTTACCCAACTGCTAGCATTCCTATGCCATTATCCGACCTCAAACGTCAAACGGGCATCTTAGGCATTTTGCTTACAATTCCTAAGACCTGGGCCAATATTTCTGAAGTAAATTAAATTTTACAACAGAAAAACTTTGAGGAAATTCATTTACGAATAAACTGGTCTGGGGGGGACCAGAATTATGTGGGACTCGACGCCCTGACAAGGACGTAATACTCACTAAAACCTCTCCAGTGTCCCTCTCTTGCCATTTTCGCCGACTAATTAAAACATCCGCGGCCTGACTGGCGTCCCCTCTTCCTCCTATACATTGGCCGGCGAGCCCAACAATCCACACTTTTGCCGACCCCATTCTTCCGTCACCTTTCCTCCCCTCTATTAGGACACAGTAACCTACTGGCCTGCCTAATTGTGGCTGCAAAGCTCAGTTATTGTCACAAGTCTAAAAATATAGGTACCTACTAACAGATCGTGATTGCTACCATTTTCTAAAACAAGTTACCTAAACTCCTCACAAAGCCCTCCGAGACCGATCGTCCGGAAATCAAATGACGCGATCCTCGTCCACACCGGAAGTCTGCAGATGATGTCGTTGACTTACTTCCGGCAAGCGTCTTGAATGCAAAGGATATTCACGACGTCGCGACAGAACTTATTTATGTCGACAAGTTGAATGTAGAAGTCTAATTTGGTTAAAGGAAATGGAATTTTGTAAGTTGGTTACATTGTCTGGAGCGTAAGATGTTCAATGCTATTGAAATTGTATTTTATTGCGCTCAGATTTAGACAGATTCTAAGATTGGTTTGGATTGTCGAACGGAATAAGTTCGTTTAGTCGTTCAGAGACTATGTAAATTAATGTTAATCAGGGTATCACAGACAGCCCCCTATGCAGAGGGTGCATGAACGCAGAGGAGACGGCCGCGCATGTGCTTATAGAGTGTAATAGCGTTGCTTTCCAACGACTACAATACCTTGGGACACCGAGGACGCCCAGGAAGGCATGCACCGGCATCAGTGAGCTGCTGGCTTTCCCCCCACCCGACACTCAAAGAGGGCCCACCTGTGGCCTATTTGCGCAAATGAGTCCAGAAACAAGAAACAAGTAACCAGCAGTGACTATGTAGGTAGCAGTTTACACACAAACACGTAGGTTCATGTCCTCCGAATCGAATTTCGGACATTGCAGCCTACTACCTATGTGCGCAGGCCTTATTACAGTGCATAAGTATGTACGCAAACACAGGTGCACTCTCTATTTCTTTCCTGTAATAACCCGATGGGACGGTAGACCGACATGGCCGAGACTAGGTCAGGAATAGGACCAGCGACATAGCATGCTTTCCCGAGGCACGCGGCTATAACACCGCCTTCTTTCCGATTGTTACTTTTCTTTTCATGTATTGTTCTTTATACGGGCTGTTACTGTGTTAACTTCATGGTTAAAAGTGAATAAACTAGAATAAATGGAAACACTGTTGACGCGTTAAAAATCCATTGTATAACTACCAAAATAAAAATCGATATGTTAGTACGATTACGCCACCAATGATAATGTAGCAGTTTAATTTATTAATGTAATATTGCCAAATTGCGCTCTGTTATTTGTCACCGGACTTTCATAGTTGAAACGATAAACTGAATTTTGTTTACGATTAAAAAAAGCTATTAACACAATGAACATGGACAAAATTAATGAAAAGTAAATACTATAAATTACATTAATTAATTCTACTTGCCAATGTAGTTGCAGGCAATACAACATAGTTGGTTCTTGATGGCAACAAATTCAATAAAAAAAAACTCACGTTAGGTGCGTTATCTAAAGAGTTCGTTTCATCGATCAAGGTATTTGTTCCCCCCCTTTGTCTGATGTTTTGTATAGTTATATAGAATCCACCTATCGACTGTGTGTAATAAAAAAATACCTTTAGTCGTTCCAGTGTTGACGGAAAACCAGCAATCTCAAAAACCGCAGCAGCGCACCCTGTGCAAATATGACCACCGCCAAAATACGAGTTTACTGTTTGAGATTGCAATCTCGGTTCTCTTCGAGGCAATAAATTTCACAAATGGCTCGGCCATTCAGAGATATCCAGTAGCCATTGGGATCGCAAGCTTTTGAATTTTTAATCGGAACGCTTTCTGTAGTCGGGTCGAAGACACGAGAGACTTTGCGATGAACATTTGAATTTATTTTATATCCCACCTGCTAGCTCATGGTTGATAGAACATTCAGTTAGTAGGAACTTTGATGAGAGAAGTCTATGAAATAGGAAATATCTATGGGTTTATCATCAAGACAGGTAACGCATGTGGTGTCACCTTACAACAACACAACAGGCATGTAAAATAGAAGTGCAACAACCGAAAAGATAGTTCCATCTCGGATCGCGTGATTAGTCCAGTCATATAGGGGTTTCACCTCGGAATTCCGAGACAACCAGCTGGAAACTTGTATACGCTATCATTAATTATCATCACTAATAAATAAATTGAATTGAATAAACAAATTAAGGCCTATAATGTATTTCAAAAACGGTAGAACCCATGATAAAATGTTAGGAATAAAATTTGTAGCAAAACAAGAACAACAGCCACAGAAACCTAGATAATTACGAAAAACCTATTTTATGACATTTTGACTATGGATCCCACACGATAGGTGTTTTATTTGACTTTGGAGACAATGTTAAGGTAAACGCCAAAATGAAGTATTTGTCTCGGCATTACGACCCTGCTTTTTGACTAAAATATCTGGACTATTTGATTCGTGCGCACCGAAATGTGGAAATGAATATTATTTAAACAAATATTCTGCTTCTAAAATAAAGACTCAATCCAACAACAATCACAAATAATATTGCTGTGTTAGTGACAAAACACAATATTAACAGATATGTAGATACGTACATACATAACAAGTTTGTTTTTGTGAGCATACGCTATAAAAATGTAAAATATTTCGAACATTCCCAATAATTCAATTCTAGTAAAAAGCCGACACGAAATCAAAAACACTCAATAACGATAGATAAAAATGAAGGAAAAAAGAAAATGAATTACCGTTTACATGGTCCATTGCTCGAACGAAATTCAATTTACTGGCTATAAATTAATGTCATTCTGTACTGAGAGCATTTACAATGAAATATCGGACGTTTCCGGCTAAGATTGTGATATTGATAAGTGTTTGTTCTAAAAATTTCATTGCTCCTTCTGGGAAAATTCCTACAAGAGAATTGGATATGGAAAGGAAAGGATTGGGTAGATTCTAGAATATAGAGTAATATAGAGTCTACGTGCGAGCGCGAACAGGTTTGTAAAATATTTCAAGTTTCCTAGTCTTATGTCTCAATTCAATCATTCTTTCTTTTATTTCTTTAATATTGTTTTTGCCATTTTGTAGCTTTAAGGTATTTTATAATAGGGTATTAGTAAAATTACACTAACACAATAATATTATAAATGCTAATAAAAGGATGTTTGGGTTGATGTTTGTTACTTTTTCACGCCAAAACTGCAGAACGGATCGGTCTGAATTGATTTTTTTATAGTTTAATTTAATATTTTAAAGCTACAAATAAAATTTATCTTATCTTATTCGGGAAATGACTATTAAATAAATAGATAAATAATGCTGGACAATTCACACAGCATTAAGCCTCAAGCTAAGCAGAGCTTGTGTTATGGGTACTAGATAACTGATATACATACTCGTAGATAGATGATAAACATAGATCTGACACGCAGAAAATAATGAAACGAGTGACTGAGTAGCCACTCGTTTCATTATTTTCTCCGTTTAAGAATATTACAAAACAACGAATTCGGATGTTCTATCCGTTGTACCATTCTATGTTTTTTTTGAAGTGAAAACTTCTTTAGCGGCGTTGAGCACTTTTTCTGTAATGGGTATAAAATCTTAAACTCGCGTCAGGACACGTGACCTGATCGAAAAAGCGTAAAACGGATGGAGCAACGACGACATTATGCCGAAGGAATAAAGCTCAAAATTGTGCAGGATCTTCATTATAGCTAGGAAATTTCTTGAAGTTTTGTTTTGAGATAGAGTTCAAAATCGAACATTATTTTTAGGTAAACAGAATAGAAAATAGTACTAGTTTCCGACAACAACAATAGGCCCTAGCTTACGTAATAGTTGCTAGCGTCCGGCTCGCTTATACCTACCTACTTATGTATCTATAGATAATTAATTTCTCGAACGAATCGAAAAGAAAGACAAGGACAAAAATTTTCATTTATTCATTAACATAATAATAATAATAATAATAATAATAATAATAATGCTAGACAATCCACACAGCACCATCTAGCCCCAAAGTAAGCTATTCAAAGCTTGTGTTATGGGTACTAGATAACTGATAAACTTAATACAATACACTACATAGATAGATATTTTTTATTATACATAGAAAACACCCAGACCAACGGAACAAATTTCTGCAGATCTATTATATATTATATAGATATTTTTATAATTAAGGTTAGGTTTCGATCGAGTCTATCGTACTGCTTAACGGGTGTAAACAGACCCTTCACGAAGCCGTCAACCAAGCATTCTGTACATGAAACTAAGTAACACTGCGCAAAAATAATTGCTGGGAAACGGAATTTATTTTTGGACTTTTAAAATAATCAGATTTTTGTAGCGGGTAATGGTTTGCGCGCAACCGGCTGTAAATAATTGTAATATTATTTAATATTGTAAAATAATTGTATTAGTTTTAAAGTGTTAAATTTTTAATGTAATATAAATTGTCATGTTTGTGTACGATAGCGCAATAAATGAATATTGTATTCTACCACATAAATGATAGTACTTTTATACTGATAAAGCAATTGGTGCAAAATTATTCCCTAACCATTCCAAAATATCAAACATGCTCAACGTTAATAATCAAGTTTTCACTTCTGCCGGCACTCCCGGAGTGCAACCCGTCTTTTTTTTTCTTTACCAATCGCTTGTTGGCAGGTGCCTTATGAAAAGTAGTTATTAACGCAAGTTCTTAAGAAATTAATGGGACCTTTTCGGACTCATGTCAATAGAATTTCTACCTTACTGCCATAAAAAACTTTGAACTGCCACATAAAAACCAACTAATTTAAGCATTTCAAAGAATATCAAAAAGCTAATATAAACAACATTATTGTAGAAAGTCATCATAAAACTTTTTTATGGAAACGGAATGATCTCTGTATTCATCCTATCCTTGAAACCACTAAATAGAATTCGGTTTTTCATTTGTCGTAAAAATAAGTCTCTTTTAATCAGCACCTTTAAAATAAACCCACTGCTATGGTTTTTAAGTTCAAATCTCTTTGCTGAGAGTTTCAATTTAGCTTGGGAGCTGAGCTGTTTTTCGGTTGCCATAAATAAAGCCTGCGTTTTATGGGCTTAAAAATTATATTGCATATGCAAAGTCGTTTATATAGGTATCGAATAAAATTTAAATTGGTTTTCTAGACTTTTGTCAACTATAAAAAGCTCCTGCCATGCAAAAATGTTAAGATCTTTTGTCAAAAATATATCACATTCACTTTATGCAAATTATTATCTTCTATTTTAGAATAATAGCTTTCTGGACCCCCTTTAATGGTAAAGTGTAGTCGTTAAGACATTTCCGTATAATATATTTGAGGGAAGTGAAATGAATGGCTGTGACGTCACACTGCCGGAAATATAATAAAACATATTTTTGTGTTTGCTATGAAATATATTGTCAGCCTAAAAATATGTTGTCCGCAAAAAAATACTGTGGGTAGAGTAGAGCTTTTGTGAAAATTTATACCATCGATCGCATAGCAGGGAAGTCGTTTCGTTCCTGTCTTTTTTGCAACTTTTGGTTCGAGTGAAAATTACTTTATAAAGATTAGGCCGCATGTATTGTAAAGTTGTCGCACGCAAGGCATCGTCAAGACTATCGCGTCAAAATTCGTTAATTGTCGCGAGATATCGATTAAATCGATTATCGTCCCACAGAGTCTATACTTGCCATTTATAGATCTGTTTATTGTTTACCACAACACTGTGTAATATATTAAGTTCGCTCTCCACTCTCTTTAGTTTTATCTCGCGGGATTGATTTATAAGGGTGCGTTTTATTGTGGCTTATCCGGTTTTATCCGGTAATTAAGTCCGAGTTCGTCCGTAATCCGGAGCTTAGAGGGTCAACCTGGCTCCATTATGTCGAGTGACCTTCAGTCGGTGGTTTAAAGTTTTTTTTTCTCTTTTTGTATAAACCGTGAACAATAGGAACGCCCTCCTAAGATCTCCTTTGCAAAATTATAAAGTCCAGGTGTAAACGTCATTTGGTTGAAAACATGATGACTTTCTGGCCGACACTCACTTACTGGCGCAGCGCAGTGACCGGAGGCAGATCTTGGCCTCCAACACCAGAAACCACCAATTGTCCTGATCCCTTGACGTTTAATTCCAGCCATTCCAGCAATACATGGATCTTTCTCGTGTTCTCGTGGTGTTCAGTGGTATTTTGCACATTCAATAGGCTCGCTGTCCTTGCAGCTCAGTCCGCCCCTTTTGGACTGCTGGCCCAAGTCATCAGAGATTAAAATTAATAATTATAGAGAGTCTAGAGCCAAATTTCGGCCACGGCGACTTGCCTCAACGGAGACCGCGTGACGTTATTATAGTACACAAGCGTGTGCGCAAATACAGATGTATTTTTTATTCCGTCACTGTCATAATCCGATAATCAGAGATTTAGTACAATTTTTTTTATAAATAATGCTGGACAATTCACTCAGCATTATCTAGACCCAAGCTTAGCAGAGCTTGTGTTATGGGTACTAGATAACTGACATACATTATTTCATACACTACATAGACAGATATTTTAATTATACATAGAAAAACATCCAGAACACCCTGAGTAAAAATCTGCAGATCGTACAAGCATTTATCCCGAGGCGGGAATCGAACCAACTTGCGTCGCAGGCGGACCTTCGCCCGCTGCGCCACAGAGGTCGTCAATAATAATGATGACTATTATATGACTAATTAGTAATGTTTGTCCACAGGGGAGGTGTTAGCCTAAGATGGTGTTGGCGCTGGTGGTCGGAGTGTTGTGCGTGTGGGGTCGCCTGAGCGTCGCAAACCCAGAGGCAAAGCGGCTATACGACGATCTCCTCTCGAATTACAACCGACTTATCCGGCCCGTGGGCAACAACTCCGACCGACTCACCGTCAAGATGGGCCTTAGGCTGAGTCAGCTCATCGACGTTGTAAGTATCTTACCCACATACCCACTCATGCTTATTTTACAATCTACATTTTTTTATTCGAGAGCTAAGCTGTCGCCATCTTTTCTCATAAGCGCAAAACCGACCTAAATCAGCGCCACCGCCTATTTTATCTTATTATTCTGTTAAACGAAGTAATTTTCAAAAATCGATTGGCCAGTTTGTGATGCCTATCATAAGCTTTTTTTTAATGCCCCTATAAATGTTTTAGTTTGCATAGTGTAGGCAGAGATGCGAAGTTGCACTTCGCATCTCTTCTTAAAGTATAATTAATAAAACTTTACAGAGGCATTAAAAAAAACTTATGATAGGTATCACAAACTGGCCAATCGATTTTTGAAAATTCCTTCGTTTAACAGAATAATAAGATAAAATAAATTTTGGCGCTAATTTGGGTCGGGGAAGCGCCTTAAGGTGAATTTCGAAAGACAACGTTCAAAATGTAATTTAACCGATTTTTCCCGACATTTTTAGACAGAGGTAAGATTCATTCCAAATAGTGACTGCGATGTGTATTGCAAATTCTAACCTTGGTAGTTCTAGAAATTTTACAAGAAAAATCATACTAAATGTATGTTGGTCTTCTGTTTTGATTTAGCAGTAGGTACTTTAATCAACTGAACCGCAAGCTCTGCTTTTTGTAGTCCAGTGATTTTAATGTTTCTTTGACAAGCATTAATCAAATATGTCTAGTCATAAAAGAAAAATAAAAACATGACTCATAAACGATTCTTGCTCGAAAGCTGCTCGGCGTTTCGCGAGTCTTATTTAACCTTTTAATTTATTCAGCAACGATAATTGGAAGTATCCAATATTCCATATTTCGCTAGAATCATGCCTTATGAATATTCACATAAATCTTAACCCGATTCAAAAAGCAATTTAGGTAAATCACGTATTATCCATTACTTACCTGGCCCGATTCGAGTTTAATAAATTTAATTCGCGGTTCGTCCGTCGCGATTTGCAAACGGACGATAGATTGGAGATTGATAGGCAACTGGAAACGAAAAAAATGATAAAACCAAAAAGGCGTTTATCAGGGGGAGGCCTGCGTCCAGTAGTGGACCAATACAGGCTGTTGAGACCAGAGGTTGAGGGGGAAACGAAAACTATAATTCAAAGTAAAAATGCTTTACATTACCTTTGTCACAGATATCTAATACACTAGCCTTTGTTTACCGCAGTGTGATAATAAAATATAAATATAATAAAAGTGAAATACGAAAGCGTTTCAACAATATGTGCTGTGACTTACATAAACCTACTGTTAACTAGTATATATTATATACCTAAGTACCTAAAGTTTATGGAACTTATCTAACTCTAATGCCGGAGGTTGGCGTTGCTATCTGCGATACAATATTTTACTTCTGCAGGTCGCATCGTTACCCATTTTTGTTATTTACCTCATTAGGTTTCTAAATAAAGACTTCTTATGGTTTTTTTTTATGTTATGTTTTTTTGTGATGACATATAGCACGGAAACATTATGCCTTACTATGAGCCTCATAAACAGGCTCAAGTGGCATAGAACGTATAAAGAGGGCTATGCTCGGAGTCTATGCGCGCGCGTGATAGGATGAACAGATAATGACAAAATCCGTTGAACCAAGTTTTTGAGTTTTGCTCAGAAAGTTCTCGAGTAGGTACCGAAAGGGTTACCTACTGACCAGTTAGCACATACATGGCTGGTTTCCGTTAGTTTTCGGCTATGTACATATTCGCAAAAAGTTGTCTTCAGGCTCCACTGATTTCTGTTTTCGACGACATTTGTTTTTAGTTTCAATCACATAGAAATCTGAAGTCTAATTAATTGACTTATAAAGTTGCAGCCATTAATTGTCGATACTGCGCAACTTTAGTCGCTCGTGTGTAACTAACCGTGCTTGGAATGAAAGGCTTATCCTGGTTACCTTTAAATCCTTTCATTAAACGTGTAGTTTGAATTAAACCACTGCACGCTGTTGGATTAGAAACTAATTAAGTTTTGTATAAATTAACGAACAGGAACTTGGTTCATGTGTGTTTTTGTCTTAAATATGAGTTGGTAGGTTGAAAATGTCAACAATGTACATATCTGTAGTGGTCCAAATGGTTCCCGGCGTTTCATTAAATGCAAAAATTACTACCATCATCATTTCTAGTCATATTGACCAACTAGCAGCATTTTTACTACCCGTTGTCCTATTACCCGTTTTCCCATAGGAATGAAGCATTTTCTTGCGGTAAAAAGTAGCCTATGTTCATCAGGAATAATAATGTGGGCTTCTGATGGTACAATAATTTTTCTAAGTAGTTTCGGAGTCTATTTAATACAAACAAACAAACAATCAAATCTTTCCTCTTTATAATATTAGTATAGATGACATGTTGAATTGACCGCTTCATCCTATCCTACTTCCTATACTAATTTTACTTAGGGCATACTACAATTTAGAAGAGTTCTTCGTTGATAAATTTACTGACGCCGATGTCGTAGATCCACACTTATAATATTTAAATACCTACTATAATATTAAAATACTCTTGGTAAGATTACCAAAGACAATTATTTGTACTTAGTTTTTACATAATTTTGTACCTAGCTATACTACTTTGACATGTAAGAAAATTTCTTATAAATAAATAACTGAAACTGAAACTGAATATAATAAAGCCAAAAGTTTTTGAAATCTGAATATTTGTTACCTAGGATCTCAAAAACTACTGAACAGATCAAGATGAAATTTGGCGTAGATTTAGAGCAAAGCCTGACTTAGACAATAGACTACTTATTATTCCGAATATAGGCGTGCAAAGCCGCAGGCAGAAGCTAGTAATATTATAAAGCCGAAAGTTTTGAAATATGAATTTTTGTTACATATCTCAAAAACAAAAACTACTGAACCGATCAAGATGAAATTTGGCGTAGATTTAGAGCAAAGCCTAACTTAGACAATAGACTACTTATTATACCAAAAATACGCGTGCGAAGCCGCGGGCAGAAACTAGTTCCTTATAAATAGAAAAAGAAAATCATTTATTACTGCGCCTGACCTGAAGATGACTAAAATGAAAAAAAAAAATGACTGTCGACCTCCGGAGCCATCATAAAGAATTTCTGTATCTATTCAATTTTACCCACATCAATATTTCAATGCTCTTCAGCTACGAGAACAAACTTTTATCCATCAAAGTATTGAATGCGTTAGTTGGATGAGTTGTTCGGAGCAGTCGGCTATTTGAAACTTTAATACATTTTGTATGATTGAAAACGGATTGTAGGATTTCAATTGCAGATTTGCATTTCAAGTTATTCAACCTAAACTAACAATCTAAGTGTAAATACTAGTGTTGTAATTGCTTTATTCTATTATTCTAATTTTCTCTCGCAAGTGCTAATTCTTTACGGCTAAGACAAGACTGAATCTACGTACTATAATTTTGCGCGCGGCTTTGTCGCATATACACGTTTATGGTAATTCACTGACACTAGATAGATAGATAGAAAATAATTTTATTGCACACTTAAAACTAAGAAACAATTTTAAATGAAATAATTATAACTTAAGTGACAATTGGCGGTCTTATCGTTCAAGTGCCATCTCTGCCAGACAACCTGGTATGGATAGGATCGTCGTATATGTAGGTACATGGGGTAAGATCTGTTGACACTATGTTGACTGCAGGTTCTGAGCACCATCATGAACACGTCCATGAAGACACCAGGTCTCAATTCTTAAAATTAGTGGAAAGGATATGATATTAGTATGTGGGATACACTAATACCCTCAGTCAGAATGTTCAATAACGTAAGTACCTATGAACAAAAGATGCTATTATATTTTTGTTTATAATTTTTTTTGAGAACGCTTCGCCAAATCCAGCATTATTTATTCAAATAAATGTGGCGGCCGCCGTCGTCAACACAAGTAGCCCGTCTACCCCGAAAATAACATTTTGTATTGATAACCAAAATGGACGCCCAAACTTTCCTGTTAGCCTAAAATGCGGAACAATTAAAAGTTTCAGTTAGCTAATGCTTTTGTGTGCTTCGTTTAGCAAATTTTCAGCAGGTATCATGGGGCTTAGTTGGCAAAATGTTTTGAGCTCTTACTAAATATCATCTTTAGGACCATAGACAAATTAGTCGCTGTTTCTGCAAAGTTTAGGTCCTGTATAAATTTTTTGCTTCTTTTTGTTTATTTTCTGTCATCACAATATGCAAAATTTTGAATGTTTAGACGTATGGATGGATGGATGAATGTTACCTCTTCACGCCAAAACTACTAAACAGACAGGGCTGATATTTTGCATATAGGTAGTACTAGGCCTCGACTAAAAAACTTAGCCTAAGTTATTGTATCCCAGGTATCAGTTCCCATGTGATAAATAGAAATAACCTTTAAATGTTTCCTTGGAAACAACGCATGCGAAGCCGCGGTCATAAACTAGTAGATAATATGTGTACAAATGACATAACTCTAGGAAATTTTCACAAGTCTTGCCTAAATACGTGATTGGTATTTACACACAATATGGCAGGTATATGAAAGCTTGCTCAGTCATCTATGCTTGAGTTACGCTTTTCTATGGAATAAACATCACTATAAACTTAGAGTAATTAGTTAGACATCGAGTGGTAATTTGACACAAAATTCCGCTCAAAGTTGAAGCAAAAAAAACAACCAACGCACACATAAGCAGCACGTTAGTATTACATTAGCCGACAAGCACAAGTGCACAAATAATGTTGCAAGTAATTAACATTTTTCCCATAAGGTAGGGGAATTGTAACATTTAGTAATGAGTGTTTTAGTAATGATTATCACATTTATCACTTTTCTGTGAGATGACATTTCATTAACTTTATGATTAATGGGATGACCTTGAGCAATGACGCGTCGAGCGATGTACGTAGCTTTTAAAGGCTAACTTGAAATTGCTTCACTTCGCATGCGCCTACTGAGGTTCTTTGCCTAGTTATTCTAAGAATAGAAACATCACATCTATGACTTTGAGCTTTCATAAAACGGGCCTAATTCCTCATTGGATGGGTAGGTTAGGTACCATTCGGAATGATTAGCGTTTAGTTTGCCATTCCGTATTCAGATGAATGAGTCAGTCAAAGTCAAATCAACGAATCTACATCTAATACATACCTGAGCGGTTCAAATCAAGATATTTCAACAAAATTTTACAAATGTAAACGAAAACCTACACGGAAAATCAGTCGCTTCGTTCCTCAGTCGTCAATTTGAATATCGAATAGAAAATGTGATTGTTTATTCTAATGTTCTATGTTTACTTTCTTTGCCGAGTACCTAGTCGGGTCATACTATGGTGGAACAAAAAAAAACTAAAATTCATATTTTTGAGATAAAAATGATTGTTGACAATATTTTATTGAAGAAAGTTTCTCAAATCGGCAAGAACTTACAATTGTGTTTAAAAATCAAAAACATGTAATTTAATTTTAGGTTATGTACCTACTTCATTCTTTTAAGCATTCTCAGTCAGCATCTAAAGCATTATTTATTTTTTCTTATTTTTATAGCAGATAATAAAGAAATCGAGTATAGTTCCAATGTTTTGGAAATATTTAAGTTTACGATTTGACTTTCAAAAGAACATACGTAATAAAATTTTCTAATTATTTATTCGGCTATTTTTTTAGCTCAAACACTGTGCGAAGAATGTCACAATAATTATCAAGTTGTTTAATCCAAGTGTCGCAGCGTACTGGGTATATTTAGGTGCTAATGGTAGCCATTACTCTTTTTCCCGCCTTCGTGTGGTATTTTGAGCTGCTATTATTTTAAATGCTTTTGGCGTCAAGACTTTCTATTCAGGGTGCCATGGAAATGGTGTACTAAGCCGAAAGGGGGTAATTCTGGACATGGACGGGTAAAAAAAAAACGAAAATCGTTATTCTACGATTTTTTTTCCTATTTTTAGAGAGGTTTTTTTTCATATTCGTGTTCTTTTACGTGTATTCTTACATTATTATTTTTGTTTTGAAATTTCCAAGGATTTACATAATTTTTCACTTGTTTGCTGAAAAACCAAGCAAAAAACATTAGTGAAATATTTTGTAATGTTAAATGATGCAAGAGTGCAACAAGAATAGGAAGAAAAAATCTTTATTTTCTGCAAAAAATAATAATATTCGAAGTAAAAAAAATCGTTGTTCACAAGATGGTCCCCTCGGGGTCCAAAATCACCCCCCTTCTGACTCAGGCCTATAATAATGATTAGTAGGTAGGTACTGTGTACGCCATTACTCATAAATTCTATAATTAAATAAATAAATATTGCTGGACAATTCACACAGCATAATCTAGCCCCAAGCTAAGCAGAGCTTGTGTTATGGGTGCTAGATAACTGATATACATACTAAATATAATACACTACAAAGATAGATATTTTTTTTATTATACATAGAAAACACCCAGACCATCGGCTGCAGATCGTACACAAATTTGTTCCGAGGCGGGAATCGAACCCGCAACCTCCTGCGTCGCAGGCGGACCTTCGCCCGCTGCGTCACGGAGGTCGCCTAAATCAATCGAATTATTTATTCAGTCACCGTTGCAACAACATTTGAAACGTTAAGTCAATAAAGGTAGAGAATATTGCTTGTAAAAAAAAAATTTAATCAATTTAAATTATTAGTTGAGTACAAAAAAGTGGTTGCAAATTTGGTTGTAGTAGAAACAAATTTGCAACCACTGTTTCTAATACAAACTTCTGCAAATAGTTGACTCTACCTTCAATTAGCAAGTGTTTCCATCATAATAAATATCGGTTCATATAATGGAAACCCTTGTTAATTTTTATTTTACTAGGCAGGTTATGTTAGGTAACACAAAAAAATTGTTTTGAAAGTTTTTTATTCCTCTTCATTATTTTCGTACCTCTTACTTACTCTTAGCTTTTAGCGAGGGTTTTTGATAGGGACAATCGTTTTATTTCAACGTTACAAAAAGAAAAAAGATTACTTGGGTAGGTATGCTTCAAATGCTTACATAAATATTGTCGTGCCAAAGAAATGTGCCATTAGCATGATTCTTTCAAAGACTAAAGTTACGTTTGTGAAAAAATAATTATTCAGCGTGAATCCAACTAAACCAAAGTAGAAATAACCAGCAATTAATAATCGCATAGTTTCTTTCCAGTAGCAATTAGTATTCCTAAGTTTTTATTAAACATAGTTATAATAATTTTGCTAGAAAAAAACAGTATTAAATGCAAGCAATGCATTTTCTTTTATTAAATCGTAGTTTTGTTGGTGAAATTTCATCGACGAGGGTCGTCACAAATATGATAACGATGATTAGGTTCGTTTTTTTACAGATTTTCAAAACGTATTTCATACAACTCCTGAAAATGTCCTTCGAAGCTTTCGAACACGACAAACTCGTGCTTATGCCCCGAGAAACCTTTTTACGTAAACTATTGAATCGGATTATGCTTTTAGGGAAATGGACGGACTTTCTTTTGCCTTTTAAATATTTTAGTTTCTATGAACCATTTGAATTGACGCATGACATTGAATACAAACTATAAAACAAAAATTACTTCTAATAACTCAAGTATTATTTTAGTTACCTGCTGTCTCTGTTGCATGCCTTTTCTCACAATTTGTACACCGTAATCGGTAAAACATGTTGATACCTGCATACCTGTTTGTTAAATATTATACCTACACATGTTTATGCAAATAAATGATCTTTATCTTTACCTTTATCTTTATATAACTATAATAAACATACCTATATTAAAATAATAATGATTATATAAACCTAATAAATACCTTTAATGAAATAAATAAAAGTGTATTTATGATATATACTATACTTAGATAGAATTTTTGAAGGGCAGAAGCCTTTAATCACAAAGAAAATTACAATCAAATAATAGAAATAAATTAGAACTAGTATTTACAATTAAAATGATTGAGCTAACTGCAGACTGTTGCAGTCAATCTACATATAGCTCAACTGATCCACATCAATACCAGTCGGAAGCGTCCCCAAGCAGCTGGCTGCATTGACTCGCTGTAGGGCAATGCTGATGCACTGAGCCAGATACTGACCAGCTCTCAGGTCACGCGTCGCTTCGACCAGTCGCTCAGATATGTTTTTTATTTAAAAAAATCTTAGATATATAATATTTCTGATAGTAGAAAGTGCTCTTTTACCTTAACTTTTCTATGAAACAAAGGAAACTCACTTAGAACATTAGATACTTTCCTTATGTGGAAGTCGGTTTAAGTGTCAAATAACTCCTTATCCCCTGCGAAATGCACTCTCGTTACAGGGGATATCTTATTCAGGGGTAGTGATGCTCGAAACTTTACGGCTCTACCTATATCGGGGATGCAAACTGCACTGGTGAATAAATGACGACGGAATTGCGACAAATTGTGTTTATTTTTGTTGGAAAAGTACTTTTGGTTATTTCGGAACGGACGTTTCGTTGACTGTCTTTTTTATGGGTCTGACCGTGTTGTTATTGCATTTCATTATCAACAGAATAAATAAATAATGAACAAAAATACACATAGCGCATCTAGCCCCAAGCTAAACAGAGCTTGTGTTATGGCTACTAGATAACTGATATACTTAATGATGATGTCCTACTAGCCGAATTTTGATGCGCAAGATATATTATAGTGCACAAGTGTGTGCGCCAACACAGGTGCACTCTCTATTCCCTCATTCTCATGAGAGAGTACCAGGGAGAGGTCTTAGATACATTATTTTTATCACAGAAAACACCCAGAAACCCATGAACAAATATCTGCAGATCGAAAAAACATTTGTCCCGAGACAGGAATCGAACCCGCAACCTCCTGCGTCGCAGGTGGACCTTCACCCGCTCTGCCACTGAGGTAGTCATGCAGAAAACCTAGGTCCCAATGCTTTTGTCTGAATTCAGGTGATAAATGGTGAAGCTGTATGGTGCGTACCCATGTTAGGGCCCATATACACGGACGGCACTGACAAGTGTAGCGTAAGTTGAGTAAATAACTCGATAGCAGTCGGTTCTCGAAAGAATGTTTATTGATGAAAAACCAGGTTATTTATAATTTTAATTATATCTTATCTATGAACGGATCAAGTTACAGTAATCCGATTTCACATTTCATAAACATTCACATCACTTCACATCACACTTCACACTAATATTATAAATTAGAAAGTTTGGATGGATGTATGGATGGATGGATGTTTGTTACCTCGTCACGTCAAACTACTGATCGGGCTCAAATCTTGCATTCAGGTAATTCTAATCCTGGAATCAAACATAGACTACTTTTTATCCCATAAATCTGTTCCCATGGGATAGCAATCACCTATAATCGTTTATAGAAACAACTCGTGCGAAGCCGCGGGCTCAAACTAGTTTATAATATTAGTAGGATAAAATACATTTTTTTTTTTACTTATCTTTGAGAAGTGATGAGCACCTTGCCGACGGCAAGGCAACTGCACCCGTCTACGGCAATAGTCGCAACGCGCGCAAAACTTCGACGTTCACATGTCGACGGCAGCCTTGCCTTGCCGTCGGTAAAGTACCGTCAGTGTCTATGAGCCTTTAGCCGATCCACTTCCACCCGCGTCCGCGCCCCAACACGGTCTCGTACAAAATTTCCCTATCCACACCCCGAGTGTGTCTCAGTGACAGTATAAATGCAATTCAGCTATAACAATTGGCAGCATGGGAAAGGACATATCTAGAAACGGCCAAACGGGGGTGTTATGCAAAATGGCCACCTCTGAAAACTTAGCCCGGAAACCCGTTTAGTCAGGCAGAAGCTTGTCTTAAATATGCGATTTGAGAACTAGTTTCTGCCAGCTGTTACACCCACATGGAAGAAGTGTTCAATATCACTCAGAAATAATGAAGTTTCTTATAAAAACGATTATTTTTCTTCATTAGGTCTACCTAGTAGTTCTGGAGACCTAATGTAAAAAATCTTACTATTACGTCTTTATAATATTACACAGAAGATTTATTTAATTAAAATT
This sequence comes from Eupithecia subumbrata, assembly GCA_949316285.1. Classification (NCBI taxonomy): domain Eukaryota; kingdom Metazoa; phylum Arthropoda; class Insecta; order Lepidoptera; family Geometridae; genus Eupithecia; species Eupithecia subumbrata. The sequence continues at coordinate 1,354,063 of OX438643.1, forward strand.
ACATCTAAATAATAGAAACAAATTAGAACTAGTAGATATTTACAATTAAAACATGTATTGTATTATGTATATTTTAAAAAAATATCTGAGCGTCTGGTCGAAGCGACGCGTGAGCCGAGAGCTGGTCAGTATCTGGCGCAGCGCATCAGCATTGCCATACAGCGGGGCAATGCAACCAGCGTCTTGGGGACGGTTCCGACTGGTAATTATATGGATCAGTTGAGCTACCTGTAGATTGACTGCAACAGTCTGCAGTTAGTTCAATTGTTTTAATTGTAAATACTAGTTCTAATTTATTCCTATTATTTTATTGTAATTTTCTTTGTGCATAAAGGCTAAGTATACAGTCATCTACTTACTACCCATAACACAAGCTCGGCTTAGCTTGATGATAGATAATGCTGTGCGGATTGTCCAGTATTATTGATATAAAAAACAGAGCTCTTTGTAAACTGTTGCAATCAATCCAGAGCTAGCTCGACTGTTCCATATGAATGCCAATCGGAAGCATCCCCAAGACGCTGGCTGTAGTGACCCGCTTTATGGCAATGCTGATGCGCTGCGCCAGATACTCGCCAGTTCTCGTAGATGAAAATTCATAAGATTATTCTTATCGTTACCTCAGATAACATCTAATGTCCCCGGTTCTTAGATTCCTATTTAATTTCAATTCAAATGGATACGTTGTGTGAAGTTCATCGATATTTAGGAGTAGGTACTTATCTGATTTTCGAAAAGCTTCCATTTGTTCTAAAACCAGCAGTCCTTTCTCTGACTGGTTTTAGAACAAAAGCGTCTCTTCCGTTCTATACGTACAGTAATTCAATATTGTAGGAACTGCAAAACGGGATCTTGCTCTACCTAAGCAGTCAGTATGCCGGACGATAAAATGGTATTTTCTTTGAAGATATTTTCCGCATAAGAATTGTATTAAAATTTTACAATAAGTATCTTAAGAGAATGCATTTGGCGATCAAATAACTTTTAATTTAAAGAATATAAGTGATAACTTCATTGAAATTTATGTTCTTCTGTACTTTCTGCTTCATGGTTAGTTTTTAAGACTGTGAGATTTTTATTCATGGAATAGGTATTTTTCATTTGTCATCAAACATTCTAACGAGTTTATACAACTCTACAGGCTACATAAAGCAAATCCACAGTTGATTTCCTTCTAGAATCAGCGCAATTAATGAACCAAAAACCTCATTGCGAGTACATAAGCAGCAGCTGCACAGTAATGGTTTTACTACACAGAGGAAAAATGTTCAGCGCTGAAGAATTTTTCATTACGCTACATGGTAGAACATAGCTACGAGTATGTAGTTGGAAGTAATAAGGATATAATGCATCAATGTTGAATGGACGAGACCAATTTTGGATATTGAATTCAATTTGGAAATGTACGAAATAATGGAACTGTTGCATTAAATCGGATTAATCAGCCGATTGCTTGATTCGTGGTCCATGCAGTGCGTTCCAAATATTGCAAATGAAACGACAAAATTAGACATTCGACACTGAACCTATGACAGTCAATGCTCTAACTTTCCTTTTTTATCGTTGCAAAGTATTTTGTGTTGTTTTTGGCGGTAATTGTAGGAGGGATTTAAAATTACTTTGCTGTCAGTAATAAAACACGTTTTTTTTTAATAATGATACCATTGCAACCATGACATTTTGCACCCAAAGTTTCGTTGCGCAGAGTTCTTTAACTTCCCTCAAATATTGTGTTTAAACTGTGAACTGCAGAGTCAAAGGTAGTGTAGCTCCAAGCAATTGCAGTTCTCAAGTTGCCAAGTTTCAAATCTAGACACATAGCTACATCGATCTTCAGGCTTGCTTGGGACTTGTTCGCTTGGGTAGTGCTAAAGGTGTGTTCAGATGTCAAACGTTGGATTTATTGGTAGCTTTTCTTGTCCGTTACGATATACCTTGGACGTAAGGACTCTGACATCAAGCTCGTAACATAGAAGCCTTCTTTTCTTCGATTATTAAGCCATCGTGAGCCTTCGTAAATTGACCATATACATTTTTGTTGGAAGACGGACAGCAGTGCCCCCTGGAGAATAGACCGACCACCAAAACTACGATGGCCTCCTCGCCTAACAAGCAATATGGCAAACCCCCTTAAACATGACAGACACAACCATAAATCGGCTGTCAGTTCCTGTATGTGTGTCAATACTTGGCTACGGGCTACCGTAAAAAGTTGCGGTAGGCCAAGCGAGTGGCGTGGCAAGGGGTACTGTAATGTAAAGAATTCCTGGCAGAGACCTGGCTACCAGCTATTTCTGAACGAAAATCATCTTCCTTCTCCAGTTAGTTCATTAGTATTATATACTGTTACACAAAAATATGGAATGTTCTTCAGTTACTGTTTGTGTTTAATGGTTTCGGTGTGAACAGATCCTTTATATCAGTTCTCATGGGTACGATGCAAGCAAAGTTACTCACCTGACGTACCGTGTATTATCTTAACTCAACGTTCCGTATTAAATTTTAATAAAGTTATTGGCCGTTGGGGGTTACCGCCTTGTTCAGTTATGAAGTTCGTCGGTATCCTTAGGAACTAAGATGCGGGTAATAGGAATTAGCTCCTTCAGCGAGGTGTTACTTTGTTGAACAACGAAATGGATCAGATTCTCTTTGTTATTTGAAATATTTCGCTGTAGGTTTTATCGCAATTACTGCCTAGCAGTGAACTGCAGCGTATACGTCACGGGCACTCAATATACATAGATATTTTTGTTTTTTATTTATTTGGAAGACAGACAGTACATAGCTATATAAAGAGATACAATAAGAATTTTCTTAGATCAGTTAAGTCTCCACTTTAAACAAATTTACACATAAAAACTGGTGAACAGAGTTAACAAACAAACATATAGTGTGAAAATTATCTTACGTAGGTAAAGGAAAGTGCAAAATAATTAATTGAAATAAGATCATATGTACATGACAATTCCTAAAGCAGAAAATTATTCATTCTTAGTTATTGAAATAGAGTTTAATAAATTCAACATGCACGTTTTCTAATATTGAAACTACCTTCTATATGTTTCAGCATAAACATTTCTAAAACCGAGTTTATTATTTTAGGAAAACCGCAAATTTAGCTTGAACCTATATCACGCGGTTTCGCCGCGAAGCTTTATTAAACTTGTTTGAATTATTGTTTTGCTGTAGAAAGCTTTTAGTTCGTAACAGAAGTTCAGAATATTATATATTATAAATTAACCATTTTCAATTATTACCTTCTGCAATACTAAAGTTTCCATACCATGGAAGCTTCACCATTTATCCATCTATTAAAAGGTAGAAGATAGGAGTCGAGTATAAGAACCTACTCTGAAATGGTAAACCATTGCAGCGCAAGGAATTGCAAAACAAAATAAAATTTAGCATACAAAATTCCAACCCGAAAACGGTTGGCTTTTGAGTGTGTCAGATTCAACCAAATGTTAAATCAGGGTCCCGAAATGCGTCGAATTCGATTCATTTCCTGCAAACCCTTCCATGGTTGTGCCCAGGGTTGTCATAAGCGACAAACTGGGACACAACAAACCATTCGCAAGTTGCACACACTGCATTTACGAAACGACTACGAACAACATAAAACTTCAGAACTTAAATACCATGTTATGTTTGAGATCCACTAAAAGTTACTGGATAAATCAATAACGCCATATTTATCAAGCAAACCAGTTCTTTCTAACAACCTGACAGCTGAAAATCCAAAGGGACATAACGTTGCAAAGTTTATTAACCATCTAAAAGCCCCAAAACGACTTTCCTGTCGCACTTTGATAATTTTAATTTACAAAATAGGAAGGCCAGCGGGGACCGAGTGGAAAGTCCCACTTCAGGGGCAGCTGGCAACCCTATGCGCCATGGTAAATTGACTGTGACAAAATACTCCCATCTGTTTAATGACTGGACTTAATTCTGGTCACAGTACCACTGATGTTTCTAATCTGTTTGATCATTTGAATTTGAACCTTGTTTTTACTTGGAAGTGCAGAGTTTTTACGGACAGGGCTGAAAAACATTGTAAACCCGTATTAATCAAAGCCCAGAGGTACTTAGACAAATGTAGGGGCATATATTTGAGCGGGAACTCGTTTCAGGCGCAGATTTGTCTCTAGAAACCCATAATCCATAACAGCTGAAAGCTTTTTAAAGTGAAATAATCGCTTTACACCAAAGCTTTTGAGCTTGTGAAGATACTTTCTAACTGCAAAAATTAGTCAACGCATTTTATAGAGGAGAGGGAGAGTCACTAGATTGCTGATCTTTGGCAGAAGCTAAAACTAGTCTAAACCAACTAGAAGCAGCTTGCCAATGTTGTATCTATATTGATGGCCATTTTGGCGTATACCGCAGTCCATTCGGTTATTGTGTGAGGCGATGAAAGGGGATCGGGCTTCGGCCGTCCCTAGCGACCCCGGCTTGACAACGTCGTGTCGAAGTCAGATAGTAACAGACTACATCTGTTGTTATGAAACTGGTCAAGTTTTAGGTAATATAAACCGACATACACTTCAGAAGCTTACCTTTTTCAGTTATATTTTAGTATTAGGCACATAATGCTACTTAGGGCGTTACGCAGATGTGGCCAAGGTTTTAACGTATTTATTTATTAAAGGTATTACTAGCATTTTAGCGCCTTAATTAACGCGTTAATGAACATTAACACTTACATCAACGCTAACGCAGGTGTAGCCGTAGCATAACAGAGAAAGTATTAGTTAAAGGCACATACACACAAACTGAAAGTTCTGATATTCTCCTGTTTTTATTTAGCCGAATTTTCGAGCACCTATCTAAAAATTATTTGTTTATTTACTACACAAGAAGAAGGAGCACCCGAAGCAAAAACGCACATTTTCCTATTCATTCATATTCGGTAAAAGTTTTACCCCAAATTCCGTTCTGTCCTAGCGCTTCTAAATTAAGCTCTATCGCCTTCCACTGGCAACGTTCCAATATTAATTCTTATCCAACTTGGAATAAAAGAAAGGTTAAATTTTGATTTACGCAATTTAGGGTTCACTGACTTATATTACCGAGTCATTGAACTCTTGTTTGGGGAAGCGTAACCTACAAAGACGAAAAGGGACGGTATCTGAAGATGCTTCTTGCTAATACGCGCTGAATGACTCACATGAACCGAAATAGGTAACCCGTTTTTGTTGCAACAATATTATATCGTCGTAAAGAATCCACAATCCACGTAAAAACGTTGAATTTACAGTTTTTCTTAGTTTTGTCTGCTCTTTCGAATAACATATTGTTTAAAAAAACTAGCTCTAAAAAAATGTCAGCTACGCCACACATATAAGCTGTGAATTTTTCTGATTTCTTTTGAAATAATGTAGTAACTGCAATATTTTAAGAAATCTTGGCTGTGTAAATGCCACATAAAAAAAATTGGTGTAGCTGAATTTATATCCAAACCTAAGACTACTAGGGAGAAACTTTATATTTTGTCAGAAAATTCAATGAATGATAAGCTTTTCTGTCAAAACAGATCTAAAAAAGGTCACATGTAAATAAAGTTATGTTCAATTTATTACGAATAAATACTTTGAATGCTGCTACTGAAAAGTGTTTTTTTGTCGGTTACTCCAATTGAACCTGCAACCGATGATATTTGAGATGGCATATCACGCTTATGCTAGCTCAAATCTCCGCTATGGACTGATCCTTTGGGGTTACTCAACTAATTAAAATTTTGTAGACCTTTATACCAGAAATTATCATTAAAGCATTGTAGGTACCTTAGTGCAATAATGTTTTAAATAAATGAAAATATGCATTAGAGCATTATTTAATGTTTGGGACCAAACATTACCCATCTTATCGATCATTCTACGCCAGTAAGTCTTAAAGGTACAAAAATTTCAATAACCTACTAAAAAAGTGATCCTCCGAAGTGCGCAAAAATCATCATCTCTCATTCAAGAAAATATAATTATGTGGCACCTTTTATTTATAATTTTACAAAATAGGGTTCCAAATTGGACTGTCAGTAAAATCATTAACCCTATTTCTCAATATTCATAACGCGTAAAGGGACTGCTTAAGCCTTTCATATAACATGCACCTAACGTTCACTTGAAATTACTTCATTTACCCACGTCACGAATCTTTGGGTACGAAATATTGAAATTCGCTAAGCAACGTAAGAGAAATGAATGTGACTTCATTTAATAAGCAGTTGGACTTGGAATCCATGATCAATATATCTCTACCTTATTCTAGACTCTATCTAAATATTGAGGATGTCATCAACATTTATAAAACAGAATCAAAATTGATTCCTTATTTATTTATTTACAAATGGACTTACAGTTGAAACCAAAACGTCCAGGAGTCAGATACAGATACATTTATTTGTAATAACACAGAAATGACCAATTTTAACTTATTAATAATGAAAGGAGAACAAAATGCTAGTTTACTCTCTAAATTAGAGTAAAGCTAAGTACCTACAGTTCACAAGTGAAAAATAAACCTCTGGCTGGTTAAAACAAAATATTACTTGGGAACATGCTTAGCTAGCCTTCTTGGTACAAGCTACATGGCTGTGACCGTGACACCAGTGTGTTTTCATCAACGGGGCAGAAGCCTTTATTCACAAAGAAAATTACAATCAAATTATAGAAATAAATTAGAACTAGTATTTACAATTGAAACAATTGAGCTAACTGCAGACTGTTGCAAGCAATCTACAGGTAGCTCAACTGATCCATATCAATACCAGTCTAATTTTCTTAGTCCTTACCTAACCGCTAACATTCGTAATGAACCTATTCTTTTGACTTAGTTCCTTAATCCTTACCTAACCAATAATTGATTAAAGACAGAGTTTAATACTCTCATAAACCCATCCAAGTAAATAAACTGATAAATAACAGTCAATAAAAATGCCATCTTGCTGAGTGTACGGTCGTGAAAACCTTTAACTTTCAGTTTAAAGCCATGACGGGTGCTCAAAGCTCTCATACATAGTGAATCGAAGTGCTTGAGGAAGTCCGGTTTTGTGTTTTCGAACCAGCTTTTTATATAAAACATAATTTCTTTATAGGGTCACAAGGTATGTATGGGAATGAGACACAAAAAAAAACAAATGGGTACTTACCTATTGCTGTTGTTTTTGATCCTTTTAATTTTTCGGTAGAGGTAGAAAAAAAAACAAATTAGGTACTCACCTGCTGTTGTTTTTAACCATAGACGCAAAAAGAGAGGGGTGTTATAAGCTTAACGTGTCTGTCTGTGTATCTGTCTGTGGTATCGTAGCTCCCAAACGGATGAACCGATTTTCGTTTAGTTTTTTTTGTGTCATGTATCATTTTATACCGAGTGTTCTTAGCCGTGTTTCATGAAAATCTGTCGGGGGGTTTACTAAATTTTTTATTTTGTCATAACTATATTGTTGCCAGTTTTGGCTACTCTTTTAGGAACGCATTCAGATTGTTCTTCCTTCTTTTGATACATCCAATACAAATATTCATCGCTGAGTATATGTATGTTTACTTTTGTAGGCACTTATTTATGAAAAGTACAACTTATTTGCAGGGGCACCCAATGCAATACCATCTTGTCTTAATAAAATATGCTGCTTATAAAGTAACGTTGCGTAACAAGGAAAAGAAGTCTCGAGCCCAATAAATGGATATTATTCCGAAACAAAAAGAAAACCGAAGCCAGTAAAAGTAGAGAACAATCAATCAAGCACGTCATCAACGGAAAACTTTCCCTAATTCGATTGCAATACGATTCATAGAACTTTGCCGAAAGAAATTCCCAGAACTCACACCCCTAGCCACGGACCGGAACTCAAGCCACAGGGTAAAGATGTAGTTAACGTACAGAAAGAACTGGTACTAAAATAATCGAATCTAGAATCCTTGATATGTTTTGTAAATAAAGGGGCTACAAAACCCAAAATATTAGTGGAATAGCTTTTATAGTGTTGATTTTATCATCGAAACAAATCGTAGAAGGTCGTAATAATATTGGGTTTAATATTGGGCGAAAGCTATCGTTCGTCATTTAATACTTCTCGCGTCCGTTTTCGAACTCGATTTTATCAATCTATCGCTGCGCGTGTGGTAACTATACATTTTTGAAATACATATGTTTATTAGTTTTTAGTAATTACCTTGCTGTTACATTATAGTTTTTTGTAAACGTAATTAGTTTCATTCATAAATGTCTTTGTTGACATAAAATATCTTGGTTTCTAGAACGGAGTACAATTACGTTATAGATATTTTGGAATATAGTATTTGTCCAAATAAAGTCTAGCCTTATATTTTACGTGCAGACGGTTCAATTCGATGACATAGAAAACTCATACATTATGACCCATAAAACCACTTTGTAGCACATGACACCTGTCTACAAATTTCTAATCTTGAGTCATAATTACTAGTCCCCTTATTCATAGCCCTTCTAATTTTTTGTTTTATTCTAATTTTCTAAAAAGAGTGTGAAAAACACCGCTTAGCGACTGTTTAGGTTAACATCATCCTACTAATATTAACTAACGTTCTACGAACAGTAGTCTTCGCGAACACTAACTTTTTTTCAACAATTATTTACTTATTACAAGTTATTTAAAACGGGATATTTAGGTAAGTACCAACCATTTTTTTGTAATACCTGTTTATAGGTAGGTTTAAAGTGAGAACTTGCCCTTAGTGCACAGAAAAATAAAATATTAATTCGTAACAGATACCATGCGTACTCGTTTTCACCGATCAACTTTTTGCCTTACATGGGTAGAAATAATGTTCCTAACTCTCTACTCGCTGCTAGCGAGATGGCTCACTTAATATTCTGCTCGTAGTGCCGAAAATCTTTATCAGATCTTTGCCAAATTTTTATGAGAACAATTTTACCTGTCAATCAAAAATATAATCATTGAAATCAGATCTCTGAAAGCGGAGATATTCTAAAGCTCCCATTTTGCCTTTTTTTGGAGAAAGTGCCTACGCCATTATAAAAAAACTCCGACGAAAAAAAATCTATTAAATTGTAGAATCTCTACACCAAGTTTCGTACCAATCGGTTGTAAAATACGACCTGTAGAGGAGTACGAACATAACGACAGAAACGAAAATTTTGATGCAGAGACGCTTCGCTCACTTAGTTCGCTCGGTCAATAAGTATTTTAACGACGAAAGTTGGTGCCGTTGGTTGTGCTGACGTGCCGTTATGAATATGTTTGGCCCAAGACAACATCAAAACTACTGAATGGATCGGGCTGAAAATTTGGTGCTCTGGACCTAGATCATCATAAGCTACTTTTAATTCTAAAAAACGCGTGCGAATCTAATGAATAAGGGGGATGAAACGACATTATATATTTTCCGAAAAGATCCAACTTGAATCTGAACACAACGTACAAAATTTTCCCAAAATAAGTTGGTAACAAAATCAGCCCTTACGCTCCAGAAAATTACACGTGCCGGAGTTCGTACATGTCCAGACGTAAATAAGAACAAGGAAAACTGATATGATTAGTTGTAAAAGAAATTCGTGGGAACGCACACACTTGTCTGCTTAAGTAGGTAAATGCGATTTGTTATGGAAGGCGAGATTCACACGAGGGGGAGATGGGAAAAATGCTGATGTGTGTAATAGCGTTACAAATGCGACGTCATTGCTCGGAGTAGCTTTTCAACTCGGAAAATCGAATGCATAATTTTTTTTTCCGAATGCGAGCTCGATCGATGGCTGGATGAGGTCTTTGAATGTTTTTGTTGTTTGTATGTTCGAAATGAAGTATACTTTTCCAAAATTCGAGATTGTACTTCTTAATTTTGCACCAAATAATATGATATTTTTGAAAAGAAATGAAATTTTATTGCATAAACATGGTATGAAAGGTGGTTCATGTTATGAGTTATGAGCTCAGGCTGAACTATTCTATAGTAGCAAAAAATTAACTTATGGATTAGAATTAATAAATTCATCAATATCATACAAATGACGTTCATGCAGCCAACAAAACAATTTCTTTTCAAATAAATGGTCATTCAATCATTTAAATTCATTAGGTACTTACTTCATTATTATACATTTTTACACACATAAGTCAAGCAGCTTTTTTGATGTCTGGCTGATTTTGAGGTTTCTTTTAGAATAAGCCAATTCGGGTCTCTACATTGCCTAGAATTTTTGTCACATGCTTGGTGGAATATCTATGATTCCTTACAGAGTTTGAAATTTTTAGTGTTTGAGATTAGTTAATGAATCTACAAGCCTTCCAACTCTGTCCGAGGATGTCGTAAGAGTTCCTAGAGGAAGGGCAGCTTCCTTCTGAGGGATGTGACACTGTACATAAAAATCGATTAAATATTAATCGATTGTTTTTTGGCATGAAAAATCGATTAATAAATAATCAAATTTTCTTTGAAGACAATAGTTTTTTTCCTAATTTGGCAATTAATTCTAAAATAAACTCTACAAATGTGAGTGTATATGAATCACAGTTTTATTAATTAAAAATAAACAACAGAAATAAGAGGTTTTTAAATAATCAACATAAATTAACAAAACAAAACTATTCAAATAAAAAAAAACTAGATATCCGTAGGAAATGAGTTTAGGAATAAAAGCCTAGGGAAGCGTTTGGACAATATTCGGCTCCTGGTCTAATGATGTGTTATGTGTTATATTGATCGACCTAATAGTAATTTGCGCTCCGGCCTATAGAAGCTCTGACTTAATGTCGGAGGGTGGGGATGGCAGATGAAAAATTGATTCATCGATTTTTTCAAAATCATAAATCAGTCATTATTTATGATTATGAAAAAATCGATTATTAATCGATTATTTGCAAAATTAAAACCGCTTATTAAAATCGATTTTTATAAAAAAAACGATTATTTCCATAATCGATTATTTTTTCACATCCCTATTCTGAGTATTATTTACACCTCTAGTTCGATCACTAATCCACCTGCCAAGTGTGGTGATTATGGCGAAACCCTCCATGTTTGGACATGTCCAGCAGTCGACGCATGACCGCTGAGAGGAAATAAATTCACATTGTATTTCAGTGTATGAAAATAACAAGATGATTCCATAAGGCCCACGACGGCGTTTTAAATTGATCTATATTTCTTATAAGAATGGTTTCACTCATCTTTGTCAAAAACAGATGAGTAAACTTTCGATAAATTTCCCTTTTAAACAACTTACAAAAAAATAATGTATATATTAAGTCTATTTAATTTGATAATAGAGACGCCTCTCTTTTTTGTAGACGGTTAAAAATGTACAGTAAGATTGTATTGTAAGTCGAGACGTTTTCCATAGTTTCTTACTTCTTTGAAAACCCGTGGGCGTTTGCCAAACATTACCGAACAATTTAACAGTGGGTTGGATCCTAGTAAAATTACCTCTACATAGTATAAAACAGGTCGCTTCGCGCTGTCTGTCTGTCTGTACCTATGTATGCTTAGATCTTTAAAACTACGCAACGGATTTGATCCAGTTTTTTTAATAGATAGAATGATTCAAGAGGAAGGTTTTTACGTATAAAACATGCATAATATAGTAGAGAAACACTGATCATTTTAGAGGTTTCTAATGTGATGTCGTAAATAAACACACTTTTTTTTGCGATAACCCACAATAAACATTTTTTATCCTTTACTTTTTACGAGAAATAATGGCTTATTTACGAAATGATTTTAAGCAATACAGTATTAATCCTTATCCAATTAAGTACCTTAAATATATTGTGCATTTAATATTAACTAGCTGCTGCCCGCGGCTTCGCCTGCGTAGTTCCCGTTCCCGTGGTAATTCCGGGATAAAACATAGCCTATGTCCGTCTCCTGGTTCTAAGCTGCCTCCCCACCAATTTTCAGCCAAATCGGTTCAGCCGTTCTTGAGTTATAAATAGTGTAACTAACACGACTTTCTTTTATATATATAGATTAATATGGCCCTTTAAAGCATGTAATTTAAATGAATATTTTCGAAGATATTACAAATTTAAAATGCAGGGCGGTACCGGGCGGAGAGCCAATTCTGTAGTATATTCAGTATCAGCATTGCACCCTTGCGAAGAAGGGGCGGGTCGCTAGTTATTTATAAAAACAACCCTTTCTTCTCATCATGACGTCACAGTAGTTTTCCCCAGCGTAGGTAATGAGAAAATGTGAGCCCTCGGCTAAGTTCTTCACTCCGCCGTCTACTTTATAGTTTTAAACGACCTATCTACTACACTTAGCCTTTGTAATCATGAGAAATGTGAACGTCTAGTCGTTTCTGTTCTCTATGCGGTATAAAACTAAGTCGCTTTTTGCTTTGTCTGTTCTGTCGCCTTGTAGAAACAGCGGATTTCATCATCATTTAGGTTTCCTACGTTCCGTCGTAAGGATTTGATTGTTACCTACTTGTATGTCAACATGTATCTTTGTATCCATACCGATTTATTGGATACGAACTCGTCTGAACCTCTTGTTGATCAAGCCACCGATGGTACCTAATCTTGCGCTAGTCAGCTAAAACACTGATTTAACCTCATGATAAGGCAAACTAATTTTGCCATAAAACTATTCGAGAATCGATTTATGTGAATTCTCGCTTAACGCATACAACCAAACAAACTCATAATCTACATTCAAATGACATGACGTAGAATGTAGCATATCTTCTTCCTTTAGTTAAACATAGGAAGATATTACGAACTGCATACTGCATACTGCATCCCTCATGACTCTTGTTGACACTATGGAAATTAGACCTTCTACTGGTTTTAATAAAGACGCCGGTTCAGTGTTTATTAATAGTGACATTTGCATCGGGGAAATGAGTTCTGGGTTGAATTTTTGAGGCAGAATTCAAATTTGAATGCAAATTTTAGCGGAGTTAATCACTAGATTTTGTTTGATGGTTCTTTAAAAGAGGATTTGGGATATGAACTGGGGAAATAATGCCTTTATGAGACATCAATTACAAATAAATTATCTTCTAGTGAAAACAGTGGTAAAGTTTTAGGTAAAACTATGTCGTATTGTTTAAGAGTGGTGCCTTTATGTAGCTAGGTAGCATATTGATCAAAACATCTGTTTTAAGAAAATAGGGTAGTAATATAAAATGTTCAGAGATACTCGGAAACAAAAACACACGTTGCAATAACGACGCGACGCGATGTCTGGGAACCAACCTACTAGATACTTATATCAACAACGTTCATGTTCTCAAATTGATATAAGGTTTCCTCGTGAAGGTTTGATGAAACTAGATAAGAGTATATTCGTAATTTAAAAGCAGAGTTCACAAATACAGACTGTGATCGGCACTTACTCATTTACATATATTTGAATTGAGACTATTTTTATTTGTATTTATTTATTCCATCGTAGGTACACTTGATGTTACACTTCATGTCGTTATATTCTCTATTTAATTCCTATTTTAACAATAACACACAGGTATTTCGCTATAGATACAAAGAGAAAAAACAGACAGACAAGACTGAAAAAATAAGTAGTTGGAATTAAATAAATAATTAATTAAAGGGCTTATACAGCAGCTTTATTTACATGGGAATTATGTTTTTTTTTTTTTATCTAACCTATTTTGTCTCACTGCTGGGCAAAGGTCTCCCCCAAACTCTTCCAGGAATCGCGATCGTTTGCCAAGTCCCACCAATCTACCCGATCTACCCGAAATGCGTCGAAATCGTCTCGCCAGCGTCTCCTTGGCCTGCCTCGGCGTCGTCGGCCGTCTTCAGGCACCCACTGCGTGACGATCCGAGCCCATCTTTCTGGATGCATGCGGCTCACATGTCCCGCCCAGTCCCATTTGAGTCTGGCCGTCTTGTACCCAACGTCGGCAATTCCAGTTTTGGAACGTAGCGTAGTGTTTCGGATTCGATCGATCCTCTCTACTCCAAGCACGCTACGCTCCATTGCCCTTTGGCAGACCTTGAGTTGGGATTTTTGCGATTCAGTCAAAGACCACGTTTGTGCTCCATAGGTGAGGACGGGCAGAATACACGAGTCGATGAGTTTCCGCTTTAGTGACATTGGAAGGTTTCCCTTCATAAGCTCCTTCATGGACCAGTAGTTTTTCCAGGAGCTTTCGATCCTGCGACCGATCTCTTTATCCTGCCTGTTTTCGAAGGAAACTATCTGGCCTAAGTAAATATACTCATTGACGTAATGTAGTTCGTCATTATTTGGGTCTTCAACCGATTCATCGCCAATCCCACCTCAAGGCTTGCCACGCTCTGATCTGTGAGCATGCGTTGTAGCTCGGGTGCTGATTCGGCGAAAAGGACGATATCGTCTGCGAAGCGCAGGTTTGTTAGCCTCTTTCCATCAAATAAAAGTCCTTTTCACCCCAAGGTTCTGCCAGTGTCTTAAAAATTTCCTCAAGGGTGCTCGTAAATAGCTTGGGAGAGAGCGGGTCCCCTTGTTTTACGCCCTTTTCTATTTGGAATTGTGATCCTGAGGATATTAATTTGATGTTAGCTGAACTATTGTTATAAATGTTTTTTAGGAGGTTTATGTAAGTGCCATTTATTTCTTGTTTTTCAAGAGCTGTGAAGATAGCAGAGTGGTGAATACTATCAAATGCTTTCGTGTAGTCCACGAAAGCGAGATATAAAGGTTTGTTAAATTCATTAAACTTTTCTATTATCTGGTTTATGGTATGCAGGTGGTCTGTTGTTGAGTAGCCAGGGCGGAATCCAGCTTGTTCTGGGGGTTGGTGGCTGTCCAGCTCTGCATCGATTCTATTATGGATTATTTTGATGAAAGCTTTATAAAGATGTGAAACCAAGCTTATGGGGCGATAGTTGTTGATGTCGCTCTTGTCACCTTTTTTATGAAGCAGAATAATATTAGAATGGCACATCATGTTGCTTGCCTGTAACTAGTATGTTGTTGAAGAGGTTGGTAATATGTGGGATGAGTGTTTTGGCACCTATCTTTAGAGCTTCTGTTGTAACGCTATCTTCGCCAGGACTCTTATCATATTTCATGGTTCGGAGAACCGTGTGTACTTCTTTTCCAGTTATGTACGGAATATTTTCATCGCGAACGTAGGGTGGTGTTTCTTTGTTTTTGGTACTGTCTGAGTATAATTTTTTATAAAATTCGGTACAAATGTCTACTATCTTCTGTCTGTTATTGTGTTTTTTCCCTCTTTCATCTTGCAGGCTATATATCCATGTTTTCCCTCTTGTAACTCCTTGTTTTGCTACTCTCAATGAAGTGTAATTTTCTAAAGCTGATTTTACTAGGTGGCAATTATAATTCCTAATGTCCCGGCGAATGCTTCGTTTTACTTCTTTAGCGAACTGTCTATGTTCAACTGATCCTATGGTTTTCTCTAATCTTTTGTCAATAAGTATCCGCGTGTCTTTAGTTAGTTTGCTGTTTTTCTCTTTTGTAAATTTGATTTTCTTGCTACTGTTTATAATACCTGTAATAATATTGTTATATTGCTTGTCAACATCTTCTAATATTTCGTCTACTTTCAAGTCTTCGAAAAAGTTAGTTAATTCTAGGTTGAATTGATCTATGTTATTTATCAGAGTGTGTTTTGAAAGTTTTCGTATCTTGTTGGTGTAGGTTTTTGCGCGGTGAATTTTGGTTTCGAAGCGAATTTTAGCACGGAGTGGCCGGTGGTCTGAACTAAACTTGATTCTATTGATTACGCTTACGTCTTTAATTATGTCTTTACTAGAACTTAGGACATAATCAATTTCGTTTTTGTAAGTGCCGCCTGGCGAAACCCAAGTCCAACGACGTTGTCCTTTTTTCTTAAAGATCGTATTGGATATATTCAGGCTTTGGCCAAAAGCGAATTGTATTAGGCGGATTCCCCTTTCGTTCCGCTCGCCTAGGCCATACATGCCAAGGATTTCTTCATTGTCTTGGAACTGTCTTAGACCGACCTTGGCGTTAAAGTCCCCGAGGACTATATTCCAAGTGCCTCGGTTCTCGTCGCATGCCTTGTTAAGAAGATCGTAGAAATCCTCCACATCCTCGTCTGAGGAGTCTGATGTATATGCATATACCTGAATGATTGTAAGAGTTTTTGTTGGAGTTACTTGAAATTTCAGTACGGCGATACGATCTGAGTAACCAATAAACTCGATGATGTTATTCTTCCACTTTTTTGAAACTAGGAACCCTACTCCGTGGAGACCCTTAGTTTCCCCAAAGTGGAAGAATACAGCATCTTCCCTTTCTTCCGTGTGTTCTCCTTGTCTCCTTACTTCAGAAAGCCCTATAACATCCCAGTTAAGGTCTTTGAGGGAGTTCTCGAGTTCAATAAGGCGATCATCGCTCATCAAAGTTCTAACATTGTATGTTAAGATATTTAGCAAATTCGAGTCCTTTATAACGTTAGCAGCAGTCGTTTGACGGTGGGACCTCACCCGGGGATTCTTCGCACCCCTGACCCCAGGGCTAGCATGGCGCCCGTCAACGCCAGCACAGCCGCTGGTGTCGCCGGGCACTTGGGGCCTTGTTTCTAAGCTATCCATCATTGTTTGGGGGGTTTGGACCATGACAATATAATTATGATATAATATCAAAAATTAAATAATTTAAATCAAATTCACATGTAAATAAAGCTGCTGTAGTATAAGGGCATTGTCAAAGTAAGCCAAAACATTAATAGAATAATGGAATAACTAAGGAATCAATAAAAACAATGTCAGAATAGTAATCGAATAAAATTTTTGCTGCTGTAAAGGGGCATTGTCTAATCAAAATAATAATGTCAATAGGTATAAAAATGCATGTCAGTCATGTATTGTAAATAATATAGCATGTAACAGCACAAAATAAGTCTATGAACAAACTATATGCCAAACGAAATTATATGCTACATATCAATAATGTACCTACATAATTGACATCTCGTGTGATATAGCAATAAGAACAAACGTATCTCACCAAAATGCCTAAGAAACAAAATGATACATTCAGACACTCTGAAGTAATTCATTCAACTTCTCACAAAAGGATGACACCTTTTACAGATCAATATTTTCTCAAACATCACAAAATGTCACGCTGTGAACTCCGTTCGCTCTCTGAATAACTTGAATGCATACAATGTTGCCGACATCGTCTCGACTTATATCTTGTGTCACCTTAGTCAGCTTTCGCGATAAAATGAGCTTTGTTGCTTCGATATTGAGTTGACAAAATGCTTAGTTTCTATCTTCTGTGTGAAAAGGGTAGCGTAGTAGAACATTTTCTTAAAATTTCACGAAACAACGACTCTCAAATGTCTTTGTTGTTTTGTAGCAAATGCTAACAAACACATTGAGAACCTCAGAACAGTCAGTCTCAGAGTTGCTTATTTCATTATTAAATGAAGACGTTCAAATCTAGACTCTAGACACTAGTCTAGAAGACATTATTCTTCCACGTACGAAGGTTCATTCCAGTGACTTTAACATCAGGACCATTAAATTGTATAGTCTCAGTAGTAACTATAAAATACTGGATGGTAAAGTGAATCATCCATGTAAACATTATTTCATATTCTGTTGTGACCTGTTATTATATCCAACTTGCCGTCAAAATAGGATACGGTCTATTCAGTCGCGTCTCTTATCCTGTTCGTATACAACTTATTCAATTCACAGCACGGTGCATGAATGTGATCATATTTGTAATTTTTAACTACCTTTAGACTTACGACACCTATCTGGTTAAAAACTTTTTTGTAGAACCTTTTAGAAAAGCCAATTTGAAATGTTCGTATTTTTTCTTAGTTTTACGATTTTCGGTGCAGAATTTGATTTGGTTAGTTGTGTGAAAAGAATCTTAGTATGATTCTGTGCAGTTATTATCGCACTGTTTGAAACATCTTTGACGACTTTTCAATATAATACCTATACCTTGTTTCTGGGTATAAGCTACTAATAATTATCCTCAAATAACAACTCTACCTTCCGTTGTTTTGAAAGCCTCTTAGTGAGCCCATGGCAACAATGCGATTTAATAGAGTAACCAATCAAATTATAATGTACCTGACTAGGTATATTGAGGTCACAACAGAAATCAATGGCATTATAATGGACCGGTCTCCATCATATAGAACTCTAATTAAATTCAATGAGGCATAGAGGATAGGGTACCACTACATGTTTAACTATAACAAAGCAAGATATAATCTTATTCAAGATTCAATTTTAAGTCGGCATGTTAAAGAGGCTGATAACCTTTCTGTAAAAATTAAGAAAAATGCTCTATGTATCTTTGGAGAGATTGTCAAGCAGTAAACTAAGGGCCTCCTAAACTTAGCCATATCTTACGGTTAAAAGTATGGGGATGCTTCCGATAGTTACGGTTTCCATTTAATCTAAAAGGTTAATTTAATAATGAACTCTTTAGTTATACACGTAATCCCAACATCAAAGGTAAACGAATAATCCGTTTACCTTCAATAGTTTGCTCCTGCTAATTAGAAGAACTAACAATTTGAATACTCGCTTTGATGCTGTAGACGTTTTTTGATTCAAAGAGCAACACCGTACAATGTACTCACGCTTCGTTTGATATTTGAGCTGTTTTCGACTTCTGAGAGAATATTCCGAAAATCTGATTCCATGAAAATCGTTTTTGTCCTAAAGCTTCGAAATTGGTCAAGGGATCACAGCAGATGGTGATGGGTCGGGGGAGAGGCGGGCAATCATAGTGCACTTTAATACTTTTAGCTGCAATAACCAAATCTGTTTGTGAAGCATGGTGCATAATGGAAAAAATATGTTGAAAATTTGTACCTCTCCATCAAATGTTGACCATTGTGATCTGTTATTGATAACGTGGGTAATGTCGCTGAAGCCAATTGTAACCGACGGGGTTTTTCTACCCGCAAACTTCAAAGTGTTTGAAATACTGAACTAGCCCATAAATATAATTAAATTTTAAGTAGGTTTGCTTGTTTAAAGCAAGTGCTGCATAATATTTCAATATTGGTATTAAAAAACATTGTTTAACACATACTCAATAGCGCGGAATGGGGGTCCATTGCCAGTTTCCGAGCGGGGCCCGTGACGAATGAACTTGGACCAACGCCAGCCCAATTCTACGGACAATGAAAAATCTTTTATTGCTTCATATTTGATACAAGTAATTCAGTTACAGCTGACCCTTATAACTGATTTTTTGGCTCATTTTCTGGACTAAAGTAGGGTATTGATGACGCAGTGTTACCTACTAAAAGAGGAATACAACTAGGTGGGTTCCTAAGTCTGATATTTTAAGAGTTTAAACGATGAAATATAACACAGCTTTGCTTAGCTTGGGGATGATGCTTGCTGAATTGTGCACCTGAATTTGTTTTATTTGCTTTTCGGAATGAACTATGTTCATTGACCGATGCTAAGTATTTCCAGTCTTTTTCACTAACGGTTTTCCACCTTATATCCTGTAGGTATATTCCTGGATGGCTGGTTGGCATACGCAACTGATTAATTTGCAACGAAACAATTTATCTAAATGAATTCTACAGCTTCTTTGTAGCAATTATGCGAAATTGTTTCCAGATATATTTTCCTCTCTCTCGATATTTCTCCGAACTCGAAAGCAATCGTTATAATATTTTCCGAAGGTAATTTTATTCCGTGTCCTCAAAAACCATGTCTCCCTCGGGCGAAGGAAAATACCTTTCATTCCTGCTCATAAATTCCACATGAAGCAAGCTCTTGCTGTGGTCTTGTTTACACGAATCACGCTCTGACAGTGAAGGAAAACACGGTCTGGAATCGTAATCTGATAAGAACTTACAAGCCTAAATAAATCAAACCTTGATAAAAATATTACACGCAGGTTTCCCGATAACTTTCTTATATTATTTCCATAACCTAATAGGTAATTATCAAATTCTAGGAGCTGTGTGGTGCCGGCTTAGAATTTGCACCACCCCTATTCTTCCCGCGGGAGTCGTAAGAGGCGACTAAGGGATATCCACCGGGGGCGGGCAGCAGCTCCCCTGGCAGAACAATTCTATCACCGAACTGCGATCCCCAACCCGCATGCCCAGCGTGGGGATTATGGGCATTACCCCCCATGAGATAAAAGCCAACCAGGCGCTTATCAGGGGGAGGCCTGCGTCCAGCAGTGGACCAATACAGGCTGTTGAGGTTGAGGAGGAATCTTGCTAAAACATAAAACACTATATAAACCGACACTCCCAAAATATCTTTTTCATATCACTCAACCTGCCTAAACATGTATTTCAACGATAAATTCTAATCACCTACTAATATTTTATTTTACGCATCGAAAAACTCTGCCTCGCACGTATATCTTAACAGGATGATATTCAAACGGAAATTATATATCGATACCTTGCGTTATTTGATACAATGTGTTTTAAATAAAGTGCCTATCAACATGGTTGAATATCGTCGCCAGATTCAATAGAGCCTGTATTATTAAGCTCATAAAAAAGCAATTCCGAAACTTATTTTTCATGTAACGAGCATTTTTGATTACAGCCGGGAGTGAAGTGGCTATTGTGATTTTTGTGACACATCAAGACTACGTATTCAGTTTTTTGTTGCTTTTACATGTTGATTCCGGTTTGGGACTTAGTATAGCAGGCTGTTGATAGCTATTCCGCACAATATTCCAGTAAACGCCATAAGAATCTCGTGTGGCATAACGAAAAAGCGTATGTCTCGTAAATTGTTGGTTGTCTGGAAGAGATTGCTTTTAGCGATAAGGCCGCCCATTGTGCAACTCTGTATCTCTCTTTTCCTGTAGTTTTATTTTTGTATTTTCTTGGTGTGCAATAAAATGTTATTGTATTGTATTGTATTGTATTGTTTGTGGCAAGCATGTTCAGCAGTGGACATACGTATGTGTGCTAATGATTAAGAGGATACGAAACAATCAGTTGCCAGCCAACTAGACTTTCATTTGATTGTATAATACGTTTCCAGTAACTTAGTGTGTCGGCAAACGTAGTGTAGAACGCCCTCCAACCAGGCGGGATGACGATCTGCGAAAGACTGCAGGCATGTGCCGGATGCGCAAAGCTAAACGCAGGGCCCTATAGCACTCATTTGGGGAGCCTATATTTAAGAGTGGACTATTATTAGGCTGATAATGATAATGAATTTTGTGTAATGGGGTACAGAAATTATGATAATAGCTTACAGTCAGCTTTCAGTATCACGGCACTATTATGCGCCAAAGACAACAGCTGTATGTTATCGCGAAAATATGAAGTCGTGCAACCTGCTATAACTCAACCAGGTCCCAAGGGAACCGCCACTCCCGAGCGATGCGTAATTAAACTTTGTAATTGGGTAGTACGGTCACCAACGAAGTTATAACGAAAGTCACTTAACGGGCATTTATTTTGGTCTGATGGAACGGGACATGATATTAATCACTGGCTTTTTCCGACGACTACGCAAGTTTACATAGGAGTAAAGATGCATAGAAAATGATCTAATACACACGTCGTATGACAAACAAAACAATTGAGAAGAAATAAAACTATACTTCTAATTTGATATATTTTTTTTCCTATTTTCTGTATCGACTAAAAATAAAACTTTTTAAGCTTTGGCGATTTGTAAACATAGTTAAAGGTCTAATCAACTAAAAATGTTTTTTCGTAAAAAAATTGTTAAATTCTGGCTAACGTGTCTAAAGAAGAACAAAACCTCCTAATACAAGTATTCTTAAAAGGAGGATAATCATGAGCTTTGTGAACGTAATCATGTGTGAACGTATTCAAGTGACAATAATAGGCAATATCTCCCGATCTCTACCAAAAAGATTCTGGTGAAATGTAAACCCAATCTGTCCAGAATTAGTGGCGTGCTCATTTATTTTCAGATTCATAAAAATATAAAAATCAAAAAAATTGTCTCTAGACACTTAATAATATAATGTGTTATCTTAGACGCATTATAAATTAAGCCCGTTCTTAAAACTATAAACCTGTACCTAGTACCTACTTGTAACTTAAACTTAAGTAAAAACGTGTGCAAAGCCACAGGCAGAAATTAGTCTCGGTATAAAATTTAACAAAGTACCTAAAGGCCAAAGTTGCTAAGACTTTGACTAGGTCCACTGTGTTTCTAATTAATGATTAACCATGACTAAACAAACCAGCTGAAATTTCAATAGGGCTGTTATATATGGCTATGTTATATAGGGCTCTACAGTAAACCTTAGCTGAAACTAAACAAAATCCTGGCTTTAGCCCGTTATTTATGATTGTGCTAATGAGCCTGTGGCTTACGTAACACATTTCTATTATTAGGGGTCACAATAAAGACTCATAAATCAACTGGGTGAAGGACTCTTTTTCAATATCGTGAGGACATGTTATCCCTAGCAGACTGTAACATTTTTACAAGCTTTTATTTAGTTTTTCCTGCCCAGGCTTGTAAGGAAATCTTGCAAGTAAAATTTGACTAACTCTCCGGTTCCGATGGCGCTGAAATTTGGCGTTCATATTTATAACAGATAACAATGCAATATCGTGATAACGTGGAGCTGATCTGATGATGAAGCCACGTTGCCATGTGACCTCTGTTGTTGAAGCAGTGTGCTCAACAGTAAGTCAGTAAGCTGATATTAGCTAGAGGTAGCCACGATCAGCATTGCCATACAGCGGGGCAATGCAGCCGACGTCTTGGGGACGCTTCCAACTGGTATTGAAATGATCAGTTTAGTTATCTGTAGATTGTTTGCAATAGTCTACAATTAGCTCAATTGTTTCAATTGTAAATACTAGTTCTAATTTATTTATATTATTTGATTATAATTTTCTTGATCAGTTAGAGATGAGCTGAGTAAAGCTAAAGGTTGGTCCCTATAACTTCGAGCTGACAAGGGTTGATCTCCGGAGAGAATAATACAACCAAACTTGTTGATTTCTTGTAAGTAAGGGTTTAATCGGTGCTTGAGCTAGAACTAAGTAAAACATATGATCACTTAAAAACGAGCTATTATCATTTTCCGCATTCTTTCTAGCTAGCTAAATCTGTACGGCTCGTACATCTGCATTTAAACGATGTAACCTCATCGAGTTTGAGCTCGTTAGTTTGTCTTGATAATTACTCAGGTTATAAATAATAATTTAAAGCTTGCTTTAAGAAAATATTTAGTAAGTTTTAGTATCTAAAGTTAGTAGGTATACAATGTGTATTTTCGAACCTTGATCAAACGAAATGTGCGGATACACGACATAAATTTATCGATAAATATCGAATAAAAAAAATTATATCTTGGTTATTTAAAAAAAAAAGCCGATTTAATATTTTTTTTAATGAAAACTACTTCGTCTGGTTTTTTCTTCGTTTCTGTTTGAGTAAACAGTGTATTTAATTCAAAGTAGTCTCATTTGAAAGGTAGATAGTTTACCTAGCTAAGAAATTAAAAAAAAATACAATTTCGGTACATAAAGCCCAGTAAAACTAATTTCGTTCGTAGAAATTTTACAAAAAAATCGATTTTTATTTTATCTTTGATCTGTAACTTTAAAACTGGATTATTGAGGTGTACTTTTTTGCATGTTGTATTAAACTTCATAATTTATTCTACAAATCCTCCAAAAAATATGGGTCTACTTCTTTTCGTTGTCATGTTATTCGCCATTTGAATAGGTACTTTCTGCCTTGTACAAAGATCAACAGACAACAAAATTATGTAATAAAACAAGGCAAGATAAGTTGAAACGGAACGAGGCCTTTGCCCAACAGTGGGATAATAACGGTGGATTAAGATAAGATAAAGTAAAACAAAATTTTTAGTTATTGCTATCAATTAATTTATTGATTGTTCAAAATGTCCACCATTTTCCTCAATGCATATCGTTGCACGTAAAGCCACACTGCGCGACGTTCTTTTTAGTACATCGCTTTCTTTTCTTATTTGATTCGCCGCGGCAATTACTTTTTGCAATAGCTCTTCTCTGCTTTAAATGGGAGTACTGTAAACCAGCTGCTTCATGTGACCCCAGAAGTAAAAATCAAGTGGCGTCATATCTGGGCTTCGCGCCGGCCACGCCACTGGTCCGCCTCGTCCGATCCATCTCTCTGAGTAAGTTGCATTGGCTGGAGCGCCATCATGCTGGAACCACATCCGGCTTCTTGTTTCTAAATCAACGTCTTCCATGAAGCCTGGAAAGTCTTCTTGGAGAAATGATAAATATAAGCTTGACCTGTCAACCTTGATGGAAGAATCCATAAACATAAAATGGATATCCGCTAATTCGCGAGCAGACAACGCATCCAACGTAGAAGTCATTACGATAAAAATAATTTAGCGTATTCAGGAATCGATACAAGAAAAAACTGATATACCAATAACCAATTTGAAATGTGTGTGCTGTGAAATGTTTTGAAAAATGAATGTTTAACACTTCCATTTTCAAAGCGTGCAGAATGTAGATTCCTGTTGATCTTTGTACAAGGCAGAAAGTAACTAATTCAAATGGCAAATAACATGACAACGAAAAGAAGTAGATCCATACTTTTTGGAGGATTTGTAGAATAAATTATGAAGTTTAATACAACATGCAAAAAAGTACACCTCAATAATCCAGTTTTAAAGTTACAGATCAAAGATAAAATAAAAATCGATTTTTTTGTTAAATTTCTACAAACTAAATTATTTTTAATAGGCTTATGAACCGAAATTGTATTTTTTTTTAATTTTCTTAGTTAAGTAAACTATCTAGCTTTCAAATGAGACTACTTTGAATAAAATACACCGTTTACTCAAACAGAAACGAAGAAGAAACCAGACGAAGTAGTTTTCATTAAAAAAATTATTAAATCGGCTTTTTTTTTTAAATACCAAACATATAAATTTTTTTTATCCGATATTTATCGATAAATTTATGTCGTGTATCCGCACATTTCATTTGATCAAGGTTCGAAAATACACATTGTATATCGTCTCTTTGTTTGTACATGGAGCACGCACATTCCACGTTTGCATTTTCGAAATATTAAAACAAAATAAAGCACTGTGAGATTTAAACTGACGGCTGTATATTTGGATTGTTCCAAATTGGCCCAAAATAAATAACAATAGCTCAACCGTTATCAGGATCAATAAGGATTTAGTAAAAATACGCTACACAAACTTTTCAATTTTATGCAAATCTATATAATCCTTTTGACTAAAGTGTCACAGAAAACTGGCTCTTGTTTGTCAGATCTAATAGGCATCATGTGAGAGTCCCTATCTGAATATCAATTAGAAAAATAGATATTTATTGATTTAAAGATTACTATTTTTTTCTGGTTCCCAGTATATTAAATACTTAATTAAGTTTAATTTAAATAGAGCTACAAAAATATAAAAAAACACAAAAAATACTACACAAATAAAATAAATACCTACATAAAAAATATTCATAAATATACTATCAAAAACCAATTAAAATAAACATCGATCCTTTCGTTTGGGAGTTACGATAACGCAGACAGGCACACACTTTTTAAGTGTTTTTGTTGAAAATTATCCTATTTATTAGAAGTGTGCAGTAAAAATAACCATAGTATAATATTATCTACACAGATACACACGTAAACAGATTTCAATCACATAGGTCAGTGATTGCTGCAAGAACTCAAGAAACAATCACAGCGTTAGTTCTCATGACGTTTTTGATTGAGGCATTGACCGATGCCGAAATTTCTCAAAACATTACAAGCTAGTAGAATAATTTGATGCTTTTACAAACTTAAAACAGACATCAAGTCTCTCTTTTTTTTACGGGACACATACTCTTTTTTTGGGAATCTTCTCTCCCTCTCTCTCGTTCACAGGATCATGTCGAGATCATTATCTACACAAAACTGAAAGAATCATGGAAGTCCAATTTCCATGAACAATTAGCGAAAATATCTAGTAACATGGATAGTTTCTTGAAAAAACATACAACGAAATTGAGAATCTCCGCCTTTTCTTTCTCGTCTGTTGAATATGGATACCTAATTAAAGTATGCATTTTTAAAAGTCTTATTGAACTCGTTCGCCAGTACACCTTCCAATCTACTCAAACCAACCAACTCAAATCAACCCTCTTTAATCGGAATTTATATTCATATAACTCTCCTGATTACTGTGTAAATGCGATCGAGTATAGTGATTCACCGGAGCATGTAGTCAGAGTAATCTCCGGACATCGAGCACAATAGACCTTAATATAACCTATTTCGATATCTATGTCTCTGCTTGTCTATGGATACCTATGAACAGACCGGACGGTTATGTATGGTTTTAATGTTGTAGGCATGTTGTAGGATTATTATAAGGTGATAGTGAAGATGAACGGAATATATAAGAAGGAATTGCCATAATGACAAAGATCCATCCGATACAAACAACAATATAAATAAATAATGCTGGACAATCCAGTTGATCCCCAAGGTAAGCACATCTTGTGTTATGAAAAGAAAATAAAGAAAACGCCTCATTCCATACATCATAAAGCCCCAAGCTACGCAGAGCCTGTGTTATGGGTACTAGATAACCGATAGGTATTTTTATAGGTACTTAAAGAATTTAAGGAACATTATATACGTAGAAATTTTGTTAATATACCTACATTGAAAACACCTAGAATATCCGGAACAATACCTGCAGTTTATACAAACATTTTTCCCGCAGTAGGAATCCAACCTGCAGACTTCTGCGTCGCAGGCGGACCTTTGCCCACCACGCAACTGAGCACTATTCCTAGATATTACTGTTTAAACTCAAAAAACCAACATACTATGTAGAAACCAAAATTAAATTTGCTGTCTGAAATGAATTTATTTTATTCATTTATTATAAGCAATCATATTTATCGCTATAATTAGCAAGTAAAGTTGATCTCGCCAGACAAGATGGCGAGTGAAAAATTATCCCAACTTCAAAATTTAATTATAGTTCGTGTATGGGATGAGCTGGGATCTATGCAGTTGATGAATCGTCTCGCTAATGATGTTAGTTATAAACAAGGGTATTTTGTCTTTGTAAGACTGGATTAATTGAGGAAGGTTGCGACTGTTTTTATTTTAAAGGATCGTCCGGTAATTTTTTAAGTTTAATAGTATACAATTTTAAGTTTTCTATATTTCTCATTACAAGTTGGGATCTTGAACAATATTTCGAAACGAAAAATTATCGGAAAAGCGAGTTATTTACTTACTTACTGCCGTGGCGCAGTGACCCGAAGTGGAGATGGGCCGCCGACACTAGAGATTGCCAGTTGCCTTGGTCCCTTGCCATTTCAGTCCAGTCGATGTCACGAAGTTCACGCAGATCTTTCTCAACTTCGTCGCTCCAGGGGTACCTCGGACGACCCATAGGCCTTCGGCCACTTGGGCGACCCATGTCCGCTCTGCTGGCTGGCCGATCCTTCCCCATTCGGACTACTTGCCCGAGCCCGAGGAGTCTCGAGGATTTGGTTTCCCCTATGATGTTCGCCTCGGACACTAACTAGATCTTCTATTTATTTGTTTTTCGAAGTCTCCTGCTGCCATCTTCCCGCTGCTGGGTGGTTCCCAGAATTTTTCGGTAGATCATCCTTTCGGCCACCAGTAGTTTGCAAAAGCAAGTTCAAAAAAAAAGGATTTAATAATATTAAAGTACAGATGATAAAAATGAATTCTAAGGCCCATATAAATAAATACCATAAAGACTATAATTTACATAAATAAAATATCAAACTAAATTAGGTAGGCACACGTTTTGTATGCCGCGACGTGTATGACGCCATCACGGTGTCAGCGGGCGATATCATTCATAGTCAAAATGGGAATTTATTATTATTTGGTACACTTCCCTCACCAGATTATGCACCAACTCAGATAGAACTGGTTTTTTCCCATTACGAGTACACACATTATTGCTTTGATCTTTCCCTATTTTATTATAATTAAACCTTCCTAAACAAAAACAACATAGGTACGACGTTTTTTTAATAATTACATATCCCTTAATTCCCTCCGATACCCTATTTATTAGTTACACGTAAAGTTCTCGTAATTGGACCAAATATTTGAATTCTGAACTTGTTAAAGCTAGATTTATCTGAAAATTACGTCAAAAGTGAGGGTAGCTCGAAAATACTTCTGTATAGTTGGCCGCCTTGCTTCGTAGCCAATTATAAAGTTTAATGAGCATGCTGTCCTCTAACGTGAACGAACATCTGCTGAACTAAAAACAACCGTGTTGGAACGAGATACGGATTGCGCCTAGAAGGTTCTGCAGCACATTTTATTTACACGGTCACCTGAGCACTGAACACGCCTATGACGTTTTGTTACGATATTATAATGCGAGTCGAGCTGGGATGTTAATGTTACCGCCGTAAAGTGTGCACCGTATGAGGTTGACCATAGGCAGGGAAAAGTTAATCATAATTGGTTGATATTCTGTTAATTTTAAATCTTAATTACTAAATATACAATTAGGCTTACCCTGCACTGCGGAATCTTACAGCGCGGTTTTTTTGCGGGATTCTGGAACATAGGAATGTTTATGAAGCCGCCCGCACTTGCGGAAAAATAAATCGTAAGTTACGATTCAGTACGCAGATTATAAATCGCAAGAAAAATTCACGCGGCAAGATACCGCTTTATGGTAAACCTTAAGGCGTCCCATACTACCCCGTCTCATACTAGCGCCGCCATTTCTGTTATCATATTATAACGTTAAACAATAGAATTTTCAAAAATCCATTGGCCAGTTTGTTATACCTACCATAAGCTTTTTTTAATGCCTCTATAATAGTTTTATTTTGTATAGTTCAGGCAGAGATGCGAAAATAGAGTTTGGTTGTCAAAAAGAGCAACTAATGCGTGGTTACTACTCTACTCTACTCTACAAAAAAAGCTTATGATAAATATCACTGTCTGACCAATGGATTTTTACAAATTCCTTTATTTTAACCTTATAAAAAGATAAAATAGGTCACACTCTAGTTTGAGTCGAGGATAAGCCTTAATGTTTTTGTAGTAATTGAGTCCATAACGACTAAAACATTTGAATGAGTAAAGAGCCTTAAGGCCAGGTATTCCTGCAGCAGTAGGCGTAAGGGAAGACGCGCGCCTTCCAAGCCGCCGCGCTCGTGTTTTTTGTAGTTATTTAAACATGGTGATTAAGAAAAACATTTTATCAAGTCAAACTTGGCGAATTCGTTTAAAAATATTAAGTGTCCTTAGTTGAGTACAAAAAAAGTGTGATATCAGTAGTTCGCTAGTCATAGTATTGAAATAACCTTAGAAAAAGGGGTAACTTTGGGACTTTTTTTTGTGTGAATTTCGTTAGATCTTGTAACTGAATGCGATTTTGACTAGACTAGATCCTTCAGTAATATATATCTTTTTTTCAGAATTTTAAACACTATATTCTAAGTCTCAGATGATTTTAAAAATCACAAAAATGCGTCCTCTGATGGCCTACCAAGCCTTAACCTGCCACCAAGAATCTAAATCAGATTAAACTTCTGTACTTAAACTGTATATACAAAAATGATCGCAACCAAATGAATTACTGAGACTGATCTACCGCTCCTACATTACAATCATAATACAATGTCGTAGAACTTCGTAGCACGCGCTCTTTTGTTCAAGTCAAACCTCAAATAGAAGAACCCTTGCATATTTTCAGTGGTACAGTAACACTAAAACATAACAAAAAAATATTATGTGGGCGGACATTAAGTTTTCTTATCCTTCTCAAAGAAGATAAGGGTTTGAATGAATAAGTTTTTTCCATATGAGATTTCGGTTGGTACAACTGGTTATGATAAATAAGGATGATTGAAGACTGAGTGAAACCATGAAACATAATAAAATAACACAATTTTCTCGTGATGTGAAAATATTTCTTTAAATCACCACCTAAAAATAGGATGTCCCATAATCGAAACTGTCGTCTAACCCTAAATTAGGGATCAAGAAGGATTCATGTAATGTGCGGAACCCTTTCAGCGTAAGGACACGGGAATTTATGATGGCGCTCCGTTATTTGACAGCTCTTGAAAGTGATAAAATTTCCTGGATATTCTCACTTTGCCAGTTGACGTTTGGGAATGTGAAATATTGCGTCACTTTGTGATATTTGATGGTATTGGGCCAATATGCTCAGACGGGTCATTTATTCCTAAAATGACATATTATATCCTCAAATATATTAAAAGATCAGAGATATGTTTTGTTTTTAACGTCTAAACTTCTAAAGATTTCGATCTTCACATCGCATTATATCACGTTTTCAGTTAGGTTTTCAGTATTGACTGTAGCATAGTAGCCAAAAACTATTTGGATTTTCTGATTCAGTAATCGTTCTATGTACGACTAAAGCGTCCATTATGTATCGAAAGATCATTAAAACTATAGCTGTTAGGCAAAACGAAGAACTCTTAAGCATTTTTCCGGCACAAGAGCAAACATTTCTAAACGTGTGAAAACTTTGACCATTTCAGATTCCTTGCTATGCGTCGTAGCAAGCTACGTCGTAACATGCTACGCCGTAGCAAGCTACGTCGTAACATGCTACGCCGTAGCGGCTGGCTGCGAGTGCCATAAAAAGTCAAACTAAATATCTCCAAACTTAGATTAAGAGCAAGTAATTTAAAAAAAATTCTAGACCACGATCCACATTAAAAATAAACTAATAATTGAATTACAAAGTTCGGGGGCTAAACCCCCGAAAAAAGAGCGGTGTTTAAGCTTGACTTGTTTATCTGTGTGTCTAGTCTTTTTGTGGGAAAGTAGTTCCCAAACAGATGAAACGAAACGATTAAATTTAGTTTTTTTGGTTTGATAGGATAATTTGTTTTTGTTTAGCCTCTCAGATGTCTGACGAACATCGGTACAGCCGTTATTTTTCAAATTTTATACAACTTGGTTTATTATTTTGCCACATTCTTGGGTGTTGGGTTGGGACGTGCAATATTGGCAAAGCATCCTGTAGGAACTAGACAGAGCTTTTCATCTAAACCCAACTATTCCAACCGTTCTCAACTGTCTGTCTACTGACACGAGAAATGCAATCTTATCCGATCTCAACTGTGAAGATGGCAATTAAAGGGGTCTGAAGTTCATATAATGCAAGTTAGTGTAGTTTAGCAAAACCTACTGAGCGTATTGAGGTTTAAATGTAAGCTTTTAAACACTTGCGATTTTACTTATGGATTTTAAGTTTGTCTGTGATTGTTCGGTATAATGCTTCTTCTAATTCATCATCATCAATCTCCCACTGCTGGTTAAAACCAGCTGACAAGAATTGAAGTAGGTCTATAGATCCACTTCAATTCTTGTCAGCCTCCTCTGTTTTGTGCCTTTCGCATCTAGATGTGGCCAGCAACTTTGACTATGTGTCAGCCCAAAGCCTTTTCGGACGTCCATAACTTCTTTGACTTGATTTTGGTAATTCATCATCAGGCTGCTGACTCACTTGCTGGCTACAAGCCTCTTCTCTTCGTATTTTATTTAGAAGAATTATTGTAAGAAAATAAAATACACACTAGCTAATTACACATCCAGTTATAGGTGTACACTCCATGCTTAATAGTAAGTTATCTAATGAACAACTAATGTAATAATATTAATGTAAACAAAGCATGTAGCAATTTCACCATATCCAAGAAGTTAATGTCAATAGAACTTAATTACTGGGTGTATTTTTTATTTTTATAATAGGTATTTGACGTGTACGTGTGTTATAGAATATAGAAATTATGATTTAAATTGTGTATAAATTTTTAAGTTAATAACAACTGGAAATAGAAGAAACTGCCTCTTATAAAGAAAAATAATAAGATTAATTTAGGTAGGTACATAATAAATACTACAAATTCGGAAACTTACTTAGAACTGTTTGACAAATTCTTAAAAAGATTGTGTACTCTAAAATAATAATATAACATGTATTTTATAAATATCTGTATTCTCAAAAATTATTGGTTATCGAAATCATTTCATTATAGTTTAGGCTTGGCAGCATCCAGCACTTAATAAGCCTGTGAAAATCTTGAACAAGCACGCTGAAAGTTTATGAACTCGATTCAAGGGTTATAAGTATTTTCGGTTCGATGATCACCCTTCACACTGATTGGCTTAAAGAGTTACTTATCAGTTGAAGTCGAGGGCTTCTCAGTGTTTCCCATCCCATTATTCTTGTTCACTTCAAGCTCTTTGTTCAGATGTTTTTGTATTTCTACTAACGTTGATTTTTTTCTTTGTTCCAGAATCTTAAGAATCAAATCATGACAACGAACGTTTGGGTAGAGCAAGTGAGTATCTAGTATATTAATTTTACTCTATAAACTCGTATTTTATACCAGTTGGCTACACTATGAAACCTACTCATAAATACCTACCTACTTTGTCTGGTTGAGGGCCGGACTCCACCAAAGCGGAGACACGACGAGCGGAGAAGTGATGATTTATAGACAACTAATAGAACGTCGTTATTCACAGTTCAGTAGATACCACCAAGCGGACATGTATCATAATTATATGCAAAGAAAGAAGAGAAAGATCGAAGCGGATAAGTGAGTTGTTCCTTGCAAGCTGGTGATATCACGCAGCGGAGACGAGAAGAGATATGAGCGGCGTACAGTGAACAGTGCCGTTAGTGCATTCATCTCAACAAACTACATTACCTCCTCACCTCAACAGCCTATATGTTTCCACTGCTGGACGCAGGCCTCCCCCTGATAAGCTTCTAGGTAATTGGCTTAAATCCCGTTGGGGGAAATGCCCATAATCCCCACGCTAGGCATGTGGGTTGGGGATGTCAGTTCGGTGGTAGAATTGTTCTGCAGGAGGCGCTGCTGCCCGCCCCCGGTGGATATCCCTTAGTCGTCTCTTACGACACCCGCGGGAAGAATTGGGGTGGTGCTAATTCTAAGCTGGCACCACACAGCTACAATAGCTAGTACGCATCTCCGCACAGCTTCGGTGGAGACACCTTAACTGATAAACGTCTCTTCTCCGTTTAGGACATCTCCGCTCCTCTCTGCTTTGGTGGAGACTGGGCCTAATGAAGGCAAGTTGGCGAAGCACTGTCGGCAGCCTACAATATTCATACACTGAAATGTTGCATCGAACCGCTGAGCTGTGTCGCCGAATTTGGTGTGTAAACTCCATAAAAATGATCTTCGAAGTTTATTAACTCAAAGATCGCTTTCCGTCTGTTCACAGGTGCTCTTTAGTATGACAAGATACTAAAGTGTAGTTATCCTGTGCTAAAGTATGCATCTAAATGTCAGTATTATTAAATAGTTCTGTGTTCAACCCTGCTTTAGACCTCATAAGGGGCGATCCTAACGGGTTTGGTTGTCAAACTAGGCATAGATCTCAGTAAAAACTCGATTTGCCACAAAAATTTCTTTGATTTCTTGAATGTGAAAACGAATAAATCATGAAAGTGCACTGTTTCGATAATTTGGTTGAGATCTCAGGAACCCTGAGGTCTATAGAAACTACTTATGTTTTGTTGAGTAGGTTTTAACTAATTATTTGGTTCCTTCAACCAGGTTCTTTATAAGTTGCGTAGTTTAGTTGTAAATAAACAATAACTTAATTTTTGTGCCGTTCCAAAAACGTATGCTTTGTCTCGCTCTTATGAACGCAAAATGCTATGCCTATCCTTTTACAAAATGGCACCCATTGCGCCCTCTTAAGTCACACACGATAAAATATTAGACACAGTATCACGGTTGCAGTTTAAGCCAAGAAAAAGTTGGCACAAAAATCGCCGTATATGTACCACTATGACTCAATAATTACAGCACTAAATTTTTATCACATGCTATATTACCCTAATAACACATTGATGGCCCCTCCAAACTTTCTAGACATTATTCTTATCTCTTTCCGACTAGCGCCAACAAACATTTTCCATCTCTATCAGTGTCCAAACATGTTAAAGTGATAAAAAATGTTATGAGAAACGAATTTTACGATTTATTTGTATTCGCACTATAGTGGAGTTGCGTTTACGTTCTTTTACATACATTAGGGAATCGTAAATATGCCTCTTTACAAACAATTTGTAGCATTTTTTTCATGTTTATGCATCTTAAAATAATTTGTTTTACCTTCGTCTCATAGAAAGACCTTGAAAATATAAAAAGCTACGAACAAAGTAATCAAACTATGTCACTAAGAAAATAACAGCATAATAACCTTTCACTGTCGTTTCACTGATAATGAATAACGTTTCACTGATAAATGTTTCAGATTTGATTTTAAATGTTTCACTTTTAACATATTCTATTTCACCTTGATTCGACGAAAGTTATTTAGCACCAATAAAAAAAAAAATCTTACATAAACGTATTTCTACTTTGTCATTCACGTGTATTTGTACTAAATTCCTTTTTTCGATGGACATACCCCCCTTTTCTGACCACCCCCATTGATTCCATCAATAACAAATCCAAAATCCTTTTCTATCAATAGCAAACAAAACGAATACCTTAATTCTATAAGTCACGTTTGGATTGACGCTGACAAAGGCCAAAAAAGGCTATACGAAGGGATATTCCCATTAGCCCCCTTTTTATTCCGATAGTTGCAACTTCAGAAATATTGGAACTTTGCAACTATAAGAAAGGACTGCGATTTGAAATATCTTTAAAAACTTTTTTCCATGCCATAGACAGTCAGAAGTCCGAACAATCTTGAAAAACTTTTTTAATTATTTCTGATCCTCTAAAGATCGTAATCCTCTAGCAAAGGTTACAATTAAGATGTAGTACACATCTTAATTGTAACCTTTGCCAAATCGTCAATACCATTCTGTTCCAAGCCCACGTTTTCTTTAAAGAAAAAAGTTCAAAAATAGTTGAACCGGGGTAAAAAAGAACACTTTTTATATAAGGTTGTCAAATAAAAGTGGCATAGGCATCCCATTGACATCCTCTCCTCTCCACGAAATATCCCCAGCCATTTCTCGAGTTCTAAGGTAAGTAGGGGTTTTGTTAAACGCCCGATTTTGTACACAACCTCTTTGATAATAACAAATATTGCACAAAACGGTATTATTCTCGGTGGTATGACCTAGCACAAAAAACTACACAACCCACCCGACGCGTCCTTCAAACTTTCCACGGTGACAATGAGATGGGGTCAATTGGGAATGACCCACGGAAGGGTCCGTCGTCACGCGTCGGAAGGGACGGTCATTTGTCACGTTTTAACTGCAGGGAATGAGACATGTCCTGTTTGTCCTTAAGGCTTTGACGCTATTTTTCACTAGTCCGTGTTTTGTTTGCGACAAGTTTTTGCACTTTAAAAGGAGAAAGTTTATTTGAGAAGTACTGGATCACCTCAGAAGCGGTCAGATGAGGAAATTTTCTCTAAGACACCAAATAAAGGATGGGCTATGCCATCCTTCAGATCAAAATATTTATTTACATGGCAATTTTGCTTGCGATTACCATAACTTTCTAATTTGAGAGAGTTTTCTTTAACAGTGGGTCGTAAGAGCGATAAGGCGTTAGGAAGCTGTGGACAATGTACGAATATCATTGAAAATCATAATGTTTTCTAAATAGAAGTGTGTCTCTTAAATAGGTGTCTTAAGGCCAGGTAGTCCTGCAGTAGTAGACGTAAGGGAAAACGCGCGCCTGCCAAGCCACCGCGCTCGTGTTTTTTTGTAGTTATTTAAACATGGTGATTAAGAAAATCATTTTATCAAGTCAAAGTCTGCGAATTTGTTTAGAAATATTAAGTGTCCTTAGTTGAGTACAAAAAAAAGTGTGATATCAGTAGTTCGCTAGTCATAGTATTGAAAAAACGTTAGAAAGAGAAAACTTTGGAACTTTTTCTATCCAGCGAAGTTCATTAGATCTTGTAACTAAATGTGACTTTGACTAGACTAGATCCTTAAGTAACATATATCTTTTTTTCAGAATTGTAAACACTATTTTCTAAGTATCAGATGATTTTAAAAATCACAAAAATGCGGCCTCTGCTGGCCTACCAAGCCTTAATTGTCCAATCTCCAACAGTGTATTTCAATAATTTCATGTTCAAGTTATGTAATAATTTTTCTTGTTAAGAATTTGTTATTTTCTTGTCAGTAAATTAACTTGTAGCAGTTTTTGCGTTGCCTTTTTATTCCGTTGAAGGCAGGAAAGTTAAAGCCATATTGCAACGTCATTATTAATTTTGCCAGAAACATGTTATTTAATATTTCACATTCACAGCGTTTAAAATAAATAAATAATGCTGGACAATTCACACAGCATAATCTAGCCCCAAGCTAAGCAGAGCTTGTGTTTATATATATAATATGATTATATAATATTGTGTTCGTACTAGATAACTGATAAACATAATACAATACATTATAGATAGATAATTTTTATTATACATAGAAAACATCCAGAACACCCTGAACAAATATCTGCAGATCGTACAAACATTTTTCCTGAGGCGCGAATCGAACCCGCAACCTCCTGCGTCGCAGGTTTAGATAATGACGGAAGAATAACCGCTTCAATAAGCTGGTCCTATGCCCAAACAATATGGTATTGGTTAAGATTATTTAGCCACTATTTCTGCGAGGTCGACAACATAAGATCGGACGATAAAAACATATTTTCAACGCCATAACACGAGAGAGATACCCGGGCTCAGGGACCTCGGCAACGGCTCAATATCCCGATAAGTAGGGATGTAACTAATGTGGTGAGGTAACCGAATCGTTTTTCAATGAGTTTTGCTTGCCAAAACTTTGTTTGTAAAGAAAGGCAGGTAAGGATAGATAAATATATTTAGTGGTTCAGTTACCTACCGAGATGTTGGAAGAGTCATGGCGAGCCTTGTATTTACGGTTTTTATTAGCTGTCAATACTGTCATTACAAATTTCGTTTATAGTTTTTTTCAGTAGCGCCTTTTTACGGATTCTAGATAACACAAAAAGTTACATTTTATTTGGGTACAAAACATCACTCGACTGCGACTGCTTAATACATATACCTATAAAGGCCTCTCTGAATTAGTATCGTAGATCATGATAAAAACTATCACAACCCATCATTTACCCACTACTTTAACAATACCTACTTTCAAGATTTTCGGTAAATATTTCTCTTGCCTGACAAAAAAACTATAAAGACACAATAAAGACACAATATACCAGAGTGTGTCACACCTGCTACTTACATCGTTAATGGTACATCCCTATCGAAAACTATAAACCTCCCACCAAATGTGTATAGGAGCATTCCATAATTCCGAAGTGTTTTTCCCAGAACTGTCCCTTTCAGGACTTCATAAATCATCCAGTGATCGGGGTCGTTTTCCTTTTAACACGGCTTTGAACATTCCCTTTATATCTGATGTAACTTTTTTATGTTTAATGTGTAATCAGGCATGTTGGCAAACTGTTTGGTCATGACTCATGAGATATCTTTAAAGTAGGCTTATAATGTATCAGCTTCTGCTTGCGGCTTTTCACCCGTTTTTCCTGTATAAAATTTAGCCTATATTTTATTCACGGTCCAAATCTTTGTGAGCAAAATTTCAGGCCAATCCATTCAGTAGTTTTGGCGTTGTCTTCGGCCATACATCTTCACAACGCAACGGCTCAAACGCCTTTATAATATTGCCTTTATAATATTAGTAGGATAGGATATACATATTTGGCTGTGGCGGTCGCCCCGTAAGAATCGTAAGAATCGTCTTCTCCTACTCCAATTATTTCTCTCTCTACTCACCCCATGAATGTCGTAATAGTCGACTAAAACTGTTTCCTTCTGTATATTTGATACCTCCATTCCGCCTGCCAAGCGTGGTGATTATGACAAAAACCCTGTTTGGGGAAGGTATGTTTAGCACGTACGTGTGTTGATGTGGATTCTGTAAAACCTTGAGTTCCATCCGTCCACATGTTGGTTGGGTCATCGAAACTGAGGTTGTGTTCGATTTGAAAGCCTTAGCGAGTCAAGGAGTCACTCACTCGTTATTAATAGACCACAACATGTAAGTTACAGAAACTTATAAAAAAAAATCTAAACGGACAAATCCCAGCCCACTTTTTAGACTCCTTTCACGTCCACGTTAATAAATAAGACCCTAACTATAAAACTCAAAGACTAAACTGCGGGGGTTGCTAGTATATCACGAAATTCACGAATAACCCCATTAGGACGACAAAGGAGGTATTTGCTACGCAATTGCTCAGTAAGATCTTTATCTATTGTGACCATTACGACTGCTTCCTTCGTTGTTAGGTAAAGCCTAAATATTAAATGGTGGGAATTTCTACGAAATGTTATTTTGTAGAGACCCTCCTTACTACAATATTTGTGGTGGGTACCTACCATTGTTGCCGAAACAAAGATATAATTTTACGATAAAAGCCATTTAACACCTATTTTCTGTCCTCAGATGGTAAAGGAATTAGATGTAAAAAGGGCTTAAATTCGGATTAAATGTGCCATGCTATAAGCTGAATTGAAAGAGCCAAAGATTCTTGAACTTAGGCTACTAGAATCTTTGGCAAGAGCCTAGGACGATCTAACCACGCAAGAGCTGATAGATTATCGGCGGCACATAGATACTTTTCTTGACGAATTAACATTGACAAGGAGATTTTGACAGTTATTCGTGAATTACATATAAAAATATCCATCAGCTTTCGAGCAACCAGCTGGTAGTAAAGTAAAATCAACTTAGAATGGGTAATTTATGAAGAGTGATTGTGATGACCATTTCTCTCGGCGTTTGTGGCAAATCCAGATAGGTTCCTCAGAAAGCCTTTCTCCCAATGATTATCTACTTCCCCACACTCTTTAGAATCCGACCATAATAAATCATTGTTGGATTACAACTTTCTTGGAACTTTTTAAATAGAATTTTCTCGAAGTTCTAAACCGCGAGGTGGGTAGATCTATAATTAAAAGTTGTTCAAAAATTTCCATTCGACTCCGGCATTGTTATATCGGATCGCGCAGTCATTGTGCGCGTCTCGCAGATTCTTACAGCGGAATTTTTAACAGGGTCTTAAAAAAGAGCTCTTTGTAAAAGTCCTAAGTCTATGAAAGTCACTGCCATCTTGCGCATGTGGAAAGAGGTGCTTAGTTTTAATATTTTTTGCACTAATACGTTTAATTAATTACTAAGGTTTTACATATATTTGACGACCTCACTGGCGCATGCGACGAGGTTGCGGGTTCGATTCCCGCCTCCACACGAATTATTTATGGGATTTACAGATACTTATCTGTTCTGGGTCAGGGTTTTTTCTATGTTCAATTTTTTTTTTTATTTGAAGTGTAGCTCAAAGAGAAAATTATGTTCTCTTTACACATCCAAGAATTAATTACGTACAAAGTAATATACCATTTAAAAACAGTTCAAAACGAACAACGGAATCTTACCCGCCTGCCAACTCAAGTTTAGGGTTCCGCCCACTAACCAACGATATTTAGAGTTTGTTTTTGGTAATTTTAATTTCAATGAGAAAGATTAGTTACCATCATACCAACGTTCCCAGATATAAAATAATAATAGATTTCATAATTCTGTTATCATCTTATAAACGAATTTTACGAAAATTCCGGCTCTCTCGACGAAAATGTTATCTACTTTGAAATCGTAATATTTGAACGGCTTTATTGTTTTTTTTTTTATAACTTAACTAATAACCTTCTCAATCAAATCAACTTTTTCTTGTGAGTTTCAGTTTTTCATGATTATGTGGTTGAGACTCTTAAAACAAAATGACAAAGCAACAAAATGACAACTGATTTTGGTGAATGAGGTACCAAAACACTCATTTGAATTTACGGGTATCATAGCTACATTTTGAAGCCTTATTTTGCGAAAATGTTTAAAAGCGAGGATTGAGTCAGGTTATTTATAGTATTAATAAATTACTTGTTATAAACGAAATCAAAATCGGTTATAATTTTACGGCTACAATGATCGGCAACATATTTGTGGCATTCGCCACGCCATATTTGTCTGTCGTCGTGATTTGTATAATCTATGAACACTGTTCGGTCTTTGCTCAAATAAACATAGGGTAGTTTAATTTAGTGAGGCCCAGCCGATTTCATCCTACCCTCTGTTGGGAAATCGGCGACTGAACTGAATGTGACGTGCCATGTTCTACATCAACAAACGAGTGAAGGAGGCGCTCTGTTCAATCTCAACCGTCGCACAAGCTGGACATATTTACGTGAAACTTTGAAAAAATTGAATATCGATCCCTTCTCACTGTTATTCGTGTTGCCGTGCAACTTAGAATAAGCCGTGCAAAAACTGCCTAAAAACATTATACTCGCGCGAGTGATTATCTAGTGCTGTGTTCTGGAAGCTGGATCCTTACATGGTTTGGAGAATTCAGGTCAGTGGTCAAGCTATTTTATCTACCCAGTGTAATGAGCAAAGATCTATTTCCTTAGGTATTCCGTTAGGTACGTACAGCATTATTATTTATTTCACCCCAAAATCTTCGGTCCTTCGATACATCTTTTTTACTACCAGCCACCTACGGTTCAGACCCCACAAACACAAACACAATTACTTGTGATAAATGCAAAACAGAACAAGCTTTTTAGAATAACCCAAGCAACTCTGAAAATCTATAAGTACAAGCAGAACCCACCCCACGCAAATCGGCTCGCCCCTGTCCAGTTTGTTCAGAACAATCGTTCGTTTGTTTCACTTTGTTCATGATATTTTGGTTTAGTATTTCGTATTTGAAGTTATTCGTTACTTCGTTACTGAATTGTTTTTGTAAACAACTTGGCCCTCGCTCGTTTCGATTGCTGAAATTTCCGACATTCTGCAGATATTTTTGTTCATTTGTTTTGTCGTTCTGTTGTGATTCGTTAGACAAATATCAAGTTTTTAACGAATTGAAACATATTTATATCCTTCATCAGTACACATAATACTTATAACCAAAGATTTCCTTAATGATAAATTTTAATCCTTTGTAAGTTGGATATATGCATTTACAATTTTTTTTTGCTATTTTTTTTTATTAATTCACTTACCTATTCTGTTCGGCAACAATTTGTATATTTCACTGTATTGGATGTTTACATACCTCTGTTGTAAGCCTAACCCGTACAATAGAGATACTTTATATATTTGACATAAGATCAATATTAATGTAATGTTACGCCTAATTTTACAACGCTAAATTCTTTTTATCTTTATCAAACAAAGAGTTTTTGCCATTATCACCACGCTTAGTAGGTGGATTAACGATTGCAATGGAGGTGTTAAAAATATACAGAAATATGCTACCGCAGTTCCTCTGTTAGATTCCCTAAGTCAGCTCTTACTACATTCACGGTTTGAGTTCGAATGAATAAATGAATGAACACTTTATTGTACTAGTAATTAAGATAAATAAAAGTCTTATTACAAAATGCGGCCTTATCGCTGAGAGCGATTTCTCCCAGGCAATCTGAGTTCGTGTGGTCGATTCTAACAACATGTTACTGCGGTAAACAATAAATATAAGGATAGAAATAATTAATACTTACCTACAGGTTTTTCCTACCCCCTTTAAAAAAATATAATGCTTTTCGTAACTATATACTTTTATAGTGAGTTTATAATAATAATTAAATAAATAATTAGTACTGGACTATTCACACCGCATTATCTAGCCCCAAGCTAAGCAGAGCTTGTGTTATGGGTGGCTAGATGACTGATATCCTTAATGCAATACATTTCATAGATAGATATTTTTTAATATACATAGAAAATACCCAGAACACCCTGAACAAATATTCGCATATCGTACAAACATTTGTCCCAAGGCGGGAATCGAACCCGCAACCTTCTGCGTCGCAGGTGGACCTTCGCCCACCGCACCACATTGGTCGATATAATATATATCTGAAGTAAGTGATTGTTATTATGTAAGATCAAAATTAGAGTTGTAATTATAGAAGTAGCTATAATGTGTACGGCGCGTACCGTGCTGAGAAGTGGGGAAATAACTTTAGTACCCACATCGTCCCAGGCAGGCCTTGTTTGTTCAACGAGGAGCCCTCGTTTTCCTAGCAAGATCCAACCAAAATACATTCAGTTTATTATTCATTAACTTTTAATTTAAGCTCATGGCTAAAATTTAATATTATCTTGAATATTAGACTTTGTGTGTTCGTGACGTGCATAATAATCTCACTCATATCATAAACGCGGACGTTTGTGGGATGTCTGGCCGAAGACAACGCCAAAGCTACTGGGGCTGAATTCTGGCAACTGCTTTACTATGACGTCTCCATCCTCTATACAATAGGATGCAAGCAAGAATCATCAACATTAAGTCTGGTTTAATAACCGAATTGAATTGAATCAAATCGATCAATGATTGACAGAGAAATCGACTTAATTTTTATGTTCATGTAAGTTTATTATATTGTTTGTAGGTTATAATATGTAGGTATTATAGTATGTAGTGTAAGACTACATATTGTTTTCTTTTTTTTTCGAGTGCCACCTTCTATTTCGTTCTTACATGTCCAGTCATCCCACTATGAGCGATCTCTTCCAGGCAATCGCCTGGATCGCTCATAGCGATAAGGCCGCCTTCGTCTACTCTTAGCATATATATCTGTATTGTTATTTGTCTTTGTGTGGTAGAATAAAGTATTATCTATATATCTATCTATCTATCGACGAACACACGTACACAAAAAAAACATACAGAAGAACATGGAACGTCCTCTTTCGAAGTTAGTTAAAAACAAACACCACCTCAAACAACCGTCCATTCATAACAACGGGTATCGTCGCATAGTCGTCCATAGATGAAAGAAACGATTGTACATGCAGTGCTATTTACACGGAGAGATTCAAAGATTGGTTTCAAATTAGACACTTTTGACACGCGTTCGTCCCTCTGTAGTTTCTACCACCACGAGTAAAATGACAAAATGTGTAATTCTGAGTTTTTCCATAGTTGTGGTGAAGTGATTAATGCAGTAAAATTTGGCCCAACGGTCAACCCGTTCAGAAGCTTTTGCGTTGGCTGGAATTGGAGATTAATATTTCTAGATCGAGAACAACTTATTGGCTACTTTTAATCGTCTTCGGTTGCGTACGAAACCGGAATTTCTAAACCAACTGCGGTAAAAGAAAAATATCTTCTTTTTACGATACTAGTTACTAAACAATAGGTTTTTTTCCTCACACGACATAATCCTGGTAAAATGATGGCAAGTCCGTGGGACAAAACTTTCGTGGAAATAATTGAAGTAAAAACACTTGAGTCACATAGTGTTAGAACATTCACGATATAGCTGACTGTAAAGTGTACATATATAATAATGAAGAGTATCGTAATAGATGGGAAAATTCCACAGTATTTTCCCGGATCTTCTAAATAACATGAAGCAAAGTTCTCAAATGTTTCCTTATTTTTTCCCTCTAAACAAAAATAGGGAGAATTTTCCTTATCCTTGAGCCCATCGCGCCGAAACTGTCACTTGAATTACTGGATTGCTTTGATGAACGTAGTTTCCGCAGAGAATAATTCATTAAGAGTGTAATTCTTCTCGTAAAAATGTCATCCATTTATAATGTTATACAATATTTTAGTCAAAGGTAAAAATTAGGAAAGCAAAACCATTTTGCCCAGGTATTAAACTTGTGTAGAATTTGAAACACAGTTACATTAAAAATCACATTTTAAAGGAAACTTTCCCGTTCTGTGGAAATAAGTGATATTTTATTACTTCTATGACAAAACACAATTATCCGCGAGCTCGCTGCTTTACAAAGTCACTGTAGCCAAAACTCAATTTAAATTTGTCTACGTACAGTTAATTCCGCTGTTACGTAGCGAAAATGTTTAATTGAATCCGGAATGGAATGTTACTTTAGACGTAACCATAAAAGTAGCAGCAGCGTTCTTATAATTAAACGGAATTGCACACCATCAGATGGCAACACCGTAGCAAGTGCACATAAACGCAGCCGCGCGCAAGAAATGCATCTTAAAACTGTTTCATGCGGCGCGATTATTATACGATCACGTTTCTAAATGGTCCTGAAGACATTTGCATTTGAATTCAGATAAGAAGATGTAACATCACAAGTGAGCTCGCGATTAAAATCTGGCAAACAAGAATGGTATTGGGTTTCGTTTGCGACGAAGGAAGTTGGTAGAGCTCTTTCGGAAAGGACTTGCCTGGAATGGGATCGTCCCAGTTGGAAACACTGCGATACACCTACCTATGTTATTTAAACAAACTGGATACTAAAAGAGCTGGACAAGAAAATACTGAATTTTGTAGAGAAGGCTGAAAACTAGTAGATG
Organism: Eupithecia subumbrata; assembly: GCA_949316285.1. NCBI lineage: Eukaryota > Metazoa > Arthropoda > Insecta > Lepidoptera > Geometridae > Eupithecia > Eupithecia subumbrata. The sequence goes on from OX438643.1 coordinate 1,398,361, forward strand.
AATCTAAAATGTTACAGCAAGAGCCATACTATTACGAGATGTATTTTGGTTATGTAGTAATAAGATCATTATCATAATTTATCATCATAAGAGGAATAGAGAACGCACCTCTGTTTGGGCACACCTCACCTCACTTCAACAGCCTATATTGATCTACTGCTGGACGCAGGCCTCCCCCAGATAAGCGCCTTATAGGCCTTTACCTATTTTTATTTTACTTTGGCACTATAATATGGCCCACGCACCTGGCTAGTTTACGTTGACACTGGCCACAGAGGTCGAAGATTCGGCTAGGAGGACATCAATGATCATTATTGACGACTTCCGTGGCACAGCGGGTGAAGGCGGACCTTCGACTATATTATGTATAATAAATAAATAATAAATAAAAATAAATAATGCTGGACAATTCACACAGCATTATCTAGCCCGAAGCTAAGCAGAGCTTGTGTTATGGGTACCAGTTAACTGATATACTTAATACAATACATTACATAGATAGATATTTTTAGGGTTTTGATGATCGAAGATCGGTTTCAAAACCCTTATGGTCTCGCTTTGTCTGTCCTTTTTTCCCTCCTTAATAACTCAAAAACTACTGCAGCTATCAACTTGAAATTTAAAATAATAATACATTTCGTGCGCCTGTACAGATTTTGAGAAAAATAAATGAAAATAAATGAAAAATGAAAATGAATATTTTCCATACAAATTGTGATGCCGAAATTTTAAAAGATACCTACAGAGTCATATGGGGTATCAAATGAAAGGTACCATTTTGTATATTTCAAAATATATTTTGAAATTTTTGTAGGTTTCATACTTTTTAAAATATTTCGAAAAAAGTCGAAAAAATACCCATTCCCCCCCCTATCTCCGAAGATTGCAGAGCGATCCATGTAAAACGTACGGAGCGTTTATAGACATGGATCTATATTTTACAGGAAAAATATAGAGAAGTTTGAAAAAAGAACACTTTTTGAAAAATGGTCAAAATGGGGGGGAATAATTTTCAAAAGGGGGGGCTACCTCACCGAATGGGGTATCAAATGAAAGGTATTTGTTTGTACGTTTCAAAACAGTTTTTCAAATTTCTGTAGGTTTCATACTTTTTGAAATATTTTGAAAAAAGTCGAAAAAATACCCATTCCCCCCCCCCCCCCCCCTATCTCCGAAGTTTGCAAAGCGATCCGTTTAAAATGTATGGAGCGTTTGTAGATATGGATCTATATTTTACAGGAAAAATATAGAGAAGTCTGTAAAAAGAACACTTTTTGAAAAATGGTCAAAAAGGAATAATTTTCAAAAGTTGGGCTACCCCACCGAGTGGGGTATCAAATGAAAGGTATCGGTTTGGACATTTCAAACCAGGTTTTTAAATTTCTGTAACTTTCATACTTTTTGAAATATTTCGAAAAAAGTCGAAATATTTACCAATACCCTTAACCGAACCAACCATTTAACCGAAGCATGCAGAGAGATCCATCTGAAATGTAACCTACTATGCTTAGGTATTCGTTAAATTGCGAAGTCTCTAACCGGTACTTTTGGTACATATTTGTTGACAAACGTTCAAAACCCTCGGCGCGCGAGTTACACTCGCACTTGACGGATCTTGTTTTATTATACCTACATAGAAAACACCCAGACCAACGGAACAAATTTCTGCAGATAGTACACAAATTTGTTCCGAGGCGGGAATCGAACCCGCAACCTCCTGCGTTGCAGGCGCTGCGCCACGGAGGTCGTCAGTATAATAAAAAATATCTATCTATGCAGTGTATTGTATTAAGTATATCAGTTATCTAGTACCCATAACAAAAGCTCTGCTTAGCTTGGGGCTAGATAATGCTGTGTGAATTGTCCAGCATTATTTATTTATTATTAGATTATTGCCATAACATGACTCTCTACTTTGCCAACCGAAGTTAGGAATAAATAGTAGCTTTAGTGAAGAATTTTACTATATGAAGTTTTATTGATGGCTAGATAAACAAGTGAAAAACTATCAACAAACTTGCAAAACCTTCTAACAAAAAGTCGAGTGAGCGGGTCAATTTTCGATAGATTTTCAATCGACGACTTTGCCCGGAAGGCACTCGTAATAAGGCACCGCAATTTCCGACCCCCCGCCACGGAATAGTTACCAGTTACTTCTGAGTCAACAACTCGACCTCTAGAAATATACTTTTGGGACAGTCGTCTTGAATTGAACGACGAAATCGGTTGGGACAAGATTTCGAGTTCGTTTTTGCTTTAGTTCACTTTTAGATTTTACTTACCTATTTGGGTTCTTCGTATCTATTTAGGTTTGTTAGGCTAGAAGGTACAATGATTTGGGAGTTGTGAGTTAGTACCGTACTTCGCTATGCTAATCTCACCGATTTAGATGAAATTTATTGTGTAGATAGTTTAGGTGCTGAAATAACACATAGGCTAATCTAATTTTCAAATATTAACCTCTGATGAGATTAAAAAGAGTGGTAAAGTTTATTTCTTACAAAACTACCCTACTAGGGGGTGTGGCATAAATTTCAGAAATTTCGTATAATTTTTTTTGTAGAGTTTAAGTCTCTTCTCTAATCATTCTTTGCGAGAGACGTATGGTTCATTTGATACTATACACGTTTTCAAAATCAAGCTATAATGTCACCTACTAATCCAACGGCTGGTTGGGTTAGTAGGTTTGCGATTGCACACATTTTTAGTGTATTTAAGTAAAGTAAAGTAAAGTAATTTATTCACCACAAATATACATGCATACATAATAATACAATCACATTACATACCTATGTAAACTAAGCTAACTCTTTTGTCGTCAGGAATGGAATGACTACAAACTAAAATGGAACCCAGATGACTACGGCGGGGTAGACACGCTGCATGTGCCTTCTGAACACATTTGGCTGCCAGATATCGTCCTATACAATAAGTAAGTACTTCATCGTCATCATCATCATAATCATCAACCTATATTAAGTCCATTGCTGGACATAGGCCTCCGTAATGAGCACCATAGCGCCCTGTCTTCAGCTTGCTGCATGCAGCATCTGCCTGCAGTCTTTCGCAGATCGTCATCCCACCTGACTGGAGGGCATTCAACAGGTTGTAGGTAAAAACTTACAACCTGTATATTCGACGAAATTTTAGGAATACAGGCAATATTGAGATACAATGGCTTAAAATACTTGTAGTTTCTTATGGTGTAGTGCATTTATTCATATTCCATATTTGCGTTATACTGCGTCGCCCTGATTTTGATCGAGCATTTTATTTGACACAACGCACACGCGATCCTTATTATCGGTGCTAATAATTTCACAGACAAATTTCATGCTAGACGCACAAATACTCAAATAAGACATTTTACTGAGAGGTGGTTCTCGTCCGGAAGTGAATATAGCACGGGATATAAATATCCTTTGAATGATTCCATAGAAAAAACGCAAGCGTAACCACAGGCAAAGCAAGGTAAAAAAAGTACAAACTGTGGCAAAAATATGCGATTGTCAAACGCTAAAGCGTAAAAAAGTATAAAATAATGTATCAACAGTCCGATTCATTTCTAAACTGGTCCAACATTAATCTCCCTCTAAGACTGTTTAGTGACAAATCAATTCCACTTGAACCTGTGTCCCGAGCTCCGAGTAACAATGCTTTGGATCAGATGGCCGAGATAAAAAGCTTTGGTGAAAAGGAAAAGTGGATAGTTTGAGACGATTTTAATATTTCTAGTTCATTTTTTAGCCTCCATTTGCAATAAAATAATTCATGAAAAAACATCACAAGATTCTATTTACCATTGAATACTTTCATCATTTTGGGACTCTTTAACAGAATAAAAAATTAAATTTTACGCAATAATAATCATAATAATATTTTTTCACCTCTTCCACTAGTGAACAAAATATTGAAGTGAAGATAAATTCAATGAATGGCTTGTTTATATGATAATAATTTCTGATTTAAAATTACTTTATTCACAAAGAAAACTCAATCAACTAATAGCAATAAATTAAAACTAGTATGTATGTAAAATTGAAACAATTGAGCTAACTGCAGACTGTTGCAACCAATCTACAGGAAGCTCAACTGATCCATATCAATACCAGTAGGAACCGTCCCCAAGACGCTGGTTGCATTGCCTCGCTGTATGGCAATGCTGATGCGTTGCGCCAGATAATGACCAGCTCTCGGTTCACGCGTCGCTTCGACCAGACGCTAAGATATTTTTTTAAAGACCTAGGGTCTCGACTCCAAGGGAAGCAAATGCGTAGGCTCTGTCGAGACCTGCATAATTGCGCCGCTTCAGATCCATTAGAATTTTACTTGTCTATGAACTTATTTTGTAAGCCGAAAGAAATAAACGTTATTGATTTCCAATTTCTGATTTCAGGCCTTTAATTTCCTTGCTCGTAAGGATTTAATTTCAAATTCCAAAGTACGCCCGTTTTTCAAGTTATTTCTCAAACACCACCACTGATTGTATGTCCCTACTAATTCAAAAACTTTTGTACTCCAAGATCGACTTCCCAGACCATTTCTTTCAATGGAGAAATTCCTAAACTCCGCATAAATTCTTCTCTACATGGCCTTATCTCCTCATTTCCGGTTCGTAGACTAAAAGCCCATTACTTTATTATCAAGACATCTGACGAGTTTATCTCAGGGCAAGTCTGTGAACGTAACTAGTGTAGTTGGCGACCCGAAGTTTGACCGTAGATCGCATTAGGATTGAGACTCAAAGTGAATATTTTATAGCTTCTGACTTTGTGCGAGTGACTGCAAAGCGCAGTTCTTTATACAAAACTAAACTTGAATTTCTAATCTTTGCTTTTCTACAACTACGTAGATGACGACGTTATCTGGTTTAAAGTTTTTGTTTTTTTTTATAGTGCGTAAGCCTCACACTCTTTTTTGCGATGATATTTAGTTATCTGGTTTTTCATTGATAAAAAATGAAATCAAATTTTTGGCTGGTTTTATGTTTTGCCCTAATTGGATTTCACAAAAGCATGCTACTGGTATCAATTAAAGGTATACATCTCTCTAATTATTATAGAAAATCTTAACAATTCCAGTAACTTTAAGGATCCTAAACAGGTTTTGTATAAAATCCTTCCTCCCAACGTGTTCGTGATTATGGACAGAACTTACAGTTAACGCAGTGTCAATGAATTACCGACAACCCTGAATATACCCATCCAATACCCAGTAATGGTGCTTTGATTAAAAGCACCATAATTCAATAGCATCATTCGGTGCGTACCTTTGATCACAGTTTAATGTTATTGCAACCATTAGTTCGGTTGAGCTGTAAATTCAATTATGGGACCTATTCAAACTAAATGTTAATGTAAATTTGTGAATTCTGTGCATAACTATTAGGTACCGTTTGTATGTAAATCTAGTTTAATAATAGTAGTTTCCGGCCTTGATTTGTAACGATTGGGTGAAATAGTGTCCAAATTAGCGAAAATGGTATGGACCCTTTAAAGTCCATCTGACTACGCCCGGAAACCTTTTTCTCGTAGCATTTGTAATTATTTCAAAGCAAACACGCTGCTTCTATTTTAAAACCTCAGAGCACGAGAAAACATCAACCTAATAGCATTACACCCACAGCGAAAACGAACTTTGAACCGCGCCTGCCAAGGTGCTATTTAGATTAAAACTTATCTATTCTTCCACATCAGCGACTTTGAGAGCAATCTATGCCTCACCTAAATGCAGACCGCAGCCAAATCGACACTGTATCTCCACCACACAAGATTCAAACTCGAATTACCCTTCTGAATGTATGCGGTGAACCGAGCCTGATAATGTTTGAAATTGCGAAGTTTAAAATGCTTTTATACAAGGTGTGCCAGCATTGGTGTGATACAAAGATATCTTTATTACTACCGAGGAGGGGTTGAAAATACTTTGTTTTCAAGTAAATCCGTGCCGGTAACTAGAAAAAGCACTATAGTTAGGTAGACCAATGGATCTTTCAGCTTGAAAACTATTTGAGCGTTTGATACGTGATCTAACGGCGAAGTGACGTATTAGGGAGCTCACGTCTGCGGCTTAGCGTTTTGACCAGGTTCCTCCTCTGGATAACGGCTCAGGTTATAATGGGAATATCTTCCCATTATAACCTGACATGGCATGGCAGACTATGTATTATCATACATAGTCTGCCTACTATAGTCATACCTATTATAGTACCTACACTGTCAGACACATTTTACTGACCAGATCTCAAATTTTAGATAGCAATAAATTTATTTCTTTAGGCTTACAAAATAAACACATAGGACAAGTAAAATTTTTCCCCTGATTAATATTTATTAGAAAATTAAATTATCTGAGTTCATGATGGCGAAGAATGTTCATCGTTAGCTGTTTAGTTTCTTGACGACCTCTGTGGCGCAGCGGGGGAAGGTCCGCCTGCGACGCAGGTTCGATGCCCGCCTCGAGACAAATGTTTGTAGGTATGATCTGCAGATATTTGTTCAAGGTGTTCTGGATGTTTTTCTATTTATAATAAAGAATACCTATCTATGTAGCGTATTGTATTATGTATATCAGTTATCTACCATAACACAAGCTTTGCTTAGCTTGGGGCTAGAAAATGCTGTGTGCGTTGTTCAGCATTATTTGTTTATTTATATACTTATTAGTAGGTACCCAGAGTAGGACATTGACCACGTCTTCCTCCATGTGTGTTTTACAATCCTGCGCCAGGAAATAAATTGGGACGGAGTAAACTTATTTTCTGCCTAATAAATTCAATTTAGAGCTTTAGTATGTATTTTAGACCGCCCTGCAGACTTGGAGACGTCTTCGATTGGACTTTTGATACGATGCCAAAAAGGATATCGATTCTGCCCACTAACTACTGCAGTAAAACTCCTGGCTTTTGCGTGCAATCTAATTCAGGCCATATAGGACAGCCCCTCCAGGGCCTTGAAGCTTGCGGGGTGGTTACTGTCAAATGAATTCAATTTAGATTTCTTTTCACAGAATAGTTCTTTAGAATTACAGTAAAGTGGTTTGTTTACTCATGAAAGGGTGGAGTTTTCGATTTTATTGACAGAATCAAAAGTACATAGAGCTTTTACAACAACTGCAATGATGAATATAAACTTATAGTAGGGTTGTTGATATAAATATATTCAAAATATAAATAAAAATATAAAACTTACCTTTTAAATTTGAACATACTTTTTGACGACCTCTGTGGCGTAGCGGGCGAAGGTCCGCCTGCGACGCAGGAGGTTGCGGGTCCGATTTCCGCCTCCGAACAAAAACAAGTATAATTAAAAAATATCTAACTATGCAGTGCGTTGTATTAAGTATATCAGTTTTCTAGTACCCATAACACAAGCTCTACTTAGCACTGTGTAAATTGTCCGGCATTCTTAATTTATTTATTTATTGTATACATAAACAATCGAAAATAACAACCAAAGAATAATACTAGTTATAATACATATAATACCAAATAGTAGTTCTAATTTATTTGATTGTAATTTTCTTTGTGAATAAAGATCTTAATAAAAAAAACAAAGAATAGAAACAAATTAAGATACAATAAAATGACAAAAAAGCGAATCCTTTTTAACCGTAAGTTGTTATTTAAAATAAGTGGATGTACAAGTGCAGTTTGCAGTTAAAAATGATTTACTTTTTTGTCACTTTATGGGTCAAACAAAAGTAGAGTTCCTCATTCGATTGGAATAAAATAAAACTGTTATCAGGGAAGCCAAGATTCGATACCAATTATAAGACCTTTGGGTATTGCCTGATAGTTAACAGCTGTCGTTACCAAAACATATTGCTTCTACCAATCTGGAGGTTTCTATTTATATAATTGTACTATAATCCCACTTGGTGTATTTTACGGAATACAAACTAAGGGCCAAATATTAAGAGATAAAGAAACATTTAGTAACAAACGCAACTCTAATACAGCACAGAACAGAAATAGTACATAACTTACAAACAATAAATTAAACATGCAATACCTAAATGAAATAACATGAAATACCTACCCACCCACTCACATAAAGAGAGAAAGACACAACAGGACAAGAACAAATAATTTGACAACTTAATAAAGCTAATAGCAAAGGTATTTATTAAGTAGGTACCTATGTAGGTACCATGTAACGGAATGCAGTACCTAGCAGGTAGAAAAAGCTGTCAAATCTATGATCATTTAAGCACCAAGAAAGTTTCTAACTGAAACAATTCATATTATAATTATAAATGAGATATTTATATAATTTTTGTGTCTATCTGGTACATTTTACTCCAAAACAGCAGAACTGATCATAATGAAACTTGGCAAGGAGACAGATGGTTATCGGGAAAAGACATTGGTTACTTTTATTCGGAAAAAACACGTCGTCACGGGCGGAATCCAGATTGTACATTTAAATAAATATGTGATCATTATCATCATTGTTGAGATATGTATCTGAGTATCACCCACTGCTGGGTATAAGGGCCTCCTTTCAATTTTGCCAGCATTTTCTGTCCTGTGTTCCCCGTATCCATACAATACATATTCATTTCGAGTCACAGGGCATAAAGAAAACACAATTTCTTGAAATCCTTTTGTGATGTGCGTGCCTTCACTTATTGCATTTTTATCTGATTAATTAATTCATTTAAAACGGTTTATTAACCGTAAATTAGGAAACCGAAACGAAAGCCATCCATCCACCAGCCAGAGGTTCCTAAATTAAGCAAGGCTAATGGCTCTAGCAACAGCTGCTACTACTTTATAATTGTGTGGCACTGTAACCGATTCCTATTTATCAAAAGTTTACTAAATTGCGTGAATTGAGTTCGATTCCCAGTTGACACAAGTTTGGAATTAGATTAATTCTGAATTATCTTACTTGTTTCGACAGATGTTAGTGCGAGTTTCTTGCGGATACGATTCCGAATTGGAAAACGGTACAGTGCTCGTCTGCGAAATAGAAATTAGTCAATTAGCTGAAGTATTACTCTGGCTTTGATCTTCTGTTTGAGTAAATACATTTCAATTATTGATAAGTTATTTAAAACGATGTGTCATAAATAAATTAAAATAGCTTGTTACAGCTGCTTTCTTATCCGTGATTTACGAATCTATCGTTCTACATTGGTGGGTAGATACTAGAGCCAAAAAAAATTATTTAATTATGATGAGTTCAGATTGGGTAAGTTAAAACAAGATCTTTAATCCTATCAAATATCTTATCCCTTTATCCAAAAGATCTTTAATCTAAAATGTATTTTACAAAGATTTTTAAACCATAGTAAGTACCTGTGTTAGTTAAGTAAAGACAGGCTTAGAAAGGTAGGTAGTGTATCACTACATTTTTGTACGCAAAAAAAAAAGCTAAAAGCATAAAGGTATTTGATGTGAATCTCATGCTATGGCAACTTCGTAACTTATCTTCCTGTTTGGACTCTGTTTGGAGAATCGCTGTTTTCGATTAGTTTGTAGGTGTTTACGGTCTACTTCAATAAGTGCTTCCGGCGTTTGAGAGTTGTCATTTCCGTTTCCGACTTCCTGTTTCAGTGTTATGTTTGATAACGCAATAGAATAAGAATGTTACAGTGATAAGTTACTTCCCTAAATAAATACGTAGGTATTATGGTTTTCTGCCAAAAGCTTTTCAGGTGCTTAAAACATTGTCATAGTATTAAAATTATTCACGGGTATTTATCGCGTTTATTTACGTGAATAATTTTAATAATATGTTCTGATCGCGTAAGTTTAAAAAACTTAATTGTCATAGTGAGTATACCTTCTATGAAAATGTTTCACGGAACGATTTCCCTTGATTATTCCTTATTTCATGCATTTTTATTAGAAAATATTCAATATTTTATAACTGTGTGCTCCCCACAATTCCAATACTTCCACTCAATTCTTCCCGCGGGTGTCGTTAGAGGCGACGAAGGTATATTCACCGGGGGCGGGCAGCAGCGCCCTGCAGAACTGCGATCCCCGACTAGCAGGCCTAGCGTGGAGGTTATGGGGATATTACATCCAAATGATAAGAGCCAACAAGGCGCATACCGGGGTGGGCCTATGTCCAGCAGTGGACTGGTAAAGGCTGTTGATGGGATACATTTCATAGTTGGGAGTGGAAAACGTTAAAATGATACTTAAACTAATCCTCAATATTTAATAACTCCGACTCTCGACAATGGCGTTAGTAAAACATGTCCTCTAATAAATCCATAATGAGTCAGGGTTCTCAAGCTTTGTACTTCTCAGACTAAATTGAGGGTACTTGTTAATTTTGCTCCGGCAACCGCTCAGGCGATAATCCTGCCATCTATCTTGTGGCCGCTAAAACGCAGGTAAGATTGGGTATCAAGCGTCATGAATACGCTACGACGACGCCGCTATTATTCATAGAGATTTGAATGCAAGCCAACGTTTCAGAGGTTTGTCAAGGTTTTCTATGAAATTGCACAATTTTATAGATTTATAATACGGTTTTCAGGCAATTGGCCTTCGTGGCACAGTGAACTAATGAATAAGGTTGTGGGAAAAATGTTTGTATGATTTTCAGTTATTTATTGCAGATTTGGGTGTTTAATATGTATAAAATAAAGCCTTTTCAAAGATTTTTCTTTTTAAGTAAGGCGTTGCGGGTAAAGCATACGCTTAGAAAAACAACAAACACTTATCTTTCTATTTAATAATGTACAACTAAGTAACATCCACATTCCACAGTACAATAAAACAAAAATATACAAATTTTCAACTATATTAAAGCAGCACAGTGGCATTATTTTTAAATTTAAGCAGATATGTTAGAAACACTTTAATGCACCTGTGACTTCCCTAAAAGCTCTCTCCGCGAAAATTCACTGTTAACTTTATTTTTAATGGCTCTACGTTAGCCTAATGGAAGACAGGGTGACCTATTTTATAGGACAATTTTCATAAATGCGGTAAAAGTTGTGATAAAGCTTTTAGAGCTTGATATGTCCTAGGTCTTTTTGACGGCTCTAGGAATATGCTGTTTTCAGCTGAGTGTACATCTAGCCAAGCCGAACGAATAAATAAATAATGCTGGACAACGAGCGAGTGCCAAAGCAATTTAATAGAAACAAATTACTTTTGACAATTTGTGTGAGGCTTTGTCAAGTATGCGAGTTTTGATATGCTCACATTTTCCTTCGGCTTCCGTAGCGTGTCCACTGGCAAGCTTCTTCGTACATGACCATGTGCATCGGGGGCAGTCAAAGTGTGAATGCTTTCTGCTTAGTAATATATGCGTTCAGGCTGAACGGTTCCGCTCCATCGGGCAGAGCTCATGAGAACACTTAAAACAGGATACAAAACCATGTTGTTTTTACGTTTGTACTTTTAGTGATATACGTAAAAAATTATGTACAAGTTTTCGTCAATATAACATGTGCAGCGACTACTGGAGTTCTAAACATCAATACTACGATTACCAACCTGCCTATCACACGTGGTGACCATGACAAATCCCACTGCACACTTTGGGGGAAGTCCAACTTCTGAAGTGGACTTCTTGGTTTAGTCCGTTTTCGCAATTGTAGTTTCACAATTGACTGTGAAAAAAGAATTATTTTTCACTGTTTCGTAATTAACTGTCAAACAAGAAATTCTTTTCTGTTTTCGTAATCGAATATTTTTCTCCTTTCCTAGTTAATTACTAAAAACATATCCATTTTAAAGCTTTGCAAACTTAAGCGATCACAACTCATTATTTCAAATATTCACGGCTATTTATCGCGTTTATTTACCTATTTTTCCCGAAACGTCGAGGTTTACACTCTGTCGTGGTCACGGGATGACTTCTTTTGGCTGATGTAAATTATAATTATCACAACCCTTTATATCACCCACTGCTGGAATGGCCTTCTTCAATTTTCGTCAGCCTCCTCCGTCCCGCATCCATGTGTGCCCAGTGACTTTGGCGTGGATATATCTTAATATAACTTAAACTGTGTATTTGTCTTCAGTGCCGACGGTAACTACGAAGTGACGATCATGACGAAAGCGATCCTGCACCACGACGGCAAGGTGGTGTGGAAGCCACCGGCTATCTACAAGTCTTTTTGTGAGATCGACGTCGAATACTTCCCCTTTGACGAGCAGACATGCTTTATGAAGTTCGGCAGTTGGAGCTACGATGGTTATATGGTATGTAAAATGGAAGTAAAGCTTAACTTTGCACACAGAGTCATCTAGCTTTTCTGCAGAGCTATGTTATGTGTAACAGATGACTTCTTTAACTACTCCAGAAAAACATTTTCACGTTTCGTGTTACATTGTAATTTTCAATTAAACACATCTGAAATATCATTTGTAAAAATAACTTATATCTATGTGATCATCAAAGTTAATTATGGCATTAAAATGCAAACCAACATCCGCAATATAATTGAACCTAATATCTTATCATATTGATAAAAATCTGATCTGAAAAAAACACCTTGATAACAGAATTTAAACAAAACATTTTCATTTTCTTAAAAATAAAAACGAGGAATTTTTACAAAGTCACGAGCCCTAATAAAATTGTATGAAAAAAACGAATCTGCCTTAAAAAGAAAATTGTAGCGAACGCTTAGAGGGAATGTAATCGAATTCCTCAGCATGAAAGCCTTTTCCAATACTTACTGTCACGAAAAATATTTATATTGGGGTCGCCTGTATAATAAGAATAACCAGAATGAGACGTGGCGCGGAATGGAAGCCGGGCCAGAGTTCCCTTGTTATTTGTGGCTGATCGTCATCACCATTTGAGTACCCACCGGTGGTTATGTTTGGGAATAATGGATGGATAGTTATTATATGCTGTGTTGTACCTACAACTGTATTCTGATTTCGTGTCGACTAATAAATAGTTTCTAACATGATTATCGATTGAATAGTAATCGATTGAATAGTAATGTAATAAGTCTAATTAGAAAGAAAACTTTATCGTCTTGTCCCATCAGACATATAGGTAGCATTTTGAAAATTTTGCCCTAAAAAAAGAATCCACGAACTTTTTACGTATCTACTTGAACAAAAATACTCGTGATACGCAAGCCGTATTTTATATGAAAAACGAGAAGATTCCAAAGTTTTCAGTCGAGTTTACTCATGTAGGCTCCGGTAAGTAAGCTAATAAATCTACCGAATCTCACAAACAGAACCGGCGGCTCGAAATTACACTTTAGATCCACCGTGATAGGGTTCAATCGGGGATTCTCTCTCACCTGTCCCTCTCACGCCTTAGATAGTTGTGGAGATAGCGATAACGCCTATTTGTAAAGATGGAGCTGGAATGGTTTGATTTCCTAATACGGACAGCCGTACTTGAGATGTTTTCCTACGGCCATTTTAGGCTTTTTGGTGCGAAGTAATTGGGATCTCTCAATCTCGCTAAACTGTTAAAGAAACGAATGGGGAATCTTCAAACAAGAATAACAATTTCTGTTTGAGATACTTTTTCAATTGTGTTTCAGTGAAGGGACCTTAAGTATCAATATAACTTAAGATGTACTTCACCTTCTTTGTTCAGAAACCTGGAAAAATGTTAAATTCTCAAACAATAAAAACATAAACATCACCTGTTGCTCGCCACTCGTCGGTAAAATAAGGATTCTTTTATAATTGCGTTTTTATTTTTCAGGTGGACCTCAGGCATATGAAGCAATCGCCAGATTCGGATAAGATAGGGATGGGGATAGACCTTTCGGAGTACTACATCTCAGTAGAGTGGGACATCATGAAAGTCCCGGCCACTAGAAACGAAAAGTTCTACTCTTGTTGTGAAGAGCCCTATCCAGATATTATTTTCAATATAACGCTAAGGAGAAAAACACTATTCTATACCGTAAATCTCATTATTCCTTGTGTGGGGATCTCGTTTCTCTCAGTTTTAGTATTCTACCTCCCTTCAGATTCAGGAGAGAAAATCTCACTCTGTATCTCAATTCTTCTCTCTCTCACTGTGTTTTTCTTACTGTTAGCAGAAATTATTCCACCAACTTCACTAACAGTTCCGTTGCTAGGAAAGTATTTGCTTTTTACTATGATGTTAGTCACACTGTCAGTTGTAGTTACTATCATGGTGCTAAATATTAACTTTAGATCGCCAGTAACGCATACGTTGCATCCAATAGTACGGAGAATTTTCATAGACTTTTTACCACCATTTTTGTGTATAAGAAGGCCGGGGAAAGAAGAAGATGAAGACAACGATAAACCCACAGAGGTAAAACACATTGCAAAATAAATATCCGACGCGAGATAATAAATGTGACGAGATAGAAACATTTATCAACCGAGGCATAGACGCTCACTTGAAATAAAACCCGCAACCTCGCTTTAATTAAATTTGTAAAAATAAAAGCTCGCACAAATGAAGTTCTTCAGAAGGGATCTCTTTCAACACAAAAAACAACACGAACGCCTTTTCTCATCGAGTTTCCCCCATTCAGAGTATTTTCCATCGCAGGGATTCAATACAGACAGCTATTACTCTGTTTCCACAATAACCGTTCTAATTGTTCGGCCGACTCTTCCTTCTTACGATATTCTAAATATATTGTATATAGTGGAAGTGGAAGTATTGCTTGGCCAATTTTATTCCATTTCGATTTTCCTTTATTACTAGCTGGCTTAACGAACGCGCGGGCTGGGTTATTTATGTGCCCCCAGCGGCTGCGGACGTATCGCGAGATATATACGGGGCAGACACGGCGAAACCGAAATCTACTCGCCCTAATTGTGTGCTGGCTTAAGCCGATTCGAACACTGCCCACTAGCTCTTTGGCTTTCGCCAACACACTAATCCTTGTATATCTAAAACAATACTTGTGCTCTCTTTATATGCAGGAATTATTTGTTCTAAATTTAATGGGTTAGGTGTGTGTTTTTGTAATTTCTGAGCAACTTAGCTAATCTAACAATTATTTCAGGTCCTAACAGACGTGTTTGGTCCAGATGACATGGACGGCAAGTTCAAGGAATGGGGTTGTGAAGAATACGAGCTGCCCGGAATGCCGCCGTCACCCCCGCCTCCCCCCGGGGGTGACGATGAACTGTTCTCCCCTTCTCCAGGCTCCCCTTGCCGACTAGACTTAGACGCAGACTCCCCATCTCTAGAAAAACCTTACGTGAGAGAGATGGAAAAGACTATAGAAGGCTCCAGATTCATAGCTCAACATTTGAGGAATAAGGATAAATTCGATAATGTAAGTATAAATACATGCTCTTGCAAAGCAACGAACAGTTTGTTGATTTAAAAACTATGGTTCTTTTCGCAGGTGGAAGATGACTGGAAGTACATCGCGATGGTGATGGATAGAATCTTCCTGTTCCTGTTCACGATAGCGTGCGTACTAGGCACGGCGCTCATCATATTCCGGGCGCCGACCTTCTACGACTACTCGAAGCCTATAGACATCCTCTACTCAAAAATCGCGAAGAAGAAGCTCGAGCTGCTTAAGATGGGCTCGGAAGGGGACCCAGGTCTCTGAAATTCGTCTCACGTCTTCGGCCACTCGCCGCCGAAGACGTTCTGGGAGCTGATCGTCATGTGGTGGCATGGGTGACCGATCTAGGCTCCCAGTCGGGGTCTGACAGGCGAGAACTCATGTGCTCAGTGTGGTGCCAAGCGCCCGGTGCGCTAACGGACGTGTTCACGCCTTACGCGTTGCCAAAGCCGTCTTTTTATATGTAAAAGTATTAAGCTCGAACTCGAGACTGTTTCCGTCGATAGTCGAAGGAGCCGCGTTGTTGTATTGACGCCCGAGCGGATCTGCCACTACTATTTTTATATTAGAATCGCTGCATTGTGAGCGACCGTTAAGTTCTTTTGTATTTATACAAATAAAACAGTTTCTTTTCCAGGAATAATTTGACACGAGCGCACAAATATTGTACACTACTAAAATCTATGTAGTTTGTTTATTAATATTTCTTTTCTTACATAAGTTAGTTAATGGTTTAAATCTAAGACATACCTACTTGTATTGTGGGTTACGACGTGTATTAATTCTGTAAGGTTTACTTCGAATAATATCGAGCTCAATGTTATGTAACATTAAAAATAAGTTATGTAAAATTAATTAATCAAAGTCGATTAGCATCAAAATACTATCGTAAACTTTTGTGCAAACGTCCTCGATGAGAACTGGACTTTGTAGGTAAGTAATTAAGGTGTAATTTGAATTAATATACATTAGATCGTAACGTTCTCACGTAATGATCATAATATGGACAATATCGATTGTATTGACGAATTGTAATATTTCAATATAGTCATAATGTGTTAAGGAATTGTAGATATTGCTAGTCATAAATCCTAGAACGCATCGTAACGTAATAGCTATTAAGAGTACACTATCACAAAATAGAATAGTCATCTCAAGGGTGATATTATTTCTCTAGATAATGTTTGTGGAATAAAACAATTGACTGCCAATTGTACATTTTTATATTATAGATAGTTCGATAGACTTGTTTTTATTAGATTTTTTTAAACAGTGTGCCAAATATGCAATCAGAATAATACATAGTTCCGAGGTTTGCCAACGGCAATGTTTTATTGCAACTTTATTTTAGACATTCGAAATTAGCATTTTTCGGAACGCTTGTACATTTTTAATTTTGACATATTTCTAAGAAAACGAATGCTTGCCCATGAACGTAATGACTGAATTTCTCTTTGTATCTTAAGTTTTCGCGTGTTTTGCAAAAGTACTGGCGTTACTCTTCCGTAAATTAATATTAACTTCAGTAATAAAACTAGAATACAGGGTAAAATTAGAAATTGATTAACTCCTCCTGATTTGTAATTCTGACACTTTTCACTGAAAGTAAAATCTTTGATCACACTTATTGGCACTTTACCTTTATCTAGATAATAATCATTGTTGCGGTTGATGACCTAGTCTTAGATCTTATATTTATGTTCACCTTTTAGATTAGGAGTTAAAATTAGTATTTGTTTGTTCCTCACTTTCATTGATTCATTTCTTTTCACCTTCGCATTTACCCATCGTGTAGGGTATTGTAGCAACTTATCTTAATAAAAATAAAAAAATTTCGAGCCGCGTTATTGATATGTCAAAGTAAAACATAATAAACTTATTAGGTAATTTAGATAACTCAGAGTAATTAAATCCTCAGCGAACAGTTAGGAAAACAGGGATGGATAATGTAATAAGACGGTGTTTTGTGTGGTTCGTCTCGTATTTAATAAGCGTTATTGAATGTGCATAGCTGTTTGTGGATATGTTACCTGAGCTAGCGTAGATTAGAGTAACGTAGCAGACGACATGACACGTTGTCTTGTGTATATGGAAGTTACGACAAGCTCGCTAAAGGTTGAAAGATTAGACGGAAAGCATCGTTTTCTGCTTGTGCCGATTGTACCAAGGAATTTCTCGATGGAATTGTAACGTCATAAAGATATTCTAAAATTACTTTTCTTAAGACACTTGGATAAGAATTGTGCTATTGCACGCACCGAACACCAAATAGAATTAACTATTTATCAAATATTTAGTAAAGCTCACAAGCTTACTCACTGACCCCGAGAATATCCGAAAGTTTTATTGTAGATAATTGCTAGAAATAAAACGATCTGTTGTTATTTTTATATGACTGCAAATAAAATATAGTTAGATTTTCTATAACACCATAGGGTTAAAGAATTAGGATCGGGAAATATTATTGTACTGAAGGGTTAAGAATGTGTTAATAATAAGATTAATTAATGTGTTGTAAATATTAAAACGTTAACGAGAACATGGGAGCTTAGAGTAGTCTTTGGTCTTAAGGGGGAGTCTGGAGGATATAACAGTGTCATTTCTAAAACTTTGTCAAGTTTTAATGATGATAGCGAAGTTTTATTCTCTTGAGAGGTTTGTGGATTTGTTAAAAGTGGTTGAGCTAATCCAATACAACGATTAATGGCCCTGCGGGTTTGCGGTGCGGGTGATGAATTGTTAGCGTTATGTTGTCCTGTCTTTCCTGCTCTACTTTAATCAACAATTTGTTTCAGTAAAATTGCTTTTAGGGCGAAATGCATTGCTCAATTTAATTATACCACGTTGGCCTGGAAAAAGAACAACAATTATTGTGAATCCAATCTTTTGCAATACTTCTGTTTTGTATGACGTTTCAAAAATATTTATAGGAACTCTGGCTGAAAAACACCTTATGACAGAATTAAAATGAATCATCTCTAAAAAAGATAATTTCCTTAAGAAACTGCATTTCAAGATCAGTGTGACTTTGCCTATAGCGTAAACGTCTTTTTATTTACGATTTGTTCTTTCTGTAAACCAGGCAGTGTGTGTTTACCGAATAGACATTTAAAAAAACGTCGGGTTCCTGTTAAATTGATACTGCCATAGGATTAATTATACCTAAGTAAAGAAAACACCAACCGGACCGGACTTATCTGGTTCATAGCGGGACAACTCAATCTTTATTCATCGTAATAATACTAGCATAGAACCGCTCATTTTGAATTTTAGTCCTGTGATTTGAAAACTTGGTTGTTTAAGTGTTATTGTCTTTAAGGCGAGGTCTTAGACTTGTTGCTCCCACGAATAATTTATGCTCACTCTCGTTTTGATTCGTTATTGTTGGAACATTGTCTAATCGGCCCCAAGTAAGACATGGTGGTATGCAAAGCGAAGGGATATGTGTGTTAATGGAGAATATCAATACATACCCACGACAGGCAATAAAACTCGTAGAAAGCAATATATTTGGGATGATATCAACGATATTAATATGAGATCGCATTGCATAGCAAAATGTCATGAAAACGGTCGTAATGGGTTTCGGGCTATAAACGGGTATGTAAGAGTAGTATGAGTATCTTTTTAGATAGGTGAATTGTATCTCAAAATGCTAGAAACATATAGCGTATTTTGAATAAGGTTCCTTGTAAGTTACTATAATGAATTAGCTTTTCAGTGTTTTAGAGTTAGTCGACGAATGGGTCAACTCGAAAGCCCGATGATAGATAAATTTGTTTTATATTGTTCGTTATTCTTACCTAGTTGTTACTAATTTTGTTATCTTCCATGACTTGTTATAGTTACTTGTAACGTACTTTCACTTACATATTATTATTGCGTTGTTAGTATCAAATTAATGAATACTGTGTTGTTAGCATGTTTTTCTAGTAAATTAGGTACTTATATTTAGTTTAGGTAAGCCTTGTTGATTTGTTGACAGCACTTTTGTCTACATCGAGTTATGGAGTTGCAAACTCATAGTCAGCTATCACATGGCTGTCAATAATTATAAGAAACTGAAATGTTGACGTGTACATATAGCTGATCAACATAGAAATTTAATCTAATTGTAATTGACAAGTTATTTTTCTACGTTCCTTTCTCGTTACTCTAAGGGCTAACGTAGGACTGTAGAAGTTATGGCGAAGTTTGTATTCTTGATTGCTTTGTCAGTATGAATTTCCTATAGTTCAAATAATTCAATGCAGATTTTGAGTTCCGCATCTACGTTTGTTTGATATAGCCTTATTTTTTGGAAGGAAGTCATTAAAAGAGTAATCCGTAACGCTTTATAATTAGGTTCATCGGAATAGACATTTCGTATAGTCATTTTTAACTATATCACGTTGTCACATGCTTTCTTGCACGTTTGTATCTTTTGCATGTTTTATTAATAACTGTTAAATTCTCATATCTATTACAATACTCTTTATCTTATTAATAATAAGCTAGGCATACTGCGTATTTAATCAAACGTCTTCCAAAGTGACGTAAGGAGTTTTTGTTCTTCTTTTGCTTACTTTTTCTAGAATAGTTCTTTTATTTTACAGTCTTCTTTCAATTTGTGTATGAATAGCTTAGTCTACCTACCTCGCGTGATTTCATTTAATGTTAGATTCGTGAATTGAACATATAGATTTACGAATTCTACAAATGAAAAAGTATATCACTGCCAATAATTTTTGAAAGAAAGATTCGTCTGATCCTAAATGAAATACCGCGTAGCTTTAATTGATTTCTTGTTTATATGTTTCATCGAATACCTAACCATGGTAGATTTAAAATAGATAGGTTATCGATAAGTAGACGAAATCACACAAAATTTGCGTTGAGCTTCCAACACGATTAGATGTAAATTTGTAAAATACCTTTAACTTCTTGTTACTTCCTTCTGATTTGTTAGATCATATTTCTATTAATTATGTTTAATGTTAAAGATTATATTTTTCTTTAAGATTTCTAAAATCAAATTTACTTTCTATAGGTGTGATTTATGTTTTTTATAGTGTGATATAAAGATTGCCCGCCCGTGCATATTGGCACACTTTTATTTTAACTTCGGTAAAATAACTTTATTTGTAATATAATATGAAGACAACGTAACTTTGATTTTATATAAAAGCAATTGTGTACAATTTTTTTATCGTTACTTAAGGTTTTGTATATTGTCGAAACGGCAATGAGTCTAGGTAAGTACGTTTCGTAATGTATTGTTATAATCCTAATAAAATAAATCTAATGTCCTCTTCTAGTGTAATGTTTCTGTTGATTATTGAATTAATTTTCACTTTTTAGTCAGGAGTAACGGTGATTGTTTGTGTTGGAACAGTTTTGGATTCTCTCATTTGTATATTTATTAAAATTACATAATTATTAATTGTATTCTTAACATCCTTGTCTTTTCTTCCATTATCTTCAATTTCCTTAATCTATGTATGTCTTATGCTTTATTTTATTTTAATATTTTATAAACAATTATATTTAAAAAAATCTTATTAGTTGATTGTAATTTTATTTGTAAATTAAGAATGTTTTGGGAAATTGATTAAATTTTCAATGTCGAATAATCATTTTGTATTTAATATTTATTTTAAACTGGTTTTCAACACAAACTAATTGGTCGGTGAAAATGACGAGATGCAAGCAATGAACACCACGTTACAAAGTTAGAAATTAGATAATGAAATCCTGAATTTCATTATCATAAGGTACTTTAATGGAAACAATAATAGACTTTACGAAAACCAATAGTTCTCCTTATGATAGATTTAGATGTTAGTTTAATAACTCAATTCCAGTAAGTCATTGCCACAAAATACCCACTATAAGGTGTATGCACTATGATCTCAGACATATTACT
Organism: Eupithecia subumbrata; assembly: GCA_949316285.1. Lineage (NCBI taxonomy): Eukaryota > Metazoa > Arthropoda > Insecta > Lepidoptera > Geometridae > Eupithecia > Eupithecia subumbrata. Next base: position 1,419,512 of record OX438643.1, read on the forward strand.
ATAAAATATGTTCGTTCGATATAAGACATAATAGGCTCAAAATTTACAACATAAAATGTAATACATAGGTGGTTTATGTAAGTTATATTTAGGTACCCATGGAAGTACTAGTGTAAGGTGAATATGATAACAAAATAATAGACTAAGGTATAGGGTGTAAGTCCCATTTTGTAATGTTAAACTTAATTTAAAGTCAAAATCAAGCACTACCATTACTATTATGATTACACTCATGACTCTCAATGCTAATATTGAAATGTATTATAAATATGAACTATAAATATTAAATGTTATGCGTTAATAATAATTTCGTGTTTTATTTGTAAACCTTTATCAGATAATAACCACATGTTTTTTCATGGTACTTTAATATTTAAGGTGGTGTTCTTTGATAGTTAATCGGATGACCAGCAGCTTTCTCGATTAACTTTAAGGATCATATATTAGGTCATCCTTAAACATCAGTCAAAAACGAAAATCAAAATTTAACGAACCGCTAATGTCTAAAAGAACACTTTCTTTGTTTGCTAGTGCCAAGGCACCATTGATCTTACAGAAAAGTAGACGATAGGTAGGTACTTTCAAAATGTAGGCACCTAACAACTTAAATTGTTTACGTTTATACAGCCGGTTTTAACGTCTCTAAAACGCTACTTTGAGGTTTGCGTATAGTAGATCCTTTAAATAAAAAAAGTTTTAATTACAAGTAAGAAAATCTGAATGTCGAACAATGTGTGTGAACCTGTATCTCTGTCTCTTTGAGGATTCACCATCATAATAGAAGCGAATGGAAGATCGGTTGGTATTTCAGTCTCGTTTAAGCTGCCCTAGGACATAAACATGGTATACCTTAAGGATTTGTGAATTATGGCGATTCCACTTTACTTTAGAAATAAATTGGCTACCCTTCACAAATCCTTATGGTTCCACTCATTTCAAGGTGGCATGGCGTCATTCCTCTTTATTATAAAACTAGCTGCATTCTTACTACCCGTTGTCCTATTATCCGTTTTCCCGTAGGAATGAAGCATTTTCCCACGGTAAGAAGTAGCCTATGTTCATCAGGAATAATGTGGGCTTCTAATGGTAAAAGAATTTTCCAAATTGGTCCAGTAGTTTTGAAGCCTATTCAATACAAACAAATTAATAATCAAATCTTTGCTTTTTATAATATTACTATAGAAAAGTATAGAAGTATAGATTATCATTAGTCTTACTTATGGTAGGCACATTCTTAGCTGACTAGGTAGAATACTTTATTGTTAATTATAAACCATTAATAGGTAATTTGTAGAACATTTTCATTTGCAGTGATAGAGCATCCTATAACCAGTTTTAGAAAGAAAAATTAGTTTTTTTTTATCACGTAAAAACGCGTGTGGCCCCACGGGCATGCTAGTCAGACTAATATCACGCTAATATTATAAATGCGAATGTATACATGGATGGATGTTTGTTACCTCTTCACGCCAAAACTACTGAAAGGATCGGGCCGAAATTTCGCAGACAGGCAATTCTAATCCTGGAATCAAACATAGGTTTTTTACTTTTTATCCATAAATCAGTTCCCATGGGAAAGAAATCACCGTTAAGCGTCTATAGAAACAAAGCGTGCAAAACCGCGGGCATAAACTACATAGTTATAAATACGAAAGTTTCGATGTTTAAATGTATGTTTGTTACCTCTTCTCGCCAAAACTTCTGAACGGATCGGGCTGAAATTTTGTATACAGGTAATTGTAATCCTGGAATCAAACATAGGCTACTTCATATCCTCTAAATCAGTTGCCATGTGATAAAAATCACCTTTAAGCGTATCCATGGAAACAACGCAGCAACTAGTTCTAAATAAAGCCACTCCGGTAAATCGCCCAAGGGTCTACAGGTGCTGGTGTGTTATAGTATCCCTTCGCCAGGTCCACCAGTGATAAGGGGCAGGCGAACGCATCGCAGTTATCCAGCATGCTTCCTGAACGGTAAGCCGCATCGTACACTGAATGTTCCGGTGGCTCTGTTGACAGGACTTTGGATAGTGGGAACCTGGAATTTTATACCTATTTTAAGATTTAATTTCACAGTAAGGTATAAAATATCATGAATACTTAATTACTAAAAAAACATTACTAAGAAAGTATAGCAAACAACGTGACGCTCAGGTTTTCATGAAACATGGGTAACAACACTCGGGATCAAATTATGTATGACACAAAAAAAAACTAAACGAAAATCGGTTCCTCCGTTTGAGAGCTACGATAGTGGTATCGTAGCTCCCAAACGGATGAAGATGTGGAGACAGATACACAGACAGACACGTTAAACTTATAACTCCCTTCTCTTTTAGCGTGGGGGGTTAAAAAATACCTTACTATGAGCCAAGAAAGTAAAGCAAACAATAAAGTCCAGGAGCAACAGCAATAAAGAAAAGTCGATGGTGATAGCGGAAACAAACTCCAGTTCATTTAAAAGTAAAATTTAAAACAACAAAGCTAACACTCACGTGAATAGTATCCGGAACATCTCCTCGATCATGTTTGCACCATGTGGCACTAATCTTTGCGTGGTCTCGCATAATGTTCTTAAAACACACTGTCTGCCGTTGTAGCCCATCCTGCGAAACGAGTGGGTTACATGTTCGCGAAAAATAGCGGTATAAAATTTTGCATAAATTGATAGGTCGTATAAAGGCGATGGTTACTGAGCATTCTGAATTCTAAATCTATGTTTATATCTGTTGACAAACAGCTTGTGGGTGCATCATCACATCACGGTTTTTATTTTATGTCAGTGCACATTAATTACATCTAAAGAATGAACCCTAGTATGATTAGGTACAATCTAGCCACAACATGGGCTAATGAGTAATTTTAATTGATGACATCTGTGGCGCGGCGGGCGAAGGTCCGCCTGCGACGCAGGAGGTTGCGGGTTCGATTCCCGCCTAGGGACAAATGTGTGTACGATCTGCAGATATTTATTTGTTCAGGGTGTTTTCTATGTATAGTAAAAATATCTATCTATGTACTGTATTGTATTAAGTACCTATATCAGTTTTCTGGTACCCATAACACAAGCTCAAAAGCACAAGCTTAAACTGTCCACTGCTGCACGCGCCTCCCTAATAAAGGGGGGTTTGGACATGATGACCACGCTTGGCAGGCGTATTGGTGATCGCAGTAGGTGTTAAAAGTACACAAGAGGAAGATGCTTAACTTCCTCTAGTGTGCTCTTACGACGTCTACGGGCTGAGATGGTGAGGTAGATATTATTACCTTATATGGCGACCCCACGGCATGAAACTTCATCACATCATTTTATAGCCATAGAATATCCATTGCGGAGCATAGACCTCACACAGACGATGCCACAAATAGCGGTCTTGAACTTTCTAGTAATAACCGTCATAACTTAATTTTATTATTTTATGTGTATAATTTATTAATGTATGTCGTCATCTTCCCGAACTATTTTTGTAACATAATAGGGGAAGCGCAGCTGCCTATATTACAGGATTCTCTTAGTTTAGGCAACTGAGGCTACATACTAGTTTGAACCAGAATTTTACTATGTACTAAACTTATTTCACATTGGTGTCAATTCAGATGTCGCCAAAACTAAACTATACTAATCTGACAGCTCTAAAAATGTAGCGGTCCCTTTCATAACGATCTAAATAAAAAAATCCTTTTCATTGCTGCATCAGTTTTAGTGCTGTCGAATTAGTTTAGTTTAAGCGACATCTGAATTGACACCAACGTCTAACCAATTAATTATGTTATGTTTATGAAATGATTCTTTTTGCATTAAATTTATTATTATTAATATAAAGGTTGTGACTAAAAGAAACATACTTATCCATAACAGCCTCAATTTTCTGATACAGTTCGCGCCGATGTCTCCGTTGCTCTACCGGTTTTCTGCGCCTCTTGTACTTTTTAAATACAGCGGCAGTATCAGTAGAGTTCGGTAGTTCGTATGCCACTCCCCAGTTCATTCCGAATGTGAACGTACCCGGTACTGACATGGGTTGTCCTATCTGCCCCACTGTCATACACCCGGCGCACTGGAATTACAATCATTTGCATTCATTATTTGAATTCAGAGTCAGTGACGGAAGGTTTTGCATGAATATGAAAATAAATCAAGAGATGTTGATGATTATGAAACTAATTTATCTAAGGATCGGTTGAGCTTCCTGTAGATTGTTTGTAGCAGTTTGTAGTTAGCTCAATTGTTTCAATTGTAAATACTAGTTCTAATTTTCTTTGTAGACGGAGAATTGATAAGTATAATAGTGAATTTGTTTCCAATTTTAAGACTAAAATTAAAATTAGTTTTGCCCTTATTCTTCAAGAAATTTGAAAAAGGATGAGATGAGTATTTTCAGACACAAAAGAAATGAACAGGAAAACGTTTTGAACTTTTCTATTCTATCTGAAATTGAGGAAAAGTAAACCGGGGTTATCAATGCGAAATCTAATCTGGATCAAAGTCATACATTGGCCTATGGCCTCGTAGCCTTGTTTTATACCTTAACAATGACAATATAATACAAAGGAAATGGTCTTATGTTATCCTTGCGAAAGAAAGACCTTTAAGTATTTCTATTGATAACACAGAAAATGTAAGCCCTCTCGACTAAACTCAGTTAATATGATTAATCCAAGCAGATTCACTACAAGTCCCAAGATTAGATTGGCCGTATCATATTTCCATGAAATTTGCATACATAATATTGTGTAATATTGTACAGAAAGATATGAAATTCCTGCTCAGTGTAGTACAAAATGAAACTTACCGAAAAACTAGATCCTTCCGGAAACGAAACATACCTCTTTCTTCTTGAAAGAATTATTTTTGATTCATCAACAGCTTGAACGAATACGCAACTGGCTACCAGTAAAGGAAAAAATGGAAACATTTTATTAGAACCTATATTTAGAACTCAATTTATGACTTTTAAAGGGTCGTTTAAAAGTCGAACAGGCATAAAACTTTTTCGAGCGTGAAAAAAGAAAAGTGAGTTTTGAATTTCGCGCCGTCGCATCGTCTTTCAGAGATAACCATAGATTAAGATTTGTGGTTGTTGAGCGAAAATGGGATCTAAGAAAGTGGACCGTGTCGAGTAACGGAAGCAATTTTCACGTTGACAAAGCACTGCTAATGAATTCCTAGCACGATTTTGTAAAAGGTTTTCTAGTGCAATTTACTTGGTTAGTCATATTTTTAGCGTAAGAAAGCCTTTTGATACTACACCTGCTCAGAAACTTGCTTATTCCTTTTCCAAACATAAGGTAGAAAGTACGTCATTGCAGGCGCACTGAAATGCGGAACGGAAAACTCTATGGAATTTCATTTCTCGCGCGTTTAGCGGGAGAGAAAAGTGTATGGAATTCCATTCCTAATGTGTTATTTTTTATTTTCTGGAATATCAGCTGGTAGCTATGGTTATTTTTATAATATGTCAAACGACAAAAAGTTTTTACTCCGAATCCGCCATTATGATATCGACCTTTCACGTATTCGGAACAATAATTCAATAAAGAACCGTGTGAGAATCGAACGTGAGCGTATTTATTGCTACATTTGAGTTTACAAATGTTATTATACCATGGAGCTTACAAATTGAATTTACTCGAGTGATTTTGAAGATTCCAAGCCGATGATTTTCCTCGAAAGTGTAGTATAGAGCACTAATGTATCACTCGAGAGAAAGTGCGATTATTACCACGCACGCATCAGATGACAGCCAGCTCGCAGACACTCGTTTGAGGCTTGTGGGAAGCCATTTTCTCACTATTAGATGTATCTAACAATAACGAGTTTAAGCTCGTATATGCACGTTTTTCTGCTGTGTGGTAGCGGTTTTGGATACATGAGCACAGAGCTTAAGCTTAATCTGCGTATCATCCACACGGATCCGGAGTTTATTTCAATTTCGTTGTTTTATTAAAAGGTGACTTGACTTAAAGAGTGTTTTTTTAACTACGTTTGAAGAAAACTGTACGAGTATTTGCCGTTCGAATGCTATGATAGTTCGGTTAGGTCAAATTTAAAAATATTTAGAAACCAACATTAACTTTTTTATAATTAGCTTGTTTTATCATCATTATAGCAGAATCAGAAACAAAAGCTTATAATGGCAGAGTGGCGTTAACTTATGTGATAAAACAAAAAAAATATTGCATTAGAGCATTACTCTCAATGTAATCAACTATTAAAAGTACTACTAAACAAAATCCAAGGGCTTTGCGCTGTGTCAGCAGTCGGCGCCGGCGCAGTGTAATATCCCTGGGCCCAGTCGACGAGGGAGATGGGACAGTTGAACATAGCTTCGCAGTTCTCGAGCAGCGTTCCTAGACGGTGCGCTGAGTGATAGATGGCATGCTCTAGAGGCTCTGACGAGACCAGCTTTGTCAGTGGCATTCTGGAATAAGGAGATCAAAATATTGGCGCAGCCGGACTGATCAACTGAATTTGAATTATTTTTGTAGTCTTATATAATATCAATAGAAAATTATTAAGCCATCACCAGAAGGCAGAGTGCCCAAAATGCTGGCAGCATTGCCAAGTTGAATAGCAATGCTAAATCGTAGACCGAAATGGAAGCCAGCATTCCGATCACTTTTAAATAATATCAATACACACTCAGTATTGATTTGGATCAGTTGAGCTAAATGAAGATTGTTTGCAATAGGCTGCAGTTAGGTCAATTGCTCCAATTGTAAATACTAAAGTTCTAATTTATTTCTATGAAATATGATTGAAAATTTCTTTATCAATGAAGTTAATTATTTTTATCAGATTTTGGTTAATTATGGTTCGGTCTTTCTAGCTATTACTTATTCATAGGTAACTTGCTATATATCAAAACTTACGTGAACAATGTCCGGAATATTTCTTCAATCATATTAGACACATGAGGAACAAGACGTTGAGTGGTTTCGCATAGTGTTTTTAAAATACATTGTCTTCCATTGTATCCCATGCTAGAAAAAAAAACAAACATAACGACTGATTTCCGTATTTGAAGAGGACTCTTAATTAAATACATACTTATCCATAATAGTTTCCATCTTCTCGTACAACTGTCGGCGGCTTCGTCTCTGCATCATCGGCTTCCGTTGCCTTAGATTGTGTTGTCTGAAGAATCTAGCTGTTTCTGTTGCATTTGGTAACTCGTACGCTACGCCCCAGTTCAAACCGAATGTGAAGGTGCCTGGCGAAGAAGTAGGGGCTGGTTGGCCTATCACACCAACTGTCATACACCCTGCACACTAAAATTGTATACATTTTATCAGCTATTTTACGTATAAAAATGTGTGTTTGTTGTGTTTTGTCAAACAACCAACACCGTATCTTATTTTTGTGGGCATCCTAAGCAAATATTAGTGTTGTTAAAACAATGAAATCCTTCTTAGTATATCAAAACAAAACTCACCGAAAAACTGGACCCTTCGGGAAAGGCGACATACCGCTTTCGTCTTGATAGCACTTTTGATTTTGAAACTCCGCTATTATAACTTTCTTCAAACGCACACGCGGAAATAATGTAACTCGCCAACAACACGGCAATGATATTTGAATTTAGAAACATTTTACATTACTTCTAGAATTCGAAGAGGATCGCATAAAAACTCGAACCAAACTTTTTCAAGGATGAAGAAAAAGTAAAATTTGAAATTCGACTTTCTTCTCTCAAAGTTAATCTTGGATTAAGATTTGTGGAAAGAAAAAACTGGATTAGAAAGTGGGCAGGTTCGAATAACGGGAACAATTTTCATGTTTACTAAGCAATGCTAATGAATGCCCAACACGATTCCATACAAAGAATGCATAGTGCAATCTGTAAGCAAACAGCGAAAATGTTATTTTATTAACTATCAGAATTATGTCGACCTGTAACTTCGGATAGCGATAAAGTTGCATGTAGGTACATATTTAAAATTATTATTCAAACAGACTTTTTTATTTTACTAGCTGCGCCCCGTGGCTATGCCCGCGTGGATATCATAAAAATTTCAGAAATTTATTACACAACAAAAACAAAAAAAAAAACATGACTCATTATATACTTTATAGTTTATTTATAGGTACTGAGTTTTGAGTGAATCGAAGGGATAATAATTTTCCAAATAAAGCCCTTTACCCCCCCCCCCCCCCTTTTAACCTTCTCAGAGGTTAATTTTGGAAAAGAAGATTGGCCTATGTGATAATCTAAACCCTAAGCTATCTACATACTAAATTTCATCTAAATCGGTTAAGTAATTACGGAGGTACTTGGTAACCAACATTCATATAAACTTTTGCATATTTTATAATATTAGTAGGATTTTGTAAAAGGAGTGCTATTTCAGGTCAATACAAATCAATTACTAATTCCAGCTATTTTATATTTCTATTTGACGAACACTCAAAACAATAAAACAAATAATCAACGCCTCATAATTTACTATCCAAAGTTACTACTAAACAACGCCCAAGGACTCCGTTCAGTGTCCACACTAGGTGCCGGTGCGTTGTAGTAGCCCTTAGCCCAGTCCACGAGGGAGATAGGGCAATCGAACATGGCTTCGCAGTTGTCTAGCAGCCGGCCGAGACGATGTGCTGAGTCGTAGATGGCATGCTCTAGAGGCTCTGATGAGACTAGCTTTGTAAGAGGCATCCTGGAATTCAAATACAAGTACGTCATGTGAGTACACTGAAAAAAAACTTGTTTACGTTGATTAAGATCTTGTTTAATGTGATCACGCACATGAATCCGTATGAGCCTGATAAAATCTTGTCTTCGGTGACTATGAACTTAGTTAAATCGTAATAGCTCCTTCTACCAAGTAATAAATTGGCCTTATAAAGTGTAGCTACTTAATTTAATTCAGAGATTAAATGCAACAAAGTTGTTTGCTAACCCCGTGCAAATAAATGTTTAATATGACAAAGCGAATATTTATTTTGACTCAGAGCTTTGATATGTCAATGATATGCCTATTTTTTGTTTTAAACAAATTCGATATGTTGCAGCTACCTTGCATTCTTGTTTGTATTGAATGAGACATTTATCATTCCAACTATTTTGAGGCCAACTAAGATAAAATGCGTCTTAGTTGGACTAATTTTTTTTCACACACTTAGGCTTCGAAAACACTTATGTTTTGTGTTATGTAATTGAGAGTTCATTATCATAAGGCCTTACTTTGGGGCCACTACTACTACTGAGTGAAATTAATCTATGACAGCACGTAGTACCTATTTATATCTGAACTTAAAACTACCAATACTTACAGGTATACTTATGAAATGGACCAAAAACTTAGGGACCAGAACAAGAACCCCACTCTACCCGTTTTTGTTGTAAATTTTATACAGTACTTTTTACAACGGATCTATAATACCCTAAGTGCGTCGTCGATAGCTTGACGCGATCTACATAATTATTACCTATGTCCAACGGTTCTCTTATACGGACAGACTAGCTAAAGGGATTGATGGAATTCGTAACAATTAAATGTGGGGTAAGCTCATGACTTGGTTTCTAAAACTTAAACCATAGTTTACTCTGTGTTGTGAAAGATAAAGTAAGGAATAAAACGCTTGGAAAATGTTAGTAAAATAGTTGCGTCTTACGTGAACACCGTTCGGAAGATCTCTTGGAGCATGTTCGTGCCATGCGGTACCAGCCTTTGTGTCGTCTCGCAAAGCGTTTTCAAGATACACTGCCTTCCGTTGTAGCCCATACTAGAATTATTAACAGAAATATTTTATAGTACCTATAGCCGCTTTAAATTTTACCTCATTTTAAAAGTCTTATTTAGAAGCTTTCGATATTTTTTTGGAAAACAAGAATCAACAACTCGTTATTACTAGGTATAAAGATTCTTTCTCTTTCTCCTTTCTTTCTTTATTCATCTAAATGCCTGTTATATTTCTTCAATAATAATATTAATGATAACTGCCGGAAATATTGAATTTTTGTATGCCGTGTTGGCGCTAATATTTTTGAATATACAGGGTTACTGGTAATTCACTGACACTGCGTGAACTGCAGGTTTTGACCATCATTATAAACATGTTCGTGAAGACGCCAGGTCTTAATTCCTTAAATTTTATAATAAAAACCTTCCATACAAAATTTAAAAAACCAGTTAAGTTAAGTCCAGAACCCAATTGATTACTAAAGACCCATCTCCCACTGCCACACCCACTGTTAATTCAGGGCAGAACCGTTTTTAAGTTTAATTTCAAATAAAGCCCTTCTAATTAACGATTATTGAATGAAGGGGGTACCTATTACCAATATGTATCAATATTAAGAATTAAGACCTGCTGTCTTCACTAACGTGTTCGTGGTGATGGGCAGAACCTGCAGTTTACGCAGTGTCAGTGAATTACCAGTAACCCTGTATATCTACTTTGTGCTATGAATGATAAGAAAGAAGTATGACCGTTCTTACTTATCCAATATGCTTTCCAATCTCTCGTACAGTTCTCGCCTATTCCTCCTCATTACAACCGGCTTGATCTTCTGCTTCTTGCTTCTGTAGAAACCAGCTGTCTCGGTAACATTCGGCAGTTCGTAGGCTATGGCCCAGTTGAGGCCGAATGTGAAGGTGCCGGGGGCGGAGCTGGGTGCTGGCTGACCAATTAGACCTACTGTCATACATCCGGCAACCTGGAATTTGAAACAGGCAAAATTTAATGTAAGACTATATAGAAGACGAATTCATTATGGATGTAAGCGGGTTAACTTCGAACCTTATTTGTGTTGGAAGAACACCTACGATTCAACCCTTAACGAGGCAGTTTATCAGGGCCGCGTTCACGGTGTGGTAAGGCACGGCATTACGGCTCAAACGTTAGCAGTTGACGTTAGGGTGCGCGTTCACAGGCCAGCATTCGTAAATCGTTCACAAAAGTCGCAAAGCTTAGCATTATTACTTGTAGAAACCCGAAATTACTAAAATCGGAGTTTTTTATTTCGATCCGCTAACGTTACGCAAGTTCTGCCTTAAATACCTAACTAAACCGTTCAAAAGACAATTTGTAATATTGCAATCGTACTTACACTCCACAAAAAACACAGTGGTAAACTTTGAAAGAACAACATTCAGTAGTTTTATTTCAACCAGTTGAATTATTCCAGAGTTGTAGCACAGGGAAAAGTTAAAAGTTACTTAATTAAGTAAACTTTAAATTAATTCTGTAAACTTGTAATAAACTTTTTGTAAACGCACAGAAAATGCTAAAGGAATGAAAACTTCCAGCTTCTTTTGCACTTTCAGTAAAATATATTTTGTAAAAGCAACACTTACCGAAAAACTTGACCCGTCCGGAAAAGCGACGTACCGTTTTCTTCGCGACAGCAATTTTGTTCTGTTTTCAATTTCCGTAGAAGAACTAAACTGCACACAAACACACGCCACTACAACTAATAAACTCTTTACCATTTTGAAATTGGAAATAGAAAATAGCACTGGCAGCAATAAAAAGAAAAAACTCTTCGAAAATGTTTTGAACTTCAAACACGAAAATAAGAACAATGTACCTATACAATCAATAGCCAGTAACACTGTCAAAGACAAACAGAAAACTGTTACAAAGTCAACTATGAGTCAACTGATTGTTTCAAGTTCTAAATAGGGTAACTGTTCTAGATGCAAATTAACTCAAATTGGCTTGACACAAAGACAATGTCTATTACATGAATATCTATCTACCTTCTATGTTTGAGATGGTTAGATTCAATAAATTAACTCTCACCTACAATATCCTGATAAGGTTTATAGTTACCTATCCAATAAATCATGCCAATAAATACCTACACGAACCCATTCTAAAGTGTAGTAAAAACTACTTTTTCCCATATTTGGAACAAATATTGACTTCTAAAACGTTTTTGTAAAGTATACTGCTTAGCGAAATTCGTTGTTGACACTACATTTATTTTGTTGCAATCTAAACCCTCTACATATACATCGAAATCACAATATAAGTCCTCGTATGAGATGTAAATAAATCCCTACATCAGCAGGTCCTCGACCCCAGAAATATCCTTTTATCCTCACAGTTTTAGCAAACCAAAGATTTATGAAAAACATATATCACTCGCGGCGACTTGAGGCCCTACTCTGGGAGTGAATTGGATTATTTCATCAGCTTATATTTGGAGCCGAAAATATTGAAGATTTTAATGTGAAATATATTTTACACGTCAGATATTGAATTAATTTAATCATATTATTATGATGAGATGATATTATGGCCTAAAGCAAAAAACAATCTATACTACGCAACTAAGCATCTGCTGTAATAAATAAATAAATAATGCTGGACAATTCACACAGCATTATCTAGCCCCAAGGTAAGCAGAGCTTGTGTTATGGGTACTAGATAACTGATATACTTAATACAATACACTACATAGATAGATATTTTTTATTATAGATGGAAAACACCCAGACCAACGGAACAAATTTCTGCAGATCGTACACAAATTTTTTCCGAGGTGGGAATCGAACCCACAACCTCCTGCGTCGCAGGCGGACCTTAGCCCGCTGCGCCACGGAGGTCGTCTCTAGACGTAATCTAGACGTCATTTGAATTACACTTTTATTTTAACAGGACTTTTTAAAGTGATAGATAGATAGCATCAATGCTTGTAAAATATCTCACAAACTACTAAATAAATACAGTATGGCAAAATCGTCGGACTGATCGCTGAAAGCGATCTTTTCCAGGTTGTGTTGTGAACTTAGTCTACTGAACAAATTCATTACGACATTTGAAATTGATTATGAAATTTTCAATATCTTTTCAGCAATTTGGTTTAATATCCTGGAATATAGAGCGAAGTGAGGCAGTCACTGTGAGTCGTATTCGAGTTATCAACTGGTACAGCGCCCTAAACCAACAGTGTGTAAGGCGATAACTATTTTAGGGAACCCTAAACCTTCCAACCAACTGCCTCGCAATTGGTTATAACGACTTTTTAAATCGAAACCACGTTTTAAGCGCAAACTCGAGTTTGAAGATATCACTGTCGAGAATAAAGGCTGATTTACACAGAGTCAGTAGTGGTGCCTGTGCCGGCGCCGACACTGACTTCAACTGTTTACATGGAGTCAGTAGTCGTAGCAAGTTCTTTACGGTGAGCACACGTGTGTGAAGTCAGTGGGAAAGTAAAATGAATAAAAAGAAAGCGGATGGTGTCCTACATCAATGACCACACCCTAAAACGCGACAGTGACTGACCAAACACTGACTTGACTATTTGCACGGGGTTTTTACCGCTGGCGCGGTAGGGCGCGGCTTGCTGGGGGGCCTACTGACTGACCTCAAAATATTCGTGTGCGAATGCACAAGTCAGCGCTGACTTCCCACCGCTGCACCGACTTCAAATCAATTTACATTGGGTTTCTTTTCGGGTCAGCGCTGATTTGTCTCGATTTCGGAGTCAGTCACTGGCCCTGTCTAAACCTGCCTTTAATGTCGATGAAGATATTTCCTGCCAGTATTTGGAATGTGATTCAATAAAACAAGGTTCACGAATATGATTTTATTAAACTATATAACAAACGATTTCGGATATTGGGATCTTCTTACAATTAACTTCATAGCCTTTGCATACCCCAGCGGAAAACAAATGGTGTTCTAAATCTTCCCCATCTTCCTTCCTTTACTATGACCCTAATTACCTAATTATAAGGTCAAAGGCCTTTTATACAAAACGCCTTAACTAAAATAGCGTATACAAAACACAACAGAAGAGGCATAGGACCACTACAGAACTATCTAGCTAGACGGTGTATGAACAATGAGTAATAATATACATTCGACGGGTATTTACCTCTGCAACCGCGGTAACTTATGCGTTTAAAGGTGCGGAAACGTCGGGAAAAATAGGTAAAAAAGATATAAATATTCGTAGAATATATTACACATATTATGTGTTCTGATCACGGAAGTTTAAAAACTTTAATTAGTTATGTAATAAGGCAGGCCAGAAAATTCATATAGATCTGCTTCATAAAAGTTTTGAGGATGACGGGGCTTAACACGCCGTCTCATAGTGAAGTATAACTTCTTGGATCTCTAGAAGTCCAGAATCCCGGTGGTACACTCATTGTACTTGGAGTGCAAGCATTACAGCATCTCCTCATCGGGTCGCATCTTACCTGTCAGTGAACGCCATAACCAAAACATTAAATTTTCCAGGATTCGCATACAATTTTTAACACAGCGTTCAAAAAATAAAAAATTAAAACACATTATATTTTCTGATCAAACTAGTTCCTGAACATTACAGCTAAATATTAAACGCAAATTGAAACCAGTATTGAAGAAAATTACCAAATATCTTTGTTACCAGATCTATTAGATTATAATAATAATGCTGGACAATTCACACAGCATTATCTAGCCCCAAGCTAAGCAGAGCTTGTTTAATGGGTACTAGATAATTGATATACTTAAAACAATACACTACATAGATAGATAGTTTTATTATACATAGAAAAGATCCGGAACACCCTGAACAAATATAGTACAATAATTTGTCTCGAGGCGGCAATCGAACCCGCAACCTACTGCATCGGAGGCGGACTTTCGCCCGCTGCGCCAGAGATCTATCTGATCTACTAGTGAGTGGTGAGTAAACTGGCTATAGATCCAGTCCACTGTTACTTAATATTCTAATCTACCAGGTCAGAACCGTCACTCGTCATGACGACCGCGACCATTCTGCCAAGAACGCCACGAATGAGAAGAAAAGATCTGGGCCCGTACTTTTAAAAATGAAATCGTAGTTTCTGATTCGTTATTGACATACGAGTTGGTTTTGCACGAGAATGCAAACGAAACTTCGATTTTCCTTTTCCGAGTTATTCCCCAGAATATTATGTAACCGTGGTTTGGACCTATAGCCACCTCCTGACTAGCAGTAAGCTTATTTCCATCCGCATAGTAATTGCAAGGGATTAGGTTAAGTCTGCGTTACCCGGTTTATAATAAGGATATTATTCCATAACGCCTCCTGGTAAAGGGATGTGGTGTGGTGTAAGGTGATTTTTTTCCCTCTTACTTAAAATGCTTCATTGTTTTGCATTCATAATTTGTACCTTTATTTTTTACAAGATATTGTATATTAACTTACGCGACAGAAATAAAAAATATCCTTTTTATATCCATGTTAGTGTTTAACAGAAAGCTGACAAAACCAACATTTTTCTGATCTTCTACATTTTGCTAGGATGATAGTCTGTCGTAAACAATTTTTTCTTATATATCCTTGGTATACCTTCTTTGTTTACAATAACAAAAGTTTTTATTACACCTTATGTTTACAAAATTATTCTAGAGTAAAAATAAAATAATGATTAAAGCCCGAAACATTTTTATACATTAGCCAAGCAAGCTTAGTAATCCAGACAATGAGTGCTCAAAAGTGGGGAAAAAAGGGGGTGGATAGAAAGGTCGAAAGAAAAAAGTTTGACTTCGGAACTTTGTTTAGACTAGTTAGGAGACGTCTCCACTCCTGTGAGGTATTGGGATTTGGAATAGGTAAAAAGTGTAATGAATCAAAGTTGTAGAAAATTTTATTATCTTTCATTATGTAGTAAAACAAAATTAGCCTATGACGCATCGTTTACGAGATGTAAGCAAAAAACTAAAAAACGGGACCTCCCCCGTTTGTCTCCTAACTAGTCCAAACAAAGTTCCGAAATCAAACTTTTTGATTTTGACCTTTCCATCCACGCTCATTAACTGACTGGACTATAAGGCTTTAACAGGCTGTCAAATCTCTCTTCGCAAAAAGTTTGCGATGACTGTCAACATGCAATCAAAGATATTGTAGTTTAACTAGGGTTGAGAACTTTTAGTATGTTTTTTTCATAACTAGTCCAAACAAAGATCCGAAGTCAAACTTTCTGCTTTCGACCTTTCCATCCACACTCATTCTTTTACAGGCTGTCAAATCTCTTTTCGCAAATATTTTTGCGATGACTGTCAACATGCAATCAAAGATATTGTAGTTCTCATCGTATCAATAGCTTATTGATAATTAAAATTCCTGGTTATATTAAAACCTGTTATTTGACGAAGCATTTATAGGAAAAAAAAACTGCATTGCTTAATATCTTGTAACTTGCACCAATTTTAATAATAAGGGTGTCGGGTGTACTAGGCGGGTCATCCATTAGAATCGATCACACGCTGTTTCTATATACCTACGTGATCCTATTTATTCAAAAGTTAACTGTATTATATTTTAATTTTGAAAGAATAAAGAACAGAATTAATTAACATCATGCTAACGTTATTGAGTGGAATAAAATAAAACTTCAGAGACTTCGGAAAATGGTGTTTTTATGTGGTGTCCGTCTGTTTTATTTCAAAAAGACGGATCTCAGCTTATCAACCGTTCTGAACGCTGCTTATTTAAAACCGATACTGACGACCTGTATTTTATTGAATCCATTAATGTGGAAATTTTTAAAAATAGCTCGCGCGCGGTCGTTTTTTTTTCTTTTTTGTAATTTATGTGACTAAGCTGACGATAAAAAATGTATCAAATATCACAAGCAAAAGACAGTCGCGATCGAACTTTAGATAACAAAATTTGAGGTTCATAAACCTATATCCTCAATTCCAATTTGCCACCTTGACAGAAAAATTTGCTGCACTCTAATTACGACCAGGCGACCTATTAAGCTCCAAAAAGAAGTCAAGCAACGAGAACGGACAGTCGAGGTCCCTGTCACAGAAGTTCGGCTCCAATAACTCATTGAAAGTCGTTCCTACTTGCTCCTTGAACTCGTCTTCGTGAAGCGGGGCCCTGGAATACAGATTATTTATGAGTATATGGAATACGAAGGGAGTGGATTTGGTTGCAGGAGGGGCGGAAATTATTATGCGAATTTATACGCTGCCTGAGGATTGTATGGTCGGCATTATACGTCTGCTATTTTGTGGTTTTGTAAGTAGGTACCCGAATCTTACGTAGCACATTTACTCAAAATTATACGTACGACTTCGACGAGATGACGGATGCATCAACGATATTTGGTAGGAACATCTTAGAACATCACGCTATAATAACTTATCTCAATCAAGCCATAATAGGGAAGACTGCTTTTGAGAGTTTGGAGGTAAATAGGTACATGACATGTTTCACCAATTTTTTAAGGCAACAGCTTAATACTTTCTGGTAAATTATTAACCACATTAACCTCCAGGGATTCAAATAACATTAAGATACGGACAACATAACATTCCTAAACGTCCATAATTCATGATAACCGCAGCCTTAGACATGTCAATTTTTGCTGACAGAAGCGATCAACGCGTTAAAGGCTCTGCTCCAATGGTTCATTGATTTATGGCTTTACAGGGAGGGCTAACTACCCTGGGACATTGCGGGTTCCGTCCATTAATTATAGACAAGGAATCGGATTTTACACAATACCTAGCCCAGTGAAAAGAAATGCACAAGGAATTTTACGAAGATCGGTAAATTGAGGATAAAAACGAGAATTGAAGACTGTGTTTGAGCTTCATATCAGACTTTATTGAGAGCTTATTAAATCAAGGCAGATTTATGATAGATGAAATCTTGATTAGGGAAAAATATTTCTTGTTTGATGAGATAAATGTGTAGCATAGACCCCTGCAGTATTAAAAGAGGTTGTTACTCGTATTTCCGTGCTTTGAGCTTAATGAATTAAAATCTGCGTATTGACGTCACGTGATCCGATTAAAGTCTAATTAGCGAGATAGCGAACGGAGCACAAACACGAGAATGAAAGGAAATGAACAATGGAATCAAAAGAATTGAAATAGCAGAAGCATAGCAAAATTCTTTGGGAAAAATATTGTCAATTGTAAAGTTTTTTTTTCTCATATTAGGTATTTATACTGAAAATAAGATCTAGAAGGTATAAAGGGAAAAGATAAAACAAAAAAATGCAAAAGAGCAGTACCTACCCCGATTAGTAGCAAATGCATACTAATATAATAAATTTGAAAGTAACTCTGTCATTCACCTTGTAGTTAACTTTTCACACCTAAACGGCTGAACGGATCTTAATGAAATTTGATAGGGAGATAGACGGTGTCCCAGGGACGGACATATGCTACTTTTTATCCCAGTAAAGTGCGTGTGAAGTCGCGGGCAGAAGCTAGTAACGAATAGTGCTCAATGATACTGGTATTCGATAGGAAAATCTTGGCTCATAAAAAAACATAGGTTTTGATATCCATATTAAGTTTATTGTCTGGTGCTAGAATTTAATGACATAGCGTTCCTTCTGTTTTCTGAACCACTTTTCAGAACACAAATACATCGTCGAAACATCATGTCGGGTTTGGTATTTGCTCGGTTTCAAACGGTCTTTACCAATTAGAAAATTGACTCGGATATCAATGAGCTTACTGAGCAATCAGTTCTTATTGTTGTTTCATCATGTTCCTTTATTTCGATAAATGAGATAGATACCTCAATCGTACAAAGATGTTCTCTGGTTCGGTATGGTCATAATTAATCCTAAATTAAGTTTAACAAGACACAGGGGTTCTGTTAAAATAGCATATTTGGTGAGATTTGCCTACACTTATTTTAACAAAATAGATATATTTGACTCCCTCTCCCAACGAAATCAGTGCTCAGATACACAAAATGTATAGTAAAGGACCTGTTTTCGCTATTTGTTTTTATTTGTATATCTTATTACCAAAGCGGCTCTATTTTCAGGCTACGGAAGAGGCAATAAAAGCTTTGGATTTTACTTCTAACAGCCCTTTCTTTTGGTAGTTTACAAAAGTAGTATTGGTTTTTAGGTATTCAAATTCCTAAAATCACTTACGTGAACACTACCCTTAGTATGTCGTGCACGAGAGATCTCCCCGGAGGTGCCAGACGGGTTTTAGCTTCACAAATACTTCTTATCACACAAGTGCGACCGTTCATATTTCGCCTGGAATACAACGATACAATTTTTGATGATCACTACGAGTATTATGCTAAATTTTGAGGCAGAAAATTGCATTCTAATGAAATAATATGTTGGTAGTAAAATAATTCATGAACCACGGTTAACTATAATGACACTGGTATATTTTTATACTCCCAACCGCGACGCATCAGCCAAGTTCAAAGAGAAACAGGACGCATTGGTAGTTGTAACAATAGCTTATCGTCGAAGAGTATCTTCTGTGAGTGTGTATCTTTACAAGTAAACCATAAGGTGAAATACTTTTATTTGGCATAAATATAATTATAATAAAACAATTAAAACTAGTAGGTATATACACTTATATCTACTTATTTAATAAAAATCTAAGCCGTCATCAGAAGGCAAAGTGCGCAGAATGCTGGCGGCATTGCCATGTTGAATGGCAATGCTAATTCGTTGACCGAAATAGAAGCCAGCATTCCGATCACCTGTGGACTGGATGAGAAGTTTTGTAAGATCTTTATATTGCGTGTGCCCCTGGACCCCACATACCTAGGGTTTCTACCCTAAACCATGTGGTATACTTACAACAGAAGCGCATTTTCCACTGTTTCCCAAAACTCCCTCTTCTGACGATGATGCAGCTTCCTCCTCGAGTGTGCTGCCACGAACTTGGCATCGGGTAGCGGGTACCCGATGTCAGCTTCCAATACAGTGTACCAGCCAGACGGCACGTGGGTCATGAAGGTTTTCACTACTGATGTGGTCATCTAGAATCACCATCGTTTTACCGTCAGTTTTGGTTAATGCCGACGTCTTCATTTTTAAGACTCATGCATGTGTATGATATCATATCAAACTATTTTTTTAATCTCCATAAATGATTTTGCTGTTTAAAAATCAAACTGAGTAAAAAGCTCAACCTGTAATAACCCCTGCATTATAAAAATTTATCTCAATCAGCAAATGCCAAGGTAGAGATCCCTCGCATTTCATTCACATTTCAATTCTAGAACTAATTAGAGCATGGATTTGAAATTAAGAGTGGTTATTTAGGTAACTAAGGTCTTAAACACTGTATATTAGGACCTTCAGAATAAGCGTTTATTATCACCTTGATTAACATTAGAACATGCATGCAGTGCAATGAATTGTCTAGGTATATTCGTTATCTATCAGATGATTTTTGAGTTTGCTAAGATAACTATTATATTAAACTTCAGACGAGCAAAATTCTTGTTGCAACTTCGAAAGGTCTTCGAAAGCTGAAGATAATAATAAAGCAATTTAAAAAGACACTTAAAACTTTAAAGAATATTTTCTGCGCAATATTGCACTCAGCCTAACTGGATTTTATTGTAATTCCCATCTTTTCTGCCAGAACAACGCTTTCAATTTGTTACTGGTGGTTTCTGAGAAAGTACTTATATTAACTTACTTCTTATTAAACAATAAATAACTCACAGATATAGTGGTTCCATCAGGAAAAGCTATGTGCCTTCGTTTCCTCACATGCTCCATCGAACTTCTCACGTTCGGACAATAGTCTGTCTTGTTTAACGAAAAACTTTTATCTACACTCGTGAAGAAAACTATTATAGCTAAGAGGTAGCTTTGACTGAATTGGATCATTCTTGCTCCGGACATATTAGATTATGGGGCCGGCTACAGGAAACCTTTCAGAGCATGAGGTGTGGAAGTGACATGGCTTTTTTGGGATTAAGATGTTTTCACACCGCCTGTTTGGACTTTGATCCAGTTTTGACCTTTCAGCCCAATTTCTACTGCTTTCAGGTAAATCATATCCAGTTTATTTTTTCACTTTTCTCGTAGTACTTAGCGTCGCTTGAGCACAAATTAAATCTGAATTGATCGCCTTAAATCTTCTTTGGTATATGTACTTAATCCAACTGTGAAGTGTATGCGCTATATACTTAACAAAGATTTTACGGACTATCAATGTAAGCCGTGAAAGTTTTGAAGAAAACTTTATAAAATATTGTTTAGGATGTCTTTGAGCGTTTTCTTATAAATATATTGACCATTTCTCTACATTGGGGTGTTATGGCATGTCAGATGTAAGCGTACCTTAACAGCTCAACGATAAATAGAGCACACGTCACGGTTCACTCTATTATTGATGGGATTAGTGTGGAATAGGCTTTATAATTATTTTCCACACATAAAAAAATGTTAAAATTAACTGCTTGAATGAGACGCAACCCGTATATTTCGGTGTATCGTGTCCCCAAAAAACCATTGAAAATTTAAACTACACATGAATTCGGCTAACACACACGTTTAAAATTACGTTCAATGTTTGAACGGCCTTGCTTAATAAAATGCAAATAGAAATCAATATCATATAATTTCACATTGCTTTCTACCGTTGACCATAATGCGTAAAATTATGTTTGTAACATTTAGTTCATTTGAACGCATAACTTATTAATTAACATCCAAAAGTGTAACGTACTGTTGGCTAGTGATTGAATATGAAGAACATTTTCTTGGTTAGTAAATCAAAATTTCATGTAAAATATATGGATATATCCATAACTTATAAGTTTGCGGATTTTATTTTCCAAAAGAAATGCAATGCGTGCTGATAAGGCTAAGGCTATCGTTAAAATAAGTCCACCATTAAAATAAGTTATATTTATAAAATTTATCTGATCGTTACCTAAGAAATTCATACAAATAAACAAATAAGTCATATCCACACTCACCCAACGCCAGAATTCGTGAACGTCGCGTGTTCAGTGACCCGGGATGTTGTGTCAAAGAATTAGAACAAGACTGCTGAATCTACTCATTAGCTCAGTCACGATTTACACCTCTAAAACATTCCTCGCTTCTCTTCAAAACACAACCTTAGAGAAGAGAGGTTAAAGTAAAAAATTTCTTGGGACTCCTCCCGTGGTCTGTATCTGTATGTAGGTACCACATTGATCACGCTGCATAATAATGATCCTTATATGAGACGTGGTAAGATTACTTACGTTACGAGGCAATGGTATATAAATCGATGGTTCTGTTGATTCGCACTCTGTCTGAACACTCGATTACAAAATTTTCGGTTCTTACCTTTACTTTGACAATAATCAAATTATTTTTTCCGTGAATAATCATCGTGTTAAATAGGATTGGATTAACGGTTGTTTGATTGAGTTTGTATTCACGTGTTTGCTCTGTGCAAATAATCAAGCTTATGTACATTGTTGTCACAATTATCAAATTGAATTGTCGTAGTAGATTATTGTATTGATTGCTATTCAATTAAGTGTCATAAGTACCTATTACAGTTTTTCCACATATTAGAAACATTAATTTACAATTTTTTTTTCTTAAGGCAGCATAGGATCACGTGTATAATACTTTAAAACTCACAAAGCCATTATTTGCATGAATACCTACTCGTTATATTCCTTCCTTTTAATAAAAAATGCTACCTATGAATTATTATTATTGTTCATAGCTAAAACTACATCCAACAGAGAGAAGGGACAATCGTGAGCTTCATCGCAAAAATTTGGATCTGAAAGTTCATTGTAGTCTTTCATTTCTTCTCTAAAGTCTTCTTCGTGCAAGGGAGCCCTGAAAATAAACAAGGAAAAACGATTATGTAAAATTATACCACCTCTTTTCAAGTAGTAGGCCATGCAAGTTTCAAAACAGTCGTTTTGAATATTTACCATTATGTGTCACAATCACGTTATGAAATACCGCGATTTAAAGCCAGCAAAATTATAACTATGTACTTTAACGTTGTCACTGAAAGCTCTTAAAAGGCCTATCAAATGTAATAAAAGTTCGATATCTCAATCGAGTTTGGTCCATTCCGAGTATCAGAACGAAACCACGCCACAATTCAATGAAACCATTACGAAATCAATTTAATTTAAGATTGTGCAGTTCCTTCCCGTTTCTCTGGGCTATGAAAGTTTTTATTTTATTATTTTCAGCGAACAATTTTTCAGCTCGGTGTGTTATCTAGTTTCTGGGCTTGAATTGTTTTGTAGTATCTAGCCTTATTTTATGTTTCTTTCGAATGTATTGCAATAACATTAAATTTTGGACATACCTATCAATTGGTCATCACATACATAATCTACCCAACATTAAGGAAACATAAAAAGTTTCTTCAAAGCACTTAAAAGTTTCATCCGCAAACCAATGAGGGTTTTCTATATTCACGAGAAAATATTTACGTTCGTAGCAGTTCTAAACAGCAACAATGATATGCAATATTTCACTCACCTACGTGAAATAAAGACACCAAAATATTACAAAGACTATCAGAGGCCACGAAGTAGGTAATACGAATTCATTCTACTAGTGGGGCAAGCCTGGTGGGACGAAAGACGAAAAGGATATCACGTACTAGTACGACGAATAGACGGCCGCCATCGGGAACTTTTTCCTCGAAGCATCTAGAGGCTGGGATTCAGGTTTCGATATCTTAGTTGCTACTGAAACCTGTGAGGGTTTCAGGTTCGATTCCCGCCTCGAGACAATTATTTGTACGTTCTGCAGATAATCCGGTTGTTCTGGGTATTTTTTATAAATAATATAAATAAAATAATGCTTGGACAATTCACACAGCATTATCTAGCCCCAAGTTAAGCAGAGCTTGTGTTATGGGTACTAGATAACTGATATACTTAATACAATAGGTACACTACATAGATAGATATTTTTTATTATACATAGAAAACACCCAGACCAACGAAACAAATTTCTGCAGATCGTACACAAACTTGTTCCGAGGCGGGAATCGAACCCGCAACCTCCTGCGTCGCAGGCGGACCTTCGCCCGCTGCGCCACGGAGGTCGTCATTATGTATTAGATATAAAAAATAATATAGTACCTATGCAATGCAACGTATTTTGCTTATAGTAAAAAAACTCGCTGCTGTATCTAGTACCTTTAACACAAACTACTTTGGGGCTAGATAATGCTGTGTGACTGCACAATATTCCAGCAATATTTATTAAGTTATTAAACCTAGAGTCAGAAGTTTATTTGCTTAATTCTACCTATTCAACTTACATGAAAACAACCCTCAGAAGGTCGTGGACGAGAGACTTGCCGGGAGCGGCAAGACGGGTTCTGGCTTCACAAATACTTCGGAGGATGCAGGCTCTGCCGTTTATATTATGCCTGAAATAAAAAACGAATATTTCTACATACTGTCCTCCTAGCCGAATTTCGACCACGGCGGCCAGTCTCATCGAAGACTAGCCGATGCGCAGGACATATTATAATGTACAAGTGTGAGCGCAGATTCAGGTGCACTCACTTTCTCTCACTCTTATAATCCGATGGGACGACTAATCGACACGACCGGGGATAGGTCAGGCCCTGCGCCTGACCTCTCCCCGGTCGTATCGATCAGCTCAGACCTCAGATCAGACCAACACCTTAACGTGTTTTCCGAATCACATACCAGACGAATAATGGTAGAAGATTTTGAGAGGTGAGATAATGCTGTGGTTGGTGTGGTTTTTATTATTATTATATTTTTCTCATCTCCATGATCTCTGACCATATAGCGGCCCGGTCCTTTGGGAGGCATGTGTGCGGCCAAAGCCAACAGTACAAAGGCCCTCATGCCCCATGAGAGTGAATCTAAATGCCAGGGTATTAGATGCAATGGAATCTGCTAATCACCAGACAGTAGAGATGGTATTAAAATCACACATTACGGAATATTTACTATGTAAGAGGCAACAATACGCACACGAACGTCGGCGGCGGCGCTCCGACTATGACTGAGGTGGGTGGACCTAATTGGACCTAATTTGAGCGTAAGAAGCTAGCACCCAATAATCTCCAGAATTTAACTTACATCGATGGTTCTATTGGTAGTTTTTGTCATCTTTCTTGCGCTCAAACGCTATCAATTCCTTAAATAAAAATATTATAAAATCTATTTGCGCGACGTATTGTTTTAATAGATTTTTATCCATTACATTAATTATAAATCTATGTAGGTTAGCTATGAACCTTGATTGCGTTGGAAGGACACGTGTCGGATTTATAAACTAAAGCTCTTCAAGAATTTTCAAAACTATGTAAACTTACAGCTCTATAGCGCTCTGCAGCCTTTCCCAGAACTCCCTCTTCTGCCGATGATGCAGCTTCCGTCTGAAGTATCGGTTGGTGAACTTCTCGTCTGGTAGTGGAAACATCACGTCTATCTCCAGAGCTATGTTCCATCCTGATGGCGCGTGGGTCATAAACGCTTTTACCAGGGATATTGTCAACTGAAAAGGTTTTTTGATCTTGAAATAGAAGCCAAGTCATTAGTTGTACGTTTTTCTTTATAAGTTGTAAGATTTTATAGTGTAGTTACACAGTAAGGTGTTCATTCATCCCGCAATATATGTCCTAGCATCACATATACTTCGATCCCGCAAGAAGACACTAAGGACGCTGTACTCTAGTACAGTGTTTTATAACAGTTTATAACCTGTGGGAAAGGAACTTCTGAATGGGATTGAATGAGTGAATGGTAAATGAATGGCTGTTGTAAGTGGAGGTCACAGCCAGTACAAATGAAAAAATATTTACTTACATAATTAAAATTTATCATATAAGGAGTTTTTTTCTTCATTTTATATCCTAGCCCTGACATTCACTTTTATTTGCTAAGTTGATAATTTCGTTACTTACCACCATATTAGTATTTTCAGGAAATGTCAAATGTCGTCGCTTTCTCACGGAACCTATATGTGTTTTTACGTTTGCACAGTCATCAGTATCATTCATTATACAATCACAATACAATAGCATAAATATAATTATTACAAAATTCTGCATATTTACAAAAAAACGCAATATAATAATTTGTAAAGCTATCAATCCATCACTTCAAGTCTTGATTCCCAAAGATAAAAAAGTTTTTTTTATTTACTTTTCTACATCACAATAATCGATGTTAAAAAGTCGTAACCCCAAGCAACTTTTTTGTATAGGTGCCTCTACAAAAAACATTATTCAAGAAATGAAATTCGAAAATTTTTCATCTGCCGCTCAACACTTTGTTTCATCTCATTAAAATTAAATTAGTAAACATATGTAAGTAATTGATAACAATCTACTTCATTTTCAGAGAAACAAAAGAGCACCGAAGGAACTTTCTTTCATAAGAGCTGGCTGAAACTGAGCGAGCCGAACTTCCAGACACTCGCACTATTTACATTGACTTGGACTCGAAACAGTGTACCTTAATTCACGTGACTGTTTACTTGGCTGAGTGTACATACAATACACACGTCTACTGGCCGATGTTGGAATAGTGTGGAATGGGTTATTTTACCACAAGAAGCTTCCTTTGACCATAATTGCATCTGATTGTAAATGACAACGTAGCGATGTTTCATGATATTTTCGACTAGTATAATACAACACATCTTTTTCACTCATGGCTGATATTCAGTTATAAAAAGTTTTTTTTTATTTATTATATATATATAATAAGTAGATACTTACTTGATTAAACGGTTTTTTTTTTCAAGCTAATTTACACAAACTTAAAGAATGTTGTTGAAACGCTGTAAACCAAAATCTTAGCTTTTCCTTCCAAATGTACTTACCTACCTACCTTTCCTTCGTAGGTTCCCGACGATTTATCGAAACTACATATTTCAAGATATTTAAATAAAAATCGTCGTATGAGTAATGTAGTTTATGCTGTTTCTTAAAACATAAAGAGTTCAGTAAATAACTTCTCAAAGAGTTACTTCTCCCCATTATGCTGACAAGGTACCTAGCAACACAAGCAGTGTACAAACAATAGGTACATAGATACAAAGAGATACATAGGAACTTGTTGATGCAGACTTGTGCACGTGTATTTGTAGATGTTATTAGATGATCATATGCATCCTTCTGAACACATCGTGTCTCTTATGTGACAAAGATATCGAAGTCATGGTGAAGGTATTTTAATTTTGATTTGATTGTTTCATATCATACACCTCTGAAATTTAAACTCAAACTAACTCAAGCCTCCGTAATGGAAAGCTAAATCTAAATTATTTTTTTATTAAATCGATATCATATTACTTAGTTAATGCTTACTAATATTATTATTAAAATTATTAATATAAATTACGTCTAGTTGGTGTCTAGTGTTTGAAGATTTTCGGGGAAAGGACAAAAGTAAACTACTTTTTATCCCGGCAGAATCTAGTGTATCACAAAAACATAATTTCAAAAGATTATTATTTTTAATTCTTATAAGTTCTTTTTAAATGTACATTTTTTAGAATTACGTTGCACATGAGTGTACGCTAAAATACTGTGCCAAATACACAGCCACAAGTACAGACGTCTAGACATCCCTTAATCTCCTAACCAGCAGCAGCGGGACAAACATAAACAATAACTTCGACTTCTGTTCATACTTGTAGCAATTCTCGCTAGTTCATTCATTGTGTATTCTTGCAATAAAGTTGTTTCAAACTTGCAGTATTCGTTTAATTTCTTTATAACTCGAGTCTCTCTCAGTTTATGGAAGGGATGTAACTTTGCTTGCAGTTGAGCATACATATTTAATCGTTTTGAGACTGACTGAAATAGACTGGTTGGTACTTGATACGTATTAGGATGCAAACTTATACTAGCCACATAGACTTAAAACAATATAACCTTAATCATAGTACATGTCAATATGTAACACAAGGGACCAAGACCTGAGACCAGTTTCGTTTTTAAAAACTGATAGTTTATCTGCATATGCCCCCACATAGGCAGAACCAAATTTCATTATTTCATTGATGATGAAATTTGGGTCATCGTGTCAAACTCTTATCTTTTATTTAATAACGAAGGTCTAGCGGTTACTGACTCTAAGGCTACATTAGAAAATATCGTTTATTAATCAAAAGTGTTATTATTCAATTCAGAAATGTCATGTGATTATTTCCTAAAATATGTATAATTTTATGGTTTCATTTAGACAAAAATACATTTGTCGACCTACTACATAATAACAATTGCATTGAGTTCTACATGCTCGTATTATTTTCAAAGAAATTCATGCCATGCAGTTCACAGGAATACAAATCACATTCATGACTCCCATGGGCTATGTCGTACCGTTTTTGCGGGGACTCGAACTCACGTCCTTTCGGCAATCTGAAATTATTATAGAACAGCTTTACTGTCGGCCTGGAACTAGTTGGGACTTGGAAGGCAATAATTGGAAAGTTCAAGCGAAGACGGTGCAGGCAGTGAGGTTCGCGGAATTAGGTTCCTTCTGCGTGACGAAAATACTAATGCTGTTTCATAATAGGGTCGTGTATCGAATAAAGTTGACTCTACTCCATCTATTTTTGGATTGGTCGTTTCTTTTATTTACACCGGGCAATTCTTGGTCAATAAGTTATTTTT
This sequence comes from Eupithecia subumbrata, assembly GCA_949316285.1. NCBI lineage: Eukaryota > Metazoa > Arthropoda > Insecta > Lepidoptera > Geometridae > Eupithecia > Eupithecia subumbrata. The sequence goes on from OX438643.1 coordinate 1,447,859, forward strand.
TAACTTAATGCATAACCAAATCAACCAACACAACTGGAATTCCTTTTCTTTAATTCCTGTTTTGGAGGAAAACTGGAAAAACCCAATTCATTTCAGTATTTGATAATCGTGGAAATAGTATTTCTTTTGATTGTCACTTACGTAAATGTCGCCCTGACTATTTCATCCAAAAACGATCCTTGCTCCTTCTGTTCCTTGCCAGATTCACACAGGAGTCTCAAAACACATTCAGTTCCGTTCCATCCCAACCTGCAAAAAACATCTCTCAGTTTTGGAAAAACTTCGTTCATTTACAAGTCACCTAAAAGCGTTAGCCTTCTTTATCTAAACCTATCGCGCCAGCCCATCGCATTAACAAAATTCAAACCTAAGCATTTTCAAATTTTGATCCTCACCCTTGCAAAACCTTTTCGACTTTCGCATAAAGGCTTTTTCTTCCGCTCCTGTGGAATTCAATGCTGTTTTCGTGTAGGCCGTTTAGGTAATTGCTGCTTTTTTGCATGTCGTGCATATTCCTTATGGATAGAGCTGGTGTGTCAACACTCCGTTTGGCAAACGCTGGGTTTACTATAGGTTTTCTGAAATTGATTAAAGGTTATCGAGTTGCTAGCTTAAACGAAACTTCTGCATTGTTTCTACAGAATTGGTTATTCGCTGACACTACGTGAACTGTAGAGTAGGTACTCTCTTCAATCAATAATCGGTTTAAAGTTTTTGTTTTTATAGTGCGTAAGCCTCACACTCTGGCAAATTTAATCAAAATCAATAATCAATAATCGGTTGTTAGAGGGGCTTTATTTATAAATAAATAAATGGCTCTGCCTTGAATTAACAGTCGGCGTGGGAGTGGGAGATCGGTCTATAGTAATTCATTGTGTTTTGGACAAACGTATAGTTACATTTTGTATGGCAGGTGATTTACATAAAATTTGAGGAATGAAGATCTGGCGTCTTCACGAAAGTGGTCGTAGTGATGGGCAGAACCTGCAAATCACGCAGTGTCAGTGTTACTAGTAACCCTGTATGTGTACATAAGGGTTACCTTATCTGAACGCGCCGAGAAAGCTAAACGATCAAATTTAAACAAATTATTTCAGACAATTCAAACGACTCGGCACAATGCAAGGCACTGATGCGGATTGATTCCATCGTTCAGAAATCTGGGCATTTAGCTATAGGTAAGGAGATGCATTTATACAATACCTATGATATGGAACTTTCCCAATAACCTTCCCATCCTCATTCAAATACAAAATATTCTTATCAATCCTCCGATTCGCTCCATATAGTTTGGTCTTTTCTTTGAACATGTTGAATGTGGACGGGTCTGAAGGTAGCTCCCAGGCTAACGCCGCGGTGCTTCCGAACCAGACGATGTCTCCTACTTGCAGGTACCCGTGGTTCTGGGTGCAAAATACTGGAACAGGATATTTTTTTATGAATTTTCAGCCGTTTGTTGCTACGCTTATAATCTCTATCAGACTTGTGAATTATCAAATATCTTTTCAGTCTTGATGATTTGGTTTTGTGGGGTCTTGTTTTACCATTTTACGAGTCCAAAATTGGAGCAAACGTGGAGTGCGGACGATAAAAAACTGGACTTTTTCAGTGTCAACTCTCAGTAGCCAGACTTTATTTGACCAGGGATTTTAGTTTTGATTATTTATTCAGCGTACGAATGCAGTCTTATACTTTTAATGTTAGTCTGGCATAGCAGATGTATGCTATGAAAGTGGAGGTCATTACCGCCAAAGAGTATGTCCAACTAGTTTTGTAAAAACTCAGACCTATGTTATTTTGATTGTTGCGTTCCATTAATTTTTTTGAAGATAAGCTTATCGGATTTATTAAATTACGCAGTAATATTAATTACCGATAGTTAAATTAAAATTCTTACCCAACTGAAAGGAGCTACCGTCAGGAAATACCAAAAATCTCTTCCTCCTCGACAAGACAAGGCTCGATAAATCTTCACTAACTCTGATTTCTGATGTAACATTTTCATAATGTTCTTTATAGCAGTTACAAAAACTTATTAAAGCTAAGACGAGCCAAAAAGTTGTACCGTTCATTTTTCCTGAAAGTTAATCTTTTGATTAATGTCTTGTTCCGTAATAGAAACAAAATGGATGTTTATTATTCTTTACTTGTTCCAAATTCACACTTTGGACCTGTTGATCAGAGTTCAAAATGTTTTAGATGACTTTTCTCAGATTCTCTTTAAAGATTACACAAGTTTTCAAGTTTAAAACTTATTTCTAAGTCAAAGCCAACGACAAACTTGCTCTTGGCATTCAAGTTAAAAGAAAATGCCACAGAGAATGCACTCAGGTAAATAGATAAGATCAAACAAGTGTACTTAAGTTTTAAATTAAAAAGATAAGCTCCATCAAAGGGGTCTGTGCTGCATTCTACGTGATGGAAATTTCTAACCAAAATAAAGAAAACTCACTCTATATAGAGATAATAGGTAACAACGTAAATACATCTATCTCATAACCGTGTTGCACATGCACATGACACATTAAGTCAGAACAAACAGTTCCTGGTAAAACAAAATAGGAATGAACCACAAATCAAGGCTTACAGCAAACAACTGGCGGGCCAGAGACAAATATTTTAGCAAACATATAAACCTTAGGACCCGCGTTTGTTCACAAATAAGGTGGTAACGGTCCCACTGTCTCAAGAACGTGATAATGAGTGGTGCCGGTTTGCAGTCCAGAGACTTAGCACATAGGTGGAAAGTAGGTAATTACTGAGTTCCCAGATTGTTTCAAATTTTCCTTAGGCGTTAACAAGAAATCAAGTAAGTGTACTCAATCACAGCCAACCGATTATGCATGCAACATCATTTTAATGCATTCACTGCCTGCCTGCAGGAACTACAAATAGACATATGCATCGTAGCCTCCTGGGCCAGTGTTAAATATGTAGTAACCATCTTAACTTAACTTTAAATGTATGTATGTAGGTTTATATAATTATGTTTATTCAATGCAATCAATTTCTAAGTTACTCTATTAATAGTATTAGTATTTAGTAAAGTTGAGTATTTATGAGTGTTTATTTTTATAAGAGGTGTTGATTGCACTTATAGAATAACACTTAGAATATATATATATATAATTATGCTAAGAGGTAATTGTTTGTTACCCCGGATAATTAAAAACTAAAAACTAGAGTAGGTACCCCAGATCGTTAAGAGTCGTAACAGAGACGGAACAATCTGGATCGTTATCTATTTGTATAGTTATATATTGTTCGACGAACGAAATCGTCGAACAATCTGGAACAATCGGTCGTACGTTGATTTCGACCCGTTGGTCGAAATCAAAAAAGGGAGAAAAACTTAATCTGCAAACAAGGTACCTATACGGAACGGACGTACCGTAAATTGATTGAAACGTAAGTCAACACAGACCTATGGCACAAAATAGAAATGGCTAACGTCAACCAGAAGGATGACTCAGGCTCAAAATTAACGACTTATTGAGTCCTTCAAGAAGAAAGTGAATAGGACTTTTGGACCTTCACTATACAACGTCGACAAAATTTGTAAAATATTTATTTTATAAATTTATAGGACCTTGGTAAAATATTTATAAATTTATAGGAATAGGTGTAGGTATGTAGGTACATATTTATTTTTGTAATTTATTGAAGTAGGTATGTTATTTTTTAATTTTGTGTACCTAGTAATTATTTATTTTTTAAGTAATACCATACCAGATGCACACAATCTTACCCCATGTACGTATCCGACGATCCCATCCATACCAGTTAGTCTGGCAGAGATCGCTCAAGAGCGATAAGACCGCCAATTGTACCTTAGGTTTTAATTATTTCATTTGTAAATTGTTTTTAGTTTTAACTGTGCAATAAAAGTATTTTCTATCTTTCTAAGATTGCAGTAAATTAGACAACAGAAATTAATAATAATAATAGTGCTGGATAATTCACAGCAAAATCGAGCCCCAAGCTAAACAGCGCTTGGGAAACTAGACAAATTTAATTGAAAGTGAAGCGACGGCTGCCGATATCACATTCGCACTATTGCTTCTGAGTGAGCCTACTGGATAACAAAAACCATATCCTTGTGTGAGCACATTGTCATGGATTACTTCAACAAATTGCCGATTGAAAAAGGAATAACAAAAACGAATGAATTGTTTCATTACTTATATTTATTTTTTCAATTTATATTTTCATACGATTCATTGTGTAACCAAGTTACAGCCGGGGTATTTTACCATGCAGTCATCTGTGGTGGAGTGGGCCCTGTCATACTCTTTGTGGTGTTCTTCGTCGAATTCTATGCCTTTTGGTAATCTGAAAAATAAAAAGTTTTTATGTTAACTGAGGCTTACTTATAATTAAGTGCTAATGCGTAATGCATGCATGGCACAATATACAAGAACAATAAATAAAAATTTGAACACCCCCGACAGATTTTCATGAAACATGGCTAAGAACACTCGGGATAAAATTAAAAATGACACAAAAAACTAAAATCATACTAAACGAAAATCATTCGTTTGGGAGCTACGATACCACAGACAAATACACAGATACACAGACAGACACGTTAAACTTTTATTACACCCCTCTCTTTTTGCGTCGGGGGTTGAAAATAGTTTCATGCGGAAAATATTTATAGATATATATGATAGCATTAAGCTTGTTGCACACCTTGAAAGCACCGCTGCAGCACAGCACAAAAATGTACATTCAAATATGGGCTTTAACTCGTAACTTTAAAAGCATTTTCTATTGACAGCATCAGATGATACACAGCTTGCGGACCACTCATTTAAAGCTTGTGTTGACAACATACTCAATGTTGTGAGTTTAAGCCCATATTTGAACGCACGTTTTTGTTCTATGTGGTAGCGGTATTGGATTATTGACCACAGAGATTTAAGTTTTATACCCTACATTTTCAATTATAATTTTTTTAATATAATTTCAAATACTAGGTATATAGTGTAAATTCTGGACATCTGCTATGAACTTAAGACTCCTTAGTGAACAAAACCCATCACTGCAAAGTGATATTTACAACATCAAAACTACGCTCAGAGTTTACACGCACCCTACTACACTTATGGAAAATTCTAAGAATTTGTTATACCTAATATTCTAAAAATGTATGACCTAGGCGAGAACTGAACCCGCAACCTTTCAGTTGGTATGAATGCGTTTGATTCCACAGAATGTCCCAAAGATCTTCGACTAGTCAGGTATTTGACCTTGTGTCGCAGTTGACAACGTTCATAAATAAATATACGTTTGCTCCGTCCAACATGAATGCGTTTTCGCCATCTAAATCGGTTTTCTCCACAATTTAAAAGAATTTTATTGCAATACAAGGCAGAGGTACTCACGTAAACACAACCCTAAGGAACTCCTGTAGGAATGTTCCCTGGGATCTTCTCTGCGCTGCCTCGCATAGTTTGTATAGCACGCAAGCCCGCCCGTTCTGCCCCAACCTAGAACCAAATACTTTTGATACGAACTGTGCTCACCGAGTGGGAGGTATGACTTTGAATCGCAGGATCGATTCCTCCAAGAATTTGGGTAATTAATATGTATATTCTCATCACCACCATCATCAGCCCGTATATGTCCACTGCTGAACATGGGCCTCCAAACGACTATGACGAACTGCCACAATGTCGTTTGATTTGAACTTCCTCTACCTATTCCATCGCCTCTCATAAAACTCTAAAGTTTGCTGCAAGAGAACTTTTTATCAGGGTGTATATTTTTATCAGGGTGCTCGCCTATGTACATATCCTATTATGTATAAGTTGTATTTATTGTGTACTACAATAAAGAATTACAGAATCAAATCGAATATTCTCTTATTTCCCTAAATCTATCTAGTCAGCCCTCTGGACCCCTCTACACGACAATTCTCTTCTCTGCTCCTTCGGCTCTGTTGCCTTCTATTGCTACAAAAATGATGATCTTAAATAGCAAGACGCGAATAACTTAACTAGTATTAAGAACCAATGCTAAAGAATTTTTTTTAATACACATAAGTGAAAAGACTTAGTGTAAAGTAAAATATTACAACGGGGATTTTGGGCAGTGTCTTGGGGACACTTCCGAATGGTATTGATATGGATCAGTTGAGCTACCTATAGCTAGATTGTTTGCAACAATCTGCAGTTAGCCCAACTGTTACAATTTAAAATTCAAGTTCTTATTTTATATACATTCTTTTCTTATAACTTGGTTTCATCAAATTACGTTTTTTTAGTTCGTGACGTAAAGGTGTATTACTTACGCTCCTATCAGCTTCTCGATCTTTTCAAAGAGCTCCAGTCTACTGCTCCTGTGGAACTCTGTACTCCGTGCATCCATGTCTTTTAGATATTCTCTATCGGCGTGATCCTGGTGCATCTTCGACTTATCTAGTCTCAGTTTCAGCTTTTCCTTGAAAGACATGTTGTCTATACTTCTCTTAGCAAACGCCGGATTAACGATTAGTTTCCTGAAAAAACAAGATTCAATACTTGTAATGCATTGGTGTGTTTTAGTTATCAGCCTATATTAGTTGCTGGACATAGGCCTTCCCTAATGAGCGCCATAACGCCCTGTCTTCAGCTTGCCGCATTCAGCATCTACCTGCAGTCTTTCGCAGATTGTCATCCCACGTGGCCGGAGGGCGTTCTACACTATGTATACCTAGTCGCGGTCTCCACTCAAGAACACGTTTACCCCAGTGGTTGTTGGTTCTTCGCAAGATATGGCCGGCCCACTGCCACCAAGGTAATCAACATAAAATAAGGGAACCTTTCTTACCTCTTATAAGGAACCGTGGCGATTACTCTACCCTTCTCATCCAAATATTTGATATGTGTATCCCCTCTTCTCTGTAACTCTTTCTCTTTTAGTGACGTCAGCAACATAGGATCAGTAGGTAGGACCCATGCCAACGCCGCCGTGTTCCCATACAGAAATATATCGCCGATCGGGATCAGCGCAGCAGTCTGGCAGCAAAATACTGAAATCATAAGAAAACTCGGAAAAGTTTTGAAATGTCAACTAAATCTTTTCTGGTCTAACTTTTCTGGGTTGTGGTAAACTTGTCTTCGAAAATATTTAGTATGGAAAAGGATAATTGTCCAAAACGTTTAACTAACATTAACAACACAAGCTTCTACAATTCAAAGGCATTATTTAAATGGAATATTTAGAAGGTATTCTCAGCTCAAAGGACATGAATGTCGTCCCGCTTTTGCTCAAAATACCAAACACGTAACTATTCACGTACCGAGCTGTAGCGAGCTGCCATCTGGAAATATTAAGAACCTCTTTCGTCTTGACAACACTCGTGATCCTTCATTCTCCGAAAATTCATTTGTACCGTTCGTTCCTTTAACATTTTCACTAATTACTGCCTCAAATAACAAAACAATTGTTACGGCCAACAAAGAGGTTCGAAGTTCGAACATTTTGAAGTGGATACAAACTTTTTCACTTCCACTGAGATAATTCAACTGTTTTGTTGCTGGCAACAAAGAACATTCAAAAATTAACATTTACACTTTTTTTAAATTTTGGAACGAAATAGTTCTCGCGACCTCAATTTCAAACTGGAAAACATAGAGTTATCTGTTGTAAAACTTTACACAAACTGTCCTACCACGTGAAGCCATATTTGTCGTGTAAATGTACTCGAATAAATAGAGTACCAATTAACATATGCGAGTGTTAATATTATAACTGTACTTCAAGTGACAAAAATAAAGAAAAGACAAAGAAATTCAATCAAGAACAATGCAGTTTAGCACGACCAGAGGTTTTGTTGACACAAAGTTTACAAAACCATATTTTCATTACAAAAAAGGTTATATTATATAAAATGTTATAATTATGTACTTTTGCTTATAAACCCTAAAATTTAGAAGGACAGGTTGATACATAACCGAAAGAGTTTATTTTTGAGCGACGTAACCCTAAAACAAAAATTAGTATTCAATAGGTCTGAATCAGGCATGCGTGATATTAACTCACGATCTGAATTCTGTTTTTTAGAAGTAAGGCGCGGGTACCTGAATAAAAATCTATTGTTTCTGTCTATTTTAATGTCGATATTTCACGCTATTTATTTTGTATTGACTGAACACTGATAGATAAAGCATTTTTTTGACTTAACAATTAATTGAAAATATAAAGTACTTACTTTGTACATTGAGAATTAGTAAATTTTCTTATTCAGAAAACTCATAAGGAAACAGATTTAGGTACATTATAAGCTCAAAGTGGGTACCAAATTTTTTTGTATATAAATTAAATAGATTTGGAATGAAAATAATCTTTTGAGAAGCTTAATATCTAATCCAGTATGCAGTTAGCTCAATTTTTTCAATTGTAAATATTAGAAAAAATTTAAATATAAGTATTGTAATTTTTTTTGTTAATAAAGACACTTGTAGTATCATGTTCTGGTAACATTTGCTTGAGGTAGGTAATATAATATGCACAATCATTTTCTATCAACAAAATTAAGCTAGTATTTAAATTTTAACTAATGCCACCCAATTGCCTTCGAAGATGCTGTGTGAATCGTCCAGCATATTTTTTTTTATTTATTATATCAAACTATTTCTATTGTTTTTCAATCAATACAAAACAGGTTCTGAGAGAGACTCGTTGCAATCAGGATAAAGCTCTTCGCATGACTCAGTAGCTGAAAATGCTTTGTCGTATTCTATCATGTCATCATCTCCTACTGCTCCTTCGGGTAGCCTGCAAAGAAGTTCAAATATATTAAGTTGTTTTATCTTTAGACAGCATAGTATTTAGACAAAAGAAAATTCTGAGAGCTACACATTGCACTATTAAAAATCCATTTAAAAGTAAATTACTGTTAAATATTTCGTACTATAAAGTTATTTTGTGATATTGCGGGAACTGGTGAAGATATAATTTTAAGCTGAGTAAAAGATTTAAAGGATTTTAGTTACAAGAATTTATATTAGGTTTGTATTTATCAATAAATTAAAATCAGAAACTGTGAACAACAGATTTTTTTGTAGCCCGTTCTTTTCATACAAACATTGGTCGGGAATCCAACCCGCAACCTTCTAGATCTTAGGATCATCGTCACAGATGTCGTCAAAAGTAAAAAAGGTTTACTCACGAGAATGTGGCCCGCAGAATCTCCTGGAAGAAGCTTCCTTGTGGATCTCCCCGAGTCTTGCCAACCAAACACAAGGTCCTCAGCATGCATTCTCTCCCATTGCCTCCCAGGCTGAAATTAGTGAAAAGCATGGTTGAAATTAATTTATTTATATAACTTCGGCAGCTTACCGAATCAGAGTTTATTCGTTGTGGACTAAAATGTAGACTGATTTTTTCCTGATTTTCTGTCAAGAAGAAAATCAGAAGTAAAAACCAGTAGTATTCTAGTTCTGGAATAACTTAAAAGGTTATATTTATCCTATAAAAATGCATGTGAAATGATGGCAGAAGCTAGTAAAGTTTATATGGCGACAGAGAGCAAAGACAGGCAGTTCTTAACTTATCCAGCTTGGTGATAATAAAAACTTTCGAAAGAAAAGACGTTTTGGTTCATGACACAAGCGTTGTATCCGTTTTTTTGCCACTATGGCTATATAGTTTAAGGGTTCCGTACCTCAAAAGGAAAAAAGGAACCCTTATATGATCACTTGGTTGTCCGTCTGTCAAACCCCTTTTCTCAGGAATGCGTCTTGACGCATCGATACCTTGGTATCGAGTTGAATTTAATATCAAATACTCAAAACTGTAACTTCTTGGAGCCGTGATATAAATAAAACTTCTAAGTCAACGCAATCAAAAGTTACAGCCGTTTATGTCCGAATATTTTGAAATTTCCAAGATGCACACAAAACCAATATTGTACTTCCCGTAGACCTACAATCTCGAAATTTGGCAGAAAGCAAGGTCTTATAACACAAATAAATGGAAAAATCCGAATACCGTAAATTTGTAGTTTAATCACAAAAAAAATATTTTTGATTCTCGCCATAGACCATAATCCATAGGGTATCTTCAGAGTACTTCCCGTTGACCTAGAATCATGATATATGACAAGAAACAAGGTCTTACAATTATACGGAACCCTTGGTGTGCGAGTCCGACTCCCACTTGACGTTTTATTTCGTATTTGTTTGCTTTATTGGACTCTTTAAATATAAACTTCAAACAGAAACATCAATGCTTTCGCCATAAATAGGCACTGTTTATTCAGCTGAAAATAACAAACCCTTGTAGAAGAGCCTCTATTTTTTGATAGAGCGAAGCGCGCGAGCTCCTGTGAAATTCCTGCCTCCCTGCAAACTCCCGGTTGTTTTTAGCGTGCATCTGTTTCCTGTCTATATTACACTGGTCTTTTTCTGTTTCCACACTGCGCTTCGCAAACGCCGGATTCACGATAAGCTTTCTGAAAAGTTTTTAAATGGTCAACTGTTAATTTGAGTGCGTTTTTGGGCACCTATATTTAGGCAGTATTGGATGAACGCTTTGTTGGACCTTTTTCCATGTCATAAATCTGGTTCTGGAAATTACTCTGTATTGTACATATTGATATTATTGTTTTGTTACTGTTGTACTAACTCTTACAAAAGATCTGATTTCCTAAGTAATACCAAGCTAGAAGTGGTCTTACTTTTTTCCGTAAGGTCTTTCATAAATAACCCTTCCATTTTCATTGATATACTTTATCTTCTTAGTGTCCACTCTCCTATGCAGTGGATCAGCTTTGTGATCAAATGGCGAGTAAGGGTCCTGGGGCAACTCCCACGCCAAGGCTGCGGTCACTCCCCAAAGAAAAATGTCGCCAATCGTTGTGATTGCGGGGTAGGTGTTGCAGAAAACTAAAATAAAATAAGATTTGTTTTTAAGATGGTTTATTTTCCCTAATATTAGGCAAAGTACCATAAAAGGATGCCGGTAAAGAATGAGCATTGATTTCATAATAACAAAAAATCTTCTCATGTTGAATTTTAATCTGTAATGTGCGGTAATTTTATCGTCAATTTTCTATCTTAAATTCAGAACATTGAAAAAGTCTGTTTTCTATAAATTCATTTGCCAACATAAAAACTTGGTACAAAACTGTTTGAGAAATGCGCTAACCCTGAGGGACAAGATGCAAAGTGGGGCCTTCTCTATTTCTCGGCCATTGCTTGGGGTTGAAAGAATCTATTACAGCGTAGTGGAATAAACTATTTATCAAGTAAAATGGCATTTTCTTCCAAAAAGCCTTTATGAGAAAAAAGTAGTCAATTTAGATTGCAGAAAACATGATTAATAAAAACATCTCGCCTCGGAACAAATTTGTGTACAGTAATCAATCTGCAGAAATTTGTTCCGTTGGTCTGGGTGTTTTCTATGTATAATAAAAAAAAATGTCTATCTATGTAGTGTATTGTATTAAGTATATCAGTTATCTAGTACCCATAACACAAGCTCTGCTTAGTTTGGGGCTAGATAATGCTGTGTTAATTGTCCAGCATTATTTATTTATTTTTATCTAGGGTCCTTTATCCACTGCAACATAATTATACATTATAGAAGGTAACTGTAAAATGAGTAGATTTGTATGTCTTACCAAGTTGAAATGAACTCCCTTCAGGAAAAATTAAAAATCTCTTTTTCCTAGACAAAATTGCACTTTTATCGTGAGTAAAAACAACACTTGTATCGTTAGTAATTTCATGACTCAATACAAAGTTAACGAAAACTAGAATATTCAATAAACATTTCCAAGCTGCCATCTCGTCGATGTTTAATACTTTTAAGTGGTGGATTGATTTAAGGGATTCTTTTAAAAAATATGGAAGACTTGATGTTAGTACTATACATTCGAATGTAAAAACACAATGTCAGCTTACCATGAATAGATTACCGTTGATCACGATTTACAAACTTGCAGGCCTTAACGGATTACACATACAGGATGATTAGCTTTAGTACAGATCCCCATAGTCAAATGGCAAATGATCAAATAAACTGGTACTAGAAAAAAAAATCTTCAGAAACATATTATGTGCCCCTACCTACCTGCGTTTGCAAAACTTAATGTTTTGCAAACGAAGGTAGGTAAGGTAGCAAATGGGACTCGGCTGCTTTTCACAGTTTCCTGGAAAGTTTCAATGATTTCCTAGAAAACAGTCTCGTTTTGAAAATGCAGTCTATTGGGTAAATGAAACTGGTTGAAGACGAGGCAGAATTCCCGGAAAAACTACTGTTATAATAATGCCACTACAAAAGGTACAATTTAATTTACTCCATTCATGGAACCGTTGTTTCTGCGAATTGAGCCTGGTGTTCAGATTATCGACAGTAATTAAATTAAATTAATTTGTAATGAAACTTAATTGAGACGTTAAATTTTTAAGCGGGGTCTTTTTTAACAATATTCAGAAAATAAGCATCTAACTTATTGGGCATGTAAAAGAATAAGTAGGTACTGATAAATTTCCACAAAAGAGACTGAAAAATAATGCCTTCTAAATAAAGTTACAGGAGGACTTATGCTGGTTATATTATGTTTTTGTTATTTATCTTTATGTTATATTATTTATTGTTGAAATACCATACGAAAATGGTCTCGATGACGTCTACTATCGAGAAACCAAACTTAGGGCTCTGTTGTATACTTCACGGCAACTTTTTTTTTCGTAATGGATTGCAATTCAATGAACGCAACAAAAAACGCGGGATGCTAAACTCCCGCTTCGCTTCCCGCGTCCCCCGTGTTTAACGCGCTCGGCCGAAGCTTTAATTTTTTTTTATAACTATTATAATCATTTTCGTTACTTTTTTCTATTCTTATACGATTAGCCCAACCAAATCTTAATGCTAATATAAACATAACTCTGGAAAGTGAATTTACCTAATTCTTATGAGAGAAAAATAAATCTTAAGCCAAAAAAGTCAGCTTATCCGTTTTGGATCACCCTGAACTTCCCATTCCGTCACATGCTTCGTCATGTCAGGACACAGTAACCTACTAGACCGTGCAACTGGTTTTAGCACACATTCATAAACAAAACGTTCAAACATAACCTAGTTCTAAAACCGTTATTAACTTATTTTCATTAATTTCTGTCTAAGCTACCACTTACCTGCGTTTACCGATAAATTTAAACTAATATCAGTTTAGCCATTCGTTTTCATAAACGTAGAAGTTTTTAGGTGTAAGAATTGCAATTATGGTGAAACAATTAGTTGAATTATGAGATAAATTATAAAAGGTCTAGTGTATTCTGAATGTGTTTGAATTTGACGCACTAACTATTTAGAGGAAGATTCATTTTTGTATTTCTGTAAGTAGTTATTATAGTTCGTCGATGGAACCCCAACCCGTAAGCCCAGCGTGGGGATTAAGGCCATAATAACCTCCGATAGTTGCTTATTTTTGGAGATTTATCCAGCGGTGGACTGTACTCTGTTGAACTCTTTAAATTTAGTGCTTTCTGGTAGTTATTCCAGTTTGGTCACATGAAATTCCCCCTAAGGGGGAAAACTGGACTTGAAAACATGAATTTCAGTTTTCCCTCTTGAATACTGGAATCGAAATAAAATAATTCCATTCTTCCCCCTTGATAATCCACCTTAAGGATTAGGTGTTTTCCTGTGCTTGCACAGATAGGTAATAATAAATTAAGCAGATTAACAAATTACAACAGTAATCATTTTTTTTCATTCTAGGCCTAGAACATATTTTCTCTATTAACTGAGAAGCTAAAATGAACAGATTATACCCAGTTTTCCTTATAACCTACATGTGTTTGGCGGCATTTGTGGTAATTGATGTGGGTGAAGCCAATAATGGCTCGCAATTACACAGAGAGCGGAGGTTCTTGAGCTTTAGGAATATATCGCATTTCTTCGTGAGTTTTGCTGTTATTTTTATATGTATATATGTTATAAGAAAATCAACAGATAAGTAAGTAGATTAAGGTATAATATTATCGTAAATGGACCCAAGTTTGGGTACCTCATTGCGATTTCTCAGAAAAGACTTATTCACATTTTAACAAAAATATCGTGTAAAATATAAATATCGTGAAACGTTTTACGTTATCATACCACCATGCACCACAGTATGATTTGAATAAGTAATAACATTATACTCAAATTATCTCTTTTTAATGAAGTAATAGTTACTTACTGGAATTGCAACTAATATAGACGAATTACTACTAGTATTTACACATTTATATAATTTTTAAATATAAGACTTCTCCAGAAGGCAGAGTGTTTACTAAGAAAGTAACAACTTACTTAATATAAGCAATTCATGAAAAATAAACAATTTTCAGCTCCGACTAAACTTCAAAGCGAACATGGTCCCGTGGAACCAGATATTCGCGCAGGCAATAGGGTTCCGCGTAAACTGGGACGACCCCCCGGACTCCTTCCATCCGTACCATCACATACACAGGCGGACCGTGTACAGCCATTTGGAGACTTTGCTAGATAGGTAAGTCCCCTATTCTCAACAACTTTCTGGGGAACTATCTCCTTAAAACGGTATGTTAACAATATGAATCGTATTAGTATTTTGATCATGGTAAATATTCCGTTACATCACATAAGTGATTTTAGTTCCGCAAGGTGAACAGATATCCACTGGCCAAATTCGATTTGAAATGATTTTAAACAAACCATGACGTAAAAAACTAAAACTCAATTGCTTGGCATCGAGTTTCACATAAAATTGTAAGCAATATTTATCGAAGAATGGATCTCAAATCGACAAGTAAAGTAATGTAAATTGACAGAGTGAATTTTAGGTTAAGTATCGGCCCTTTGTTTACAAACATTGTACATCCAATTTGGTTAATTGATCATTATTACCACTGGCTATTGCCAGTGGTTCGTAAACTGATCATGTCTTTTACTTAACTTAACAATTATTAATATTTTATAAACGACGTTGATGCGGCGAGAAAACAGAACTATTTCACAATGAGGCAACATATTTCATCGGTGATGATTTAAGAAGATTTTATAATGATCTTCTTAATTTATGGTCTATTAAACCTACATAATATTATTAATACACTACCTAGAGTAAAAAAAAATAAAAAAACATTACACTCTGGCCATATAATTGGCTAATGGGTAATTTCGTTTTTACTTATTTTATAATAAGTAAAAACGAACTACCGACCCATATCGTTGGCTACCATCATTGCTAAGGTGTTTGACGGTATGCTTAATACACAGTTAGATAAGTACGTTAATCTGCATTACAATCAGTTTGGATTTCGACCTAAGCTGTCCACTGAGAGTGCAATACTGTGTCTTAAGCATACTGTCAGATACTACACAGATCGTGGGACACCGGTATACGCCTGCTTCCTTGACTTGTCCAAGGCTTTTGATCTGGTAGCTTATGACATACTGTGGAAAAAGCTAGATAGCATCAACTTACCACCTGAGTTTAGTAAAATATTTAAGTATTGGTATGAGCACCAGATCAACAGCGTACGATGGGGGGGAGCAATGTCGGAACCATATCGGCTGGAATGTGGAGTGAGACAGGGCGGGTTGACCTCACCCACGCTGTTCAACCTCTACTTAGACGCGCTGATTTCGACGCTCAGCGGTCGCCATATCGGATGTCATATTGATGATGTTTCTATAAATAACCTCAGTTATGCAGACGATATGGTTCTGCTGAGCGCCTCGATCTGCGGGTTGAGGGAGCTCATGAAAATCTGTGAGGAATACGCCTGTGGTCACGGACTGGTGTATAACTCAAAAAAGAGTCAGTTCATGGTCTTTGAGGCCGGTAGAAAGAGGCTGGAAAACGTCCCACCCGTTCGACTGAACGGTGTTGTTTTAGAGAGGGTGTACTCTTTTAAGTACTTAGGTCACATAGTCACTACCGACCTCAAAGACAATGATGACATCGAACGGGAGCGGAGGGCGCTGTCGGTGCGGGCGAATATGGTTGCCAGGAGGTTTGCGCGTAGCTCAGAGAAGGTGAAGTTAACGCTCTTTAGAGCGTACTGCACCTCTCTGTATACGTGCAGCCTGTGGGCGAAGTATACGCTCGCGACGTACAGCGCCATCCGCGTCCAGTACAACAATGCGTTCAGAGCGGTGTTGGGGCTGCCCCGCTACTGTAGCGCATCAGGGATGTTTGCGGCGGCGCGGGTCGACTGTTTCCATACCACCATGCGCAAGCGCGCCGCCTCCCTGGTGCGCAGGTTGCGGGCCAGCTCCAACACCGTGCTGGCAATGATAGCAGGGAGGCTGGACTGCCCGTACACCAGGCACTGCTGTGAACGCCACCTTCCCAGCAATCCTATTAGTTTTTAATTTTTCTTTTTGTGTTACTGTTATGTTATGTTATGAGTTTAAATTGCTTGAAATAAATACTTTTTATTTTTTTTATTTATTTTATTTTATAATAACATATTACTAAGAACGTGCCCATTACCACTTTTCTTATTGGTTCTATACTTGAGGTGAAGACACATTTTTCATGTATTCTTTAGGATACCACTGATGCACATCACTACATAGTATATAACAAAGTCACTTCCTGTCTGTCTGTCTGTCTGCTCCTATGTATGCTTAGATCTTTAAAACTACGCAACGGATTTTGATGCGGTTAAGGTCAAGAGGAAGTTCTATATGTATAAGACATGCATAATTATAATCAAATCAAATCAAATCAAATCATTTATTCGCAGGAATGTAGGTACAAAAGTTCTTAATAATAATGGTAACTCCAATACATTCTGCCTCGTCGAGGCATGCAAAATTAAAATTTTAGGCTTTATTTAAAGTAACATGTCATAGATTAATATTTAAGCAAGCATTATACATTTCAAAATGTGTGTCAAAAAATATTGTCCTACGTCAAAAAAAAGTTTTAAAGTCAAAATATTCCTTTATGTCATAAAAACATCTCTCCATTAACCACATTTTTAATTTAATTTTAAATAGATTAAATGGCATTGCTTTCAGTTCTTTGTATATATTTGTATAGTGGAGAAACACTGATAATTTTAAAGGTTTCTAATGTGATGTCGTAAATAAACAAATTTTTTTGCGCTTACATTGCAAACGCTGGCTGAACCCAAGAAGATAAATCAAAATAATGTACTACAGTATTGTGCACCTTAAGGTCTACAAAAAAATCCGAGATTGTATATGTCTATCTCTTAGGGATAACCCACAATAACCATTTTTTATCCTTTACTTTTTACGAGAAATAATGGCTTATTTACGAAGCGATTTTAAGTAATACAGCATTAATACTTATCCAATTAAGTACTTTAATACATTGTGCATTTGATATAGATTAATATGGCCTTTTTCAGCATATAATTTAAATGATTTTTTTCGTAGATATCACAGATTTAACATGCAGGGACATAGCGTTTGCAGCGGTACCGGCCGGGGGGCCGATTCTGTAGTATATTTAGCATTGCACCCGTGCGAAGCTGGGGCCGGTCGCTAGTACACTAAAATTATCGCTACACTTACTCAAATGGTTTTGTTCTTTTGAGCCTTCTCACTATGTCCGTATTGTCGAGGAGCTGGATTGCCTCGAACTTTACATGATTAATTGTGAAATTACACTATCTGTTATCATTATTTAATGGTTCCAACAAGCTGATCGTTAAATTTATATACAAGTTCCTATTTTTCATCACCGGACCACGATAAATATATTAAGCACATATGTCGGGAAATAAGAGCAAAAAGGTACGCGAACAATGCTAGACTTTAGTGTTCAATTAGGTATATTGATTGTCTCCATGTTCCAGGAATGGTCTCAACGGCTTCCAGTGCGTACGTCGCGCCATCTGTGAGGCAAATGCTTTGTCCGAATCCAGTGAAATGTACCACAGGATTCTCAAAATGGTATTCCGGTAAGGATAAGTCACATTTATCAAAAATAACTAGCCTATAGCCAACTCTTCCCGCGGGTGTCGTAAGAGGCAACTAAGGGATATCCACCGGGGGCGGGCAGCAGCGCCCCCTGCAGAACTATTCTACCACCGAACTGCGATCCCCAATCCGCATGCCAGCGTGGGGATTATGAGCATTACCCTCCATGAGATAAAAGCTTCTCAGGGGGAAGTATGCGTCCAGCAGTGGACCAATATCGGCTGTTGAGGTGTGGAGGAACTAGCCTATACGTGTTAGTCTATGATTTAAGTTACTCAGGTACCAAAATCAATCCAAATCCGTTCGAAGGTGAAGAAGTAACAAACATACACACACACATACAAACATTCGCTTTTATAAAATTGCAGTAAATTAATCGTGATTGCGACCCATGAGGCAAATCAACAAATAAATCAGTAGAGCCGTTTTAGAGATAATTGTGAGCATAGACGTGCACAAACTAACGTACAAACAAGCAACCTCTCACCCAAGATTTAGTATTCATTATAAAAACTTCCTCAGTCATGGTCTGTGAAAGATTTTCTATAGCAGAAACGTTACTCAATCATAGATAGATGACAGGATGGAGCATATAGTTTCATAATACGGGTTAGAAGCTTTAAGGCTGCACGAGTCGTCCGATCCATTTCATCAGTCGGCGCGGCCTAAATGTATGCCATCTCATCTGACTTAATAGACGTTCTTGATGAAAGGCAAATAAATTTATTCGTAAAACGGTCGCGTAAAAATGGGAAAAGACTTTTAGCACAAGGGTTATTATTATAGAAAAACTATTACGAGAATTTTTTCAAAATAAATTTATTTCAAGTTTTGAATAACTAAACTATGTCTGTACGGGCTTTATTTTAGAGTTTTCTTTCTCCGTATGTTATTTATTTTCGCCCAAAGTTGGGCTAAAATCGGTGTTAAAATACGAAAGTTTAGAAACGTGTATTTTTTTAATTAATTTTTTTTTTATGGTTTTGGGTGCATACAGACATAGATAATGACGAGATAAATTTATATTATCCTTAGTTTTGGATGGTCAACATCAAACAGCGTTGTAGTTACCCTTCCACGTTTGTATGGAGAGATGAGCGACTCGTTCAGCCTTAAGACTACATCTTGACTTAACTAGATAGCAGTTATGACTAAATCGCTTTCTGACCAAATCTCGATATGACCATCCCTAGACGCAAATGTAGTCTCCATTCCGTCGTGGGTAGTGAAAATCATCGTATTTCATTCCGTTTTACAAGTATTTTGCAAAACATATTAAACATCGCATTGTGACGGTCGGTATTATGGTTCCTGTTTTTGTATAAATTGAAAAAAGGCAAAATATAAGAGAGTGGTAAAGATATGTACCTAGAAATAATCTGCAGGGCTATTCAGTCTCCGCTTCCGGGTTCTCTATGCGGAATCTGAAACGGATTCGACGAAATTCAAATATTTCAGCGGTTTATAATATCTTCTGCGTTCTGTAAGGAAATAAACTACCAGAAAAGTAGTTTTCCACAAATCTTAGACCACTTTCTATGTATCTACCCGTGTTTTAACAAATTTACACCCTGCTGCTAATGTCGAGAATGCAATCACCTGGTACTGACTCTCTAGTCAGGTATCTCCTGGATCCAGCTGGAGAAACTCACACACAACACTCAAGAATACTTGCAAAAGCTCAAAGTTGACTTGACAGTAAAGCCGGCTTTTCACTATGGGATATAATATAATATATATATTACATCTTGAGATATAATATTTTATCGCTCACCATACATTTTGTATGGGACCGTTTACACTGTGCTATAATATATATTACATCCCAAACTATAAATATTTTTTCGACCGAGTGAGCGATATTTGAAGGTCATTTGAAGGTGTATATTTTACCTCACGTCCCCGGACACCGCGCCTCCCCCTGCCTCGCCCTCAGTTTGAATGTTGGCGTTCGTGTGCAGACGTGTAAACTGATCATGTGTGTTCCAAAATATATATCTTACAGTGTGAACAGCAATCGCGGGATGTAATATATAGCTCAAGATGTAATTTACCAAATACCGAAAAAAATAACATTTTCGCTCATCGACGCGCAAAGTGGTTGTTTTGAGCCTCGGCTCGGCACAGCGGCAGTTCAAAACTACCCTCTAATTATCAGCAGAATCAAAAGTATATAATAGCTATCTAGTAGATGTATTATAACTATATATAGATAGATTATGTCACTCTCATAATTCGGGAATGAGAAAGAGTGCACCTGTGTTTGCGCGCACACTTGTGCACTATAATATGTCGTGCGCAGTTTGCGTTGAGACTCGCTGCTGCCGTGGCCGAAATTCAGCTAAGAGGGCATCATCATCATCATCGTCATCATTATTATTGTATTATTTGTTGGGGAGGCCCATTGTGTGGGAGGCTACATGCGTCGACACACTTGCGCCTTCCCATCTTCCGTGGAGATCCGTGAGGCAGGCGCGGCGGCAGATTTGGCCGAAGATCTCAGGAGGCGCAAATATGCAGGTCTCGACAGAGCCTACACATTTGCTCCCCTTGGAGTCGAGACCCTAGGTCCGTGGGGTACCGAGGCTCTTCGGGCTTTTAAAAAATTATTTGAGCGTCTGGTCGAAGCGACGCGTAACCCGAGAGCTGGTCAGTATCTGGCACAACGAATCAAATACAAATACAAATACAAATCATTTATTGATAACTCCAGGTTACAGGTCAAAAAGGTGCAATATAACAGTTAATATATTGACTTAATTTAATGGTAATAATTTGTATAATTAATAATATGCATAGAAATAATAATAATAATTAATTTAATTTATTTATATAATAGGTAATTCGTAGAACTCTGCTACAGAATAAAAAATACTGTCTAGAAGCCATTTCTTCAGTCGATTTTTGAAAACCATTGTGGAAGTTGCATCTTTAATAAAGTCCGGCAGCCTGTTGTAGACCGAGGGACCCATTATATATACGGACCTCTCCGACTTGCGCAGCTTGTGCGCGGGCGTGACGAGGACGTGAGCGAGCTTGTTACTGCGCAGGGCGCGGGCGGTGTTCACACCTCTCCTTTGGAACCTATCGATGTTGTTGTAAGTAAAAATGGCCACTTGGTATATAAGTTCACAAGGGAGAGGCATGATTTTCAGCTCTTTGAACAAGTCTCTGCACGATACATCGTCATCTACGCCGACGATCGCACGAACGGCTCGCTTCTGCATGACGAAAGCCCGCTCGACATCCGCGGCACGCGCCCACAGCTCTACACCATAGGTAAGGATGCTGTGGACGGTCGCAAAGTAGCACGACATTACAACGCTGCGAGACGCGGTGCCAGCGAGCCGCCGCAGTGCGAAACAAGTCCGTCCTAACCTGGAGCAGAGCTCCTCTATATGTACCTCCCAAGTGAGTCCACTGTCGATGTAGAACCCTAGAAGTTTTGTGTTGTCGACCATCTGCAGTACAGTGTTACCAGCGATCACGGTACAGGGTGGCGATGGTGCGCCATTGAAGCGAAATGTCATAAAGCAGGTCTTCTCCCTATTGAGGGCTAAACCGTTAGATTTAAACCATTGCTCAAGCCTTCGGACTACATTGTTCAGTCTAAACTCAAGTTCGAGTGCTGACGGCGCGGTCACGACTGCCGCTACGTCGTCGGCGTACATGTAAACCTGCGTGTCGCTCACGGACTCAGGCAGGTCGTTGAGCAGCAGGCTGAACAATGTGTTCGAAAGGCAGGAACCCTGCGGTACCCCCATAGAGTTCACCAGCTCCACTGACCTTAAACGCCCTTGGTCGCCAACCACTGTCTGCGTACGGTGCGACATGAAGGAGGTGAGTAAGGAAAGCACCGGGCCACGTATACCATAAAACTCTAGTTTGTTGGCGATCAGATGGTGGTCGGCTGTGTCGAACGCGCGCGAGAGGTCACAGCTCAGCAAGGCGACTTGCTGGCCCGCCTCGCGCGCGCTCAGCACGCGCCACAACACTTCTCGGACCAGATCTGTTGTTGCACGTCCGGCCCTGTACGCATACTGCCTGTCGGACATTGTGTTTCCTTCTCCTATAAAAGATAAAAGCCTCTTGTTAAGTCCTACCTCAAATATCTTACTTATCGCTGGTACCAGAGATATTGGTCGGTAGGACTTCATTTCCGACTTCTTGCCTTTACCTTTATATAAGGGGGATATTTTAACCCGCTTCAGAGTCGCAGGATACACGCCCTCCCGGATACAGGCGTTAAATAAGTATGCTATGACATAGTCAAGCGATTTGACGATGGTACGGAGTAGGTTCGACGATACTCCGTACAAGTCCGTGCTATTTTTTGGTGCAATGTGGAACCTCACTATTTTGCCGATCTCGTCCGCGGTGAAAGATCTAAGACGCAGTGAGATGTCGCGCGCTGTCGCGTTCGCGCTGAGAGTCCTGCAGGCGCTGGTGATGTTGGCCGTCGGGGCGCCGCACTTGCTGGCAGCGGTCGTAAACTCGAGGTTTAGCTCGTTTACTAATTGCTGCTTTGTGCTATAGGGCGCCCCGGCAGAGTCTTTCACGAGGTCTGTATAATCGACTCTTTCGCGGTTCCCCCGTCCGAGTTCGGCATTAATGACGCTCCACATACACTTTGCCTTGTTCGGGTGGTCATGAATTTTTTTAGTGAGAAAATCGTGGCGTTTTTGTTTAATTAATGAATTGTATTTTACAGAGTAGCGGTCAGCAACATCAATGAGGTCGGTATTTCCGGGAAAATACTTTTTTAATTTTATTAAGTCGAAAATAAACATTTATAGATCGTGAACCTCGCTATCTACCCAGGTATTATGTTTTGGGATAAAAGGTTGTTTTCTAATCGGGAAGCAAATGTCGAACTTACCTACTATGACCGCCATTAGAGTTTCTGCGAGTGAGTGACAGCTAGCCGCCCGCTCCACCACCGAAGTCCAGTCAATCGATTCGAGAGCGCTACCAAAATTTAATTTGTTAGCCGCAGTCATCGAACGTCTTGCAACGGACTGTGGCGGGGGGGCGGGGGCGCGGGACACGCGGAGAAGCTGAGCGTCGTGGTCGCTGAGATGCGTACCGACGCCGGCGCAGCTCACGATCCGCTCCGCGGAGAGGTTCGTGTATACGTGGTCGAGTAATGTGGACGTATCTCCGTCTACCCTAGTGGCTGACTCTACAAGCTGTACAAAATTATGCCTAGAAAGAATATCTACCAGCTCTTTTTTAATTTTAGAATTTTTTTGAAAGTTTATGTTAATATCCCCCATTAAAATAGCGTCTGAATCCTCGTAGCATATCTTTGTAAGGAGATTTTCAAATAGTTTTAGATATGTATAGTCGTCTGTTTGATTGGAGTGATAAACTCCTACTACGAGTATATTTTCTACAACAAGCTGCACGGCACACACGTCAAACACTTGTTCTTGTGATAGATCACAAAAATCTTGCACAAAAATCTTGCAAAAATCAGCATTGCCATACAGCGGGGCAATGCAGCCAGCGTCTTGGGGACGCTTCCAACTGGTATTGATATGGATCAGCTGAGCTACCTTTAGATTGTTTGCAACAGTCTGCAGTTAGCTCAATTGTTTCAATTGTAAATACTAGTTCTAATTTATTTCTATTAGTTTATTGTAATTTTCTTTGTGAATAAAGGCTCGGACTCAACGCAAGCTCTCCTTATAGATTGGCCAGATGATGCTGTATGAATTGTCAGCATTATTTATTTAAAGAAGGCCAGATGTTGAATTTGATGATAAATAGGTAAATTTCAGGAAATTCTAACTTTCATCTCGTAATTTCTTCTTCGATTTCAGGAACCAATCATCAGCTACGTCGAAATGGCACAACATGACGGAACAAGACTGCGGAACTTCAATATCTGCTTGTCCATTATCAGCCTTGGGAATTTCACAATATACGGATATTTTGTGAAATTGTGTCTTATTTAATCGACCTTTGTATTACTTCTACTGAAGCAATCTACAAGGTGCCATGTATAAAGTGTAGCAAGTCGAAAGGGAGTTCTACGATTTTTTAATTTAGGATTTTTTTTTAATTTTTTGAATAGAATCACAGAATTTTTTACTTCATATTCGTGTCTTCATTACGTGTATTCTTACATTATTATTATTGTATTAAAATTTTAAGGGTATTACATCAAGTTTATTACATCATTTCCATCATTTTCATGACAAAAACAAAAACGAAAACAAACAGTGGCTTTGATTGAGAACTAAGCAAAAACATTTGTGATAACTTTATGTAAAGTAAAAAAAATGTTTGAAATTTTAAAAATCGTAGCATAAAAGTTGATCCCCTTGGGGTCCAGAATCACCCCCTTTCAGCTTAGTACACATGCTAAGTGGCACCATGTATATAAGTCTCGTTCGAGCGAGCGAATAATTCCAAAAGCGATCCGAGAAGCAACGGAAATAATATGTATGATACACCCACAATTGCGTAAATCGACTACTTGGACATATACCTTTCAGCAATTCTTATCCCTATTATAATGTATATTTAACTTTTATCAACAGCCTTTCGAATTAGCAGTAATAATAAGCCGGCTTAGAATTTGCAACACACCAACTCTTTCCGCGGGTGTGGTAAGAGGCGACGGCGGGCAGCAGCGCCCCCTGCAGAATCATGGCTAAACCATTCAGCAGTGGATGTGCAAGTGCTGATAGATACACAATACAATAAAAATAAATAGATTACACTATCCGCAACGTAATAAATTTGCTTTTTAAATTTGAACGGCGCCTCAAACTCCAAAAAATATCGCTCAGTGTCGCAGCAACTGCAGGTGCTATCAACAAGCGCGACGTTCTCAGAGTCGACTTCAAATAGCGCACCGTTCCAATCCTCACTTCCGCGAGCACGTGGTTTTGTCTAGCTCGAATCAAAATCGCTCACTTTACTCTCGCGTGGCGTAAACTAGCGCGGTGTTTTTACACTCGAGGTTTTGAAGAGCGGGATTCTGAGCACCATTCATTCTGCCGCCACCAGACTGCGATCCCCAGCCTGTGTGGGGATTTTGGATATTATCCCCCCCCATGAAATAAAAACCGCACCTATCTCGCGGAGGCCTTGTCCAGTGGCCCAATATAGTATGTTAAGGTTAAGGTAACCTAATAATAAGTAAATAAATAATGCTGGTAAATTAACACAGTTTCATCAGGCCCCATGCTAAGCAGAGCTTGTGTTATCATTATCAGCCCACATTATGTGCACTGCTGGACATAGGTCTCCTCCATAAGATGTGTGTTTGGGGTACCAATATACTTAATTTAATACTAGTTCTAATTTATTTCTATTATTTTATTGTAATTTTCTTTGAGAATAAAGGCTTCTGCCAAGTAAAAAAAACTTAATCGGTAATATTACCTAAGGGCCGTCCATTAATCACGTGTTGTTTTTAGCAACTATTAATAGTCCTGGTGATACGTGGGCTACCACACTTCTGCCTTTCCCCTTGTGAGATTTCCCAATTTTATCGACCCTCCCCCCAAAGATTGCAAAGTTGGGTATTTTTTAAAAGCTTTTATTTAGCTTGCAATGTACTACTGTAGCTTATTTATCTACACAGGTAAATCTGGCGACAAGCTCTTATATCATATACAGGGTTATTGGAATCCACTGACACTGCGTGAACTGCAGGTTCTGACCATCAATACGAACACGTTAGAGAAGGCGCCATGTCTTAATTCTTAATTTTTGTGTTAATCACCTACAAAATAATGTCCGAAACCTAATTTATTACTAAATATTGATCTCAAACTCCTATTTAAATCCACATCATCATCATTGGCTCAT
This sequence comes from Eupithecia subumbrata, assembly GCA_949316285.1. NCBI lineage: Eukaryota > Metazoa > Arthropoda > Insecta > Lepidoptera > Geometridae > Eupithecia > Eupithecia subumbrata. Next base: position 1,473,611 of record OX438643.1, read on the forward strand.
TTTACATCTACGCAAGATGATTTAAATAATTAGTCTCGCTGGGAGTCATCCAAACACACACACACACACACCTACTGATAATTCAGGCCAGACCCGTTAATAGGTTTATTTGCAAAGAAAACCCCTATAATGAACGATTTTTGAATGGAGGGGGTACATACTAATATCATTCCGCCAATTTCAAGAATTGAGATCTGGCGTCTTCACGGACTTGTTCATGATGGTGGGCAGAACCTGCAGTTAACATAGTGTCAGTGAATTACCAATAACCCTGTATATTGAGTGATGACGTTCTATGTTGATAGTTTTAAAGGAAACGTTTATTTTATTATTTTTAGCGCATTTAAAACAATCTTGCTACAAAAAAGCTTTTTTACTTTAATTTATTTATGATACACAAGTAGTACCAAACAATGTTCAGTACTTTCAGGTTTTGTGGTAGATTTTGTCTTATACAATTGGTAATGTAATAAAACCTCAAAGTAAAATATAAACTATTTATTGCCAGCTAAAATATTCTCTTGGCGCATCTCGGTCGTAGCTTCATAACGATGAAATAACGAGCTAAGAACCCACTGAAAGAAACGCTCGTCTTGTTACAGGATCAACTTTTTTTATTATTGTTATTGCAAACTTTTGTAAATACAAAATAGAGGCTTTATCACATTACTTTTTTAAAAAGATAGATTCTTTATTCACAAAGAAAATTACAATCAAATAATAGAAATAAATTAGAACTAGTATTTACAATTGAAACAATTGAGATAACTGCTGACTGTTGCAAACAATCTACAGGTAACTCAACTGATCCGTATCAATACCAGTCGGAAGCGTCCCCAAGACGCTGCCTGCAGTCACTTTGCTTTGAATGAAAATAAGTACAGTAGTGGGTACCTACTACCGGAAAAAAAAACTCCTTTGTAAAAATTCCTAATTTATTGTGTAAATTTCCAAAGAAGATAAATTCGCCAACCTAGCTAAGGTTAGCGAATTGGTAATTTCGTTTGAACCATTAAATTTCATCCAAATACACCATTTAAATTTGAGAATATTGAATCACAATAATAATATTACGTTTATGTTATTGAATAATTATAATTATTTCAAACCAATGATTATCCAATGAAGCAAACAAACGTCTCAGCAAGAACTTCATCAAGTCACATCTCGTCCCGACACCCTCAAATAAAGATGAGGTTACACTGCTGCTTACGGACGCAAGACGTATTTGCGTGGAGACGATAGCTTATATTTCGAATCATTTAATTTATTTCCGGGCAATAGCTATACCTATGTATTTTAAAAGGTCTGGGTGGATAAAGGTGTTAAAGACCTTTTCTTATCATAAACCGCATGCGTCGTACGAATACATTTTTTAATATTATGACGTTTCATTCTTATTTAAATGAAAGGATTTTAAAGATAATTTATTTTATGCACAAATCTGTCAGAATTGCATCGAAGTATTTGATTCATCACTGTGTGGGAATTTGCACCACTTCAACTCTACCCGCGGGTGTCGTAAGAGGCGGCTAAGGGATACCACCAAACTGCGATCCCCAACCCGCATGCCCAGCGTGGGTATTACGGGCACTACCCCCCATGAGACAAAAGTCTATAAGGTGCTTATCAGGGTGAGGCCTGCGTCCAGCAGTGGACCGATATAGGCTGTTGAGGTTGAGGTTTGATTCGTCCGCCTCAGTGCAGCAGTACCTTAACACCCTTGTCGCCAGTGAGACTTCAGTGCGAACTAAGCAGAAAGTAAATCCAGTTAGCGACTACCAGTCTATGTATTCCCAATGCGGCTAAATCGGCTACTAGTGGACTGATTGCCTATTGGGACAAGAACTTTACTAACTGTTCTCGACTTTCGCATACCTACATACTTCTTTTTAGCCTCCATTCTAAATAGATAGGTGGTAGGATGTTATTAAGTTACAGATGCTCAAAACTAGTGTGTATTGCGTTTGTGGCAACAGAGCACCCCAACGGATGAGCCGATATTTTTGACGTGACAACGTCTTATAAATTGGTTTGCCGGGTGACACTTCAAGAAACTGCGTTACGCTCCGCTCACGTTATGCGCTCACAATGAGAGCGAGTGAGAGGCACGCGTCCCTTCCACTCGGGCATGGTTAGCCCGCCTAAGAGCGAGAGAGACAGACATAAAAAGTGGAAGGGACGCGTGCCTTTCACACCTTCTTCCTACTATACGAATGAATATTCACATTAAAATTATTTTACCACTCAAAGTCGTTGTCACGTAAATATTTTACCACTCAAAGTCGTTGTCACGTAAAACTTTCGCCCGTATACCGACTTTACAGGCAACCAATTTTTTTTTACATCGTCGACATTGTTTTTTATTTATGGTATAATAACAATGTTTGATAAAATGTTACGTTGTTCTTAGCTTCTGCCCGCGGCTTCGCACGCGTATTTTCGGTATAATAAGTAGTCTATTGTTTAAGTTAGGCTACGTTCTTAGTGTAAGCCAAATTTCATCATGATCTGTTTTGTAGTTTTGGAGATCCTAGGTAACAGAAATTTCATATTTCACAAACTTTCGGCTTTATAATAATATTAGTAGGAAGTAAAATCGACGTCATGGTTTTATTTTTTTGTAAAATTAGCATTTATCTGTTTCCATTACCCGCAGATCAGGGCCGCACCGCTACCGCATAGCACAAAAATGTGCATTCAGAACTGGGCTGTAACTCGTAACATTTAGATGCATTTTACATTGCCGGGCTAGGATGCCAGACAGCTCGCGGGTCACTTGTTTGAAGCTAGGATTTGTCACTGTAAAATGTATCTAAAGTTAGCGAGTTTAAGCCTATATTTGAATGCACATTATCTGCCATACGGTAGCGGTGTTGGTGCTCCGGCTCTATGTCTGTAACGGCAGCTGTACCTAGGTACGACCTACGGCTGCGGACGAAGTCAGCGATCATTTGTTTCAATATTGAATAGGCTACGTCATATATTCATAGATTTCTTATATTTAAAGTGTAAAGAGTCATCTTAGACATATCAATTTAAAAATTGATATTTTAATTTTTTATTTTGAACTCTGAAAACGCTGTCTTCCATGTTGTGACGTCACAGGCCTCTAAGCAAATTTCATGTCGAATATTATACGAGTTAAATTCGCTATGTAGTGGATCTATATTGGATTTAAAATAATGTATATTGTCAATTGTTTGTTTTCTAAGCGCTGCTAGTATTATGTCTGTGGTTTTCTACTCGTATGACGACACAGCACAGAATAATGCGTGCAGCGTTACTTTTTCTTTTTCAGTGTAGTTTGTTGCCGTCACAAAACACTCCCTAAATTTCTCAAAGATCCAGATTACCCAGCTAATAAGCGTTATGTAACTTCGAGTTCCGAAAGTAAAAAGTTCCAGTAAATATTCCATGGAATGATAGCGAGAACGTGACCTGCAAGCTACAGAAGGATGTGATGAGGCGCCACCTAATTTGTCGCCAGCAAACACCGCGGCTTCGGATAATATAACACGCTTGGGAGCACTTGTGAGGAGGTAATTACTCTTTGAAACTTGGACGGATATTTATAACTTAACGGAAAAACCTTGGGTTTGTGGAGAAAAACCAGCCAGTTTTATTTTATTATTGGGTATAAAAATAAATGATGTTAAAACAAATGAAGTTAATTACTTACTCAAATTATTCTGTTTTTTTATCGTTTACATACGATAATTTACGGGTTAGGGTACTAGGTAAGAAAATCAGTTGAACAAATACCTAAATAACTAATGCTAAGTATTCCTAACACAGCATCATTGAGCCCACAAATGGTATTGTACAGTGCCTACACAACATTTCGGATATTATCTGACAAATAGATTATAATATAAATAAATACTGCTAGAAAATGCACATTAAAACTGAAAAAGCAAAAAAATCCTTAATTTATATTAATGTGATTTAATCACTGTAGCGTTAATCAGAATAATTCAATTCATTTATTTCCTTTTTAAACAAAATACATTAAGTGTGGAAAACTTAAATCTAAAACTTACATCTAAATAAGGGCTTCCCGAAAGCTTTAAACGAGTGGCCCGCAAGATTTATGTCATCTGATGCCGTCAATATAAAATTTATATAAATACTACCAGTTAGAGCCCATTTTTGAAAGCAAATTCTTTTGTTGTACGGTAGTGGCGCAGCCTTAATCTGGGACAACCAGACAACCGTTAGTACGCTATAAAGCTTTATTCGTCTCTCAAAGTGCTGATGAGCTCCATCAGCCCCTGGCCCTCCGGACATGCGTCATAAACAGATGGACAGCTGAACATCTGTCGTCCAGCAACTGCTGCGTCTCTGTATGAAGACAGAACAGGGTCTGAAGCCTCGTCATCGAAAGGGGTTCTACCGTAGTCTGGTCTGAAATTTATATTTTCTATGAATAATCTTATGATAAAGAAGCTTAATATTATTAAGATTTAGAACTAGGAAAAAATTCAGTCATTTAGGTTCAGTAGTTTTGGCTATCCAGACTTTTATTGACACACGTTGACTGCGAACTGTTTTTCTGTGTTAGGGTACATCTGGTCCGAATCTCAAACTCATCCGCGGACGATATGTCCACTTCACTTTTGAGTAGGTACTCGTCCGAATCTAAAATCTCTTGGTTTTAGATTCGGACGAGTTGTACCCTCAACAAAAAGTGAAGGGAACAACTCGTCCAAATCTCGTTGTTACTTTTCAAGGGTTCTGTATCGAAATGTTTTATATACACATCCAGCATAAATACTGCCAGATTTCTAAATGTAAATTATAGTACTCGTCGAGATCTACATGATATCTCGGGGACTGACCATCCCAGAGCACTAGTGTCTGAAGACAAATTACAGTATTTGTCGAGATCTACACTTTTGGTGACAGCTGTCAAACTTCAAATTAGTCGCAGCGCAAGTGCGGATTTACGCCTATGTTGCGTTTCAGATCCGGTGAGCGGTAACGAAAACACATATGGTGCGATTTCAGCAGTCAACTAGGCCCTACAAGCCGTACGTAAGTGTTGCCAAAAGAACCATCCATCAACCGGTCCATTTATATGTTTCTCATAATCATAATTGACCACCGCTAGGCCATCGATTAATATAGGCGAGCAATTCGCTACTGTTTGCAACATGACTCGACTGAGGTAGTAAAATATCATTATCAAGGGTTATTTATAGGTAGGTAAATAAGGTAGGTAACTTACGTTAGGAGGACATGTAGAATTTCTCCCATGAAGCCCTCTTCTTCTAAAGGAAACTGGGCGGCCTCACAGATAGCTCGCAGCACGCATTCAGGACCGTTCATGCCTTTTCTGGAAAAGAAAGATACATTGGTCAGTCTTCGAATATGTTACCGAAAACCGAAAATGTGTAGGAAATCCAGGTATTTGATCTAATAATATCAGCAGCATCTACAATCTTTCAATGCTGCTTTCGGACGTTTTTATTTCAGATACAAACTTATCCACCTTATGGTACGGCTCCACCTGCGTCCTAACGCGTTAATTAACGCGCTAATTTGGGCGTCATGCAGATGTGGTCAAGGTTTTAACGTGTTCATTTATTGACGACGCTAAAAATGCACCTTGGCTACTAGTACCCAAGGTGCATTTTTAGCGCCTTAATTAACGCGTTAATGGACATTAACATTAAAGTCAACTCTAACGCAGGTGGAGACGTAGCATTAGACAACGTTTTCGTAGGTAATGTTACCCTCAACCATCTAAATACCTACCATAATGTATATGCAGTTATTCCGTGATCATGGCGCATGTAACTGCGCCGAAATATTGGAAAGCTCAAAACTCAAATCATGGTAAATATCCCGTTATAAATGACTTTAGTGTTAATAACCATGATGGATTTAAAAGTTTTATCATAATGTATATATATGTGCTATAAAAATTGCAGTCGACGACAGTCTAAGCAGAGAATTATGCTAGGCTACTAACTCACTTACTTTTCTTCTTATATGACATATGTTTTATAAATTAAGTCGTATAGAAAATGTTCATAATGCCTAAGAACCACGGGTTGATAGGATTAATTGAAATAAACGAAACGAAAAAAAGTATCTCCTAAAGCAATCCCAAACTTACGAGTTCATCATATCAGCCAAAGACTTGTAGAAAAGCAGTCGTTCATCGCCGTGGTCAAGATCACGTGACTCCCTGGAGACTTGCTTGATGAAGTAGTACTGGGACAGTTCCGATATGTTCTGGAACTGTTGGTATTGGTACTGGAAGTTCACTCCGAAGAGTAGGCCTATCTTGTCTCTGTTTAGTACTGGGGCTGCGAAACCGATGAGGAGCTGAAACAGAATTGTATTTTATAAAAATAACGTTATTAAATTGCAGGCACCTTTGCATATTAAATGTGCCTAGTTTGTGAATGACCTAATTTGCTGAAGTTTCAGATACAGACTTGGTTTTTTCCACCAGGTTGACATGTAGGACAATTAAATTTTGGAAATCGTGTCATAACTACTCTATCCTTACCATCTCCTGCGCCGTCCTCTCCCTGGCCGTGATGGCCTGCCATCCCAACGAATTATGAGAGTGAGGGAATAGAGAATGCACCTGTGTTTGCGCACACACTTGGGCACTATAATATTCACACCTGGTGAGTCTCCTTTGAGACTAGCCAGTAAACGAAGATTCGACCTTCCTGTCCCTCATAAAATTTGACTTGTCCAAGTGCTTAATCGTAAGCCTAAAGAAATAAAGTTATTAAAATCTGAAATCTTAGTTAACTCTTACACCATCGACAGACTGAGTCGGAGCGGTCAATTCTTACGCCACGACCGCCACATCCAATGACACTTTTATAGCATAGCAGATACAACTCTATCTCACATAGTTCTAAAACATAGTTAGTGCACAGCCTACCTATATGCATACAGTCGTTCGACAAAGGCATTTTGACGTGGTTTTGACAGAGCAATCGTGCGGGGGGAAAGGGACGGGACGGGGGATGGACGCTCCCGAGTTGCATACTTCACCGCCTTAGTAACTCGGGAGCGTCCCACCCCCCCGTCCATTGGGCCTCGCACGATTGCCCTCTCAAAACGCCTTCGTCGAACGGCTGTAATGTTTACAGGTAGGCTATGGTTACCTTGTAAATAGCTCCGTAGGGGTAAACCAAAGGTATACTATTGATTTGTCGTTCAACCCTGTGTTGAATATCATCAGCTCTTACTATAAACGATAGACAAACAGCAAAGAAGAAACATCTGCAAAAAAAAATTGTATGTATGTATATTTTTGTAATCAATTCACCACAAACAAAAAATTTGGGTCTTCATAGATAAAACACAGCAAATACCTACAAAAAACAGCTTGATCTACGATCTTTGACGATCTTCGTGGCGCAGCGGGCGAAAGTTCGAATGCGGTGTAGAAAGTTACGGGTTCGATTCCCGCCTCTGGATAATGTTTGTACGATCTGCAGGTCTTTCCGGATTTTCAGGGTATTATAAAATTAAATTAAACATCTCTATCTATACCTACATAATATCAATTAGCTTGGAACTAGAAGATGCTGTGTGAATTGTCCAGCATTTTTAGGGTTTCGAAGATCGAAGATCGGTTTCGAAACCCTTATGGTCTCGCTTTGTCTGTCATTTTTTCCCTCCTTAATAACTCAGCAACTACTGCTGCTATCAACTTGAAATTTAAAATAATATTACACTTCGTGCGCCTTTACAGATTTAAAGAAAAATAAATGATAAAAAAATGAAAAATAAAAATTAATATTTTCCATACAAATTGTGATGCCGAAATTTTAAAAGATACCTACAGGGTCATGTGGGATATTAAATGAAAGGTATCAGTTTGTACCTTTCAAAATAGTTTTTGAAATTTTTGTAGGTGTCATACTTTTCAAAATATTTCGAAATTAGCCGAATAAATACCCATCCCCCCCCCCTATCTCCGAAGATTTCAGAGCGATCCATGTAAAACGTTTATAGATAAATGGAGCGTTTATAGATATGGATCTACATTTATAGATACATTTATAGATATGGATTTTACAGGAAAAATATAGAGAAGTTTTTACAAAATAACACTTTTTGAAAAATTGACAAAATGGGGGGGAATAATTTTCAAAACGGGGGGCTACCTCACCGAGAGGGGTATCAAATGAAAGGTATCGGTTTGGACATTTCAAAACAGTTTTTCAAATTTCTGTAGGTTTCATACTTTTTGAAATATTTTGAAAAAAGTCGGAAATTTTTCCATTACCCACTTTAACCGAAGCATGCAGAGAGATCTATCTGAAATGTAGGTTGGTACCTACTATTCTTAGGTATCCGTTAAATTGCGAAGTCTCTAACCGGTACTTTTGGTACATATTAGTTGACAAATGTTCGAAACCCTCGGCGCGCGAGTTACACTCGCACTTGACGGATCTTGTTTTCTATTAAGCTTGTGTTATGGGTACTAGATGACTGATATAGTTAAAACAAGATGATTAAAAGAAGATGATATAGTAGAAACATTTGTCCCAAGGCGGGAATCGAACCCGCAACCTGCTGCGTCGCAGGCGGACTACGCACGTCGCGCCACATCGGTCGCCATATCGTCACATAATAATGTTACAAACGTATTCGGATTAAGTAACATGTCTAAACCTGGCTCAATCAAGCTATCAATACTGAACCTAAAGGCATATTAATATAATCCGCTTAACTCAAACGTAAGTAAACAATCCATTTGGGCCCTATCTCACAGGGACGCCACGGCGATATCGCTAGCAACGTATCCAAAATCCAACTATTGCATGACAGAGGTCGTTTCCAAAACGTTGCATCGCGTCGCCAAGGGAGTTAGCTGCTATACAATACAGAACAAAAAGTTTGGATACGTTGCCGTGGCGTCCCGGTGAGGCAGAGCCCTTATAATAGAATCTTCTGTGTAGTGTTGGCAACATAATTTTCTATAACTCTTAGTAACCGATACAGTGCGCATCGAAATGTACCTAAGGCTGTTGAGAAAAGGTACAAATTCTCTCGTAGGAAATCTATTCAAGGACCAACAACCACGCCAATATAATATGAGCAGGATACAGTATGGGATAAGTATTGTAGGGATTATTTATTCTTCATCGCGTTTGGGTAGAATAGGTTTGTCCAACATAATCCTATATACAAGCTGGTCGTATTTATAACATAATTTATTTATTTAAAGACAAGAAACATCTCATCAACATGACCATCCACCAGCCTTTTTCTGTCCACAACTGGACTTAGGTCTCGCATAATAAAAATGAGCGAGTTATAGGCTCTTATAGGCAAGTAATGCCACCAACCTCACGCTGGGCACCGAACCCCAATTATGATTAATTTTGCTTATTCCTCCCCACACAGTCATTTTTGACAAGGTGTAAAGTGATAGCAATTTAATTACATAAATATTATATAACATTATATATAAGTATGAATTAACGTTATAACAGAATGGTGGACGCTATCGCTGAAATCGATTTCTCCCAGGTCGATGGTCGCTTCAGATTCTGATGTATTCGTGAGTGTCTCTCATATTAATTTTGCCGCCCATTTGTTCATTTTCTTTTGTAATTAATTAATTAGTTATCAAAATGTCGAGTCAAGAGTTTAGGTGATACACTCACAAATAGCTGCATCTTGATTGATTTGCTAGTCAGCAATTTTGAACACAGAACATGTAAAGAAAGTTGCTGACGCTGCATAAATTCAAGTCTTTGTACTTACTATAAAACTTAGACCCAAAAACAGTGAACTTTACAAACTTAGTTAACCTATTTTAAAAGTTACAAAAACTTACCTCATCGTGTCGCAGCTTCTTCTCCTTTGGTGAGCTTATATCTTAGCTTTGAACAATAGGTTTTGTTTGTTGATAGTGCGGCGTTCACGTTGGCATGTGATATTTTAACTGATATTTTACGTAGGGCGGTAGAATGGAAATTCCCATACCTTTCTGATATTCGATTGTCTGAGTTTACTATTTCAGCTCTGAATCAGAATAAGTATTTATTTCTTTGCAAAAGCATTGCATTTGGGATTTCTAGTCAGATTTTCATTAAATCAATTAAATAGTAGGTATATAAAAAGTTTATGTTTCATTAATTCTAGAAGCTAGATTGTGTTGAAGTCCTGAATCACCGTTTTAAGATAATATTCCTCAGAGATAATACCTTGTACAGTATAGTAATTTAGTGAGCTATTGTTACAATACAACACACCCAAGGAAAACCAGTTCCGCATGTTCAAACTTGTTGCGTTAACGTACCTGTTAGAATATAACATTGTTACCTACCATTGTTCAGAAGGAACAAAGGCTCCAATACACGGGATTAAACACAGGGTGATTTGGAATTTAATCTACCTATTCGTATGTAGATCAAATTACTCGCTGTCCTATTGACGACAAAAACGACATTATATATTTTCATCCCATACCTACGTAGAGGTATTTGTAAAAGTAGAGGTGCACGAATAAATTCGATCAATAAATTTTACTTATGCTTTTTCTTTTTTCTTTTCAGTCATCCAAAATTTCAAATTTATTGGTCCCGTAGCGTGCTCATAAGCTCCAAAATCCCTTGTCCCTCAGGACATCCACTGTAGATGGAAGCACAACTGAACATTTGCCGGCCAGCAACTGCAGCGTCCTTGTATGGAGACATGGATTCTTCCCAATCAGGTTCTTCGTCATCAAATAGGGTTCGGCCATAGTCCGGTCTGTAAAGAAAATATACTGCGACATGACACTTTCCTTCCATTACTTAGTCTTTAACCATCTGTGGGATAAACTACATAACATATTTTTTTACTACAGTATAAAACATGTGGACTGACGGATCCTACGCGAGTCAGAGGATTTAAAAGCTGTTGTGTTGATCAATCTTCATGCAGTAGTCCTGAATTTTTACTCTTGACTAACTAAAAACCACAACATTGCATTTTTGTTTGGAACATCAAGAAATACTCTAAAGAATTCCAGCATCATCCAGGTAGGTACTATAAACGCCATACTTTAAAGCCGGGAACTGAAAATATTTCAAAAGTTCTCACGATCCAACTCGAAATTCTCAGCGAATTTCAAGAATTTACTTTCCAACTTTATGTTCGGGCTGATAAGATTTAAAAGTACTTTTGCATTCCTTAAATCGGTTGTAGGAACAGTTGTATTTAGAATTATTGGGTCTTTTCGATTTAATTCAAAATACATTCATGAACCTAAATTTCTGATGACGTGATTGAAAAATAAATACCTAGCATAGGTAATCTCCGCTGATCAAAGTTTTTTAAGCAATTGCAAATATGAATCTTCAGTGGAGTATCATAATACTTTTATTTTTTAATAAATAAACTAGTGGCATATTAGCGGTTGAGACGCAGCAGTTTCAAAAAAATTATCTTGTTATTAAACTATCATAGTAGAACAGGAAAACTAAGAAAGTAATCTATGATTCACGGTTCTTTTACGCATAAAACAAGTAATTTCTTAAATAAAGTATCTTACGTGAGAAGCACATGCAGGACTTCCCCCACAAATCCTTCTTCTTCTACAGGGAATTGAGCGGCTTCGCAGATCGCTCGCATCACGCATTCAGGGCCATTCATGCCTTTACTGAAATTAAAGAAGCTAAGTAAATAATTTGGCTATTTTGGGACGCTTAAGACTGGTATTGATATGGATCAGTTGAGCTACCTGTAGATTGTTTGCAACAGTCTGCAGTTAGCTCAATTGTTTCAATTGTAAATACTAATTATATTATAATTTTCTTTGTGAATAAAGGCTTCTGCCATTATTAGTTTACTAATAATTTGGCTTAAGAAAGCTTGAGTATATTAGGAAAAGTTTCTATGGAATGGCTCCTAAAATTTTTAATAAATTGCCAAACAATGTTAAATTGCTACCGCTGACACTTTTTAAAAATAAATTGAATAAATTTTTGACATCAAAATGTTATTATCACATAAATGAGTTTCTACTAGATAAGGACATAAAAATTGATTGATTAGTAATAAGTACGTACCAAGTTTGTAATTTTATTTTTCTCAAATGCTTCTCTGTTCTATGTTATTTGATTGACAAATTTAATTATTCGATTTTTAATTTATTAAGAAACTACTGACCTATATTTGCATGCCCTAGATTTAGGTAGAACATGTTGTGCTTTTATATTAATTTACATCTTTATGACTCATGTTCGCAAATAAATGACTTTTGACTTTTGACTTTGACTTTGACTTTAATATATTTTCTAAGTCTGGAGAAACTGATTATTTTTAGAAAAATTATGTCGGCAGCGACTGCGGGTTCGATGTATTAGGCAGGAAAGTTCAAAGTGGCAATTTTTCATTAAATCGATGTCTGGATAATTCGTTAATCTAGGGTGGGTTAATGTGTAACTCACGTGTTCAATAACTCGGCCACAGACCGGTAGAACATCAACCTCTCATCTTTTCGCATCGAGATGTCTGCCTCTCTCTGCTCTCTGGATACCTGATTGAATGACAGTCTTCATCAATAAAGTAATGGTCACAAAAGAGTAAAGTAAAAATAAAATAAAGAATAAAGTATTAGGAGTGTCTGGACCACGAGAAGAAGCTCTATTCTCTGAGCTAAACATCTGAAATATATCTCTTAATCTGTCATCATCAGCCTATATTAGTCCACTGCTGGACATAGGCCTCCCCTAATGAGCGCCATAGCGCCCTGTCTTCAGCTTCAACTCTTTATCTTTATTTGGTAGGAAATTAGAGATAACAGGATGTAAAATACTAGGCTGTCACCAAGAAAACTTAGGCTTAAGTGGGCTATGGTGCTATTTCTCCAAACTGTTAACTCAAGACCTGCAAAGGACTTCGAGCTAAACCAAGGTACTTAATATAAGCGAGCCCAGATAGTTTAAACAACAAAATTCGAGGATTAAGCCTAGTAAAGACCTGCTTGATAAAGTAGTACTGGGACAGCTCCGTGATGTTCTGGAACTGGACGTATTGCCACTGGAAGTTCGCTGCGAAGAGCAGTGCAACCTGGTCCTGGTTCTGAATGGGTGCTGACATGCCCACCAGGAACTGTAAAAGGCAATAACGATAATAACTCAACAAATGCAATGGATATGTTATTTGTCAGACAAACAATATAATTCAATGCAACAATTTTCGAGGTATGGCTGGAGAAAAAATTTCTTCTCTTACTGAGAACGGGGCTCAGTGACACTTCGAGTCACTGAGCTGTACGAGTATAATAAGAGTTAGTAATGCTACCGCTTGCCGTTTGGAGACCTTGTTATTGGAACCAGATACTGGTGGCTTGAACGCCTAGGGGTTATGTAAGAAATTGTAAAAACTGTAAATTTTAGTTTTGTTTGTCCATAAATTGAATTTTTTTGTCACACGTAGCAATTAAATTATTTACTGACCTTGTACGTTCCTCCATAGGGATAAACTAGTGGCAAACTGTTGATTTGTCTCTTGGACCTCAAATATTCTTCGCTTTGTTCAGAAAAAGGAAATTCACATAGAGCTTGGCTTAGTAAGACAGACAAAACTATGGCAGATATTCTGAAAACCAAAAAAAAATTATTAACAGAACTGTGCTAAATAGGAAGTTAAGTATCAAAGAAACAGTCCGGTACTGACGTCATTTTTCAAAGATGTTTAGCTCCATGCATAAACATTGAAACTCAGTCTAATTCAAAAATAATAGTTTGAATATATTTCCAAAGAATTCTGGCTCACGAGCCGACGAACGACTTCCAAAAAGTATATTGAACTTATTGAGATGATAATTCGTTCAGTACATGTCACTAATCTATTGGATTTAGAATTCCAAAGGTAAATAATAACGTGAGCACCCACGACTCAGAAATTATATGGATGAACAGAATATCAAAGAAAGGAAACCTCAACTTAGTTGTAAAAATTCTACCTATTTAATAATAAATAATAAATAAATAATGCTGGACAATTCACACAGCATTATCTAGCCCCAAGCTAAGCAGAGCTTGTGTTATGGGTACTAGATAACTGATATACTTAATATAATACACTAAATTGATAGATATTTTTTTATCATAAGTACATAGAAAACACCCAGACCAACGGAACAAATTTCTGCAGAAATTACACAAAATTGTTCCGAGGCGGGAATCGAACCCGCAACCTCCTGCGTCGCAGGCGGACCTTCGCCCGCTGCGCCATGGATTTATCTACACAATCATCAAATTGAAGAGAACTTTTATTTTAAATCATAATTACAGCTTCATAATCTTGATACGATTATTTTAAAGTAAGATGCAATTACTCATTCATTACATCACATTACTTATTATGATAAATGCGAAAGAGTTTCGATGTTTATTGTGATGATGCTTGTTTCCTCTTCACGCTAACACTGCTGGATGAATCGGGCTAATATTTTATAAAGATACAGTTCTAAAGTGGTCGATCTAATCTTACGTCATAAGAACACATTAAAATATAAATATTTTAATATATACCTATTCTTCTCCACATTTCAACAAGATTACACACTGTCGAGGTCACGTGATGACTGGAGTACTGGAACGACCGCCTCTGCAAAGGGCGCCGCATTATTCGTAACTACCCTCATTTGTTCTTAGGAAATAGAGATGTCCATCTGTACGAATAATGCTGCTCCCGCTTCGCAGAGGTTTCACCACTGCAATCATCCCGTGGCCACGACAATGTGGAAACCTGTTGAAAGATTGGGTAAAATAGGTAAATAAATAATTATAAATAATTAAAATAAATCAATACCTGTTTAATAGTTATTACATTATTAAAGAAATTACCAAACTTCTTATAGAGTCCACAGGTGATCGGAATGCTGGCTTCTATTTCGGTCAACGAATTAGCATTGAAATTCAACGTGGCAATGCTGCCAGCATTCTGGGCACTCTGCCTTCTGGTGACGGCTTAAATTTTTAAGAAATACATAGATATACTAGTTGTAATTGTTTTATTCTGCGAATGTAATATTTTTTTATCGCAAATGTTGTTATTTTTATAATAAAGTTACATTTTTCATATGTTTAAAACTTAATAAAGTATACTGTATTGCATTATGACGACCTCTGTGGCGTAGCGGGCGAAGGTCTGCCTGCGACGCAGGAGGTTGCGGGTTCGATTCCTGCCTCAGGACAAATGTTTGTACGATCTGCAGACATTTTTCCAGGGCGTTCTGGATGTTTTCTATGTATTATAAAAAAATATGTATCTTTGTAGTGTATTGTATTAAGTATATCAGTTATCTAGTAACCATAACACAAGCACTGCTTAGCTTGGGGCTAGATAACGCTATGTGAATTGTCCAGCATTATTTATTTATTATTATGATTGTAGTTCTAAACGACCTTCTTTTCATCCCCATAAAATGTGTATGTACGAAACTGCGCGCAAAAGCTATTTTAACTTTTATTACATAGAACATCCAAAAAACGGCTAATACACATGGAACATTCCACCTCCAGTGTAACAAGGCTTTACCTATAATTCTCTAGTCACATGACTCTCGGTCACTAATATGTTTATCCAACAACATCATATCACATGCCCCGGATCTATTACGTCAACTGATCCCAGTTTGTTGCCTTCAGTTGCTTTGTTGTGGTGAAATTTTACTGTTCAACCAACCTCGTTAATTGCAATATCTAGACAATTAATCTAACTTGCATTTTATGAATTGCAATTTATATGTATTGATACCGCATGTATCATCAGTGAAAATGTTTAAATAAGCCGTCAAATAAATTCGCTTCGAAATGAGACGCTACGAATAGGGAACCATTCATAAATATGCAATACGTTTTAATTCCCAATGTTATTTTATTCTTTATCTTTTATGCATTTTTTTAATGTTGTGCAAATAAATTATTTATTTTCTTTTCTCGAATTATAACTGTTGTTGTGTTTGTTGCTGTTGACTGCTACAACTACAACTCATTGGCATAAAAACGAACTATGTTCGTTTTTAGGTAGGTATGTTATCTTTTCCTTCTTTCACACCAAACAATAATAAATCCATGAGTGAGTAGAGTTTGGCTCATCTTACCATTTACCGTTATGGCTATACAAAGTAATTTGCACCCGCATTTATGCCTTCAAGTCTTCGCCTAGCCATACTTATTTGACCCGTCTTTTAAATACCATACTTGGGCAAAAATCTAACGGCAACTATGTATTTTTCAAAAAACTGTTTGATTTTTGTAATTGTCTGCATTTTGTGTGCGAGTGGAACAGAGATAGATGAACTGCATAGAAGTAAAAGGCAACTGCTTTTCCCGAACAGCACTTTATTGCAGGTTAGTGTTTTATTTTAATTTTATCGCTTGAATTCGGCCGCCGAATAATTCCGGAATTCCGATCTCAGGCGGTCCAAGATCCCAAGACCCAAGGTCAACATCATCGTCATCATCTCAGCCGAACTACGTCTACTGCTAGGCAACCTCCTGTAGATATTTGTAATTTTAATGTAAAACTTAATTGATCCTGATTTATTGTAATTAAAAGTAATTTATCAGGGGGCTCAAGCCAATCCTGACCAAAGATACAATTTTTTTATTGCTTGATATTCCACACAGCTTCATCTAGCCCCAAAGTAAACAGTCCCAAAGTATCAGTTATCTACCCATAACACAGGTTGAGTTATGGGTAGATAACTGATATGAATTACACAGTGATCGTGACGGATCTTGTTTTATTATACAAAGAAACCACCCAGAACTCCTCGGGATGTAATCTGCAAATCGTACAAAAATTTGTCCCGAGACGGGAGTCAAACCCGAATCTCCTGAGAGCGTTGCAGAGTTTTGATTCTAATTCTAATTCTGAATGGGGGAACTGAGATCTACACTGCCATCTCTCATAGGAGTGTATTTTCATTGTCCCCCTGCCTAACCAGGCCCTAACCAGTCCAGCTCCTTAAAGTACCGAAGCAGGACTTTTTTTGCACCACAGAGTTCTTGCGCCGTCGTATAATGAAGTTCCTACAACCAAAACTCCCAACTGTCATTCCATTCGTCTCTATTTTTCAGTTTAACGCTGGCGTAGGTACACCAAGCCCGGCCAAGAACATCAACTTCAACTTCGCCTTCCAAGCCAACTTCCAACTGCCTTGGAACAGGACCCAGATACCAACAGACATTCTAAACGTGTATTCAGGATATGATGGCACCTCCAGGAAGAAGAGAGAAGGATATGAGAACGATGCTAAGCTGTTCCACTTTTATAAATATGTGGAAGAGGTTTTAAATAGGTAAGAGGTTCAAGATTGATGATTGATTCATGAATGATTCATGGATTCATGAATGATTCATGATTGATTCATGAAGGTAAGAGAACTTAATATGTAGAGTGTACCTTTGTGTATCCAGAATTATAAATAAATATATATTTAGGTTAAACCTTTAAATAAATATATATTTAGGTTATTCCCAACGTCTAACCTGAGGGGCGGCTATTGCTTTGTGCATCTCGTAACTTTAACCATGAGGACGATGTGTGTAGGTATTCCGGACTAACCAAACATCAAGGAACTGAATAACTGAAAACAAAAAGTCAGATTCAGTCAAAGTATGTCCCTTTGATCTAACTTCTTTAGGAAAAAAGGATTTTGATTTTGATGTGACGAATTTTTCATCGTTCAAATCATAATTGGCATTGCGATATGAAGGCACCAATGCATTACTACTATTAGTACGTATTATTAACACCTCAACCAATCCGCCTGCCAAGCATGGTGATTATGGCAATCCCTTGTTTAGGGGAGGGCCATTCAGCCGTGGACGTTTGTGTGATGAGTGCATTACAAGTAGCCATCTATGCATTCCCCCTCAACAAACTGTATTGGTCCACTGCTGGACGCGGGCCTCCCCCTGATAAGCGCCTTGTTGGCTTTTATCTCTTGGGCCCATAATCCCTACATTTATGCATTCCCGTAACATACGAACTCTAATCAGAGATCGGGACACCACGCTAGTAAATAATGACGGGCTATTCCAGTTTTCCCCTCTGAAATCTAAGTCTAAATCTGAAATCTAAGTCTTAATCTTTAAGGGGGAATATTAGACTTAAAAAATGAATTCCAGTTTTCTCCCATGAGGGGGATTTGTCAAGGGGGAAACTGGAATAACCCGTAATGACGACAATACTTTGTGTACTAAGCAAACGGTCGTGATCTTCAGAAGTCGAGCAGTTATCGAGTACTTAGGAGAATTAGTAGGGCAGTGACCGAAGCTTATTCTAACGCAAATCTCAAATATTTAGTTAGTATTTTATGTTATTTGGTTCCTTTTTTTCAAAATTTTCTCAGGTATAATGAAATGATCTTTGATTGATTTGTAGGTACAGTGGGATAGAACCATTTCGGACTGAAATAGAAGTGGTCGGATTTACTTTGACTAGTTTTCATCCCACGAAAGCTTTTCGCAGCCTGAAAAGCACCGCTGCCGCACAGCACAAAAATGCGCATTCAAATATGGGCTTTTTAGATGTATTTTTACATTGACGGCATCTGATGATAGACAGCTCGGATCACTCTTTTGAAGCTTGTTGAAGCCTTTTTGTTACTGCAAAATGTATCTAAACATAACGAGTTTAAGACCATATTAGAATGTACATTTTTGTGATGTGTGTCATCCCACCAAGCATGTGAATGGCTTCATCCCATTCTGAGCTTTGTGTACATCTTGACGTATTCCCAGGGGCGTATTTACCCTAAGGCCAAGGGGGCCATGGCCCGGGGCGACAGGCTGCGAGGGGCGGCGAAGCCGCCCCCACCGCCTTCTCTGGGCGCCTTTTATTGTCAAGCTTAAGTACAATAAATATTTTATATTTAATTGACATTTAAATTAAAAACAAACGAACGACGCTTCGAACCCAAAACCCAACCAATTGTTGAATGTCACTAATAATTGATACCTATTTGAGAGTGTGATTTACGAAAATGTTTACTTTGTGAGTTTAACGGATTTTGACAAAAAATCACTACACTCGTCCTCTGCGACGACTTTTTACTTACCTTACTAATACCAAGTTTGATATAAGCATTTCATTACATTTTTTTAAATGTTCTAATAAATATTTTAACAAGTTATAAATTTGTGTTGTTTGTGGATTTGGCAGCGCAACGTGCGTCTCTAGGTAATTACTGTTTTTGGAGAGTGTGCAGTGCAGAACGTTCGTTTTCCGTACTCAGAAGAATAAAGAATTATTTGCGTTCCACATTCAGCGAAGAAAGCTTAAACAGCTTAGCTGTTCTGAATATAGCAGCTGAGTTCACAAACGCCAAAAGTTATGACAACGAATATTTACTTATTAAGGTGAATAAATGGTTCATTTTTAGATTTTTTTTTTTTCATTTTTTTTTTCACACTCACACCACATAGCAGGTTTTTAAGATTTCGAGATCGGTTTCGAAACCCATATGGTCTCTTTAATAACTCAGCAACTACCGCAGCTATCAACTTGAAATTTAAAATGATAAAACATTTCGTGCGCTTGTAAGTACAGATTAACATTTACCATACAAATAGTGATGTCGAAATTTTAAAAGATACTCACAGGTTTAAGCGGGGTAACAAATGAAAGGTTTCAGGAAAAATATAGAGAAGTCTGTAAAAAGAACACTTTTTGAAAAATGGTCAAAGCGGGGGAATTATTTTTAAAAAGGCAATGTAGCCCACATTGCCGAGTGGGGTATCAAATGAAAGGTATTAGTTTGTACATTTCAAAACAGGTTTTGAAATTTGTGTAGAGTACACACTTTTTGAAATATTTTGAATATAGAAAAAAAATTGACCTAATCTCCGAAGTATGCAGAGCGATCTATCTAAAATGTAGTTTGGTACTTACTATTTTTAGGTATTCATTGAATAGTGATGTCTCTAACCGGTACCTTTAGTACATATATTTATAATTGACAAACATTCGAAACCCTCGGCGCGCGTTACACTCGCACTTGACGGATCTTGTTTTCTTATATGAATGGGGCAGTAAAGCTAACTGGCCCGGGGCGCTATATCTTTAAATACGCCTCTGCGTATTTCTACTCATACTATTTTCGCCAGTGAATTTAAATACATCTCAATCGACCTGCTGCAAATGTGTCTTTTTATACCTACCACTGAAGGTTCTTTTAAAACATCATAGCATCAAGTAAATACAATATTTACAACCCATGCGACAATATCTACTTGACTGAGCACACACTACGGCAAATACGAAATGTTTACTCTGAGGATGTTCCTTCGACATCGACTAACTGCATTCATTCATGTGTTTAATAATTTTACGATTGAAATTCCTTCGTAGGTTTGTAGACCTTATTGATTTACTGTAGCAAATTCAAATCTAATTTGCTTTTGATTTCAACGCTGCTTTTACCATCGGTGATTATGGCCAGTTATTGAACAACGTTACCTATTAAAATTTGGGTAGAATAAAATAATAGTACTGTCTTTTCTCATTTAACCAAAATAACCCCAAATGCGATCATTCCTGAATGCGAGGAATTACAAACACCTCGATTAACAACGTATTTTAGGCGTGTTCGTGGATACCTTGTTGAGCTAGGAATCTAATTAACCCATATATGCCCAAGGGGTCGAAAACGACCCGAAGAAAGGTACTTTGTAATTAATTTTTTTTGTACGCAAAATATACCTGACGTGTCAAAAACTACCATCAAACGTAAGTTTACACATCAGGTGATTAGGATCTTATTATTTTTAGGGCATGAAAAAAAAGCTAATGTTTTAGAGTAGTGGAAAGTTGTAATTGTTTTGAAACTGGACATTAGTTGGATCGCGCGTGCAAAATGTAAGTATATTAGTGTTTTTAGTTGTCTTTATACCAGTTTAACAGACAAAATATATATTTTGATGTGCCTATTATGTCGTCTGATAATAAAATGTTTGAAAAAATATCTTTAGGATATCTAAATTTCAATAAATATTTGATGGGGTCGAAAACGACCCCGTGGGCAGATGTGATATTTTTCTATGTATTGCAAATTTTTATTTTTTGTTATAGATCTCGTAGTAATCTTACTACTAATTAAATTTTCGATGCCTTTGAATGTTTGGATGATGAAAATTTACAGACTATCCACGTTTATGTGGAGCCGCCAGGGTGTGGGGCCATATCTGATGGTGATTCTGTTGGGGAGGAGTTCAATAGCCTGGCAGATTGATTAGGCATCAGCTCCTGGCTCCAGCTGAATTGGTCATGAACCAGGGTCGAACTGAGCCTGAGGAAGAAAGTGCTGTTGAAGCTCCTGGCTCCAGCTGAATTGGTCATGAACCAGGGTCGAACTGAGTCTGAGGAAGAAAGTGCTGTTGAGGATGTCTCCGGAGGGCTAGAACCGGGAGAGGTAGATGTTTCTAAATATAATGCAACTATGCTTGCAATATCTTTTGGAGTCGGCTTAGATACGTGGGATTTTCGTCGATCTATTGCAAGGTCTCTTCTTCAGAAATATGGAGCAGCTAAAGCACCGACTGGGCTACCGAAACAAGAGCTAAACTTTCCAATAACTGTTCCATTTACGGTACGATGACACGCAGCAGAATACATTATTCTAGATGGTCAGACTAGACGGCGATGTGCTCTTTGTAAGAACAAAACTGTCAAAATGTGTAAAAGATGCAACCCGAACCTTCATTACAAATGCTTTGAGGCTTTTCATGCACAATAATAAAATTTCACTCTTATGAAAACTTACACAATGGTTTTATTTCATCTATTCATATAAGATAAATAGTGAGACCTGATATGCCCATGGGGTCGTTAACGACCCACTGAAAATAACACACTTTCAGTGAGTCAAACCTGAAAAATCTTGATTTTTGTTTTAAAACATGTTATTACTAATAACATATCCCAAAATTACAAAAATCGGTGACACAAAATAGTTCTGGGCATATATAGGTTAAGGGTGTAACAAAAATTAAGGACTATTATTTTCAGGGGTAGTTCAGATATTATCTCAGAAAAAGAAAAAAGAAAATATAAATCCTCTACATTTAATAACAGAAAAAATAATAGTTAAACAGCTTCTAGATTAGGCAATGGACTATTGCATGTGTTGAATACTCAAACTCATTTTTTTTTTTTTTTTATTAGCTTTTTGTGGCTTTCTTGTCACTGCGGCCATGATAGGCCTATTGTGATCGCCACTTTTGTGTTCCGCCTCTATGCAGCGGCGTTCATAATTCGCCACTAACCCTTGCAGCTGCTAGGAACTGTAGGATTTTCTTAGGGGTGGAGTCTCTTAGCTCGTCTGGGCTAAGCAGGTGCTTTCCCAGATGGATACTACGTTTTTGCATCAGTGCTCCGCACTCTCCCAGGATATGGAGAGGTATTTCTTCTGCCTCCTCACAAAACCTGCAGGATTAAGTGTCGCTTAGCCCTAGTTTGAACATTTGCTTGTTGAGGCGACAGTGTCCAGTTCGGGCTCTTGTCATGATGCGAAGGTTGCTTCTGCTTAGCGCTAGGATTCGGTTAGTGAACCGTTTATCGAAGGCTTTTATTAATGATTTTGAGTGGCTCATGCCCGAGGAATTCTTCCAGAGTTTGGACGATTCCTCGTAGGAGGAATCCAAGAGGGTTCTGCGAGCCAGGCTTTTCGGTATGCCGCAGAAAGGCTCGGGGCCCAGCTGAGTCCCCTTGGCCCCGGCACGCGCGAGTTCGTCGGCACACTCATTGCCGTTGACTCCCGCGTGTCCCGGTACCCATCTTAGGACGACTCGGTTTTTCGAGCCCAGCGCGTTTAGGCGCGACAGACAGTCCTCGACTAGCCTGGACGTGATAACCTTCGAGTCCAGTGCTAGGAGGGCCGCCTGGCTGTCAGAGTTAATGTAGATAGTTTGGTTGGTGTAGTGCTTTCCCAGATTTATATCGGCGCATTCTAGAATGGCGAATACCTCTGCCTGGAAGATAGAGGCGTGATTACCTAGGTTTATGCTTTTGCCAAACCTGGGTCGCTCTCCATACACTCCACAGCCTACATCCAGTCCCATTTTGGAACCATCCGTGTACCAGTTTAGGCACCCGTCCTTGCAGAGTGGCTGGCTGTTTAGCCAGTCTTCTCTGGAAGGAAGTTCCACTGTGTAGTGTTTTACAAACACATGTAGTGGAAGCCTGACATCCGTTGTCATGCTCAAAATGGGCGATTCCAGAGTTGAGTCTTGCAGAGATCTCATTTTCTGGGAGAGCCAGTTCCTTCTGCCCAGTGTGCTGGCCCTATACATGCTGGTCTTTGCCTCCTTATGTATGTACATGTCGAGCGGAGGGAGTCCCAGCAATGCATTTAGTGCCAGTCCGGGGGAGGTGGACATGGCTCCCGTGGCCATAAGGCAGGCAGTCCTTTGTAGGCTGTTAAGTTTGTTGATTGCGGTCGACTGAAGGGCCTTGTCGTACCATACCAAGGAGGCGTAAGTGATGATCGGCCTCACAATGGCAGTGTACAGCCACAGGGCAATCCTGGGGTTGACGCCCCAGTTGTTGCCCATTAGTCTGCCGCTTGCTCCTAGTGCCATCTTGGCTTTTTGCAAGACGTTGGCTAGGTGTGTATTCCACGTCAGTTTTTGGTCGATGGTAACGCCCAAGTATTTTACTTCCGTAGAAAAGGTTATGATTTTACCGTTAAGTTTAGGCTTCACGAGCTTGTCTAGCCTTCTCTTATTGGTAAAGGGTATAATCACAGTTTTGTCAGCGTTGACTGAGAGTTCACTTTCGCTGCACCAGTCGCTGACAGTGTTGAGAGCTCGCTGCATGATGCTTGAAATAGTGGACTGGCAGAATCCTCGCACGACAATCACAAGGTCATCTGCGTAACCTTGCGCATCGATACTGAGGTCCGCCAGTCTGCACAGGAGCTGGTCCACAGCTAGGGTCCATAAGACAGGCGATAGGACTCCGCCTTGGGGGCAGCCCCTGGCCGTGGATATCTCAATGGTTGTTTGGTGAAGGGCTAGTTTTGCTCCCCTGTTTGTGAGCATATCCTCTACCCATCTGGTGGTGGTCGGGTCGACATTTTTATTTATCAGCCCGTTCACCAGCAAAGAGGTAGGTGAGTTATCAAAAGCCCCTTCAATGTCAAGGAAAGCACAAAGTGCGATGTTAACGCCGACCCTGCCACCGACAGACTCGTCGTTCGTCGGCGCACCATAGAGCTGACACAGAGAAGAAGTCTATGGTACCATTTTCTTATCCATC
The DNA here is from genome assembly GCA_949316285.1 of Eupithecia subumbrata. Classification (NCBI taxonomy): domain Eukaryota; kingdom Metazoa; phylum Arthropoda; class Insecta; order Lepidoptera; family Geometridae; genus Eupithecia; species Eupithecia subumbrata. Next base: position 1,497,869 of record OX438643.1, read on the forward strand.
ATAAACTTCGCAAATGTCAAAGTGACATCCCTTTTTTTCCCACTAATTTTACTTGTCATCGCTAATCACTATGTCGATCTTGTAATAGTTGTAATTATTACTTTTTTATGGATTAAACCTAATGCGTTCCAAGAAGTCTTTTTCCTGCTCCGAGCTGCAGTCCTAACAAATTGGTCCATCGAGCCAAATCTCTGAGGAGAGGAGAGGAACCAGCGAATCCTGCCGGCCGCGGTCGGGCCGCGTGGCGTGGCGGCATGGCAGACACCCTAAGGATGCAACGCGGATGCTAAGAGAAGAAATAGACTATAAAAAGGATCATCGGTGAAGTGCTAAAAGTTAGTGAGTTCGCTCCAACCACTCCTGTCCAGTCCGTTCCTACCATCTCTATGACGCGAGTCACGCGATAACCTTACCCCTTACAATGTCACGTGCGCCTTGCAATTCGTTGCAAGGAAATCTATAATTGCACTCGTGCAATCGTACAAAATAATGTGAATTCGTAGAAGTCTTTATATACTTCGTCACATAATTTAGCGTTTTATTCGTACAACGCAAAACACTTGTATTCGTACAACTCAAAACACTTGTATTCGTACAGTGTAAGAATATTCAGGCATCCAATATCTATCACAGTATCGCCACCAGCCTCAGATGCGTTGAGGCCATTAGATCTTTAGAGATCTGACCTTGTCCCTCATACATAACCGTAAAACATCCCGCACTCGTGCCTGTTTGTCTTAAATGTATATTTAATATTAATATATCTGCTTCCAGCTTGCAATAACAACCATCATCGTGCTCATCTGTGCTGTATTGACATCAATACCTTGGCTTACAAGCGATCATACCTTTGGTTGGGCTCCTTCGATTCAAGCAGGAAACTGCAGGCTGGCTTTCATTGCACAACAGTTACACTGCACTAATTCTTTATGTGCACACAAGTTTAGTATTCTTAATTTTTCATACAGAAATCATTGCACTTGGATTATTGAAAGTTTATTGAAATAATAACATTGCATTTGCAAACTTCCAGCTTGGTCAAAATGGCCACCACAGCAAAGGACTTAAAAAGAAAGCGTGCTGCTTTCAAAGCTAAATTAACTCAGTTCAAGAAATACTTAGAAAGCATTTCAACAGGCTCTGCAATTGAAATCATTGAACTTAATGTTAGGTTGGAAAAAATTGATGAAATGTATAGTGAATATGATGCCTTACAATTAAGTATAGAGACTTCTAATGAATTTTCAGAATCAGAAGAGTATCATGAACGCGAAGAGTTTGAAAAACATTACTTTAGGGCCGTTGCCAGTGCCCGTGGGTTGCTGAGCAGAAACACCTCTACTGAAAGGGCACCCAGTGATTCACCCGAAGCAAGTTCAGCCCTTACAGCAGGTGGTATCAGTCTGAAGCTGCCAACCATAACTCTCCCTGTTTTTTCTGGACGCAGTCATGATTGGTTAGAATTCCATGACACTTATTTGTCGTTGATTCATACAAATGATGGTATACCTACAATAAATAAGTTTCACTACCTCAGAGCTTCGCTCAAAGACTCTGCTAAGCAAGTCATTGGCTCATTGGATTTTTCTGCAAGCAACTATGAAGTTGCTTGGCAAACATTATGTGACCGCTACCACAATGATAGCTTACTGATAGGCAACCACATTCAGGCATTGTTGGATATAGAATCTATACCTAGGGAATCTGCGGTGGCTTTAAGAGGTATGATAGATACCATAAACAAAAACCTGAGAGCGCTTAAAACTTTAAATGTTAAAACCGAAAACTGGGATATGTTCATTGTACACTTAGCTTCAGGTAGGCTTGATTCTGCCTCTTGCAGGGCTTGGAAACAGCACATCAACCTGATGAAGGAGCTGCCTACCTTATGTAGATTCATTAATTTCTTGAAAGGTCAAGCGGAGCTTCTCCAATCAGTTGAAAGCATAAGCTCCAAACGTAGACACAGTGAACCTGTTGCCAAACCAAAATCATTTGTCACCAATTCTTTTAAATGTAATTACTGCAAGCAGCCCCACCCAATTTACCAATGCATGAAATTTAAAACTTTGCCATTAAGTACTAAGCTTCAAAAAGTAAAACAAATGCAACTTTGTACAAATTGTTTAAGACAGGGGCATGACATAACCCAGTGTAAGTTCGGGCCTTGCAAAATTTGTAACAAAATGCACAACACAATGTTACACAGTGAGGAGTCTATGCCATCAGCAACACAGCCAGAACGTATTATGCTTGCCTCTCATGAAAATAGTGGGGCACAGGATAGTGTAGGTTTACCTGATGACCCCGATACAGCGGAAACCACACAAGATGACCACGACACAGAATCAATATCAGAGGAAGACCACCATGACTCTGATATTACACTGTCTTCTACCAGCAGTCACAGCTGTGTCATTTTGTCAACTGCCATCATACATGTCCTAGACCGTGAAGGTAAAAAACACCCAGTGCGCGCACTGTTGGATAATGGTAGCACAACTAACTTCATTACTGAGAATTTAATTAAGAAGCTCCAGCTTCCAGTCAAAACAACTTCAACAATGGTTGAAGGTATAAATTGTAAGACTTCTCACATAAACAAAATATCAAAGGTAAGCCTTTTCTCTGTCACTGAATCTTTCACACAAGAAGTTGACTGTCTCATAGTCCCACAAATCACCCAGTTCTTACCTATAACACGGATTGACATATCTCCCTTCAAAATACCTTCCGACATAAGATTAGCCGATCCAGGATTCAACATACCTTCTGAAATTGACGTTCTATTGAGTTCCGAAATGTTTTGGACAGTTTTAGGCACCAGCCGCTTCTCTTTAGGAAAGAACATGCCTGTTCTTAGGGAGACTAAATTTGGATGGATAATAACAGGAGTAGTTCCGACACATAAAAACAACAATAAAAAAAATACAGTCCATTGCAACTTCCTTGACGATTATAGCTTTCAAAATCAACTTGACAGGTTTTTTGAATTGGAATCCGTGCCGTGCCTCCGTAAAACGAACATTGAGGAGGAGGATTTTGAGAATTATTTCAAAAAGCAAAGCACGCTGAGACAGCCCGAAGGTCGATTCGTTGTTAAAATTCCAGCTAAAAAAGTCCCCGCTATGGTGGCAAGGCTCTCCATTCCTGTTACAGGCTGAAGATCATTGGTCTACAGCAACAAATGACTCTAACCTGAACTTGCCTGATCTCAAATTTCAATGCAATTTTCCTACTTTGAACTCCAATGATTTTGTAAACAAATAATCTACCTAATTACAGCAAATTACAGCGAGTCTTAACGTTTGTACTTCGATTCATTCACAATAGCAGAAATCCGACTAATGTTTACACGAGATATCTAAAAATCATTGAGTTCAATAAAGCTGATCGCACTTTATGTAAGCTAGTTCAAATGAATACTTTCTCAGAAGAATACCACACCTTTAGCCTCGGCAAGACGCTTCCATGCAAATCTCTATTAGGAAACTTGAATCCTCTCTTTTCGGAAGGTGTTATGAGAGTAGGCGGCAGATTATGCAACTCCAATTACGACTATGACACAAGCATCCTATCTTGCTTCACTCGTCTCATCACATACTACTGCTTCTATTTAGGCATTACCTACCAGACTACTCATGCATGCTGGTCCCCAGCTATTGCTTTCAACTATTAGGCACAAATATTGAACGATAGGTAGAAATATGGCTAGAAAGGTCACTCATGAATGCATCACTTGCTGTAGATTCTCAGGAAGATCCAATCAGCCAAAGATGAGCAGCATTCCTAAAACTCGTATTCATGTTGAATATCCGTTCAGCATTGTGTCTGTGGACTATGCTAGCCGATCATGTTAGCTGACAGAAAAGGCAGAGGTAGCAGATTGATGAAGGCTTATATTTGCGTTTTCGTTTGCCTGGCTGTAAGGGCAGTTCATGTAGAGCTGGTCACTGAGCTAAGTACTGAAGCCTTTGTAGCTGCGCTGAATCGATTCATTGCGCGCAGAGGAAAGCCACTCAGCATCCTATCGGACAATGGTACTAACTTTGTGGGTGCAAATAATGAATTTTCAAAATTTTAAAATCTAAATGCAATGATATAAGTGCCTATGCTGCAGTGCAACAAATCCAGTTTAAGTTTTCCCCTGCCTACAGCCCTCACTTCAACGGATTGGCCGAAGCCTCCGTAAAATCCATTAAGCACCATCTCAAGAGGACACTGTCCCTCACTCATCTCACCTACGAAGAGATGAATACCTTGCTGATACAAATAGAAGGAATTCTAAATTCCCGTCCTTTGACTCCATTATCGTCTGATCCCAACGACCTGATACCTTTGACCCCATCTCACTTCCTCATAGGGAGAACACTAACCATGATGCCTTCCCAGGTTGCTGAAGCACAGTTATGCACCTTGTCTCGATATAAAAGAATACAAGTGCTCGTAGCGCACTTCTGGCGCAGATACTACAAGGAATATCTTTCGGAGTTGCAAAAGCGCGTTAAATGGCAACAATCAAGCGGGAAGCCTCTTCAAGTCGGAGACATGATCGTGGTCAAGGACGACCGCCTCCCACCCAACCATTGGCAGCTCGGCCGCATCATCTGCCTGCACCAAGGGTCTGCAGAAGGCCCTTCCCGTGTCGCCGACATACTCACCTCCGCTGGAGTCATAACACGAGCTTACAACCGCATCTGTATCCTGCCTACCTCCGAGCCTGAGCCTCAAGGAGCTGTGAATACTATCATCAGGGCAGTGTAACGGATCGTTCCACCCCGGGGAGCTTGTTAACGCCGACCCTGCCACCGACAGACTCGTCGTTCGTCGGCGCACCATAGAGCTGACACAGAGAAGAAGTCTATGGTACCATTTTCTTATCCATCATAAACTTCGCAAATGTCAAAGTGACATCCCTTTTTTTCCCACTAATTTTACTTGTCATCGCTAATCACTATGTCGATCTTGTAATAGTTGTAATTATTACTTTTTTATGGATTAAACCTAATGCGTTCCAAGAAGTCTTTTTCCTGCTCCGAGCTGCAGTCCTAACCTTTCCTTGTCCTCCATGGCCTTCTCCACTCTGTCAATGAGGCTACTCAGCGCCGTCTCTGTGGATTTGCCCTTGCGATAGGCGTGTTGGCTATGGTGGATGGGAGATGCGGCTAGCGCCACATCTCTGATGTGTCTGTCAACCACCTTCTCCATAGTCTTGAGAAGGAAAGAGGAAAGGCTTATTGGTCTGAAGGACTTTGGCTGGCTGTAATCCTTCTTTCCAGCCTTGGGTATGAAGACAACTTTGGCATTAGTCCATAGTTCTGGCACGCATCCCCAGGCGAGGCTCGCCCTAAAGATTTTTACCAGATATGGGGTGAGGACGTCGATTCCCCGCTGTAGGAAAACAGGGAGTATTCCATCCTCACCACACGCTTTGTTTGTCTTGAGAGAGTTAACGGCCCAACTTACCTGGTTCGGTCTGATAATCCTGGTCGCCCTGTTCCAGTCCTCGTTCCGAGGCTTAAAGGGGTTGTCAGATTTCGGTCGATGCGAGCTTTTGCCCTGCGAACCAGGGAAATGGGTCGAAGCCAGCAACTCTAGGGTTTCCTTTTCGTTTGTAGTGAAAGTGCCGTCCCCTTTCTTGAGGAGACCTATTTGATTAGTTTTGGCTTTAGAGAGCAGTTTGTGGAGTCTAGCACTTTGCGGTAGGCTTTTGATTTCCTCGCAGAGCTTCCTCCAAGATGCCCTCTTAGCCTTCCTAATCTCTATGTTGTAATCCGTTAAGGCTTTATGGTAGGCCTCCCATACGTGAGTCCTTTTAGCCTTGTTGAAAAGTTTCCTGGTTTTGCTTCTAAGCTTACTTAGCGTAGAGTTCCACCATGTGACTTGTCGCTTCGTGGTCTTGGACTTTAGCGGGCAGCTCTCCTCATAGGCCATGCAAATGCCTTTTGAAAGGACAGCAACCGCTATCTCAAGACTGTCGCGGGTCTTTATACTTTTTGGGCAATCTTCGAGTGTTTGCCTTAGTTTGTCGTTAAAGACATCCCAGGCCGTTGCTCTTGGATCCCTATAAGTTATGATTTGAGTGTCAAGGGAGGCCTTTATCTCAAAATTTATGTGTTTGTGGTCGGACATGGAGTTTTAGCTACTGACGTGCCAGTCTTTAATATGCCTGGCAAGGTTATTAGTAGCGAAGGTTATGTCCAGAACCTCTTGTCTAACCCGGGTTACAAAGGTCGGTTCGCGTCCTATGTTAAGAGTGGTTAGATTGTTAGTTAGAAGAAAGTCATAGAGTAACTCACCTCTGGCGTTGACGTCCGTGCTCCCCCATGCTGTGATGTGTGCGTTGGCGTCGCATCCAACGAGAAGTTCGGCGTTGTTCTGGGCGGCGTAGTCGACCACCCTCGCCAGGTCACCCGTTGGGTTGTCTCTCTCTCCGGGTAAGTAGGCAGAGCACACAATTACCCTCGCACCACTCCATCCTTTGAGATCGACGAACGCGGCTACCAGGTCGTCATTACATACCTCTGTGACAGGCAAAAAATTAACATAGTTATTGAAGATTATGCACGCTCTGGGCCTTGTGCCATTATTATTAACTAATAACTTACCGGCAGCGTCGAGTCCCAGAACCTGAGTGTTGGCTACCCAAGGCTCCTGGATCAAGGCAAGGCTGGCTTGTCCTTCGGACAGGCAACACTCCATTACCGCGGAGGCTGCCGCGGCATGGTGGAGGTTGGCCTGGAGGATCCTCGCCGTCCCTGCCTGGGTAGCCACTACAGGTTTCCCCGCTGGTAACGTAACGAGGCTTGGACCTAGCTAGCTTCGGGCGCGCTCCGCGTCCCCGACTAGTTTCGGTCAGCCTGTCACCCGCTCCTCCTCCCCTTGGACCCCTGCCGCCCCGGCCCGGCGGACCGGACCTGCCCTGGGGCACTGAACCGGAGGGTCTTGCCGCGACGGATCGCGGCCCCGGACCGCCCATGCTTCGCCCGGAGGCGCTCGGTCCGCCGGACGTGGACGGCAGAGGCCCTCTTTCGCCCTGACCCGAAGGTCCAGCCCTACCCAGGGGCGGTACATTGGAGGCCCTTGCCACGACAGGTCGCGGCTTTGGTTCTCTGTGCTTCGCCCCGAGGAGACCGTTCCACCGGATCTGGGCTGCTGCGGGCCTGTGTCCGCCACCGACTTTGTGTCGGAGCCGCCTTTGATCTTAAAGGCTATCTTTTTGAAGCCTAAGGCAGCCTGAAAGTTAGTGGCTCTGAGGGCCTCCACAGACAGGTCATCCAGGGAAAAGGTTACCACGAACCCATTCCCCTCAGATCTGCTGTGCAGGACCTTCCATAGGTCGGTGCGAAGTCCCACGTTTTGTGTCCTCAGTAGCTGGACGGCCTCGTCGACTGACGCAGCCTCGATGCTGGGAACAAACGTGACCGCAGCCACCGGCTTGGGCAACTCGCTCTCGGGGATGACCGAGAGTTCTGCCCCAGCCCATGGCTTGATCTTGGGGACCTCGCTTTCGAGCCAGGCTTGGCTCTCCTGGTTTTCGCATGTAACCAGGATCCACCCAGGTTTATGTGTGAAATTGGCAAACCTAGGCCCCTTTCCGCTGTTTGCTATACGCAGTATCGCCAGGGTCAGGGAACGGTGGACCTGCCTCATTTGGTCGTCGCTCATGGAGGCGGTGTTGCGAATACCCACTCGCTTCGCCTCCGCGACCTGCTTGAAGCTAGGTCTGACTTCTGACTCCTGGGTCAGCTTGGGGGCCTTTCTAGGCTGCTCCTTGGGTGATGCTTCCTCCGATCTTTGTCTTTTCTTGGGATCGGGGGGAGCGTTCAGCTGCGGGATTTGGCTCCAAGGCTTTACCGCCAGTGCTCGTGCCTCTGCGAAGCTTACATTGGCAGCCATCAGCCTACGGAGCCGCTTCCGGGCAGCGCCGCTCAGTTTACCAGTGCTTTTGCTTGGAGACGTTACCGTGGCAGGGGCCGCAGCTTCAGAGCCGCCGACCTCCGTAGGGTCATCTGCCAAGCAAGGCACTGTTTGCATAGGCTCTGGAGAGGCCAGTAGGGCCTCCTCCATCCTATTGTTGGTTACTCCCGAAAGGGGAGAAGATGGTTCTCCAGAAGGAGAGGAAGATTTGATATGTTCTTTTGAAAAATCCATACAAATCCCACGAGAAGCTAGGGAAATAAAGCTACCCGCCAGCAGAGCCCCGCATGCCCACGGGTGGGCTGAGATACTACTCCGATTCGCCCTGTTTTCGGAGAGACACCGTTAGCAACTGAGCAACCTACAGCCATTCATCCCTCGGCACGGTACGTATGACACCTTAGATTGGGTTTGTCGGATTATTGGCCGCCGCTAACAATATCCCCGGAGAGAGAAATCATTAGCGGTGGGAACCGAGGTGCACCGGCCCGCCACCTGCTACCGTTCCCTGGGACGAATCCCTAAGGACAGGTAACAGTACGGGCTCACGAGGAGGTTATCCGACCACGACACCTCTAAAACTCAAACTCATACTCATTTATTTGCCGTAGGAGCACAAGGCACACTTGGAAATGTCACTTTAAATATAAATGGGTTACAATGTGTGGTGCTTTAGTTATAATTATAATCAAAGCCATTAAAAAGACAAGACAGAAAATAACCGTAACTGTCACTAAAGAAGCCTAAGTACCTAGGACTCTTTGATGATGGTGGAAGAATGTCTTACTTGCACTGCAACCTTATTACGGCAGCAGCGGCGGAACGCCCGCAATAGGGCAAAAGCGGCCCGACGTATAGGTAGGAATCCTATCTTTAGTTATTATTATTTTCTCTAAAAATGAATTAGGGGATTTCTTATTATGAAGGTCTCGACAGAGCCTACACATTTGCTCCTCTTGGAGTTGAGACTCTAGGTCCGTGGGGTACCGAGGCTCTTGGAGTTTTTAAAAATTATCTGAGCGTCTGGTCGAAGCGATGCGTGACCCGTGCAGCGCATCAGCATTGCCATACAGCGGGGTTGGCAGCCAGCGTCTTGGGGACGCGACGACTGATATTGATATGGATCTATTGAGCTACCTGTAAATTGTTTGCAACAGTCTGCAGCTAGCCCAATTGTTTCAATTTTGGATACTAGTTGTAATTTATTTCTATTAATGGACTATAATTTTCTTTCTTATTCTATTTTTCCTGTGTTTTGTGATCGAATCTTAACCACCTGACAGTTTGCCTTACTTTTTGCTACCCCGGTATAGTATGATCGTAATTTATTTCAGTTTCGGTCATGATGGTCATTCGTGCGTGAAACAAGCTCTCTGTCAGATTGGAACTCAGCCCCTGCATTCGGATGATGAAGAGGATTTGCTACATGAGCTGGCTTCGTTCGTTCTTAAGTAAGTGACTTTTTGGATGATGTTTTCTATGACAATGTTCAATGAATGATAAGGCACTTACCTATATGAATAGAACAGAAAACCAGATGACAATCGTATAACAACGAAGTAAAGTTTACCCCCGGTGGAATTTGTATTATGTATATCAGTTATCTATTACACATAACACAAGCTCTGCTTTACTTTAAAATGAATGTAAAAATCATTTATTGCTTGAAATACAATGAAATGAGTAAAGATCTTTTTTTATCATACTTTGGGGCTAGATGATACCGTGTGGATTAACCAGCATTATTTATTTATTTTATTTCTTCGCAGCCCTACCAACGATGCAGAACCTAATCAAATGACAGAGCAGCACGAAGCCTACCCCTACATCCAGGCGCATAAACACGGACAAGACCGTCTGAGCTGCGTTGAACTGTACAAGGGATGTAAATTCTCTTTGATAGAAATGTTTACTCAGGTGCATCATGGCTCGTGATTCTTTAGAAAACGTATTTTGGTCAATAAAATTTGCTTCATATATTTTTTGTTATCTTTTAATTAGTAACATAACTTCAAGAGGGTTATCTATGCTTAGACATGGAGTTCGTAATTAGGACATAGAGGTAAAGAAAATAATTACCTACGCGAAAATATTTAATAATTGTTATTTTAACATAATTATGTTAATAGGTAAGTTACACAAAAACAGTTTATTCCAAATAATTGAGTAGGTATTCCAAATGTCAAGCATAAAGTGGTCGACATTATGAAAGTACCTTACAATGGGTCCTTCTTAGCACCGAAAATACAAGGTCCTTTACTGCTTCCAAATCTCAATATTCTTCGCACCATAAACTAAAACATCAATTTTATCTCGAATATTCCAAACTTGGAAACAAGAACCCTTAGAGGGTTGTTCAAAAGAGTCCAAACTTATGCAAAGTTTCCTGTCCTATTTGTGTGAAGGTGCTTAAAATTGAACCTTCGCAGTCTGGGAATAAGGTCTCGCAGTCGATGCCGGTGCTTCTTCCGAGGCGTTCTGCGGCGTGGTACTCGTTGTCAGTGTGGTGGGACAGCTCGTCTCTGGTCGATGAGGGCCTGGAAGTAATGGTTTAACGATAAGCGATTTTGTGTTGACGAGAGTAGGTCTTGAAATTTAAATTAACATGAGTTGGATCAAAAGTTTAGAGTAAGAATAAATTCAAGAATTATAAAAATCGACGAACGCTGTGGCGCAACGGGCGAAGGTCCGCCTGTGACGAAGGAGGTTGCGGGTTCGATTCCCGCCTCGGGACTATCTGTTTGTACGATATGCAGATATTTGTTCAGGGTGTTCTGGGCATTTTCTATCTATACTTATAATAAAACTGTAACAGGTCCAATTCTGTACATTGAAGATATTTTGAAATTTTTTTTTGGAGGCCACTCTATTATCGATACTGAAGCCAAAACTGTAATTTTTTTCATTCATGTCTGTCTGTCTGTCTGTCTGTCTGTTTCTTAAACGCGCATCACGTCGAAACTACTGAAGGTATTGAAATGAAACTCGGCACGATTTTAGGTCATACTACGAGGAAGGACATAGGATACTTTTTATCCCGGAATTCAGTCAGGTTTCCCTGGGAGAGGGGATGAAAGTAAAATTTCTTCACCGCGCATGACGCCGAAAGTGCTGAATGAGTTGGAATGAAACCTTGCACGATTTGATTTCATACTACGAGGAAGGACATGGGATACATTTCATCCCGGAATTCAGTCATGTTCCCCTGGGAGAGAGGATGAAAGTAAAATTCTTTAACTGCGCATCACGATGGAACAACTGAATGAATTCGAATGGAACTCGGCATAATTTGATTTCATACTACGAGGAAAGATACATTTTATCCCAGAATTTAGTAAGGTTCCCCTGGGAGAAGGGATGAAAGTAAAATTCCTTCACCGCGCATCACGCCGAAACTACTGAATGAGTTGGACTGAATTGGTACTATTTGAGTTCAAGGAAGGACATGGGATACATTTTATCCTGGAATTCAGTAAGGTTCCCCTGGGAGAGAGGATGAAAGTAAAATTCTTTAACCGCGCATCACGACGGAACTACTTAATGAAATCGAATACAACTCGGCATGATTTTAGTTCATACCTACTATGAGGAAAGATACATTTTATCCCGGAATTCAGTAAGGTTCCCCTGGCAGAGGGGATGAAAGTCAAATTCCTTCACCGCGCATCACGCCGAAACTACATAGGTAATGAGTTGGAATGTAACTTGGCACGTTTTGAGTTCATACTATAAGAAAGGACATGGAATACATTTTATCCTGGAATTCAGTAAGGTTCCCCTGGGAGAGAGGAAAAAGTAGAATTCTTTAACCGCGCATCACGACGGGTCTACGCGTCGTCCGATTTCATGCATTCTTTTTGTTAGAAACAGTGTTGCAAGATTTGACTAAATCAGTAGAAAGTCGAGTAGAAAATCAGTAGATTGATGAAATAATCTGGAGTTAGAAGAAAAAAAAAATAGTAGATAGAGGGTAGGTAAGTTCCTATCTATGTATTTTTGCAAGACGCACCCATTATTTAGGTTCCTACCTACTAAGGCGTCTTGGAAAAATAAGTTAAGTTTTTGTATTTTTTTGTACCTTACATGATATATGGTGGTTTAGCTGGTCCAGTTAACTGTACTACCGAAGTTTGGTTGCAGTAAGTGGTCCAATTAAACTAACTAGACCACAGAAAAATATTTTTTACTGTGGTACACAGCCAACTGTACCTACCTACTAACGAAAAAAAATTACGGTGGTCCAGTCAAATGGATCAGGAGCCCAATTCTGCAATACAATTGCTTCAGTATGACAATGGAATCGTCGCAGAATCATCACGTAGAATCCTTAGATTTATAAAACTCCAGATGGTGCGTGCGAGATAAATTAATAGTTTTCATCATCTGCATTCATCATAATTTCTTTCATCTGAGGTGGAATACCCAAACGTGTCATTCTGTGTCGATACCCCTGTCATAGTGAAGCGATTAGTATAGCAGAATAGGGCCCCAGCTGAACGGAACCATCAGTAAGAAGTGAAACGAGTATGACACTTCTTAACACTAACGCTGGCCGAGTCGTAGCTAAAAGTCGTGTGGATAATGAATGGGATTGAAGATGACAACATGCTATCCCCCGTAGACACTACACGATTTTTTGCACGGCGGCGTTTCATAATATGAGAGACTATGGTTAAATGTGAACTTAATTAGTCGGCAGGTGAGGCAATCGCGAACGAAGTCGCGGGTACAGCTAGTGTATCATAAAAATATATTATCTATGTAGCATAAATAAAATGAATAAATAATGCCTGACAATCCACAGAGCATCATCAGCCGACCCGAAACAAATATTTATAACTGTATTAGGTACCAGCTTCTGCCCGCTGCTTCGCACACGTATTTTCGGTAAGTATTATAAATAGCCTATTATCTAAGTTAGGCTTTGCTCTAAACGTACACCAAATTTCATCTTGATTTGTTCAGTAATTTTGGAAATCATAGGTAACAAAAATTTAGATTTCACAAACTTACGGCTTTATAATATAAGTAGGAAGTAGGATATCAAGTACCATAAAACAAGCTCTCCTTAGATTGGGGCTATTCACACAGCATCTGTATGAATTGTTTAGCATTATTTATTATAATTTTTATACTTTAAAATACATTTGTACGCTGAACTGCATACAATTTCGCTTGAAAACATCGAAGCGAATTCAAGCGAAATAGTTAGTAGTCCTAGACTCCTTAATATCCTACAATCTTCATTATTTTCTTATACTGACATATGACTGCAAACCTACCGCTGCTGCCAAAATTTCGAAAATACATGCCATTCTAATCCACTACGCCAACAAGATCAAGTTAACAAGCGCATTAAGCATATAATAGGTGCTCACGTGAATAGTACATGTCCAATCTCCCCCAGCAAGCCGTGCTCGTGGGTAAAAGGCACCTCCGCTGCCTCGCAGATTGTTCGCAGCAAGCACGGCCGCCCTGAATAGCCGTACCTGTTCAAAGGATGGTTAAATAATATATTCTAAAATTCTAAGGAACGGTAACTTTCTATAAAGTCTTGCTTTGTAACATTTATATCGGAATATTTTAAAGTTGAGACGATATATGATGGCCAACGTGGTTTGCTTTCAAGGAGTCTATTAGAAAACTAATATTATATAGAGGAAAGATTTGATTGATTGTTTGTTTGTATTGAATAGGCTGCGAAACTACTGGACCGATTTGAAAAATTCTTTACCATTAGAAGCCCACATTATTCCTGATGAACATAGGCTACTTTTTACCGCGGGAAAATTCTTCATTCTTACGGGAAAACGGGTAATAGGACAACAGGTAGTAAGAATGTGCCAGGTCTAGGATAATATAAATAAAAACTTGATACACGAAATCATGAATGCTCACCTCTCCGCCATATGTTCCAAAATCTTATAGAAATCCCATCGGTTCATTCGTTGCGGTTCTTGATACTCTTCATCGTTTAAATTATTCTGATCGATCAACTCCTGTCGTCTTATAGCTTCTTCCAACGGCAGTTCTGTGTTCTCATCATTTATCATGCCTCCTTCTGCGTAGCCTAGCGTTCTTTTCTTTCTATCAAAAGTGATATCAACTAACGTGTCGTTGTCTCGTTCATCCTCGTTATCCACATCATCTATGTCGTTCAGATTTCTAGAAATATCTATGGCATTCTCATTATCAGTATCCGCATCATCGGAAGGGTTTTCTCCGTCCATGTCCCTAGAGACTGTGTTGGCGAAACCGTAGATTCTGCTGGTGTATTCTGTACTATTTGTTGGCAAATCATACTGAAATTTGATGACGGCTCCAACAGTCACTGAGGCTTCTTTCAAGTCTACGGGCACACCGAGACCTATGATGAACTGGAATAGAAAGACATATTTTAAAAATCGACTTTATTGGCAGAAAGTAACATAATGCCCACATATTTCTAAATCAAGTTATTTATACGAAAGTAGGAAAATTAATAAAGTGTAAGTATATTCGAGCACATAAACGTAATTTTAACAAATCTAGTATTCGATTGATTGAAACGAGACGTGAAATAATCCAATTGAAGTAGAAACAAGACTGTAAAACAGCAAATGAATAAGCAAACATTATCCTAATCCGTAAAAACAAGGTTGAACGAAATCAACATTGAATAAGCGAGAGTCAGAGCGTAGAACAAAAACTCCGTACATTACATCAAAAGGCAGGCTCCTAATTGCATTCAAATTCCCGAACAAAAAGTGATTCGTTAGCCCGATTCGTAAAGAAAACATTTCGGAGTCGGAGTAATATAAATCCACGTATTTAAAATTCACTAGTGAAACTCAATCTCGTACAAACGTGTTTCAGTTTGCAATACCGAGAAAACCAATTTAATTGATAAAAGTTGAAAAAACCATTTGGAACCGTTTTCTAGCTCAATAAGCATATTATTAATGATCGGCATTTCCCAATTTTCAATCTATCTTTATTTTTACACAAGAGAATCAAAACAGATAAACAGATAAACATTTTATTTATAATTTGTCAAATTATACGTCACAATTGTGTAAACATGATAAAGTGATATACAAATAATAAATGTATATAAATTTATTAACTTTAACCAGCAAATTATTCAAAATTTAAAAATTCGTCGTAGGTATAGAACGTCTTCTCTACGAGCCAGTTTTTTAGTTTAGTTTTAAAATTTTCGAGACTCGGAAGAAAGAGTTTCGAAAAGAGGAATCTGTCGATCACACCGTTTGTATGGAAGATGCGATCAAAAATGTCTGCAAAGTGTGCATACCTGAGCTCTGGCTGGCCCTCCGTCGGGGTAAACGAGATATCGTCTCTGCCGGCGCGCATCCACGATCAGCATCAAATTGAGCAAAATTATTGGAAATAGCATTTTTTCCCTCGATCCGCGCAGCGTCGTCGATGTGTAAATACTGTAGATAAAGTGGATGTTTGCCGAAGCCTACGGCAGCTAACTAATGAACCGTTATGTTTTCTCAGTGATTTGCTTGGCCCCGTTGTTCCGACGGACTCCATTTTGGCTTAACAAAACATCGTATGTAATCATAGAGGCAAATTCTCTATGTTTTTGGGTAACATATTCGATAGCATAGGCGCTATAGTTACCTAAACTAATTCTGAAATTTAGGTATTCATAAGTTACTTTTAACGCTGTAATTTTATTGTTAATTATAAATAACCTTCTTGCAAATGATTTTACCTTCAACCTCATGTTTACCGTACAAATCAGTAACTCTCGAAGGTATGTACCCTTTGAGGTAGCTTTTGAGTTACCCTTTAAGCAAACATTTTATATCGCACTGCGCGCCACATCAAAGCTTCCATCTAATTTATTGGAACGGAGGGAAAATGGAAGGTTGTGGTCAATGCAGTCAGATGCATGCTTATCAATTAAGTTAATGTTTCTCTGAAATGTGTGCAAAATGAGAAATATGATTTAATTCAGATTGCAGCGAGATTGGCAGGTCTGAAACAACTCTGAAATAGCGGTTTGGTTCCGCTATATCATAGAACCAACCAGAGCCCCGAGTCCATTTGACGTTACTAACGAGACATGATGTTGATGTCTCCTTTTTTCATCCAATTTGGTACAGCGCCTCTCGTGCGGACGTTCTCTATCGGTTTACGTTAACGTAAAGAGATTTAAAAATTCCTAGGAAATCGACAGATTTTGACATGAATTGCGAGTCCGAATGATCGTTACTAACGTAAAATAGTATAAAATTGTCTGAATCTGAAGTTACAAATAATGTCTGAAAATGCTTATCATATTTTTAGTAGCAAGAAGTATTTTTAGGATAAGTTAAAACATTTCAAATGAAGATTTGACATAATCTCATAGCTTTATTATTTTTACAATATAATGACGCTGCTAGTTTTCTAAGAATAACCTTATTTTGGAGTTTGTTGATTAGCAATGAAATAATTCGTACGGTACAATCTTACATGTTGTATTCTCAACACATGATCCGTGCCTACTATTACAGTATCGTATTATTACAGTAGACTGTGTAATGCCTTGGATTTTTCTTTTATAGATAAATCAGTTGAAGAAACTTATTTTTCAGAATTCTTACCCTGCTACATTGGTACTTAAAGAAATATACACACTACCTGTGACCAATGTTTAGTGATAAATCGATTTGTGGGAAGGTACCCTAGTTACGTCGGAAGGTTATAACATGATAAATAACAAACTAGGCACCTAAAATAACACGTAAATAATATTTTTGCAGAATCACGTGTAGGTATGTGTGTGGTGAATAGTATAGTTCAATAAAATAACGAAGAATGTACGGGCAACCCATTTGGTTTTACAATTAAATAAGGAAATAAATATTATAATCTAGCCTTGGAGTTGTCAGGTGTTGAATATCAATGGTTCATAAATTAGCTGCGTTCCAGATAAGAACCATTTTTACATCCCTGCTCCACAGCTACTCGATACGTTCCTCCCAACTCCCAACAGTCGAGACGTGATCGAGGCGTCGACGTCTCGATCACGCCTTGCCAGTCTCACGCCTCAGGACCAGCTAACAACGCCGCAGATTTCAATTTAAATTCAATGAGAATTGCAATCCTTGCACAATTTGTGAGTTATTAATTTGCTTATATTTTCACAAACTCGACTAAATGCAATTTTTTCATTTTCACGTTACCAGAAGCCTTTTAATTTTTCACCCCCGACGCAATAAGAGAGGGGTGTTATAAGTTTAACGAGTCTGTCTGTGGTATCGTAGCTCCCAAACGGATGAACCGATTTTCGTTTAGTTTTGTTTTTATGTCATAGATAATTTTATCCCGAGTGCTCTAAGCCATATTTCATGAAAATCTGTCGGGGGTTTCTTTAAAGGTTTAATTTTGTTGTGTGTGTTTACAATTAGCCTATGGTTCGAGTAGTAAGTAGTCACTAAAGTCCAAAAACGTTTGTCATTGTTTTATTTGTTAAGATGCACCCATTTGCTTGCGTTAAACCAACACCTACGAAGGTGAATTAATCACCACCTTATTGCACTAATCATTAGAGACCAAATTAAACTGTAACTTAAAACTTGTTTCAACTCAACGAAGACGGCACCTTTCAGTTGATTAGCACAACAAGACTGCGCCGTATTGTAAAATGGAAGCAGGATTCATTCTTTTCCAGGGTACAACTAAAGGTGCTTGCAATATCAAAGTTTATGCTTTCTTGCAGGATAATTTAAAAAGTGTAGTTTGCTTTTTATTGCAGACAATTTTAGCGTTCAGCTATCATCTTGGATTGAAGCAAGAAAGACAGTATTTTACTATACACACATGACAGACAGAAACATGCTGCCAGTAGCTACTATGAAAATCAGCTTTGAAGTAGTTGACTTGAAAACCCTCTTTCGTTGTAAATGTGCTCTTTGTCCCGACTTCGGGGAAGGTAATGAAATTGTTGTAGCCCGTAATTTACGGAGTTGAGTAATTCGAATTTGAAGTTCGCTGGAGAGAAATAAGGCTGAATTTGATTTGTTATTGGGAAAGTAGGGTAGAAAGCATTTATAAACTTTGCCGCAATTATTTTGAAAGACAGTCTGCCTTTGCACTCATGATATATCATTTTAGGTTTTTAAGGACATCCATTTTCAACAAAATCTGATTAGATTTTGATTGAGCCGAGGCCAGATAAAGGAGTACGTAAATAAAATAAAGCAGGTTAAATAAAAACTTCCACATGATACAAAGGAAAGAAAAATAAGAAAATGTAAGGAGTATTTCAGGAACATTCCACAAAAATATAAAGAAATAAGCACCAAAAGGCTACAGGCAATAAAGGCCTACGTACGTTGACACCGTAGCAGGCAAATATCCACCAACCATTCCATCCTACTTCTTCTAGATTACGGATACTGAGTTGGCACGAAAAATGAAACCATCCATTCTTTACTAATATTTAATGAGATGTTATCAAATTTGTTTTGGGAATCTTCTTTGTTTGTAACAACTAGTACGGTACGATTCAAAAAAATATTTCTCTATTATGTAAACAACCTGCTAGATTCATTTATAAGATAAAGTGATATCGAAATAGTATTGAGAAGCAAAGATCCTAGTAGGTACCCTTCGTTCAAAATTATTGAATTCCTTTGGGTCGGGTAAAATTTTCATTCAACATATTATGTCTACTAACTTCTGTCCGTGGCCTCGCACTCAATCTACCAAGGTATAAATAATAAATAATACATAAATAAATAATGCTGGACAATTCACACAGCATTATCTAGCCCCAAGCTAAGCAGGGCTTGTGTGTACATAGATAGATATTTTTTTTATTATACAGAGAAAACACCCAGATGATGATAACGGGTGGCATAGTATAAAGTATTTAAGTATAAAGTATTATAATATTACAATCCTAATATCCTAAAGTAACATTTCTCAAACATAATAAAGGTAGAAAGGTTAGTTCCTATAAATAGGTTATAAAATAGGTTACAATTTACATAATTAATTTAACTTTTAATTTTACCTTGGGATTGCTTATTCAATTTGTAAATAGCGCTAGCTCCCACGACGACCTCTGTGGCGCAGCGGGCGAAGGTCCGCCTGCGACGCAGGAGGTTGCGGGTTCGATTCCCGCCTCAAAACAAATTTGTGTACGATCTGCATAATAAAGTATAATAAAAAATATGTATCTATGCAGTGTTATTGTATTAAGTATATCAGTTATCTAGCTACCCATAACACAAGCTCTGGTTAGCTTGGGGCTAGACTAGATAATACTGTGTGAATTGTCCAGCATTATGTATTTATTTATTTATTTATAGTACAACAAGTATGATAAGAGACGATTTTTGGTAGGTAGTATGGAATGGTTATTATAACGTATAGTAAGGTGGTATAGTAACGTTAAGGTGTCAATCTATGAGCCGCGCACTAGACATGGAGACGATTTAACAAATTCCTTGCGCAAATAAAGTCGACGTTCGTTAGCTACGAGCACTACCTACGTACATCTGTTTGGTTTGCCTTAATTTCTTTTAGCTTATTCATAGTTTAGTTTAGCTGGGAAAATGCTGTTCAAGTTTATATTGTGGGTA
Source organism: Eupithecia subumbrata (assembly GCA_949316285.1). Lineage (NCBI taxonomy): Eukaryota > Metazoa > Arthropoda > Insecta > Lepidoptera > Geometridae > Eupithecia > Eupithecia subumbrata. Next base: position 1,517,377 of record OX438643.1, read on the forward strand.
CTTAATCTATTTTTGAGTTGTTTGCTTTGGAATTTGCTCCGAATTTTATAATTGTTTGCGGATTTCGATCTCTGCTTTGAAAGTCTTCTGAAATTGTGAGTTTCAAGTAGGTACTTAAACTACTGCAATTACTTGTTGTAAATACTAGTTCTAATTTATCTATATTATACGATTGTAATTTTCTTTGTGAATAAAGGTAAATTATGGCTAGTAGCTTCTTTTATTTGCATGACATCTCATTTTCTTCATCGCACTAAAGTTAGTTTTTTTCAGGTTTTTCGTGTTCATTGGATTGGTCGGTAGTAAAAACGCGAAGGAAAGACAAAAAAGATATCTAGTCTTCACTCCATTTACTCAATTTGGTGTAAGTTTAAGCATATGTATATACATGGGCATCTTGTAGCAACTGCTTTCTTTGGCTCTTCATAATTTAATGGCTCTTTTCAAACTAAATGACGGATGACTCAAAAAGATGGTCACTCATTTTCTTGTCCCGTTATCGTATGGCCTTAGGTTCGCTGATTGATCAGAAATTAACATTTATAATGATAAATACAAAAAAGGCCGGATTTTAAGTGTAAACTAAACATGTAGCTCCTTTCAATGGGTTCTTTTATTTTCAGGCTTTCGTCACAATATCAATACCGCTACCAGAACCAAACAACTTAGTGAACTTAGCATGGTTTTTCGAAGCTAACTACTACACTATCGACAATGCTACTTGGTACGAGCCCCTACTTGGTGATATCGAGGTATGAATACTGAGATTTGACACCAAAATGTGATCTCGGTCGAATCTTTATGCGTTTATTTAGATTTAGATGGGCAAAACAAAGATGTGTTAGACACGATGATGACGACCTCGAGAGTCCGCCTGCAACGCAAGAGGTTGCGGGCTCGATTCCCGCCTCGGAACAAATTTGTGTACGATCTGCAGACATTTGTTCGGTTGGTCTGGGTGTTTTCTATGTATAATAAAAAATATCTATGTATATAATGTATTAAATATATCACTAATCTGGTACCCATAACACAAGCTTTGAGTAGCTTACTTTTGGGCTAGGTGGTGCTGTGTGGACTGTCCAGTCCAACATTATTTATTTATTATTATATTTATAAGTGATATATAAATGTACATCAGTGGTTTCATTGTCACAGAGAGAGGACAAAAATTTAAGTGTAATGAAGATAAATCAGTAACACCTTATTTCTTATTTAATAAAAAATTATGTTATAAAAATTTGACTTGTCTAAGTGCTTATTTTGTAAGCATAAAGAAATAAAGTTATTGAAATCTGAAAATCTGAAATCGAATGCTTTGTAAGATGTTGGCAGTTTTGCACATGAGTTCCACTGAAAGAGACATGTATTTTGATCTAGTTCCTTTTCTAAGTAGTAAATACATTTCAGATATCGAAAAGCCGAGAAAAGCGGGCAGCAGCGAAGAAATTCAACAGAATCATTTCCCGCAGCTTGCTGTACGAGTCAATAGAATCCATGCTAGAAAAGTATGTAAAATTGCGTGACTTAGAAATAAACGAGCGTTTAGCAGCAGACGTTGGTTATGTTCACAGATAAATACCAGGCCATCAGCCATCCAACTTCGGAAGGGGTAAATTCTTTATCGCGTCGTTTGAAGTTTCCTTTAGCACTTACAAAAATGAACTCTATGGGTCACCGTGTCGCTTGCCAATACCTACTGACGATTGCAGTTTGCTTTTGAACGTCCGTCTATTTCTTGATAAATCAAATCAAATCAGAAACTCTTTATTTCCATAAATACAATAAATGTAGGTAAACTTAGAACAGGTCATATTATAAAACTATACACTGACACGGAAATAAAGTGATATTTTTGATTTCTGTCGCTTCGGTATGTAGACTAAAGGAAAGAAGCGACGAAGAAACCTTTAGCCTGTTAGTTGTTATTTTTCGAGTTGGGGCAAAACCCGTCCCAAGCTTTTTTATCTTCTAGATAAGCTGATATTTTATAGTAAGCCTTTTTGCACAGCAACAATTTGTTTGAATTTATTTAAAACTTTTTCAAACGAGAACCACGGTAGGACCTACCTATCGGGTAGACACTTCTAGAGGAAAGAGTTTATCAATGTCGATGATTCGACATATCGCCAGCAATAACAGCTTCCACAATCAAACCACACCCTTACTTGTGCCAATCCCAGGAGGGCATAACACCTCGGCAAATTAGTAAGTTCCACCGTAATATATCGGGGGCCTGCCGAGTGCTGTTTACCTGAGGAATTACAAGATTAACTCAGTGTGCGTCACGATAAATGGGTACGATGTAACCTGTGATCTGCTACTATGTGTTTAGATTCAATATGCCTTGAACATCTTTCTGAATCCAGGAGGTATTGGGTATTATAAGGCCCTACAGTGTGATAGATCCGATTGGTCCTGACTTGAATACTTGGTATCCAATCTGCATACTCAAATTTTGATCGAACATAATCAAACCTCATTAATAATCCACACATGCAGGCCGAGTCATCACACGTGCTGTTGTTTTGTTTGAATGTCAGAGGCTCGCCATGACTTGACCAACATTGGGATGCACAAAAGTAAATTTTTCTTTCGGGAAGCAACATTTATTTATTTATTTTAACAAAACAGTAGTTAGCTTACAGTCTAAACCAAAGCACTAACTACGCTAAATACATATATTAGAACTATAAAATTAATTAACAATAAAGTACACAAAAATTATCTATAAATTATACATTGTAATAAAACCAAATAATTAACACGTAAAATAAAATGGAGAAACAAAAATTAAATAGAAAAAAAAACATATTTCATTTAAACGTAAGATATGATCTAAGGCATAAATAGATATGACTTAGACTATCGTTGAATATGTCGACATGTTGGAACTCCTGTAAGAAACCATTGAGAAGTACGAGAGCTCTAGGTGTGGGTGCGTTATTGGCGTGTCTCGTGCGTGCTGGTGGCTGCGCAAATAGCCGGTGAAACCTGCGTCCAGCTCTGCAGCAACATTACGTACTTAACTTACAAAGTTGGCCAAATCTGAGCAGTTCTGCTTTTTGTATACAGTAATATAACAGTAATGATAGGAATTCCCGGAACGCGTAATAAACTGGCGTATTTGGAGTGTAATGTAGCGGACAAGGAAATGCAACAGCTCTGAACTTTATGAGTCCCTGGTACTTTGGCCAACTAGCTTCTTTAAGAGGTTTGTTATCGTTTTACTGAATACTTCAAGACTTTTCAGGTATACGATACGATCGACAGAATTATGTAGGTTTTTGTTGTGCTTTATGTATACATCAATGAAAATCCATCCAAGGTTGTGTGTGTCTTAGGAGACAAAATTATTCTGATTATTCTGACGACTTTTGAAGACAGGTAATAAGTCTATTCTGGATAAATACAAAACAGAAACACTGATAAATATTTTGCTAAAAACCTAACACAGCATACATTATTTGAATTCATAAGAGTTAGTAGAGCTCTTTGTGAAATGGTTCCCCAGGAAAGTCTTACAGACCGAAGCCAGACTGAGTAGAAAAAGTTTTATAAAAAGGTGATCCGTAAGGCCGGAGCAGATTTGAGCGAAAGCAGAACTATCCGTTCATCGTAGAGCGCATTCCTAACATTGTGTGCACGCTACAAATGCGTAAGGTATTTCTCTGTTCTATGAGAAAGATATTAAAAACACTTCAATATTTCTGGTAGATATGCCATTTGCTTGCCCCTTTAATAAATAAAATAAAAATAAAGTCACTGCTGAACTGCAAGATATAGAGACCAGTCGGATTCTGAAAATGTCTTGCTTTAGAGATGCACCTGATGCAAAGTGGTAGTTTTAACACTAGCCATTACTACTTACTACCTAAGAGGCACTAATAGCTAATTACTATACTTTGGTACTCAGTCCAGGTACTAAACGTCAATTTGTGTTTTTCTACACTACGGAAAATAAATGATTATTATTATCAGGTAGATTATTATTATTATTATTACTCTACTCGGTGAAAAGAAAATGCGTTTTATGTTACTAAGTATTTATGTATTTATTCGTTTGTCTCGTGAAATTACTTTTCACCACTCTCCCTTGAAAATTGTGACTTTGCTGCTAAAACAGTGAGCAAAATCGGGTTTTGCTTGTTGAAAAAGTAATTTGAAATCGGAACAATACAACCTTCATAGAAAAAAATATTTCGTCCGTTTGTGGTTTGAAAGAGGTTTCTACCATTTTTACTCTCCAAGGTTGTTTGACCAAAATGAGTTTCGGACATACGACCTCTTTTATAAATTACAAAATATTTTCTCGCTAGTCGTGGTGAAAAGTTGTATACTCGAGGGCAAATATTTTTTCGTTTCGTGCCTTTTAAATCCCTCGGTACCTCAGCAGTCTACTTTAGAGCCACTCGCTACGCTCGTGACTCTATTCTAGACTGCTTCGCTAGCTCGGGATTTAAAATCGGCGCGCTCAACAAAAAATGGTTTTGCCCACTTATTAAACAAATAACTATTTTTCTTGGACTATAGAAACTAAAGTTTTATTTGATGATGATAAAATTTGTGGCCTCAACGGAAGACCAGCGCTGAACCCCGAGTTAGCCACCATTTTGTGATGAATATTTTGTTACCATTTTGTAATTAATATACCAAGTGCTTGTAATTTGGCTATAAAATAATAAACAAAGCTGGACAATTCAAACAACATCATCTAGCCCCCAGCTAAGTAGAGCTTAGCCCATAATCTGTTTTATATTAAATGTATGAATTATCTACGACTGTCCTACTACCCATGAGTTATGGGTGGGTACTAGATAATTGATATTAGTATAAATCAGCAAATTACGTAAATATATATTTTTTGAACATTGAGAGCGCCCAGAACTCACTGGCTGTGTGGTAACGGCTTAGAACTTGCACCACCTCAACTCATCCCGCGGGTGTTGTAAGAGACGACTAAGGGATATCCACCGGCGGCGGGCAGCAGCGCCCCCTGCAGAACAATTTTACCACCGAACTGCGATCCCCAACCCGCATGCCCAGCGTGAGAATTATGGGCAATACCCCCATGAGATAAAAGCCAATAAGGCGCTTATCACGGGGAGGCCTGCGTCTAGCAGTGGACCAATACAGGCTATTGAGGTTGGGTTGAGGTTGAGAACTCACGGAATAAATGTCTGCAAATCGTATAAACATTTGTCCCGAATCGGGAATCGCACCCAAAACCTCACACAACCGTCACAGGCGGAGCTTCGCCCGCCGCGCCACAGAAGTCGTCATAACTTACATCTTTCACCTTTTATAAAATATTGGACATTTGTTCTCCTTCCTCAGGAATGGATACATCGGAAGACCATGTCTACTAAGGTCCATCTGCGAAGCGTCTACGTCTCACTTCAGCCACAATGGAGTTGTTGGAGACATGTTCCATTTGATCCTTACGTAAGTACTACCTGAGTTTATCTTTGTTTAAGTTGATGACAAATGCTACGAAAGTACCATTAAGTAGACCTAAGAATTATAAATATCCAAAGAATTAGCTAGCTGAAGTGGCAATGGGCGACCATATCTCGCGAAGAACCGACCACCGCTGGGGTAACCGTGTTCTTGAGACCACGCCGGTGGAATATGCGTGATCATTACGCTTTTTCCACTGTTCAGAGATTTCGTAAGACCTTTAAGTATTATTAAATTTGTGCTACTGAAAATATCATTTATTCTTATGTTACAAATCAAATTATTCATTATTCTTTATAGCACAAAATAGGTAGTAAAAGTAAAACATATCGCAAGTAAAATAAAGACAAAAGCGAGCTTAACCCTAAAAAGAGTTCTCTTCCAGCAAACCTTATTGGGAGAGAGAGACAAATTTGGAAAAGTGGGTAATGAAAAATTACTTATTGAATTATTTTGACTTAAATTATTCTGCTCATTTGTTTATTGAATTATTTTCCTGTTTTTATTTACATTTTTACGAACAAAAAAATTCAATCAAATAATAGAAACACATTAGAACTAGTATTTACATTTGAAAGCATGGAGCTAATTGCAGACTGTTGGAAACTATCTATAGGTAGCTCAACTAATCCACATCCATACATTCAATTTGTATTTAATTATTTGGCTTGTTGACTTATATAATAGATTAACTCTGTTGTATTAGGTCTTACCTGTATTACCAGATGTAAAGTTTTGAATAAAAAGTAATACAAATAAATACAAACATATTTGGAACATCTTGGTTCTGGCAAGCCTGCTTCTTTACGATCCTTACGATACTTTCCTGGTACGTCAAGTTTGTGATGGATGGAAAACATAAATCACAGGACTCATTGATTTAGGGTGCATGAAAGTAGAGGGTAACTTGATACGTGTTTGAAATTGTGAATTAGGTTTGACCCATCATCATAATTTGCTATTGTGGGATATACAATAACGCGTGGGAACTTAATTCCCATCCTACTAACTGTAGGTTTAGTGTGGTCAGATCACCCTAGACGATTAGGTATCGTCGCTGTCTATACAGCGATTTGTTTAGCGTAGAGTAGAGCGTAAAGTAGAGATAAGACAAAATACATATTTAAATCTCATCAGTACCTCAAAAGGACTTTTTGACTTTGTTGTCCGTCTGTCTGTCAAGAACTTGTTCTCGGGAACGCGTAGAGGTATCAAGTTGAGATTAACATCAAGTACTCAACTCAGTAACACCTTGGAGCTGTGAAAAACAAATTTCTAAATCAACTCAATCAAAAGATACAGCTATTATAACTGCTTTTTTTGACTCTCCTTATGAAATGACATGCACAAAAAACATACATGGTACTTCCCGTTGACCAACAATCATGCAAGGCAAAAAACAACTAGCTAGTCTAGCAACCCATACACTACTAGCAGCACACTCTTTAGCACAAGTAAAGGCAAAAATCCGTAAATTTGAAGTCTATTCAAATAAAAATTGTTGACGCTCGAAAGGGACCTAAACCGAGGATAAACCAAAGGATATAACGGATATATCCAAAGAGATATACCCTATATCCTGTTGATCTAAAATCGTCTTGGCAAGAACAAAGTTTTTTAAGTATACGGAACTCTCGGTGCGCGAGTCCGACTCACACTTGAAGTTTTTTTTTAACACTGTTGTTTGCAAGTCTCTAGACGACGTCGTAGACTAATCTTCGTCTAGGATGATCATGCGACGACCTCTGTGGCGCAGCGGGCGAAGGTCCGCCTGCGACGCAGGAGGTTGCGGGTTCGATTCCCACCTCGGAACAAATTTGTGTACGATCTGCAGAAATATGTTCCGTTGGTCTGGGTGTTTTCTATGTATAATAAAAATTATCTATCTATGAAGTGTATTGTATTAAGTATATCAGTTATCTAGTACCCATAACACAAGCTCCTGCTTAGCTTGGGGCTAGATAATGCTGTGTGAATTGTCCAGCATTATTTATTTATTTATTTTATTTATGCTATCTTAGTCCGCTGTTTATGATATAGAGAGCCATGCGGATCCCCAGTGCAAAATATAAGATAAGAAAATTATATTCGTTACTTACAGACCATCATCATCGGAGGAGGAAGACCTGGAGGACTTTTATTACGAAGCTGAATACCACGGCTTGGACTGCAATTGTAAGAAATACCAAAAGAAGTGTCCCGCTGATCCACTAGAAGATATCTCCATGGTTATTGATCATTTATTATGAAGTAAATAAATACAGAATCAGGATGGTGAATATTGAATTGTCTCTTTTTTTTTTTTTTTTTAAGTAATTTATTCACCACAAATATACATGCATACATAATAATACAATCACATTAAATTACAATTATTCTTATTTTTGCTAAATATAATTAAGACTAAACGTGATCTCACTTTGATCTCTACACTAGGATACCCTGTGCTGTAGAGTCAAAAATTGTATAGTCCTAGTTTAAAGTGACGTAAGATACTGAAGTATTGTTCGGAACATGCCTGTGGCTTTGAGATCTTGCTTGTGTTGACTATGTCGTTCTTATGTGGCTCCGTTCAGTTCTTATGACAATAATTTAAAATTCATTCATACACATACCTACCCTAATATTTTTTTAATACCATCACGTACCTACTTATTTATCTACAGTATGATAAGACAGCTTCCGTCTCATCATAGTCTTTATCAAGAAGCCATGAATGTAGGATCTTTTTGCATTCTCTTCTTGTTTTTGAAAATGTGTTTTATTTATTTTTGTGTATAAGAAGGGACCTAACCAGGGATAGAATCTACAAAAAAATTGTGTTTGTCTGAAGGGGGGTTTCCATTTGAATGCCATTCCTCTGAATGCAGCCTGCACCTAAACTTATTTATATTCATTTTGCATAATTTTAAGAAATTACTTTCCACTCTACGTAAAAATTCCTACCCATCCCAACAGTCTCAATTTTCCTTTGTAACATTTTCTTAGTTAGGAAAACGATACGTTTTGTCTCATTAAACAATTTTCTATCAAAGGAAAATGGGATATGAGAACAGAAAATAGCATTTTGACGAAGTAGGTACGTGAAGTAGAAAAATTGCGGTTCGCAAACGAAGGCTAGCTCTTAGCTTCTAATAAAACCACCCGATCTACCGAGCGTCCATCCGTTTATTATACCGACCGGCAGCAATTTAGTGGAGCGCTAATATTTACCACCGCGATGCCTCGGATAAACCGATATTTCAGTTACATGGAGATGAAATTGCTTTGTGGGTGATTTTAGGCAAAGGACCGAGATTGAATTTTGACGGGAGATGATGAATGGAGAATCGAGAACGTAATTACAGCACTAGATATTACTGATTGAACTCTAAGAATAAATACACATCAAAAGTTTAGGCATTTTGCTACAAAGACTAAAAGCGTTTTAGATGACCCGCTCATAACCTGATAAGCGCCTTATTGGCTTTTATCTCATGGGAGTAGTGCCCATAATCCCCACGCAGGGCATGTGGATTGGGGATCGCAATTCGGTGGTAGAATTGTTCTACAGGGGGCGCTGCTGCCCGCCCTCAGTGGATATCCCTTAGTCGCCTCTTACGACACCCGCGGGAAGAGGTGCAAATTCTAAGCCAGCAAAAAGCTAACATACAAAATTAGATCATCTGGCCCCAAAATAAAACTTTTTAGACATCGCGTTGTTAACATTAAATACCTATGTTTATCGTGTACGCGATCATCTTTAATAATGGCCCCAAAATGCTACCATATGAATACTGAATGGTGCATATAGTTATAACAATGTTTTATATGCATACAGTAATTTTATGCTTACACTAAATTCTTTAGGTCTTTTCCTAGTCTTGACCCGTGTCTGAATAAAAGCGACGTTCCGACCATTTACCTACCTAACACAATAAGTTCATGTACCAATTATTTCTATAAGGCTTTTAGAAATAGACACCATTATTTATTTATAGTTATTTAAAAAAATTATAGCCTAGAACTGATACAACATAAACAATTCATTAAACAAGAGCTGACTCCAAGACTGACCTGATTATTCGGATCGGGATGCCACGCCCGCGCCGCGTCGGCATTGTGATGGCAAACAGCGACTGCGCATAGTAGAGACCCATGCAGTTGCGCAATTACATTAAATAAAGAAAGAAAGTAAAGTTTACAATACTTATATAAAAACAAATTACTAATAAAAATAAAGAGATTAAGGTTTATATAGAATTAATTGATTCGTAGAATATTTCCTAAGTGTGGTAAGCAGGTAGAAAAAAAATAAGGCTATGAAGTGGCAAAAGCTTGCAGATACCCAGCCGTGGGTATCTGCAACCTTTTGTCAGTATGTCAGGTTACGGATGACGAAGAATAAATACAAATATAAATTTACTCGTATTGACAAAATATGTAATTAATATAAGTGCGACCCGTAGGGGCGCGACGCAGCTGAAGGAAGTGGATGTCTTCCGTGTGCGTATTGTGCATCGGTGGCAATAAAAGTGAGGGGATAGGAACTCGTCAATATGATCTATATATTGCCTTAAATTAATATAGATTTTTCCCCCTTTGCGCCCCTGCCCCTCACAAATGAGTCTTAATATCTAGTTATCCAACTGTTTCGTAGCTCCACTATGATTCTCTGGAACTGCTGAAACGCTTGTAAAGCATTCCTTGTTTGTCTTGGATTTCGGATACAATACAAACTTCGACTTTATTTCTTGACTTTTAAAAGTAAACAACGAAGAGTCTCTTTCATAAAGTAAATAAACTGTGTTGAATACTAATAAAGATCAATTTCATTAATCTTAATTCGCGAAATCCTGTGACTTTACAAAGGAATTTATATGAATATCAATCTTAGGCGATTCATGGAGATCGCATTTTGGAGTGACACTAATACATATTTCATTGGGGATCAAATGTTGAAGACCCCTGGTAATAAAAGTGAACTCATCCATCATTCATCGTTGTGCGTATTACCTACCCTACTCGTGAGAGGTAGTTTGCATCGTTAGGTACCTTTAACTTTAACTAGTGGAAAACACGGGGTGGAATGGACTATTTAAAGAATCTTATGTGTTAGCTTAAATATTAGCCATTATTTAACCAATCTTACTAATCAGATATATGAGAAATCTTAATACTTATTTAACTTAAATCTATTAATTACATTGATTGTATTCAGATTGTCTTGCGTTTGGTCCGTATCAAATTTGACAATCAGTCGAAAACCAAGTCATCTAATCAAGAATCAGACAGAGCGCCCGCAGCAGACAATTAAACTTGTAATTAATCGGCATGTATCGTGTAATACATGTAAACATCGTCGAAGGCTTTTGTCACGTAAATTCCGCGATTACATTTGTCAAGACGACACAGAGCCAATTTGCTGAACTCTGCGGGACTGCGGTGGATGCGGCAAGGGACGGGGCTGGTCGGCAAGGGACGGGGGTGGTGAGCTTGGGATTCGGGATTTTGGCCGGAAAGTGGATGCACGCGTTTTCAATGTCCATGTTATAGATATATGTTAATACCAAGCTCAGTACATTGATAATGCTACAAATAATAACTATTTTCAATATTAAACGCTTTTGAATACAAAGTCCTACAATTAAAAAATTAAAACCCCCCGACAGATTTTCATGAAACATGGTTAAGAACACTTGGGATAAAATTATCTATGGCACAAAAAAAACTAAACGAAAATCGGTTCATCCGTTTGGGAGCTACGATACCACAGACAGATACACAGACAGACACGTTAAACTTATCTTCCCCTCTCTTTTTGCGTCGGGGCATCGGGGGTTCAAAAGATATTATTCTTACGAATGCGAAAACAGTAAGCAAAAGCAAAATTTTGCGCTGTCATAGCACGCATTTTTTTTTTATTTAAATGGACTAAAATATAAAAGAAAAGTAGGTAAGAAAGAAAATAAAATTAAAGAATAGAAACCAAATCGAATATGTATTTACATTTGAAACACTTGAGAGAACGGCAGACTGTTGCAAATAATATAGAGGTAGCTCAACTGATCCATCTAGATATGAGTATTCCGTATGTCTATGGTATTTCGTTTTTGTATTTTCTTGTCGTAGATTCTATTCCGCCTTATTAGAAGCACGATTTTGTGCTTTGCCCCTGCACATTTTATATTCGTTAACTTTTCGGCTTTTTAACAAATATTTACGAAAAACTTCCATCTCTAGCCTCGTCTAGGGACCAAAGATAAATTTTCCGTGCTAATGCATAATATATCATCGGAATCGAATGATGAATTATCTCCAAATGTCTTTATAAAATGATTCGATTTCAATAACTGAATTTATTCCGACTAGCTTAACTAGATTGAGAATTTAATAAGTTGGTCTCAATGGATTGATCGCTTTATGATATGGAGCATCTGATGTGATGGAATATTCAAAATGCAATTTGATTGATGGAAGGCGCGGTATACGTATGTATATGTACACTAAGGACTAGTGTAACCTTTCAACAGAAAGGGGTTAATAATTTCGAAGATTATTATGGTAGTCAGGTTATCGCTTGTGGTACCTTGTAGCTTTAAAATTTAAACACTCGAGAACTGCTAGATTATGCTGTGTGAATCGTCGAGCATTATTCATTTATCATGTAGCATAATGAGCTATTCCTAATGAGCGCCATAGCAAACTGTCTACAGCTTGAAACATCCAGCATCTGTCAGCATTCTTTCACACGTCGTTATACCATCTGGCCGGAGGGCATCCAACACCACGTTTGCCTATAACATAACAAGGTATCTAAGGACTGCGATGTCTGCTAGCCGCGGTACCGCGCACCATGGTGAAGTCTGGGAAGCTAACACATGTCATGAGACCAACGGTATACAACCGATTGCCTAAAACGATCAGGGAGGCTCCCAGTCTCAACACGTTCTAATCCAAACTTAGGCGCTGACTCTACGAGCAGACATTCTACACCTTCAATGAGCTCACAAGCCTGAAAGTGACAAACTTATTCCGTCTCTAGGTAATTGCAAATGTACCTACCTGTGATTTAATTCATAAAAATAATAATAATGGAATTGCAATTATCTCTACTTTATATATTTTTAAGTAATTTAAGATAATTTATGATAATGCTTATACTATTTTTTGACCTGTAATGTACTTATTCCATTATAAATAAATGAACTGAACTGAACTGATGTTCTGGAGATATCTTTGTCAAACTGACTGTTTCTAAAAAGATTTGCTTGTTCTCTCCAGCAGGTTTAGAATATATTATTCTTCTGTAGCTTATTTCGTCCCTCTGCAGAGTAAAGGCCAGTAATTTGAAGAATGAAAGAAATATGAACGTTCCACGCATGTTCAAAAAATAACAGCAACGGAATATTTTCAACATTGTTCGTTTTCATCCAATTAAATACATTCGGTCCACTTTCTACGACCTGTCACTGGAACGTCATCTCTTAGCAGATGGTCGATAATTTGTCGAAGATCTAGGACACATCGTGCGCTGGCGCACCCGAAGTTAGTTGGCGTCTATACGTATAGTTCGATGTTTGTTTGTTCATTGTGAAGTGATTGTTTTACGAAATGAAGTGGAAAGCTTTGTTATTGACCCTGTAAGTATTAGCCCAAGTGCTGAAAAGCTGTTGGAGTAGTATTTTATGCTAGATTTGTGCTACAAGTAGGAACCGCGTAAGCTAAAGTTTTATTGCATTAGTCCTTCCTTAGAATGTACTTATAAGACACATAGTAAACATTGTACCTATAACATGCATTGTTTAACAAACAGGACAAAGTTAAAGCAGTAAACTAATTAATGTAAATTTATTTGAAGGTAGGTTTAAAAAGCGCATGGTGTTTGTGTTACGCTCAAAAATAACTCCCGTGACTTTTATTTATCACCATGAAAAAGACACATATATTGTCTTTAAAACGTATATTGTAATATTACGTTCACCTTGGAATTTCAGGACCCTTGTCTTCTCGTCCACTTCGGGTACGAGCAAGCAGAAAAGAGCGCTGATATTTCCGCCGACCAGTCTTTACGGGGTAAGAATTTGAATATAAGTTTACAAAGGACATACAAATCGTTTATTCGCGATTTCTTTCGTGTGAACGTGTGCTAGTTTCAAAGGCGTACTCCACTTACTTCCTGAATCAATCATAGGTTAAGAAAAATGCCAAGTGCAAAGTTGGACTTGAACTAGAACATTTCAGGCAATGTGGTCGCTCACCGTTGACACAGCCTTTTGTGTGCTGACCAAAAAAAACATGAAGGGTTCCGTGCCATCGTACAAAATGTATGACTATGTAGTTTTATCTACTTGAGCTAAAACCACCAGAACACGTCGCTACTTATGTTTAACCATTGACGCAAAAAGAGAGGAGTGTCTGTGGTATCGTAGCTCCCAAACGGATGAACCGATTTTCGTTTAGTTTTTTTTGTGTCATAGATAATTTTATCCCGAGTGTTCTTAGCCATGTTTCATGAAAATCTGTCGGGGGTTTTTTAAATTATTAATTTTGTTCTTGTCTTTTTATTATTCGATACTATAGCAGCACTGGCTATGCACACTATGTTGAAAACTCCAACTCTACCTAAAATGGTTCGAGATACCGCTTGCTGAAAGATGGACGCCAATGGACCGACATGCAGGGTTAGTAATAGGCACCCTTCGTGTACGGAACCCTTAAAACAAGTACCTATATAAGTACTTACCTCGTAACTGTAAGCATAGGAGAAAGGAAGGTATACAAGCTACAACAGAAGGCTATGGGAAAATATCCATCTGAGTAAACAACAATGAAACTGTTATTTATGGGTTCATTGAAATCTTCCGTCTCTTGGAATAATGTTGTTATTGTCATGATTACCGCTACCCTTATTTATTTTCGACCTCTGCGTATAAGAGGGAATACCTAGCTTCATTCTCGAGGTAAATAAACAAATACCGAAAGGTTTTATTTAATCCTCTTCGATTAAAAAAAATATTCCATATTATTGTAATTAGTAGTTATTGTAGGAATGGAAGAACAGTTATCAAAATAAAATATCAAGAATGGAGGATCAATATCCAAATATTAGGAGTGAGAACATTCATTGATGACGTAAAAAAAAATTGCAGCTACATATAGGAAACCTCGAAATACGGTCAGATTTGAAATTTCTTACTGATAGAAAAGACATCACAGCAGTCCACTACTTAACATAAAGCCTCCCTGATAAGAGCCTGGCTCTCACCAATTGGTACTTCCGTTTTCTCCATGAGGGTCGGGGATCGCAGCTCGGTTGTAAAACTGCTCTGCAGAAGGCGCTGCTGCTTGCCCCCGGTGGACGTCCCTTGGTCGCCACTTAGGACACCCGGTAGATTTGGGGTGGTGCATATTCTTAACTGCCACCACTCGGCGTAGTGGCTGCACTGACTGCTTATATGAGTAGGTATCTTCGAATACCATTGGCGAACTACGAACGCCACAGCTTCAGGGGTGAACGCAATTGGCGGTCACAATAGGCCACATGAAAGCTAAAAATACCATAGGTTTCAATAGATTGTGTAATATTGTTTCAGACGTTCGTCGCCATAGCCGTACCCATCGACATTCCAGACAAGAACGTGTTCGTCTCATACAACTTCGAGTCTAACTACAGCACCCTAAATAATATCACTGAGATCGATGAAGTCATGTTCCCAAATCTACCTGTAAGTGTTCAATCTATAAGGACGACATCAGTGACGCAGCAATGAACCAGGAGGTTACGGGTTCGATTCCAGTAACGGGCAAAATGTTTGTATGATTTGCTCGCATTTGTTCCTGGTCTGGGTGTGAATAAGCATTCAGTCATCTGGTACCCTATTGGAATCTACACAGCAAAATCAGCGACACAGCCAAGGTTGGTGCAACAATTCACTGTGTAAACGTGTTGTAGGTAGCCGACAGTGACAGCTTGGCGAAAAAAATATAACTTTGAAGCCTGTATAAAAATAGATAATAAAAAAATAATATTTTATTTTTTTAATTCCAGGTTGTGACCTCTCGTCAAAGCCGGAGTATCACTAGAGAGCTGGCGTATACAGTTTTGGAGACAAGATTTAAGGAGTAAGAACATTTTGATTTATCTAAAAAATCGATCTCTTACCTGCGCAGTTGGAAGAAGTAGAGTCACTTCGTTTTGTGACGGTAAAGTCAGGAACATATCTACTTTTTTGTCAGTTAAACCATGATGTACAGTCAAGTACATTATTTAGCAAACGCGGCGGTTCTCACGAGCCGCTCGCATCATGTACCTAGCATAAGTATCAATTAATAAATCAGTTCACGTTACGACACGGACTCGGGTGGTTCTTATTTTGCTCCCATCCTTATTATCATTCTATCATCTTATCATTTATCACGAAGTGTAGGGACCTTCACCCTACATTTTTTGGTCCTTCGAGCGTCCTTAGACGCAGGGACGTGTAATTTTTGGCCATCATCGTGCGCGTGGTCATAGTGGTGAACATTACCTAAATTGCTCGTTGTGCGTCGAAGGATTGGATTTTAGTGCAGTGTATTATCATTTATGAGTAACTAGGGCTCAAACAGAGTCTAGTTATCATTATCATCAAAGACCTGGGCAGTCCGCCTTGGTCTGCTCATCAATCACCACCGCGGCTCTCGTCCCTGAGCCTGCGGATTGTGACCCAGGCTTAGCAAAGCCGGGTCACCTATCACCGAAACTGGAGTATCATCATCATCGGAAGTGGGTAGCAACCCCTTCTCCATCATCGTGTATCAGCGAGTTATACGGGCAGCATTAACAAGTAAGACTGTTCTTAATATTATTTCAACATGGATGAACTTGTAGCTCGCCAATCGATTTCACTAGCGCAATTCCAAATCATTAAACGCAATTTCAACAAAGACTCAGCTTCGAGAAAAACAACAGACTATCTACGAAAAAGGCTTGAGGCTGTGGAGAACCTCTGGGGAGAGTTCCTCCAAAATCACCAGCAAATCTCTCAGACTCAAGGTAATGCTGAAGTCGATGAATACCTTAGGGCGGAAACCTTCGAGGCCGGACGAGAATTATACAACCAATTGAAGAACACAATATCGACATACGGCAGGTCCGACGAAACGGCTGAAAAAGGGACAATGCCTGACGGTAAGGTGGAAGAGCTTTTATCACTTCAGCGTGCTCAATTTAGATCATTCAACCGCCAGATGAAAAGCATCAATTTAGATATCATATCAGAAAGGTGGGAAATCGACGACGAACTACGCAACCTACAGCAGAAATGGGCGCAGATCGACTCTCTTCACATCCAGATAGATAACATTTTATCTGGAGGAGACATCGACTACGAAGACGAATTTTTACATCACGAGGGATTATACAAAAAGGTAAAACGAACTCTTAATCAAAAACTTGAATCTAACATTTACATGAAACAATGTACTCCAGCCTTAGAAATACCTACCTTCACGGGCAAGTACACCAATTGGCCAATTTTTTTTGACCTATTTATAGAAACAATTCATAATAATCAAAATTTATCAAAGGCTCAGAAATTCCAACATTTGAAGAGCAGAACCAAGGGCGAAGCAGAGCGCCTTATATCACATCTTCACATATCACCGGAAAACTACGACACAGCGTGGGAATTTCTGGTGCATAGGTACAGCAACATTCAAATGCTCTTCTCTAAAAATGTTGAAATTCTGCTTAATCAGCAAACTGTCACTAAACAATCATCATTTGAGTTGCGGAGAATGTATGACACAACAAACGAGTGCATCCACGCTATCCACAATCTAGGCGTGGACACACAGGCATGGGACCCGCTCGTAGTTCATCTATTGTGTAAGAAGCTGGACCCGCAGACATACATAGATTTCAAGGAAAATCGAAAGGAACCAAGAGAGTTGGCAACATTCGAAGAGTTCATGAAATTCTTAGAAAACAAGTTTATGGCCCTTGAACCTATCTACAAGAAGGAAAAGGAGGCAACATCATCATCATCGAATCAAAGCAAGCCTAAATCAAATCCCAATCATGCAAAGTCGCCCAACAACAATCAACCTTATTCTCAATGAGATAAGAATTATCAAGTCATGTCGACCACCAACACAAAATGTTACCTATGTAAACTAAGTCATAGTTTATTCGCATGTAAACAGTTCCAAGAAATGACACCGGAGGCCAGATCGCAAACCGTTCGCACGCTACAGGTTTGCAAAAACTGCCTCTACAAGCATTATGGCAAACCATGTACTTCTACGAAGCGTTGCAAGGAGTGTGAGGGTGAACATAATACTCTGTTACATGATCCTGCACGTGCAAGTAGTGCAAGCAATGCTAGTACCTCGGTTCCCACTGCCAAGCAACAAAAAACAACTACAGATAACAAAAATAATGTGCATCATCTTGGAATGTTTAACAAAGAAACTCTGTTACCAACTGCATTGGTTAACTTAAGAGCAGCAGATGGCACACTAATAAAGGCTCGTGCACTTTTAGATCAAGCGGCACAGGTCTCAATAATATCAGACAACCTTGTACAAGTATTAGGACTCAAGCGTTATGAGTCATCATCATCACCATCGATCACAGGTATCGATTTGTGCAAAAAGAAGTGCAACGGGACCGTATTAGTGGAGATCAATTCGATTTATCAAAATTATCATTTACAAATGGAAGCATTCATCGTTTCAAAGGTTGCAAATGACCTACCAAACGCGACTTTCAATCATGGACAATTATCATATCTTCAAGATCTGCCGTTAGCAGATCCGAAGTACAACATCTCGCGTCGTATAGACATACTGCTTGGCGGTGATGTTTACAGCGAAGTCATCATGAACGGCCTCGTCAAGGGCCCCCCGGGCACACCTATTGCACAAGAAACCAAGTTAGGTTGGATTCTATCAGGCAGTGTTGCCCCGTTATCATGCTACACAGTAGTACAGAATATCAATCAAGATCATATCATATCAAACAAAAACGATCTTTCACGCTACTGGGAAGTTGAAGACATCAGCAACCCCTCGTCAACATTAACCGAGTCAGAAAAGTACTGTGAGGATTTTTATCAAGAAACAACACAACGTTTAGAAGACGGCCGATACGTTGTAGCTATGCCCATGAAACCAGGCTATGAAGAACAGCTGGGGACATCGAAGAACAAAGCTATCGTCCAATTCAAACAGTTGGAAAATCGCCTTACAAAAGATTCGACATACTCTGAAAGCTACATACAGTTTATGAAAGAGTATTTAGAGCTAGGCCACATGCGCAAGGTTGACAAACCTCTAAACCAAGCAAACTATATACCTCATCATGGTGTATTGAGAGCGGATTCCGCGACCACCAAGCTTCGCGTCGTGTTCAACGCATCAGCAAAAACATCAAGTGGCAACAGCCTCAACGACGTGATGTACTGCGGTCCGAATCTTCAGCAAGATCTCTTATCAATCGTACTCCACTGGAGAACGTACAAGTACGTTATCACGGCCGACATAGAAAAAATGTTTAGGCAAATTCTTATCAGAGATAGTGACCAGCATCTCCAATGCATAATATGGAGGGAATCTAAGGATGATCAACTTCAAGAGTACATACTATGCAGTATCACTTACGGAACAAAGGCCGCACCGTGGTTGGCAATGCGTACCTTAAAACAACTTGCAAGGGATGAAGCAAAAAACTACCCCTTAGCTGCCGATATCATAGAAACATCTTGCTACACAGATGACATACTAACTGGTAGCAATTCGATTGAACAAACTATCAATTTACAAAAACAACTTATCAGTATTTTTCAATCAGCAAAAATGCACCTTCGAAAATGGAGCAGCAATAGCACAGAGCTCTTATCAACTTTATCATCACAGCAACAAAACAGCAGCGGGTTGGAATTCAAATCAACAGAAACACGAAAAACTCTCGGCCTCAAGTGGAACCCTAAAACGGACAGTTTCACGTTTAAAAGTCAAGTTACAGAAGGCAGTGACAAACATCTAACAAAAAGAGAGCTATTATCAGAGATATCAAAAATTTTCGACCCCTTAGGCTGGTTATCACCCTTATCAATTCGCGCCAAAAAGCTATTCCAAGGCACATGGAGTAATAATACAACATGGGACACCAAAGTATCATCAGAGATACAAGATCAATGGATTCAGCTTCGCAATGATCTTATCAAGATAGATCAGTTTATCATCCCACGTCACATAGGTGACACACAAGGTACGTGCTACATACATGCATTCTGTGACGCCTCGATCAATGCATATGCCGCAGCTTTATATGTAGTTACTACCAACGATAAAGGAGAGCGCACATCAAGATTGATAACAGCAAAGACCAAGTTGGCTCCACTGGCAAAAAACGTATCATTGCCTAGGATGGAGTTACTAGGCGCGCTTCTCTTATCAGAACTGACCAAAAAAGTTTTGAAAGCTTTTTCAGGTATTAACATCGAAGTACATGCCTGGTCAGATTCAATGATAGTGTTGGGCTGGCTACACGGTGACGTCACCCGTTGGAAGCAATTTGTGGCAAACCGGGTAAAACAGATATCAGAAGTGATTCCCCCCGCATCCTGGCGGCACGTCAAATCAGAGCAAAATCCAGCTGATTGTGCCACACGAGGATTATCAACAACACAACTATCAGAGCACAAATTGTGGTGGGGAGGTCCCGACTGGCTACTAACATACAAGGCAGATGAATCAAAAATCACTTATCAAAATCCTGATATTGAAACGAAGAAAGCAAGTATACATGCCACTTTACAATGTCAAGATAGAGCATTATTCATAAATGAATTGTTATCACACCATAACTCGATAACACGAGCAACCAAAGTACTTGGTTGGGTACTTCGTTCGTTTTATAAAGTGTGTACGGGACAAAGCACGTACATCTCACTCACACGACTATGTGCTGACATCGAGCGAAATGAATAAAGCTCGGACATATATTATCAAACAAGTTCAAGGGCAGGACTTTGAAGACGACTTGAATAATATCAAAGAACATGGACGGGTTGGTTCGAAGAGCAAGATTTTATCATTGAACCCTTACATTGACGATCAGGGTTTGTTAAGAGTCGGAGGACGACTGCGTAACGCAGCTATCAGCCTTTCAGCAAAACATCCTATCATTTTATCATGTCACGGCCGACTCACAGATCTCGTCATACATCAAGCACACATGGCTACCCTACATGGCGGGCCTAGACTGACCTTATCAACTATCAGAAATACATTCTGGATTATCAGCGGAATACGCACCGTAAAACGTCAATTGAGACAATGTGTACGCTGCCGTAGATTCAGTAGCGAGAATAATCAGCACATCATGGCAGATTTACCTCAATCAAGAGTAACCCCATCTCGCCCCTTCACCCATACAGGGGTGGATTTTACAGGGTTCGTGGAACTGAAGATCAACAAGGGTCGCGGGGTAAAGACTTGCAAAGGATACATTGCAGTTTTTGTATGCCTCTCTACAAAGGCCATACATCTCGAACTGGTATCCGACTTAAGCACGCCAACATTTTTAGCAGCATTTCGGCGGTTTTGCGCTCGACGGGGCGTCCCAAGTGAAATGTACAGCGATAATGGAACAAACTTCATTGGGGCAGATCGTTTGTTAAAACAAGAGTACAACGAAATACTGCAAAACCTCAACGCCGACTTCTTCAATAATATCAACGACCTTGACATTGCTTGGCACAAGAACGCACCCTGCTGGCCTTCGGCGGGAGGTTTGTGGGAATCTGCAGTCAAGAGCATGAAGTATCATCTCAAACGAGTTTTAGGAGATCAGAAGCTAACCTATGAGGAATTTACGACATTACTTCATCAGATTGAAGCATGTTTGAACTCAAGGCCGCTATGTCAACTCATCGAAAGTCCTGATGACGAGTACCTGACTCCAGGGCATTTTCTAGTCGGTGGGCCACTTTTATCACGTCCGCAGACCGAGCCTGAATCTATCACGTTATCAACAAGATGGCAATTAGTCCAAAATATGAACAAGCATTTTTGGCTAAAATGGTCTAAAGAGTACTTGCAACAACTCCAGACCAGAAGTAAATGGAGAATTTCAAACAAAAATTTAAAGGTTGACGACATTGTCCTTATCAGGGAGGATAATATGCCCCCGGGTAAATGGGCCATGGGGCGTGTTCAAGATCTACATCAAGGTCAAGATGGATGCGTTCGTGTGGTGTCTATAAAAACATGCAACAATATCATCAAACGGCCCGTGAGCAAATTGATTGTCTTACCTGTAAATGATCAAGAAAACGACAAGCAAGTACAACAGCAACCAGCTGCAGATCAACCAACATCATCATCAGGTCAAGATCAACGTCAACCCAGCAGAATGCAGTTGCGACCTCGACCTCGAAACATCAAAAACTTCTTTATCACTATGTTAGTGATGTGTATGATGGTAGTTACGCCGAGCATACAGCTAACGCCTGATCAAGCAGCTTTCAACGTATCAACATTGAATGACAGTCAGAAACTATTTTTTGACAAAATATCAAATCTACAATTTATCAAGGATGAGTGGAAACTGGTGGTCTATTATAACATGACGACTTACTGGCACGGAGTATCCAATATATCATACTATATCAATAATATTAAGACATTATCGAGAGGGCAAAGAAAGGAGTATCAGAATATAGCAACACAGCTAGAGCACGAGCTGGAAGATTTAGCTCATTATAACAAGCTATTAATAGATCGGAATATGCACAGACAAAAAAGAGGGCTGATAAACGGAGTTGGTTACATAGCGAACTCTTTATTCGGCGTTTTAGATGACAGATTTGCAGAGCAGTATAAGATGGATGTGGAAAAGATTACAATGAATGAAAATCATCTACAAGATCTGATAAAAAACCAAACTACTGTTCTAGAATCGGAGTACAATATCTTGAAGAGAAATGAGAAAGGAATGTTATCACAGTTCAAGTTTATCAAAGAGCAAATTCACAATTTATCATTAGCAGAAAATCGAGTAAAATACGACAGCAGTACTGGCCTTCTTATCACTTCATCAGCCTTAACAGCAAATATCATTTTATCAAATATCAGAAGAATGCAACAAACTCTAATCGGCACAATTACAGATATAAGTCACGGTCGCATCGACCCCCACTTATTATTGCCCGAGGAGATGGAATATCAAATGAATCTTATCGCAGGACAGCTTAAGGGCGATCTTATGTTACCTGTAGATAAACAAAGTATCAAGAGCATGTACAAATTTTTGAAGGTAGCGGCCCGAATATATGGCGTTTATCTTCTAGTGGAAATCAAGATCCCACTACTGAGCAACGACGTATTTGAATTGGACAGAATTATCAGTATCCCACATAACAAGGACAACAAATCATTGTACCTATCATCGGTGGCGCCTTACATAGCTTATAACCTAAAGAAGGATATAGCCGCCTTTCTGTCTGATAACGATTTACAACAATGTAATCATGCGGCAAATGAAATAATTTTGTGTCCATTACAAATGCCCCTTTACGACCTACAACTTAAACAATCACTATGCAGTATCAAGTTACTATCATCGAACAGCGACGCTACTTGTACAACATCGATAAATACCTGCCAAAATCGGTGGATCAAATTGCAAAGAGCTAACAACTAGCTGTACGCATGCTGTTCAGAATGTCACATCCGCGTTCAGTGTCCAGAAGGGCTCGTTATCAAACAATTAAGCGGTACCGGAATATTAACGCTGGGTGATCAATGTAAACTCAGAGGTTCTGGTTATACTATTTATACACATAACAATTTCTTCAGCAAGGTCAACATCGAATCAGAATTTGAAGCCCCAGAAGTCTCTATTTTGAACAAGATCATCGATACCTCAGCCTCATCATCAGACGAAACAGCCTTATCTCCGACTTCAGAGAAAGATTGGGATGAGCTTATGAGTCAAATAGGTGTCTTAAAAGAACAGTCTACTTCGCAACTAAGCGTTCATCATGTGCATCATTACGTCATGGTGTACGTCATCATCATCATCGTGATCGCCGTGGTCATCTTCGCCATTGGTTGGAGGCTGCGAAGGGATCGTAGCCTCGCCGTGGCGCGCCCAGTTCCAGCGGTCGCGTACGAGCCTGCGGTGCCGGCGGCTGCCCCGCAGCCGCGCCCGCGGGCCCACAGTGCAAGTGCGGTGCACAGTGCTAGTGCTAGTGTTGATCCAATGTTAGGGGCTAGCGAGCCACAGTGTAGTGTAGACAGAGTGTGCACGGGCACATCCCCGGTAGTTTTTAAATCTAAAGTTTATCGTCATAGTGTTATGGACTTAGCTTAGTTTTAATTTTACTAACAATCAATTAATCATCATTGTATCATTTTAACAATCAAACTTTTTATCATTTAGCATAGGTTTTCATTTTATCTTGTAATCAAACATCATCATCATTTTAGGCATCTTGTCCGAGTGGCCAGGATGTACAGTCAAGTACATTATTTAGCAAACGCGGCGGTTCTCACGAGCCGCTCGCATCATGTACCTAGCATAAGTATCAATTAATAAATCAGTTCACGTTACGACACGGACTCGGGTGGTTCTTATTTTGCTCCCATCCTTATTATCATTCTATCATCTTATCATTTATCACGAAGTGTAGGGACCTTCACCCTACACATACCCCTCCAGATAATAGACAGACACCTACCACCGAGATTAGAAATAAAAAACCAAGCAAGAAATGAAAATGGCCTAGTTATTGTGGAAGAAGGAAGGGATGCCTTTGCCCAGCAGTGGGACAGAATAAGCTCCTAAAAACAAATGAAAGATTATAATTACTTAAACCTTGCTATATAACCAATATTTCTGCTTTATTTTCAGACACGGAATGAATGGCAGAGAGTGTATGCTCAGAAATATTTGCGAGGCGGCTGAAACACCACTACACCATAACGGCCTTTTGGGGCACATTATGCACATTATCTTTACGTAAGTTCACCACACGTACCTGTACCTGTACCTACTTACGTACTTTTGACGATAATCTTGCGGGTTTAACATTCAGCGCGAGGAAGCTACACGGCTAATAATTTACTAAATCATCATTGCGCCTCTAAGGTCACTTCCGCTAAGAGGCCCTTGTACCTATTTTAGACAACTGTAATTATACAGGTGTTTTAATTAAGGCTGTCTGTTTGACTGGTAAAGATATTCTTCAGCCCAAAACACTTGCAACCGTCTTGGTGGCAGGAATAGAAATTGTTGAAGAGACAAGTCAGACTAGGAGACAATAAGCTGCCATAAACTTCGCGCGGGTTTTCTTCTAGATAAAATCCTACTGGATTGGTTTCGCAAACAAATTTAAGTAAAATTTCAGCCCGATTCATTAAATCGTTTTGGCGTGACGAAGTAACAAACACCCATCCAAACTTTCACATCACATTTTATATTATTATCAGATTAGAATCAGCATCATCATCATCTTCATCATCACAGCGTGTGTGCAATATGCCTCCTTCATTTCTCGCCAGCCTCCTCTATCCTGTTATGTCTGTCTCTCTGCGATTATAATCAGTCTAGATTAAAGTTTTGTTGAAGTTCCAAATATTTCGAATCCTATGTCACTTGACCTCGTTGTGCTAACTATATAAAATAAATAAATAAATAAACAATACTGGATAATTCACACAGCATTAACTAGCCCCAAGCTAAGCAGAGCTTGTGTTATGGGTAATAGATAACTGATATACTTAATACACTACATAGATAGGTAGATATTTTTTAGTATAAAAATAAAAATAAAAAGCCCTGAACAAATGTCTGCATATCGTACAAATATTTGTCCCGAGGCGGGAATCGAACCCGCAACCTCCTGCGTCGCAAGCAGACCTTCGCCCGCTGCGCCACTGAGGTCGTCAAACTATGGTTAGCACATTCCCGTACTGTGATGCAGCTTCAAGTCCCGTCAAAGTCGTAATTTTTTTGATCACTCTAGATTAATTCATTATCTAATCATTTCAGTCCATCCTCATCGCGAGAAGAAGGCCTAGACGACGATTACTACATCGCAGAGGCTGAAGGCCAGAGAGGCAACTGCGATAGGTACCTGGAGAACTGCCCCTACAGTCTCTTTGACCTGATCACGAGGTTGGTCGAGATTCGATCTGGATAACAAATTGGAACGAAATAAAGGAATTTTGCTAAAGTTAATTTTTACTAAAAAGCCTATATTAAGAAATCTTATCAGTATATTAGTCGCGAAGATAAAGATTCGTTTTGAAAATGGCTGCCTCGCTCATTCTGTCCGCAGCGATGTGGCCATATTTGTCAAATCTTTATTTATTTGGTCTTTATCCACGCGCTTTATATCGGGTGACTTACCAACACTCGATCCAATTTAATATCGCTCTTGTAGTCATTTGCTTTCTTTTTTGTTTGCATGGTGTTCGTGTTCAGATTCTATGAGGCCAAATTTTTCAATGAAAAAAACACCAAGTTTTATTCTGTTCTTGTTGTCCTATTTGAAGTTCTTCAAACACAAAATTATTTATAAATACTAGATAAATTATAAATTCACAGCCAAAAGTATTTGACACATCATTTACCTATCCTACTTTGGCTACAAATGCGTCAACTTAAATTACTTACTAACGTTAGATAAACTTACATAATGAAACTTTTAATAACATGTCAGAGACATGAGTAAATTAATTACTTACTAAGTTAATATATTTTGGAAGATTAATAGTTGTATAATACCACAGGCTACATATTTTATGCTCGACATTATGGTCGATCGATATCCGAGTAAAAGTGCTTAAGTTAGGCTATCAAAGTTTTAAGTTCTGTGTTTTAGTGTAGATTATCTTAGATTAATATATGGTGATTTATTTCGGTTGTGTTGCGTTAGGTTGATTAACTTAGCTAACAATTCCAATAGTTTCAATATCCTTAGGATAGAAGAAATTGTTCTTCCGCATAGGTATAGAGGAGATCTGCTGATCCACCGGTACCCTGGTATCGTACAACGACGGCGATTGGAAGATGATGCCGAAAGTACCGACGAAGCAGGCAATGGTGAACAGCCAAAGGAAGAAACGGTCAAGAACCATGGACATGAACTTCCAATCTTCAACCACCTGTGAACAAAAATGAGCATCAGTAAAATTTAAAAACTTAAGCGGAGACCACGTTGTTTAACTATTCACGGATATCAACCAGACCACGGGACCGTGTAATCCGGTTGAAAGGCTGGCAAACAAAAGGTTAATAAAGAGGAGGAAATAAATACGGGAAATACCCGTAAATGGTTAAATTATAAAGCGCTTCAGGTGCACGCAGTCAGTTTAGGAGTGTTAATCACGTTAAAGAATAATGAAAACGAGTCATCTTCTAACTTCTTTATCTATGGCTCTAAATGGTTCTAAGGTGCTAGAGGTTTCTTTTTCACGTCTTCCGCTAGTTGAAAAAAAGTGATGTGACGAGAATCAATTCTTTTTAAATAATGCTGGACAATAATTCACATAGCATCATCTAGCCCCAAAGTAAGCAGAACTAGACTAGTGTTATATGTACTAGATAACTGATATACTTATACATAACATAGTTATTTATTTTGTATATATATATTTATATTATTCACTAGCGGCCCGTCCCGGCTTCGCACGGGTGGACATTTATTTTTAGAGTTTCGCGAATTTCGCGGTTTCGAATTTGCTTTCTTCTTATGGTCTCGCTTTGTCTGTTCTTTTTCCCTCTATAATATCTGAGCAACTACCGCAGCTATAAAATTGAAATTTAAAATAAAAATACATTTCGTGCACCTGTAAACATTCAAAGAAAAAAAAACAATATTAAAATGTTCATACAAATTGTGATGTCAAGTTTTTAAAAGAGACCTACAGGGTCATGTCAAATGAATGAATGTACCTAGGTTTCACACTTTTCGAAATATTTTGAAAAAGTTGAAAAAATACCCATTCATCATCAATAGTTGTCGCAGCGCACGCGATGAAAGACATTGTATGGCTATTTTTTACACATTGGGTTACATTATTAAAGTTTTAGTTAGGATTCCTAATTTTTTCTACTAATAATATAACCTCTGCATAGCCTACTCAAGGATAATGTAGCATTCTAATTGTGAAAGAACTTTTAAAATGGGTCCAGTAGTTTTCGAGTTTATTCGTTACAAACATACAAAAATACAAATATTTCGTCTTTACAAGTAAAAATATTATAGTGTAGATAGAAAACATCCAGAGCAGTCGTTAATATCTGCAGATCGTACAAACAATAATTTGTAACGAGGTGGGAATAAGACCCTCTAACCTTCATCGCAGGTGATTTAATATGTAATTCGTTCAAAAATTAGATTATTTGAGGAGCTCTTTTCGTAAGCCTTTAAAAACAAACGTCATTGATTCGCATTCTACCAAAGAACTTTATGGTACGACCTACGGTTGTATGTATAGTTTCTATAGTGGCATACAACCGTTCCTGGATTCTACTGAAAGTTTCCGTCGTCTACGAGTATCATCGCTTCGAACGAAAATCCGCATGTCAGTGTAACTATGTATTGACCAAAGAGTATCTGTTAGCTTTCCTCCGCTGGTATTGACACAAATTATGCCCTTTGCATTTTTATTGAGCTCTATTACACCCAGGTAACTTAACTACTTAAGTCTTATACATTTCAGAATTCTGAAATTTATGACAATAAAATAAAAACAATAATAAATAATGTTGGACCATTCTCACAGCGTTATCTAGCCCCAAGCTAAGTAGAATAATAATGGATAAGAAACATTATTTTTATTGACAAAGAAAATTACAATCAAATAAGTTATAGAAATAAATTAGAACGAGTATTTACAATTGAAACCATTGAGCTTACTGCAGATTGTTGCAAACCATCTACAGGTAGCTCAACTGTCGGCGTACAGTTGTATGTATAGTTAGTATAGTTGCTTACCATGTCCCTGGATTCTACAGAATGTTTTCGTCTACGAATATCACGCGAGTTCGCATGTCAACATAACTATGTATTGACCAAAGAGTATCTATTAGCTTTCCTCTGCTCGTATTGATACAAATTATGCCCTTTGCCTATATTGAGTTCCGTTACAAAAGTGAATTGAAACTGGATATCTGCGTCCAGTTGGCCCTCATACGAAGTTGCAAATCATGCCGCAATGTGGACAGTATTGTGAAATTAGATCTGCCATGTAGCGATCACGGCTTGCTTTGTTGGCATGCTTGCTTATCTAGTGATTATGAGCCGAAATGTACCATTATTTTGTTGTTTGGCTTGTGAAGTTGACTGCAACTATGTATTCGCTTGTGTTATTAGACTCGTAGGCATTGTACTGTCTGTATTATGTGTATTATGTTTTATTCCAGGCCTAGAACTACGTCTACACAAAATTTCAGCCCGATCCGTTCAGTAATTTCAGCGTGAAGAGGTAACAAACATCCATCCATCCATCCATCCAAACTTTCGTATTTATAATATTAGTGTGACTTTACAACCGACTTCGAAAAAGGAGGAGATTCTATGTTTGACTATACAGTAGGTACTCAATGAAGAATCGCGAATATACAATATACAAAAACATGAGTTATGTTTTTGTATATTCGCCGATTTTGTCAATGGGCGTTTCTTCCGTGACAGACCGTGTCTCCCCTGATTGCCCCCTTCGGGGAGACATCAGGATTTTTCAGCTCTGGTGTCTCCCTTAGTCCGGGGGAGGACTTATTTTAAAATTCATTGTGTACTGTCGGTATCGGTATCGGTGCCGGACCGCGCCGGCCAATGAAGATACGCACAATAGTGGCCGATATTGATGATTCTTTTGCTTTTGTATAGAGAATGATCCCGGGGTGGTTCTATATAAATTTTATTCCTGAGGAATGACTATTTGTCCCGCAAAACTTTAAACATATGTTAGAATTCTAAGTCGATTTTTAAGTTTTGTAAAAATAATTTATTATACAACACGTGAAACGTATTATAACGTTTTCTTTCTTTCAATTAATAAGTTAAATAAGTTATACGATTGAGTTAGGTTGAGTATCATGGAGATAGAGTGCTATTTCATATTACGAACCGAGCACCTTCCTACATTTTACCTTTATTTTATTTCCATATTCTTCTTTCCCATTAATATTCTCGTTTCGAATAAAATCTGAATTATAGTTTGCCAGAACGTCTTTATTCGTTGTGTGAAGTAATATTTTTATTCCGGTTTATTTTACAAATCTGTATTCAATTTGAAAGAAAAGCATATGGAAGAATGTAAATTAATGAAATGAATAATTCAAGATTTCAGGTATAACCATCGAGCGAAATGAATGTAGATTTTTCCAACAAGCAACTGAATTCAAATGGGGATTGATTGGATTATTAGTCGTCTTTGTTTACTTTGGATTTACGATTTTAATAATGATAGAATTATTGGATTTTCAGAAGTGAAGAATGGTATCTGAGTACAAACAAATGTACCTAGGTAACTTAATGCTTCCTCAACAGCCTGTATTGGTCCACCGCTGGACGCAGGTCTCCCCCTGATAAGCGCCTTGTTGTCTTTTATCTCATGGGGGTAATGCCCATAATCCCCACGCTGGGCACTTAAATCTTAAACATAATTCTGAAATTTATGACCATAGATAAGAAATATTATTCTTTATTGACAAAAAAAATTACAAAATAAATTGGAACTAGCATTTACAATTAAAACAATTGAGATAACTGCAGACTTTTGCAAATCATCTACAGGTAGCTCGACTGATCCATATCAATACCAGTCGGAAGCGTTCCCGAGACGCTGGCTGCATTGCCCCGCGCTGTACGAAACATTAGCACCTACGTACAATTACGAGTGACCAAAAAGCTGAGAATCGCTCAAGACTACACATGTTATAAAAAATCTGTTTAATGTAAAAACAAAAATTATAATGTTCTTAGTATGTTAAAAAATTTTGTTTAAGTATATAAAAATTATAATATTGTTATCGTAAGTTTTAAAAGGTAATTATTTTCCTAAAACTGACGTGTTTACTTGTTAGTTAGAAACATGCATAATATCAGGTCAGGACTTAATATAAATTTGTTTCAAATGTGTAATAAGTACCTAGGTATGTGGTTGGTGAACCTTTATTATACAAATTAAATAAAATAATTATATGAAGACCGTAGACTTGTGGAAGTAAGAAAGACTGCTTTAAATATACATAAAATGTAGAACATTTTTCATCGTCTAGTTAATTTTATATTTTCAATTTTGCATCAAATCAGTCACACTTTCGCTAGGAGAATAAACAAATTCATCGTAAATGCACAAGCACACCCCATTTCATTTCACCCAGTTGTATCACCACTTTGGCTACTGTATATGAAAATGTTCTCTGAAAATTCTGCTTAAAATAAATAGCTATTTTCTCGGACGGACGCCGCGGGACTTGCCTGCTTGCAGACTGATGTATAACTACGTACAGCAGTAGACAATGAGGCTATGCATAAGATAAGCTTAGTGGAAAAGCGCTTTTCATTTATGAGGTATCTATGCCAGATTAATAGCTAAACAGCATTAAGCCCGTGTTGTACGAGTCGCTGCAATAACACATAGTTTGGAACTCCTGCAGCGCAACAGACAGGAGCATTTTCAAAACCCATTCTTCTTCATCCTGCACTTTTCCCGTTCTAGTTGTATATCGGCACATTAGTTTTTCTTTCATTCTCCTCCAGAGTATTTTTCTACCTCTCTCCTCTATCATCTCCGACTCACATCCTTATTACGTATTATGTCGTCTTTCACGCCCGGTTTACACCAAAGCGGTAAAGGGTGGTTTTAAAACCAACACTAATTATAATGGGTATTTCCGTCTATGTAAGATGATCTAAACTGCATCGCGAGGGCACTTGCGTTCTTGACTGTACAGACCGATACAAGAGAGGATGCTTCGGCCGTAAACGTTACAAGTGTATGCTCTCCCAGGTGGTTGCTGAGGATCATGCGAAGTGGCGTCGCACGAAGGCCAGTTAAAGCACGACGACACCTGGTTTACTTTGTTAAAGGAAAAACGGATGAAGTGCCACGAGCGGGCCTCCAACCTCCAACGATATGCAAAATCATAAACGTATGTGCGTATGCTCGAATGAACATTTGTCTAGGAAAAACTTCTGTATTGTCTGTACTGAACAGGGAATACCGTACATGGTAAATGATTAGTTGGTAGATTTATGCGACCTGTTTCAAGGAGATTGTGTTTTATCCGCACTACGGGTTCACTACAGGCCTTGAATTTAAATTTTCCTATTATAAATACGAGTGTCGAGTGCTGTTCCAGATCTCTGGCCAATGGCCTCCATCCTGCATGACCTGCAGTGGTCCGAAAAGAAAGACGCTTTGGTTCAATTTCATAGTAATTGCACAATAACGCCCTTACTTATAAAATTTCAACTTATGCAATGGCTGATGATGGACTGAAAAGTCTTTGTTTTTATTCTGCCATTAAAAGTAAATAAAAAATATATACAAACTACTCTCAGCTATGGTTTAAAATTGAGAGCTTTAATAATTAAATTTTTTCAATTCAATTCATCTCATCTATTGCAGGAAATATTGTCATAATACAGGGTCTTGAACATTATAATAGTGTCACATACTTCACCAAAACACATTGGCATGCAAAATTTCTTTTAATTAGGTTCATTTATAAATTGCATTAATATAAATTATAACTAGTTATATTTTGTCTGAGTCATGTTACTGTCACTGTTAATATTTTTTCTTTATTCAGCGAAAAACACTATTTAGCAGTTAAGCTACGAATAGGAAATTTTGGTAAGATTGGCAGGTTTAACGACTGAACCCCATACACAACCATTGAAGGTACAAACTTCAGTGTCTTCAGTGAAGGATTAAATATTGAGCCTGTGGGTATACCTCTACGATCCACTTATCCCCGGAAACTCTTGAGTCTCATCACTTGTTGCCGCCAAACTTATATCCCAACAAACGCCCTCACTGACATATTATTACTGTAAGCTTCACGCTAATCTGAGAAAGGAAATTGTCTCTAGATGTACTTCCGCAAAACCGTCTTCAAAGGAAAAACACTTGAAACTTTTAGCACAAAAGCGTTGAGATTATAACGAGGAAGAGAAATTGAGAAAAATATAATGTTTTTACTTTTCATTTGCTTTGTGGAAAAGTGCTGTAGATATTATTTTTCAAACATAACCTGACCTTAAACCTTGTAATCGGTAACTTAGAAAAAAACTGTAATAAATCGTAAAGTAATTGCGTGATTGGGGGTAAGTAGTTAGAATTAACTAAGACAATGCAAAACTTTGGAATCGAACTAACACGCGGTGATAAATCTTTGGGCTTGGTGCAAATTAACTGCAAGGGAAATTATCCACACCTCATAAAGGTAAAACTTAGTATTTTAATGAGATTTATAATGAGTTTTTTATTTGATATAATTTATTTGATTGTTATCGTGTTAAACAAAATTGATGGAAAAACCAATTTTTGAAAAAAAAAAACCGGACCTACTAAATCCTTACAAGCACACACACTACTACAACAACACACTCAGAAACTAAGCCACTGAGCTATGATCAAAACACCTAGCTACATCAGTCGTTAAACCTCGCAGGATTTCAGGAAGCTCGTAAATTCAGGCTTTAAAATCACCCTTCAATATGTCCATCATTCGTAACTCTACGGGGCCCATAAATACACCCTAAGTCATAGGTTTAGGTAAGTACACTTACTTTATTGCTAAGTATAGTAACCGTGGCGATATGGCGGTAAAAGCCACGAAAGGACTTCAAATCTAAAGCAGTTAAACATTCTGATAAGCTTGCCGTTCTGTCCATTCCCAAGGTACTTCACTATTTTTATCGGACGAAAAACGGACGAGGTTTTCAAGTCGACGCGTATATTTTTTTCTTTAAAGACTTTCCTAGCCTGACGAATTCATTATGAATGTAAGCAGGTTATCTACGGACCAAGTTAAGTGAACTATGTTTAAGAATTATGAGTTCAAGGCAAGCTTCCCTCTTTGAATTCTTTAAATTCGCAAGGGCTTCAATTAAATTGTGCCTCTTAAAACAAGCAAACAAAACTCTCCCTGAATGGTTGCTTAGCATAATTGCCTGGTATTTTCTTTTGAAAGTTTAGAGGACGGATTGATGTTGTCCAATGAATCCGAGTGCTTTATTTTATTGTTTGAGTTTATGAGCTAAAAGCTACCTTTACCGTTTCATTGTTTAACTAACCGAGGTCATCTGTGGGAGTCATTTTATTACGTTAATTATTTATTTTAGGAGCTGTTTTATTTATTTCATTCGGATTGCCATCAGATTAACTAAATACTTACATTAAAAATTAAAATAGACACAGAAAGCTAATAATAGGCATTCGCTAATAGAATTATAATAAACTACCTAAGTGAGAACACTAAAATTTTTCCGTCGTCAATTGCGTACCTACATTAATGAAGCAATAAAATTATTCCAATTTAAATGAAGAAAAAAACAAGTTACTAAATTTAAGTGTAAAACTAAATCATGTGCAAAAGAAGTAAAGAGTCAGGTATCGCCTTGCCCTGTGAATGCTGGTATTGAAAGGGTCAATGTTTACCGTCCTGCTGAAATCATTGACAGTTTTTTTAGTTAATTTTTAATTGGAACACCCAAATAATTTTGATATTTGTCTGACGCGTGGATTTCATCAAGCCTACGAATTGTTAAATGTCTAGTTCAGACAGTCTTAAATAAAAACCATGATAAACAAAAATACATTCCCAACACTAAAATAGAGCGAGAAAATAAACACCCTAATGGAAACACAAAGCCATAAAACTGAAAAGTTACCACTCAATATCCATCTTAAATCCGCTCCACGTAAATATACTGAATGCACTATACGGGCTGGTAACACGAAATTTAAAATTCCCTTCACACACGAGACCTATATTTCCTTAATACAACAAACATTGCTTAGTTCGTTCAAACGAGGGACCTAGTAAGACAGTAGACTTGGTTATTACTCACTCACTTATACCAAGGATGATCTTCGTACGCGAGTGTAAAAAAGTGCCTCAGGTAGAGTCGGGCCGCGGTACGTTTTAAATGTTCTGGTTCGGCGAAAATGGCGAGAGGGACATCGGAGAGGTTTTTAGTGGTTATACGTCCTTCTCATGGCGTCCAGTCCCACAGAATTCTGATCCTGAAATATTCTGAAAATAGCTTTCAACGTCGAACTAGTTTTTTATTAATTTCCAAACTATTTACTAGCGAGTAACTGTGTCCATTCGAACGCTCTACCACCCAGCCTGCACTACGTAAGCTCACATACACTGGTGCTTATCCTTACATCCACTGCTCACGTGACGGCGTAAACTACCAATGTGTATGGAACACGAGTAAAAATCCGTCCAAGACGGTATCGAAACATCTTAGAATAGCATTTCCTGGTTGAGCTCTAGGGGATGGCGGTTGGTTGCTTCCCAATAAGGTTTGTTAGATTCACTACTAGTCTACCAGATATTTTTCAAAAACGTATTTTATTTACAGCTTTATCGAACCTACATAGACCACTAAGAGAAATCTGTTTTGTGTTTGCTTTTGAAGGTAGCAGAGCAGTAGGGAAGCACGGGGTCTGTTATCTACGGTAAATAGAGAAAAAATACTTCACTTTGTCTTCGAATGCGTAAATTATTTGGGATTATTCCTTGAACTTCAATAATGTACGCAATGTATGACGATACGATGTCGTTATTGTCTTCCATAAAGAACAATCCCCGTGCTTAGTAACTACATGTATTAGTAGAGTTTAAAAGAACGGATGAAAGAACATTGCAAGCAGCGGTTGTATGGTTACCATAGATGCTATATAGCCATAGACGTAAGCGTTTCATTGATTAGCGTCTCAATGTTTAGCTTCATAAGTGTCAATATCAGGTGGTCCATTTACCTACACGTTTCGTCCCCAAGTCGTACAAAAAAATACAAATAAAGATGGACCAAGACGTCTCAAGGAAACACGTCAAAGTCGTGCTTATTAATTGGAGCGTAAAGATTATTTACGCAAAAGAAAAGGCCAAGGAAAAAATAACCGATAGGTACCTCGAAAATAATTAATGCTAAGTAGAAGTGACACTCCGATACAGTGTTACTTACCACAGTTCTAAAAAAAGGTTTTTGACAAAGGTTTTTTCTTTCATGACGTAATGTGCTGATAAGCTCGCTTCAGGTTCTCCGTTAGAGTGGTTAATATATAAGGCGGTAAGAGTTGCGTTTCTACGTGCAAATAACCTCAAGTCTGTTTGTCATTCAAAGGCTGCCGCGGCAAGATAGGAGTCCGCCATTAGTAGCGGGCAGATGGCAAACAAAGTAAACTGAACATTTTTACGCTCTCTTCATTGGGAATATTAATAGGGTTGCCTCTTAACCATTTTGCAAGGAAGCTGGTAGGATCACTTCATGTAAAAAGTACTGTAAGCTTTACTATGAATTGGCTTTGCCATTTCACATTAATATCAAAATCTGTGTTAGTAGAAGTTTTTGACTTAGTTTATTTTTTTTGTTTTCAACCTAAAAAAATCATACAGCCGAATTGAGAAACTTTTTCTTTTGAGAATTTTTGAAGTTGGTTAACAATCGAATATGTTGTACATAGCTTAACTCCCATAAAACACCATTAGATTCTGCCATTGGCATTACTCACCCTTGGCATCCCTAAAATCAATAGGTACTGCCATGATAGACCAAGTGGCGACACGCTTTTCGTGTAAATGCGTCCTGCGTTCGAAATAATCGTACCGTTTTGCGACCTTTACCTTTTGATGGAGTACCAATTGGAAGGTGATCGATGGGCCATTGGTGGTGAACAAAATGTTTTAGTGATAGCACGTAAAATCAATTTAGATTTCGAGAGGTTCGAATATTTAATGGATCATTTTTTTGGCATGCTGTCATGACTTTCGTCGAAAAATTGGCATGTTTGGGAGACGCCCATGATTCTGTATATTCACAATTCAGTAAAAGTAGTTGAACGTCTCCGGGACATTAACAGCGTTGAACGAAAATTTTTAATTTAACCTTTTTGAGTAGCTTGCGTCACATCTGCATTTACCGCAGGGCTTCGTGGTAGACACTGGCTCTAATGGACACCTAAAACAAACATTGAAAGCTGCAAATCGATACAAAATCGCTTTTAATAAAGCATGAAACGAGTACAGAAACGCCATCATGATCCGGATGGCTTTAAAATGTATTTGCCCCCGGGGTGCTATTTATACATCCGCCTCAAAAATGAACAGTGGTTATCGCGGACTAAAAAACGTGGATGGAATAATTTTCATGCTACGGGCACGTGTCTACTAAAGCTAAACGGTATAAAAGCCGCGGTAGTGGAAGCATTTATACCTTCAACGTTTAGCGCGCCTTATCAAGGGTGGTGAGATAGAATAAACTGAACCTTTTCCAACTTAATTCAGTTCAAGTCTTCAACTATACGTTGTCCATCGAGCTTGTAGAATTTTCAATAACAAAGCCACTGACAGTTCAATCAGCTGATGCAGGGGTGAAAAACATTTTTATTATTGTAGTTGGCTTTTGCCTTGCTCATTGCAACAATTTACTGAAGAACAATTTACTCAGGATTCAGATTAAAAATAAAATGGAAGAAAAAAATTTGCAGTAAAGTAGTCAATTTTTTTTTTATATTTACCTTTTCTTTACAAATAGGTCACTTAGATTTTATTCAATTTCTTGTGATAAATACCCTGACTTGGCCTGAAACCCGTTTCCGTCTTGACGTCGAGTTTTGGGACATCGTGTTTACTAGCCACGATGCTTTAAACTGCATGACTATCTATCGTCACTAAAAAAAATGGGAACACACCCTAAAGCGCCCTAAAACTACACTCAATAGGATAGCAGCTGGCAGCACTCGCTCAGTGTTGAGTTTACGTTCCATTCGTTCTTCAATAATCCGGCTAAAAATCAAATACTGTTCTGTATAGGAAATAAGTATGGTCATAGTGCTATCCTAAATTGGGAAGCGTAGTTCAAAAGATACCAATTGTTTGCAACCCATGACGTCAAAACTAAGATTCGTTAGGGTTGGCACTATAACAAAGGATAAAAATATCTGGTCATTTGAATCTTCGTTTTTGACCAAATAATGACGATTTGTAAATTGCTACAACTAGATATTGCATAGATATGAAGTAAAGATTGAAAAAAGTAACAAATCTAACGGAATTTATGGGTGAAATCATTGGAATTACGTTAGGCCTGGGTCATTTCATGGTGATAACCCTAAAAATCAGCTGATTACATTTGTTTACTAAAAATCTACAAGCTCGATGGACAGAGTATAGTTTATGTGATCGTCTACGCCGAGCTAGCCCAGTGTTTAGTGGATGCCAGGTTCAATTTAGTCTTGGCGACTGCTCCTGCCAAGAACAGTGTACTTTTTATGCAAATATGTGAAGAACTGGTACAACGTTGGCATTGGTAAGCAATCTTTGTAAGTTGCTTGGTATATTATAGGTACCGACTAGCTTTAGCTATTGCATCTCTACCTAATTTAACGAAATGAAAAAATAATAATAATGCGTTTATTCCGATGTCTAAGAAAATATAAAAAGTTAACTCTAAGTATCTAGCTAGAGTAACAAACACGATAACTGACTTAAAAAGAGATAAGGTGTATATACCTACTGCTTAAAAACTAACATGCCTAAGTTGATATTGTTTGACGACCTCTGATTTTGCCTGCGACGCAGGAGGTTGCGGGTTCGGTTCCCGCCTCGGGACAAATGTTTGTACGATCTGCAGTCATTTGTCAAGGGCGTTCTGGATGTTTTCTATGTATAAATAAAAAATATCTATCTATGTAGTATATTGTATTAAGTACCTATATCAGTTAACTAGTACCCATAACACAAGCTCTGCTTAGCTTGGGGCTAGATAATGTTGTGTGAATTGTCCTGCATTATTTATTTATTTATTTATATTTGTTAAGATCTGGCCGTGTGTGATGTTCAGGGCAGGGGGCCTATTTTCATTCTCCAACACGAACTTGCGTGTTTGTTCCAATCGGTGTACACAGACTTAGAGCAGCAATTTTCAAAAAAAAAACAAAAGAAAAAAACGATTGCGTATTTTGGAGAATTTGATCACCCATGCCGTCTGCCTGCATATCAGAAAAGGTTCATGCTCAGCTTGAGTGTTCCAATAAATATCATACAAATAATTCCACCGAGAATCATAAGTTGAATCGAAATAAATTAAGTTTATTTAATTCAGTACCTGTCTGTCTATCAGAATCAGAAATGCCTAGTCCGGAATTTCAATAAACACATTAAAAGTTCAATCACTCACTCGGCCTAACAAACGACCTCTTTAATTAAAAATATTCTCACCAGTCAAAACTTCATGATTATTTAATTTCCGACACGGTTTGTCTCTCAACTATGACCTAATTCTTTCTGCGACCTGAAATCACGAATGCAAAACGATTTTTCCGGTGACAATATTTAATTAACCCTGTATTGTTTGATATTGCGAGATTGTTTGATGAAGCGCCGTGTCACAGAATTCACTTTATTTATGTCTGCTGTACATTTCACAACTAAGTTTCACTGTATATAAATAAATAAATAATGCTGGACCATTCACACAGCATTATCTAGCCCCAAGCTAAGCAGAGCTTGTGTTATGGGTACTAGATAATTGATATACTTAATACAATACACTACATAGATAGATTTCTTTTTATTATACATAGAAAACACCCAGACCAACGGAACAAATTTCTGCAGATCGTACACAAATTTGTTCCGAGGCGGGAATCGAACCCGCAACCTCTTGCGTCGCAGGCGGACTCTCGCCTGCTGCGCCACGGAGGTGGTCAAAATAGTAGTATATTTTGATTGACATTTCTTATCTGCGTCGATGACAGCAACAGGAAGCGCTAATTGTTTTTAATATTTTCTTATTCACGTAAAGAACACGTATAGACAACACCTTATACTTATTCATGTATTCATTTTATATAACAAATATTTTGTATTACTGCATTATGTGCTTCTATCGCATCGCATTTGTCAACAGATTGTCTTATTCTTAGAAGGTGCAGGTTCAAATTTAAATTGTTAAGGGAAGTGTTTTTTAGACATTCAGACATTTTTTTTATCTGAGAGTATATAAGCTTAAAACCTTTATTCACAAAGAAAATTATAATCACAAAATAGAAATAAATTACAACAAGTATTTAAAATTGAAACAATTGAGCTAACTGCAGACTGTTGCAAACAATCTTGGACTATTTTGTCAGAAAAATAAAAAGATTCATTCAATCATTAACGCATACTCTGACCATTACCAAATATTTTTGTTAGTCTTTATAACCTACGTTTGTCGAAAATCAACTTCAGTGTGAATGCATAAAGGTCGCGATTCCCAAAAACCATGTATGAGTGAATCAGGCTTGATTCGAGAATGAAAAGTAATTGAATGAGATTTTGCGAGTAATTGAACAAAGCGTGCGAAAGGGGATTTGGAATGAACCACATTTCTGTTCTGCCTTTAGATACTGAAAATATAGAAGTGTGCCACAATTAGGATACGCGTCTTGTAAGATTACATTCCCTTTTACTCCCTCAAACTCAAACCGAATCAATAAATAATTCGCGGTATACGGAGCCCCTCTAGTACCTAATGAACTTATATTTCTTCACGGCTGCCTCAATCAGGTAGAAATCAATAATGCGCGTTTCTTCCATCTTTTATAAGAATTTGTGACACAAAGAACAAAAAGCGGTTGGAAATAGAACAGTACCTGTGTACTTATAGAATGGGATTGATAATAAATAAATACATAAATAATGCTGGACAATTCACACAGCATCATCTTGCCCAAAGCTAGGCAGAGCTTGTGTTATGTATAAGAGATAACTGATATACATTATACAATACACTACACTACATAGATAGATGTTTTTTATTATACATAGAAAATCATCCAGACACCCCGAAGAAATTATATATTTATATTATTTATTTATTATTATTAAATATCTGCAGATCGTACAAACCGTTTTTATAAAGAGATGTGCGTCAGCACTTGCGGGTCCACTGTGTCTTATATACAATAAGTCCATAACGCAGGGCACGTTTCCTAATGTTTGGAAAGAAGCAATTGTCGTTCCTATTCACAAGTCAGGCAATAAAGCATTGGTGTCAAACTACAGACCTTTTTCAATACTTGCTGTTTTTGGAAAAGTTCTTGAAAGACTCATTGCAAATTATCTAACCTGGCACATGAAACAACAAATAACGGAGGCTCAACACGGCTTTATGCAAAACCGCTCCACCGTAACCAACCTCGCTTGCTACACCACTCTACTTTTTGAAGCCCACGAGAAACTTACACCCGTAGATGCAGTTTACACTGATTTCAGCAAGGCTTTTGACAAAGTTGACCATTCTATATTGCTAACTAAACTAAACCACTAGGTATTCCTGGAGCATTACTTAATTGGTTCGGGTCATACCTCGAAAAAAGACCTTCTACGGTGGCTATAGGTAGATTTACTTCAAATGCTTTTTATGCCTCATCCGGCGTGCCTCAAGGCTCCATTCTGGGTCCGATCCTATTTAACATATTTATAAATGACATTACAGATTGCTTCACTAACTCTAAATTCTTTCTTTTCGCCGATGACCTCAAAATATTACGACAGATAGAAAAGCCCTCGGATAGCATTCTCTTACAAAATGACTTAGACAAATTAGCTTCATGGTGCATTGACAATAAAATGTCGCTCAACACAGATAAATGTTTTTATATCCAATTTAATCCTACCAAAACACCTCAA
The DNA here is from genome assembly GCA_949316285.1 of Eupithecia subumbrata. NCBI lineage: Eukaryota > Metazoa > Arthropoda > Insecta > Lepidoptera > Geometridae > Eupithecia > Eupithecia subumbrata. The sequence goes on from OX438643.1 coordinate 1,558,748, forward strand.
GTTAACAAATATTACCTCAATAGCCAAATGCTCAACACAGTCAACCAAATACGAGATCTCGGTGTCCTTATAGATTCCAAACTTACCTTCAATGCTCATATCCTCAATACAGTTTCTAAGGGCTTTAAAACGCTAGGGTTCATCACTCGTAACAGCAAAGCTTTTAAATCCTCCTATACTAAAATCAAACTATACGAAACCCTTGTCCGTCCAATTCTGGAGTACTGTTCAGTTATCTGGAACCCTCACTATGACATCTACAGCAAACGTCTCGAATCAATTCAAAAACGATTTCTATACCATCTGTCATACAGTGACAAATTGGCGAGAAAGTATAACAGTTATCGTAAGCGTATTAATCATTATAAAATAACTCCTTTATTTTTGCGTAGAAAAAAAGCTGATCTGCTCTTTTTACACAAATTATTCAATGGCAGTATAGACTGCATTAACTTGAATAATAGGCTACAAATAAACGCTCCTTTCAGGCTACCTAGAAGTAAAGCTTATAATCTCTTCTCAGTTCCCTACTGCAGGACTAAGATGAGTAAAAACGCTGTCATTCCCAGGATCTGTGAAAACTATAACACCTTAGCCAAAAACAGTCCTCTTGATATATCCGACCCTCTATACAAATTTGATAAATCTCTTAAGACTATACTAATTAACCATGATCTTGATACATAACATAACACATAATAACGTACATTCAACCTATACTTATCCTTCCCTTCCCTTCCATCCTTCACTATCTCTCATTTTTTTTTTTTATTATAATTGACTTAGCTTGTTCAACCTGCGATCCACATATCCAGGTATCATAGGTACTTGTGCCTATATAAATTTATATAAATTACATTGATTTAACCATAATATTATTAATTTATTACATACATGTTACGATTAAGTGTTTAGTTGAGTTGCCTTGTTATATATGCATGTTGTGGCTACCTGTAATTTAGAGTGCACTAGTTTTTAAGTTTTGTCGTATTAATTTTGTGATCTATTGTGTTACTTTTAGTTGGTTGCCCTTAATAAATAAATAAATTAATAAACACTTGTCCCGAGGCGGGAATCGAACCCGCAACCTCCTGCGTCGCAGGCGGACCTACGCCCGCTACGCCACTGAGGTCGTCAATAATGACGTCATCTCTCTTGCTGTGACAGATGACGTCATTCTCAATGTCATTCTACGCAGATTTTTATTTAGTAAATAATACGCAGGTAATAGTAATAGTAGGTAATAGTATGTTATTTTGACGAAAAACAGTTTTGACTAAAAAAAATTAACAAAACGCACCTTTGGCAAAAATTGGGTAATGACGAAAAGCAGTTTTGACGATACGCATATAACTCAAAGTAGCATACCTATAATAGTAGGTATAGGTAATAAACTTATATAATAAATAAATCGTTGAGTATTATTTTTATTGTTTAGAAAACGATATTATCTGTAGAAGTTGAAAAAACGGTGGCGCTATTATTTTGCGACCTCTTCCGAAAATAAAATGGATAGTGTTCCCACATACTACGTATTTTACCTACGTATAAGAAAGATTACAATTTAGTTGTAGAAATGTTAAAGTATAACATAAAAAACAACTACTAATTTAAAAAAAAGTTTTTGGATTCTATATTAGAAATTATTTGAGGAATAACCCGGTATTCAGGAATCGGCGTGTGACTTTATATATTTTCAGACAAACTACAAGCTATTTTTAACCGAATTCAAAAGGGGACGAGGATCTCAATTCGGCTGTAAGTTTTTCAGAATAGCTTATTGGGTAATGAGAGCCCTACATAAGTATAATATTCATTTATGCAATAAAACATTTTTATAGCAAATCAAATCTAAAATTTACATACAAAGCAACATTGCTTTATCAACCCGACAATACCACGTAGATGTGTCCCATGGTAGGGAAGCACCAGAGGGACTGTTCCACGAATGATTGCATATCTTTACTGTAACCGCTTAGAATTCATTGTAGGCCAATTGTGAAACCCAAATGACGCTCCAGAGACGTGAGCTGGGTAGGGAAGCATGATACTGCACACCGATTATTCGAGGGTTGAAAATTTAGATTTCATTGAGATCTTCCTAGAATATATATTATATACTGAAAATTCATTAATGTATTTTAGTGATATCCCGTTCGTTCTGAAATAGTATGGTGGGTGATTACGTTGTTATCGTCACGGCCATAATTTTAATTTTAAGACTTCCACCAATTACAAATGCAACAATTGAGCTAGCTGCAGACTGTTGCAAACAATCCAGAGGTAGTTCAACTGATCCATATAAATACCAGTCGGAAGCTTCCCCGCTGGCTGCATTGCCCCGTTGTATGGCAATGCTGATGCGCTGTGCCGGATACCCACCAACTCTCGGGTCATGCGTCGCTTTCACCAGACGACGGTCAGATATTTTTTAATGTTTCTTGTTACTTCTAAGAGACCAGATTCTTTATAGAAACCAGATAGGCAAAACAGGCAAACTGCACATTACGAACGTAAATGATTGCACGAGATGTTTCAAATAGATTAAACAGAATCTTGTGCTCTCCTCCTTAATTACATACGTGTAACTACGAGATCACACATCGCTATTTTCTACTTCCTAACATTTTCATTGCCAATGGTGCAGGTATAGCTCTAAATTCTCTGAGCTGCGGCCCGCACAAGTTTGCCGCCGCCAGCTCGTAGTATTTTGTCGACGCCCGTTTGTAGCATGTCTAGGCCGATTCCAAAACGGCGCAATTCAATTAATTGCATTGAGCTACCTGAAGATTGTTTGCGACAGTCTGCAGTTAGCTAAATTATTTCAACTGTAAATACTAGTTCTAATTTGTTTCCATTATTTGTTATATCGATACTAGTAATTTCTTTGGTATAACGGTTATTAATTGCATAATAATACCGATACCGATTGTTAAACAATCAACTTTCAACGGTATAGCTAAACGTCGCTTAATCATCTCGCCGAATAAATTAATTAGGTATTCCCGGTATTCCCAACAAATCAGCGTTCGTTTTTAAATCGGCCTAGCCATTGTACATACGGACTCAACGATCTGGCGCCGACAGATTTATTAACACTTTCATGGCCTACGTCAAAAAAGTCATTTACAACGGAATAAAAGTTAAAAGTTTTATTGCCTCCGTCGTTGGCATGTTGTTCTGCGACTCCTCCTATACCAGCTGAGGATGGGCAGTGAATTCGTTAAGCAAGAACCTCGCTAATCTCGATTCCTTAGCACGGACAAGTATTCCCTCAGGAAGTTTCTGAGGATCGATAGCAATTTAAATTGTGCTGAATTCTCCAATTGTTACGACTGCGAGTAATGAGACGTCACAATTAGGTTTAGGTTTACGGACTGGGGTCGGGGGACTTCGAAGGGCATTGTATTCTGTTGGCATGAGAAAACTTAGCAAGTCTATCTTGTCTCTGGACCAAGAAGATACATCTTTGCGATTGGAGCTTCAAAAGTCGAGAAAATATTTGGTTGCAGGGCTTTGCAGCGTAGAGCGTAGGTATTTCTAGGTATTGCTACCTGAAAGGCGATGGTTTAACAAATTTAGGCCGATAAACGATAAACAAAAGGGGATCGCGCCAGCTTTTAAAGATTTATCAATACCACATAACATAACATCATACATAGATAGATAGATTTTTTATACGCAGAAAACACGCAGAACCATATCTGCAGATCTTACAAACATTTGTCCAGGGACGGGAATCGAACCCGTATACTCCTGCGTCGCGAGCAGACCTTCACCCGCTACGCCACAGAGGTCGACAAAAAACAAAAAATGCATTTATTTTTCTGATTTGCGTATTAAGCTATTTCAAAAGAGCTGCTATAATCGTTTCGGTCTAGCAGTATCATTACTGCTTTACATTCAACTATAACTTGACTTTGTCGTATTGTAGATATTCAGATCTTTGCTTAGTAAGTACGTTAGTACGTTAGTAGTCACAAAAAACTCTCAATAGAGTGATTTTGTGAGGCAGGCTAGTTCCAAACTATTACTGTATAATTTAACAGTACCTACTATATTGGTTTTTAGATGTCTGTTATAGTTTTATAGATAAACATATCACACAAACACTGTTTTATAGCAGAATTGTTCTGTTTTCTGTGCACCTTTGAGTTTACCAATTTCTTTAATAATACTAAAACGACATATAAATATAAACGTAGATAAATATTGCGACGCTACCCCGACCCAAATCAGCGCCCCCTTCTATCCTATTATTCTGTTCAACGAAGGAATTTTCAAAAATCGATTAGCCAGTTTGTGATACCAATCATAAGCTTATTTTTAATGCCTTTTTAAAAGTCTTAGTTTGTATAGTGTAAGCAGAGATACGAAATTGCCCTTTTCTGCCAACATGGTGGCTAATAATAATTCAATAATAAATCGAGGGGGCACTTAAAATTTACTGTAAACCTTATCATATTTTATCAGTAAAATTGCGGTCGCACGTTATTTCCACAGTATCTTAATAACAAGACAAAATTTTGCTAACCTTATATTGCTTGAATCCTTTTGTAAATATAGGTAAACTGTTTATTTTTACACTCTATACGTAACGACGCGACTGATGAAATAATTAATGTAAGGTTTCATGAAACCTCATAAAAACCTAGCAAAATCCAAAGACGCTTACAATCTACTATCAATCAAGCTGGAATAATTGAGGTACCTAAAACAGGATTAATACTATAATGGAAGTAGGTCATTGTACCAACAAATCGGCCCTATGGGAATGGGGCGTGAGTATAGGAGGTACCCACGTGAAATAAATAGTTACCTGAGGATGAACCCTATTTGATAAACTAACGTAATTCCATGTACTTATTTCAGTTCAGTTAATTTCTTAAACCATAGGACCACACTTAGTAATGACAAATTTACAGTTTAAAAACATAATTATGAACAAGCTATTTAAATACACTTATAGAATAAATAAAGAAGTACCTACAGTTGCAAAATGACAAAAACAAAAAATATTGTCATATCAATATAATGAATTTAGCGTCTGTATATAGACCATGTCGATAATATACTTCCTATGTAACTGACAAAAAAATCGAAGTAATGAGAAACACGTTATTTCTTGTTAATACAAATTTACTTTAAAAATGTACTTGTCTAAATGCTTATTTTGTTAGCCTAAAGAAATAAACTTTATTGATTTCTGATATATTTCTACTAATTTACATACCTAGTTTATTAGGTGGATATTAACTATAATAGCTAATAAAGATTACGGTCTTGTTTGTTTAGTAAGAGCTAGCTTTTTTTCATTCGAAATCGGTGTAATGTATTTACGAAAGTACAGTCGCAAAAAACATATCACTGTGAGTTGTGTGGCACAATAATGTGTCTCTAACCACAATAAATGTATGAAATCAATATGGTCTGACGCGCTACAACACACATTTTAACAAAAGTGTGGTTCCAGCCTTATTGGATGGCTTTTGTTGTTGTTGGAAGCACTTGTTAGGTATAAAACTAAAAAACTATACCACTATTGCTGGTATTCAATATTAAACTAACACTTCCATGCCCCACGAAAGACATGTCCATCTACAGATCCTTGGACCGAGGCTTGGCAGAGAATGTGTCAAAGTCACGGAGAAGCTGATTATGTTTGATAACATGGTCTCAACCCTACAAAGGTGAGAAAAACGGCTGCGGAGGGGCTGTGAAGATAATTTACCGAGCTTTGCGGCTAGCACATTTGCTGGCTTATAGGCAAACAGTAGTTCCTACGTGAATCTCTGGGGTATTCTAATACTGTGTTATCTATAATATTGGACCCAACGTTGGTTGAATATTATTACCCAGTAAATTAATTCATAGCTCCGTCAGAGCTATAATATTCACGTCATTTTTTATCAAAACCTTAGTGATTTATTTATCTAATGAATAAATGAATGAATATTATTTAATTTCTGACAGCATAACCCATCATAACACACATTAAACATAGAATTGCGGCGCAGGAGGTTGGTTCGATTCCTGCCTGCGTATCATAAAAAATATCTGTCTATGTATTGTATTGTATAGGATTAAGTATATCAGTCGTCTAGTGCCCATATGACAAGCTCTGCTTAGCTTGGTGCTAGATGATGCTGTGTGGTTTATCCAGCATTATTAATTATTAAAATAAAACACAATATAAATTCTTACATTGTTGTGTTTAGTAATCTATTGTATTTTTATTTTAGTAATATATTAGTAATCTAGTTTTGGTAATCTATTATATCTTTTTCATTGAGCATTATAAAATAGTATTTAGACGATAAAGTTCCGAATCATAGGAAACAAACCCATCAACTTCTTCTTTTACTATTAAAACATGGTAATTGTGATACTAAAATACGGTACTTTAGACACGGTTGGAATAAAATATCTCAAACATTAATTCAAAGGCTTTGCATAAAAACTAATAGACTTATTCCATCATTCCCAGTCGGGTGAAAAAGCTAATAGCACATAATAAGAAGAACAAGCAATGAAAATTATCACAGTGTAAATTCAAATAAGAAGACTTGGCAACTTGATTGTAAACTTCCGAGCACGAAAGTGCGCGTACATGTCGGCTTTTAACTGGTGTTCATCAAGAAATAAACGAGCGCTCGGCGACAGCCACAAACTTTGACTATAAATTATAAAATAGTTTATCATTATGTCTGAGTCTGTATTACACAAGAACAGTTTGTGAGTGTACAATAAGCGAAAATGAAACTTTCACAGACATTTTATTCTTTCGGACTTTAAGTAAATTCCTAAGTAGATAAGGAACCACATAATACGTGGTTCCTTACCCCATAATGCGTATTGTAAAAGGTCAAATTTATCTGTATATTATTAAATAAATTGCTCTTCGTTAGTCTCCTCAAAACTTAAAAACCTTAGCTTGGCCGATATGAATATTTTTGTTTGGTTTTTTTTGCCCTAATACAGGGTAGTTTAAAAGAAAAAATATGAAGGTGATACTTAGTTCACGGGGTCATCTAATTTATAATAAATATTGACCATGCTTAATAAGCCTAGCCAGCTACCCTAGCATATTCTTAAAACGCAAAAATGCTGCCTACTATCGCTTTGCTCGGAAGTGTATCTGTGAAAACTTAAGAGGGGCCACTTGACGGGTCCGTAAAAAAATTATCAGCATTTTTTTGCCTAATTTCTAATTCCCTTCGTGCCCGTGTTTTATAATAATACCATCTAATTACTGAGCTTTCGTAGTAGGTAATTATGATAAAATTGAAGTATTAAGGGAGGATTTTTGTCACTGTTTTTTGGGTTTTCTTTATTGCGCAATTCGTTGTTTATGGTCGTTTGAACATTTTTTCGATCGCTGGTACATGTTGGTAAATGTATTAATACTTTGGCATTATCCCACTCTATGTGCAATAAGAGCTTTAACATTTTAATCCTACAAAGAGGCGTAGGAATTTCAAATGTGACTATTTAAACAAAAAAGTCATTTAAATATTAATCGTCATTGCAAATAACAAGAATAGTTTAGTTTTAAAATAAAAATAAATTGTGGTTAATTTTGCGTATTTTCGAGTTGACCTCTATAAAATAAAAGGGTCACTAGGGGTTCCGTATAATTGTGAGACCTTTTTTCTTGCCAAATATCATTATTCTATGTCAACAGGAAGTAGGTTAGTACCCTGTATTTTTGTTCCAGGGAGAGAATCAAAATCAATTTTTTTTCGTTAATGATCTACAAAACGGTTTTCAGATTTTTCCCTTCATTGGTGCTGTAAAACTTCTTGCCAAATTTTATGATTTTAGGTCTGCGGGAAGTACCCTATAGGTTTTGGTCCATAGCGAGAATCAAAAGTATTTTTTTTAAATAAACTAAAATTTTCGATTTTCGGATTTTTCTCTTTACTTGTGTTGTAAAAACCTTGCTTCTAGCCAAATTTCATGATTCCAGGTCTACGGGATGTATCCTATACGTTTTGTGTCCATGTGATTCCCTTGGAAATTTCAAAATATTCGGACATAAACGGCTGTAACTTTTGAATACTAACCCAGAAGTTTAACGTATATCGAGGCTTCAAGAGGTTACGGACATAAGTATTTGATGTTAATTTCAACTCGATACCTTCATGCGTTCTTAAGAAAAGGCAGTTGACAAATAGACAGACAGACAGACGCACAACAAAGTGATCCTATGAGGGTTACTTTTTTCCTTTTGAGGTACGGTACCCTAAAAATAACAAAAATTAACTGTCCTGTGTTTATTTGATCAAGCCAAAACTGCTGAAGTATGGTGCTTACAGCACAAAATCAGTCGCTTGACGGTAGTGACGGTAGTGACTACTCTGTTGGTTGAGAAACACAAGAAACTATATGCGCCGGATAAAAAGATACACCAAAACATTTTCCGCGCGGGCGCCTTTAGGGCGTAGTTGATTTTTCTTTCTACCGTTAAATAAATAACTTTTGACCAGAAATTGGCTTAATTCGATGTCAACCGCATATGTCATAAAAAAACTATGTTGCATCCTCTACCTTGTAGTTTCAGGTACGACAGTTCTGTTGAACAAGAATTGATGAAACTGCGCTGAGTTTTATGACGAATAAATAGTGTTTTGATTCCCGCAGCTTTTAAACTGGTGGTATCTGTTCATCTTAAGCGGTATCCTCTTTACTACTTAGTAACTTACTAACTTAGTACAGGCACATAGACTCGCTTCATGCGGCATTTTCTCTGGTAAAAATATATTTGAGCTGTTTCAGTAGGTAATTTTCCTCGACTGCTCAAATAAGAGAAATGTTTCTTGCCAAAGAAAGTCCAGGCTTTGTCGCTAAGCTCCAAGCGTCACATTTCGTGTTCTGAAATATATCAAAAGGCTTTATTCTGTTGATGTTCACATAAAATTATTGTAAAATCAAAACGTTTTCGTGGAATGTTGTGTTAGATAACAGATAGTAACGATGTGGCTGTGGCTCTACAAAAGTAGAGATAGTGATGCTGTGACAAAGTTGTACGCTTTCATACAATGAAGTATTAAAGTTCAGTTGAAAGATCTTTATTTTTTTATAGTTACTCATTGGTTTCACAGCAGCTATGAGACAACTTCACTTTATTAATACAACAATGTATTGTTTCTATCCATTTATATTATTCAATGATATTTTAATTGATACAACAATTATATTTATATTTTAAAACGCGCACAGAATATTAAATAAATCTCTTGATATTGGCAAACGTCAAAATCAAAATGTTCATTGTGTGTTATCCATCAAGTGTCGAAGTATGTAAGTCGAATAATACTAATCTTAAATCTTATAAAGATTTAAGATAAGTCTCATTTATTACCTAGATATAGTTTTGATGAATAAACTTCTTTTATTTTATTTTATTTATTTTAAATAGCACGGTTACTCACGCCAGCCTGACTGTGTTAGCTTTTCGCTAATACACTGTGTCATAAGCGAAAGATCCCGGCGCTCCATCAACTAAAACCTGTTGAATATTTAAATTGGATTTTGGTAGCTATTTCAAAGACATTCAGAACGTTCTGTTCAGGCTGGATCAGTACAAAATACACCGCGAGAGCGAGATACTTTTGCCATTTTCCCGGAATATAGGGAAATTTCTAGGATAACGGGACTTGAGGAGATTCGTCCCAGAATAAACTTGGGGTAATTAAAGAAGATGAAACGCCAGAATCTTGTAATTTAAATTTAGTTACCGAATCTTAGTTTGGTCACGTAATCTGAGTCAGGGTTCTCAGCTTCTTTTGGTCGGTCCTGATAAAACTTTGAAATAAAGTTAGGAAAGTATCGTACAATGTCGGAAAATTCACTAAAATATCATCCGTATTTTAACTTTATACCAATAAAATACAAAAACCTTTACTGCACTGAAGAAGCGCTCCTTCAATGAAAAGTGCGTAAAAAATGTAATGTAAGTACCTAAAACAAATAGTAAGTCCACCTTTTTCAGTAAGTAAGAAACTACATAACTTATTAAAAACCACTGAAATTAACTGTAGTAGTAATTATGGCGCAGCGCATCAGCATTGCCATCCAGAGCGGGGCAATGCAGCAAGCGTCTTGGGGACGCTTCCAACTGGTATTGATATGGATCAGTTGAGCTACCTATAGATTGTTTGCAACACTCTGCAGCTACCTCTATTGCTTCAATTGTAAATACTACTTAGTTAAAGTTCAGTACTCTTATTTGAATGTAATTTTCTTTGTGAATAAAGATTTACTGTAGTCGAAGCTATTTTCTGTATTCCGTGATTTTATCTACATGGAAAGGAACGTAATGTAACATTTGTTTATCATAAAGCAACGTTTACCTACGTTTAGCTAAAACAATTAATTAATTCCAGCTGAAGTGGCAGCCACTAATTAAGGAGGGTACAAATTACTTTTATTTATTGGAATACTGGTTTTATTGGGAAGCAATCAGCTCGAACGGCTCTGTAATGATATTTTTATGTAAAACTGGGAACAACAGACGACAAAGATGGTAGATATAGGTAGGTAGGGTCAAAGGCTGAATAAGGTTTAATACACTCGCACACTTGTAGATTTATCATTGAAAGAAAACTATCAATACGCACAAACTGTTTTTCTCTACATTTATACCAAGCTTAAATTTATCCTTATCTAATAGAAATCTAGTAGGTACTTACTTACCTATAAATCAGCAACTAAATGTTCCATCAAATCGGAGGTATTTTCTTTAGTTTTGGTAAGGACCTTTTTGCTGGACCCATCCAATTGATTTTCTAAATATTAACCCACGTACTACAACATTGACATTTTATTAAATCTGTAAGATTACTAAATATTTCTAACTCAAAGCTACACCACAGTACATTAGTGGATGTAGCCAATTCTCTTTTGATACATTTAAGCTCCGGTTGTCCGTTCGCTGTACTGCACAAATAAAGTCTACCAAAGTATGTTTGAAAGCAAAAGCGATTTCTTTGTAGATGCCGGCTCGTGTATTTCAAAACAGGGGTGTAGTGAGGTTTAATGCATTGGGCAAGATCAAAACACATGCGTGAGTCGTGAGTCATGATCGTAAATATAGGTGGACGTTGACGAAACCAAACCTGGTTTCGATTTTGCATTTATCGTGGAAAATATGAAGACTGATTTGAGTGATTTTTATCAAATCTTGCTCCTGTATCCGACATTAGATTAGGTTTCTTTTTTGTTGAGCTACAGGAAAGACAATTGTCAAGAATTAAAAGTCTAGCCCCATGAATGCTTTGGTGGAAATCAAGAGAATTTAGATTCGGACCAGATGTACCCCAACACAAAAGTGAAGTGGACATCTCGTCCGCGGATCAGTTTGAGATTCGGACCAGATGTACCCTAACCCATGTGATGACACCCATTTTGTTCTGATCTCAGTAAAATAAAGTTTTACCTGCTGGTGAGGTTGAAGATATCGTCGATAAATCCCGTTTCCTCTAATATAGCAAGAAACAAGTATATGCCAGTTTGGGGATCATAAATGTATGCGTTTTAGGGCTTAAATGTTTTAGTTTACGTTATTTTATTGAAATTTGCTTTAATTTGATTGAATAAACGTTATTCGTTTGTTAATTAATTAAAACTATAGTAAGTATCGTAGTTAAGAACGCGCGCGACTAAATCTACACCTACCCTAAATAATTAAATAGTTCCCTCGTTAAGTGGTAAGGGATAAAACGTTAGTTAGACCACTTACATTCATAATGAGCGTTATTCTTCTATAAATAACTTTCGAAATTTGACGAGCTACGAACCTAGTTTGTGTTGTAACCGACCAACGTTACATCCCTTAAAGAGGAACGTCGGTGTTCTTTCAACACAAAATAGGTTCGTAGTTAACTGGCTTCATAGTGAACTTTATTCATATTTCAAACGATAAATATAAACAACACTGCCCCCTTACATCCGCCCTTAAGCCGCCCCTGTGTTCTGTAGGATTGAATTTACCTTTAGTGCTTGTTTCATGGCAATCTCGCGTGTGCAAGGCTGCAATCGTAAACATCGGAGCGAGAAACAGAGTAGTTAGAGGGAATTTATCGAGAATGGGGTACCTAAGTGTTTAAATAGCGATCGCTGAGATTGTGGAATCTGAAGCTTTGTTATATCACGTAGCTGTGGTAAGGATATAGAGGAAAATACTTTTTACATTTTCTAGCTCTTCTTTACTAAATACCGCATTAGATAGAGTTTAATTGCGCATTTAAACAGAAACCATTTCAAATTTCAAATAAGTGACTTTTGGGAAAATTACAATCAAATCATATTAAGAAATTAGAACTAGTATGTACAATTGAAACAATTGAGCTTACTGCAGACTGTTGCAAACAATCTACAGATAGGATCGTTCAATCGTACATAGGATACCTACCTAGCAATATCACAGTACCTAGTATTATGCTGAGTTAGGGCCTTTTTATAACAACTTTATGTACCTATATCCCATAAGTGTGTTTTCTTTTTTTGTACCTACTGTGTTGTTATAAATAAATGTCTTTCTTTCTTTCTAGTAATAATAGTAATAATGTTATATCACCGTAATAAAATTATAGAATCTGTGGAAATAAGAAAGGATTATGTAATTTTCGCACAAATCAGCCAAAATTTGGAAGGTTATTGGAAGTACGGTAAGCTATACCTACTGCGGGCTATCACTCAGTAAGTCAAAATCGATAGGACTGAATGTTTTGCTACTTGATGATCTTATCTACCTGCAATACAGCATCAAAATACGCCGACGCCGACGCCGTCCATACTCCCAGTAAGTTTACCCTCACTACAGTGTCAGAAACAACACTAATAAAAATAACCGAAATTTTCCCGTGAAACGTACCGAAAGCACCGTCACTCCCTCTCCATTACTTTCGCGCGACCATTACCGTGGACGCATGAATATTAAACTCCCTGAATACACAAGTTTCTCTGCCTTTATTATTATCGGATGATAATTAAGAACGCGCTCGATTCCGGCATGAATATTTACCGAGTATTTGTGTTATTTTTCGTCCGTTATTCCTGTTTGGGATAGGTTTTGTTTTTATTATGTACGCGTTACAAAGCAATCTGAATATACTGGTGAACGGCGTAAATTCATGTGTAAAATTAAAGGGTTCCGTGAATAGCTGAATTTCCATGTTTTCAGGAAAATGTTATAGGTATTCAAATTGGTTTCAAACGGCTATGGCACAAAGCTGTAACAAAGTGCGCTCGCAAAATTGAACAATACGGTATGAATTTATTGAACAATCATGGAATTATTCATCTATCAACCGATCTAAAGTCTGCAGTCTCTTTATCATTAAATTATGGAAAATATCTTGTTACGCTCAACGTTGTAGCGATGTAAATATCTAGAGATATACCATACCTAAGAGAACTTTGGGGGAATAGAATAGGATAACATATATTTTGACTTAAGTATATACAGTACATACAAGAACAAAATTAAATATTTTAAAAACCCCCTGACAGATTTTCATGAAACATGGCTAAGAAAACTCGGGATAAAATTATCTATGACACAAAATAAACTAAACGAAAATCTGTTCATCCGTTTGGGATCTACGAAACCAGAGACAGATACACACAGACACGTTAAACTTATACTACTCTTCTCTTTTTGCGTCGGGGGCTAAAAACAGACAAAACAAAAACAGTTACAAGAAGACATTGGATGACACAAAAGGTAGTAAAGTTGGCTCTGCCTCCATGACCCTGCACTAAAATAGGGGGTGGCACATAGGTAGCACAGTATCTGTTGAACAATTGAAAAGGTTCGTCCAATAGTGGGACGATCCAGGATGCTGAAAAATTAGTTACCTTCAGCCTCACGCATACCTTCCAACGCGCCGCGCCGGTTATAATAAACCCTAGATAATGGTCATTAGAAACACAAGAAAATAAGTTCTTACCTCATTGTCTTTATCAGCATCCTTGATATGTTGTGCGATGAACCTCACGCTCTGCAGGGCAGCGGCCACTTCAGGAGATAGATGCCGAGGCAGCATGTTTTCGGATTCCGTTACTGTGAAAGAAATCTAAGTTTAGACCGCCATGATGTGGTTCGATTGGCGATTGCACGATATTATAAATAAATAATGCTGGACAATTCACACAGCGTTATCTAGCCCCAAGCTAAGCAGAGCTTGTGTTATGGGTACTAGATAACCGATATACTTAATAGATTACAATATATACGATATTATATAAATAAATAAAATATATTTTTTTGTCCTGAGGCGGGAATCGAACCCGCAACCTCCTGCGGTGGACCTTCGCCCACGCCACAGGGGTCGTCGTATTATAATGTTTATTCAGTTTTCATATTTTCTGCATTCTTGTGTTCTGCAAAAATATTAAAACCCGCAAACAATTCCAATCAAATCACCTGTAAAGTTTACTGCATTTGGCATTCATCGACCAAATACACTCGCGTGCAACTGAATCGACTCAAGCCACACGTACATACATTGCACATGAATCTGATTTTTCGAGAAACGGCTTTTCCGATTTACATACAACTTTTTTTATTTGAAAACCTGATATTTTTTGTTTAAAATGACATCTTAGTATGGTCCTTACTTCCGTAGGTACGGTGGGTGGAGGTGTGGTCAAAACATGAGCGTATCACAATGAGCTCGCTGCGGTACCCACTGGTTGAGAGACTAAATCAACTTGAAGGCTCAGATGACCCATATTTCTTATCAGTAACTCATTAGACTGACCGTAGTTCACCGTCAAGCCTGGCTTCACTTTGCTCGAGAACACCTTACCTGACCATTGAGCAATGGAGCTCCGTCCTTCTTATTGACGAGAGCAGAATACGTCTCCGTGGTAACGGCAGAAGAGGCCGAGTACAATGACGTCCAGGGGAACGGTTTTCCCAATGCTGTTTTGCTGAATCTACTTTTTGTACAAAAGTACAGCTTGAGTCGATTCAGTTGCACGCGAGTGTAATTTTAGAGCCTATTGAAAAGTTGATATTTAGGGGGCTTTTACCGAGCAATTCATTTTTGGATTGGAAAACAGATTTGAAATTGAGCACTTAAAATAATGACTTGTATTTCACTGCACTACATTATACCTACACAAAAGAATTTGCCGATGAATGAAAAGACAAACCGTTAACTATCTATTTAATTGTATTATCGGCATGTGCATAGTGGAAAGTATTACCAGAAGGTCTCTGATGAGCGCTAGCACTGAGGATGTCATCTTCCAGTCCGGGAGACTTGCGGTAGTCGCCATTCTCGCACTTGGAGTCGAAAGCATCGGTAAGGCTGTCCCTACTGTAGAAAGAAAACATGCTTTATTAAATAATTATAGTATACAGGGCGTCCTACGGGTATGCCATATGGAGGGAAAGTACCTTGAATATTGTAGATAGAACATTTTACTGAAAGAAGACATTATTTTAATTTAAAAAACAATTTAAACTGCATTCATAGATATTTAAATAATTACATGGTTGAACCGGGAATCGAACCCGTTACACGAGAAAAACAATCATCCTGTAGCTTTATAATACCGATCGAAAGGCTTCGTCATAAAGATTATTTTTTGCTAATAACATAGTGTCAGAAATAAAAGGAACACCATTAATTTTAACATTACATATAAAATTTTGTTCAGAAAAATGAAAAAATGTCCTTACCGCAATGCCAGCTTTTAAAAAATCTATGAATGCAATTTTAATTGTTTTTTAAATTAAAATAATGTCTTCTTTCACTAAAATGTTCCATCTACAATATTCAAGGTACTTTCCCTCCATGTGGCATACCCGTAGGACGCCCTGTAGATAATAAATACACAAAAAAACCTGCATGCCTCATTATGGGATAAGATAAAAGCCAATAAGGCGTTTATTAGGGGCAGGCCCGCGTCCAGCAGTGGACCAATATAGGCTGTGGAGGTGAAGAGGTGAAATACATAATACAAGAAATGAAAACTACTATTGCTAGACATTTTCACATAGCATTGTCTATCACCCGTATGAAATAACACCTAAGCAACAGCATATAATATCAACCCGTAGATTACTTAAAACATGAAGAATCCAATCAAAAGAAAGACAGTTGCACCTCTAGATACATATAATGAATATCCTAGCTATTAAGGTAACATAAAATGAATTAAAATAAAAAAACTACGTAATTAAAAGTAAGGACCTTTCTTGACTCTTAAAGTTTCGCCCGTGACGCCCATTCTACCCTGGTTTCCTCTTATGTAAAGACATTACATTCCAGCATATCATTTCGATGCAATTTCTAACTTTCAAATTAGCTTTCAAATAGGTAACTTGTTTTCAACTTTAAGCCTCACAACCGTCAATTACGAACAAACTTATAATTACCTATCAGCAGCACAGACAAACACAATTAATAACAAGAGCTTACGAAAGCCGATAGCTCAGTGATGATAGCAGCGCGACAAACGTAAAACACCTGTATATTTCAGCGCGGGGAAAATAAATTTATTATAGGCTTAGAATTCCAAAACTTGTTCTAAAGTTTATCAATGCATTTTTGTGTAAATGTAAACAAACGAATCTTTACAAAAATGGACAACTATCGAAAATTTGATTTTGAATAATCATATGATCAGAGCCCTGAGTCCAGTTAAAGATAGTATCGAGAAGTGATCGTGACGTCTGATTTTTGTAAGGGAATTGCGTAGTTCCTTGTCGGATTCCGCACTGAACCAAATCCTATGGAAAAATAAGACTTAACGATCACTTTACGTCTCGATACGTCAACTGGACTCAGTGCTCAGATCGGCTGCACCGATTTCCTTCTAAACATAGCTAAGAACACTCTCGATAAAGTCACCTTCGGTCAAACAAAAGTGACTCTAAACTATAACAACTAAATCAAAATCGATTCATCCGGTTGCGAGC
This sequence comes from Eupithecia subumbrata, assembly GCA_949316285.1. NCBI lineage: Eukaryota > Metazoa > Arthropoda > Insecta > Lepidoptera > Geometridae > Eupithecia > Eupithecia subumbrata. The sequence continues at coordinate 1,575,687 of OX438643.1, forward strand.
TACGATGCCACATAAAGTAAGTCCCGTCGACGTCGAAATTTTTTGTGATAAGTATTATTTGATTTCTACGATGCCACGGTCAGACACAGACACATAGACACACGAACACACAGAATGACACGTCAAACTTATGTCACCCTTCTTGGTTAAACTAAACCGCGATAACGGTAAAGGTAGGGTTCTACGTCGTAGATAGCTCGTAGACCACCTACGAGCTCGTAGACCATCTACGAGCTCGTAGACCATCTACGATCAACTGCGTAGGCGATAGGCGTGGAAGATTCTTGGGGACAATGGTTCGGTAGTTTTATGGACTTTTTATCTAAAAACATAGTTTTGAAAAAAAATACGGTAACGGGTTGAAATATCGCTGATTAATAATTTTAGCTGTGGTTTACGTCGTAGATAAAGTCGTAGAGCGTACGTGGTACGGCGTAGAAGATTCTCGTTCCTCGTTTCATTATAATGATATAAACAAAACTACGGAGAAGGCGAGGAAAACATAACATAAACGGGAACTTTGAGCTTACCTTAAAGAATTTATTCTAGTTTATCTTCCTTCTTCAAGTAATTAATATTTTTTCATTCCAAATTAAGCTCTTCAAAAAACTTATTATGTCTAAAAAAATAAATATTTACCTAATTCAATGGTCATCAGCCAACGATAACACAACCCTCAAGAGCTTAATGTGATGTCAACAAAACAATGGTCTATTATTATTAAAACCCCGGAAGTGACGACATATGTTGCTGTAATAACGGAAGTGTGTTGTTGGGTTTCACCACAAAGCGGAATCAGAAAAGAAATCAATTTGTGGACCCCGGTAACAGAAAAGATTATAATGTGTTCTCGTTTTAAAGAGCAACTGCAAAAAAGTCGTGAAACTTTTAATGTTTTATATTCTAGTAAGATCTGTTGCAGACTGCCCAAATAAGAATTGTTTGTTTTCAGGGTTCACATGTATATTGTATGTGTATGAGTTTCATTATTTCACCATATCTGTTAAATGCCTAAACAGTTTTGGATATGTGCGCTATCGCTAAAATCATAACATCATCGTAAGTGACACTGGCAATATGCTATATAAACAAGATCCGTCAAGTGCGAGTGTAACTCGCGCGCCAAGGGTTTTGAACGTTTATCATACAAATATGTTATACAAATAATGTATTAAAGGTACTGGTTACATACTTCGCTATTTAATGAATACCTAAAAATAATAGGTACCAACCTATTTTCAGATGGGATCTCTCTGCAAACTTCGGAGATAGGGGGGATGGGTAATTTTTCAACCTATTTCAAAATATTTCAAAAAGTATGAAACCTACAGAAATTTTGATAACTGTTTTGAAATTAACAAACCAATACCTTTCATTTGATACGCTTCCTGACTTTGAAAGTCTCTTTTAAAATTTCGGCATCACAATTTGTATCTAAGGAAAATTTCATTTTTTTTCTTCAAATCTGTAGAGGCGCATGAAATGTATTATAATTTTAAATTTCTAGTTGATAACTGCGGTAGTTGCTGTTATTAAAGAGGAAAAAAAGGACGGACAGAGCGAGACCATAAGTGTTTCGAAAACGATCTCGAAATCCTAAAAGGGAAACAATTTCAAAGATATCTTCTTTTAATTTTGTTGTCATATAAACTTGGTAGCAATTCACATAATTAACAAGGTACTCGTTAATTATAGTAGGTAGGTACTTGTTAATTATATGAATTCCTACCAAGTTAATCAAAATTTAAAGATGAAGATGATCAGTAGATCATCACCTACGACTTGATCCATCTATAATAATCACTGTTGTTGTTGTCCAGTTACAATCAATCACATAGTTTTACCTACTTAGATATTTACCAACTTACAGCTTCACGAAATTAGTATGTTGTAAGCGTAAAACAGCCGAGTAATGTGCAAATATAAAATCATTTAGCGGCATCAGCTAAAATGGAAACCCGAATAGATTATTAGTCTGATGACGTGCAATTCATTACAAACAAAACAACACAAATTATGAGCTCGCAAAATCATTTCTATTCAGCACACAATTTATTGGCTGTATAGTTTGGGAGCTAGTTGCGGTTTGAATTAAATATTGTGATTCTGTTTTTAGGGCTCCGTTGTCAAATAAAGAGGTAAGAAATTGTGTTTCTAGACATGCGTTTTTAGTTTTTTTATCCAATCACATCGCATTATTAACAACTAAAACTCTGTATTTGACGACCGCAGTGGTGCAGCGGGCGAGAGTCCGCCTGCGACGCAAGAGGTTAGGGGTTCGATTCCCGCCTCGGAACAAATTTGTGTACGATCTGCAGAAATTTGTTCCGTTGGTCTGGGTGTTTTCTATGTATAATAAAAAAATTAAATATCTATGTATATAATGTATTAATTAAAATATGAGTTATCTAGTACCCATAACACAAGCTTTGAGTAGCTTACTTTGAGGCTAGATGGTGCTGTCCATCTTTATTTATAAATTATTTTATTATATTTGTATTGAATGCGGTATGTGACGTCTCATTGGATAAAAATAAGTGACGGATGTCTAGAATTAGGTACTAAGTTCCTTATTTGACCAAATTACTAAGAAAACCACTTGCTTTTATCAGTGAAAATGGAATGTTAAGCAGTAACGCATGGAATATTAAGCAGTAACGAGAATTGCCCTCTGAATTTTCCTCTCTCGACGACTGGGTTCAAATCTATTTCTCTAGCTAGCATGTAACTTCCCAACATTCTCCTTAGATCATTTAACATAACATTAGCTCCCAAGGTTTTGTTATTATAGTGTGTAAGCCCTCACACTCAGAGTAATTTCTAAGAAATCAAATAATATCCCAAAAAACTTTCGACTTCGACGGTACTAGCTAACCAACTACACTACGAGGTCAAGTGACGTAGGAGTCGAAAATCTTTGGGACTTCCTTCGGACGTTAGCGCCATTGGCTCTATATACAGGGGAAAAATTGAAGTTTATCCAATCCTGTTCCAAGACTAAAGTTACATTTAGTTCGTTTTACGAGAGGTGTCATTTGCTCCCACTCTACAAAACTAGTCCCCAGCTTACCAGAGGCGGTTAAAACGTGCGAAAACCGCTTGAAAGCGATAAAACCGGTGGAATCCCGATAATACCGGATCGGCAATTAATTTGTCGCTGCATCATAGCCTGTTATGCCACACAACATGCCAATGTATGCGGTTGGGCAGAACAATCGGGATGCCGCGTGGAACCGCCGTATTTATGTGGGTCATTGTTTTTCGTTACCGATCTACGTTTGTTAATAAAGGCCTTTTGTAAATGGATTCATGAGATTTAAGGTCAAAAATTGCATGGAAAAAATATGGTATACATTTCTGTAGACATGGAATACAGTCAGGAGCCAATATTAAATACTGGAGAAAATCAACTTCAATTTTACTAGGTATGTACTTCTAAAAATAAATTTCGTTTGCATTACAATTTTCGTGCACATGACAGTTAAAGGTGATGCTCTACAAGATGAAATCAGAAGACCAGCTTCTATTAAAATTGACGTATCATGCAACAAAGCTTCTGTCAAAAACTTGAGCTCAAACGCAATCGTTCGATTACCTAATAAAAGAACACCCTCAGAACTTCATTATCATCATCTTTCTAACCCGGCATCACCCACTGCTATCTAGTCCGGCATCATCCAGGAAAATAAAAGGAGGCATCACCCACTGCTATCTAGTCCGGCATCACCCAGGAAAAGAAAAGGAGGCCTATACCCCCTTTCGCTTTTGCCAGCTTCTTCGATGCTCTGCTTCTCGCAACCAGCCCAGGGCGTAATGTACCATTCGCAACGAACATGATACGCCGTCTTAAGACGAAGTGGGATCAGTTTTGTGAGACAAGGACGAGCGAACGTCGCGGAAGGCGAGAGCCGCGGAATGGTCAATCCGTGTGCAATTTCACTGGTCGTTTTTATATATTTGTGTTTTGCTCTAAAACACAAATATATCTCTTTCGCAATAAAATGAAACCATAATCGTCTAAAGTATTTATTAAGGAACACGTAGACGTGAATTTAATTGAAATATGATAAATAACTAGCAAATGAAACTGCTTTTTCCGTAGAAGTATTTGTGCAAAAATGAAGATTTAGAAGAAACTTAGCGATTTTTTGTGTCAAGTCAAGTTTTATCAATCGTTTTTCTACTCCCATAACTTACTAATTAGAATCCTAAACTTTTGATGCCAATCAAAATATTATAAAAAAGTGAATGTTTATTGCCCTAAAATTGATTATCCAAGCAGAAAAAACGTGGTTTTTGGGACTCACTTCACCATAAATCCATTTTGTTGCTCGTTGCGAGCGCCTGTTTTCCCCCTACTGACTGCACAAACGCTCACTGTGTTTTACATTACGCCGCGTAACTCCTGTCAGTACCTTTAGAACTTACCAAATATAAAACCAATGATGATTAAACCATGATGATGAAGGGAAACTTACTCGTACCTCAGCTCCAACTCGTTGGTGTACCCGTTGGAGACGAAGGTGTCATCGTAGTCAGGCAGGGAGTACTTGGTGCGGCGCATCATCAGGACCTTGGGCATCAGCTGCAGGAAGAGTTTGCGCATCCACGGTGACATTGTGTGAGTTGATGGGGACCTGGGTTATGGAATAAACATGTTAAATAGATATCTAGCTATTTAGTATAATATATTAAATAAATGATAGTAAATAATAAATAGTGCTGGACAATTCACACAGCATCATCTAGTCCCAAGCTAAGTAGAGCTTGTATTATGGGTACCTACTAGATAACTGATATACATATTACAATACACTACATATATAGATATTTTTACTATACATAGAAAAACATCCAGACACCCTGAACAAATATCTGCAGATCGTACAAACATTTGTCCCGAGGCGGGAATCGAACCCGCAACCTCCTGGGTCGCAGGCGGACCTTCACCCGCTTCGCCACTGAGGTCGTCAAAAATAAATCAGTTATCTAGTACCCATATGACAAGCTCGGCTTAGTTGGGGGTTAGATGATGCTGAGTGCATTATCCAGCATTATTTATTTTTATTTATCTACATAATCTACAGACGACCTCTGCGGCGCACAGGGCAAAGGTCCTTTTACGATGCAAGAAGTTGAGTCCATTCCCGCTCTGGGACAAATTTTTGTACGATTTGCAGATATTTTTTCAGGGTGTTACGGACATCCGTATTTTATTTTATACTAAACAAGATCCGTCAAGTGCGAGTGTAACTCGCGCGCCGAGGGTTTTGAACGTTTGTCTACACATATGTACCAAAAGCACCGGTTAGAGACTTCGCAATTTAACGAATACCTAAGATCTCTCTGCATGCTTCGGTTAAATGGGTGGTTCGGTTAAGGTGGGTAATGGTAAATTTTTCGACTTTTTTCAAAATATTTCAAAAAGTATGAAAGTTACAGAAATTTGAAAAACTGGTTTGAAATGTCCAAACCGATACCTTTCATTTGATACCCCACTCGGTGGGGTAGCCCCCCCTTTTGAAAATTATTCCCCCCCATTTTGATCATTTTTCAAAAAGTGTTCTTTTTTCAAACTTCTCTATATTTTTCCTGTAAAATATAGATCCATGTCTATAAACGCTCCATACATTTTACATGGATCGCTCTGCAATCTTCGGAGATAGGGGGGGGGGGGAATGGGTATTTTTTCGACTTTTTTCAAAATATTTTAAAAACTATGAAACCTACAAAAATTTCAAAAAATATTTTGAAATGTACAAAATGATACCTTTCATTTGATACCCCATATGACTCTGTAGGTATCTTTTAAAATTTCGGCATCACAATTTGTATGGAAAATATTCATTTTCATTTTTCATTTATTTTCATTTATTTTTCTATAAATCTGTATAGGCGCACGAAATGTATTATTATTTTAAATTTCAAGTTGATAGCTGCAGTAGTTTTTGAGTTATTAAGAAGGGAAAAAAGGACAGACAAAGCGAGACCATAAGGGTTTTGAAACCGATCTTCGATCATCAAAACCCTAAAAATATCTACTTGTCTATGTAATAGATATAGATATTGTATTAATTATATCAGTTACCTATATGGCAAGCTCTACTTGGAGCTGTTTGGGGCTAAATAAAACTGAGTGAATTATCCACTTTGTCATTTTACACAACTGTAACACCCCTGTTTTTAGGTCGAGGGTTAAAAACTGGAGGAATTTCACGGTGCTCAATGCATGTACATTACTAAACCATAATGTCCTAGCTTCCATAATTGTCACTCCACAATTCAAACGCACATTATCAACAGGGATTGTAATACCAATTACAGCGAACAATCACGTGATTCACGTTAACTCGTTCGCAACATTACGGTGTCATTACGCGTTAATTATCACTCGAATGTTTCGTACGAGTTATTTATGTTACATGACGTTTTGTGTGAATGGTTAATGTGTCTGTTAAAGGAGGTGTGGCTTTTTTACTAGTTTTGTTTTTAGGCTTGGTAGGCCAGCAGAGGCCGCATTTTTGTGATTTTTAAAACCATCTGCGACTTAGAAAATAGTATTTAAATTCTGAAAAAAAGATATATATATTACCTACTTCAGGATTTAGTCTAGTCAAAGCCGCATTCAGATACAAAATCTAATGAACTTCACTCAAAAAAAAATCCCAAAGTTAACCCTTTTTCTAATGTTTTTTCAATACTATGACTAGCGAACGACTGATATCACACTTTTTTTTGTACTCAACTAAAGACACTTAATATTTCGAAACAAATTGGCAGAGTTTGACTTGGTAAAATGATTTTCTTATTCACCATGTTTACGCGCGCCGAGGGTTTCGAACGTTTGTCAACAAATACCTAAGAATAATAGGTACCAACCTACATTTCAGATGGATCTCTCTGCATGCTTCGGTTAAAGTGGATAATGGTAATTTTTCAACTTTTTCAAAATATTTCAAAAAGTGATACCCCACTCGGTGAGGTAGCCCCCCCTTTTGAAAATTATTCTCTCCCTTTTTGACCATTTTTTAAAAAGTGTTATTTTTCAAACTTCTCTATATTTTTTGTGCAAAATATAGATCCATATCTACAAACGCTCCATACATTTTAAAAGGATCGCTCTGCAAACTGAGATAGGGGGGGAATGGGTATTTTTTCGACTTTTTTCAAAATATTTCAAAAAGTATGAAACCGACAGAAATTTTAAAATCTGCTTTGAAACGTACAAACTGATACCTTTCATTTGATACCCCACATGACCCTGTAGGTATCTTTTAAAATTTCGGCATCACTATTTGCATAGAAAATATTCATTTTAATTTTGCATTTATTTTCATTTATTTTTCTTTAAATCTGTATAGGCGCACGAAATGTATTATTATTTTAAATTTCAAGTTGATAGCTGCAGTAGTTGCTGAGTTATTAAGGAGGGAAAAAAGGACAGACAAAGCGAGACCATAAGGATTTCGAAACCGATCTTCGATCTTCGAAACCCTAAAAACACTAGCGCGGCGGCTTGGCAGGCGCGCGTTTTCCCTTACGCCTACTGCTGCAGAAATACCTGGCTTTAAGGGATTAACGGTTTAATTGTAATATTTAATTATAATTTATTAGGTGCTTTTTTTACCCTCGACAAAAAGAGAAGTGTTATAAGTTTGACGCAGATTCACTTTGAAGTGTTCGAAAGATGATTTGAAAAGAGTATGTAGGTATTATTAGCTGCGTTTTTAAAAAAATTGGGTGCAGTTGTTCTTCTTTTATGATGGTTTTTGGAAAAAGTTTTTGTCAGCGGTTTTCAAATTTAAAATGAATCTCAGACACTACCTATATCGTGTTGTTCATATATCACGCACTTTTGCACCTGATATCGAAGTGACAGTCACTTCGATAACTTCGTCACTTAGTGGCACAGACATACTATACGTAGGTAACGTAAAATGCTTGAAGCAAATCTAAGATAAGATTTTATGATAGTTCAGCGTGAATTTTTTGTCGTTATTAGAAATATTCGGATTTCTGCTAGTTTTATTAATTCCACAAAAACAAAATTAAACTAATTGGACAGCACTAAAATTATGCCACTATTTTTATTTCGATGAATTATAAAATTTACTGCAATATTTTTAATGCTAACCAATTAGTTCGGTTTTGTGACCTCTGAACAGAGGAGTCAGTCAGTTTGTATGGGATTTGCGTAGTTTCCTGTCTGCACGATAGAGGCGCTGTACCAAATTGTATGGAAAAAGGAGATGTCACGATCACGTCTCGTTACTAAAGGCTGATTTACACAGGATCAGTACACAAGTCAGTAGCGGCGCCTGTGCCGGCGCCGACGCTGACTTCAACTGTTTACATGGAGTCAGTAGTCGTAGCAAGTTCTTTACGGTGAGCTCACGTATGTGAAGTTAGTGGGAAAGATAAATGAATAAAAAGAAAGCGGATGGTGTGCTACATCAATGACAATACCCTACAACGCAGCGACAGTGACTGACCAAGCGCTGATTTGACTATTTACACGGGGTTTTTACCGCTGATGCGGTAGGGCGCAGGTTGCGGGGGGCGCCGACTGACTTCAAAATATTCGTGTGCGAATGCACAAGTCAGCGCTGACTTCCCGCCGCTGCACTGGCTTCAAATAAATTTACATTGGGTTTTTCGGGTCAGCGCTGACTTGTCTCGAATTCGGAGTCAGTCACTGACCCTGTCTAAACCTGCCTTAACTTCAATTAGACTCACCCTCTGACAACATCATTGCTATACTTTTGATCCTTTGATCATTGAATCTCAGGCACTTTCCAATATATGTAGAGACATGCATTCAATATTCGCACCCAGTTTAGAGTGTTGTTCATATATCACGCACTATTGTCCCGTTATCGAAGTGACAACGTTACAATGAACACGGGTGATTTATGGCGCGCCTTTATTTAGCTCGCTATTATACAGGTCACTGGCTTCCAGATAGGTGCAGCTTTTTGTACGTGAAAGCTATTGGTTTTGGAAACAAAAATTGTGAAGTAAAAGTGCATCTTTGTCAGTTCATGGCCGAATATAATTGACCTCTTCCCGGTCGTCTCGGTCTGCCATCCCATCGGATTGTGAGAGTGAGGGAATAGAGAGAGTGCACCTGTGTTTGCGCACACACTTGTCTTGTGCACATATAATATGTCCCTCGCATCTGGCTAGTCTCCGATGAGACTGGCCGCCGTGGTCGAAATTCGGCTAGGAGGACATTATAGATATGTAGATATTTTTATCATGCATAGAAATTACTTAGAACAACCCCCAACAAATATTTGCAGATCGTACAAAAATTTGTCCTAGGGCTGGAATCAAACCCGCGATGGGCAAATGTCTTCTGCGTCGTAGGAGAACTTTCGTCCACCACGGCACCTAGGTCGTCAAAGTTATGAACCAAATGAAACGGCTCTTGTAGTACCACCGCCATCCGACAAGCAGCATTGCTGACGTTGCTGAACATATACGACGTTAAAAAACTCGTTGTACCATATCGTACTTGTTAAAATCAATTTTAAAGCCTTCTTCCAGTGCTTCTACACGAGCAGCCTATGGGTTAAGTAGACGCGAAAGTATCTTACACCCTGCGTGTTCAATGTAATAACATTTTCAGGATGCTGTTGGTCGTGTCTCGTTACTGCAATACGTTAGAAATCACCCGGCGTGTTCAATATAATAACATTTTCAGGGTGCTGTTGGCCGTGTCTCGTTACTGCAGTACGTTAGAAATCACCCCGCGTGTTCAATATAATAACATTTTCAGGGTGCTGTTGGCCGTGTCTCGTTACTGCAGTACGTTAGAAATCACCCCGCGTGTTCAATGTAATAACATTTTCAGGATGCTGTTGGTCGTGTCTCGTTACTGCAATACGTTAGAAATCACCCCGCGTGTTCAATATAATAACATTTTCAGGGTGCTGTTGGCCGTGTCTCGTTACTGCATTACGTTAGAAATCACCCCGCGTGTTCAATATAATAACATTTTCAGGGTGCTGTTGGCCGTGTCTCGTTACTGCAGTACGTTAGAAATCACCCCGCGTGTTCAATATAATAACATTTTCAGGGTGCTGTTGGCCGTGTCTCGTTACTGCAATACGTTAGAAATCACCCCGCGTGTTCAATATAATAACATTTTCAGGGTGCTGTTGGCCGTGTCTCGTTACTGCAGTACGTTAGAAATCACCCCGCGTGTTCAATATAATAACATTTTCAGGGTGCTGTTGGCCGTGTCTCGTTACTGCAATACGTTAGAAATCACCCCGCGTGTTCAATATAATAACATTTTCAGGGTGCTGTTGGCCGTGTCTCGTTACTGCAGTACGTTAGAGATCACCCCGCGTGTTCAATACAATAACATTTTCAGGATGCTGTTGGTCGTGTCTCGTTACTGCAGTACGTCAGAGATCACCCCGTGTGTTCAATACAATAACATTTTCAGGATGCTGTTGGGCGTGTCTCGTTGCTGCAGTACGTCAGAGATGTTCGCGAATACCTTCACTGATGGCTCCGCTGCCTTAATGCGGAAGCGAGTGGCATCATTCATGAGCAGACAGAGAGGTAGTAACAACCACATCCTGAAAGTCATATCTGACAAATATAACTATCATGTATTGCACCACTTGGTGAAAATTGTTGTAACCTAGATTTGTTTATTTTCTTTGATTAAATTTGTACTTTGTAGGTATTATTGTATTTTCTATAAATAAAGAAATGCTGGACAATTCACACAGCATTATATATCCCCAAGCTAAGCAGAGCTTGTGTTATGGGTACTAGATAATTGATAATACTTTAAACTAACATAATACACTAATACATCGATATTATGTTATTACTAGTTTATGCCTGCGGCTTCGCACGCTTTGTTTCTATGGAAGGAAACGTTTAAAGATGATTTCTATCCCATGGGCGTGAAGAGGTAACAAACATCCATTCATCCATCCAAACTTTCGCATTTAGAATATTAGTGTGATGATACATTTTTATTATACATAGAAAACATCCAGAACACCATGAACAAATATCTGCAGATCGTACAAAAAATTGTCCCGACGCGGGAATCGAACCCGCAACCTCCTGCGTCGCAGGCGGACTATCGCCCGCCGCGCCACAGAGGTCGTCATCGTCGTTTTCTATGGACCTTCGTTGTCTGGAAATAAAGAATATGATTTGATTTGCTTTAAAAAACAAGATCTGTCAAGTGCGAGTGTAACTCGCTCGTAGAGGATTTCGGACGTTTGTCAACAAATATGTACCAAAAGTACCAGTTAGAGACTTCACAATTTAACGAATACCTAAGAATAGTAGGTACCAACTTACATTTCAGATGGATCTCTCTGCATGCTTCGGTTAAAGTGGGTAATGGTAAATTTTTCGACTTTTTTCAAAATATTCCAAAATGTATGAAACCTACAGAAATTTAAAAAACTGGTTTGAAATGTCCAAACCGATACCTTTCATTAGATACACCACTCGGTGTGGTAGCCCCCCTTTTGAAAATTATTCCTTTTTGACCATTTTTCAAAGTGTTCTTTTTACAGACTTCTCTATATTTTTCATGCAAAATATAAATCAACATCTACAAACGCTCCATACATTTTAAACGGATCGCTCTGCAAATTTCGGAGATGGGGTATTTTTTCGACTTTTATCAAAATATTTCAAAAATATGAAACCTACAGAAATTTTAAAAACTGCTTTGAAATGTCCAAACCGATACCTTTTATTTGATATCCCACTCGATGGGGGGCTACCTCATTACCTTTTGAAAATTATTCCATTTTTCAAAAATTGATCGTTTTACAAGCTTCTCTATATTTTTATTGTAAAATATATCCGGTCCATCCAAAGGTTGCCTGGAAGAGATCGCTCATAGCGATAAGGCCGCCCATTGTGCAACGTTATTTGTATTTGTCTTTTCCTGTCCTGTGTTTCTATTTGGTGTGCAATAAAGAGTACTGTATTGTATTGTATTGTAATATAGATCCATATCTATAAACGCTCCATTTATTTATTAATTTATTTTATTACGTTTTACATGGATCGCTCTGCAATCTTCGGAGATAGGAGGGGGGAATGGGTATTTTTTCGACTTATTTCGAAATATTTTATAAAGTATGACACCTACAAAATTTCAAAAACTATTTTGAAATGTCCAAACCTTTCATTTGATACCCCACATGACCTTGTTATCTACTGGGTCTTTTAAAATTTCGGCATCACAATTTGTATGGAAAATATGCATTTTCATTTTAAATTTAATATCATTTATTTCTTTTTTAATCTGTATAGGCGCAAAAAATGTATCATTATTTTAAATTTCAAGTTGATAGCTGAAGTAGTTGCTGAGTTATTAAGAGAGAAAAAAGGACAGACAAAGCGAGACCATAAGGCTTTCGAAACCGATCTTCGATCTTCGAAACCCTAAAAAGCAAAAGTCTTGTTTCAAATCAGGGTTAGCACCCGGGACGGGCTGAGTCCATTTGAGTGCACTCTCGACTAAACCATTCACGTTCTCTCTCATTCACATTCACGTTCTCATCAAAAGTTCAACTACTTCTGAAGTCAAGCTGGTTTTGCGGTTATACAGGATGCCACTAAAAGGTGTACTAAGCCGCCAAGCCGCGGTTCCGCCCCCGAAACCGAGTGTGCGGGGATGGTTTATTTTCAACAATGTTTTATATTATGTGTTTTCAGTTTTTCATACAAAAAAAACTTTCCTCAATGTGAAAAAAATTTGACAACCCTAATCAACGCAAACAACACAAATCTTCCCATCATCTAAAATACCTTCCAAACTTATCTTGAGACATAAGTAGGTACTTATATATGAGTGCATATTGATGCCTTCATTATTGTGTTGTAGGTACAAATCCAGTTTCCTCTCCGGCACCATCCGGAGGATCAAAGATATGTTTTTGAACATTTAGCACTGAATTGTGTCTTACGGAATATACTAGCAGTATTTTGTCTAGAATGAATGAAAATTATTTTGCCAAAAATAGAAAGTCAAAATTTGAATTTGAAATTGAGGAACCAATTAGAAACTCACTCACACAACTCACCTATTGTTTGTCATACATATGGGGAACCTAGTCATAGGATCTTTGTACATGAGGCATAAAGAGTACCTAGTTAGGTTTAGTAAAACAGATGCGCCAGAATATTTTGTGTACCCTTATCATATCAGTGCAAGTTTGTTGCACCAATTTAGTTTTGTAAACTTTCACTATACCTTTTAATTTCTTCTGAGGAAATGAATGCTTAAATCGTATAATAATAATAATAATAATAAGCATAGCAGAGAAGCTTTCTAAAACGTAGATCTCATAAATGAAATCACTCGCATGTGGCGCCTGAAAAAAGTATCTATAGTTCCAATAGTTCTATCCTCAACTGGGGTCATTCCAAAACAGCTTTTCCTATCCATTGATTTAAATAATAGATTCAGGCGTTACTTTGCGGAAATCCATTGTATACTAAAGGGATAAAACAATATTTAGTAACAACACAAGTTCTGCGCGGAATTGTTACTAAATATTGTTTCATCCTTATAGTATCTATTGATTGTTTAGACTTACCTAGAAACACTTACATACTAATGCAAAGGCTGTCATTTTAAACACCTGTAGGATCGTCAGGAAAAGATTAGATCTTAACCCAATAATAATAATAATAATAATGCTGGACAATTCACACAGCAAGTCTTAGTAATAGGTAAATACAAAATATTATGTAAGTAATATATACGAATTTGTGATCAAAACTCCGAAACTTACCAAAATCAAAACCTGGACCAAGTAGACAAAAAAAATAACCTGGACCTGGTTAATGATAACGGTTACTTACCTAAAATGTACATTCACGATACAAACAGTGACGAGTACACTGAGCGAGACGAGTATCATGGTAAACAGGAGATATTTGCCCAGCAGTGGGATGGCCAGAGATGTGGGTGGGATGATCTCAGCCAGACCGAGGAAGAACACAGTCAGTGATACGAGGATCGAAATGCAGAGTGAAATCTGGGGACAAAGGTGATTTAATTAGTTTTTTGCTTTTATTTTATTGAATCATAAAATACCATTAAGTATATCAGTTATCACACATAGACATAACACAGGCTCTGCTTACTTTGGGATAGCAAAGCCAAGCATCATTTGGCGCAACATCTCTGTAGAACATAATTTTGACCTGCATAAATAATTGGCTACTAATTATAGAGGAAAAGCGTGCACAACAGCTACGGGCAGATGCTAGTGAAAATAATGTACACAAAACATTTTACGTGGGTTTTTTTTTAATTAGACATGTAAACGCCACCTTAAATATGGCACAATAAGCACGGACTACGAAGTATTTTGCAGTAAGTGCCTTGCATATTGTCGATAGAACTACCGCAACGCAAGCAATATAAGACAATTGTTTTGATTCTTGTAGCTGACAATGTCTATATTTTTAAACTTCTATGTTCCTAGCAAGAAATAGATTGTGTAACTACATATATTATAACAATATTTATACTTCTTTACTTAGGTCTACATACCGAAGCGTCAGAAATCAAAAATATCACTTTATTTCCGTGTCAGTGTATAGTTTTATAATTTGACCTTTTCTAAGTGTACATTTATTGTATTTATGGAAATAAAGAGTTTTTGATTTTGATTTTTGATTTTGAGACCAATTGCTGCGCCCTTACAGGGTAGGTACATGTAGGTACCTTTAAGTTTATCCATCTAAGCTAAAACACTGTAATAACGTATATGTATGCAATAAATCAATCTGAAATCTGAAATAAGTCTGAAAAGTTGTAAGTTCTTATCCACGGAGATGGGTAACACTTTAGTCACGCTCGTTGGAATCCCGTAAAAAAAATTTTTATGAGTAATAATATGGTGTCCAAGGTCTTGGAGGAGTCTTTATTTACCTTCTCGCCAGAATCTGTAAATAAGTTTCTACGGGATTCCTAATGTAAATAAATTCCAACAGCGTGTGATTGGAATTCCGTTGAAATTTATTTACATTCCTATGACAATAACATGTCCAAAGTCTTAGATGAGTGTTAATTTACCTTCTCGCCAGAATCTGAAGGCAGATAGAAGACCAGCACAGTGAGGAACGTGAGCCCAACGCACGGAATGATGAGATTCACCGTGTAAAACAGAGTCTTGCGCCGCATCGTCAGCTTGAATGTTATGTCTGAAACAAGATCATAGATAAGACAAGACTTCACTAGAACAAATCCTTGGTCTTAACGCTCATTTTATTAGAATCAGTAATGAGTACAGTTATATATCTCAGAAATTACCTGAACTTGACGCCTTTGGAGACTCTTTGCCTATCTATAAAAACAACTTAACTCGTACTTTTCTGGTATTTCGCATGTCCCACAGACAACTGTGGGTGACTTTGTGTAGTTTATACATATTTTATTGTACATATTTAGTTTTAACTTACCTAGGTACTTATTTGTATTTTTAAGTGTATTTGTATTTTTTTAGTTTAATTTCTTATTTCTTTTTTGACTGTTTTTCTTTATTTTACAAAGAAGAAATGAATTTCCAAAAATTACGTTAGCCAGTTTGTGATACCTATTATAAGCTTTTTTTAATGCCTCTGTTATAGTTTTATTTTGTATAGTTTAGGCAGAGATACGAAGTTGCCCTTGGTGACCACCAAACTCTATTTTCGCATCTCTGTCTGAACTAGGTATCACAAACTGGCGAACGTAATTTTTGGAAATTTCTTTCTTTGGCGTTAGGTCGCGCTTACAAAGCGTAGCAGACTAAACGCCTAGAAAAATGCCTGACTTTAATTTATTTAACTAGGTATGTCTTACATAAAGACATAGCAGACTATACACCCCAAACCGCTCGTAGTCTTTTTATTAGAGTCTGTGTCTGTGTTGTCCAATATGAAGAAGCACAAATGCAGATGTTTTTAAAAAAATTCCAAAGTCCCGAGCCAGTTTTAACTAGCGAATAATAAATAAATAAATAATGCTCGACGATTCACACAGCGTTATCTAGCCCCAAGCTAAGCAGAGCTTGTGTTATGGGTACTAAATAACTGATATACATAATACAATACACTACATAGATAGATATTTTTTATTAAACATACAAAACATCCAGAACACCCTGAACAAATATCTGCAGATCTTACGAACATTTGTCTCCAGGCGGGAATCGAACCCACAACCTCCTTCGTCGCAGGCAGACCTTCGCCCGCTGCGCCACAGAGGTCGTCAATATCCTATTGGACTAGTTTAGGCTGCAGATGATGATGAACAATGGCTTCAAACTGTGTGTACTTGTACACCAATACATTTATTTTCTTTCTTTCAATTTACCAGAGAAAGGCTCAGGACAGCAAGGGTAGTACTCTTCGTTCCTCGTAGCAGGCACCTCCAGGATGTCCCACTCCACTGAGAGGTAGAATTCACTCAGGTCTATGCCGACGTGCACCAGGCTACTGCCTGGCGACTGGTCCATGTGTTTTAGATCCACCTGCGTACAAAATGAAAGGTTAACGCACTCACTGACCAGCCTCAGAAGTGCGACCTGCAAGGGTAAGGTACTGGAAGAGATCGCTCAAAGTGATAAGGCTGCTCTTTGTACTTCCTTAATTCGCAGCATTTCCTTATGCATTGTATTTTATGTTTGTGTGGTACAATAAAGAGTTAGGTATCTATCAAAGAGAGTTATCTACTGGCCCATGGGTGCTTCAAAATTGCACAAAAATGCACGTGTGTGAAAAGCACTCCATAAGTTATTTATAACGTAATTTTAGAAACAAAATACGTTCGATTAACCTTTTCCAAAACTACATTCATATGTAGTACAGAGAATAATGCTTCTGCCTAAGAGTCAGTTTATATGTTAGGCACTGTGTATTCTTGGACCAAGCCATGAGATGAACACAGCAACACTTAGTAAAACAAGAACAAAATTAAAAATTTTAAAACCCCCAGTCAAATTTTCATGAAACATGGCTGAGAACACTCGGGATAAAATTATCTATGACACAAAAAAAACTAAACGAAAATCGGTTCCCCCGTTTGGGAGCTACGATACCACAGGCAGATACACTGACAGACATGTTAAACTTATAACACCCCTCTTTTTGCGTCGGGGTTTAAAAAGAATTTACGCATTGCCTGCCGAGTAGAGCGTATGCTTACTTAAAATGCACAGATTACACCTTTTAAGAAGAAGAAGATAATAATCAATAATTATCGCACTAAGCCATCAACTGCTCGAAGACCTCTAGCGACTTTTTCGTCGTCAATATCTATTCTGGTTAGTGTCGTCAAAGCACTAACTGTAAATGTCCGATTTCACCGTTTGCTGCCAAAACTAAGATCAACAAAACTAGTTCAGCTCGTTATTATAGTGCGTAAGTCCTCACACTCTGGGTAATTTCTTTCTTAGTTGGTTAGCACATTCCCGTACTGAGGGAAGGATGCGGGTTCAAGTCCCGTCGAAATCCAAAATTTTTGGGATATTATTTGTGTGTGCTGTGCATCTGCATCGGTGTTTTATTCAATTTTTTTGATAATTTATGAATTTCTGTCTACAAAACTGTAAATAGGTGTGCCCAAAACACTCATTTCTTAAGATCTTAATCGAGTTGAAATTCGTAATACTTATTGTGTGACATGAAAGGTCTTGAACTTGGTTTAGCGCTTGAACCGGTTAAACTTTATGTCGGTAAAACGTGTTCGTACATTTTCTCGATGAAAGCACTCAACTGAGTGATCTTATATAGATTGCAACGGTGAAATTGGACCTAAGTTATATCTTTACCTGTGCGCCATTATAAGTCCAAGAGCCAAACTTCATGAAGCAAGTTTGCTCGTCAAAAGGGAAGTATTCGACGTTAATCTCACACGATGACTTGTAGATCGCTGGCGGCTTCCAGTTCACCTCGCCCGTGTATTTGAGGGTCGCTTTCGTCATAAGAGTTACCTGGAATAGAAAAGGAAAATATATTTTATTTACAATTACAGTTAGCCTTAAATGTCCCACAGCTTTGTTTATTTATTTATGTTATTTACATCACGTCTATCAAATATAAAATAAATAATTCTGGACAATTCACACAGCATTATCTAGCCCCAAGCTAAGCAGAGCTTGTGTTATGGGTATTAGATAACTGATATATTTAAAGAATACAATACACTAAGTACATGGATAGATATTTTTTTAGTATACATAGAAAACATCCAGAACACCGTGAACAAATATCTGCTGATCGTACAAACATTAGTCCCAAGGCGGGACTCGAACCCGAAACCTCCTGGGACAAATGTAAGTCTACTTTGAAATACGAAATTCGAAGTTTCGGTTGACGGGTCGCACGAAGCCGACAACCTTACTGCGGTACGTTGCTTCGGACGGGTCATAAATGACACCTTGGGTTTCGGATCTCTAAGAAATGAAATCATTTTCATAGAAGAGCTATCGAAAGAACGGATTGGTCATCCTTCGTTTTATGCGATCCGACATCCTTCAACTTTGTTAGGTATTTGTTTTTCTAAGTAGACGTCTTGTTTACGTCCGCAACCACGGAAATCATTAGTTACCAGTGATTGTGAAAATTATCGTGGGAAGTGATGTTTTATACACGTTTTACGGCGAACATTATTTATTTATTTATTTATTCTTTATTGGTAAATCACAGCGTTGTTGATAGATATTATAGTAATACATATAGATTTTACAAATGAGCCAAAAAAGATTTACACCTAATAGGTAAATATCGAGTTCAGGTAAGATTGAAGTGCTTTATACAAAACTTAAGGTAGGTACAGAGATACTCACTGCATTGTATGTGTTTGTGTGGGTGTATATGTGTGTGTGTGGGTGTGTGTGTGTGTGTGAGTGACTGCTCTTCCGAGGCACCAATCTCTTAAGAGTTTGGGCAACGTGAATGGGTGTGTATTAATGGGAGAGGGAAAGAGAGGGAGGGGTTACTGACTGCTGTTATTAATTCCTCTAGAGACAATTTTTATGAACTTAAAATCAACCTTTACACAACAATGAAAAAATCATCAAAACCTACTAAGAATTGGCGAAGATAACACATAATTTGTAGCTTGTCGTGAATTTTCAAAAAAATTACATTGTTTTTTAAGCTTTACGGGATACGAATCCCTCGGAAATAATTTATACACTACATAGAGATCTTTCTCTATTTAAATCGGAAAAACACTGTAGGAGATATCAAGTAACATCCATCAAACAAAAACAAGATCCGTCAATTGCGAGTATAACTCGCGCGTAACGTCGCTCGTAATTTAACGAATACCTAAAATAGTAGGTACCTACATTTCAGATGGATCTCTCTCTGCATGCTTCGGTTAAAGTGGGTAATGGTAAATTTTTCGACTTTTTTCAAAATATTTCAAAAAGTAAATTAAATTTGAAAAACTGTTTTGAAATGTCCAAACCGATACCTTTCATTTGATACTCCACTCGGTGAGGTAGCACTCCGCATCAGTGGAAACAGTGTAAGTGAAGCAGAGCGGAGCGGACTTTCAAATAAAATATACGAACACGCGGCCCCGACCCGGACAGAACGGAGTCGAGCAGGCCACAGTCCACTTGCCACTTTTCACTGTCTTCCCCGCTCCACTCCGCCCATCTCCGCGTCAGTGCCGCACCCTAACTCACCTCATAGTTTCCATCCCAGTTGTTGTAAAGCACGATGTCGGGCAGCCAGATGTGTTCGGACGGAACGTACAGCATCTCCACACCGCCGTAGTCATCAGGATTCCATTGCAGCTTGTAGTCGAACCATTTCTGAAAATGATAACGATCACATAGTAATAAGTACAGGCTTATTTAAATAAAGATATGGTTGAAACATATTATGTAATATTTAATAAATAATGTTGGACAACCCACACAGCATTATCTAGCCTCAAGCTAAGCAGAGCTTGTGCTATGGGTACTAGCTGACTATACTTAATACAATACATCACAATATAGATTTAGGTTTATTTTACTATGTATAAAAATACCCGAAACAAATATTTGCAGACCGTACAAACATTTTTCCCAAGGCGGGAATCGAACCCGCAACCTCCTGCATCGCAAGCGGACCTTCGCCCTCCGCGCCACTTCGGTCGTCTGGGAAACTTAGATGCAGATCTGATGCCTACCACCGTGTAACATCAGTCTGCATCGATAGCTAAGAACACTTTCTTAGATAGGAGACTTCAAAGCATAATTTAGTATTTTAAAAGGGGAGGTCCTTCGGAACTCATCTCCTTAAACTGCTGATTATGAGGTCTTGGGTTCAAATCCCGGGTCGGGCCAATAATGTTACTGGGGTATTTTTAGCAAGAAAAATTCACAGTAGCAGCTCGGAGTCAGGAAATTGGCGGTGTCACACACCCGTGTCTCGGAAAGCACGTAAAGCCGTTGGTCCTCCGCTTGACCTCTCCCGGGTGGTGTCGTCGGTCTGCCGTCCCATCGGTATATGAGAGTGAGGGAACAGAGAGTGCACCTGTGTTTGCGCGCACACATATGCACTATAATATGTCCTGTGCATCTGGCTAGTCTCCGATGAGACTAGCCGCCGTAGTCGAAATTCGGCTAGGAGTACATTATGGGCAAATTAAAGTTGTGTAATTTGAGCAAATACAGCGCCAAAAGTCCTGAATGGATCGAGCTGTAGGTAATTTTGCATATATGTTGTTTAAAACCTGGATAACATAACAAACTACTTTCTACCCGTTAATCAGTTCCCATGGGATAGAAATACCTAAAAACCACTTCCATAGAACAATAATAAGACCTTTTATTGACTAGTAATAACATATTATTGTGCGCAGGCATTGCACGACCTTATCCTATCTTCTCCCTTCCACCATAGGACCAGCAGACGAACAGTAAAATACCACCCGTACCTGGTCGACATACCACAGTGTCGAACCAAATAATTCTGCTCTACTTTTTTAATAAGCACGGGCAAAGAGTGGAATGAGCTTCCTGCGTCTGTTTTCCCGTTAGAATATAATCTTGGAGTCTTCAAATTCCAGGGTAAATAAGTTCCTTCTGGTAAAGCTCTTTACTATCTTTACTTACTGTAAGTGATTTGGTGGCCAAACGGTTGAACATCAATAAAAAAATAAAAACAAATGTCCTTTAAGCCTATCTATGAGCTAGGTACTTTTTAGCGCGGAAACAACGCGAGCGCAGTCGCGGGCACAAAGTAGTCTTCAAATAAAATGAATATATTCTTACTAACCTGCTCAACCCACAAGTTGGTAGTCATGACCTGGTTCTTCAGGTTTACTTCCATCAGCTGCGACAGCTTCAAGCCAAGTCTGACAGTCAAAATGTCAGTTACGTTGGTCACGGGTCGGATCAGGCGATTGTAGTTGCTAAGGAGATCGTCATAGAGTCGTTTTACGTCTGGATTTGCTTCTAGAAGTTTTACTCCTGGAAATTTTACAAATAGGACCTTATTCAGTTTTTTTACTTGCTATTTCTGTAAATGAATAACCATAGGTTCAATTAATAAGCCGACACTACGTAAAATTCTAACTTATAGATTCCTCTATAAATAAACATTGCCCTACTTTACTGAAAGGTAACAGAAAACTTACCTAAGCAATTCCCGGCATAGGCAAAAAACAAAATCAAAACACCCAACTTCATTTTGGAAGACAATTTAACACAACAATATTTTTATTAAGACCGTCCCATGTTTGGGAGATAACTCGAATGAATGCGCATGCGTAATCAATACCAAACTGAAAACTTGGAACTTCGAAGATACGCCCTTTCGTAGCAAACTGCTACGGTGCTACGAAACGAGGTCTATGTAGGTTCTGAAAGCTTTCACTTTGTATTTTACACGATATGAAACAGATGGCGCTTTTCTGAATTTTATCCTCACGAAGCTTATCGGCTTGTGGATTTAACTACTGCTCCCAAGGCCCGACGGAAAAAGAGGGTATTATAGGTTTAAGAATATAAGAGAATTTTGGATAATCAACACTAAAAATTAATCCCTATTTCCCTTGGTCACACCACCATCGCATGAACGGCTGAACCAATTTCACTAAATCTTTTTTTTGTTGTGTCTGTTATTGTCAGGAGAAGGTTCGTATGAAAGAAAAAATTAAGAAGTTGGAAATATAAACTAAAAAATCGGTGCAGCCGTACAAATGTTATGGCAGTTAAAAAAGTAAAATCACCATGTTTTCGAATTTTCGTAAAATTTGTTTATTATGATGTAATTATTACCAAGGTTTTATAAAATTAACAATAACAGATTTCAATAAACAAATACTATTTTTATGAATACCGAGAAATACCGAAAAACAACAAAATTACTAAACAACTATAGTACACTTCAATATCCAGAGGTTCATCTTTCATTCCACCTCCTCGGGGTTGGTAGGCTTCTGGGTAGAGTTTCAAAGCCGTCTTCGTTATCTACAACATGAGAGAAAATTAACCAATAAATATCGCAATAACAATAAGCCTGTAACGTCCCATTGTTGAGCAATGAGTTGACAACCTCAGTGGCGCAGCGGGCGAGAGTCGAAGAGGAGAGAGAGGAGGTTGCGGGTTCCGCAACCTCCTGCGTCGCAGGCGGACCTTCGCCCGCTGCGCCACGGAGGTCGTCATATATAAAATAATAGCGAAAGTTTGTATGGATGTTTAGATCCTTAAATATTTGGATATTTGTTACTTCTTCTTTCTTTGACGACCTCCGTGGCGAAAAGGCGTGGCGTGGTGGAAGGTCCGCCTGCGACGCAGGAGGTTGCGGGTTCGAATCCCGCCTCGGAACAAATTTTTGTGTGATCTGCAAAAATTTGTTCCGTTGGTCTGGGTGTTTTCTATGTATAATAAAAAATATCTATCTATGTAGTGTATTGTATTATTTATATCAGTTATCTAGTACCCATAACACAAGCTCTGCTTAGCTTGGGGCTAGATAATGCTGTGTGAATTGTCCAGCATTATTTCTTGGTGAAACTTTGCAAAGATGGGGGTTAGGCTTCTCCGCTTTCGTGGAAATCGCCTAATATTCCATAGGTTCGAATCCGGTCATATATGCATATAACGGCGTACCTACTGTTATAAGAAAACTGCAATTCTGTTCGGCACGTTCATGAAATCCTGGCTCTTGTTAAAGTTCTTTTTAAAACTTACCTCTTGGTTGATATTTAGGTAAGGGCCATAAACTGAACGGGTAGAAATATGCATTTGGCATTCTTCTTACTACTATTGTCTTCTCTTGCACCATTTTGGACTCTGAAACAAATTAGAAAACACCGATAATTTTAATATAATTGAAGTTTTATATATTACTTATTGAATTACTATATAAACACTAGCCTGTAGGATTGTTTTTGCTTAATTAGCTATTAGATAGGTACTTGTATACACAACGTGATTAAAATATGACATTTGGTTTGGCTTGATCTTCTTCTTAGTATATTCTTCTATTGCATCGTTTCATCATACGAAGTGTTGGGTCATTCATCAACTCAACTTATCGACTTACTTATCTTATCTGTAGTTATGTATCATACCTACCTACAGAGACTAGCTAGATAATACTGTGTGAAGCAATTATAAAAAGAAAACTTTGGTACATGGTAGAGCCCTATCGTAGAGTTAGTTTATAAACTTTGTATTCCATGGCGAGGACAGTCTGACCATTCTTTGCGGTAGATGCTTTATGGTTTTATGCGGTTTTATTCTGGTAAAGCCGCCATGTTGAGTAGCAAACCTGTTTACGGTAAAGTTTTCTTGGATCATGGGTAAAGCTATAGTTAGGGGTATCCATAGGCTACTAGATCTTTGGTGTGAAGCATGATCTAAGAAAACAAGGTTTAACATTGCGAGATCTTCCCAAGCGCACGACACTTTCCAGTTGCCATAAAAAAGGGAGATTACGTTCATTTGCCAGTGACTACCAAACTTTTATTGTCGCTTCACCGCTTCAATGATCGGATAAATCTTTAAAATAAAATGGGCGGTTGCTCTATTCGTTACTGTAAGAGTGTAAGTGTGAAAGGCGGTAAGAATAAGGTTATTTTCATTCCCGGAAAAAAAATCTGTGGCTGAAGAATGTTCCTGAGATTGGATAAATTTCATTTCAAGGGGAAAGTTGATTTATCCAGGTGCAGAGCTCATTGGCGTTGCTCAAATTATTGAAACTAAGTTTGAAGAATTTCGTGGAAAAACCTTATCCAAAGACAATTTTATTTTCAAAAGTAGATCTACATCTTGGCTCCTTAGGAATTTCAAACCGGTATAATTCCAGTGCCAGATTTACCTCAAAACTCTGCGTGGCACTTTTACTACATTATACATAAAATTTTAATAAACACTTACATTATAAATAAAATTTTAATAAAACCTAGATCTAGAATTTCCCCAAACTAAAAAATTTGAGAACCACCGCAGCGGATAATGACGCAGGCTTGGGAAAACCCACGTGACCGTTGTTTCTCGGAGTCTTATACCTGGCGAAATATAATATTATACCATGGTGTGAAGTATCCAGCATTGTTTATTTATATCTTTTGCGAGGTTATACTAAATAAAAATAGGTGCTTAAGGTACTTATCCAATTTGACACGTTGATTAAAATCTAGCTCTGTATGTTCAGCAATAAAGATTATATTTGCCCAACCACGGATATGCAAAACCCGGCAGATAGGCTTGCTGATTGGATACAAGGAAGACAATCCTTCCTCATTAAATCCAGAAATAGTTCACAGATAGTTGTGAGTAAATGCGGAATGAGGAATCAGTTACCCGGGAGTAGCAGGAATCAGGAAGCATCGCGTGTCTGATGATGGAGATTAATGAATAGATCGAATGGACTCTAAGTTAGAAGAAGAAGAGATTTTAGTTTGAATGCTTAAGAAGGGAATCTGTGTATTATTCAAAATAAATTTTAGATGAATGGATGATGGTCGAGGTACCTATGGTACCAGCAAAAATTACTATATGGATCGGACTGCAATTGACCACCGATTACGATCTGAAGAAACAAATTGTGTTTTTACTCGAGCAAAACGGTGGACAGAAGAAAGCAAGTTTGTAAAACGGTTTCGCAGAAATTTTGAAAAGCAAATCTGTGAATACTATTGAACAGGCGGCTAACAAGTATGACCGTATCTTCCAGTTTATTGGCGCACATAATCAAAATATTATTTGGCATCAACTTTTGGGTATTTTATAGTTCATCAGTAATCAACAACAAGATAACTGTTTTACTGAATACCGCATCGATTGAGGTAGGTACCGTCTATTGCCGGTCGCTTCCGCGCCCTCCATTTTTCACTTAAGACAATGTACATGGGATGCGCAACAGATTTATGGATATTGCCCTGCGCAGACGCAGGGCTTCGAATTACCGGCCCGCTACGACCTAGTTAATAAAAAACCTTAAAATACACAGGCAGAAAAATAAAATTTAAAAAATGCTAACAAACAAAACGCTCGTTGCTTACCTATTGATGAATTTTGATTCGAAATTGATTGAACTTTGGCACAATCCTTAAACTAATACCTTCTTTAGACTCTATGGTGTTATTTCTTCTAGGGCTCGTGAACATTTTAAAAAGTACCCTGCATATTAGTCTCTGCGGTTTAAACACTAGGAATATTTACATTGTTGCATCGAGTCTAAAACGTGTATGAATATACATATCATGAAACGTATCCAGTACTAGCTTCCTAGTAATTAAGCAATCTGAGATAAACATTAAACCTATCCAGTCAAAGTAGGACACCTACTGTTTGAATTATGGTATTATTTTGTATAAAAAGTTAAACATCTATACTAATATTATAAAGAGGAAAGATTTCATTGTTTGTTTGTTTGTATTGAATAGGCTCCGAAACTACTGGACCGATTTGAAAAATTATGTTACCATTAGAAGCCCACATTATTCTTGATGAACATAGGCTACTTTTTACCGCGGGAAAATGCTTCATTCCTACGGGAAAACGGGTAATAGGACAACGGGTAGTAAGAATGCAGCTAGTAATATAATTACTATTTGACGCCGCGCTGACGTGATACTCAGTATCATTGTCGTAAGTTCTAATGCTAGGTATTAAAATATCTGTTAAAATAATCAAATTGTCCAAAAGTTCAAACAAAATTTTGAAAATAAGTGCCCCAAATAAAACGTCGGATAAAAAACCGCCCCTCACGTTTATAGAATTAAGAACATTACACATCAATGAGGCGCAAGTCGGCTAATAAAAAAATTGTTGTGCCCTACATTTGTGACGTATTGTGCTCGGAAATCCATAAAGTTTGCAATAATGCGCTCCTACGCACAATTTTAGCACACGTCGAGGTTACGGAACTGAAGGTCTCGGTTGATTAGAAAAGAATCTAAAAATAGACAAACAACATGGGGTCTTCAGGCTTTGATCTAGCTCTACACTATTCTATCTGATAACTACTCGTGCTAAAAATATAGGTATACCTAGATATTAGTCTATGCTACTTACTTCCTTTATTTTCTACTCAGATGTTGTTACTAAGCATTGGTGCTAGATAGGCATGGTAAACTTACCAAGGAGCTATTATCATAACAAGAGAAATAATCGATCTTCGATCTTCGTTAAAACTTGACTAGATCATAAACGCTGTCTATGCTTAAAGGTTGGCATCGTATTTCATCTTCGGAGATCAAGCTTTCTCGTGACTTCTTCTTTGTCACAGGGGATGTCGTGGGCTGGTCGAATCCAAATTGCGGTTGCTTCCCTTAAACGTAGAGAAAAAGTAACTCAACTCTACTAAACGTTAACGACGATACGAAAGTTTGAATTTCTATTGACAGAAACCTATCGCCGTCGAAGTGGAGAAGGAATATTTGTTTAGGATGAGAGGTTGTTTGCGTATTTTCTTGTGCATTTAATGTGGTCCGTTTTTTTCAATCGTCTTTTTCACGTACCATTGGACGTTTTTAACATCACGAGTGGAAAAAACCAGTAAGGTACGGACATTACAATTTTACAATTTTTTTAGGTTTCGCAAGTTATTTGGCAGATTAGGAGTTTTGCGCACATTGTAGGTATATTATGTGAGCCATCATTGCCAGTCGTCGTTCTGGAGAATTTGTAATGATTTTAGTAATAAATCTCTTGCATGCCACCAGACTTTAAAAGGACAATTGATTCAAAGTTAATTTCAGCATGTGTTTAGAGCAAATTACTTACATTTCTCTTAAGCCCATTTATCTGCTAGGTAACTTGTAGAAAGTAGATATCACAAAAACCGGTTTTTCCCTACTCTCCACCTTAACTCCCAAGCGGGTGTACCGATTTTGACCATTATTTTTTGGTATGAAAGCGAATACCTAGTTATTCATATCATAACACAAGCTCTGCTTAGCTTGGGGCTAAATAATGCTGTGTGAATTGTCCAGCATTATTTAATGATTTATTTATTTATTTATTAGTTATTTATTTATTTATTTATTATTCCTCGGAGTGTTCTTAGCCAAATTCGGTGAACCTACGAACGAGTTACGAATACGGTACGAACGATTGTTGATTAAAAACTGGTAAAGCCGTTTTCGTTACGTTGGAATTCATTAGCTCTGTGATGCTTACGTAGGTGGAGGGCGTTTCAATTAAATTCTTTACATATTTCGATATTTTTCTAATAAAATAGCCCTAGTAGCCCAACTACTAACCTGCAAATAGAATTCAGTTTTGACATCATTTGATTTGTGCAACACGAATCGCTCCGTAACAGCACTTAGAATGATTAATGGGTCATTTTAGGGTTGGCGAAGTCAGTTAGGCGATTTGACCTTCATATTATAAGCGGTGAATAATAAAGCTTTGGTAAAATAATTAATAAGTAGTTATTTGTTTATCATATTCACTGTCTAGCCTCCACACGGAGCACACGCCAAATGGGCAATGAAAGTGTGGGGTGTAAACCCACACTTAACGAAAATTTTAAGATTTATAGGTGTATCAGAAAAACAGCCACACACAGACCATCCCACCGATTTCCGACGGGTTAGGTGGTTGACACAGTGGTGGAATTGGCAAATACATTTACAGAATGGAAAGGTTGCGGATTCAAATTCCACCTGGTGTATAAATAGTTGTCAAATTTTCAATAAAAAGGATAACTTAATTCCTCCATTGTTTCAACGAGGTACAAATCATCGTAACTTCTTTGGCTAAGCCAAGTGATTTTTTTACTAAGTATTCGAAACTGATTTCATAAATACATAATGTTGAAACAAATATTTACATGTTGATCAAGTTTAAAAATTGTGTTTCATACGAGAGCGAATATTCCCTGCCATTTGAATCCCTCACTAGATCAATAGTCAACTTCTGACAGACTACTTGTTGTGTTGTTGAAGACATAACCAGGTATTAAATCTGTGTGTCAGTAATTTTTTTTCATGACCCTAGTTCGGGATTTAATATCAGCTCCCACGTTGAACAAATTCGTGAGCGTTTTGAGAATAAATTGGCCACACACACTATGTTTAGGCTGTCTCTATCTTCTAGTCGCTAAATTACTTACAATAATGTCGGTCAAAGTTTGTAATCATAATCATATACTTCCCTATTGAATTTTTAAATTGACATAGGTAATTGATTGAATGTGTTTTTTAATTATTATGATTGTGATTTATTACTTTAGTTACTGTGACTTCTGATTATTGTGACTTTATTTATAGGCTTAAGCTGTTTCGGTTCTAAGTTTAGTTATTGTTTTTATTATTTTATTACGAATCGAATTTAAATTACTTATTTTATAATTATGGCAAACAATTTATAATGTAAATTTTACAATTTATGCGACGCGTGCGATATAAAACTATAAAATCTTTGTACGTTCGGAAGAGTAGACCGAAAACTATATTTAAGACCTGATGGTACCTACCACAATTACAATGAATAAAAGTTTTCAACAAAATACAACTTTGCTCTCTAGTTGAACAAATAACTATTCTCCTCAGTGCCAACCCTAGTTTTTACAACTCTCAGTGATCTATTTGAAGCGTTGACACGGTGCCACCAATCGAGTAGGTAGTTACGGCATTATTCCTAGGGTGTCAATGTACCTTCGGCTCCTTTGAACGCGCGGAATGACCCATATTGTTGCTTGGATGTTGAGGGTTACAGTGTGGCACCTGCGGGGATTCTGCTGATCTATTTTAGTAAGAATAGGCAGGTGTGTCCTATTTGAAGGTACCTACTAACAGGTGGTTTCTAGGATATAGATACTACGATAGAGTTGATTTTAACAAAAATTCGTTGACCAGTCTGTCAAATCAAAATCAAGTCAAGTGAAACAAGAGGTTTTTAGGGGGTATTACGTCCTTCTCAGGGCGTCGAGTTCTTCATAATTCTGGTAAGACCAGTTTATTCGTGAACGAATTTCCTCGCCGAATAAAAAAAAAGTAAACCTAATCAATCATCAATCATAACATAATATACCCATACTAGTCGAGTAGTATGGGTGGGTATAATAGAGTGATATAATAATAAACAGAGTAAGTACTCTGTTGTTGTTTACGTCTTTTGAGGCATGAGTTCTTCAAGAATCAATCGGACGATTACATTTTAGTAGTTTTCATAATCACAATAATCACACTCAATGCTATATAATTATAATTTATTATTTATTTATTTATTTATTTATTATATTATAACATAGGTTACTTTTTATCCCGAAAGAACGCGTGCGAAGCCGCGGACAGAAGCTAGTTGTATTATATGTATGTCAAAGTTAACCGACGAAACGAATCTGCTAATTGCTCGATTATCTTTTGAAGAACACCACCCTTAGAGGAAGTAATTGTTTACTCTCGTGGACGCTTTAATCAAATGCGTATAAGTCTCTTTTACAGCCATAAGACAAGATGGGTCAGTGGTCCACCGTCACCCCACTGTACCAATGACCCCATTGTATTTGTATCTACACTTACTTATAAATGTTTGTAAGTTTGCAGTTTGAACTAGGGATTCAGAAAATTTGTATTATCATTTTAAGGCCGGTCATTCGTTCTGTGTTATGAATTCCTACCACCTAGATAAACTGGTAAAAGCTTTACAGTTTTCTAACTGTATTAGGTACATATTACCGTTTTGAAAAGTTTCAAGCTGCTCTAGGAGAATAGAATCGATTCTGAAACATTTTTATCGAAATCCAGCTAGCGTGAACATCGATTAAATTGGTCCTACTTATGCTGGAGTTCACCAAGATACTCGGACAATCCGTCAAAGAAACTATTATAACTTAACCATCTGTTGGTGAACTCGGGGTCTTAAGCTATACATTGACATGTTTAACCTTTAATTATAAAGGTAACTATTTAATATTCCACACAGGTATGGTATAAAATAAAGAAAAAGTACCTAAGAAGTAAGAAAATTTAAGTGAAGAAAAACAAGATCCGTCTTGTGCGAGGGTAATTCGCGCGCCGAGGGTTGCGAACGTTTGTCAACAAATATGTACCAAAAGTACCGGCTAGAGACTTCGCAATTTAACGAATACCTAAGAATAATAGGTACCAACCTACATTACAGATGGATCTCTCTGCATGCTTCGGTTAAAGTGGGTAATGGTAAATTTTTCGACTTTTTCAAAATATTTCAAAAAGTATGAAACTTACAGAAATTTGAAAAACTGTTTTGAAATATCCAAATTGATACCTTTTATTTGATACCCCAGCTCCCCTTTTGAAAATTATTCCTTTTTGACCATTTTCCAAAAAATATTCATTTTACAGACTTTTCTATATTTTTCCTGTAAAATATAGATCTATATCTACAAACCCTCCATATATTTCAAATGGATCGCTCTGCAAACTTCGGAGATAGGGGGGGGAATGGGTATTTTTTCGACTTTTTTCATGATATTTCAAAAAATACGAAACCTAAAGAAATTTGAAAAACTATTTTGAAATGTACAAAATGATACCTTTCATTTGATACCCCACATGACCCTATAGGTATCTTTTAAAATTTCGGCATCACAATTTGTATGGAAAATATTCATTTTAATTTTTCATTAATTTTCATTTATTTTTCTTAAAATCTGTACAGGCGCACGAAATGTATTATAATTTTAAATTTCAAGTTGATAGCTGCAGTAGTTGCTGAGTTATTCAGGAGGGAAAAAAGGACAGACAAAGCGAGACCATATGGGTTTCGAAACCGAGCTTCGATCTTCGAAACTCTAAAAACGAATGATAAATGTTGAGTCATGTCACTGGAAAATCCACGCTTAATACTTACCTACCTTTAAAACTTTTGAAACTATTACAACAAATAAAGTCATTTATAACGGGATATTTACCATGATTTGAGTTTTGAGCTTTCCAATATTTCGGCACAGTTTCATGCGCCATGATCACGGAATAACTGACGAAACTGCGAGTGAGTTGTTATTGGCAGACATATCGATCTACCCTCATTTTTCGTCTTTTGCTACGAACGTTACTACTACCACCGGTTTCATTATCGAACGCAACTCGATCACGACATTTTAAACGACATTTTAATTTTTTCGATTTTAAAAGTTTTATTACAACAAAATACAATACCTACATTACTATAACTGTGCTTTATCTATCATTCTAAAAGCACGTAGATTACCTACCAGGTATAGATAAATTTCAAGCATTTATTCCTATATCACTATCAGAACCATGCAACTCTGCCAAAAAATAATAGCAAACCCTTATATAAAACCGCAATGCTTAGTTCTAAACCTACCTTTAATTTGTGGTCTTTGAGGCGGCGCGGGCGCAGAAGCGACAACAGCCAGTAACACGCATGCGAAGAAGATCGTATATCGCCGAGCAGTACCCATCGATATAAAAGTCGTGCGCGACATACGTGCTTTGTTCACCACGCAACTCGGCACACTGAATATTATCATCTCGGAATTATGTTTCACTCGGTTATCAATCGGTTGCGCAGGAGTTTGACAGACGAATAAGGAAGGGGAAGGATGAACTGTTGTGATCTATCATCTATCACCTGTGCTTTTACAGTACCTATACATACACTTAGACCAAAACTATGCGTAGGTAGGTAGTCAAAATCGACACTTTGATCTGCACACAACATCTTTTGAGCAGTATATTCATAATTATTCACCATATTAATCGGAAAAATGTGAGAACAGTCATTTCAAATTCATGAAATAAGTTTTACTATTTTCAATTGTATCAACTTCAAATCCTATAAAGACAATTTTTTTTTGTTTAAGTTCTTCTTAGTTGATAAAGTTTTTGAAATTACCAAGAAGTTATTTAGTCAGGGTTCTGTAATATTTTTTTAAGATGAAATCAAGTAAAAATTTCTCTCAAACAGAAATTTAATTTCGTTATTAAAATCTGAGTCTTGTAGTTACAATTTCGGTGTTTAGGTAATGTTTTTACAGACGAACACACATGCTAGCATCGAAAATCTCAAAGAATCACTTCATAGAAAAAAATATAGCTAAAACCGTACAAATTTTAAAAAAAATTGAAAATAAAACAAAACGAAATTTATATCTCAAAAACTACGAAAAATCGCTAGGTATTGGTGTCCCCAGACCACAGACATGGTTGCTAGGGACACTCTGTCTAACGCCAAGCCCAAACCGCTGAAGCTAGAAAGGTGAAATTTGCAGGGGTGGTGGTAGGTTTTACTACCTTCCGCTAAGAAGAGATTTTTTGAAATCTCACCCCTAAGAGAGTGAAAAAGGGGTTGAAGTTGTTTTGGTGTTTTATGGACCTAACTCTTTAACCAG
This sequence comes from Eupithecia subumbrata, assembly GCA_949316285.1. NCBI lineage: Eukaryota > Metazoa > Arthropoda > Insecta > Lepidoptera > Geometridae > Eupithecia > Eupithecia subumbrata. The sequence goes on from OX438643.1 coordinate 1,608,492, forward strand.
TGTCCGGTTTCCTTGAAACTTACAGAGAATAGGTACTACAAATATAAAAATTTTGTAGACGTGTTTCAGGATTATTCAAAATATTCCTGGAAATGGGGTAAAACGGTTTATCTACAAACGCTCCATACATTTCAAATGGATCGCTCTGCAAACTTCGGAGATAGGGGGGGGGGGTATTTTTTCGACTTTTTTCAAAATATTTTAAAAATTATGAGACCTACAAAAATTTCAAAAACTATTTTGAAATGTACAAACTGATACCTTTCATTTGATACCCCACATGACCCTGTAGGTATCTTTTAAAATTTCGGCTTCACAATTTGTATGGAAAATATTCATTTTCATTTTTCATTTATCATCATTCATTTTTCTTTAAATCTGCACAGGCGCACGAAATGTATTATTGTTTTAAATTTCAAGTTGATAGCTGCAGTAGTTGCTGAGTTATTAAGGAGGGAAAAAGGACAGACAAAGCGAGACCATAAGGGTTTCGAAACCGATCTTTGATCTCGAAACCCTAGAAAAAAGCTTTTAAAAGCCTTTTTAACCAAATTTTGTATACACGTATTTGAACAGCATTTGATTTCTCGGTCCCACATTTTTTATGGAAATAAATAATTTAGCCCTGGTTACGTAGGTATATTTGGACTTTTTCGTAGACGCTCTACGCAGCGTAGCACGTGTGTAGCTTCTCATTTTACTGCCAAAGGCAGTGTTATTAAAATCGGTGTAGATCTTCTAGCTTATACCACATAAAAATCTTGATTTAGTACCCATAAATTCAGATAAGCAGAAATACTTACTACCTTCGTACAGAACAGCTACATAACTTCGTCGGACCTAGCCAATGAAGTATTAGGTAATGTACCTAGTAACTCAGTAAAATCTGTATAGTTCTAGCAAATACAAAAAAGACTTATACCTACTTAGTTGTCTATAAAATTACTTTCGTAGTAATTAGGTAGTATAGTTACTAGGTAACTTCATAGCTAGTAGGTACCTACGTATATTATACAATATAGGTACATTATACTTAATAGGCAAAAGTACTCACATAATTTCATTGACAGACGTTCATTCTCCTTTTGCATTGCTTTGATTTGGAGGCACACTTCACAATAGCTGTTCAGCAGACAATGATTCGCCTCTGCGAGTCGCGCCGCAAAACAACTAGCCTCCATCTTTCTCTTATTAGACTTATCTATTTGACTCCTTAGCCATTTATTCTCATTTTCTATATTTTTGAGTTTTATGTAGCTAGTAGCTATGATGGACATTATACAGATTTTTTAACGAGTAGATAAACTATTGTTAAGCTCACGCAATTTACATGCCTCTGATTTCGCTTGATGCAGCTGCTGTCTCAGTTTACAATTTTTTTCCTTCAACTGAATCGCTCTCGATTGTTCTTGATGCTGTTGCTCTATTACAAAGCAGAGCATATCGCGTAACTTTTGGTTTTCTTCTATCTGTTTTTTCAGAGCTTCTGGTTGGAACTTGGTAGCGTCTAACTTAGATGTTAAAATATGCCTTTTCATATTTTAATTCAAGCGCTTAGAAACCTTTGGTATCTTTCGCTTTTGTTATAATAATAGGTTTACATAACAACTAAAATTAAAATATATTGCGTTTATTAACATTTAGAATTTAGTTTTTTTTTGATACAGCAGCTCAAAGGAATACAAAGATGAAATGATTTGACTTCTTTGTTATTGGCAATATGTGTCTGGTCTGGTTTGCCGCTTTTCCGCCAGTGTCATCATAATAATGGAGGCGTGGCTAAAATAACATGAATGGTAACCGGGTAAATTATGCGCTTCAATCAGGGCAAGGAAGAATGATTTCCTTCGTCCGAGAGTATGCGAAACAATATCTTGCTGCTGTGACATCGGTAGTAATCCTACTAAGTAATATTATAAACGCGAAAGTTTGTAAGTATGGATGGATGGATGTTTGTTACTCTTTCACGTAAAAACAACTGAACGGGTCTGGATGAAATTTGGCAGAGAGATAGATTATAGTCTGGAACATAGGCTATATTTTATCCAGGAATTCCCACTGAAACGAGAATTATACGCGGGTGAATCCGTGAGGCGCTGCTAGTATGATAATACCTATAGTTAAGTTACTACTTAACTATAAAATCATACTAGACTAGTACCTACCTAGGGGAGAGTAGGCAGTAGGTACCTTTTCATACAATTTTTACTTCAAGCTTCTTAAAATAAAAATTATATTAGCAATTTCAATAGTGAAGGTACCTTCCTACACCAAAAGGCACAGTTTCAATGCCACTTTATTACCTAGCTACTAGCTGTACCCGCAACTTCGTTCGCGATTGCCATACCTGCGGCTGCAGACTAATTAGTAAGTACTTAATTAATCAAAGACCACAGTTTCTCTCACAAACGCTCAGAAACGCTGTGCGAAAAACTTCACTGTTACACTTGTTAGCTTATTTAAAATTATTGTTTTGATTTTAGATGCCTCGCATACATTTTTATATTTATTTGCCATCATTTTTGTTAATAAGAAGCTGAATTTACTTTGGTCATTATTGATCAGAGCGGAAACTCTCGATGTAACTCTCGTGAAATCAATTAAATTATGTTTATTTTAGTTTATATTTTTAAAGTTACTATTACATTAAGTACCTACCTTAATTATTTCGTAGCTCAAACGACAACTGTCATTCCTTTCAAAAATTAGTAAGCTTGTAACGGTTATAACCATAGATATAAATCGTTAGATAGGCCCTTACCGCAGTGAGACCGCGCCGTGTTGTTCCACAGTCGAAGTGAGTGAGGCTCACTAACCTGGAGTTAGTGCACATCCTAACACAGTGTGAGCCGGACGTGTTGTAAAGGACGATATAAATCTATGGGTTATAACGGTCATTTTGTCGGCTATCGAGTTTTTGGATAGGAAGGGGCATTGGTTGTTGAGCTACGGAACAAGAAGGTTGTCTTGGATCCGATATTGTAGCTTTGTGAAATTATAAAAAGTGAAATGTTATCTCGGACGTTTTTATTTCCCTGGCAAGTTGGAGTTTATCACACTACACGTAATAATATACCTACCTACCTTAGTAGGTAGGTAAATAATAATTTGTAGAATATTAATTAGGCGCGGTAGGTAACATAAACAAACTTACCCAATAATGTAAGTAGGTACCTACACATTTTGACTTTCAGCCCCTTTCCCTAGCGATCCGTAGGTACCTACTGAATTCCGGGATGAAAAGTACATAGCTAGGTATGTCCTTCCTCGTGCTATGAACAAAAATCATGCCAAGATTCACTTGAATTCATTCTGTAGTTACGTAGTCGTGATGCGGGGCCAAGAAATTTGATTTTCATCCGCTCTCCCCAGGCTCTCCCAAAGGAATCTCGATGATAAATCTTTGACAAATAGCACCGCACGCACTAGGTACCAGGTACCTATCTGGAGTTTCTTTCATTTAGGGTTTCTACGCGATGGATTCTGCGACGATACCTATTGTCAAAGTGAAGCTATTCTAAGGTCTCTGTACTTACCTAATGTAGATTCCACACATAGAGCTGTGTAGGTATGTGTATGTTCATACAGCTATGTGGGGTAGAGGTACTAAATTGGTACCTAGGTATAGGGACTCAATTCTGTTAGCCAATCGCTAGGTAGCCGAACATAGGTACTTTCATCTAATTCATTCAAAATAAAAATAATGTATGAAATTAATCCAAAATGGATGTACCTATACCGGTCATCTTCAGAGAAAGGGGGTTGATTTCCAGAATTTTGCGAATTAAATCAGTAGGTTAGGTACCTAACATGTAGGTACCTAAATGGTTCAAAAATCATAAATGTCTGTAAAATGGTCTGTAAACACAGATTAATCTTTCTACGTCTGTAAACCTAATGTCTGTTTAGATACCTACCTACTGATAAATCTAAATCAGTAGTAGGTAGATCTGGCAACACTGAATGTAGTGTACATTAATTGTCCCGTTTGATGAGGGAAATAACAACGTTACTGATAGATAACCAGTAATTTAATTATTGGTGAGCTGGTGCCGTGCAACGTTTATCATCCGTCACGGTCACAAGGGAAGTGATCCGTCCAACCTGCCATGACTTTCGTCCACGCCACACCGAAACAACACATTGCCATCATGCTTCAGGCATCTACTTAGTATGTATATCCCGTTGGTCTAGCGGTCAGCTTGTTCAGCCGCTGATTATGAGGTCCTGGGTTCGAATCCCGGGTCAGGCCAATAGTTGTTACTGGGGTTTTTCTAGCAAGGAAAATTCACAGTAGCATCCCAGAGTCAGGAAGTTGGCGGTGTTACACCCCCGTGCCGCGGAAAGTACGTTAAGCCGTTGGTCCTGCGCCTGATCTCTCCCCGGTCGTGTCGATCTGTCGTCCCATCGGATTATTAGAGTGAGGGAATAGAGAGTGCACCTGTGTTTGCGCACACACTTGTGCACTATAATAATGTCCTGCGCATCTGGCTAGTCTCCGATGAGACTGGCCGCCGTGGTAGAAATTCGGCTAGGAGGATATTATTATTATACACTCATTTATTCTTTAATCTCGTTTATAAAATACATTTTTTACTATAGAAAATAAAATGTTATAAAACTATTCTACAGTAAAAAATATATCAAAACGGTGAATCACCGGCCGCGAAGCTAGGCTCAGGCGGCCGGTGACTAGGGCTAGGGTCCCAATAGAGCGTGGCACGGCCGTTTTCGAGAACTGGCGCCGGTGTGTAGGTACTTATAGTACGGAACTTCAGGTCCAGTAAGGCCATATCGGAGAGCAAGTTGTTGGTGTATAATTTTGGCTACTTGGTTGTGTCTGTGCAAGTACTGAGAGTTAGCAAGGTGCGAACAACCCGAAAGTATATGACGAAGCGTCTCTCCAGGAAGATGACACTCTCGACAGATATCGATCGTGCCATCTTTCATGATATACTTTCGGTAGTTGTTCGTCTTCACCACCTCATCCATAATTACACAGACAAAACCTTCGGTTTCCCCGAAGAGGTCACCGAAACGTAGCCAGTTTACTGAGCTTGGAAGATCTACATCGGATCCTGTGAGGACCTTGTAGAATCTCCCATGCAGCTCTTTCCTCTCCCATATAGCCTTCCGATCCTGGATGCTCATCACCGTAGGTTTGCGCCAGTTCTCGTTAGCTAAGGAGAGAGGGGTAAGGTTCTTATCAACTGTAACCACATCGCGATGCATCTGGTATTCGGTTATTATTATTATTATTAAGTAGGTAGGTAACCTACTTACTTGTGTAAAACTACATCCCTCCAATGCACAGTGTTTCGAGTAGAACAAGCTAGCTGGACAAAAGTCATTGTTTAATTTCGCGGAATTTATTACCTGAGCCCCTAACCAAAACCCCCACTATCCCAATTCCGAGAATTGTTTTGCACTAATGTCAACCACTCATATACTGATAAGGGAAGTATAAACAAAAGGGTTAAAAAATCACTAATTAGTTGCATTTTTGCGCTTACCGAAGTAACACCTAAATGTCAGTGAGTTTTCGTTTTTTAAAAAATATTTGTGATGGATCTTCAAGTTCAAAGTATGTTCTTTTTAATTATAATTAGTATGTGGATATAATTAGCTCCATGTTTTTTTTAATACCTCAAGTTTAAAGAATTTTGTAAATTTTTGACGATTTTCTATATTCATTGGAGTAGGAAATACTTGTACCCTCTTGTACCCGGGCTAGAAATTGTATATGTCATAGCCATAGTCTCCGTTTCACGAATGGAGTTCTTTGATGAATGGCAGAAACATCCCAAAGAGAACCGTAATAGTAGAATTTATGATTTTCTATCGATGAAATATGATTTTGGAAATATTACCGATGCATCTGCGAGGCAAGTTAACTTGACAATTGGAAGATTATCATCCAAGTTGACAGAAAAATGGGAAAGTTCTGGAAAGCGCCGCGATCGCTTTCTGACTAAGAACTCTGAGTGGTTGGCTGGATATATTACGTTAAAAGTATCCGTCCACCACTCAGCACCATCAGCAACAAGGACTCCACCCTCGACTCCTGGGCGTCCATCAGTGGTCTTCAATGAAGCTAGTTTTTTTTTTTTTTTTTTATTGTAGTCTAGCATACATTTCTAAATACACTAGAATAACATTACAATCTAGCCATAGATTTGACTAATGGGTAATTTTGTTTTAACTTAATTTTATACATACATTACATTACACTAAGAACGTGTCCATCGGCACTTTTCTTATTGTCTCTATTTAAGGGGAAGACACTTGGTTCATGTGTTCTTTAAAATTAGCACTTATGCACTTTCACTATAACTAAAACTACACTAACTCGAAAGGTTTAGTTCTTTTGAGCCTTCTCACTATGTCCGTGTTGTCGAGGAGCTGGATAGCCTCGACGTTCACATGATGATGAAGCCTCAGTTCATGTGCCTCTGCGTATTTTTGTATTATTCTATCGACGTATTCAATCTTCAGGTCCCGATGAAGATCGCCATTTCTTACATACCAGGGAGCGTTAACGATTGCCCTGAGTACTTTATTCTGGAATCTTTGTATAATGGCTACATTTGTCTTTTTGGTACAACCCCAGAGCTGTATGCCATAGGTCCAAATTGGCATAAGGACTTGTTTATATAATAAAACTTTATGTTGTACTGCTAGAGTAGAATTTCTTCCAATTAGCCAGTACATCTTTTTGTAGCGAATCTCTAGCTCTTCTTTTTTCTTTTTGACGTGAGCTTTCCAGCGTAGCTTGGCGTCAAGGGTCATCCCAAGTATTTCGCTGTGTTAGCATATGGTATTACGACTCCGTTGATGAATACGGGATGATAGTCTTCTCTTTTATTTGTGAAGTTGATATGAATAGATTTAGATTCATTTAGTTTGATTCGCCAGGTTTTTGTCCAGTTGTGTATTTTATTCACTGCCACTTGGACTTTTTCGGCGGCTTCAGCTTGAGTTCTTCCTGTGGCTATTATAGCAGTGTCATCAGCAAATGTTGCGATGGTGCTGTTTTCAGGTTCTGGGAGGTCATAAGTGTATAAGAGGTAAAGGACCGGACCCAATACACTTCCTTGTGGCACCCCTGCTTTTATTTCCTTTATTTCAGAGAAGAATTCATCTTGTCTTATTCTAAAGGCTCTATTTGCTAAATATGATTTGATTATTTCTACGTATTCTATGGGTAGAATTCTTTTTAATTTAAGTACTAGGCCTTCATGCCATACTTTATCAAAGGCTTGTGCGACATCTAGGAAGATTGTAGAGCAGACTTCTTTGTTTTCTAGTGTTTTTTCGATTAACGTGGTAATTCTGTGGACTTGATCCACCGTGGAATGTCGTTCTCTGAATCCAAATTGATGTTCTGGGATAAGTTTTTTAGTTTCTAGTAATGGCTTAAGCCTTTTTAGAAATAGCTTTTCGAATAGCTTCGACATTATAGGCAACAGAGAAATTGGCCTGTAGGATGTTGCTTCCTGTGGTGGTTTTCCTGGTTTTGCTATCATTATTACTTCCGCAATTTTCCAAAGATCTGGTACGTATTTTAGTCTGAACGCAGCGTTGATAAGATTAGTTAGTTTAACCAAGGCTTTTTTTGGTAGGTTGTGCAGAACTGCTCCTGTGATTAAATCAAACCCAGGAGCTTTCTTTGCATTTATCTTTAGTTTTATTTCACTCCAGACCTCTCTAGGTGAAACGAGCTTAATGTCTAGATGTTCATTGCAAATTTCGGCTTCGTCAATGTTACAATTTTCTCGATCTTCGTGTGGGCTAAAGATTTTCTGTAGGTGTTCTGCAAACACTACGGCTTTTTGCTCGTTGCTTACGGCCCATTCTCCGGGTCCATTTTTTATTGGTGGGATCTGGTTAATAGGTCGTTTCATGTTCTTAGTAGCTTTCCAGAGTGAGTAATCTGAGCTACGGTCATTGGTAAGGCTTTGTAGGTAAGTGTTTGTTGTGTCACTGTTGTGTTTTTGGATTTGTCGTTTCAGTTTCTTGGTAAGGAAATTAAGTATATTTTTGTCTTGCGGAGATCTCGTCTGGTGCCAACGGTTTTTCTGTTTACGCTTTTCCTCTATAAGTTGTTTAATTTCTATGGGATAGACATTCTTAGTTCGTCTAGTTTTAATGGTAGGTGTATTTTCCCAAGCCGTTTGTTGTATGAGCTTTACATACTTTTCTAGATCATCGTCGAGTTGCTCCGGAGTTTTCAGTGGGACTTTCAGCTCTATTTTAGAGTCCAGATCAATTTTGAATTTCTCCCAGTCTGTATTTTTATTTACTAATGTTGGTTTTTTTTCAGTATTTAAAACACTTTCGCTCAATTCTAGATGGATTGCAGAGTGATCGGAGTTCATGTCAAAACACTGCGTCGCACGTAGATAGTTTGAAGTTATGCTTTTGTACACAAAAAAAAAAAAAAAAAATGAAGCTAGTGAAAAAACAAAAAGGAAGCGCGTGGACGACCTTCTTCATTCACGGGATGTGAATCAATTGATAGTGGCAGCTGAAATTCTTGTACACAGTGTAGATATAAAAGAAAGGCAGTGCCGCGCGCGGCACCAACCACACGCGTATTCGTGAGCCCCGTGAATTTTTAATCGTTACATAATGTTTTTGTGAGTTTTGAGTGCCCTTTCGAACAAAATCGTGTTTTACATCGTATATTTGCTGTTTTTAGAGTAACAGACAAGTTTAAACCTTCATAAATAGTGTCTTTTCAACACAAAATAACTTTAGTTTTTCGCGCGCAAACAAGTAGGTAAACGCGCGCTCGCCTGGACTATGTTATAGGTACCTACCTAAAATGTCGCCTGTTACTAAGTCGTGTGGCAAGTGCAAGAGTGTGGTAAAAGGCAGGGCTATTCTGTTCTGCAATACCTGTAATTTGCATTTCCATATTGACTGTGTTAACTATGAGAAGCTCTATTATCTGATGGATGCAGACAAAAAAGCTAAATGGAATTGCGGCCCCTGTTTGCGGAACAATTACAAAACGAAAACAAAAAAAGCACCAGCCTTTACCAAATCTGAGATGCCCAGTACATCATCATCAGCATCACACAGCGCAAGTCCAATTTCCCGCGCAAAATCCGACCGCGCAGTGGAGGCGAGCGCGAGCGACGACGAAGAGGTCAACGACCCTTTCATAAATGTAACACTCCGTAAATCGCGCAAGCCGAGTAAATACTGCTCAAACGAAGACGTAGGCGAATCGGCTCTTGAGATTACCGAGGCTCTGAAAGACTACATTAAAAACGAAATGTCAGCCTTGACTCATCAGCTGCTAAACAAAATGGATGGCCTCGCATTGTCCATCCAAAACTTCAGCAAGAGATGTTGTCTTATCGAGGACCGCGTTACGCTCATAGAGAAGCGCCTTGATGACAAAGATGAAAAGGTCAATGACCTCACTGCTACAGTTGATCGGCTAAGAATTGAACTTAATGACAAGGAGCAAGCTTTGCTGGCGAACGAGGTGGAGATCTCCGGTATTCCCGAGTTGGGTGGGGAAAATCCTATCCATGTTGCGTCACTCATCGGGAACAAGCTTGGCGTAAAGATCGCGTCGAATGAAATCGTAAGCGCTGTGAGAGTAGGCGCCCGTCGTCGTGAGCCCGCATCCGCGGTCGCCGCACCGGCACGTCGCCCTGCCGCCGCCGCCGCCGCCGCCGCCGCCGCCGCCGCCGCCGCCGCCGCCGCCGCCGCAGCTGCCAGCGCCACCGCCGCCGACGCCGTTGCCGGAATAACTGGTGTTACCGACGGCTCTGCTGCCGCCGTAATCGAAACAGGACCGCGACTTCTCGTGGTGCGCCTGCTGCGCCGCGCCCAGAAAGAGGAGCTGCTGAAAGCTGCACGCGTGCGCCGCAGCGCTGATACCACCGGCCTCGGCCTCCCTACTCCGACACGCTTGTTTTACGTTAACGAACGGTTAACGCGCGCAAACCGGCTGTTATTCCGCCGTACGCGAGAGGAGGCCCGTCGTCTCGGCTGGAAGTTCGTGTGGACCCAGGATGGAGCGATTCTTATGCGCCGAGACAACGGCGAGCCTGCGAGGCGCATTCGATCCGAGGATGATCTGGTGAAGGTTTTTGGTGCGCAACCAGTTAGTGCTTAATAATCTATACTTCGTGTTTCACTTGACTTTACTCGTTATTTTTATAGAATTGCTAAAGTGCCATTGTTTTTTAATAATATTATTTTACTGCATAAATTACAGAAATAGTAACTGTAGTCTACTGGACCCAATGATAACATTTGTTTTGGATTTACTGGTGCTTTTTAAGTTTCTTAGGCAAATAATATTTTATATGATTGTTTTATGTAGTAAATTGTTTTACCGGTCTTCTCATGCAAATACTAATAATAAAACTATCTTACCAGCATGGATGTGGAGTACGATCGCGGCGACATGGTTTGAATTTTCTGATCATCATCATGTTTCGTGTTTGAGACTTCTTATTTTAAACTGTAAGTATGATCAAACCATTTATTCGTTTGTGATTCAATTTGTAAATAATAAGTTTTTAACACTCGGATTACTTAATAAGGGGTCTCTAGGCACGAGGCACGATGAGTTTGTCGCGGCAATGATGCGTTACCCAGTCGATATAATGGCCATAAATGAGACGTGGCTGCGGGAGGGCGAGGAGGCGCGTGCGGCCAGGGTGCCCGGTTACACCCTGCAGCATTTACCACGCCGCTACGGTAGCGCCGTCGGTGGCCGCCAGCGCGGCGGAGGAGTAGGATTCTACGTAAAACGCGGCGTTAGCGCGCGCTTGCTCGCCCATCCGGAGGCACCGGGTGTAGACCAGATGTGGCTCAGACTCACTGCAGGCGGCCTCAAGTTAGCTATAGGAACTGCCTACCGCCCACCATGGCAGAATATCGAAATGTTTTTAGATTGTCTTACGGATACAATAATCTCTTTTTCAGGTTTTGACCACATAATATTGACAGGGGATTTAAATATAGATCTTTTGGATTCCCATACCAACAAAAAAAGTCTATTAGATTTTTTGAACTGTTTCCGTCTAGAACAGTATGTCAACACCCCTACTCACTTTACTGATCACAGCGCCACACTGATCGATATTCTTTGTTCCAATGTGCAACTCTCCGAAGTCGTTGTCGATCACATACCAGACTTAAGTGGGCATGCTTTTATATCATGCAAGGTACGGGTTAAGAAAAAGAAACCTCCACCAGAATGGATTACTTATCGGCCGATTAAGGATATGGATTACGACCTTTTTCTAAAGGACCTAAATGATGTAGAATGGGACGAACTAATTGGCGATGACGTTGATGGTATGGTAGAAGGTTTAAGCTTAAATATTCGTAATCTATTCGATAAACACGCCCCGGTTAAACAAGTTCTGATAAAAAACAAAAGCTATCCTTGGATAACGTACAACATTAGGGAGATGATGAAGACACGTGATAAAGCTTATTCTAGATGTCGTTCTACTAATGTTGAAGCTCATAAAAGTTATTACAAAGAACTGAAACATGTTGTTAACAAGGCACTTCATGCAGAAAAGAAGTCTTTTTTCAATACTAAAATTAATTCCAATTCAAAAAACCCACGGTTGTTATGGAAAAATATAAAACAAAATGTTGTAAATTTTAAAAATAAATCCGTTGACCTACCATCTCATCTTCAAGACCCAAATTTAATCAACAATCATTTTTTATCCCTTCCCGGAGACAATAAAGTTAATATCAGTGATTTAACCTTTTTTGAGCATCATAGGTATGGTTCTTCTACTTTTAGTTTACTTCCTATAAACGAGGATGATGTTTGTAGAATAATCCATACTTTTTCTACAAATGCAATGGGTATAGATGGTATGTCCATGGACATGATTCTGCTAACGCTTCCACAAACACTTTCTTTAATAACATCTATAGTTAACAAGTCTTTTATAACAAATACCTTCCCCTCCTTTTGGAAAACAGCCGTAGTAAAGCCGTTACCAAAAATAAATTCCCCAAACAGCTTAAAAGACCTTCGACCGATAAGCATTTTGCCCTTTTTGTCGAAATTAATTGAAAAGGCTGTTTGTACACAAATGACTAATTATTTAGAAACACATAATATCTTACCGAAAAAGCAATCAGGTTTTAGAAAAGGTTTCAGTACCGCAACTGCTTTGCTAGATGTAGTGGATGATGTCCTAGCAGCTCAAGACGTAGGAGAAGGCACCTTGTTGACACTTTTGGACTTTTCTCGTGCCTTTGATACAATTAACACAACGCTCCTCTTATCCAAGCTTGCCTACTATGGATTCGACCACAATAGCATTCAATGGTTTGCAAGCTACCTGAGTCATCGTTCACAACTTGTAGAAATCCGTACGAGTAGTGGTCTTATTTCAAAATCTGACGTAAAGCCTGTTTTACGTGGTGTTCCACAGGGTTCAATTTTAGGACCCATACTTTTTATTTTATATTCAGCTGATATTATAAAAAATATTAAAAATTGTAGCTACCACATCTACGCTGATGATCTACAGCTTTATATATCATTTAAACCGTGCAATGTAGAAAAAGCCGTACATGAACTAAACCAAGATTTAGATATGTTGGTAGGCTGGTGTAACCGAAATAGCTTATGTCTTAATCCCAACAAAACCAAATTTCTTGTGTTAGGATCCAAACATCAAGTAGATGAAATTGTTAGGCTCAACCCTAAAGTTCAAGTTAATGGCGTCCCTATAGAACGAGTTAATGAAGCCCGTAATCTGGGCCTTCTGATGGATGGATCCATGCACTTTGAGAGTTATGTTCGGCAAACAGTCCAAAATTGTTTTTATAGGTTGTCCGTCCTGTACCAAGTTCGCCAGTACCTTGATATAGATCTGCGCATATCACTTTGTGAATCGCTTATTTTATCTAAGCTGAACTATGTCGACAATGTCTTTGGAGAATGCCTACTTGGCCGTTCTAAAAAGCTGGTACAGCGAGTTCAAAACGCCTGTATTAGATTTTGTTTTCCCATACCTCGCCGAGCCCACATCTCCCCTTACTTATACAGCCACGGACTTCTTAACATGTCATCGCGTCGTACTTTACACTTTGCTACTTTACTTTTTGGAATAGTTAAAAAACAGGTGCCAACATACTTACATGAAAAAATTGTCTTCTCTAATCGCCATATCCGATTTGCTGTACGTTTAATGTGCCCATACCATAGAACGACTGCATTTCGTGGTAGCTTTCGTTACGCTGCCACGAAATGTTGGAACAATCTCCCGCCGCCAATTAGAAATTGTAATAGTTTGTACACTTTTAGACACTCACTTAGGAAACATTTGTTAATTCTTCAAAAACCACGCTAATGCTTTGTCGTTCTTGCTCGCTTTCTCCAAACTTATCACTTGTTTATTTTATCCATCTGTTATCCTATATATTTATTTCAAACACCTACACACACACACACACACACACACACACACACACACCCTCACACTCACACACTTACACACTTATGTTGTTGGTTGCTCCTGTTGCCCGGACTCTCATGAGATCGGTGTCCTCTTGTGCACTCGACACAACACGCACAAACACACATACACACACACATACATGCTTACATTAAATTTAAATAGGTTATTTATTTATTTATTTTAAAAATCTATTTAGGTACTTACTTACTAGCTATTGTTAAGAATTTTCTACCGTTAATGTATAAATGTCTAATTTTGTATTATAATCTCTAACTTAATTTAATTAGTGTCAAGGTATTGTGTGCTCTATCATTTTGATATGTGTGTAAGATTGGTGTAGCGAGTAGCGCTGCACTTATCACCCGGCACCGCTGAAAACCAGCGCTGCTATGGCCCATGTGCCATAACAGCATATAAGCTGAGCAGGTGACCTTTTTGTGTTTACGCTAAGTTTAGTATTAGTTATAAGTTTTATATTATGTCACACAAATAAAGATTTTCTATTTCTATATATTGTGAAATCGGCTCTTTTACCTATCGGGCAGCTTTCTGAGGAAGCTCAGGAAGCGCGCAATAAAGATTGTAGAAGATTCCGAGAGCACAATACTCGAAAAAATTCACGTAATGCCACGAATAGGGATTTACTGAATATGTTACTAATAACATCCGATCCTGTAGTAATTGGTCTGAGAGAAGTACCCAAAAAACCGACAAGTAAGCTTCCTGCTAAGGTTTTAGAATTAATAATAGCCCCTACTGTATATATAAATTCTAATGTAAGTCTTAGTAGTTTTAGTCAAAATGTTAGCGACATGTCAGATTCTTATACAGAAGATTCTTCAGGAGAAGAATTTAGTGATGTAGAATAAATAAGAGTTGTAAATATTGTTGTACTATTAAACTAAGCTTTGTACCCTACTAACTTTGTAATTAGTTGTAAATATTTAGATTTTTTTATTACTTAGTTATTATTATAATCTGCGTGTTATTTAATTAAACAAATATTGTCATAAGGTAGTAACGATCTGCAAATTTTTAACATTTTTAGGTATATTACGATTTTTATATCAGTCTCAATATACGAAACATCAATTATTATTATTATTATTTTTTTTACCTTGACCCTACTTTCTTTTATTTGGTTGTTTTGTACTAAAATCGCAGTAAAAGATCATAAAAAAGTCATAGGAAGCAAAATACCCCAGTAATAATTTTGTCCAGCTAGCTTGTTCTACTCGAAACACTGTGCAATGGTTAGATTTTTCTTTAGTCGTCGTGAGGATGCGAACCGGAATCAGGTGCCAACGATCGTTTGCTAGACCTCTAAATATTTTTGAACATATTGGACGTGTTTTGGACGCACCATCGAAGGCCAACAAGCGTGCGGTAGCCAACGCTAAATATCCTTCGTTGGCGTTTGTTAGGCCGCCGCGCGCCGCCGCGCCGCCGGTGGTGTGTACCTACCATTGAACTACTATTACTAGCAACTCACTGGGTACGCAGTGAAGCATTAGTTAAGGTATGGTATCCATGAGGAAATTCGATGACTGCGGCGCGGCGGCGGCGGCGTGGATTGGGCGTGGACGAATGCGCGGTCACTTTTACGAAAATTCGGTTCGGATCTTTTTCATTTGACTGCCGGCCAGTGTTGGATTTCGTACGATAATTATCGTATTTGTACGATAATTAGTCATTAAGTACGATATACTATCCTAATTCATGGATCGTACGAAAAAACGTAAAAAACGTAGAATGGTGGCAACACTGCCGGGAAGCATCATCCTTGAAAAGTTTTTCAATAAATTATTAAAAATATCTAACAAACCAACGAAAATATTATAGAATCCTTGTATTAAATAGTTAACCAATGCTAAACTCAAAGGAAAAGTATGATTATTCAATGAAAACTCAAGTGACAAAGTGAGAAAATACGGTTAGGTTTCAGTGACAAAAACTTTGAACTAAAGTGCAAAATAAAATAAATTACCCTCGTACTCTAAAGAAATCGAAGACTACATGCTCTAAAATGTAAATACGGTTTACTTACTAAAACATTTCAACTTTGTGAGGTTATTTTGAGAGGTTATTTTCCAACATCCATTTACGATACGATTAGTTGATGATTGAACGATTTACGTCAAGATGCCGTACCATTGTACCAAATGTGATAAAGAAATTCCAAGGAGACAACATCTTACTTGTATCGTGTGTCAAAAATACTATGACCTAAACTGCGCCAGGGTCTCCACTACGCGCTTCTACAGTACCATGGATAGGTCTACGTGGGAATGTGTACCTTGCATAGAAAAAAGGAAAAACCTATCAGAAAACCCCATCACTCCCGTTTCAACGGCAGGTTCTTCACGACCACATCGTCAAATAATACCTATTAAATAGTGTTACTTTAGTATTAATTTGTGTTACTTTTTGGATGGTTATGAAAGTATGGTTATGAAAGCTCTTGATTTGCCTCTCCAAAACAAATTTCGTAGCATCCTAATAGCATCAATCTAACTCGCATAATAACAAACTCGACAGGCCGACCTCGGGGACGACAGCCTTTGCTCTGTGTCTCAGATAAACTGTATGATCTGACTGTATGATCTCAGATAAATGCAAGTCAATTTAATTTTGTATAATGTTTATATGTGTACCTTTCTATTTATTTTGTTAATTTTTTATTTAAATTATGTTAATTTTTAGTTGTAGTACCAATTTTTTTGGAAAAATGGACTACCTACCACCTATGGTCGTGACGTGACCTGTCTTTGGCATGCACTGAAAACCAGCGCTGGGTAGGCACAACAGGGTCTACCCAGCACAATGCTGAGTGTAAACCATATTTGCCCTAAACCTGCTACGCACAAATGGGTTCTAAGAAGAGTAGTGTATAGTTAGCTTTTATGTTGTGTAGTAGATTATTAAGGTAAATAAAATTATTTTCTTTCTTTCTTTCTTTCTTTCTATTCGCAAATTTACACCTCCAATGCCTACAAGGCCAAAAAGACCGAAAAAACCGGTACCTCGTGATTACACATCAGATAGTGACACAGAGATATCAGGAAACACATTTATAGACAATGGAAATGTTTTGAAGGAGTTCCAGCAAATAAAATCGGGCACCTCAAGCCAGCTGATTACCATCGATCAGATAGAAGCCCTTTTGGATAAGAAACTAGAAATGATTAAGACTACATTAATGGAAGAATTAAAATTAACAATTATCACTGCTACCTCAAGTGAAATATCCAAAATAAGGGAAGAGGTTAAAGAGAAAACGAATAAACTCACTCTGGAGCAAGTGACACTGAAAAACTCTATTACTGAAACCAACAAAATTGTTGCTGAATTACACAAGGAAAACATGCGAATTCAAAAAGAAATACATGATATACAAAAGAAAATTACATACGAAATGGTCTGCCACCAAAATGATTGCTCACAAAAACAAAACCAACCAATGAGTAAGAAAACAACAGATGAAAGTCCCACCAATAAACAATTTGTCCTCTATGGTCTAGAAGAGAGAACTCAAGAAAATGAGCATAACCTACATAACAGAGTGATATACCTATTCAGAGAGATACTAAATATTAACTTATCTGGATACCTTGAAGACGTTAAGAGAATAGGTAAATGGGGGAACCGAAGACCTGTAATTGTAGAGCTAATGAGCAAAAAATTTACCAAACATATACTTCAAAACCGCCGTCTCTTAAAAAATACAGGTTTGGCAGTTTCTGAGTTTTTGGGACATGAATCACAGCAAATTCGAAAAGGCCTCATTCAAAAACTTGTAGAAGCTCGCCGAAATGGGCACCGTGCAAATATAGTAGATAACAAGCTTATAATCGATGGAACGGAATACAAAGGAGACATAAAACAGGTATGCTCAACTGTGACTGACATCCCACTCACACATACTACACTTACACCTAAGACTAACAACGAAGATGATAGCAGAAAAACGAAACCAAAGAAGAAAATAACTCCAAAAACAAAGCCACAAAATCCTCATGCTCCGTCACCACCAGATTTGTTTTTTCGAGACTAGTATAAATATCTTGTATCAAAACATGCAGAGCCTTTGCAACAAAAGGCATCTATTAGAGGAAGCCACAGACCGCTATAAAAATATTCATCTATTATGCCTCTCAGAAACCTGGGTGACAACCACAAAACAAGATTTGCTCCGTGTTGAAGGCTACAAGCTGGCATCCTCTTATAATCGATCAAATTATGAAGGCGGCGGCGTATGTATCTTCACAAAAGAAGACATAATATTTTTAGAAATAAAAGAAATTATAAATTTAAGTATAGAATACATAATCGAAATTTGTGCTGTAGATTTACCAAAATATGACCTAATTTTAGTTTTATTATACTGGCCGGATAGGAAACGATTGCCTAATTTATTTTACAATACATTGGAGAAACTCTTACACCTCTTACTGCATAAATATAATAATAGGAGAGACATTATTATTGGAGGAGATTTCAATGTAGATGTTCTAGATAAAACAATTTCTGTAACACTTATAAATCTAATGCAACGTTTCAATTTCTATCAACATGTTGATGAACCCACAAGAGTAAAAATGTGTACTAAAAACAATGTCACAAAAAATTCTTGCATAGATCTTATTTTTACTAATTTTAAAAGAAATGATATTACTGTTACTGTAAAAGAGTTTGGTTTTAGTGATCACAAAGGTATCCTTCTAAATAAAATAGTTAAAAAACACAAAATACAAAAGAATTGGGTGGTAGAAAAACGTTTATTTAATGAAAAAAACATGAACTTTTTTGTATCAGAATTAAAGAAAGTAGATTTTAGCGTTTTTATAAAAGAGGATAACAATACAAATGATAACTACAATGAATTCAGCGTAATTATAAAAGAAATTCTCAATCAGTGTATACCTAAAGTAAAGATAAAGATAAAAACTAGCAATAAAAAATCTTGGCTCACAAAAGGAATAAGAAAATCATGTAAAAACAAAAGATTACTCAAACTACTTAATTCACAATTAGATGACCCTACTTTAAACCAAAACTATAAGCAATATGAAAAAGTACTGAAAAAAACTGTAGTAACTTCTAAAAAAATACAAAACATCAAGAAAATGAGAAACTCTGATAATATTATAAAAACAATGTGGCACATAGTAAAAGAAAAAACAAATAAACTCCCTAATAAATCCCGTAACAATATTAATTTGAAAATTGAAAATGTAATAATAGAAAATCCAAAAATTATAGCAGACTCATTCAACCACTTCTTTACAGCCATAGGAGGAAATGAATCTACACAAACACCCTTAGGTAGACCAGTTGTAGCCCCGTCTAAAAATTCCATGTACCTCTCTTTTACTACACCCCAAGAAGTTTTCAGAATTATAAAAAATCTTAAAAATAAAAGAAGTTTTGGCCACGATGAACTTCCACCCGTATTAATAAAAAAATGCGCACTAGAACTAGCTGTACCAATTTCCTTAATCATAAACCAATCCTTCATGGAAGGAAGCGTTCCTGATGCAATGAAAACTTCAGTTATAAAACCTCTCTACAAAAAAGGGGATCGTAAAGATATTAATAATTATCGTCCAATAGCATTGTTACCTACATTTACAAAAATAATAGAAAGCGCTATGTCAAACCGACTGTACTGTTATTGTGAAAAATATAATATATTTAACGATAGCCAAAATGGCTTTAGAAAAAAACGATCCACGTCATACGCTGTATATAAATATGTAAACGAAATTTTAAATATTATTAATGATAAGAAGTATGCAGTAGGAATACTACTTGACATGAGTAAAGCCTATGATAGAGTCCTATTCAATATTCTTCTTAACAAATTGTATAACATTGGTGTTAGAGGTCCGGCTTACAACTGGTTTGTATCATATTTTAAAAACAGAACTCAATATGTAGAAATCGACCACCATGATCATGTAACCGGAAGAATAAATAAAGTAGTTTCCAATAATACAAATGTCACAAAAGCAATACCGCAAGGTAGTGTTCTTGGTTGCATATTATTCCTCTTATACATAAATGATTTACCAAAAGCTTTTAATTCTCCATGTTCACTGTTTGCGGACGACATATCAGTAGTTTTCCCCTGTAATTCAGACTCCAACGTTAACATTCAAATTGACAATACCTTGACAAAAATAATTAACTGGCTAAATGATCATAATCTTCAGTTAAATTTTAATAAAACAAAACTTATGCAATTCAGGCCTTACCAAAAAAAACCATTAAATCTAAAATACACACACCAAACCACTCTAATAGAAAACGTTGAAACATATCCCCTTTTAGGCATACATATTGATTCGCATCTTAACTGGAAAGAGCACATAAATCAAACATCAATTAAATTATCTAGATTTACCTATGCACTATACGAACTCAAAAAATCTACCGACATAAAAACTGCTACCACTGCATACTATGCTTATGCACATGCCTGGTTGCAATATGGTGTGATCTTCTGGGGAAATAGCACGGATGCTGATAAATTATTCGTATTACAAAAAAGATGCATACGCATTATATACAATCTTGATACATTAACTAGCTGTAAGCCGTATTTCACTCAAGAAAAAATTTTGACTCTGATTGGAATATATATATTGGAAATTAGTATCTTTGTGAAAAAGAATTTGCATACTTTTAAGCAATACTCCCGACCCCAAAATCTTAGACCCCGAAATAAACTAGATGTTCCCTTTTCTACCCTCCAAATCTTCCATTCAGGTCCGCATGCTATGGCTATAAGAATTTACAATAAAATTCCCCAAGACATAAAAAACGAAACAGAAGTACTTAAATTCAAAAATTTATTAAAAAGGTATCTGATTAAATATAGTTTTTATTCTTTGCAAGAATTTCTAGAGCTCTAAGTTAATATCAATTAGTATTAAGTAGAAGACATGTTCATCCATTTATTTATTTACTATAGATAACATCTAATGTTTATATTTGCTGTGTAATTATTCTATTCATCTACCTACTATAAGATGTTTGTCAAAAAATCTTTAAGATTTTGTATTTGGCTTACAAAGCTAAACTTAAACTTTATTATAACTAGCGTTATTAAGTTTTATATAGTACCTAGTACTATCTTGCTGTGCCCTAACCGGGTCCATATTTGAGACTGAATATCTTTAATATAATAATAACCTATGTACAATATGGTCGCAATAAAAAATTTGAATTTGAATTTGAAAAAAAAATACGATAATTATCATATTGACAACTTATTTAAAAAAAATTACATAAAAACACCTTTTTACATACAGTAACATTAGACTTCGTACAATAGACATCGATCCTATAGATAGAGCATCTCAAAATGTAAGACAATTCATGTAAACATAAGACGAACAAAGTGAACCTTATTACAATCAGACAACGTCCAAAATAATTTCACTGTTAGCTAGTTAATAGTGAAGTAACTCTGTACTCTAAATGATTCTGATAAGCCTCACTCGCGTTCGTCGCGGCGTTTGTCTCTGTACACAAACTATCTGAGTTTCTGAGGCTGTGTTCCGTTTCATGCTCAAAGCGCTCAGACAGTGCACGAGATATGCGCCAATTACCCCTTGCAAAAATACCAGAAGATATAAAAACTGAAAATAAAGTAGATGTATTTTGGGCTAAACTTAGTAACTGGAGTGATCAGACAGAAAATAAGCCTTTTAGCGAGATCGCCCATTTCGCATTGGATTGTCTCGTGCTCCCACATGCAAATGCAGATTGTGAGAGATCTTTAGTATTTAGTAAGATCAACCTTACTACTAGTATAGTATTATAATATCTGTGACCTTACTAAGTCAAAAACTCGGAACAGATTGGTTACACGAACAGTTAATGCAATATTACTATCATGCGACGCAATAAAACGTAGCAAAAGTGGCAACTGCATCGATTTTGAACCCAAAGATGCAATGTTACGAAGAGCGAATGACAAAAAAACCAATAGATATTTTGTCAATAGCTAGACTAGAATCTTGAGCTACAAAAATGCCTCGATACGATACCTACATCTGTATCCATGTTTTACTATAAAAACTATCGTAGTTTGACGAATTCATTGTTTTTCCAAGATGTACGATCTTTTTCTTATAAATACCTACGATATTTTTGAACGAAACGTACTATATTTTTTAATCTGTCCGAATCCAACACTGCTGCCGGCAACACTGCTCAGCAGCCATTTTCTTTTTGTAATTATTTGGTAAATTTCGTGCATGTTTGTTGTTTTCCGACGTTCTGTTGTAAAAATGAATTGTTTGTCCGTTGCTTGGTAGGATCAAAGATAAGAATTAGTACCTACGAGGTAGAAAATCATTCGTCTGCAGTATTATTTAGTAAGATCTGTTAAATTGAAGCCCCACCGGTAATCGGTTTTGGATTCATAACAATACCAGCTCACCAGTTTAGAGGTTCTCTTTATGTTACCTAAGTATTGTTGAGAGCCGGCTGAAACTGAAATAGAGGAGCATTACCTCAATAACGTATCGCTTTACCTGGAGAAATAATGGGTAAGTTGTTTGTGTTATTATTTCATAATGAGTAAAGTACAACCCGCCGGCAATATCTGCGGACCTATATTCGAGGTCCGCAGATATAATTCCGACGGGTTATTATGCCAGGCAGTTTCAATTTAATTCAATTATTTATGTTTACGAAACAAGAGGTTTCTTTGAGCTAACGGGGTTTTATACAGTCTTCAGTGCAGTTCATAGCTTACCCACATAGATACACCACTCAATACATTGTTGTATTGTGTGGTATGGCATAGCATACTCGCACTTAAAACTGAAATTCAGCTGAGCTGTGACTAAGATAGTAAGTAAATTATTTCACTAAAAGATTTGAAGCTGACTGTGAATTGTTTGAGTATAGATTAAAGGTTGTGATGTGATAACATAGCAATATTATCTCCCTTTCAGCTTCTCGTAGTAGATCCCGGTCACCCATAAAACGGAGTGAGTCTGTTGCCGGGAGTGGCAGAGCCAGTCCAACACCCTCTAGTACATCAGGAACAAACAAGGAATTTAAAAAATATCAGCTGATTATGAACTCTATACCACTCAGTTGGACTTTTCATCAAGTATCTGGTTATATTAGGAAACATACTAATCCAGTTGACAAGGTACTTTTTCGACTTGAAACTGTTAATATAAAGCAGTAAAGTTTGTATCGTTGACAATAGGTAATCACTAAAAGTACATACTATAAGCTGTGTATAAAGATAGCAATATTAACCCTGAGTGCTTTTTAGGGTACATTTATCTTTACACTAGACAAGTGATGTGGAATGTCTGTAAACAAATCATAACACGAAAAACTAATACTCCATGCTAAAACTCACACTTACCAAAACACTTACTAAAACATCCTTATGTTCCTTATTTTCTCGTGTACCCTGGACTCCCACCTAGGGTACAGCGGAAGGTTTTAAGTTAATTTGACAATTATTAACAAAAAGTTAAAAAAATACCTACCTGACAAAATTAGAAAACAAAAGATTGATGATATGGTTCTACAGCGAACCATGTCACAGCAACAAACTGGCTGAGTTGTGTGGTCTACCTTATAACAACTGTTTGCCACCAATCTGCTACGTAGATAACGGGGTCAGGTTATTAGTTACTTAATATCTTAGAAATTTGATGAAAAAAGTTTTTGTTTTCAGGCTATTGCTGATGACATGGGATACATTAATATGACGACAAATCCAAATTTTCCCGACACACAGCAAGCTACCATTACATTTAAAAATGAAAACAGCAGACAACAAGCATTTGAACAATTAAAATCAACACCTGATAAAGTTGATGGCAGGAAATTATATGTAAAGAAAACTGAATGTAAGTAAATTTTCGTTGAGTGAGATTGGTGTACTTGAATAATGTTGAATGACACCCAGAACACCCAGAAGAAATATTTGCAGATCGTACAAACATTTTCCCAAGGCGGGAATCGAACCTGCGACCTCCTGCGTCGCAGACGGACCTTCACCCGCCGCGCCACATCGGTATTCTCTCATCAGTATTCACCACCGCTACCTAACCTAGTAACATAGAAACCATTAATCCTACTAATATAATTAAAGTGTAAGTTTGTGCTGTTGTGAAGGCTGAAGACAACACAAAAACTACTATTGAATTGAAATTGAATGGCTGAAATTTTCAAAGTTTTCTATTTTGAAATTGAATGGCTCAAATTTTAAAATTAAATTTTTTGTTGAATGGCTGAAATTTTCCACACATGAAAATCTGGATCTGGAGTAATAATTATTATAGTCTAATTTTTAATCCAAAAAAAGCTTCGAAGCTAGTCATAATAAAATAAAAACGTCAAGTGTCGGACTCGCACATCAAGGGTTCTGCATAATTTTAAGACCTTGCTTTGTGCCAAATTATATGATTCTATGTCAGCGCGAAGTACCCTATATGAAATCTAGTACATGTGGAAATTTTAAAATATTCAGACATAAACGGATATAACTTTTGATTGCATTGACTTCGAAGATTTTTTTATATCACGGCTCCAAGAGGCTTGAGTATGTGATGTTAATTTCAACTTTTTACCGATGCGTTCCTGAGAAAGGGGGTTGACAGACTGACAGAACGACAGACAACAAAGTGATCTTATAAGGGTTCCTGTTTTTCTTTTGAGGTACGGAACCCTAAAAATACCTTGAACCTTGTTATAACATCTAAATTTTACTTTCAGCGAGAAGCAAGAACTTTGCACTAAAGCAAAAGTTCATTCAAACTGTACGAGCACCGTGAGTAGAAATTGATCTTAACTTATATATGAGGTGCCTATACTACCACCGACCGGTTGGTTAATTAGTAGCATGGATATTGCTTGTAGTAGCTATGACACACAAAAATATCACTATATTTCCGTGTCAGTGTTTAGTTTTATAATTTGACCTTTTCCAAGTGTACATGTATTGTATTTATGGAAATTATATTATGTATTTGATTTGAACACTCAAACTCCTGTATAAAGGGGGTTTGAAGGTTTTGGACCTAACATCCGCTACCACGTTTTTTTTTGGCTAAATCGCCGCGCACGTTATTATTTATATATTTGGAGAGAGTACACATACCATCAATAATATTATAAATGCGAAAGTTTGAATGGATGGATAGATGGATGGATGGATAGATAGATGGATGGATGTTTGTTACCTCTTCACGCCTAAACTACTGAACGGATCAGGCTGAAATTTTGCACACAGGTAAGTCTAACCCTGGAATCAAACATAGGCGACTTTTTATCCCATAAATTAGTTCCCATGGGATAGAAATAACATTAAAACGTTACCATAGAAATAACGCGTGCGAAGCGGGTATTTTCAACTATTTTCATGTTTTGCAGAAATAAACCGTTCCGTTTTGTGAACCAACACCTAGTGGATTTTAATGGTGAAGAGAATGAAACTTATGGCCTGAGTGCTGGTTACCTAGAAGATATGGGTATCACATCAAGACCTTTGACGAGATGGGTTTTCGTAAGAGGCGTGAGTACCTTATGTTATGTTATGATTATGAGCTACTTAAAAATAAAAAAATTCTTTTGCTTTGTTTAAACTCTATTTCGTAACTTGGACGCAGAATAGATAGTATGCCCCTTTTCACATGCATACGGTATCGTCATGGTCGCCGTGCCTTGTAATTTGATATTATTATGTGTAGGACGGACGAGACACGGTCAGGGCACGGTCGCCGTGCTATGTGAAAACTGTCTATTGACATCGTACATTTCCACTTTTCACCGCACGGTCGCCGTGCCGTGACCGTGTGCATGTGAAAAGGGCCTATGAATGACAGCCAAGGGTAACAGCCGTACTGCAAAATCGAAGCTTGGTTTTGTTGGTAAATGAGAAAACAACCATGAAAATGTATGGCGCCGGCCAAACTGAAGCTTAAATAAATCTATTTTTCTAAATTTTATCTATGCCGATTTTGATGCGGCCAGTCTTAGCAACCACGCACCTATCTACCATCGAAGCCAATAAGGAATCAACCCGCTAACCGTTTATTTAAGCTACCATTTTGCAGTGGGCGGCCAGGGCCTAATGTTTGTGTAAACAGACAAACATTAGGCCCTGGCCTCACTGCATAAATATGAATAATAAACATGCTGTAGATAGATCCTAACTGCAACACTCTCAAAGTTACTTTGATTTCAACAACACTCCATTGGTTTGACTCGAGACATGAGTGCGGCTCAAGTATAAAGTGATTGTGTGGTGTTAAACATACCCTAGCTTCTATGTGTAGCTGCTAGTTCTGATATTTAACCCATTCACTGCCCAGCCATGCGGAGCGACCCTAAGAAGCGTGCCGTAGCTTCATGCTGGCCAACCTGCACATGTACATCATGGGCAATGAAAGTGTTGCTTTAGCACTTTCATGACACATGACGCAACTAGTCTATCTGCAGCTCCTTGTGCGGTTGCGCGCCCCTGCGGATCGCACCGGCGAGGCTGGGCAGTGAACGCGTTAAATGTCCGACGTATTGTTAATTTAGTATACACATACAGGGTGAATTTTTGGATGGGCAGTAAGGAGAGGTACCTTAACCCGTGTAGCTACAGGGAAATGGTCTTAGAAGACTATCCATAATTTTTAAAGAAAAAAAAATTCATCCCCGTTCACAGAATTTAAAAAATACAAGTAGAAAGAGAGTGGGATATTATCCTGTAGCTAGTAACACCCGTTGGACGGGGCAGTAAGGAAAGGGAAGGTACCACTCCAAAAACTCCACTCACATCTCACGTATATACACGACCATACCTATTTATTATTTTTTCTAGTTGCCTGAAGCATACAACAATGAGACGAAACTTCGTGAAGCTTTTGGAAAGGCTGGCTTTATTGTGTCTGCAGCTGTCCTGGAATCTAAAAGTGGTCAAAGTTACAATGCCAGAGTTGAGTATGACCACCCTGTTGAGGCTGTACAGGTTAGTATTGTATTATTACCATTTTATATGGAATAACGTAGTCATTGAAGACCGAAGGCCAACTTTGTGGTCAAAGACATTTATTTCTCAAAGAACTTAATATACATTCACTGGGAAACGATTTTTTTATTTTTTTTGATGTTAAAACAAAATCAACAGCCCTTATGTCTAAACAGTTCTAACCTTATTAATCTTACGGCCGATAAGAGATTTACATTTTATAGAAGAACTTACAGAATACCGAGTCTAATATATCAAACAAGAAAAGTACAGTTACTTAGGAAAATGAGACATTTAGCCTTAAGCAAGTTTTCAGTTTTTCTAGTAAGTACCTAATTACCTATTCAACAATTTTAACACACAAATAAATAGATAAGTACATAAAGCATCGAAACGATCATAAAAGACTATTCCTATTCTTCCACAGGCTGTATCAATGTTTAACAACAGAGAGGTATTGGGATCCACAATTTATTGTGAAATGGACTTTTTGAAGAAAAAAGATTTTGTTGATGGAGTAGCACAGGGACCGGGCCTAGGAGCCGATGGGAAACCAATGAGGGGGATTCGAATCTCCGTGGAAATTAAAAAGGTTAAAAACGAATTTATGCAGGAAATTGCGAAAATCAATGATTCACTCGATGAGCTAAAAGCACAAGTTACAAACTTATACATGGAAGTTGAAAACGTAAAGGCCGAGAAAAAAACCGCGCTGAATGTGCAAAACACACCTAGTCAAAATGTATCCAATCCTCTTGCAGCTTTGGGAAACATATTGACCAATCAACTTCAGCCAATGCTACTTCAAGGATTGTTGCAAAACACAGGGAATGATGCGAATCCATTGGGGAGTCTACTACAAACTTTGACTGGCGGAAATATGAACTTAAGCAATTTACTCCAACAAGCTCAGTCTGGGGCAAATATGCAATCCGGGTCTAATTTTCAATCTGGGCCTGACAATATGCAAGGTGGTCAAAACAACATGCAAAGTGGTCCAAACAACAGGCAAAGTGGTCCAAACAACATGCATAGTGGCCCAAGCAACGTACTAGGAGGTACAAGCAACATGCAAAGCGGTCCAAATAACATGCAAGCTGGGCCAAGCAACATGCAAGGTGGACCAAATAACATGCAAGGTGGTCCAAGCTATATGCAAGGTGGTCCAAGCCATATGCAAGGTGGTCCAAATAATATGCAAAGGCAAAATTCATATGAATCGTTTGGTAATATGCAGTCTGGTCCACAGAATCAAGACACACAAAATTCCTTTAATCAGTCAAATAATGCTGGATTTAATTCACCCAACCAACCAAATCATGCTGGTTTTAATACGCCTAACCAACCAGACCATTTTGGTAATTTACAGTCAAACTTTGGACCAACTAACCAAATAAAGCTAAATAGTAAGTTATAACTTATAAATTAATGTAACACCTTTATTCATAATAGACTGCTAACATTGTTATTTCTCACTCTGTCTTCTATTGACCTAAATCAGAGTAAAAAATAACAGTGATTAAGAACTGTTTTAAACTTAAGACAGTATATGTACATAGTAATAATAACCCTAACTAGTCGCGGACCATTATAAATAAGAGGGTAAGAGTATGTAATAAAGTTATGCGAATGAAACTTAAGCACTGACATGTGTTTCATTAACAATTTTATCATATAGCTATTTTTTTTATTTACAGAACAAAAAGTTATGAAATGCTTCAAATGTGGTGGAACGGGCCATAAAGCGGTAACATGCCAAGCTCATACTACTAGAAAAAATCTTCAAACCATAGAGCGTAAAACGGGCTTTGACCTGAAACTTTGTCAGAAATGTTCCAAGCCAGGGCACTTAGCTAGTGAATGTTGGAGTAAGCCTAAACAAGGGTCCAATCAAAATCAGAATAGTGAGTTCCTTTTACTTTATAATATAGGAAGAGAAAGATCTTCCAAGCTTGAAATATTTTTAATTGTAGTTAAAAGACTTCGACGCTTCGACGACCGTAGCGGCGCGGCAGGCGAAAGTCTGCCTGCGACGCAGGGGGTTGCGGGTTCGATTACCGCCTTGGAACAAATGTTTGTACTGTCTACGAATATTTGTTCTAGGTCTCATTCTGGGTATTTTCAATGTAATGTATTAAATAGTATATCAGTCGTCTAGTAGTTCGTACCCATAACACTAGCTCTGCTTATCTTGGGCCTAAATGATGCTGTGTGGATAAGATGGAATTGAGCAAGGCGTTTCTAAGGCAAATAAATGTTTTAATAAACTAAAAAAATCACAGTTGAAAGTCGCTCAGCAAATTATGAACAAAATTACCCATAAAATCATGTGTTTTAGATTAAGTCTGTTCTTATTTGTATTATTTGCAACAATAAATATGTTTTTTCTTTTACTTTTTACTTTAAACTCATTCATGGATAGAAATTATGTAGAAAAGAAAAAAATCAGATCAAAGCGTTAAAATGGTTCAATTTTCATCATTAAGTAATTCAGGTATTTGTTATTATAGGTAATTTCTAAGAAATCCCGTCGAAGTCGAAAAGTTTTGGGATTTTATTTGATTTCTTAGAAATTAATTATTTACTGTGTTTTTAATTGCAGATAACCAACAGCTGACTGGGGGCATGGGAAATTCCACTATGCTTCTCTTCAAAAACGTATGTTGAAAACTATCTTATTCTAAAATATTTTAATTGCGCCAACTCAAGTGGCGGTGGATAGGGCACATAGCTCGCAGAACCGATAGCCGATAGGCCATATTATGGTTCTCAAGGACGAGGACAAATCCAGCACAATGTGGATCTATTTCGATCGGAATTTGACACGATTTGCCCAAAATTCAAATATTTTTGCGGTTTTAATTTCGTCGGCACTCTTCAAGGAACATATTACCAAATCCATTCAATAAAAGTTTGTTGTAACATGGGTTCATAGAAAATAGTTAACGATTTGCGGGAACAACTTTTCGGCTACTTTTATTCCTTAATAATAATAATAAAGCCTTTTATTTCCAGAACTAATTTACAATAAATTACTTAATTTAACTTATAACTTAACCACTAATTAGTTAGGTCCCTTTCGGGTATAGGCCTCCTCTAAGTTTTTCCAGCCTTGTCTATTCTGGGCTTTCTCTATCCATGTTTTCCCGGCGGTTTTCCTAATTTCATCTGCCCAGCGTTCCTGTGGGCGTCCTCTCGATCTCTTTCCGACCGGGCCGCACCATTTGGTGGCCCTCAGTGCCCATCTTGTGTCCTCTAGGCGAGCTACGTGGCCTGCCCATTTCCACTTATGACTTCCACTTGACTTTTATTCCTTGCCGAACGCAAAAAATATTGAATTTCGCGCGAATCCGTGTCATTCCCTAATTCCGATCCAATGAAGCCCTGCTGGGGAAAGTGGCATGAAGATTATGGATGTGTGTTTTTTTATATCTATGAGAAATGCTATGGCAGAATTGTGTGTCAAACCAGATGCAGAAGCCATTTGACAAGAAGTTGAAGTTGAAATGCTATAAGGATAAGTCATATACATTTTACCGCACGCCGACACCACATTTACCGCGCCACAGATAGACCAACAAATGTACTAACTGCACCCGCTTCAAATGTGTCTTTGATGTACGTGCTTGCGCGCAGATATACGGGGGCGATAAATGTATCGCATTTCGAATCATCATCATCATCAACCTAAACCAGTCCACTGCTGGACATAGGCCTCCCCTAATGAGCGCCATAGCGCCCTGTCTTCAGCATTTCGAATACGACGCTTTAATTGTCGTAATACAAATGTATGTCTGGTGTGCGGCCTCACTTAGTCCACAAGTCTCTAAGAAATGTGACACTATTTCAGCTGCCTCCAGCGGTGACGTACCAAGTCCTCCAAGGCAAGATGCTGGAAGTGGGAGAGGTGAAACTGGTGGAGATGACCGGTCCAGGACGAGCACTCGTCAGCTTCTGTTACGAACAAGACGCTGATAAATGCATGAGTATCCTTTTAAAAAGAAACAGTGTAAATTTTCGTGCAATTGTAGTATACTAAATTGTTTTGATCCCGAATCTGCTAGAAAACAAATAGCAATAACTGCGATAACGATGAAAAATAAAAATGAATCTAATATACATCCTTGGGCAACACCCACGATGCCTACTATGTTATATAGTAGTTCAATGTTTATATACGTCTTTTAGTTGGCTTAGCTGAATCTAAAAAGTGAGCACTTACATTTGTAGTAATTATTGTATTACCGTAATAATGTCCTTAGCAGATGTCACAGGATTATTCAACGAATCAAAGGTGGACGGCCAAACCATATTAGTGCAACGAGTATAAACTAGTGGTGAGAGTTAGTGGTAACTTTACCACAGGTCTGGTAAGTAAACTGTGATTAATTTTGAGAGAATTTAGATGAGTTAGAAAGAGAATAATGAAACGATACTTGGTAAAAAGTGAATTAAGTATTTTATAAAATATGCTTTAAGGAACAAACAGAACACATGAGTAATGTCGCAAAGTTCTGATGGGTTCTGAATTGAAGATTTCGTCATACAATTTCTGTTCGTAGATAAAACCACTGTGCCTTGATTGGTATTCCCAGAAGTAGAATAGATGAAAATTACAATCAAATAATAGAAACAAATTAGAATTAGTATTTACAATTGAAATAATTGAGCCACCTGCAGACTGTTGCAGAAGAATAGATTAGTACACTTCAGGACATTTGCAGATGGTTTTACCAAACGACTACGACTTAGAAACATAGGTTCAGGAGTTTTCTCAACATTGTTATTGTGATGCAACAGCGTTAAAGCTCAGTAGAGCGCTGGTTTTCAGCGATAGCTATAGTTAGATTGATAATAATGATAACTACCTAGAAAATATAACGAAACTGAATTGTCTGAAATGATGATGATGATAATAGCACTAAAAGAGCTCTAGCTTAAATTGGCAGCCCTACACAGTAGGTATTGATTGGATGCTGATGTCGAATTTTATTATCTTATTTATTATCCATAAAGGATTAGTAGACATGTGGGGAAATCTTCCTGCGGGTGTCGTGAGAGGTGTCTAAGGGATATCCACCGAGGGGTGGGCAGTAGCGTCACTTACATTACAGAATAGATCTACCACTGAACTGAACTGTGACCCCCAACCCAACCCGCATGCCCAGCGTATGGACATTGGAATTCCCTCATATGGTAACTGCTATTAAGGCGCTTGTCTGTGGAGGCCTTTGACCAGCAGTGAACTAGCATAGGCTGTAGATGTGATGTGGCGTAGTTTCATGAAGCCACATGATAGATTGATTTGTGATGAATTTCCCCTGAAGATGCATCACTTTTAAACTCGGTTGGCGCTAGAATTCTAAAACCTAATTGAAACTGGCGCAGCTCTCAGGAATCGTGAACATCTGTTAAGAATAATGCCAAGCTGGTTTTCCAACAAAGCTTAGTGATATGAGAATGTTATTATTTCTAGTCTCCTAAGATGGACATTACAATTTGTCAGCGTCAATAGAAAGTAGAGACAAAGCTATCCAGGTAGATAGATAGCTCTTTATTGACTTGTACGCTATACAATACATAACAATAAAGGGAGAAAATACCCAGAAATGCGAGAGTATAAAAGCAGCCTCGCTTTTAGGCGACCTTTACATGGGATGCACATAATTATCACGAGAACTTTGACGTTGGCAATAAACTTACCATATAATAAACACAAAAGCAATAACTTGCAATAACTACGCCTACGTAATAATTATTTAGGAGCCATTCAAGTATTTAATTAGCACCATATAAGGGTGGCAGGGTTGAGATTAATGCAGAGAGGGTTTACTGCAATGACAATAGAAAGTAGTCAAAAATGTCTAAGGAACAACATAGGGAGTGCCCAAATTAAACTTCGGGAAAAAAATCATTATTTTTGTCAACCCTTGTGATTTTTACTTCGCATATTTTTCATGACATATGACGACCAGGACCAGAAGGGGACCAGGGCCGCCTGGATGGTCAAATTACCTACTTCAGCAAAGGATATCTGACAAATTTTATAGTTGCTGATTTGAACATATTATTATATCAACGCTAATTGTTTATGCTCGAAGAATGATTCGAGAGTTCCCGTAATAATGTTATTGCCATTGCTTACTCATTTTCACGTGGTTATGTAAGAAGAATCGGAAGGAGCATAAAGCGCTTTTGACTTGACTTGTCTCTAGTTCGGTCTCATATTGGTTCATTTCAGTAGGTATCGTCAAGTGCTTTGCAGGCATTACTGAGGTACCTACAAGGTTCAAAATTAATCATGCTCATTAGGTATTGAAGTGCAATACTGGGTAATGGGAATAGGTACGAAAGTTATCGTGCCTCTTGATTTAATGTTTATTTTGTTGTCTCTCTTTTCAGTGACTGGCTTGGATCGCGGCGAAGATAGAATGTATGACTTAAGATAAGAATGGATTCTAGATAACGTATTTTAAGTAGGTAGGAACTATAAGTAGATGATGGCGTTTATTATTTTGTGACCAGACCCGACAGAGAAGGGTTAAGATTTGTTTGAGTTAGTAGGTATGTACTAACTGTGGTTTTTGTTACTTTATTCTAAAGAAACTTGTTCTATCAAGGAAGTACCTAGGTCGGTATCATAATGATCATTTCAACTTAGCAAAGATTTGATAGGTAAGTTCTTTTATGTAATGGTAGTTAAGATTAATTTTAATATTTTCAATGTAAATGACTCACTGCATGGTATATCACATTGCTTGATATTTTGAGGCCGTTATTGGTGAAGTATGAATAATCCTAGTAAAATAAGTAACCTAGGTCACTAAATAAACATTTATTCCAGAATTATATCTTTGTTTTATTTAATTTAACTATACATGCCCGGCGTGGGAATTATCAGCATTACCGCATTAACCCCCCTCCCCCCCGACTCTATGAGATAAAAAAGCCAATAAAGGAGCTTACAAGGGGATGGCCTGCGTCTAGCGTGGACCAATTTAGGCTGTTGAGGTGAGTGAGGAGTAACTACCTAAGTTAAGAAAAACCAATAAGTAGTTAAAAGAATTGCCAGTAGATTAGGTACCTACCCCACCTACCACGCTAACAAAGTCGTGGGTTACTGCTAGTTAAAATATAAATGGGAGTGCAATCAACCACAAAAATAGCTGAACAGGATTTGGCGAAAGCAGGATCAGGCTTTCTTCGAACGCTTCGTGTTTCTTCCAAAGCGTTTAGGGCTACGAAATTACTGTTTCTACCCCTCTCATAAAGACGCGGCCCGGTAGACTTAATTCACCTGGAGTAAATCACCTGGGTGCATTAAGTGCTCGGCAGACTCGGCACCTGGGAGAAATAAGCACAGCTTTCAATATAGCACCCGGGAAACTTTGATCACCTGGAGTAAATCACCTGGCTGCATTAAGTGCTACGCACGGTAGACTTGTTGTGTTGACCTCTGCTGTAGTTCTGTTCACGTGCATCGAAAATATATTACTAGGCCTAGGCCATGAAATTCAGCAAATGTCCGAGAGAAGGCAGTTTATATTTTACATAGTGACTTTTGACAATAGTTTTCACATCACTTAATTGAGATATTTCTGAAAATTTTGACATTGGCTGTCATTGTTGACATTTTTATATGTTTGAAAATTCTGTCACTTTCGACATTTGCTGTCATTTTTAACATCTGGTATTTTCTGACATTTGCTGTCATTTTTGAAATTTTCTGCTATTTTTGACATTTGCTGAATTTCATTACAGAGTTCATTAGGTACCTACCTAGTAATATAACTATTTTCGGTACACGTGCACAGAACTACAGCACAAAACAACACACCAAGTCTACTGTGCGTAACACTTAATGCAGCCAGGTGAATTAAGTCTACCGGGTGCTATATTGAAAACTGTGCTTAGTTCTCCCAGGCGCAAGTCTACTGTGCGTAGCACTTAATGCACCCAGGTGAATTAGGTAGGTCTACCGGGCCCAAGACACGTCTACGTATACCGGGATCAGATGGAATTAGATACTGATGCCTGATTATGATAAGCAACTACCTAGGTATATATGTATGAAGTTGACCATCCATGCTGTGTGGTGCCGACTGCCGGCTTAGAATTTGCATCACTCCAACTCTTCCCGCGGGTGTCGTAAGAGGCGAGGGATATCCACCGGGGGCGGGCAGCAGCGCCCCCTGCAGAACAATTCTACCACCGAACTGCGTGCGATCCCCAAAACGGATGCCCAGCGTGGGGATTATGGGCATTAGGTAGGTACCCCCACGTAATAAAAGCCAATAAGGCGCTTATCAGGGGTAGGGCTGCGTCCGTAGTGTACCAATCAGGCTGTTGAGGTTGAGACTATCCATGAAGTACTTAGAGAGCCAAAAGATGCCCGACGGTAAAAAACATTGAAGACAATGGAAGAAGAAGGAGAATCTCTTATTTTACCAAAAAGGCGACACATACACCGCTTCTTTCACCATATGACCCAGAGGCAGTTGCCTCTGAGAAAAGGAGTCGGGAGAGAGGAAAACCTTGGAGCCCTCACTGAACGCTTCGGAAGCGGAAGCAGAAAAACGAAGCCAAGTTTGAAGAAGGCCCTGACACGAGCCACTGACACTGATGTTAGTGTCAGTGGCTCGTCGTCGTGAATTAATTGACGTTAGGAATGCGGGTTATGCGAATAATACAACACATCGATCGATTTACAGCAGAGACCTATTTTAATTCAATCAGAATATTTCAGAATCAAAATACTTTTTATTGTAAAACCGTTTGTACAATTTGGTGTTCACATAGCAGGCACAGTACAAATTTTCATAGTTTTATCCAGCTGGATGTACAAGAAAACAAATTTAAATAAAAAGAATCTAAGATTTGGAACAAACACAATTGGAATACAAAAACATTTGGAATCTAGAAACTTCAAACACAAATAAGGTGCGTAGTTAACCCGCTTACATCCGTAATTAGAATCTAAAAAGTATGCAAAAGGTAGGTAGGTAGGTACCTACTTAATATAAATAATTATTATCTATCTGCTAACAACAAAAATCTGTATCTCTCTGGAAGTACTCTTGGAGATCATAAATCCAGCTTTTGACAAAAAGCCATTAAATATAATTTTTCTTAATCTGAGGACCCTCGGTAAGTTTGTGGTTTAGAGGCCAGCTATTGTAGATTTTTACTGCGGAGATTATAATGTGCTTCTTTTAAATCGGAATCTGGCATGGATTCGCATTTAACTCAAATACTTTAGCGATTTTTAATATTTTTATCTAGTGCATTGATTTCCCCCTCTTATCACTTACATATGTAATAGTTATTTTATTATCCTCGGAAATAATCTATCGATAGATCGAAATAAAAATATCGATATTTTGTGCCCACCCAAGCCCTAGGGACTTGACGTGCTGGTGACGTTGACGTGACGTGCAACAACGCGATGACTAAGATTTCAGATTCCGTGTTTCAGTCAGACAGATGTAGAGTAGAAGGCGTAGAACTTCTACGCCTTCTACTCTACATCTGTCTGTACTTCAACTTCTTGTCTGATGGCTTCTACGGTAGAAGCCATCAGACAAGAAGTTGAAGTTGAATAATAATAATTTCTTTTCTTTGCTAGGATTTTTGCTTCTCAGAGAATACTAGATCCATTCTTTAACTTTTATGGTATATTAGGCTTCATGTGTTACCAGAAGGAAAACACTCCATTTTTGAGTTCCTAAAAAGGTGGAGAAACCTTTATATAAGTATGCTTTTATCGTTTCGCCGCGAGCATGTATCAGCAGCTTTTTCGTTTTACGTTATGGCTTTCATTTCATTGATTGATGTTTTGGTGTACTTAATACTTTAGTATGGGTAATTATAATATAGCTTTTCTTAATTATTTTGTATCCTTTCCATCATAGCCCGGCACTGCACATTGCGTCTTGCTCCTTATAAAAAATAACACAAAACTATTTGACAATAAACATACTAAGTACATATTTATAATCATTTTTCAGCATGTAGAAGTAGATCCAGGTCTCCAGTAGAGGCTAGCTTGACACACAGTGTAAATGGCATATATCTGGATGGAGAAATAGATTTTGAATTCCCATGTTGACTGATGAAGATATTGACTGCATTGCCCAAGATATGAGCGATGCTCATGGTGCACCATTGGGTAACTAAATGATTGGTTTTTACATTCCGAGAATTCAATGATAAGTTGTTAGTTAAATAAGTGTTTTGTTTTGAGCTGTTCATTACTTCTAATCATGTGAATGAGTGCTGTGTCAAAAGCATAGGCACCTTATTGTTTTGTTCAAAACTATCCCTTAAATCTTGCTTGTTTTGTTTGGAACCATTGGCCAGGTAAGAAAATCAGCAAAGTGTGAGAATTCTTTAATATCTTCCCTAAATTTTTATTATATATTTAACCAGGGTTGATAAAAGTCATGGATTATGCACAGAAATCTGATTATCACATTTTGTAATTCAAAGCAGTCTTTTGGTTCTTATGTTCCGTTGGTCTGGGTGTTTTCTATGTATAATAAAAATATCTATCTATGTAATTTAATTATATTGTATTAAGTATATCAGTTATCTAGTACCCATAACACAAGCTCGGCTTAGCTTGGGGCTAGATAATGCTGTGTCAATTGTCCAGCATTATTTATTTATTTATTTATTTATTTATGATAATTATTTTGGTCTATCCCATTTTAAGGGTTTAATCAAATATGGTAGGGACTTGTTAGGTTTCTGGAGAAAGATAAGACACCAAGATTGAAAAATTTTTATATCTATTTTTCATGTTCTGATCTAAATAATTTAGTTTATCATCAATAACTAACTTTATTAATTATTAGTAGGTACTTATTCTTTCTTTCAATTGAATATAATCAATTGAATACTAATATTGTTTCAAAAAATTGAATATTGTTTCATGAGATAAAGATATTGGATGCTCGGTAATAGGGCCCCGTTGGACCGTGCCAAGTTTATATTACAGGTTGTCTAATAATAAAGAGAAAAAAAAAATACTTTGATTTTAACTGTTCCATGGCAATAGATATCCTACATATATGTATTATAAACAAAGTTCAAAGTATGAAGAATGTACAATGTGCAAAGACAGAAACTTCATTACTTAGAACAGTGTGTCTCAGCTGGGTCATATGATGATGAAAAGTAACTACTTTTTTTATAATATTTATTTCAGGTTCTATTGAAAAACCACTCGCAATTGATGCAATACAAAAACATGTGGAAGAAAGCCTTTTATTCTTAGATGAAGAAAAAAGTGAAAATAAAACTGGGTCTACTGATCAAAAAATAAATTTAGTATTGGAGAAATCAGGGTCTGATGATACAAACATGCAAGATGTTGATGACAGTTCAAATACAGAAGAACCTCTGAAAAATTCCGCTGTTATCCTAAAACAAGAAAATATAAATGATGCATCATTATTTGATGATCAAAAAAAAGGTCAAAGTGAAATTGAGAGTATAACAACTGAAAACAAAGTAGATACTTTATTAGAATATGTGAAACGAGAAACATGTATTATTCCAGCTCAAATGGATACCAATGACGTCATTCTGTCACTAGAAGACAATCCTATATCTGACAGTGTGCTAGATGAAAAAGATAAGGATACAGCTATGAATTATCCAGAAAAAACCAGTGGTGTTTCAGAACAATCTGATACTGTTAGAGTCGTTGTTTCACAAGAAAACAATCCTCCTTCTGATTGTGTAGCAAATGAAACAGACACAGATGCAGTGGTAATTGTTGCCCCAGAACAAAAAAGCGGAATTTCATTACTTACAGATAGCAAAAAAGCCAACATTATGTCACTTGAACACAATCCTAGATCTGACAATGTGCTATATGAAATGAATAAAGATACAGCTATGGATTATCCTCAAGAAGTAACAAGTGATATTACAGAGCAAATTGATACCAGTAAAGTCATTGTTTCGCAAGAAGATAATCCTCCATCTGATATAGTTGCAGTAGTAAATGTTTCTCTAGAACAAGAAAGTGAAATTTCAAAGCTTACTGATGGCAAAAATGCCATCATTGTGTCACGAGATGACAATCCTACATCTGACAGTGTGCTGATTCAAGTTGAT
The DNA here is from genome assembly GCA_949316285.1 of Eupithecia subumbrata. Lineage (NCBI taxonomy): Eukaryota > Metazoa > Arthropoda > Insecta > Lepidoptera > Geometridae > Eupithecia > Eupithecia subumbrata. The sequence goes on from OX438643.1 coordinate 1,647,096, forward strand.
AGAGATGCAGATATTGATGATCCTCAAGAAGACACAAGTGGTATTTCAGAGCAAATTGATATCAATAAATTCAATATTTCACAAAAAGACAATCCATCTGAATCTACGATACATGAAATGGATACAAATGCAGCAGTAAATGTTTTCTTAGAACAAAAAAGTGAAATTCCACAACATACTGATAGCAAAAAAGCAAACATTGAGTCACTAGAAGACAATCCTACATCTGAAAGTGTGCTGAGTGAAATTAATACAGATGCAATGAATTCTGAAAACAAACCAAGTGAGTTATTAGGGCAGAGTGATAGCAATAAAGCTTGCAATGCCTTACAAGACTATAATCCGTCATCCCTTAGCATGCTAAATGAAACAGGCACAGATGCAACGATTAATGATTCTGAACCCAAATCAAGTGATATATCAGAGCAAAGTGATGCCAGTAAAGTTTGCAATGCGTCACAAGAAAATAATCCTTCATCTGATATCATGCTAAATGAAATAAATAGTGATGCAGAAATAAATAATGTTAAAGAGAAAACAAGTGATATTTCAATTGTTTTACATGAAGGAATTTCCCGATCAGATAGTCGGCTAGATGAAACAGATGCAGATGTCACTATGAATTATGATTCTCAAGAAGAATTAGGTGATAGTTCAAAGCAAATGATTACAAATGAAATCAGTAATGTTTCAGCAGATCAAAAGTCGCCATCTGACAGCTTGCTTAACAAAACAGATTTAGATGCAAACATGGATGATACCCAAGTATATTGTACAAGTGATATTCCACGGCAAACTGAAGAAATGGATGGAAGCAAATATAGCATTGTTCCAGAAAAAGAAAATCTAACATCTGAGGTGCTGCTGGAAGATGCAGATACAGTTGCAGCTATAAGTGGTCCTCAAGAAAAAACAAGTGATATTTCAGAAACAATTGATTTCAATGAAATCAGCAATATTTCACAAGTAGACACTAATATTTTGAATGAAACTGAGACAGATGGAGCAATGAGGGATTCGCTAGAAATTCCAGAGAAAATTGAGATCCAACAAGTTGATATAATATACAAATATAGAGTTCGAAATGGAACAAATACAGATGTAACAAGAAATGATTCTCAAGAAGAAATAAGTGATATATCTGAGCTAATTGATACCAAAGATGTCAGCATGGTATCGCAAGAACATCTTTCATCTGATAGTGTGCTAAATAAAACAGACATAGATGAAGCACTGAATGATACTCAAGAAGAAATTAATGATACGAAAACCTATAACATAGATGACAGTAATATTTCAGAGAAAGACAATGGTCCAATGGATATGGAATCAGATAAAACAGATGTAGTTTTACATGAAGGATGTGAAACTGACAACAAGAATATTGAAACTGCCGGAAAAGGTCAAGATAATCTTAAATCCATCAAAAAAGACGATCACGAAAATAGTGTAACAGAGCCGCAAAAAGGCAGTATTTTAATAGAATCAAAAGAAATTAATAATCAAACTGATGAACCAACACAAGGTATAGAAAAAACAACTAGAGAAGATAAGGAACATGATAAATTACCTGAATTAGAAAGTAATGTGGAAAAATCAGGTTTGCCAGAAAATGAAACTCAAGTAAAGAAGACAATAAATAAAACTGAACAAGCAACCCAAAAATCACAAGAAAAAGAATTGGTATGGGAGATAAAATCAATAAAAAATGAACCCGAAGAAGAGACAAAAAAAGAACTGTTACAAAAAGAGAGATCCCAGGAACAAAATGACACAGAAAATTCAACTAAAAAGAATCCTTTGGTAAGAGCAGCCCCAACAGAAGATGTTACCGAATGCCTTCCCGCGAAAAGGCCTAGATTTCAACCAGTTTGGACCACCAATCCTTTAAATGATGAAGACAAGCCAAAAGCTGAGCAAGGTAATATTCCGTAATAATTTCTGATTATTGTATTCGGTTTTTTGTAAATGTATAGCTGTTTATTTAGCTAACCTCTGCTTAGCTTGGTGCTAGATGATGCTGTGTGAATTGTCCAGCATTATTGATTTATTTACAATTTTTTTTTAACTAGATTCCGCCCGCGGTGTCGCGTGCGTTATTCTTGGGTAGAAAAGCCTATTTATTATTTCGTTCAGATTATGGTCTATACGTTATATCACATCTACACACAATTACAACTTAAATAAATAATGTTGGACAATCCACACAGCATCATCTAGCCCCAAGCTAAGCAGAGCATCCCAAACTTATGTCGTTTTGGTTCAAAGCAGGCTGTTATGTTGCCTTCATGAACTTTGGGGAAATTCAATTTAAGCACATATTTAAATTATTTATTTTTATGTTGCAGCAACATGTTCTTCCAAGTCTGACAATACAGCAATGGAGGCAGCCAATGACACTACAGCAAAGGGTATGGTACCAGTTTTAAAGTTACATATCAAAAATAAACTACTTTGAATAAAATACACCATTTACTTCAAAAGAAACGAAGAAAAAATCAGATAAAATAGTTTTCATTTTAAAAAATCGGCTTGGTTTTTGAGATAGCTAATATAATATTTTTTTCTGATTTTTATCGATAAATGTCGCGTATCCGCACAGTACCTCGTTTGATCAAGGTTCGACAATACACATTACAATCAGTTCCAATAACATGACATGTATCAATGCAGTTGACCGTATCTTTAGCAATAAATCCATTTTTTTTTTGCAGAGGCTGTAGTAAATCCATATATAATATCTCAGGAAGTTAAGAAACAACTAAAGACATGGGTTTTAAAATCTGGTAAGTCTTGTGTATGGAAAAGATGCATAGAAAATAATAATTTAAATTCTATTCATATTTTTATGTTGCAAGATATTTGAAACGGCTCACTAACATGAAGAATACATACTAGGACAGAGGTAGCCTTTTTTTACCTAGACTACCTAAGGTCTAGCAGTACCGGGTTCAAATCCCCGTCGGGCCATTTTTGCTGGGATTTTTGTAACAAAAAAGATTTGTAGATTCACAGTGACGGCCCGCAGTCAGGAAGTTGGTGTTATACCCTCCTGCTGCATGTTAAGCCGTTGGTCCTGCGCTTGTCGAGTCGGTCTACTGTTTATTCGGATTATGATAGTGAGAGGATAGAGAGTGCTCAGGCGTTTTCGCACACACTTGTACACTATAATGTGTCCTGCACACAGTGCACACATTGCTAGTCTCTATTGAGACTGGTCGTTGGTCGAAAATCGGCTAGGAGGACATCACACTATAATTATTAATTAGTTTATATAGCCTATGTTTGATGCGACAGTTTGGATGGATGTTTGTTACCGCTTTACGCCACAATATCTCAACGGATCGGGATGTAATTTGGCATATCTCTGAGCCTAGAATCAAACATAAGCTACTTTTTACTACATAAATTAGTTCCCACGGGATAAAAACATTATTGAAAATGCTATTATTTAAATATAAATTTTTTAGGCATAGCCCAGCCAAAGGAAAATTTTAAATATATGTTCAAGCTAGTCAATGATGCTAAATATAATAAAGCCGTTTTAAGAATGGCACCAATTCCTAAGAATTATAAACCGATGGATGTGTTTCGAGTCATCAGGGACCAAACAGAGGCTTATGAAAAGGTATTTATGATAACTCTTTTTCATCGTTAAGCTTGCCGATGGTACATATCCTAATATATAATTTCATGCCTTGTATTAATTACATACAATAAAGAATTACAGAATTACACTTCAACGTTTATGCTATAGATATAGATAGTAACATAAAAATTTACCAACCAAACTTAACTTGAATTTTTTGTTGCTTCAGGATATCACAAAGAACATACAGTTTATCCACATAGATAAACATGATGATATTTTCAACGCCGCCTATATTAAATGGAGAGATATAGACAAACTCTTGGTAGTAAAAGCATACCAAATCCTGGTTACCACAAGTTTTACCGTAGATGGTGTGGTGAAGCAACCATTGTTTAAATATGATGATAGTAAGTTGTCTTATACCATATATTTATATAAACAGGGTGGATTTTATGGACGGTAACGGGAGATATATAATTATCCGGTGTGGCTACTGAAAAATGGTTCTAGGAAACTATCAATAATTTTGAGAGAAATTTTCATTGCAATTATACAGAGATTTTCAACTATTTTTACTGTTAATTTTTACGGAGCACGTAAAAATTAACTGTAAAAATTGTTGATGTAATGAATAAATAGTTGCCTGTTTTGGATGCTGTTTAAAATCACTATTTATTTCAGGATCTGTCATCGATTGGAACGAAAACAACAGACCAATATTAAAACAAAAAGATGGTGATATGGAAATTCCGGAAACTGTCTCTACACCTGCGCTTACTCCTGTGGTCACTCCTATAGCTACCGTTGCGGCTACTTCTACGGCTACTCCTGTAGCTAAACCTGTGGCTTCCACTATGGCTAAACCTGCGGCTACATCTGTGCCAACACCTCGCCCTAGGTAAAACATGTTTAATTACAATGCATATAAATCATCATCATCATAATTCAGCTCATGTACAGTGCTGGTACCACACAGAATAATATTAAATTAACAAACAAGGCCACTATGAATTTCAGCCTACCCTAAAATAACTTATTTTAGAAACTCTTATTGAATACAGCTATATCGGATGATTCTCCTAACCTGCCTATCACAAGTACCTACAGCGTAATCTACCTACTCTGATTACAAAATTAGGTGCTAGATTATGCTGTCTAAAAAAATTACAGCGTTTATATGTTACTACATAGTTTATGCCCGCGGCTTTGCACGCGTTGTTTCTATGGAAACGTTTAATGGTGATTTATATCCCATGGAAACTGATTTATGGGATAAAGTAGCCTATGTTTGATTCTAGGATTAGAATTACCTGTGTGCAAAATTTCAGCCCGATCCGTTCAGTAGTTTTGGCGTGAAGAGGTAACAAACATCCATCCATCCAAACTTTCGCATTTATAATAGGTATTAGTGTGATTTATTTTACAAAAAAGGAAGTCATTGCCATACAGTGGGACAACATGGGGTTGCTGAGCTCTACTATACAAGTACGCTGGAGGTTGACGCTTTGAATTGGCCACCGCTTCTGGTATAAAAATTAACATTTGTTGAGGCGTACCAAAGAATACGACAACCATAATATTAGTTCCATAGACAGTCACGCCGCAGACGCAAACTCAGCGCCAAAATGGCTAAAATCAAATCCTTAATATATCCATTATCTATAATGTGACCTCGTAGGTACTTGTATAATATAGAGCTCAGTGCATGAGGTGTGATAAATAAATACAATATAAATAAATATAATATTTCAGAAACCCACCGCCCCCTGCGTTTACAAACGGACAAATAAACTTTAAAGACAGACAAACGTTTGGGCTGTCCAATGCATTCATGGAATACCACAATTTAAAACCACCGATCGTTTGTTTCGTCTTCGTTAAGAATGTAAGTGCTTAAAAGGGGGTAAAACTTGTGTTCGTAATGATAATCTCCGAACTTACTTCTTTCCTCTTATTATTTAACTACTAGTTTCCAAGAAATGCCGCTTATGTTTTATTCCAGGACACAACAACTACGTCTATACAAAATTTTAAGCCTATCCGTTTAGTAGTTTTGGCGTGAAGAAGTAACAAACATCCAAAATTTAGTTTTTGTAACTTAGTTCTGCCCGCGGCTTCGCAAGCGTTGTTTCTATAGAAACGTTTTAAGGGTCTTTCTATCCCATGGAAACTGATTTATGGATAATAAGTAGCCTATGTTTTACTCTAAGCCTAGAACTAATTGTAATGTAAAATTTCAGCCCGATCCATTCAGTAGTTTTGGCGTGAAGAAGTGACAAACATCCATCCATACATCTTAACATCCAAACTTTCGCATTTATAATATAAGTGTGATGCGGCGCACGCCAGCAAAACACCCAGTAGTCATGATTATTCCGACATCTTTAACAATCATTGTCATATTTCAGCAAATTTACACCAAACCTTAATTAAACATCAAGACACTCCGTTTACTGCTGAAAATCGTTTGAAAATCCGTTTGGTTGTGTTTGAGACAATCCCGTTCAGATCAAGTTCAGATAGAAAGACAGACGGGGCGTTGTAACCATGACATTAATATATATTTTCAGCTGGATATGTCGCACAGTGTAGAGATATATCATAGAATATTCAGCGCGGCCGGTGAAATAGTAGAAATGGAGGTAGTGCCGCCGCTGCGACACGAAGATCAACTATCATTGAAACTAAGAATCGTATTCAATCACGCCTTAGAAGCTGTCCAGGTATTATTACTTACTTATTGCTATTCTGACCTTTTTTTCGACACTTGTAGATTTTTTTCATGGATTCTTTTAAACTTTATTTTACTATATTATATATATTTTTTTATTTATCAGACCTCAAACCTACTTCAACAGCCTGTATTGGTCCACTACTGGACGCAGGCCTCCCCCTGATAAGCGCCTTATTGACTTTTATCACATGGGGGTAATGCCCATAATCCCCACGCTGGGCATGCGGGCCGGGGATCGCAATTCGGTGGTAGAATTGTTCTATAATATTTATTTTATACTATATTTCTGTTTATTTTTTCCAGGCTGTTTCCATGTTCCATGAGCAAATCCTTCATAATCGTGTAATAGAAGTTGAAATAGGTCACATCAGCATGAAGAAAAAGCCGTTCAGTATCGAAGGGTTTCGTGCTGTAGGACCAGGTCTTGGGATAAACGGATTTATAATGAAGAACATACGCTCAAATATTGAATTAAGTAAATTAAGAGCCAGGACAAAGGTCCAAATGGATAACTTTAAAGAGCAAATAACTTCTCTCAGACAAAAACTGTCAGCAGCTACTTTTAAAATAGAACAAGTTAAGAGAGAAGAAGAAAAGAGAAGGTATAAAGTAGATAAAAGGCAATTGCAAAGTCAAAATGAGTCGCAGAATAAACAAGCTAGTATGGATGCAGTGAATGCTATAACCAAGGCCATAGCGAGCTCTGTACAAGCCAATGTGTTGGGTATGCTCTGTATTCAACCTAATAAGCAAGACCAGAATATAAAACAAAGTACACCGTCCGCGCCTGTAAATAACCAACCGGTTGGTATACCTCAGAGTCAGAATACTTCTAGAGCGCCTGTGAATTGGATAGCGAACGAAAATACTGCTACAGCATTACCGAATCAGAACATGCCTGCACAAACGAGCATGGAAAATGCGTTCCAAAACCTCGGAAGAGAACTTCATGGATATCAGAACCCACTGGATCCGTACAGCTACTACGCAAATATGCAACAAGCATACGCGCAATATGGCTATACCATGGATCCAACTTTGATGCAAACTTACTGCCAACCTGGTGTATCTTATATGCGACCGGGTATTGCTAACGTGCAACCAGTACCGGCAATCGAGACTTCTAATATGCCACCAACGACACCAAAAACCCAATCTATGCCTACAATCATATCCAATCAGCCTGTACCACCAAAGCCTAGCAATCCAACTCAGAGCAAAGTTCATACTCAATCGAAAACAATTTTCCCCCCTTTGCCAACCACAAATAAAAATGTTACTGTATATGAAGCACAGAAACCTCGCTTCGACGTATCACCAGCTAATGTGGGTAATATAACTACAGCCACGAATCGTTTCGACGTGCCACCAGCTAAGGTGAGGCAAATAATTGCAGCCGAAAGTAAAGTACCAGAAATACCGCTGCCAATGCCAACGATATCACAGCCAGCCGTCAAAACGGCATTCAAAATACAAAAACCAATTGTACCTCCCAAAGTAACAAAACCACTTAGTATAAATATGAAAATACCATCAGTGCTCCCAGAAACAGTTCCATTGGTAGTACAAAACCCACGTACGCAAGAAAAAAACAGCGTGCAGAGAAAATTGATGAAACTTGTGGGAAAATTGCCAGCGGAACCTTGGATAAATAAGCAAATTAGAGGTAAATCAATTCAGAGTAAAGTAGAGCACTGAACATTATTTATATTAGCTGACCACATGAATATCTTTTTTTTTACTTAGGTACAAAGCCAGTCTCAACAGCAGGTTATAACTTTTAATTCCAATACTTTAAACGTTATTGTTTTAAATTACATAACGATTGTGTATAATTTCCAGAAATGAGAAAAAACAGCAAGTCTCCAGAAAAAATAAGAAAATCTCCCGAAAAGATTAAATCGTCTGATCGAAGCCAAATGCCTAAAGCAATCCAACCACCAAAAAGTACGTTTCTTTACAAAAAATCTAAACCTGAAATAAATACAGCTTACTGCAGCTAGTAAATTATGTTTGATACAATCCAATATTTTTCCAGCTGTGCGGCGGATGAGTAGGTCGCCCGAAAGACGGGTAATCAGCAGGTCACCTGTAAGAAGAAATAGCAGGTCGCCTGTAAGAAGAAAAAGCAGGTCACCTATAAGGCGGAGAAGTAGGTCGACCGAAAGAAGACGAGTGAGCAGATCGCCTAAAAGACGAATGAGTAGGTCGCCTATTAGGCGATGGAGCAGGTCGCCTATAAGGCGACGGTCGACCGAAAAAAGGAGAATCAGCAGGTCACCTGTAAGAAGAAATAGCAGATCACCTATAAGGCGGAGGAGTAGGTCGCCCGTAAGAAGACGAATGAGTAGATCGCCTAAAAGACGAATTAGCAGGTCACCCATTAGGCGGAAAAGTAGATCACCTATAAGACGAGTTAGCAGATCACCTAAAAGAGGACTTAGCAGGTCGCCTGTAAGACGCAAGAGTAAATCGCCTATTAGACGAAGAAGCAGGTCCCCTAAAAGAGGAATTAACAGGTCACCTAAAAGACGAATCAGCAAATCACCTATACGGCGGAAGAGTAGATCACCGGTGAGGAGAATCAGCAAGTCGCCTCTCAGAATAATAAGCAGGTCACCTGTGCAGAGAATCAGCAAGTCACCTGTAAGATTAAGCATACCACCGTCCGAAATAGGAAAAGGTAAGGTAGTAAATTATTATACAAGATTCAGGTATCCCAGCTTCACTCACGTCACGCCTAGCGCCTGGATGATATATGTATCATCCAGGCGTGAAGATGCAGGAATAGATAATATCGCTTTTTATTAGTGTTACAATTTTCAACATTACGACTAATAGTTTGAGTGAATTTCGCTCTACTCACAGACATTCACACTAATATAATAGAGGTAAAAGGAGTTTCCATTTACCTCTATTATATTAGTGTGGATGTCGCCGCCGGATCGTAAAATCAGCCCGTTTGTAGAATGGCGAATAATAGCGGTGCCATTCACTTAAATGCCTAGGCCTTGCAGAACGAACCTGATAAACGGATGCTGCTTAAATCATCTGTTGACGATGAAATCCTCTGATCATGATGATGATTGTAGAACGATCAATGTTCAATGGGTTGGCTGACTGATAGCTAGCCGAAATAAAACGGCTAAACTTAATGTCGCTGATTCATTTAAATTTCACTTCGCTAATCCGCTACTGCATCTTTATTTTTTTGCGTGTAAAGATGAATCAGAGCCCATCAACACAGAAGTAAAATAAAATCTTAAAATATATTATTTGTTTTACAGATGGTGGTAGCAGAGATAAAACAAATCTGGATCTCGGAGATAGAACAGCTAATTATAATTATATCCGAGAAATGGAAAGAGAATTAGCAAACACTTCAGTTACCTTTAGTTTTGTAAGTTGACTATTACCACAGCCTACCTATATGCATACAGTCGTTCGACGAAGGCATTTTGACGTGGTTTTGACAGGGCAATCGTGCGGGGGGCAAGGGACGGGTTGGATATACCGCCTTAGTAACTCGGGAACGTCTATCAATCAATAAATACAATAGCTTTTACCAGTCCGCTGTAGGGCAGGTCTCTCCTGATTCTAACGAGATTCTCAGAACAGACGATCGTTGGGGGCGTAAGGCTCTTGAGTGGCGACCACGTATCGTATGAGGCGCACAAATGTGTTTAGGCCTCCACGAGTTGGACCGGTGACCTCTAGATGCGGGCAGCGCAGCACGGGTCTGGAGATCTTTGGGGTAAAAAAAAGTCTAACAGTGGACGGCGTACGGCTAACCGCCGCCGCCGCGCCGCGCCTGTCAAAGAAATGCCGAATTACTCTCTAGTCCTGACGGTGACCTCTGAAAATAACCGCGGGTGTCTCAGCTGTTCTTAACAAACGTAGGTACCTACTTATTTAAGTCAGAATTCAATGTGTTTTAGATACCATTAATGTTTCGAAAATCTTGGTTTGGGACGAAGGTGGATTTCCCCCAAATAGGTACAGAAGGAGATCTCTGAACCGGGCTCGACCCATCTGGTCCACTGAGCCCGGTGGTCTTTCGACCGACAGTTGATGTCGGATAGTTGTATATGGTCAGTTGTAACTGAATCAAGCGTTTGCGCGATCTAGGAGTGCTTTCTCTTTTTGCTTTTTCCGATAGTTTATACCGACATCTAGCGGATGTTCTTCAGTGTTTCGGTGGTAGCGCCTCTATTGACAAGTTAGCCTTGTAGTTCGGCCGTCGTCGCCTAGAGGTCGCCTACACTTGGTATATATGCTTTCAAGGACATAGCCTCGAATTAAATCTGAATTATTTATGGAAAAGAAGAAGAAGAAGTTCGTTGTCGCGGGAGTGTCACGTGTCGGTCAGTTGAATGACCGCGGATTTCAGCCGTGGACAACGAGAGCGAGTGTCAGTTCAGAAGTTCCTTAGCATGGCATCATGTTTGTGTGAAAAATTAGTTAAAATTTTGGCATCATCTGAATTGACACCAATCGGAGCAAAATATCCTACTAATATTATAAACTAGGTTCTGCCCGTGGCTTCGCACGCGCTGCTTCCATGGAAACAATTAAATGTACTAATTTCTATCCCATAGGAACTGATTTCTGGAGCTGTGTGGTGCCGGCTTAGAATTAGCACCACCCCAACTCTTCCCGCGGGTGTCGTAAGAGGCGACTAAGGGATATCCAACGGGGGCGGGCAGCAGCGCCCCCTGCAGAACAATTCTATCACCGAACTGCGATCCCCAACCCGCATGTCCTGCGTGGGGATTATGGGAATTACCCCCAAGAGATAAAAGCCAACAAGGCGCTTATCATGGGGAGGCCTGCGTCCAGCAGTGGACCAAAACAGGCTGTTGAGGTTGAGGTAGAGAAGGAATTGATTTATGAGATAAAAAGTACTTAGGCTATGTTTTATTCCAGGCCTAGAACTACTGCCTGTGTACCGAATTAGAAAACTATATGGATCGGGTTTTAATTCATAAATGCTTTATTAATTCCAGCTGCCACCTAGCGTAACAACAGAGGACCTTACCGACAAGATGAGTGAAATCGGAGAGCTGTTAGAAGTGCGAGCCTTTGGGATGGGCAAATGTATGGTGGTTTTCAAGTTTCGGCACGACGCAGAGACTTGTATTGGTATCCTTTTAAACAAGATCCGTCAAGTGCGAGTGTAACTCGCGCGCCGAGGGTTTTGAACGTTTGTCAACAAATATGTACCAAAAGTACCGGTTAGAGACTTCGCAATTTAGCGAATACCTAAGAATAGTAGGTACCAACCTACATACATTTCAGATAAATCTCTCTGCATGCTTCGGTTAAATGGGTGGTTCGGTTAAGGTGGGTTATGGTAAATTTTTCGACTTTTTTCGAAATATTTCAAAAAGTATGATAGTTACAGAAATTTGAAAAACTGGTTTGAAATGTCCAAACCGATACCTTTCATTTGATACCCCACTCGGTGGGGTAGCTCCCCTTTTGAAAATTATTGCTTTTTGACCATTTTTCAAAAAGTGTTCTTTTTACAGACTTCTCTATATTTTTCCTGTAAAATATAGATCCATATCTACAAACGCTTCATACATTTTAAATGGATCGCTCGGCAAACTTCGGAGATAGGGGGGGGGAATGGGTTTTTTTTCGACTTTTTTCAAAATATTTCAAAAACTATGAAACCTACAGAAATTTCAAAAACTATTTTGAAATGTACAAAATGATACCTTTCATTTGATACCCCATATGACTCTTTAAGTATCTTTTAAAATATCGGCATCACAATTTGTATGGAAAATATTCATTTTCATTTTTCATTTATTTTCATTTATTTTTCTCTAAATCTGAACAGGCGCACGAAATGTATTATTATTTTAAATTTCAAGTTGATAGCTGCAGTAGTTTTTGAGTTATTAAGGAGGGAAAAAAGGACAGACAAAGCGAGACCATAAGGGTTTTGAAACCGATCTTCGATCTTCAAGACCCTAAAAACGACGAACACATAATCTATGTACTAACTAAGTAGTACTTTCGTTTTTGGTAAGTTTTATAAGCTCCTTGTGAAAGGTGTCGTCCGAAGTACCTACAGTCACCTTGCCTTTTATACTGCCACGAAACAGCATTGCTGTGTTCTGAGCCCTAAGTTAAGTCTATAGTATTGTCTAGACAACTAAACCTTCCTTTTTTCGGATTTCCTAACTGCGCCTCTACACAACAAAGCCGGCGGCCTCCCCCGCCGGGTAAAGCCTGGGCCTGGTGGATTTAGTGTGTAGCCCTCTACACTAAATCCGCTAGGCCCAGGCTTATGGCTTCCTATACAAAAATGGAACGTCGCGCGTCGTCGTCCAGACAACGTACTCAGAGCTCTGGTTTAAAAGTATAGATGTTAAGCCGAAGTACCTGAAATGAAAATGCGATGTGTTTGGGTATGTACAATAGCTTTCACACGTAGGTACCTACCTACCGGCATAATTTGCGTACAATTCGCTGCCAGGTAACCGAAGCGACCGGGTCGTGTGAAAAGAGACTAAATTCACATCGGAATGGAAGCGAGCCGGCGAGCACTTTCAGTGTCAAATCTACTTTCATAAAGTAGGTACCAGTATCGCTCTAAACTTCAAAAGGTCGCGCGACCTTGCCTGTTGTCACGCTTTATGCGATGCTGATCTTGTGTGGATGTAGATAAAGTTTAAAATAACACTGTAAATGCTCTCCCGTCGCTCGCTGCCGTCCAGTGTGAATTGAGACTAAGTTTATGCGTAGTTCATAGGACTTTGACTTGGTATAGATTACGAGTACCTACTAATAATCTGTTTAAACCGTCAATCGGGGAAGTCTAGGTACATGTTAAATTTTGTAGTTTTATTGCAAACGGTTGCTAAGATACAGAGCATTTTCGTTAAAACGTAGGTATAGGAAAACACCGTTATAATTTCAGAGAACGATGAATCAAATGTATGATCGTCATCAAAGGGGAATCTACCTACATGTAAAATTTTGTAGGTAGGTACTTCTATTGCTAACGTTTGCTGAAATTTGCGTTTAAACTTTAGTTTTTTCGTTAAAACTTGGATGTAGGTACGAAAACACACGCTCCAAATTTCAAGCCTCTAGAATCTAGATACCCACTGAGTTAAATGTACCTAGAGAAGAAATTTCAAACAAAAAACGTCTCATTCTCATGACAGCGGTGGCCTGCGCGCGGCAAGCGCTGCAGCGCTAAAACATTAACTAAGTCGTCTAACCAAACAATTAAAACATTCAGCGCTTGATCGCTTATAGAGTATTGTTTTCTCAACGTATTCTGACAACATGTCGCCCCTATAGATTTTACACCGCGCAGAGGTGACACAGATTTTATACCTACATAACTTAGTAAGAATTTTTTCTCTATTTCAAAAATTTTTGTTTGCAAAAATAGTAGAAAATTATAAAAAAAATGGATTGTTATGCGTTTATTCAAACATGTTAGCAATAGTTTAAAATCAACTACAATAAGTAAACAAATAAATTAGTACATTTTGTCCTAAGATATTTTTTAATACAATAATTTAATACTTCCATTGCCTATGACGTGAATCTCCACCGCCATGTTCCAAGCTATGGCGGCAGCGACGGCGCGCGCGGGGCGCGGGCGCAATTAATGAGTTAATTATTGTGTCTACATACTTTTCATTGAATTAAGAGTGCGCACGTCGTCATATTTTCTGAACTTTGTTCATAACTTGAAACGTTCTGCAAGGAAAAAATTAATAAAATTTTCAATAATTTGATTTCTTTGAAAATGTAATAATTAAATAGTTTAAAAAAAACTTAAAACCGACTTCGAATCCCTTAGTTTTAAACTGTTTTTTTAAGTTTTGCTGGATAAATAGAAATCCCTGGGGAATAAAATATTGGGAGCACCTATAAACAACTGAAAAGATCACGAAATTGGTCCGGCCGGAATCAGTCAATCAAATGACTGAGAAATCGACGAACATACTTATAAACATACTACATACAGCCGAACATAGAACCTCCTCCTTGTTTCGAAGTCGGTTAAAAATATGAAACTGGTTAAAAATCAATAATAAAAAATTCATACATAAAAAAAAAACACCGCGTCAAGTTTGTCACCCTATCTGTCTTCCATCAATCACATTATTTTTACCTACAACCGGTTTTGAAATGGAACATCTGCATGTTTTAGTCTATGATTACAATGGCGTGCATAATTATGAAAAATTATTTTTATCTGTTGAGGTATTACGATATTATTACCTATTTATTCACATAATACAACAAATAATTTTACTTACTTGACTACTGGGTTGTTATTTCTCATTATTTACGTCCAGGGTCACACTTAGATTTGGATTTTCGTATTATTAGCGCGGCTCCATAAGCGTCCAAGCTGCATGCATGTCGAAGCCACACTAATGTCAGGTGTACGGATTGCAGTACAGTTCAGTCGAACAGAGTGAGTGTTCTGATCGCGAAATCTAGTGCGTAGTACATATATATCGATGTAGATACCTACCAAAACAAGATATAGCTTGGACATACCACATCCATCTTCCCGAGATGTCGAATTGGTAATTTTGATAAATTTGAACCTAGTCGCTCGGTCTGTGCGTTAATTGTCTGTCAGTGAGTCAGGTACCTACTCCTTTAAAATATAAGTATATTGATTTCCTTAGCGTTGCTCAGAAATGTACAACATGGCTAAAGTCGACGGACAAACGATTGAAGTGAGATGGGCTTCGATTGAGTAAGTGGGTACACCTACAACCACAGTATATCAACTGGTAAGTACCTATCTAGCGACGGTGTTGGTGTAGCTTACAGGAACTTTGGCGAGCGTACAGAGGACAATTTAGCTGGGAGAAGCGTATTTAATCCATGTCAGCGAAACAAGGTACTTGAGTGAACTAACCCGTTCACTGCCCTACCACAGCGGTGCGACCCGAAGGAGCGCCGCACCGCGACGGTGCTGGAACACGCTAAATCTGGGCATCTGCATCATGGGCACTGAAGTGCTACGTAAAGCCGAACTGGTACATTGACAGAGTTCAGTCGGATATGCTTCTCGTGAATTGCGTAATCAGTTTAGTTGGTCGAAAGCTGATTCGCATCTACACGGTTTTTAATTCAACTGATGTGGTTGATTAAAACCCACACGCATGGAACTTAGCAGAACTGACCATTCTGTAATGTAGCAAAATCTGTCTTTGCATGCCTATTACTTAGAGTATTACATTTAATGCCTCGTTTGTATTCGAAGAGTGTGACAGTACAGTGTGGTACTCTCACAGATCTGCTGCAGCGGAGAATGTCATAGTGTGCTGGAATAAGCGCTTTTGACAAGCTAAGATTGTATTTGGAGTTGTAATGATTGCAATGCTCCTAATCTTGTTGTATATGTTGTATAACTAAGTAGAGTTTTACACATAAATTTACACAATCCTGGTATTTATCATTTCCCTGCTGAGAGCACACCACGTGTTAAACAAAAGACTATTCAATTGTTTGAACATGAACGGCTTCCGGAAACGAGTCCAACTAGACGCTTGTTTCTGCTAAGCTGTCAAGTTCTGCGGTGCCTCCCAAACTGGAACACAGGAAGAAATCCATGGATCGCCAACTGACCTACTGGATTTATACAAGGAACCTACTTGTTTCAAGTTCTGGATACTATGTGCAGGAGAAAATTAGTTTTAAAGTTTGGAAATTAATGATGTTTATCTGTTTTCAGTGACATTGTTGGATGAAGAAGAGAAGATTGTAGTTTTTAAGTCGCTGCTTTATGCAATCTGTGTTAGGCAGGCAGGTAATTTCATTGTTAATAATTACCTAGGTATGCATAAATAAAAAGTAATTAAAAAGTATTTTATTATGTTTCTTGGTTTGGGTTTATTTTACTGTGCGAGTTGAAGTGAAGATGGTTGGCGAGTAAAGGCAATTGCTTGACGAACGCTTGTGCCTCCCCTGTTCACATAAGCTTTGAACAATAACTGAACGGTAAGTTATTTCTACTTGTCGGTTCTGTAAGTATGAACTATTGATTGTGTGGTGTGGTATTATAAGATGCAATCATCACCAATAGTAGAACAGTAGAAATGTTACTGGTTCGGGGATGATTTACTCGTTTTAGCGAGTGGCGAAACCATTCGACTCGCACTCTGTGAACGTAGCATAAGTTAAGATATAATTTTGTCGTGTGTTATCTGTTGTCTAATAGAAATATACTCGAGTAGGTAGGTATATTTCTAATTATTTTATGTTCTTTATTGATTCTATAATAATTTTATGTTATCTGAAGTAATTTAGTTAGAATTATTTTGCCTACGCGGTACGTTTGTAGGACCTACGTCAGTAATTTTATTCAATAAAGTTTATGCAAATATCTGTTGTTTCCAAATCAAATCCCTATGTTAAGAGAACGGAGGGAGGCCTACTTGACGTACCTAGGTAGGTACAGAAACAACGGCAACAAGAGTTCCTTACACATTTAATCTAATGTGGTAGGTATCAATCAATAAAACTCTTCGCTCATTAAGGCGCTACCCCGCCGACCCAAATCAGCAGCGCCCCCACCTATTTTATCCTATTATTCTGAAAACAAAGAAATTTTCAAAAATCGATTGGCCAGTTTGTGATATCTATCATAATTCATAAGCTTTATTATAATACCCATAAAATAGTTTTCTTTAAGCAGAATAGCGAAGTTGCTCTTGGTGGCCACCGAACTCTGTGGTCGCTTCTCTGTCTAAATTATACGAAACTAAACTATTTCAGAGGGATTAAAAAAAAGCTTAGGATAGGTATCACAAACTGTACATTGGATAGGTACCTATTTGAAAATTCTTGTGTTTATCGTACTAATTATAAGTAAAATATGTGGCGGCGCTAGTGTGCGGCATACATCCGCCTTATGGCACTACCCGGACCGAAATCAGCGCCACTACCTACCTATTTTATGTTAAAAATCTGTTAAGGCCAGGTATTCCTTTAGCAGTAGTCAAATTGCATGTCAATTATACCAAATGTCGTCGGTAGAGGCGCTTATTTTTTACATAGACTTATGCAAAATTTATTTATTGTAGAAGAGGCAAACTTCTGTTTTTTTTGGTTGATAGCACAATCACAAGGTAATAATGTAATGTTAACTAAAATTTGCCCGCGGCTTTGCTATTGTTGCATGCAAAATTACCTTAATAAAACCTATGTCGCTTATTGTAGTATATCAATTATAATAAAAATTACATTCCTTGATAGTTATTCATAGAAATCAGAAAAACCTAAAATAATTATATCATCTCCATGCATGTTAAAGTACCGACAATATCACCGACCATTATGATAATACTTTATACATTAAAAAAATATACTAATTTGGTCAAAACAACTGAGGACTAAATGGATTACAAAAGTGTCAATCGTTGAAGATATTTCGATTTGGTTTTGCAGGGCTTTCTCAATTTTTTATATAATAATGCTGAACAAGCCACACAACATCATCTAACCCAAAAGTAAGTAGAGCTTGTGTTATGGTATACTTATTTTAATATACTTATTAAATATACTACACAGATAGATATTTTTTAATATACATAAGACATCCAGAACACCTGGAATGAATATCTGCAGATGGTACAAACATTTGTCCTGAGGCGGGAATCAAACTAACTGTAACCTCCTATGTCAGACCTTTCCCTGCCGCGCCACAGAGGTCGTCAATCAAATATTCAGATATAAAATGAAATATAACAGTGCTTTATTCCCTTTACACCTTACAGGAGTCTTTTACACGTCACAAAATTCAAATAAGGTTCATGAGTAAAACTAGGAAATAAAGTGATTACTTTATTTTTTGATATTTTTTAACTCTCTTGGAGTTTTGTTGTAGAATCGTATACATTGCCCTTTAAAAGATAATCTATAAATCGATACTGAAGTCGCAAAAATTTTAGAGACTTGGTGGGGTTTGAAGAAGTCGTTTCGATTTTGACAGCTATCATCGAAAATGTAGATTTACTTCTCACAGTCAGGAAAACACAAGGAACAAAGTCGTAGGTAAGGACCTGTTACGACTATTTTAATGTTGTTTCATTTTTGACATCCTTAGATGAGTATCTCAAATAATGACTATTTACATATTTACTATCAACATATTTATTATTATTTTTTATTTTTAGCAATGAAAATTATTCATAAAAATACGTGAATGTTTGAATGATGAATGATGAATTCCACGGAGATTATTTTGTACACAATCTCAGTACTACTCGCTTACTTATTGGATTTTACTCTCCGGAAATAAAAAGCAACAATCATGAAGACAGTTTTAGTTTAGATTGTAATTCTACAAAATAATCATAAAAACCACGACAGACCATGCCTTGCTATCCAAATTGATATTCATACCGATATAAAGTATTCTTTATTATGTTGCTACCTTCCAAGATCTCGCTGTGTTTCCACAGTTGACGACATCTCAAAGAATACGTAAATTTAGGTACAATAGACAAAACCAAATAATTGTAGTCATAATATACCGAATAAAAAAAAAAAAAAAAAAAAGCAAAAGCCAAATGGCTATTAATTTTGGGCAGTCAGTCTAAGAAGTTTTGTCGAAATTTCTAATTTTCTCATTTAATGAATGAAAAGACTTATCAAGAATTGGTGAGCCAAGGAGTCGGAATTTAAGTACCTACAATTGGAATGTCAACTACATATTAAATTTTATAATGATAAATGGAAAATTAAATTTTTCTCCCCTGTTCTTAAGTGTCATTGCAGGAATGTGGAACTGATAATTGGCTTTACATTATGTTGCACTAAGGGACAGGCCGGCATGTCATTGTACTTAGGTACATGTCATGACATGTACCTACAATGACTTGTAAGCGAAGTAAGTTTATTTTTGATAGTAACTGTGTGTTACATGAGTGATTAACAATAATTTTGACAAGTGTCATTGGAAATACAAGTGTTTTGTTTGTTTATTACGTTTTTAGCGTCTTTACACATCTCCTTTACTTGACTTCTTTGTTACGCTAAAAAAAATTTTGTTTTACTGATGTCAATGTACACATATTGCCAATAACCAAGAAGTTATGACAAACCGCTCCGTTGAGATTTTTCTATGAGTTTTAAAAAATTTAAAGTCAATTTTTTTGAGTATTTGTCCTTTTTAGAATCTGTCTTCTTTATGAGAACAAACCGATAGAACTACGAGTAATTTAAATTTGCCTGTGGTTCTACTGGTAGAAGAACTACGGGCAAAAAATATGCACATGGTTGGTCCTAAGTAAATCAGTTATCTAGTACCTAAGTACCCATTACAAAGCTCTGCTTAGCTTCGGCCTTGGTGATGATGTGTGAATTCATCAAGTCCACTGCTGGACGTGGGCTCCTATTTTAATTTTTCAGCATTGTTTATATATTAAGGTCATCAAAATCGCTCTACCTTCTTAACATATTTTAACTCGACCAATACTTTCCGTGCTGTAAACATGTTGAGTAGACATGTGCGTCGACGTTAAAATCATCGGCGGCGGGCGCCGGCCTGAAATCGGCGGCGGCGGCGTGATTTCGGCGTGAACTCGGCGCGTAGGTATGAGTAATAAATAAATAATGCTGGACAATTCACACAGCATTATTCAGCCTCAAGCTAAGCAGAGCTTGTGTTATGGGTACTAGATAACTGATATACATAATAATATACGAAATTACGAATACATTAGGGGGTGAATTTCGAAACTTCGAAGTTTCGTAAATTCGAAGTTCATAGTCTTTATTGGCCATTTTTCAAGTTCGAATGCGGTGGCCACGAATTCGAATTTTTTAGTTTCTATTATTTACCTACGCATATAAGGCACCTTACCTACGCAGTCGCGTAACGCACACGTGCTATGAAAGAGTAAGTGCGAGCTTTTATTTCGGACTCTTGTGTAGACAAAAACAATATCATTGGAAAATTCAATAGTTTTGCCTAGGTATACGCAAAATATCAAATGTAGCCCTACAAGCGATCTTGTCTTCTGTCTACAGCAGCAGTTCTTTAGTAAAAAAAAGTTCTAAGGACATCTCGTTTGGTCCCACCTGAAATGTCAATAAAAATTTAATTTTAAACGAAGCTCGAACGGCTTGGCACAGTGCTTGCCCCGATGCTGCTCCCCCAAAATCAATTTTGTCCCAACGGCAATGGGAGGAGCCCTGTGTCAGTTGACACGGAATTGTTTCTTACAAAAGTGCTCCAGCAGTGCTGGAGTCACGAGGTGGGAACGATCCGCAGTGCTGGACCAGCACTGCGGATCGTTCCCACCTCGTGACCGTTTCTAAATAGGAGTCAGGACATTGGTTGCAAGCATTTCCTTCATAATTAAAACACTGGTACTTTATTGGATCCCGTAACTTTCCGTATCGCAACATGTCATCGGTTGGGTGCAAGGTGTTGCGCGCCTCATCAATGCCAATGCCAGTGCGATACTGCTGTCGAACAGCTTGATCATCACGGATTATCGTGTACTAGGGCCGCCAGTCGGATATCTCGCCATGCCAACCGGCGACATCATCCGGCGGGCCTTTTTCATTGCTAACGTACCAGCTATTCTCAAACCGAATGGTCTGTTGCGTGACGATGGTAAGAGGCCCGACGGTATGACACTAATCCCATAGGAGTTGGGGAGGCCTATTGCGTGGGACGCTACATGCGTCGACACACTTGCGCTTTCCCATGTTCCGAGGACATACGTGAAGTCAGGTGCGGGGGAAGATTTCAGGTGCAAAATGTGCAGGTCTCGACAGAGCCTACATATGTGCTCCCCTTGGAGTCGAGACCACTGGTTCTTCGGGTTTCTTAAAAATTATCTGAGCGTTGAGTCGAAGCGACACGTGACCCGAGAGCTGGTGAGTATATGGCGCAGTGCATCAACATAGCCATACAGCGGCGCAATGCAGCCAGCGTCTTGGGGACGCTTCCGACTGGTATTGATATGGATCAGTTGAGCTACCTGTAGGCGAAGCACGGATATTATTCTCTAGGGTAGAATAGACATTATCGACATCGCATCGTCATACATTGCGTACATTATAGAAGTAAAAAGAATGACTTTCAAACCATTTATGCAATCGATGACAAAGTGACGTAATTTTTATCTATTCTACCCTAGACAATAATCGCCGTGCTCGCCCTGCTGTAGATTGTTTGCAACAGTCTGTAATTAGCTCAATTGCTTCTATTGTAATTATCACAGATCATAATCAACGAAAATTATAGAAGTAGGTTAACCAGTTCTCTGCCAGGCTTCAGCGATTCGACCCGGAAAGGCGCTTCGTCGTTGCTATATGTGCAGTGCAAGCGCGTCGGTGACACTTAAGTGGAACGTAATCAAAGTATTTTCGTATGTTTTGAATAAGTAAATCACTTTTCCGATTCTAACTCTATCTGTAAAGGGACTCGCAGATCTCGAGAATAAAAGTTATATTTTCTATCTGAACTTCGAACTTTCGAAATTGAGTTTCCGAATTTCGAAAGCCAGATTCGAAATTGAAAAATATATATAAAGCCTGACGTTTCGTACCCCTAACAGTGTTCGTGCTTTTGTGGCAACTTTGTAAGTTTTTGAAATTAATTAAATGCAATTAATACTATAAATTTAGTCTGAATCTTTCTAGTGGAATTGTCTTGGTACCTATTTGTTAAAGTTTATATTCGTACGGTGTCACATCTTCATTTATAATCGGAACCTGTCAGTCTGAATCAGCGGCGACTTCTGATACCGTTCGGTTTGGGGTGGTTTTTGACATCGCGGCACCCTTTGACATCGTGGCGCGGCGCGGTTCTTCTTTGACTACAACTTGGTTATAGGTAGCAGGTGTCGCACAATGTAATAATTAATAAAATTACGGAGTTTTCAAAGCGTCTAAAAGAATACGTTAAACGCCGAATTCACGCCGATTGGCTGATCGGCGGCGGCGGCGTGGAAAATTTGCCGGCGGCGGCGGCGGGTCGGCGCGGCGCACATGTCTAATGTTGAGTAGTAGGTACCTTACCTACCTATCTAGCTACCAGAGATAAAACCACTACAAACCTATTCTACTCAATTGGTAGGTCTGTCAATGAATAAAATTCCTGCAAATTTCTTTTGGCTTAGCTTCAATCAAATACTTATAGAATTTATGTCAATGACAAATGAACCATTTAACCCGCAAAACAAAAGTTGTCGAAAATCGTAATTCGTACGTCGAGAACAGCTGTCATCGCGAAAAAAGTTACATAACCTCACGTCCGTCCGAGAAGGCATTCAGCCTTCGAATGAAGGTCCTTCCTTCCACTCGACACCACCAAAACGACACCATCCGTGGTGTCGTATACTTATACATACATACGTATACATAATAACTTACTTCACTGAAATAAAAAAATAATATTTCATAAACTCTGTTTTATTAATTATCGTTTAATATAGATAACTTGAAATAATAACTTTGGGGTCGAATCAATGTATGTGATGTTGTCTGATATTTATTTATTTTAATGAACTGGGAGCTGTTAGTCAAAAACACGCGTTTGGACATCACTAGGGTGGTGTCGTATGGACTAGTGATTCCATACGACAACACCGATGGTGTCGTTTTGGTGGTGTCGAGTGGAAGGAAGGATGAAGGTAGTGGAAGCTATTTTTTTGAGCATATATTGAAAGGGATGTTTGAGTAATAAGGTTGACATTCTTTTGGCAAAATATTATCATTTTTGCAATTACTTTGCAAAACGCCTTACAAAAATGTGTTTTTTGGGATTTATTATTCCAAAAAATTATTATTGGGAGTCTAACTCTGCGAATTTGTTTACAAATATTAAGTGTCCTTAGTTGAGTAAAAAAAAAAGTGTGATATCAGTAGTTCGCTAGTTTTAGTATTGAAAAAACGTTAGAAAAAGGGGTAACTTTGGGATCATTTTCTATCGAGTGAAGTTCATTATATCTTGTAACTGAATGCGACTTTGACTAGACTAGATCCTTAAGTTATATATGTCTTTTTTTCAGAATCTTAAACACTATTTTCGAAGTCTCAGATGATTTTAAAAATAACATAAATGCGGCCTCTGCTCGCCTACCAAGCCTTAAACTAAGGAATTTTCAAAAATCGATTGACCAGTATGTGATACCTATCATTATTAGCTTTTTTTTTTAATACCTCTGTAATTTTTTTACTTTGTGTACTTTAAGCAGAGATTCGAAGTTGCTCTTTTTGACCACCATGGTGGCAAAAAAGAGCAACTTCGCATCTCTGCCGACACTATACAAACTAAAGGTATCGCGTAATGGCCCATCGATTTTTGAAAATTTCTTCGTTTAACAGATTAATAAAATGAAAGAGGTGGTGTCGCTGATTTTGGTCGGGGATACGCCTTAATCCAGTATGCTGTGTGGTCGCGCCACACAGCACAAAGTGCATTCAAATTTATTATTTTAATAATAACAATTACTCGCTTATTATTTCTTCATCAAACAGGATCCAATAACCCTTTAGGAATAAATAGAAATTTAGACAAAATTCCTTTCCATCCATTTTTTACTTTTAAAGATATACCTAATTGGATTTATCATTTTAATTATTAACTTTAACAAATTATTATTATTATCTAAATGAGAGTTAAAGCCCTTGAATGCATTTTTGTGCTGTGCTGCAGCGGTGCCTTCCACGGGGATTTATATTTCTCTATTTGCTAACCAAAAGAACGCAGAAATTACAAACCGGCAAATTTTGAAAAAAGATCGCTGCGTTCGACTGGATTCGTCGATTCATAAAGAATCCATGTTTGTAGCATTATGCCACCCTGTCTGTCTGTACTCTTGTCAAATTCAAAGTGAAATGATTGTAAACAAACCGCTCATACTTATTCTTTCGTGGCTTGGCACGCATTTGCCGGGATAAAAAGAGCGTACGTATTATGTCAACCAGGTTAACGCTACTTGATACTACGATTCTAAATTAAGTATTTGCAAACTTTGAGCCCGATTCGTTCAGTAATTTTGGCGTGAAGCATCACACTCATAATATTTGTGATTTCATTTATCTTGAATTGACAAGGAATGTCAATTCAAGACATTTTCTTCAATTAATATTGCTCGAACCCAAGCATTTGTGAATCTTCATTTGTTGTGGTTTGTTTCCAAGCATTTCATATAAAATTTGGTTAGAGTAAAGTCCCTACTTAGTCAACAGGGCCAACATTACAATGAAAACAAGAAATGATGGTAAAGTCGTTTATTAACCCTTAGATATCTATTCCCTCATCATCTTTTCCTTCTGGCGAGCAAGCTTCTTTTTGGACAGCTTCTTCTTCGCGGGCGCATCGTCTGTGGGTGCGGCGCGTGCCACGGTGTCTTCCCTCTCACTGGAAAGAACAAAAATGGTGTTACACAAATATATTATTGTGGTACTGTACATTGTAGTGGTCGCAAGGAGTCGATGGATGGACGCGGCTCAGGACAGCTATTTCTGGCGTCGTATGGGGAGGCCTTTATCCAGTGAACGTATGTGTGCCGATTGGATGATTCACATAGCATCTAGCCCCCAAACCAAGCGGACCACATGTTATGAGTAATACTAATAAAGAACCTAATACATTCTATTGATAGTGATTTTATTATTTATCATAGCCAACTACAGCTGAAACAAATATCTGCATATCATACAAAAATTTGTCCAGCTGAGGGGATTGAACCTGCAACGGCCTGCGTCGCAGGCAGAACTTAACCCGCTGCGCCAGTCAACGAATGAAGTAAAAGTTTCTGGGAAAGGCCAACCATAGCTACAGTTAAAAAAATAATGCAAATATGTAACTGCGGGCATGATTCTCTATGACCTACGAGATAACATGCCCAAAACGTGTGACGTCACAACGTGTTCTAAACATAAACACGATTCAAACGAGCCTAGGTGTGGAATCGAAAAATTGAATTCTGCATGCCACAAGACTGGTTGTCTATGCCCCGTGTTTTGTTTTTCGATTATTTCACACGGTGCGTTCAAAATCTTACATTCGGACTACTCGGAAAATTTACGGTTTTATTATAAATTATTTTTTGTTTCCAAATAATAAATATTTTGAAATTTAAGCTTGCTCAACCATCAATAATTGTTGAGCTTACAATACTTTAGTGTGATTTAAAAAAAAAAAGCCCAAAAATAATGATTTGTAAATACATTCAAGTCAGTCATGACATGACTAGTTTCGGAACGTTTGTTTTGATTATCATAACCTAAAAATATATCATTCGTAAGGATTGTGTTATTGTTATTGTGTTCTTTGATAAACACAATCAACAAAAGATAGTTACATAAACCCCTCACCCCTCTGTTTCAGATTAAGTCTAGGCTCTAGTTACTACGCTGACTAGGCAGCACATGGTGTTCTTAGAATGTAAGTGCTTACTCGGCGCTACTCTGGTGGCCGATGCATCTAACTGTGTGAAGACAATAAAAAGTCAGCCTCTGAATCGGCAGGACGTATTTTTATTCAATTTCCTTTAGTCTTCATCAAAAAGATACCCGGAAAAACGTTCCCAAATCAAGAGTGGCGCAGCCGATACAGATTTCCCTCATTTTCCCTCATTTTCCGCGGTTTTCCAACTTAAAACTCAGTCAGAAAATTCGCGATAGAAATTGTAGAAATTACGGTCTTCTGTGTGAACCAAAAAAATAACTCTAAACGGGTATCGAAAAGTGAGTGCGGGAGTTGCAGTTGGTTGGTGAGTCAAAATTTTCGCCAAATCCTTCCTTAGTCCTCTCCTGTATTTTAAATGGTTTCTTTTTGTTAAACACTAATTAATTTGTTATAATATTGAGATCAAACCTAGCTCATTATAACGTTAAATTATAGAGACTTTACGTAGAGTAAGGAACAAATAGAAAGTGCTCATTTTCAAAATCAAATGTTGTACTGTAAGAATTAAATTAGTGATCTTAGCATTGATCAAAAATTAGTTTTAATTATACTCGTTAAAAATAAGTTTATTTTATATTTAAATTTTACAATTTATTTTTACAAGATTTTTTTATTTTCCTTGTTCCAAAATTTTATGCTTGTTTTATGTGTCATTTTCAGTGTCTTTTATTTTTTTGTTGTGTGCCATTTAATTGTTGTGTCGTGTATTTTCCTTATAAGATTGTGAATTAAGCAAGTGTATTCTCTGCAAAGTTATAGCTCTGTGTTTTCGGATTAAATTACGCGGTAGAGATGACGAGTGAAACAGTGATTAAACCAATTCCAAGAGAAATAGTGCAAATTATTCCAAATTTTACCGGTGATAAAAACAATTAGATTTATTCTTGCGAAAATGTCAGTACATAATTGACATCTATGGGAGTATAAAAGAAGATCAAAATTTATACGTGTTTAATATTATCACGAGCAGGCTTACAGAGAATGCAGCTGCCCTTTTGTCGGAAAGGGATAATATTGTGACGTGGTCCGCCCTTAAGGCCTTGCTTATCCAACATTTTGGAGACCCCGTAGTGAAGCGTGTATTAACATCGAGTTAGAATCATTAAAGATAAAATCGGGTGAGAATTATTTGGATCGAATTCAAAGCGTACGATTATTATTAATATAAAAAGTGAACACCAATGCGGAAAGTGATTTAAAAAAGGCTAAATTGATTATTCATGATAACACGGCTCTGAATGTATTTTTGTACAATCTTCCTGAAAATTTGGTCAGAATAGTGAGGTTAAAGACACCCAGTACTCTAGAAGCGGCATTGAATGTTGTGCTTGAAGAAGTGAATTTTGTAGAGCAATATAATATGAGAAATCGTATTCACGGTAATAATCAAAACTCAACTTCAGGGTCAAGGCCTTAAGTAAGTCAAGGTCAACCAATGGGTTATATATAAGCCTATGTTAGGTGGTAACAGTAATAATGTGACTCCAAAATTTAATTTTGGGATTCCCCAAAATGCGCGGATTAGGATGCCTCAATTTCAAGGCCAAGGTCAATCGAATTTCGGAACACACCCATAGAGTTTTGGATATCGGCCACAGTATGGTTTTCAGTCACAACATTTCGGCCTTCCGAGATTTGGCCTTCAGCCTCAACAAGCATTCGGATATAGACCTCTGCAACAGTTTGGGTATAGAGCCCCACAGCCTTTTGGTTCTAGGCCGCCACAACCATTTGGTAACAAACCAAATTTACCGGCAGTAAGACCACCAAATATTCCTCCTCAAGGACAAATACCACAGTTGCAAAGTGCCGACGTATCTATGACGACAGCGCCTCATAGACCCCTACAAAATGGGTTTAAGTTAAACGAAATTACCATGAATGACCATGAATACGGCGACACCGGTATGCCTACGACGGCATTTTATAATAACAACGCATATTACGTTAATTGTGATGGCTATGGCTATGGTTATGACGACTCTTCATCATTATTGCCTCTACCATCAAGTGAAAATAATGTTACGAAGAATAACGAAAAGGAAAAAACTGAGGTTAATGCATATACAGCATAACATAACATATTCCATAACAGCCTAGCATGTCAAGAAGTCTTAGAAATAAATTGTGATTTAAAATTAAAACTTATATTTATTTGGAAGAGATAAACGCAAAAATGATGATTGATACCGGAAGTATGAGATCGTTCTTAAGTCCGCGAAAAGCTAGTGAATATTTTCCCCAAATTTATTCAGAAGGAACGGTTTCATGTTGTTAGCACCCATGCATCTAGTATTCACGATAAAGTAGTAGAGATCCCTCTATTCCCATCCCGTTTTTAGCAACGATTGGCATAACTTTTACCTAAGTATATGACGTTGATACGCGTTATGATGGACTGATTGGAAATGATCTTTTGCAACAATTAGGCGCGATTATTGATTTGAAAGAATTGCTCTTGAAAACAAGTACAACTTGTATCCCAATAATAAATAATATTCTAAATTATTTCATCGATATTCCCCCGCGGTCAGAAAAAAGAGTAACCTAAGCTGCCGATAAATCAACACTCAGGCGAAGCTATAATTAGACTTTTACAAATGCACGAAAAGAGTCCCTTATATTGAAGACGAGATAGAGAGCAAGGGCAGTAATTGTTAAACATCATGGAGGAAAGACATGCCACCGTGGTATCAAGGAAACTTTAGTCAGGATTCGTAGAAATTACTAGTGGGAGAGAACGCAAGAAACAGTTGCAGCGGTTATAAATGCTTGCGAAGCATGCCAGATGATGAAATATGATAGGAAACCAAGAAAACCAGTTTTACAGTTGAAGCAAACACACGACGCCCCTTTTCAAGAAATTTTCATAGATCTTTTCATTATTGAAGGGAAAATTTATTTGACCCTTATTGTTGCCTTCAGCAAATTAGGACAGGCTATTGAAATTCAAGGTAGATCAACTCCTGAAGTAGTAAGAGCATTGATGAGCTATTTCTCTAACTACGACATCCCCAAAAAGATTAGTTCGGATCCCGGAAGCGAATTTAAAACATGCTTATGAAAGAGTTCTTGAGCTTACATAAAGTAGAGCTCCACATTTGAATTCCCAATAACCCCAATTCAATGGGCCTTATTGAACGTTTCCATTCAACCAATAAAGAGATATATAGATTAGCTAAATATGAAAAACGATGTACTGATGGTGCATCTACTATGACATATTCTGTCATGCATGGCATATAATCACTCCATCCATTCTAGCACTGAACTTACTCCTTTTGAAGTGGTATTTGGCCATACTGACTCTAGCAGTCCTTATGGCATTGAAATTGAGAAGTGTTATTTCCAAAAGTTAGTTAAAGATCATACAAAGCGAACAAAATTTTTATACGAATATTTGGCAGATAAGATGCTGACACTAAAAAAAAATATATATTAGAGCAAAGAAAGGCGGTGATTATAGTTAAGGTTATAAACTT
The DNA here is from genome assembly GCA_949316285.1 of Eupithecia subumbrata. Classification (NCBI taxonomy): domain Eukaryota; kingdom Metazoa; phylum Arthropoda; class Insecta; order Lepidoptera; family Geometridae; genus Eupithecia; species Eupithecia subumbrata. The sequence goes on from OX438643.1 coordinate 1,676,342, forward strand.
AGACAAGATTAAACATGATTTAAATTACGTAACGACCAACTTTGAGCAATTGTGTAGATTCATCGACTGGAATTCGTCATACTCTCAGGAATTTATAAGTGTTAAAATACATACAGAGTTTGTACGCGATTTAACTAAAGACAAGTTCAAACAACTTGTTCTACAACAACGATTGAGAAAAGGGCTTATATATCCATTGGGTTCACTAATAAAAGTTATTACAGGAAACCTTGATCATGATGACGCGATTAAATTTGATAGTCACCTCGGAATTACAGCATGATCAAATGATTATTTAAAAAAAAAAAAAAAAATAACCTTGGTCTCTAAAATGTTTGACAGTTTCGTAAATGTAACCGAGTTGATTAATCGAAACACTATCAATTCAGCTTTAAGAAGGTAGAAGAAATGATTAGCGATTTATATAATAAAGAATGAGATGGGTATATCAATCACATGTTTTCGCATTGTTTAATGTTGACATAAGTAATTTCCGAACCATCTTATCCGGTTAAGTGAAATTGAAACAGCTCTAGCATTAAGTAGAGTCTCTATATTGCACCAGTCTATTGTAAACTCCACCGAATTATTTATTATTTGAAATTGATTTCGGAATCCGTAAGCTTAGTATATTTTCCTAGTGAAAAAAACTTGATAAATTAGAGGAAACTATTGTTGTAAAATCCTTGACTAAGAATAATCTGGTTACGCTTATTTTAGAAATTCCGAAGAACTGATAATTGTACTTATAATTAATATGATGTATATTCCTTACCAATTTTCCACCAGCCTGATAACAAAACTATCTCTATTTTCCCTAAATATCCCTACCTTTTGGCGAAGCGTACTCAATACATACCAATTGTTAAACCGTGCCGCCCGTTATCTGCTGGCGAACATTTCCTGTGTACCGAGGATAATCGAGCATTCCACCATGAGCTTACCTGTGTAGAGCAGCTCATAAAGTTCGAAGATGACCGTGATCACTGCACGCAACATCAGGTAGAGATTGAAAGAGTCAACGAGTCAGTGAAAACAGTTGGATAATATTCAGCAGAGTTCACATGATGTTATCAAAGCATTGCGACGGCGAGATCAGTAAGCAGCCAATACTCAGCCAATGGACTTACTTGGCAACCATCGACGAAGCCTGTGATTTGGAGATCAATGGAATTCGTATACTTCACCGGATCCTTATGGAATCGGATGCTGTTGAGCCAATTCCGCTAATCGCCTTACCGCAGCTACGCGTTAATGCAACGACATCCAGTAAACGTGTGCTTAATATTAACGGAGTTAATTTAGACGAAGTTAAATACATGACGTATTCTCTAAGGCATAGTGAAGTGATCGAAAGTGTTTTAAGTGGTAACAAAGACGATAACTTCAGTGATAATTTAGGATTCGCGACTCTAGGCTTAGTAACATTTAGTTTTCTTTTATTTGTATTTTATGTCTTTCGGCAAAAACTGCTGAGCTTTATTATGTGTAAGAAAAATTATCGGCACAAATCTCAAATCGATCCAACCGATAATTTTCTTTTATTTAGTATTTAGTTTTCTTTTATTTGTATTTTATGTCCTTCGGCAAAAATTGCTGAGTTTTATTATGTGTAAGAAAAATTATCGGCACAAATCTCAAATCGATCCAACCGATAATTTTCTTTTATTTAGTTTTCTTTTATTTGTATTTTATGTCCTTCGGCAAAAAAATGCTGAGTTTTATTATGTGTAAGAAAAATTATCGGCACAAATCTCAAATCGATCCAACCGATAATTTTCTTTTATTTAGTATTTAGTTTTCTTTTATTTGTATTTTATGTCCTTCGGCAAAAAAATGCTGTGTTTTATTATGTGTAAGAAAAATTATCGGCACAAATCTCAAATCGATCCAACCGATAATTTTCCTCTTAAGGAGGGAGGAGTTACATAAACCCCTCACCCCTCTGTTTCAGATTAAGTCTAGGCTCTAGTTACTACGCTGACTAGGCAGCACATGGTGTTCTTAGAATGTAAGTGCTTACTCGGCGCTACTCTGGTGGCCGATGCATCTAACTGTGTGAAGACAATAAAAAGTCAGCCTCTGAATCGGCAGGACGTATTTTTATTCAATTTCCTTTAGTCTTCATCAAAAAGATACCCGGAAAAACGTTCCCAAATCAAGAGTAGATATCTTACGGGTTGCATTTTATGAAATGATTTTATTAAAACCTCAAAATACGAACGACGAAACGATCCGTACTAACTATTGCAGGAACACGCTAATCTGTGCCATAACACGCTATGAACGAGCTCGTTTATTTGACAGTTCAAATCGTGCCGTGTCGCGGTAAGAAATGACAACTAGGGCATGCGGAATACGGTTTTGTCCGATTCCACGCCGTTGTCTTGTCGTAGGTGTGTAACACGCTTGCATTGGTCATAGTGAATCACCCCCCAGAGCTGCATTGCAAGTCCAGCCAGCTATGATGGATGGAATGTCAATAGGTATGTGGTGTATCAAATCAGTGAGGTACAGATTTAAAAAATTCTCAATTTCACATCAGTATGCTTTTTACCAATTTTTGAGTTAGATGGAAAACATTGATTTGGTAGGTACTATAGGCACACAATGATTAATGATGCACACAATGATGAATTCCCCCACTTGACTTCATAAACAGTCTTTACAGCTATGACAGAATGAGCCGACCAGATGAGTTATGTTATAATAGTCTAGTATGGAAGAGATGCTGGAGCTAATTTCTGGTTGTTTGGACAGGGGTGGTACGGGATCCTGATGTCTCTGAGACCTTAGCCCAATATTGGGATGACCAGGTCTAATGAATATAATTAAAGGTTTGTTACCTCAGACAGACCTCGATGTGGCAAGGCGATGACATGTAGGGGTTGATACGACCGTGAGCACGGTATGTCCTTCTGCGCAGGCAGGGAGCACGGTTTACCTGGGAAGAGGAAACAAAAACATGAGTTTGTAAAACTTGGCATTAAACTGATTGGGATTAAGACACAGCCTTGCTTGGATTGTAAAAATATAAAGGTCATTACTCATTAGAGCCACCCTGCACTAGACATGCGCAAAACAGTACACTAGAACGTGATGGTATATTACTATTGCACTACGATAGGGTGATATCACTTTGTAATATTACCATTACTCGAAACATTACCCGTGCACGGTGATGTGAGTGATGTCGGACACGGCTATGAATGGTTGTAATAAGTAGGGTAGGTAATATTACAATTACCAAATGCAATGCTTCCTTAATTTATTACTTTCTACATGTAGCTCCTTCCCATAGAAACGATACTTATACCTAACCTACATTCGAGTACGGATGGAGTGGCTTAGTAGGTAAGTTAATGTGGTACCTACCTAGATAATACTGTTGTTTGGTAGGTACATACATATCAAATTAATCTTAGAATACATGGAATTTATAGGTAGTAAAGTTGATTTTCCTTCATACTTAGGCCCGTACTACCTAACCTACCTACACTAAGATGAATCTCTCTCTGGCTAGAGAGAGATTCATCTTAGTGTAGGTAGGCTAGGTAGTCAGTTTATTTTATATAAGCTAGGTAGTGTACGTAGGTATTGTGGTAAGTATTATAAGAACGAATGAGCAAGTAGGTTGGTTTTTAACCAAATATAATTATTATGTACCTACGAAGCATAACGAACAAAGCCGAGTCCGCGCAACGCAATGCATCACTCGCTCGCATTAAAATCTCCAACAAAACCGAACTCCGCGTAATGTTTGCCGAATGCAATGTAGGTAACGTGATGACTTTACTTTAGTATTTACTTTCATTCGCACGCATTACTTACACTTCTATCTGCGTCTCATTCGCACGCAATACAGTGCCATATAAACTACGAAACATTCCGAACAAAGCCGGATCCGCACGATTGAGATAAGGAGATGGAAGAACGTGCATGTGCCTGCCTATCACCAACCGAGCTTCGCGTGATGTGTGTAATGCGTAATGCTTCGGCGTCTCGAGTGATGAGTGATGTTGTATTACTTCGTCGCGTAATATTACTTTTGTGATATTACAAGCATTACTTACACAATCTACCCTGCACCCTTTAGGATGCATGTTCTTCGGAAAGATAATCTGACATGAAAATTTATGTTTTTAACAAATAATATACATTTAGGAAGACCGAAGCTGCTAATTGGCTGATAGTCATTATTTTTAATAAGCGACTTGTTGCTAAATATTACAATCAGACATATTTGAATAGTTCAACAATTAAAAAAACTTGGCCTGCCTAATTATGATTACTCTTATGAAAGTTGGGTTTAAATCATTCAAAAGCTTCTGCTTGTTGCTTCATACATATTTTTCCTAGACCAAAATTTGCCCTTGGCAGAAAAATAGAGGCTGTGATCATCCTCATTGCAAAATTTCCTACCTATTCAAATGATTAGTAGAGAAAAAGGTTCAGACATTCTTTCGTATTGTGTGGATGGCCCAGATTAGAGGACTATCCAGCAGTGGATACTTAAAGAACAAACATGATATAGCAAAACTAAGGCTAGGATTATTCAGGATATCATCTCTTTCAAGAATTGGCCATAAATCTCGCACTAGATCATGAAGATTATAATATTAAACAACTAGCTAAAAAGTAACCTATCTCTATCTCTGGAACACCATCTATCTTTCACCAAATTTCATACAGATCTGGGGCCTATTTGGAAAAGGAAAATCAGTTTCATTTATGTTGTGCAAAACAAACTCTATGTCGCTTACGAAACGAAAACAAATCAGAAACTTCAATTTTGTTTTTTTTTATGGATATTTTAGGAGTTAAAAGGTAAAAGGTTAGATAGATACTTTCGAATGTTTAATATTGGTATGTATAATGTGTCAGTAACAAATAAGAAGTAAGTTCATTACAAACTTGCTTCATTTGCATTGTTACTTTTTCTGTTTGCCTTTCGAAAACAGTCCGAACATATTAAATTCACACTGACAAGCTAAAAAGGCAGCAAATTTAAAAAGTAGTTCCCCAGGCACTGTGAGAGGCTATTAGTGCACTAAACCATCATTCATCAACTACATTCACTTCATAGTGGTACACAATATAAACATACCTGAATGTGATCAATGACCAGCCTGTCAACATCCAAGCCTTTGTAGTCAGCGTTAGATTCAGCATTCCTCAAGAGTTGGAGCAGGAATTCAGCTGATTTCTTGGGCCAGCGACCTTGTGTGGTTCCAAACTGTTTGGCCTGAGCACAACGGCCAACACCACCGTTGAAACGGCGGAAGGGAATGCATTCCTTCTTCTCTGTGACATTCTTGAGGTAGCGGACAGCACGGCGCAAGGGCAGTTTCTTTATGGCCATGGCCGTCTCATAGGTGTTCTGAAATAAAAGTAACAAGCTTAAGCGCATCTCATACCTCATACTACAGAAATAAAAGGGGGTTAGAGCACATTATGATGTTTTCAATACCCCAGACAGTTTACCTGAATTTTGCGGCGATTTCAACAAGGATCTACTAGGGCTTTAGGGTTAGTACCTCTTGGGTAGGTACTAAGTGCCTACTAATGCTACGCCAAAAGGCGCTAGGATGCTGCATGTGGATAGGTTTGTATACAAACCTAACACATACGTTAGTTACTTCTCACTATTTACCTTGAAATGAACGCGAAGGTTTGAGCCACGCGCTTTGCATGACTTCGTTGGGTTATCCGGTTCCTTCGAGTAACGACCCATTTTTGTTTCTGAAACACAGAGCGGCTCGTCACAATAACATCACCATACACCATACACCAACAGAGGTTATCATTTTACAACATCGTTGGATTTCGCACATCCACGAAAATAAACACGGATTTGATAAGAATACGCTGTTATTGGCAATGCCATAGCGTGATTTCATTCAAAACTTTCTACTTTTCGCGATGAAATTAGATTTTAACAAAATTGACACCAACCTCCCGGGAGAAAATTTGTCAGGAAAAGGAATAGACAAAATTATTTGACACGGAGTTTTGACGTTTGTAACACTGACATTCAATAGCTGACTGACAGTTACATCCAACTCGATCTAAATATTGTCTATGGTCATAAAGGTTGGGGCTACCATCTGATCGTAAAAAATTCCACACGTGAAGTGCAATTTTCTTTAAACCTGGTAATGGAAAAAAATATAGCAGGCCTATTATTTTTGCAGTATGATATAATTATAATCCTCTTATGCAACATAACGACTCAAACTAAGTAATGTTAACTTAGCTATTTTATAGCTAGATCTAGCAATTTTATCACCCCTATCAGCTACATCTTCAAAAAAATTGTAGATAAATGATTTGGCCACTCTATAGCAACTTTTCAATAGCGACCTAACAGTGACTTCATTTGAACATACACACGTCATTTTAATCAAAGAAAACCTTATGAAAGGATGCGTGTGTGACTTTCAATTTTCTTTTTGATCTAGGGCAGTCCAGTTTGACAGTCACATGCCGGGGAGAGACATCTGAAAGAGACATTTGTTTGACACAAGCCCTGGGCAGCAGCTAGTAGGTACCTACTAAATATTTTTTTTTAAAGTTATGCAAATTTTTACTCATTGATGTAAACTAAACTTTACAAACTTTTGTATGTAACGTTACATATAATTTAGAGTAACTAGTTACATACACATTACATGCTCGTTACATAATTGCGGTTTTCTGTTCGAAAATTAAGCATGACCCATTAAAATTCAAGTATTTCTTGATTATACGCAGACAATAATGATAAGAAAGACCTCCTTATCTGTTTTTGTTAAAAAACTTGCGTACTTACGTTAGTATCTTTGGAGACAGCTTATGTAACGACTTATGACCAACAAAATGATGGTCGATGTTACGACAATCACTACTGTCAGTTAACGTTGGTTTTCCCGTCTGAGAAAAACTATTCCGCCAAACAATCGCTCGAATATGAGCTGCTAAAATCCGTTACATAAAAAAAAGTTATACAAAACTTGAATTACTGACCCAAAAAAAATAGTATAATTAAATTAAGAAATATTCGATTTTTGTTATTATGTTGTATCTAAATAAAAAGCCAGTTTCAAAACAATTTAGCAGAAGTTATTGCTTAATTTGTAAACGCAGGGACAAAAATGTTGTGATACCAAACTTCATATGACTCGGCACTAGAGACACGCTTATTTTTGAAAAAATTACCTCATTTTGATTAAGATGTATTTATTTATTTCCCTAATTATTATTAATGCCATACCGATCACTGTCTTCTAATTCCTTTTCCCGATTTGATGAATTTATTGTAATTAGCAGATGCAGCTGAACAGTGAAGTTTAGCCATAAAAAAAACAAGATCCGTCAAGTGCGAGTGTAACTCGCGCGCCGAGGGTTTCCAACGTTTGTCAACAAATATGTAGGTACCAAAAGTACTGGTTAGGGACTTCGCAATTTAACGAATACCTACCTAAGAATAGTAGGTACGTACCAACCTACATTTAAGATAGATTTCTCTGCATGCGGTTAAAGTGGGTAATGGAAAATTTTTCTACTTTTTTCAAAATATTTCAAAAAGTATGAAACCTACAGAAATTTATAAAACTGTTTTGAAATGTCCAAACCTCTTAGCCCCCCTTTTGAAAATTATTCCCCCCCTTTTTGACCATTTTTCAAAAAGTGTTATTTTTACAGACTTGTCTATATTTTTCATGCAAAATATAGATCCATATCTACAAACGCTCCATACATTTTAAACGGATCGCTCTGAAAACTTCGGAGATAGGGAGGGGGGAATGGGTATTTTTTCAACTTTTGTCAAAATATTTTAAAAAGTATGACACCTACAAAAATTTCAAAAACCATTTTGAAATGTACTAACTGATACCTTTCATTGGATACCCCACATGACCCTACAGGTATCTTTTAAAATTTCGGATGCACAATTTGTATGGAAAACATTCATTTTCATTTTTCATTTATTATCATTTATTTTTCTTCAAATCTGTACAGGCGCACGAAATGTATTATTATTTTAAATTTCAAGTTGAAAGCTGCAGTAGATGCTGAGTTATTAAGGAGGGAAGAAAGGACAGACAAAGCGAAACCACAAGGGTTTCGAAACCGATTTTCGATCTTCTAAACCCTAATAAAATATGCAACCTTCGAATACAAACAGAAATTCGTGCGTTTGAAACTTTATGTTGAAGACAATCTGAGATAAAATCAACCTACCTTGTAGCTAGCACCATAAGACATGCAGACATTTTAGAAGCGAGCAAAAGAAATGTGTCGTTTGGTAAAATAAATCGCCAGATGTAACAAATATTATCGCTGAAAGAAGCGAGCGTCGGTTTTTTTTATTCTATAAAACATTTTTTTCCTGTGGTGGATAAATTAAACCTATAAAAAAACCTATAAAACAATAATAGGTATAGCAAGAGGTCAAAAAGTTTGCGGGGTCTGAGCCCCCGCAAACTTTTCGGTAAATGAAAAAAATAAAAGTAGAAATTAAGAAAGTCGACTTAAGAAGTAAGTAAAGGTGTGTGAAGCAAACCGCGATTTTAAAATGGATATTTTGCATAAAATTATGTTAATTTTCTTACGTAGAATCCTAGTTTACACATTTTTTTGCTGATTTGTATAACAATACTAACTTATTTCGTAATTCACCAAAAACCCTGACACTTTCTAAAAATCCCCGGAATCCTGACAAACGACTAAAAGTCCTGACTTGTAACCCTAGCCATGGTATACCAGATGCAGAGCTTGAGGCGATAAAGTTGAAAACTACAAACACATAAAGCATGCTTGAGTTAGTATACCTGCCAACCGAATAATTTAATCAAGCGTAATTAATTATTTAAATATTAACCTACCTACGTAGCAAAGTATTTTTAATAGTAGCCATAGTGCAAGACCTTGGAATGAAAAAATAACAAGGAACAGATTGACTAGATCGTATTTAATTTTTTTATAATATCAGTAGCAATAAGTGATTAAGATAAATAAGTTAAAATAATATGCTTTAATAATTTTATTATAATCACGTCAATTCTAAGCAGACTTGACCTTAAAACATGATATGTATTAGGGACTTAACCAATTTTACATTTTTTTATCGACATAAATTCAATAACATTTTATACTATCTCTCATTATCGACATTAACAATAGCAAGCATGAAACAAAACAATATTATGATGCAAATTACTTTAGGTAAGTAGATTTTTATTTTGCTAGTTTCTAGTATTGTGCTACTTATGTTCAGGTTCTGTATCACTCAAATGAATAAAATGGAATCTATTATTTACTTATTATAAGATTGCATATCCTAATGACAAAGATATTATATTATATTACAGGTTCCATTATTAATGTGAGTAAAATAACAAACTCAGCTACCTCTTTTACTTTGGGAGGTAGTGATTTTCGTTAGCAATACAATATCACATTGAAATTATAATGTAGTACAAGGTGCCTAAGTAGAGTACACGTTTAATATAAATGTATGGCGATCCTACTTAAATCTAAACATGCCAACTCCGTTTTATAATACAGATGTACAACTATGTATGGCCAACCTCTTGCCTACTTACGTCATAGGCAAATATATTCTAATATCATTAGCATCAACCTTATAATTTTAACAAGTGTTTGTTATCATGCTTAGTGACTAGATTTTCCCTTACATCTTTCATGAAATAATCAACTGGCAACATTAGTAACATTGAATCTAGCTGTTACGTATAACGGGTGATTTCGTTCGCCCACGAGAGGCGCGCAAGTTTGAAAAAGCGAGCGATCGGAACTGGGGCGGGGCGGCGCAAAACGCTTGGGGTGGCGCCAAGCAAGATGGAGGGTTTCAATAACTATATTACAAAAGTGCCTAGAATCTAGAACTATATAGGAGTAAGTAATTATTGCTAATGAGGTGCCGAAGCGGGTGGTTGTATCAGCGGCAGGGGTGCGACACAAGCGACGCAGCTTTCTCTATCTGTAAAAAAGAAGATTCATTATGTGGGTTAGTTTAGGTCGTAAAAAGATAATAGCTTAGCATTGACTAATTAGTGTACTTGATAACAAACACACAGACATTTGTGCATATAGTATAATATACTTTCGGCTTTTTATTAATGTATGGATATAATTTTTTTATTAGATATGTATGGGAGATGTAGGTACTACCTACCTAATGCAGATCACTTAAACGGGAAATCAAAACAAAATTATAAAAGAACCATTAAATGGTTCTTCTTCTTTTAATAAAAATGAATCCCTATTTCCCTTGGTCACGCCATCATGCGTAAACGGCTGGACCAATTTCGTTAATTCTTTTTTTTTTTTGCTGTGTTTCTTATTGTCAGGAGAATGTTCTTATGAAAGAAAAAAATAAGAAAGTTGGAAACATAAATTTCTTACAATAAATTATTTAAGCTTACAATAAATTTTATTTTTATCATCCTATAACAAACTTTATTTAGGTATTTTATTAACTTTGAATTCAGACCAAGTTCTTTCACGAAAGTCTATTATTTACCCTAGGAACTTTAATCATTCAAAAATAAAACGGTTATTGCGAGTCGGACTCAACTAAGGGTTCCGTTTAATCGTAAGACCTTGTTTCTTGCCAAATATCATGATTCTAGTTCAACATAAAGTAGGTAGGTACCCTGTATATTTTGGTCAAGGGAGAGATCCGAAAATTATATATTTTTTTGTTAATAAACTACAAATTTACGATTTTCAGATTTTTCTCGTCATTTGTGCTATATGACCTTGCTTCTTACCAAATTTAATGATTCTAGGTACTCTAGAAGTACCTCATAGGTTTTGGCCTATAGCAAGAACAAGTTTTTTTTGTGAAAAAAATACAATAAATAAAAAAAAATACAAATAAATTTACGGTTTTAGGATTTTTTCCTTTACTTGTGCTATAAGACCTTGCTTCTTGTAAAATTTTATGATCCTACGTGAACAGGAACTACCCTATTGGTTTTGGTCCATGGCGAGAATCAAAAGTATTATTTTTGTGAATAAACAACAAATTAGCTTTTTTCGGATTTTTCCCTTTATTTGTGCTATAAGCTCTTGCTTCTTGCCAAATTTCATAATTCTAGGCCTACGGGTTTGGGGCCATGGCGAGCATTAAAAGTAATTTTTTTAGTGAATAAATTACAAATTTATGGTTTTCGGATTTTCCCCTTTACTTGTGCTATAAAACCTTGCTGCTCACCAAATTTCATCATTCTAGATCTACGGGAAGTATCCTATAGGTTTTGTGTGAAAGTGATTACCTTGGAAAATTCAAAATATTCGGACATAAACGACTGTAAATTGTGAGTGCGTTGACTTAGAAGTTTTATTTATATCGCGGCTCCAAGAGGTACGGACTTGAGTATTCGACGTTAATTTCAATTCGATACGTCCACGCGTTTCAGAGAAAAGAGGGTTAACAGATGGACAGACAGACAGACAGACAGACAGACAGACAGACGGACAACAAAGTGATATAAGGGTTCCTTTTTTCTTTTTGAGGCACGGAACCCTAAAAACAGGTCACCATTGTTACCGGCATTATTTCTTAATCTGCAGATCTGAGTCTTTTCTATTTGCTTCAATATGGACTATGAATCAATTAGTTATATTTAGTCTTTTGAGGACGATTTTTCGGCATCTACAATTACTTAAAACATACAAATCGCATAGAAAGACTTACGTTGCACGTTTTTCTGGCACACATCTAGCGACTAAATTCATTGAGATCACGCGCTCACTTAAAATTTTTGTTTTATTTGAGTGATCCCCTTTGCCAACTGATTGCGATTGCCTACATCTCCCCTATAGGTGTATAGATAGGTCAAACATGTAGTTCTTGTAGGTATAAACCACCTACACACTTACTAGGTAAGTACCCACTTTGGACGTCCATTTTCCCTTAAACATTAGTAGGTAGGTACCTAAGCATCCTCGTGCTAGTTTTAATTGGACGTAGGGTAGGTACTTATTGCCGCAATTAAACCGGGATTACCTGATCGATATTTCCCACTTTGAAGCTTAAATGGGGATGCTCCGACTCACCTTCGTCTTAATTGGCGTCTATTTCTAACAGTAAAAATAAAAATCTTAATTTTGATAAATTACCTAGCTTTGTGCGTTCTATAAGCTCTTGGTATAAAACATACGCTACTTATCAGGGTTTTTAAAAAAAATATCTGGGCGTCTGGGCAAAGCGACCCGAGAGCTAGTCAGTATCTGGCGCAGCGCATCAGCATTGCCATACAGCGGGGCAATGCAGCCAGCGTCTTGGGGACGCTTCCGACTGGTATTGATATGGATCAGTTGAGCTACCTGTAGATTGCAACGGTCTGCAGTTAGCTCAATTATTTCAACTGTAAATACTAGTTCTAATTTACTTCTATGATTTGATTGTAATTTTCTCTATGAATAAAGTATACTTAAGTATATCAGTTTCCATGAGATAGGAATACCCTTTCAACGTTTCCATAGAAACAAAGCGTGCGAAGCCGCGGACAGAAACTAGTTCAGAATAAAATTAATTTAATGAGTCCAGTTGTATTTAAATAACACTATACATCTAAGAATGGAGTCCCATGTGTAGTAAAAGTAGATACCTACCTACCTATGTATGTTCTTAAACATACCTAATTATTCTTTTAAATAGGGCTTTCAAGTTTCTGTATCCAGAAAAAGAGCTTCTAAAGCCACGGATAGGAGCGAGTCCTCTGAGGACACATTTTCACCTGAGGGCGGTAAAATTTCCAGCTTCTATGGAGTGAAATTATCTATTTGTAATAAAAACCCACCACGATCGTGCAGAGAGTAGTGCAAGGCCGGCCGCAGGTCAGGTAAGCGCCAGGGCTCCAGCCGCTCCTCGTCGCGTTCCACTTTGGGCACCAGGGCGCTCCAGCAGTCTTCGGGGCGGGGCGTCGGGGCGCTGCGGCATGGCCAGGCGCAGGGCTGCAAGAGTTGCTCACTTTAGCGAAACGAAATGAAAAAAGTTTATAAAGCACGACACAAAACATACTTAAATAGGCAAAAACTAAGCTAGGAATTCGTGATTTAATTTAAGAAAAACCTAGAAATTTTAGTATGCCTATTATAAGTAAAATTTAGCTCAGGCCCATGTTTATGAAGGTTAAAAAGGACCTAGCATTAGTACTTCCGCAAGCTGCTTGGCAAACCATCGAGTGTCGAGCCTAAAAGGTGGACAGTTTGATCATTGATTTAAAAAATCTTTAGCGGTACACAGGCATTGAATAAAAATTGTAACTGTTATTAGATAAGTGACAGTATTATTTAACCCTTGCGTGCCCCATCTGATAGCAGATAAGGACTCTCGTGCTTTTAATCTAAACTCGAACTGTGGTGCACGGAAGGTTAAATGTAATAGTTACAGGCATGAAATGTTGGTACGCGACTAAACTATGGTTCTCAATATGTACAGCCTTTACTTGGCTGAATAACAGTAACTAACTACTAAATACTTGACTTACATTCCTGCCCTTAAATTTGTGATATAAATTTTTTGCCGGTTAAAAGGTACATGTAGTACCTACCTACCTACGACTGCTTAGGAAATTTACCACACATGAATGTGAGTATTTATTTTTAAATCGATTTAAGGAAGCAGATGAAACAGTTAACTTCTAACTTTTCAGAGAGCTTCTACGCAAAAGTAAATCGAAATAGGTTTGGCCAACAGTTTTTAGTGAATAATCCAACAACTTTGAGAACTTGTGTTGAACGATTTATTGATTATGAAATAAGATAACAATGATTGTATATTCACAGAACTTAGAAGTATTAGAATAGTCTATTACACCGAAAGCTCCGGTGCTACGAAGAATGCTACAGTGCTACGAAGAATTGCTACGGTGCTACGAACAATGCTAGGGTGCTACGAAGTAGCTATGTTTCATTCAATTTTCTGGTCAAAGTCGTGATATTTTTATTTATAGATTTAACAATCTTATTTAAGAATTTTCTTGCTAAATTACACAAATTAAAAAGGTGCTAGGTATCCACTCCTCAGAAAGATTGACAGCAGGTGTTCGTACAATGAATAAAATGGATGATCAAATAATTTGTCAAATATTGTTGTTTCTTGCCGAATGGACGTTGACAAGAAATTTGATCATTGATGAGTTAAAATATAGAGAAGATCAGCGTACAAACAACCGACTGTAAGTCTGTTCTAAAACCTGCTACGTCTATGGTTCATAATGAATTCATCAGTTCCGTACAATTATTTACGGAAAACCTTTGTTCGTGTCATAATACTCAACGGATTGTAAATAAATAATCAGATTTCCGTAGGATTGTTACACTTTCCGATCGCGTGTCGTTATTATTCAAATTAAACCTTTTATAGGTTAGTTATGGATTGTGATTTGACACAGAAATTTTAATGGTTATTGAAGGCATTATTGCAGTGATATGAGTTCGTCATTGATAATCGGAGTAAAGTGCCTACCTACCTATTCGAGTTTTACTACACTACATCGCAAGATGATGTTAACTTTAATTTTCCTAGACATGCATCTCGAACCTGAGTCAGTCGACAGGTCAGGCTGTGTCCCTTAACACTCCTTTGTTAGGGACCTTTTCAATTCAATTCATTTATTTATATACCACGGGTTCACAAGAAACACTTAGTCAGGCCTGGTACATGGGTTTCTGTGATTCTGTGATATATTCTATAAATTTTTATATAGAATCTTAATTTTGACAATGCCCTTTTACAGCAGCTCTAGTAATTAATCTTATAATTATTCTGTTTAATTCGATTATTGACAATGCCCATTTACAGCAGATACCCATGTATATTACTTTTTTGTTTTGTGTTACTTTATTAATTATTTTATCTCATTAGTTATTTCTATTATATCTAATGTAAAATGTTGACTTAACCAAGTGTGCCTTGTGCTCCTACGGCGAATAAATTTATGAGCAATGAGTAATGATCCGATATTCTACAAAGTATGCAAGTTTTCAATACTATGTAGGTAGTATTCAAGTCTATACCAAAAGTTCTACCTTTTCTCTAAAGCCGGCGCCAGACTTAAATTCACATGTTTGAACACTTGTTTGGTGGCTGTGTGTGGCACGGGACTTTGGATATGTGTTCAAAGTTTGAACAAAGATTTGCACTTTGCCAAGCGGTATCGGTTTTTTTCGACACATCAAAGCGATCAAAGTTGAAATGTGTTCAAATGTTTGCGTAGGTTGCCACACTTGCAAAGTTCAGTTGCTCGAGCGTTCTTTCGTTGCGTTCGCCTTCTTCTTGGACGTTTCCTTAGATTTTGTTGCACATGTAAAAAATAATTACATGCACACAAATAATATACGCACACTGAGTCCACGAAATCGTCGTCCATTTTGTTTGTTGTCTACCAGCATACTGTGGAGAAAAGTGTTTGCGAAACAGGTCTGGCAGGTACGTCAATATATGTGTTCAAAGCATTGCAAAGTCGTCAAAGAAATGTGAAAATCTTTGAAGCTATGTCTGGCGCCTGGGTAAAGCCGGCGCCAGACTTAAATTCACATGTTTGAACACTTGTTTGGTGGCTATGTGTGGCACGGGACTTTGGATATGTGTTCAAAGTTTGAACAAAGATTTGCACTTTGCCAAGCGGTATCGGTTTTTTTCGACACATCAAAGCGATCAAAGTTGAAATGTGTTCAAATGTTTGCGTAGGTTGCCACACTTGCAAAGTTCAGTTGCTCGAGCGTTCTTTCGTTGCGTTCGCCTTCTTCTTGGACGTTTCCTTAGATTTTGTTGCACATGTAAAAAATAATTTCATGCACACAAATAATATAGGCACACTGAGTCCACGAAATCGTCGTCCATTTTGTTTGTTGTCTACCAGCATACTGTGGAGAAAAGTGTTTGCGAAACAGGTCTGGCAGGTACGTCAATATATGTGTTCAAAGCTTTGCAAAGTCGTCAAAGAAATGTGAAAATCTTTGAAGCTATGTCTGGCGCCTGGGTAACGTTAACAATAAAACAAAACATTTGTCACACTAGCTGAAAACAATCTCCAAAAAATAAAAGAGCCCCAAAACCCACGTTATCCAATCCTCAGGATATAATCACTTTACGTGACTAAAACAATGTTGCCAGCTCACAGCAGTGATTTATACGAACATCAAGTGCTACAATTGAATCGTTTGCGCATCCCTACTAAAGTATCTATTAGGTACGTGACGAGCGTACGAAACTCTGCTACAAGTATTTGTAAGTTATTTTACGAATTGCCTGAGTTTTTTTTCTTTAATGTTCGCTGGGAGAATAGACGGAATTGAGTTAGGCGGTGTAATAAATATTTAGTGTAAAATTACACTTTAGTTTGTCGTTATAATTATAACGTACCTACTATTAGTTAGGTTTTTAAAATGCTGTCGACACTTCAAGGTTCTAAAAAACAACTTTGGTATGTAAGAAATTAAAGTTAATAATTATGATGGTATTTATCGATAACTGAGTATTGTTACTAAAAAGCCAGTAAACAAATTACAGTTCAAAACCACTCAAATACAATCGACTATCGTACACAATCAAATGTCATTCAAAACAAAGTCCCATTATAATCCATAATTCATAGTATAATCAAATGAGAGCACAAAAAGATGATTATCATCGAAATTAAATGTGTTTTGTAAGTATATTTCGCCCTCAACTTTAGTAAAATGTCGTGGCATTTAGATTTTTTTTATTTACCTCATTTGGGAGTGGCATTTGGCTGCCATTTTTATTGCCAGTATGCGTGGAACATTAATTCTGCTGGGTTTTCGGGCCGTTATTTGTGCCCTTGTTCTTTTGTTCTCAGGAAACACATTGTAGTTATTGTGCCAATTTATTGCTTGGCTAAATAATTATTCCTCCTTCAATTATTTGTCGTCACAGTTTGTACAAACTAACCAATAACAAACTATACCTAATTTAAATGGGGTAGAGCAAAGTCTTTCCTATAAAAAAACCTTGAATCAAAAGTTTTTTGTGAAATTCGTGATAATCATTGAATAATTCACAAAATTTTAACCCTTTTTTCAAGATTAATTAAATATTATCAAAATTGAGCTTCTCGATGAGCTGACGAGTTTGTCTTAATCTAAGTATAAAAAAAAACACTAAATCAATTTTAAAACAGGCAAACACTGTCACGTAATAATAACTAATGTCCATATTTAATGGCAAAAGTCCTCGTAAACACCATTACAAAAACAATTTAAACAAATGTTAAGTAACAAAATGTGAGTCCCAAGTCCCGGTCCTTAGGGACAGACAGCGTAGTTAATTACACGCTTGACACACAGACAGACTGACAATACCGTCGCTTCGCTATTCATTGTGTTTGGCATAGGTAGGTATCGCTATTTTATTTATTGCCTGGTTTCAGTGCAAAATTAATTTCTTGTAAACTAGGTTCTTGATTTCCGTAAGAAAACAGAAGAAGAAGTTTTTTGGTCGTTTCCCAATAGAAATAAATATATTAATGAAAGGGTGGAAGTAACTCCATCCATTACGGTAGTCCTTCATGGACGCAGATACAAAAGGTAGGTAATGCTTTACATCCAACATTTTAACGAGGTTGAATTATACTTAGGTAAAGTACCTAATAGTAAGGTACCGGCTGAAAAATTAAACAAATGAATTGCAACACCTGGGTACCGGATCTGTTGATGTAAAAACAGCCCAAAAACGATAGGCTGACTAGATTTTCCGAGTGTAAGTAGGGTAGCGACATAAATCACTGAACATTCTTCTTGCAAAAGCTTTTTTCAGCTCTCTCGCTCGTAAACGATGACATTGCTACTCAAAAACATTGAGGAAAATTTCGGAACGTTGCTTGAGATATCATTTCGGCACGTTCAACAAAAAGCAACTTTGTTTCTTGTAGTTGGTAACATTCGAAATAACCCACAAAAAAACTATTTCGCTGTACGAATAAAAGGTAAAAGAGCGTAGGTACATGGACAATGTTCAACGTTTTTTGTCGTTGACTGCACCTAATTTGGTAACCGTTAAAAGACAATATTTAACAAGAGCTACTCAACGTTAAGTGCACAGTAAAAGTCACGCTGGCCCCATCAATTACTATGATTAAAACAGTATTCAATGACGTTGTCACATCGATGGATTACAGTGTCGGTGTGTTTATGTGCCAGTTTTGTTTGTACTGGGCGCGTGTCTAGGGTTGCCGCCTTGCCAAATTACTTTTAACACGTTGACAAGATTGATACTAAAAATTTGGCATTAATAATTAAAAACATAACCCTTTCTTTTGGCATTGTCGTATTCGGTTAAAGAATGAAATGAGAAAAGGAAGTTCTGTGAATAAAACTACTAATAATATGTAGGTATAATGTAGGTACCTTTCTGTTATAAAAATACGCATTATCAATTATTTTACATCATAAATTGCGGTGATAGTAGGCGTGGTTCCTAGTTTAAGTACAATACAAATACATAAAAACCAATTAAAACCATTTCGTGTCCCTAAAATAATAAATATGTTTCGGAAATTGGCCGTAAATAGATCATTTTGACCACCATAATAGTTCACAAAGCACAAGCCCGTGGCAAGTAGCAACCCTAAATATACAATACACTAAAACAATGCCTGGTACCTACCACATAGTAACTATCAAGTAATCTCTGTGCGCACACAGAACACAGTCCAAACAATCAATTCAATAACTCGAAAAGCCCTGTGGGCGGTAAGCGGATTGAGTACTGTCGAATGTTACCAACTATAAGCGCAAAACAGAGCGCATTGAGTTGGTAACCCCAACAAAAAATTAGTATCTTCTAACTACTATCAAAGAAATAAACTGTCATGAAATAGGTACATATTTACTTAATATAAGAATATCTGCACGAAACTTAGTAAATTTAATATGGGAAGGTAGGAGGAAAAAAGGGCCGCAAAAACGATTGATGCATGTTAATAAGACGATTCTAGTGCCCATATATATTAACTCTATGAACCGCATCATGATATTGTGCAGTCATCGTCATGTCTAAAATCTATCTAGAATGGATTAAAATGCAAGGATCCTAGTAACCTACGTTCCGTATAAAGCCGCAGGCTTTGGATAATGAAAATAGCCCTCTAAAGGTAGGCATCAACTGGATGCAAAGCGGATGAGTGAGATTGTGTATGGTAACGTGTGGACCAGATTCTAGATTAATCTGGGATCAGCTTCATTCGTCTGCAGTATTAATTGTTTGCGATGCGATTGGATGGCCTGAATAAATGAAATATTAGGGATCTATTGTCGATCAGATAAAAACATCTCTATTCAATTTTATTTATTTGCTTACACTTAACTTACAGAATTTCTAAAGATTCCAAAACGTCAACCATTATAATAATACAAAATCTAAAGCTCGTAAACACAATTCTGCTTTTCCGCAGGCAGAAGTAACTACCTTATCCCATAAATTAGATTTTCTAGATCATGAACTTTTGTCTGGGTGTTCGAGACTCGAATCAAATATATCAATCTGTCCAACCCATAATTGAATAGTACAGGCCTACCACTCAAATAGCGCCTGTATTCCTTTGAAGGGATTACCGGGAGGGCCTCTCGTAATGCTTTAATTACTACCGTACTCGTTAACGCTTCGACGCCTCTTTATTTACAACGTGAGGCCTATTCATCGCGATTCAATAGACGTGTTAAATAAATGGCTGTGTTTGTATGGAATCGTAAATAAAGTGCGGTGAAAAGATTCGTAGTTTTTGTGGAATAGGAAAATGACGATTAGTTTCTAAGAAATCGAGAAAAATACAGGAATAAAACGAGAATGTAAGTACGAACCTAAAATTCAGCTTTTTATATCGCATTACGCAAGTCAGGAAAATACACGAAAAATAGTGCGTTATGGTACTAGTGTGTAACATTGGTGATTACCGCCGAGGCGCCATTGAGACCCGAGGACGGTAATCATCAATACGCACGTGTATCATACGACGTTTTTCAACACACTTGTGAATAAAATAACAATAAAAACTCATTTTATTGCAAAGAAAATAAAAGTTATATTTGAGTGAAAGTTTTATTTAATAAACACGTACGAGTTAAAATTATCTATTTAGGTACCTAAATAAGAAGTTGCATGAAATGAGCAAGCAATAAGAACATTAATTTATTTGTTCTATTGAACACGATCTTTTTTGAATAAACATTTTTTAGAACAAAGCAACTCAACCAATAAAATTAAAAAAAAATCTATAACTCACTAGTGAGTTATAGCAATGAAAAAGTCACAGTTTGATTTTATGGGTGTAATTCTGTGCCTAATTGCGGTGACCATAGAGCCACTTTATGAGCAAGTGTGTTGAAAAGTACCTAGTTACACAACACAATACCTACAAAATCTGTCGTAAAGTAACGGAAAGTATTTCAAGTGAATCAAATTTGCTTTTGAATTGAATAATTTCATATATGTGACTTTATTTCACAAAAGAGACACTTTATTTCAAATTGTAGCATGTTTTATTTCCTCAACTCGGTTTATTCAATGGTCACGTTCTCGCCGAGATTCCCTAAAAAAGCGGACTAAATCGAAAATCCCCATTAATTGGTCTCTCGGCCCAATCGGTACTAAATTAAACATTTTCCCTTATTTTAAACGGAATGAAGTTCATTTGGATTCGATTCCAGTAATTATACAGTTTACGATGTGCGAAAAAGAGCACGATAAAATGGTGAACAGTTAATACATTTGCTCATTTGGAAATCATTTACGTATCTATGTGTTCTACGTAAATCTAAAAAGGTTTTTAAAATATTTTTAAAATCTTAGGTAGCGATAATAATATTCCAAAAAACGATATCGAATCTTTGGTTTCGTTTTTTGGAATAAAAGAAACCTATGTATTATTCAAGATCCAGATCTTTATCTATGCACAATTTCAGCGCGATCCATGCAGTAGTTTTGTAAATAAATCATTTGGATTTTTAAATAGAACCTGTACACTATTGTGCTAATATTGTGAGTCATATTAAATTTCAAAAAAAAGTAGGTAAGAAAAGTTATCTTACTTACTGTTAGTGAAATATACGGTGACTCAGCTGTCGGCCATTTTGCGAGAATGGCGTCGCTCTCTAGAGGAAAACGCAACGTTGGTTGTCTGAACTTAAATAAGTAATGTTTGAAACTGAATATAATTAGTCAATTCGTTTGTTAACTTACTTTCTGTGATTTGATTTTTATGCAAATTTCTGGGAGAAAGTTTTAAATTTGTAATATGATGGTGCTACGAACTCGTAGAGCGTCGTAGTAGGTACTTGGCTTCGAAAATCTTTAGGTTAGGATTTAATTCTTATTTTTAAATTCTTTATTGCACACAGAACTTACTTTAAACATAAAAGTTAAAAATACATAAGTAGGTACAAAGGCGAGCTTAACCCTAAAAGAGTTGATTTGTGCAGTAAACACAAAATGTTTATTTATTTGGCTTCTCAGGCATTTATTAAACAAACTAATAAAATAAAATAAAAGGAATAAAAAGAAGCCTATTTGTTTTTCCAGAACTTTATGAGTGCAAGATTTTAGCTCGATCCATTTCTAGGGTTTATCCAGTTTTCGGGTTGTTTTATTTTCATAACGGCATAAAGTTTCGCCTTTATATATTATGATATAGAAACAAAACTAATTCAACTAATTAAAATTGACATAGAAACAAAACTAATTCAAGTCTCAAGTAGACAGTACAATTATAATGAAATTAGCTTCTGTCCGCGGCTTCGCACGCACATGACCGGGATAGGATAGATAAAAAGTAGCCTATCCCTGGGATACCTTCTACCTCCGTTCAGCCGTTTAGGCTTGAAAAGGTTACAGACAGACAGAGTTACTTCTGAATTTATAATATTATTATACTTATATGTACTTATACAGGGTGGACGGAACGGGTGTATTAAGCCGAAAGGGGGTGATTTTGGACCCCAAGAGGATCAACTTGTTAAAAACGATTTTTTTAAATATTTTTTTACAAAAAATCAAGATCTTATTTCTTCTTTTCATGTTATTTTACACTCACTCTTGCATTATTTAACATAAGAACATATTTCATAAATGTTCTTTCAACAAAACAAGTACTTTGTCATGAAATTATTACAAAAATGATCATTTAAAATTTTGAAAAAATTGTAATACGTAAAAAAACACGAATATGAAGAGAAAGCGTCTCTATTTTATTCCAAAGAAGTAAAAAAATGTTCATAATTTAAAAAATCGTAGAATAAACGCTGACCCCCTCGATGTCCAGAACCACCCCCTTCCGGCTTAGTACACCCTTTCCGTGGTACCCTGTATACATAGGAAGTGGAAGAAAAACAAAAATAATAACGTTTAAAAGCTAATATCGTAGTATTATTATTTTCTTTTTACCCTCGATGGCGACTACTTAAAAATTACAATTATGGACCTTCTGACTAATTTAACAGTGAAACTCTACAGCATCTTTACCTACCTCTATTTCACCAATTTGCTCAATTCAGACTCATTAAACTAAACCGAAAAACAAATTTAATCCAGAATCCAGTTCTATAAAATCCGTCGAAGAAAAATCTAATCACAGCGATTACCTCGCCTCGGAAGTGATTGGAAAAATTTCCTCTTCCAACTTTCTAAATTGGATCTCAACTCAGCTCCGTTTGCTTCGAAAGACTTGAGTAGATAATACGATTCTATATATTTCTATATTATTATATAAAGTTGCATTCAGAAATGCTTACAGCGATATTGAATAGATTGTGCACTTCGGAAAACACGGTGAGGTATCAACGAAGCAATAGGTAGTTACGGTATCTCACCACTTTATTTTTCAACTTATAATTTCGCTCTAAGTCGTACGTGCGAATTTAAACTAACGACTTTTAAAAAAGACACCAGATTACCTATGCTAGACAATAAATCATGCGCAATATGTAAGTAAAATTTTAATATATATTTAGTGTTTCATTTGTTCCTGTTTATAATGAAATAACTGATATCGTTAATACATAAAAATTCAATTACCATAATATTTGGTGTACCGAGGTTTTCCGGGTTTTAAAAAATAATATCTGAGCTTCTGGTCGAAGCGATGCGTGACCCGAGAGCTGGTGAGTATCTGGCACAGCGAATCAGCATTGCCATACAGCGGGGCAATGCAGCCAGCGTAGTGGGGACGCTTCCGACTGGTATTGATATGTATCAGTTGAGCTAACTGTAGATTGTTTGCAAGAGTCTGCAGTTAACCCTTAGACTCGCTGCGCGTGTCTATGGTAGTATGGAGTTATGCGTATGAATTCAATAAATCATGATAAGATCTCAATGATTTCAGTTGTAAATACTAGTTCTAATTTGTTTCTATTATTTGATTGTAATTTTCTTTGTTAATAATTATTTTCATAGAAAAAAAAATACTTTTTGTGATGTAGTTAATGGTTTAATCGGGTATTTATCGCGTACCTTTTGTTTTTATATCCCCGGGGATATAAAAACAAAAGGTACGCGATAAATACCCGATTAAACCATTAACTATGTTTACAAATCGCGAAAGTTTAAAAAGTTTTTGTGATGTGTAAAGTAAAATAGAAATTGGGTTGAAATTCGTTCTGAAATTGTCTGTTTGCAGTTATACCGATAAATGCCGATAAATGCTTTGTATCGACAAAATAATTCAATTGAAAGCTAAGTTCTAAAGAGGACTACAATGGTTGCAACTCTTGGAATGTTAAGTACCTGCTCGTATCCATACTAATTTTCATAACTAGCTGGTGCCGGCGACTACGTCTGCGCAGGATTAGTATTTCGAGTAGCTTATATTATCTACTTTAAATGCCAGAAGCGATAAAAGTATCTATTTTCATTTAGGAATCAATTAATTGCTACCAAATGTGCATTTGAAATAAATTATCAATATTTACTGTACTTTTGGTTCACTATTTTTAGCTATAATGCTTAAACATTTTGGCTTTAATGGCTTAGGTACACATAAGATATAGATATATACTGCGGCGGGCTTTTTTGTAGGACTATTGAAGATAAACATTTCCATCATACATTACTGTCAGTGCGGATTGTCCGATGCCGGCCTATAAACGCGCACCCTAACGTTTCAACTGCTAATATTTGAGTCGTAATGCCGTGCCTTACCACACCGTGATCGCGGCCCAGGAATGTGCATCGACGGATCTTGTTTTGTTTGTGATGTGTTAGATAAAATATATTTTCCTAATGCGATCCATGTCAACAGATAGAATAGATAGATAGAAAATTCTTTATTGCACACTTATCGATAGAAACATATAACAAAACAGCTTAAAATCTAAGTGACAAATATAAGACATCCTAAAATAAAATTTCAATAAAGTTCACCCCAAAGTTTCAATACACTTACCACTTCTCGTGGCTGATCTTCCTCTGTAGTCTCAATGTCCACGCTCTCATCACTATCGCGGTCGCTTTTAGGCGAGCGGGGCGGTGTGCGGGGCGATGTGCGGAGAGGGGAGCGGTGCGGAGAGCGGTGCGGAGAGCGGAGCGGGGAGCGGAGCGGCGAGCGGGCTGGGGAGCGACTGCGCCGCGATGATGCGGATAGCGGCGACCTGCTGAAAGTTTGATTGAATTAACGTTTTTATTGGGTTTCTGCTTGGAATATTTGTTAAGTTTGATTTATGCAGAGCGCTTTGCACCTATTATTCAGAAACGTGTGGAAAGATGAACATCGGTTAGGTAAGATTAATACCTTCTAGACCGAAATAACATGCAGCAAGCAAAATTATCTCCGAGTGAGTCATAGGTTGTGTGGTGCCGGCTTAGAATTTACACCACCCCAATTCTTCCCGCGGGTGTCGTAAGAGGCGACTAAGGGATATCCATCGGGGCGGGCAGCAGCGCCCCTGCAGAACAATTCTATCACCGAACTGCGATCCCTAACCCGCATACCCAGCAAGGGCACTATGGGCATTACCCCCCATGAGGTAAAAGTCCATATCAGGCGGAAGCCTGCGTCCAGCAGTGGACCAATATAGGCTGTTGAGGTGAGGTGCGGTGAGGAGTCATATGTGTCATTCAGGTACCACGTGAGAGGCCGTAGGCAGAATGCTAGGTTTTCATAATTTACCTGTTGGGTGACCTAGCGGGTGACCCAGAAGAGATCGGCGAGTCCATCCGCCGCACCGGCCGGAACGCCCGCGGCTCTTCCATGGAACCCACGCTGCTCAGCGCTGATAGAGCTCCTACGAAACAGCGGAACAGAGTGAGACAAGTTAATAACACACCGTACACAAAAACAGTGCTATAACTGCTTCCGTCTGATTCTCTCGTGTCTAAATTACTTTCAGATCCGGGCCTCTAACATAGATAACACCCTTGGAAAATCACGTTAAACTTTAATTCGAAGCGTTAGCCGTAATTACGTTCTTTTTTCTAGAAATGCTAAGTCCAGAGAGAATTTCAAAATCTATGGGCGAGGTTCGTAGAGGGTAGAGTATCACCTCTGCTACTCTCATAAGCTGTGTTTACTTCGAGGACAGAGATGCTGCGTGAAAATGTATCTTCACCTGGAGTCCACAGCGTAGGCTTGAGCCAGGGTATCGCATACGGCAGCGGCAGCCTCGCCCCCCATACGTAGTCAGCCAGCCGCGGGACCGGCGCGTGCGCAGGCGGGCTCGGGGCGCGCTTCTCCACCTCGGGCTCGGGCCTGCGGAACGGAACCCTTCTGTGGCACGGTTAAAGCTGAACTTTTTGGAAGGATTTTTATATTTCGAGGTACACTGTGCCCTCCTTGGTGGAGATACTTGGAAAAAGGAGCTGAATATTTTTTCGGAGGGATTTTACGTTGCTAGTTGAAAGTGCCTACCAAAGTAGAGAGACGATTAATTGCAAAATACTAAGATTTTTTTGTTATGTTGCACTTGGATTTGGCTTCCAGGTAGAGCGTCATTTTGCAAATCGTCGCTCCACCACATTAGGTATCTTTGTTACGTTGGTAACAAAGATACGTATGGACGAAAAGTCGAGGACATGAAGAAGAAAGAAAGAAACAATGAATTATTCCAAACAAAATAAACAGTTTTAGCAAGTTACCTGGCGGCAGACAACATCCGTTTCCTGGTGCCTCCATTGAACATGGCCTTCACATCTTCCCACGCATGCACCACCTATATACGAAGGAATTCATATAATTTCTACTTATTTTCTCAGTTCGTTACGAAATGGATCTGAAGGTTTTTAATTAATATTTTCAAACTTACGCGATCTGAACACATTATTATAATTATTATTAAACAGGTATTATACTGTTGGAACGTCGGGAAAAATAGGTAATTAAACGCGATAAATACCCGTTTAATAATACTTATAATAACGGTTTTAATTATTTTACCCACACGACATAACCCAGATTATGTCGTTTATAATGATGCTTCCGGACGCTTGTTTGAAAAAGCTAACGGATTTCTATATCAGTAAGTTCTCTACCTCATCAGGTGGGGTCCCGCTGAGCTTCATATGCCGTCGCCAGGAGTTGAAGTTGGCTGCATCCGGCTGGATGTACTTGTCTCCTGGCCCCACGCGGTGGGAGTGGAAGATGAACTTATTTGGAGAGAAGAAGAGGCCGCAGAAAGCACACTTTATGCACTTTGCGCGGGAGGAGTTGTATCTGTTTGGAGGAAGTCAGTATAAGCTGTTAATTCAACATTCGATGATATTATTACCTTTTGTTTAGATATGATAGCTTAACGTAATATAGATTGAGGTCTCTCAATCTACATCTACGTTTAAGGCTTTGTTTCTATTGAATGGCTAGGCAATAGAAACAAAGCCGCACCATTAAACCATTGAACACCATTAAAGCCAGCCATTAAACTGAAACCACATTATAAAGCCAAGCCGAATGTACGCACTGAAGGAGCAGAAGTAATCAAAATATAAAAAAAACTGATTATTATATTGTGGAGTGCGAACAATAGAGCGTGGTTTCGATGGACATTTTTCGAAGTGTTCGGTCCGAAAAGTGTTGTATCAGATTGATAACTTCTTACTGTACCATCCAGTCATTCGTAACTGCGGAAGGCTGGATATGCTCTGCTTTTGTTTGCTCCTTAGCAAAGTATTAGGCCACGTCACACCATAATTGCTGAATCTGAATCTAAAGCTACCTGGCCGGCAAGAAAGCTCCCCGACAGCCCCAAGCGCACTCATGATGCACGGCAAACGCGAAGTCATCGGGTAGCCGTGGCGGTGCGTTGTCGCCTAAGAACGACTTGCACAGCCTCTCTGCCTCTCGTCTCGTAATCATGCCTTTGGACAAAAAATATATCAATTAAAGAATGCAAAACTACTACAAAATAATAAAAGTCCAAATACTACAAAATAATAAAAGTCCAAATCAGCTCTGGTTCAAGTTTTTAGCTGATGCCGTGTCGTAACATGATTCACTTGGCTCCATTGTATTATGCCGCGCACTAGGTTTTACGAGTATAAGGACAATTTTGTTGTAGCTTTTCACATTGGATAATAAATGATTTTCTATCCCATGGTTGAAATCAGCAACAAAACCAACAGACCTTGGTTTAAAAAGAGTTTAGTACCAATGCACATTTTCGCGCCGCTTTTTTCTTCCGAAATATTTGCGCTCTACAAAAACTACTTATTTGCGGTTTATTGCAATATCTTGCCATGTGGATTTCAATGCGTGTCTTGTTCTTTTGACTTCCATGAGACCATTGAGCTGACATTCAGTTTATAAGTAGGTACGTTCGACCGTCAGTAATATAAAAAACCTAACACTAGTTTGTATAAAACAGAAGATCTCGTTCTCTCTTACCGCATCTCCTGCTCGACACCGGCATAGCACCCGCCCGTCTCAAGATCTCCAGCTGGACCGGAGTGCATTGCACGCAGGTGATGCCCAAGGCCACGCGGCGGTTGTGTATCTCGTTGTAAGAGAACTGTTTGAGCAGAGTGTTAGAGATCTGAGCGAGGCAAAGCCGCTCGTTGCCTTCGATGACCAAGGAGACGATTGGCACTCCGTAGAGAAGGACTGTGCTGACCTGTGGTAGAAAAGTGCAGCTGAAAATACTAAGGACGTGGAAGTGAATTTAAATTGTGTGCTGTTAAAAATAGAACGTAGTCCAGGGGAATAATCCTTTAATTAGTCTGTCTGTAGTCTGTACCTAATAATTTGTGGTGAGGCTCAGAAATAGAGCAAGAAACAAATAGAATAGAGTGAAGTGTGTCTGAGTTTTATCCTCGGTCGGTTTTCTGCAGTCTGGACCTCAGGGTTCCGATTATTTATTTATCTTTTAGGGGTTTTAGAAGATCTTACCTGGTTTGGTTTGCTAGTGAGTTGTAGCCCTTTGTTTTCGACTCGAGGTTTCAATGTCTCTCTTGGAGAAAGAGCCAAGTTTGTTGCTTCCATCCTGTAACAAAGACTCCTAATGTAGGTAAATACGTTGACCAAGTTGTTTACGAACAAAAATGGCTGCGGCGGTTTCAATACAGACTCCATTGTGGTAGCGCGTTGTGTTGTATTTTATTTTCCAATCCTTTTTATTTAGTCTTCAGTTTTGCAGCACTACGGATACTTTATCTTGTTATTTCTCTCACATTTAGGGAATTTTACTTGGCTGCACCATGGTGCAGCTAAGTAAGGTTAACATGTTAAATTGTTATTTTAATTTAGAGAGCTTACAATGAAACAAGTGGTAGCCATGATTCATTGTATTCCATGCTTGCGTTAACTACCATCGTTTTATAAAAATCTAACCTCAATCTTCGCACGCCTCATGTCCAAAGGCAATGTCCAATTTACAAAACAAATATTTCTAATTATTAAAATCATAGAAATAGTCCAATATTAAACTACCCAATATTTTTTTTAAATAATAAGTTTGACGATTATTATGACATTCTTTAAGACTGATAAATTTTACTAAAATAAATAATAGGTAGGTAGTAAATAGGAATAAATCATTTTGCTTTCGATTTTAGTCACAGAATTATGAGGTAATTAACAGCACAAAGCATGCAATGAAAACGTCTTTATTACGTTTCCACCCAATAAAACTGTAACATTGCCGCCAATAAATTGGCCCAAAGCATAAATTGGCCCAAAAGCGTTTCAACAAATAGGCATTTTGCGTGTGAATCCAGTGTATCGAATATCAATTGGCCAAGGGTGCCGCGATAATGTATGGGATAACGCCCCTGTCACCCCAGGGCTGGATGTAAGGTATCTGTTGAATAAGTTTTGACAAGTCCAATCTTAACGGTTGTTCAAATTGTAGTGTTCAGAGTTTTATAGTTTGTTTTGTATCAAAGGGAATTGCTAATTATTAAAGAGATGTCCGTTTTTTAAGTGGATTTTTTATAAATATTAGTAGTAAATAATTCTTTATACGCAGCGATAAGGTTGATTGTTTCGTGTTGGCGCGAGATTCAAAATATTTGCTGGGTTTTAATTTTTTGCTAAAAAAAACAAAAAAGCAATGGTGGTTTTTCCCAAATGCTCGAGGAAAAAATACCAAAGAATCCTTGGGGAAAACAACCAAGGAATCGAAGTTAGTTTCTTCATAAGTAAATAGAAAATGGTTTACGATCTGTAGTGTGTCCTTGTTGAACGTAGAAAAAATTAAAAACCACAAAAAATATCGAGATTAAATTTTTCTGTCAATACCAAACGATCAACTTTAAGAAAATTCGAATCCAAAATCCTAAGCTTAGACTGGATTTGGTAGTACCTACCGTATTCTTTAGGTGGCTGTAGGCCAGAAAATAACCTTTGGGCATAGTTTTAAAAATGTATTTAGTCCTACAAAACTTATTGAAAACCTTTACGTGGGCACTTATTTTAAACCGTTCTCATTAAATAATTCAAAATCACCCCTCATCACTAACTCAAAATCATAATTTTAATAGCCACTTTAAAGAACCCTATGCAGTGTAACAAAACATGTCATCACTGTAAAATGATGGACGACTCGAACGTACCAACCCTGCGTTAAATCAACGTAGGGGCGCCTGCGCATCGTGGTTTAGTTTCGAATGTGGATTTTTGTACAGCTTAAGAAGTGTAAGCCTAGCTAGTTCATGTCGACACCTGCAAGGAAAATCATTGTAACATTTTTAGCAACTTTACAGGAGTCATGACATTGACATTGACTGACATTGTCAGCAACAACTACTTACTACTTATACTTAGATTAGACCAACTAAGTTAATTTTGGTTCGAAGGCATATTAGTAATATTTTTTATGGACGGCAGGCAGCGCGGTCCGTTAACCGAACGAGGATTCGTGATCGCATAGAGCATTCTTGAGTTATTTGGTATTGTAAAGCAATACATAAATGCAATTCAATCAAATTTAGACTAGATCTAGGTTCATCTAACTCAATATCTATCTAATAATCAACTATATCTTATAGGTCACGCGTGAAAAAAAAACGAGTTTTTACTATTGTATAAGTTCTACAAGTAATTTAAATAGCAGATATGGAGTTTTGCACACATGGTAAGTCATTTACTATGAATCTTTGCTAAAACAAACTTTGAATCCATTGTCGTTATGGAGTATATCGACAAACTTAATATTCAGCATAGGTTTATTGATATGCATATTTTTCAGCATAGGTTTATTGATATGCATATTTTAAATCATGTTTGTTGATAGAGTTACTAATAAAATACCTATTAATTGAAAATGAAAAAAAAAAAAAAACTTAATATTGATTTTAGTAATAAATTTGATAATGTTAATAGACTATATAACAACCCTTGATTCGTAGTTTGTTTTTGCAAAGATATATAGCAAATTGCTTACAATGTGCGCAGAACTACATAACCGCAAACTTATTAACTTGTAGGAAGCAGAAATCTCAGGACACCTGTTTTTTTAAAGACGACCCTTTCCTTAAAAACGACCCGATTTAACGGCAAAAGCCAATCGAGCAAAAAAGTCACAATGTTTTTTAATTGTAAATTGATGATCTTTTAATTTTTTTTAAATCTGGAAATACTTCGGTTGTTTTCATTGCTTGCCTGAACCGAAAAAACTATATTAAAACTACAGATTCGATACTTTTTTATAGTAAAATAAAACTACTTTATAAATGATGATAGCAGAAGGTAATTTTTGTAAGCAAATTTTAAGTTGAAGTTGATGAACTGTTCCCCATCAGCTACACCATTATGGATATGATTAGGCGACTCGTCCACCCCGAGGCCCTGGCGTAGGGCTCCAAATAATTGATTAACTAAACGACATTGCATTATGGTAATGATTGCATATGTTGCTTTTTGAAGGGACATTTTTTGCGGTAATACTGGAATAAATTAGGTCATTATTTGTAATCGGTTTTCGTTATAGCTTTTGGGCATACCTCACAGTTTATTGGTACAAACTGTTTTCTCCGCGTTCGTTTTATCAAGTATAGACTTTAAACTATGTGTACCTATAAATGATTGAAGAAATGCAAATTGTCTACTACCTATTTAGTTTCAATGCTAGAAGCAGATTTTAGCTACTTTTCAATTCCTCACCCTGTTTTATATCTAAAATACCTTTAGAAATCTTTTTAAAGATGAGTAAAAGCTGCAGTGCTTTAAAAATATATCGCATCATATTGCATATTTCACGGTTCAGCTGACCATAATTACGAAAAATCGCGGACAATAGTAAAATACACTTGTAATTACCGCGCCCCCGCCATATGGTGTTGCCATGATACATGGGGCACAGATAGCGATCCCCAAGGACAATCCACATGTGTTCCACTTGTATCGGAACTAATCGCTTTTGGAAGAATCTGTGCATTTGCTACGGCTGTCGGTATTTTTATCGATTTAACTTGTTTTTCCCAAGTTACATACCACCTTAACAAAAAATAACTCATTCATGACTCAAATCTACAACATGAAGAATTAAGAAAAAAATATAAACGAGATTGTTGATCGGAATGTACATAAAACAATAAATGTTGTTAGAATTGATTGGTCTTTTGTGACGACTTCTGTGACGCGGCGGGCGAAGGTCCGCCTGCGACGCAGGAGGTTGCGGGTTCGATTCCCGCCTCGGGACAAATGTGAGTACGATCTGCAGATATTTATTCAGGGTCTTTTGGATGTTGTCTATGTATGATAAATATAACTATCTATTTAGTGTATTGCGTTAAGTATATCAGTTATCTAGTACCCATAACACAAGCTCTGCTTAGCTTGGGGCTAGATAATGCTGTGTGAATTGTCCAGCATTAGTTATTTTTTTATTGCAAATCGAGCAATTTTCAAAGTTTTTATCACCCTTTAGGGATGTCAGAGAGACACATAAAAACTATGCCAGTACAAAAATTCGCCCCAAACCAAACCGCATGAAATCTGTTGATAGTACCTATCGATGGCTTGTTGTGCAGAGTATAATCCCTGATTTAGGGAGTCGGGTCTTGTATAGGGCACTAGGGTGACCATAAGATCTTTGGGAATGTACTTTGATTCCAAGTAGTAGCATGGGTCAAATGCATCACACTAATATTATAAATGCGAAAGATTAGATGGATTGATGGATGTTTGTAAACTCTTCACGCCAAAAGTACTGAACGGATCGGGCTGAAATTCTGCATACAGGTAATTTTAATTCTGGAATCAAACTAGGGCTACTTTTTATCCCATAAATCCATTCCCATGGCATAGTAATCACCTTTAAGCGTTTCCATGGAAACAACGCGTGCGAAGCCGCGGGCATAAAATAGTGATTAATAATTAGGGATAAAAAAAAAATGGGACTTACAAATGGTAGAGAAGTTATAATTATAAACCATAACCACCCTTAAGGGTGCATGGTTCACAGTGTTGCCAACCCATACCAAATTTTACCCCCAGTATTTTTATTAAATCCCCCTAAAAACCCCTAAAATATTTTTTTTCTATTTTCTTTTTTGTAAACGCAAATCACTCATTAAATTTTTCAGAGACATGAGAGCTTAGAACTCTGATCACCTATTTTTCTATAATTTTAGTATTGTAGTATAGGTATGCATGTCTTTTTAACCTATACTTGAGTTTCTGTCGAAATTTATTTTTGTAAAAGACTCTTAAAAAATAAAAGACGCTTATACTGAAATTGGAATTCTATTGAAAACATTTAACAACAGTATTTTATCTGTTGATTTCTTGTTGATTAACATTAAAAAATGCGAAACCAAACAAACAGATTAATTTGACTCTGTCACCAATTTCTGAATTTGGTAGAAAGAAAAATAGAAATGCTCCACTATTTGGTTAGGATGAGAACAGTGCTAGAAATAATTAACATCCATAATGAAAGAATATAATGAAAGAAATCAAACTACAACACGTCGTCATAGACAAACAATTACAAATGATAAATGATAAATGATAAATGAATTTATTGCTGTGTAACTAGGTGGTAATGAGTACATTGGTCTTAGGTCAATCTATAGTAGGTATCTCTAGTCTACCATGCTCAGGTTTACAGCATTGACATGCAAAATGAGAAGTTAATAGAAGAAAAAACAAAAAAAATAGAGATATGGTGAAGTTAAACAAATCCAAAACAAATTTTTTAATGTAGGCATAGTCAATGATTACCACAAAAGTAATTAAAATTAAATAAATGTATCTATTTTAATGAATGTCAATGATAAATTATGTTAAAGAAAAAATAAATTAATGTCAAAAGTAAAATAAAAAAAAAATATAAATAGGTAATTACAATTTATCATTAAGAAATTCATCCAACGTATAATAAACTTTTTCCTCCATTAATTTGTTCAACTTATATTTAAATGCAATCAAATTACCTTCGGAGCGTATTGCCAAAGGGATTTTATTATAGATACTAGGTGCCATGCCAAACAGACTCTTTCTAAACAAGGCGGTTTTACACGAGTGAGAACGTAGAGTACCTTCACGGCGAGTGCCAGCCGGGTATAGATCAAATCTATCTAAATTCGTTCGAACAAAGATTCCGACTTCGTATATGTAGAGGGAAGCAAGAGAGAGTATTTTCCATTGTTTAAAAACACCCTTGCACGTGTCGGTCTGTCTTAGGCCGAACATTGCTCTTATGCATCTCTTTTGAGCTCTAAATACTTTTTCTCTATTTGTTGAGTTTCCCCAGAAAATGACGCCTTATCTTAATAATGACGCAGTATGCCCATAGTATGCTGTAAGTAAAGCTGTGGTGTTTGCTATTTTGCTCAGTTTAAATAGTGCATATGAGTATTGATATAATATAATGATATAATGTAATTTCCAATTTAACCTGCTATCTATCTGCATGCCCAAAAATCTCGTCCATTCAGCAAATTGTATTTTTTGATTTAGATAATGAATGTCCAATGATCGTGAAGTAGATGGCCTTTGCTCAAAATTCATTAGGTATGTTTTAGTTAGGTTAATGTTCAAATTATTAAATTTCAGCCAGTTAATTATAAGTGTCAGTGAATTATTTATGTCGTATTCCATATTATTAAGTGTGTCATTCGTAAATAGTATTGTGCTATCATCAGCGAATAATGTCATATAGTTATTAGTTATCATAGGTAAGTCATTAATATATATAATAAATAATAAAGGTCCAAGCACACTTCCTTGAGGTACTCCATAACTAACTGTTCTCAACGTAGAAGTATAAGTAGTCTCAGACAGTGTAGATGGACATACTCTAGCTATCTGAGTAACTTGTTGTCTATTGCTCAAATACGACAAAATGAGGTCTCTGACATTGCCCCGTACACCATATTTCTCAAGTTTGTCGAGAAGTATTTTATGGTTAACGTGATCAAATGCTTTGGACATGTCCATATATAGTCCAATTGCCGCTTGCCTTCTATCAACGGCTTTAACAACTCTATACAGGAATTCAAAAACAGCCATATTTATTGTTTTGTTTTTTCGGAAACAATATTGACGTTCGGTGAATAGTTTATTCTTTTCAAAAAATGTATTTATTTTGTCATAAATTATTCTCTCGAATACTTTGGAAATCACTGGAATTAGTGCTACAGGCCTGTAGTTATTAAGTTCTTCTCTATTGCCTTTTTTGAATAGAGGCCTAATTATAGATAATTTCAACTTCTCTGGAAATACACCTTTTTCCATGCAATTGTTTATTATGTAAGTCAGTACAGGGGCCACGATAACAGCAACATCCTTGAGTATTATTTTACAAACGCTACATTGTTGTCGGACTCGATCGTGTCATCTCTCTCACTGCCCTGTTTATTCACTATTTGAGTGAGAGGGACGGACCATACGATGTGAAGTTTGAACGAGGCTTTGCAATACCAATACATAAATGACATGTGTGATCGTGTCGTGCGATCCGTTCTACGCACGAGACACATGCATGACACGCAGGCTTAGTTTTATTTAATTTAAATGCAGGTTTTGTCAGGCGCCCCCCAAAAAAAACCCCCAAATATTTTCTACCCCTAAAATTGCCCCTGTTTACATTTTTTACCCCTAAATTTAGGGGGAAAACCCCTAACTTGTCACCACTGATGGTTCATCGCTACACCATAAAATTGGAGAATATATTCGCTATCCATGTCAGTTTTAGATAGGTAAGTGTAATATCCTATTCAATTGTATCAAACTACCCCACTCTAAAAGGTAGATCGTAATCTCGGACGAGTATTCTTGAATTTTTTGGTTGATTAGCGGTACACACTGTAGTATAAAATAAACACAAACTTCACACAGTAGGTACAATGATAATGATAATTAAATCTCTTTATGAATTTTCTTATATATGTGTATTTTGTCATTTTCATAGTGTAACTAACTAATCGAATGATCTAAATTTTGTACTCAAGATTTCTTCGATACAAGCTTAGCCTAGTGAAGAAATCAATCGACATATACAATAGTGGGTATTAATAGCTGTCTGCAAATGACATAATTAATTAATTGCTATTTCTATAGGCAGTTTCTTCGTGGTTTAAGACGTAGTCTTCACGTCCACCAAACTTGGCCTGTTTATTATAGTTGCTGTACCTAGTTATATATATAATCCTACATTGGTATCACAAAAACAGAACCATAAACCCGTGGTCACCCTTCCCAAATCCGTTCGATCCTAAATGTTTCTTACAAGTGTTCCTTTGAGGGCCACCAGTCGTTCGTTTGTCGAAATACTATTTAATCTTATACCAATAGCTCCCTATTGTTGCCTATAGACCAGTTGCAGACTGATATTATAAAAGCATCTAACCAATAGCTGCCCATTGTTGGTTAAGGAGTTTTATACAAAACTAGTTTATGCCCGCGGCTTCGCACGCGCTGTTTCTATGGAAACGTTAAAAGGTGATTTCTATCCCATGGAAACTCATTTAGGGATAAAAGCCTATGTTTGATTCCAGGATTAGAATTACTTGTATGCATAATTTCAGCCCGATCCGTTTAGTTTTTTTGGTGTGAAGAGGTAACAAACATCCATCCATCCAAACTTTCGCATTTATTAGTGTGATATTAAAAAAGTATCTGAAAGGGCGTATATTGAATTTAAAAGAGCAGCCGCTATAGAAACGATTCTTGCGTTTCTTTGAATTCTGCTTGTATTTTTATTTTACGTTTTAGCAGAACAAGATATTGCATAATAATAGCTTTATTAAAATCTAGGTCGAACAGTTACAAAGGCAGTTATAGAAGAATGATTTGCTGGTATAGGTAAATTATTAAAAGCTGGCGCGATTGTCTATTGTCTTCCCGAGGCAGTGATTGCGATTACTAAACTAACGCTTTACCCAACATCTCACTCCTGCTATTCGCTGATGACATAGTTTTAATGGCAGAGTCGGTAGAGGAGCTGAACCAGATGCTGGACGGCCTAGCCTCAGCCTCGCGACGCATCGGTCTTGGCATGAATTTGGATAAAACCAAACTCATGATCAATGGCCTCTTTGATCCGGAAACGGTCGTCGTACATGGCCACCTTCTCGTATTTTTTTCCGAGTATACTTACCTTGGGCAAATTCTGCAGTTAGGTAAAAATAATTTTGAGAAGGAGGCCAAGAGGAGGATCCAGCTAGGCTGGGCAGCGTTTGGGAAACTTCGTCGAGTCTTCTCGTCATCTATACCGCAATGCTTGAAAACTAAAGTTTTTAATCAGTGCGTCCTACCCGTCATGACCTACGGAGCTGAGACGTGGACACTCACGGTAGGGCTGGTCCACCAGTTCAAAATCGCTCAGCGAGCTATGGAAAGAGCTGTGAGCTCGGAGTCTCTATGAATGAAGGATAGAATTCGTAACGAATACATCCGACAGAGATCCAAAGTTATCGACATAGCTCAAAGAATTAGCAAGCTGAAGTGGCAGTGGGCTAGCCATATCTTGCAAAGAACCGACAACCGCTGGTGCAAACGTGTTCTTGTGTGTAGACCACGACTCGGTAAACGTAGTGTAAGACGCCCTCCGGCCAGGTGGGATGACGATCTGCGAAAGACTGCAGGCAGATGCTGGATGCGGCAAGCTTTGAGGCCTATGTCCAGCAGTGCACTAATATAGGCTGATGATGATGATGATGATGACTTTACCCAACAGCCCTCCGAGGCGGCGGCGACGGCGAGCCTCTGCAGGTCTCACCACCAAGGCAAGGCAGAGAATGTATAAATCCCTACATATTAGGTACATGTAACAATTTCAGCATAGGTAGGTATTTATAAAACAAATACTGCTCATACTTCAATTATTAATACCCCACCAGCCGCTCCATAACTCGAGCAAATTAATTTTGTCAAACCAACAATGGGTTCACCGGGAAATAATGGATGAGTTAGTTAGGCATTCAATTGTCCTAAAAATCCGAGGTTCTGTCAACACAGCTTTGTTCCGGAACATCACGTAATTCAACATGCTGCAGAATGTAGCTTTGTTCCCGTTTTTAGACTGGATCTGGTTTAGGGAATTTTAGTTGCGTAATCATGACGTAGGTACTGGCGCAATGAAATTACTGGAATAGGAGATTTTTAAAATCATATTTATTGTTTGTTGGACTTTTACTTTGCAAAGTATGACAGTTCTATCATAAGCTAAACTTATTAATAAAAAATAAAAGAAAACCAACAACTAAATTATACGCAGAAGCCTTTATTCACAAAGAAAATTATAATACAATTAGTATTAAAAAAAAATAAAAAAAAAATTATACTAAGTTATACTAGTCAGTTAAGTTGTAATATTCAAAGAGTCACTGATGCATAAAAAATTAAAAAGTGAAATGGCCGCTAATGAATTTGGTTCCGCTTAAATATTAGGAATAGGAGATAATTTTAGCCATTTAAAGAAAAACATCAGTTGGTCAAAAATATAAAATTAAATTTACGCAGATGAAGAGGTCAAAATATCCCGTAACTTTACCAATAACCAATTTGAAATGTGTGTGCTGTGAAATTTTTTGAAAAAGGAATGTTTATCACTTCCATTTTCAAAGAATGCAGAATGTAGATTCCTGTTGATCTTCGTACAAGGCAGAAAGTACCTAATTCAAATGGCGAATAACATGACCACGAAAAGAAGAAGACCCATATTTTTTGGAGGATTTGAAGAATAAATTATGAAGTTTAATACAACATGCAAAAAAGTACACCTCAATTATCCAGTTTTAAAGTTACAGATCAAAGATAAAATAAAAATCGGTTTTTTTGTTAAATTTCTAGAAACTAAATTATTTTTAATAGGTTTATGTACCGAAATTGTATTTTTTTTTAATTTTCTTCGCTAGGTAAACTATCTAGCTTTCAAATGAGACTACTTTGAATAAAATACACCGTTTACTCAAACAGAAACGAAGAAAAAACCAGACGAAGTAGTTTTTATTAAAAAATTTATTAAATCGGCTTTTTTTTTTTAAATAACCAACATATAAATTTTTTTTTTCGATATTTATCGATAAATTTATGTCGTGTATCCGCACATTTCGTTTGATCAAGGTTCGAAAATACACATTGTAGAATAAACAACATAAAAATTTGTCTTTAAAAAAACCGCTCCTGACCATTCCCGGTGCAAAGGTCCCCATAATGCTTGCAGCATTTGACAATGATTATATATCGCATTATATATCGCATTTATCGCCATAAGTACCCAATAAATAATCATTAATTTATAACCTATGAGATTGGTGTTTTGCTATGTACTTATATTGAAAAACGAACACTACCTTCTTCTTTCTTTCTTTCTTCTTATTTCTGTTCTGTGCTGTATCAGAATTGTGTTTGTTAATAACTGTTTCTCTATCTCTATCTCTATTTACATAAACTACCCTTCGGGGATGCTAAGGCTATTGATGATGATGTATGTTGACTAGAAATTAAAAATAGCGGGCCAGTTGACATAATGTTTATAATTTACAAGGTCTTGCTAATGAAGAAAGAAACTATACCTATAAAACCCATGGACTTTATCTGAAAATTTAGAATCCTTGAAGAAAATTTATCGCAAACACTTGCAAAACGTTAAAAAAACAAGCCATTACTTAAACAGTAAACTTTGAACCGTCTACCAGACTCGACTCCTGGGGCCCACGTCTATTAAATATTAATCGACGAATTAACTCCGTGTCTTCACCCCTGCCTCCAATTAAGCGCACAAAGTAGCAAAGTAAATAACGTCACTCGACGAGGATTAATTTTGTACCAGCTTATGGGGCTGTGTCACTTAGCGATCATACCTTTGAAGTCATCAGCATCATCAGGCTATACTAGTCCACTGCTGGACATAAGCCTCCCCTTATGAAAGCCTTTAGAGTACCGTTAGCTAAATAGGTCACTCTATCTAAATCAAATGAAAAACGTATCCGTTTCGTGTAAAAGTCATTTAGGTACATACTAAGAAATCAAATAATATCCCAAAAATGGTCTACTTCGACGGGACTTGAACCCGTATTCTTCCGCCAGTACGCGAATGTGAAAACCAGAAATTAAAAAATAACCCTGATTGTGAGGGCTTAGACACTATAATAACAAAAACCATGTACATACTGTACTCGAACAAAATGCAATTATGTTTATTAAATGGTATGTCCAACATTCAGGCCAAAAGTTAAGCAAATTAATAACAGTTTTCCTTTCAAAAATAACTATTTGACGCCCAAAAAAGGAACCTACCAGAGGGAGGGCAGATGCTTCCTTCTGTTTATTTTAATACCTATACTTTACCTATACAGAGATCATCAATCCGCCTGCTACCTCAACCTCAACCTCAACAGCCTGTATTGGTCCACTACTGGACGCAGGCCTCCCCCTGATAAGCGCCTTATTGGCCTTCACATGGGGGTAATGCCCATAATTCCCAGGCTGGGCATGCGGGTTGGGGATCGCAGTTCGGTGGTAGAATTGTCCTGCAGGGCACTGCTGCCCGCCCCCGGTTGATATCCCATAGTCGCCTCTTACGACACCCGCGGGAAGAGTTGGGGTGATGCAAATTCTAAGCCGGCACCACACAGCGTGTCCGCTTTCTAAGCGTGGTGATTATGGTAAAAATCCCGTTGTTTAGGAAAGGCACGTTCAGCAGTGGATCCGTATACATATAATAGAGTTCAGTGTCAAGAAAATCCCTGGAGTGAAAATATTCTCTGTTATTACTGCTAAATCTTCTGTGGAAGCTTCGGAATCCGAAACGTTGTTTGTTTAAAGGTACCAGCTCTCGCACTATTGTTCTCTTCGCTATAGAAATTAAAATAAACTGTACAGATAAAATTAAACAAGCTGAATTAGTAATCTCCTGGATTGGATCTATTTTTGTTTTTTAAATAACTCTTATCTTTCATTTGGTTCTATTATACGAATATTATGTAATATATTTTAAATGTCGTTGGTTCTTTTGTAATTCCAAGTCTCGATAAAATACGCTTTAAGTCGTGTAGATAAAGATAGCGTGCTGTCTCGCTTCGTCATCTTTAATCTCATTCTTTATCTATTCGACATAAAACTTAATGAATCTTTCAACATTGAGTATCGATGAACAAGTGAACCACGGTTTAAAAACCGTTGGGTATTTTGTTTTAAATTGCAAGTCTCAATAAAATACCGTATAATTTGTGTAGTTAAAGACAGCATGCCGTCCCGGTGCCATTTTAATCCCATTCTTTAACTACACGACTTTTAACTCAATTAAGTATTTTATAGTTACTGAAATAGCACTCTGCACTTGTCTGTTACGGAAGAGTGACTTGCAGAAAGACTTGTCTGCGTAACATCAAAAACTTTTTCTTTTATAGATTTTTCTTCTGAACTCCCAAGTTTGTTTTTTATTTTCATAAAAGTGTACAATTTGTTTAAACAATAACATTTTCATCAACTCGAAATGACAAAGTTTAAATAACCATCAGCGAAGACGCGACATAAACATGCAAATGTCGAAAAAAACATTCACAAAACTCCTTGAATATATTTATAAAACTCCTTGAATATATTTATAAAGTAATTGAATTCGGAGCGCCTCGGAATGACATTTGTTGACTTGATTTGATGAGTATTACGCAGCTACGCCTCTCTTTATTAGGTAACTTGGATTTGTTAGGGGATGAACAAAAATGCTTTTTGTAAATGAAATTACGAGAATGTCTTAACGGGCAAGAACTCCGCAAACATTAGATAGAAGTTATATTAATATTACAAGCTGATTCTATAATTTAATGTTTATTCAAAACATATCAGCAGTCATAACGACGTATATTACATAACTGATAGATATTCTTTATGATGATGATTATAATAATAAGTGATGAACCAATTTTACAAGTAAAATTGATAATACAAAAATAGTTATAGGAACAGAACAAATTGTATAGAGTACAATAATTGTTGTGAGCTGCAAAAGCTAAAATTAACTGTGTAGCAGAGTCAGCACCCTCCTCCGCTAACAAAATAATTATGTTTCATCTTTCAAAAAGAAAACAGAAGTCGATTTCAAATGCAACGGTCTGTAGAGGCTCTACGTTACCGTAGAGCCTCGTAGCGCTATCGTAGCAACCCGTAGCACGTCTACGCCGTACAAAAGATTACAACGCGACTTCTCAAAATGTAATCTTAATTTGTGATGATTCAAAGTTCAAAAAAAACCAGAAGGTAATAAAGCGTCCATTCACTTAATCTGGACAGTCCTAGTACGTACGCATACATTTTATAGGAAAATTAGGAGCGCCGATTAAAAAATATAACTTTGACGATGCTCATTTACAGATCAGATTAAAGATCCATTTATTAATTTACCTTTTTTTATTTTCATAAGTCAATTATTTGATTTCTTTTGCATATCTTGTCTATTCGTCTTAAGTCTTTAAATTATAATTTTAGCACCTCATAATGTGAACTTTATCGTAAACTGACTATCGAAGTGCGCCGTGGGCCACTATGGCGAATAAAATTTGTACCTTAGTATAAATAGGCCAATCTCATAGGGCAGATATGCTACAACCGCGTTTTACGATGCGCTGCATCGCCACCCGTAGCACACCTCCGCGGCGGAACACGAGTAGCGGGACCGCTACGTGTTCCGCATGAATACAATAATACAATACAATAAAAAAATACTTTATTGTACACCATAAAATAACATAACAAGAAGACAAGTACAAAAACCAAATTTTCTGACGACCGGAGGACACGGGCAGGAATTCCGCAGCGATCAAGTGTAGTTTGAGTTGCGGAACTATATCGGAGGTGTGGCTGACGTCGGAGCAGATCGACAAAACCGCGCGGGGAAAGAGATTATTTGAGAATTATAGTCAAACTAGCTTCCGCCCGCGGCTTTGCACGCGTATTTTCGGTATATTAAGTAGCCTATTATCTAAGTTAGGCTTTTTTAAAAGAACGTCAATTTTTTTTCATAATTTTTTTTTATAAACAGTATCCTATGTCCGTCTCCTGGCTCTAAGCTACCTACCCACCAATTTTCAGCCATATCG
Source organism: Eupithecia subumbrata (assembly GCA_949316285.1). Taxonomy (NCBI): domain Eukaryota; kingdom Metazoa; phylum Arthropoda; class Insecta; order Lepidoptera; family Geometridae; genus Eupithecia; species Eupithecia subumbrata. The sequence goes on from OX438643.1 coordinate 1,719,285, forward strand.
GTACAGCCGTTCTTGAGTTATAAATAGTGTAACTAACACGACTTTCTTTTATATACAGGGTGTCCCATAATGAGTGGATAATCTTGAAACGGCTTGTGCGGGGGCCCAAGGCCAATCCGAAACATTTTTTTGTTTATTTTTATCTTGACCCGTTCGGAAAATATTTAACTTTTTGTAAATTTGGAAAAAATTGTACCTTTGTTCACATTTTTAGACTTGGTGCCTACAATTTTTTTATTTTTTTTATTTTTGTATTTGGAATATATTAAGAAAATATAGCGTAATTGAACACCGTTTGAATAATTTTGGTAACTAGGAGCAGTAATTTTCAAGACAGTATTAAAGTGGAAAATTGAAATTTTTCATTAAATTTTACTAAGTTTAAGCATCTGTGGTTTAAAAAAAAGGTATGAAAACCTAAGAAGCCATGTACATAAAAAACATGTCCATTTCAAGAGGATTCTTAAATGATAAAAAACTACGAAATATTATAGAATAATACACTGAGATATCGCCACTTTTGTGTAAAAAGGGGCCATTCATACTAGAAATAAAATTGAACCATCACACATTAATAAAATATCTTTTCGCCACTCTCGTTCTAAAACGGTGGAAAGTATGCTTCGCACACGGAAAACACTTAAATAAACAAATAATAATGTAGCCGAAAGTACAAGGAGTTAGTGTTATGGGTACAAGATAACTGCTTTTTTTACAATTGCGAACTAAAAATAAAATTAAACCAACATAATTGTAAATAATTTTATATTTTTTATTACAGTAGATGTTCGAACTGGTGTCCTGCTTCTCTGATGCATGCTCTGCATCTTGTAATAAAGGATTTTTTTAGCAAACTTCCGTAGTTGCGTTCGTTAATTTTGTCCGCAGCGTTTTGAACTCGACGTCGAAGTTCCTCTATTGAGGAAATAGGTTTTTTGTACACCAGTTCCTTCAAGTTGCCCCAGTAAAGGGGTCCACTGACCGCGTCCATTGGGGTGGCACAGGGCTCCTCGATTTCGAACATTATGTTCTCTCTCCTCCTCAATGACCTACCAGAATGCATAGCGGATGCACACATCCTCATGTATGCTGATGATGTCGCGGCGGTAGTCAAAGCACCGAATACGGAGCAGTTGGAGAGGAGATTGAACATGGTGGCGAACCAGCTCCACGTCTGGTTCAGCGTCAACGGTTTTCTACTCAATGTGAGCAAGACGAGCTTTGTCCACTTCAATCTAGCCGGCCGCACTAGCCAACCTATATCAGTGACCTTGGGAGGTAAAGCCGTGAGACAGGTCAAGAACTCATCATTTTTGGGCTTTAGGCTGGACGAAGGGCTTACTTGGGAAGTTCACATTGACCAACTGTGTGAGAGGGTGGGTCGAGCGTGCTTCGCCCTGTGGAGGTTGTCAGAGACATTGGAGACAACCATGATGAGGAGCTGCTACTTCGCATCTGTGCACTCGCTTCTTCAGTATGGCGTAGAGCTGTACGGCAGAGCCGCGGACTGGGAGCGAGTGTTCAGAATCCAAAAAAGAGCAGTACGAGCTGTAATACGAGTGCCGTGGGACACACCCGCTCGTCCAATATTCCGCTCTCTAAAGATCATGACGGTCCCTGGTCTAGTCATGTTCCATGCCGCCATGTATGCTCGGAGCCACCTTGACGAGTACTCCAGGTTCGGCGACGGGCACATTTACCCTACTCGTCACGCACACAAGCTGAGAGCTGTCCCGCGGCGTCTCACAAAATCGTCGAAGCTGGTGCATGTGATGGGGCCGGCTGTTTATAACCGTCTTCCACTTGAGATCACCAGTGCTGCTTCAACGCAATCCTTCAAAACCAAACTAAAGTTCTGGCTTATAGAACAATGTTTCTATAATTTTCATGAATTATTTGATTAAATATTCAATATTTCTATTTTTATTAATTTTTTTAATCATAATATTTTGTTAGACAATTAAGTTATTATTATTATTTTGCAATACCTATTTATAAGTACTAAATTATTACAATTGTAAATTATTATTACTTATTTAAGAACTGACCTGTAACACAAAACGTTATTAATAAATAAACTAAACTAAACTAAACTAAAAGAAATCCAATGGATTCAAGTCCGGCGACCGCGCTGGCCACTGGATTGCGCCAGCACGCCCGATCCATCTGTTTGGATACGCTTCGTCTAAATATCGCCGTACCTGTACGGCGAAGTGTGCCGGACACCCGTCATTCTGTAGCCACATTCTGCTGTGTGGCGAAACGAGAGAGCACTTGTAACTAATGTCGAGTGACGCGTAGAAAAAAATTTCCACAAATGGCAAAAATTATTCAAAATAGGAATGGTCAAAAGTGAAAATACTCCATAATTGCACTTTGGCTTCACCAAAAAGGTGGAAACCATTGCTTTGAACCTTGTTTGATCGGAGTTCGTATCTCCTTTCCAAATCAAAATACCACCAAATAAGAGGCCACACATAACACAAACTCTGTTTATTTTCGGCTGGATTATTATTTATTTCTTTGAATATAAGAAGCATGTTTAAGAAAAATAGATTTTCTGTGTTTTAAGTAGAAAAGTTACCGTTTCAGAACGAGAGTGGCGTAAAGATATTTTATTAATGTGTGATGGTTCAATTTTATTTCTAGTATGAATGGCCCCTTTTTACACAAAAGTGGCGATATCTCAGTGTTTCGTTCTATAATATTTCGTAGTTTTTTATCATTTAAGAATCCTCTTGAAATGGACATGTTTTTTATGTACATAGCTTCTTAGGTTTTCATACCTTTTTTTTAAACCACAGATGCTTAAACTTAGTAAAATTAAATGAAAAATTTCAATTTTCCACTTTAATACTGTCTTGAAAATTACTGCTCCTAGTTACCAAAATTATTCAAACGGTGTTCAATTACGCTATATTTTCTTAATATATTCCAAATACAAAAATAAAAAAAATTAAAAAATTGTAGGCACCAAGTCTAAAAATGTGAACAAAGGTACAATTTTTTCCAAATTTACAAAAAGTTAAATATTTTCCGAACGGGTCAAGATAAAAAAAAACAAAAAAATGTTTCGGATTGGCCTTGGGCCCCCGCACAAGCCGTTTCAAGATTATCCACTCATTATGGGACACCCTGTATATAGATGTATGCGTTAGAACAGGCAGTTTCGCTAATGTTCCGCAGGTTCCGCTTCTCCTACATACGGGCAAGACATAGCGAAATTACTGCGGTTCCGCTGTTAAGGTTTCGCAGTGGAGGTGTGTGCATAAATTTTTTAAACTTTCGCGATTTGTTAACATAGTTAATGGTTTATAAATACCCGATTAAACCATTAACTAGGTGTGTGCATGTTTATCAGCCTCATAATATGTCTTCAACTTTACCTTAAACAAACCTCTTCTTTTTCGTTACAATGCCATCACGTTGCAGTGATTATTAAAGATATTAAACCATGTTAATAAATCACGGAACTGTAAAATCGTAAAGATTTACAAGATAATGCTTTGCTGTCATTTCAATAAGGACCACGAACCAGCAGGTGGGGCAATTGCCCCAATATAAAAAAACCAGCCAAAATGATTCCATCAACATTGTAATGAATTCGCTGTGAATCGTCCCCAGTTTGTCTTTCAATTACTGAGCCACCGTCCCATAGGAGCCCCTCTTGTTTAACAACATTGGGACAAGAATTTAATCTACGGATTATCTTTATTGTAAGGAATGTAATTTTCGAGTGCACTGACTTTACGATTTTGTTATCATTTAATGAATATTTGATGAGGTAAAATTTTGAGATGGATTTCTAGAAAACATTTTGTAAGATATGGCTTTTCACACTCACTTAGTTACATATTTATTTATTAACTGTCTCGTTGGTCTAGCGGTCAGCATGTTCAACCGCTAATTTATGAGGTCGTGGGTTCAAATCCCAGGTGGCGCCAATGTTATCGAGATTTTTATAGCAAGATAAATTCACAGTAGCAGCCCAGAGTCAGGAAGTTGGCGGTGTACCTACACCCCCGTGCCTCGGAAAGCACGTTAAGCCGTTGGTCCTGTGCTAGATCTCTCCTCCGTTTTGTCGGTCTGCCATCTCATCGGATTATGAGAGTGAGGGAATAGAGAGTGCACCTGTGTTTGCGTGCGTACACACTTGCACACTATAATAAGACCTGCGCATCTGGTTAGTATACGATGAGATCGGCCGCCATGGTCGGAATTCGGCTAGGAGGACACTATTATTATTTTTACACTATTAAAATTTATACAGACCGAGTTTATTTTTAATTTAGTACCATCATCATTAAATTTGTTCCATTTTATAAATGTAGAAAGGTGTCTATTAAAAAATCACACGAGGATTGAAGTTGTACCGAAGTAACATATTAAAAAAAATATTTTATAACTAGTCTTTTTCATGTGTATTTTTATTATTAGGTACCTACATTTTGTAAGTTACTTACTTGTTCGTTGTGATTTTCTTTGTAAATAATGGTTTTACAACTAAGAAAGTAATGAAGTATGATAGTAACTCTCTTTGAATTTAATGAAAGGTTCCATTTAGGTTTCTGAAAGTGTTAGTTATATAGATAGGTACAACTAGTAAGGTACAGGTAAAAAATCTTGTTCTATTAAATGATTAGATAAGTAGCTAATGTGACAAAATTATTCATTTCAAATATTTATTAGCTTTGAAGCAATCTCAAACCCCTTTGTATACAGACTTTTAATTATGATAGTAATTATAGATTTTACCCTATATATTTAACTTATAAAATAAACTTCTGAAAATTCAGACCTACCTTATAAGCTCCACTTCACAGCACTCAACACATAACTCAACAAACCGACGCCGACGTCAGCCCTCCCGTGTAAGGGTGCGCGCACACTGGCTCGAAAACTCTGTGTCTCACTGACAACAGCAAGCCACGCCTCAACCGTAAAGTTCCGCCCCCTACCTCCATCCACCCAATAGGGTTGCCTCCAAAACCTTATTTACCTCAATCGCCCGCCCGCTTACTCTCTCTGCTGTTTATCGATTGGACAAGCCCTGGACTTATTTAAGGCGGTAGAACTGAATTAATTTTGTGATTGAAATTACAAGTATTACTGTATTAATTGTTTCTCGCTGGTTTGTTCGATTAAAACACGGTTCTTGCGGAGGTTTGTTTCTGATTGTGTTATTTACGACTCTGTGATTTTGTTTTGAATTAGTAAATAAATTATGATGGAGTTTAGCTGTTTTATTTTGAGGGATTATTGAATATTAATAACAAACGAGTTTTTACAGGATTATATAGGAAGCATGATGTTATTGGAGATTTGTATTAATAAAATAACCTGAGAGGCACGAGGGACATCTAGTACGGCATAGTCGTTGACAGACCTACCTACATATTGGACCTAGGTGTGCCTAGGCTTCTGACCTTCTAGTATTCATAAACGTCTGATGCACGCAAAGGCTTATTGTCTAGCTTAGTTTAATTATAGCACGCCTTTTTGTTTTGTTTCTAGCAAATGTGGTTGGCAGGTAAATAATGCCAACGGCATTAAGCCCTCCTTTTGTATACTTTACAGTATGAAATAAATTATTTAAATAAAATAATGGCTACTTAATACAGATTATTGAAAATATTTCCGTTATTGTTTCATATTTTATCATCACAAATAATTAAACCCTTTTGTTGCGTAATCAATAAAACTGATTAGTTCTACAATCACTAGCCAAAAGCCATTTTTTTTTATAATTGCAATCAAACGTATGAAAAATGTCATCAAGATAAAGCTATGCCAACCCTCGCCTGAAGCGAAAATGATGAGGTTTATAGAAATAAACAGACGCGTCATAATGAACATACGGCCCGTCGCCGAAGAGATTTAACCCTCAATTATGGAATTAAGCCTTGCTGAAGGGTTGCGCACCCCTGCAGAGACTTCAATTGACTGGTTAGAGTTGAGCGTTTGTATTTTTAAGACAACAATCACACGATAAACTCTCGATGATTTCCGATAATATAAGCAAGCTTTATATATGCAACTTTATAAATACATTGCTTAATTAACCCACCCTTCTAATGTCATCAAGCTTATTTAAATTTGTTCTTTCAAGACATTGAATTTTTATTTGCTATTGTAAATAATTGGGTTCCTATCTACATTATAGGTAGGTATGATGTACCGAGTTATTAGCAACGTCTCAAGCATGACTGTTCCTAGCGTTTCACGAAAGACGCAGATGTTCCCAACGTTGCACAAAAAGTGTTCCCAATGTCTCACTAAAGTCAGAGTTTCCTGATTTACCATACACATCATCTTACCTATCCATTGTGTTGGAGCTGGTGATCTGATCACTCATGAATTTTTCTTGGTTAACAAATCCTGCATTTAATATTTCTGAAAAACCATTTAATGCTTACGTTAGTACGTACCTACATCAAAATGATATTGAAAGCACAAACAATTTGCACATTTCATCGACAATATCGATGTTTTCGCATCCCTACCGCATGTTGTTCAATACTGACATAATGAAGTGTCGTCACGCGTTTGTCGAGAGCACAGTGTGCGGTGACCTTTGTATCGTTTGCTCATTGTGAATGGTCCTTTATGTTTTACTGCCGGATTTGTTGATAAAATCAGAGTGTTTAATAATATCTGTTGATTTTAGTGTAAATTCGGTAGCTTTTATATTAACTAGGTTCTGCCCGCGGCTTTGTCCGCGTTTTTTTAAAGATAAAAAGAAGCCTAAGTATTTGTTATTATAGGTTAAGAACGTCACCGTATTGTTGGGCTCTGCTCTGCCCTCATTAATCCAATACCGCTACCACACAGCACAAAAACGTGTATTCAAATGTGGGCTTAAACTCGCTAACTTTAGATACATTTTACAGTGACAAAATGTCTTCCCACAAGCTTCAGACGCCAGCTGTCTGTCATCTGATACCTTCAGAATAAAATACATCATGTTAAGAGTTCAGGGGGAGGCCTGCGTCCAGCAAAGAACCAAAACAGTATAAGGCTATTGAGGTGAGGTGAGAGTACGTTATTTGAATGTACATTTTTGTGTCGTGCGGCAGCGGTGCTTTCTAGGTGGGCTAGGAATGTTCCCTATATATGAATGTTCCCTATATATCTGTTATCTAGGAAAGTTTTAGAAGGTACACACAGATGAAATGTTTATTTGCTAACCCGACAAGCATTTTATTTCGGATCAATCAACTTCTGGGTTCAGTCTGAATGAAAATGTATATTATTTTTATAACATGCGAGAAAAACTAGCTTTAAGAAGTTTGAAACCGACTTAAAAGTATGAGGAGGTTTTCAATGCGGCTGTATTTTTTTTGTACTTATATATGTTTGATAAACCAATCTTCACCAATCCTTCTTCAAAATCCGATTTTGATGACTTTTTTGTGACTTTTGTGACCAAATTTTTATGGGACCTCTTGAGATTCTTCCTTACCTCAACAGCCTATATTGGTCCACTGCTGAACGCAGGATAATGATAACCGCTTTATTAGCTGTTATCTCTTGGGGGTAATGCCCATAATCCCCACGCTGGGCATGCGGGTTGAGTATCGCAGTTCGGTAGAATTGTTCTGCAGGGGGCGCTGCTGCACCCCCCTTAGTCGCCTCTTTCGACAGCCGGGGGAAGAGTTGGGGTGGTGCAAATTCTAAGCCACGGCAATATTATAGAATATTATCTATATCTCAAGAAGTCCCATAAAAATCGGTTCTGAGGGAACTATTTGCTTTATACTTTAAAACAGAGCTAAGAAATATCTAGGAATTTGCAGTTGGTTTTATTTTTTGTAAAAAACGTTACATTATTCTTCCTTATTTTATTATCGCGCTGGTATCACCTCAACCTCCATGTATCTAAGTACGTGTAGGTTGATTTGATACCAGCAAAATCATTACCCCAGGGTAAATTAAAAAGTGGAACCAACTTAATCACTTTGCGCAGGTAATCTGAGACGGGCCGGGGTTTGGCCACTCATTTACTAATCTGTTAGTCCAGACATTAGCTTAATGCGTCTGTGTCGTATTTTGTTTTAATTGCTAGGGACATTTTCACTTGCTACTATTAGGTAGGTATGTAAATTATTTAGCTAAGGGCTGTATAGTAAGTAATTTTTACTAATTTATACAATTTATTTCGCGTAATCAGGTTGCTATTTAATGTTCAACAACAATGTTAAATTATGTTAATCCTATTTGATTTATTTTGTCTCCTATGTCACTTGTTTTTATTTTTATTTTTCTTAGTTATAAAATATCGAATTTTTTTGGCAAATTTTAGCTTACAACATTTTTTTCCACTTGTTATGTATTGCATTTTTGAGTGAAATCTATGTAGATCGTTACAACAATGTATCTACTGTATTTAAAGGACCTTACTCTGTTTTTTGAATAAATAAATTTTGGCAGTTTGCATTAGTGGGATTAATAAGTCTGGGTCGAAAAATAACGTTAGAAATGGACTTCCATACAGATTTCTCGCTATCGCTGAATTTCCTGCTCAGCGCGTTTAAAATGGAATTTAATTGAATTATTTATCCCGCATTTTAGTAACGACCACTTTACTTTCAGCTTCATGTTTGGAAAAGAAATAAGCCGCTTTCCAAGCAGTGCAATGTGAAAATTACTTTTCACAACTACATATTATATATAATTTATTTAATTTAATTAATATATAATTTTATTTTATTTCTGGACTAAAGTCCAGGGATAAAATAAAAGCGCCTGTGTCGTAGTTTGTTTTAATGTAACATTTATACCAGCTACTCTGTGGAATATACGTAGGGAAAATATCCAATTAGTTGCTCTACATTGTTTACAGTTATAATTAGTTTTTTAGGAATTATCACATTCAGGCGATTTTCAGGGATGATTAAATAATTTCATACAATTATTTAAATTATAAAATGCTTGATTTATTAAAACGGGACGTAGGTTTTTAGAATATTTGATTAAAACAAACACTAACTATAAACCTTAGGACCTAAGAGGACGATAGCAACTCAGAAGAAAAATGAGAATCGAATGCATCTAAGACGGCTTTAACGCGTTTTTGACACAGAAGCGTTTAAAAGTTATTTCTATCCCATGGGACATGATTTATAGGATAAAACGTGCCTAAGCCTATGTTTATTCCAGGCCTAGAACATCTATGCAAAATTTCTTCCCGATCCGTGATTTGGCGTGAAGAAGTACATCTAAACATTCAAACTACCGCATTTATGTATAACATTAGTCTGATGTGATAAAAGGCACAAACATGTACAAGACGTATAGGCGGTCAACTAAATACGTACCACAATTACTCAAAGGGCCGTTATCTCGTGAGCCAAATCCTTCATTAATTGGTGTGCAAAGATCCCCCAACGCAAACGTAGTCTAAACATTTAAAATGCAGTAAATGTTAATTGCACCTTTAGAAATGTCGACTTATCAGAAAAGTCGAATCGAAGGACTGTTTTAAAAAGCTGACACGTGAGCATTTTTTAAAGAATCTCTACCCGATTTCTAGTTAGGTAACTGAACCATCTTTTCAGCTATTTGTGAATTTTGTTGCTACCTTCCTATATTAAAATATTGTAAGTACCGGCCTATTGTAATATATATTATTTATATTTAAATGTGATAATATATGTATATAATGTATAGTGTAAGTTTATTATTAAACTAGCTGTACCTGCGACTTCGTTCGCGATTGCCATACCTGCCGACTAATTAAGTTCACATTTAACCACAGTTTCTCTCATATGCCATACGCCGTGCAAAAAAACTTCGATGCGCAGAATTGGACCTGTTACACTTTTAATATAAGAATCTTTATTTAGGTACCTAGTTAAATAGTGTATAAATCGTGTGGGGTCTACGGCGGATAGCATGTTGTCATCTTCAATCCCATTCTTTATCGACAATACTTTCAGCTACGACTCGGCCAGCGTTAGTGTTAAGAAGTGTCATACTCGTTTCACTTCTTACTCATGGTTCCGTTCAGCTGGGGCCCTATTCTGCTAAATTAATCGCTTCACTATGACAGGGACGTCACAGACGTCACGGAATGACACGTTTTGGTATTCTACCTTAGATGAAAGAAATTATGATGAATGCAGATGTAGAGACGCGCGTCAAGTTTGAAACTATTAATTTATCTCGCACGCACTATCTGGAGTTTTATTAATCTAAAGATTCTACGTAATGATTCTGCGACGATTCCATTGTCATAGTGAAGCCATTGTATTACAGAATCCTCTCCTAATCCATTCTGAACTCCTGATCCATTTAACTGGACCACCGTAATTTTTTTTCGTTATTAGGTAGGTACAGTTGATTGTGTACCACAGTCAAAAATATTTTTCTGTGGTCCAGTTAGTTTAATTGGACCACTTACTCCAACCAAACTTCGGTGGTACAGTTAACTGGACCAGCTAAACCACCAAATATCATGTTCATGAATATTGCATGGACCATTTGTACATTTTACTTTGCCTGAAATAGGCATTGACGCACTCATTAGTTAGGTTCCTACCTACTAAGGTAGAACCCTAACTAATGGGTGCGTCTTGGAATAATAAATGGATAGGAACTTACCTACCCTTTATCTACTGATTTTTTTGTTTCAATGAACTGATTTTCTACTCGAATTTCTACTGATTTAGTCAAATTCAATCTTGCAACACTGTTTCTAATAAAAAGAATGCATGAAATCGGCGACGCGTTAATGAATTACAACTAAGAACACATTTTGACTATTATCCCCTCTCCCAAGAGAACCGTGCCTACTGATATCCCAGATAAAATGCATCATTTGATTTCATTCTGTATTTTTGGCGTGATGCGCGACCCAGGAATTTGACTATTATCCCCCTCCACGGGAACCTTACTGAATTCCGGTATAAAATATATCTTTCCCCGTAGTATGAACTCACATCGTGCCGACTTCCATTCGAATTCATTCAGTAGTTCCGTCGTGATGCGGGGTTAAATAATTATACTTTTTCCTCTCTCCCAGGGGAACCTTACTGAATTCCAGGATATAATGTATCCCATGTCCTTCCTTGTAGTATGAACTCAAATCGTGCCAGGTTTCATTCCAACTCATTCCACATCAGTTTCGGCGTGATGCGCGGTGAAGATATTTTACTTTTATCCCCTCTCCCAAAGGAACCTGACTGAATTCCGGGATAAAAAGTATCCTATGTCCTTTCTCGTAATATGACCTAAAATCATGCCGAATTTCATTTCAATACCTTCAGTAGTTTCGGCGTGATGCGCGGTGAAGATATTTTACTTTCATCGCCTCTCCCAAGGGAACCTGACTGAATTCCGGGATAAAAAGTATCCTATGTCCTTCCTCGTAATATGACCTAAAATCATGCCGAATTTCATTTCAATACCTTCAGTAGTTTCGACGTGATGCGCGTTTAAGAAACAGACAGACAGACAGACAGACATGAATGAAAAAAATTACAGTTTTGGCTTAAGTATCGATAATAGAGTGCCCTCCAAAAAAAAATTTCAAAATATCTTCAATGTACAGAATTGGACCTGTTACAGTTTTATTATAAGTATAGATAAGTAACTGTAGTTTTTCTCTGTAATTAGACTTGTATCTAGGTTAGTTTAATTATAGCTGTTAACGCCGCAAACAAGGCGTCTTGAATGCAGCGTTAAGACATAGCTACAACCATCTATTGGCGGAGCGCGCTGTGGCATCGCACGACATTCATTTCCATTCGTTATCGCTGCGAACAAAACGAAGTGAATACAGCCGCAAGAAATAGCTGCAACTTCACGTCAATCACGCTTTAGCCAGAGCAGCGTGCGTGCCGCGGCATCGAGACATTCCTTTTTCATCGAGACTTTAAACCACTCAACCAAAATACAGCCTCCGCGCACGGCGCAAGTTTATTCAGTTCTTCATTATACCTTTATTAAGCATTTATCAATATTGTAAAAGTTAAATACAAAGCTCCAAAAGATTGCCTCGCCTTCTTATTTCCAATAGCACGCCTTTTGATTTGTTGCAACCATGTGTGGTTGGTAGATAATGCCATCGGCATTAAGCCCACTTTTTGTATACTTGTAGATAAATGTGTGCTATAAAGGATTTAAATAAAATAAATAAATTATCATTTTAAAAGGAAGATTACCTTTCATTTGTGTGAGTAATTTTAGATACTTACCTACATTTTCTGCCTTGGGCTTCATTTATTATTTTCTGTATTCGTTCTGTCGTCGTCTGGTTTTAATACCTTGTTAGTAATTTTGACTGGCGAAGGTTTTGACGATCATAATAGAGATTTAGGGGTAAAATGGCTGACGTTATTATATAAAACGTTAAGTGCTAGTCGGACTCGCGCACTAAGGATTCCGTATAATTGTAGAACCTTATTGTCTTGCAAATATTCTAAAACAATATAAAATATTCTAAGTCAGCGGGAAGTAGGTAGGTACCCTGTAGGTTTTGGTCCATGGCGAGAATCTATTTTTTTGTGCATTTACTACAAATTTACGGTTTTCGGAATTTTCTCTAAAATTATGACCTTGCTTCTTATCAAATTTTATGATTTAAGGTGAACGGGAAGTACCTTATAGATTTTGTTCCATAGCAAGAAACGAAAGTATTTTTTTTGTGAATATACTACAAATTTACGCTTTTATGATTTTTCCCTTTACTTGTGCTATAAGACCTTCTCGCCAAATTTCATGATTCGGGAAGTACCCTATAGGTTATGTGTGCATGTGATTCCATTGGAAATTTCCAAATATTCGGACATAATCGGCTGTAACTTTTGATTCCATTGACTTGACTTTTTTGTTCACTGAAGTTTTATTTATATCACGGCTCCAACAGGTTAAGGACTTGAGCAAGTACTTGATTTTAATTTCAACTTGATACTTCCACGCGTTCCTGAGAAAAGGGGCTTGATAGACGGACAAAAAAGTGGTCCTATATGGGTTCCTTTTTTCTTTTTGAGGTACGGAACCCTAAAAACTACACTCAAGTAAAATAAAAGTTTGAAACGAAGCGTATAGGGTTGGAAAGTATGAAGGAAGTATTTAAAAACAAAGGATTCTAGTGTTTTTTTTTTCAAGCAAATATGGTAGCAGTTATCTAGTTTTGCGCACATTATAAGCTGATTGCTATAACCCCCGCTAAAACAAACTACGAATCAATTTTCTTTACTAAAATCAACATTATGTCGATAGACTATAGAGGTCTAAAACAACAATTAATTCAAAGTTTGTTTTAGATAAGATTCTTAATTAATTGCAGAACCTAGAAAATAGGAACACGATTTTTTTTACGTGTGACCTTAAGTTAATTTATATATTTCATCGCTTGATCCTAAGAAATATTTTATTTAAAAGGCACAAGAACATGATGAAAATTAAAAGCTATTTACTTTTAAACAAGCGACACGGAGGTTCTATCAAAACATTGTGTTTACATAATATAGACACAACTAAAAGTGCGAGCCAGCGTGCAGGCGCTAGTTAATTGAATACTGTGCCCCTACCATGAACACAAATAACAAGAAATATTCGAGACAATTGCTGTGTAGTGCTTCGAATTTGCACCACCCAACTCTTCCAGCGAGTGTCGTAAGAGGCGACTAAGGGATATCCGCTGGGGGCGGGCAGCAGCACCCCCTACAGAACATTTCTACCACCGAACTGCGATTCCCAGCCCGTATGCCCAGCGTGGGGATTATGGGCACTCCATGAGATATAAGCCAATAAGGTGCTTTTCAAGGGCGGTCTGCGTCCAGCAGTGGACCTATGTAGGCTGTTGAGGTGAGGTGAGGTGAGGATTCGAAAGGGCCGTGACGCTGACGGTAGCGGCGTAAGAATCACCCCTCGAACATAGCCCATGGATGTCGTAAGAGCCTACTAATGGAACCTACTAGAGAAAGTGCCGCCGCTTCTTGTGCTTTTAACGCTAGAGGCGTTGGGGATCACCAATCTGTCTACCAAACGTGTTGATTAACATACCAATGTTAAATACGGAATTAATGATTTCATCGGGTACTAGTTTATGCCCGCGGCTTCGCACGCGTTGTTTTATGGAAACATTTATACCTAGGTGATTTCTATCCCGACTTCTAGCCCGACCCGTTCAGTAGTTTTGGCGTGAAGAGGTAACAAACATCCAAGGGAAATAATAACAAAAGGTACGCGATAAATACACGATAAAATCATTAATTATGTTAAAAAATCGCGATACTTTAAGAAGTTTTAAAGAACTGAACTTGACTGACATACCATCGACCATGATATAGGTACTTAAATGTAAAATATATATTATTATTTTCTTAGCGTAAACGCGTAGCACCCCTTCGTAAAATATTTACGCTTTGTCTACGAGTGCACAGTCGAACCGAACAACTCGAATCTTTTCGTCGAAAAATTCGAACCGTACTCAGCCTGAAGAAGTCCTTGTTAAGGGATAAAACGTTGGTGTTCTTCTAACACAAATAAGGTTCTTAGTTAACCCGCTTACATGTTTGAAGTCTTATAAGAGGGTGCTTTCAGAATATACAGAGCAGTTATTACTAAATTTGTTTCTGGCTCGATTCGAACCCGCAACCTGCGGCAGTGCTCAAGGCAAAGACTTGCTACTCCAATATATTGTGTTTTTTTGTTAAAAGTATTTTAAATTATTATTCCTAGGATGTTCCTATCTGTAGCTTTATAACTCCCTAATATGACCCGGTATTTTTTACATTAGCTGATTTATACATTAAGAAGTAACCTTGTTATAAATAAAGAAGATCCGATAAGTACGAGTAAACAAATACCAAACCGTTTTATGTCACTTTAATCGTTTTTCTTTCTATCGACTTTTAATAGTAGGGCACGCTCACCGGTCCGGAAAGTTAAAACGGAAGCCTCCCCCCTCCCCCTTTCCTCGGCCAGAGCAGAACGTTTTCACAGAATTCAATTAAACGTGTTGTTATAAATTTCGAATACGGAGGAAGTTAAATTCAAAATGATAATGGTGAGGAATTGTTAACAAAATGAATAGATTTTTTGTTCTTTGTATGAAATCTTTGCAAGGACCTACCTACAACTCAATTCGTTACTTGGTTCTATTTAATTACAGTTTCTGAAACTCACGAACATTATTATTAGAAAGTATCAAAATGTTACTATGATTTTTTTTTTACTTTCAATCGTTTTTGTAGCCAGATTTGCGAAAAGAACACAGTCATTACAAAATGATTACAAAACTATTCTTCATTTTCCTAAGTTAGGTAACAACTGTGCCTTTTTCTATTGTGTTTTGTCGAGAAAACAGAATTGCTCTTGCGTAAATTACATCTGGTTATTTACTTCGGTAAACCTGCCAGGGCCAGCGTAAGGACGCCTTCGTTGCTCACAAATTGTCACTGGCGGCGCGCGTCAGCGGCGGCGGTATAATACAATACAATACAGATCTTTATTAATAACGCCAAGTTACAAGTCATAAAGGAATAAGGTAAGCAAGTTTTTAATATTGACCTTAAGGCAATCTAATAAGATTATTTTTAATAATATACCTACCTAATTCAGTTTACAGCATTTTGATATGATGTCATTCTAATCTAATTAAATAATAGGCAACGCGTAGAGCTCGTCTACAGAGTAAAAATAAGTCTTTAAGAGCCATTTCTTCAGTCTATTTTTAAACATCATGGTGGAAGTAGTAGGTATCCTTTTTAATAGTGTCCGGCAGCCTGTTGTAGACTGACGGACCCATGATATACACGGACCTCTCCGACTTGCGCATATGCTATAAGTAGGTAAATACTTAGATACTTACGTTTTTGGATCTACGATGTTCAATGAACACGTTTACGACCGCTGGGGGGTTTCGGTTCTTCGAGAGATATGGCAGGCCAACTGCCATTTCAGCTTGCTACTTCTATGTCAACAACTTTGGTTATCTGTCGGACAGCTTCGTAGTGAATCCTATCCTGTAAACCACAGCCGCACTGCAGGATGGTATTTAAGCGTCTTGATAGGCTGTTTGCTTCGATTTTGGCTAGACTTAGTGTTAAAAATCCGAAAACAGACGTCGCCTCGCTATATCCAGGCTAGGTACGTCTAACTTAGCTTGAATATAGCGATGCGATGTCTTGCAGCGGCTACACTGCATCCCGTATATTCTCATCTCACTCATATTTTTAAGTTTTCTCATCTACCCTTAAAGCTGTCGTACTACAATACAACCAAGGCCTTAGAGAAACCCGGCATAGTTCTTGATAGGTTGCAGCAGCCGAATCCAGCCCTGCCTGGTAGTAACGGCCCAGTGGTCCGTCAAATGGCATTAGTTAGTCTAACCCGATTACGTTTCGATACTCGAAGCAGCGGGTGCGTGAAACCGACGGAGTAAGTATGATGAGATTGCATGTTTCTTACAACTATTTCTATTTGGATATTGTGGAGAGGAAAGTTAGATTTTATCTAGGTACTTACAAAATTTATATGAGGTAGATGAGATATGTGAGTATTTATCGGGTTATCTTCGGTAGGTACCTACCTATCACTACTCGAAAGATTTTTTTTCCAAAACAAAAATATGATAATTGTTATATAGAGAGAATATTTTATATTAAAACTACAAGGTTTAACTACAAGGTAAGCACTTTAGTTATCAAAATAGCCAGCTAAGGTTCCGCAAAAAAATTTATGATCAATTAGGGTTCCATGGCCACAACAATTGGGAACCACTGATCTAGAGACTGCTTTCTTCGGTAAATATGATAAACACATCTTTTATATCTTTTTCAGCTTTTATAATATACTTTTATTATTTTATAAGGTACCATAGGTAAGTAAATGTAAATTTTGCCAGAAATTTGTTCTATAAATACCTACGTTAGTAATTTCCAAAAACAAAATATTTTAATAGATGTAAAATAGTAGGCAAGCACCTACATGTCTGTCACTTCACTGTCTCATAATGAATTAAATCTAATAAACTTTCGTGAAAAGATCAGATTCGGGTTAAACTTCCAAATAAAACCTTTTAATCCCATAATGCAATTCAGCAAACCGCGGCACCGACAACTCTAAAGCCTGCCAGGTTGTTACAGCTCAGCTGACAATGCAATTATATTCGATTCAGGTCGCAATCACACAGCGCGCGGTTGCGTGGCGTTGTTGGCGTGACTTGAGCGTGACGATATACCTACCACGCAGCACCGATATCTACACAGCCTGCCAGGTTATTACAGCTCAGATGACAATTAAAATTATATAATAGTACACATGATAATAATAATAATAATATTAATGCTGGACAATCCACACAGCACCATCTAGCCCCAAAGTAAGCTACTCAAAGCTTGTATTATGGGTACTAGATAACTGATATATTTAATACATTATATACATACATAGATAGATATTTAATTTTTTTATTATACATAGAAAACACCCAGAGCAACGGAACAAATTTCTGCAGATCGTACACAAATTTGTTCCAAGGCGGGAATCGAACCCGCAACCTCTTGCGTCGCAGGCGGACTCTCGCCCGCTGCGCCAGTGAGGTCGTCGATAAGTAGCACCCTATATTGTATTGTCAAACCGTTGGGATCGCGACGCGACGCTACCGCCACGCACACGCCCACTGTGTATTTCCGCCTTTAATAATACCGATTGCGGGATTTGAAAATTCATGTTTGCTTTTAATATAATTGTTCAGATAACTGCGGGATTACAGAAGGATTACGTTCCCGGGGCCGGCTCAAATTGAATTGTAATATGCCGTTATTAATAACAACGGAGCTTAGGGCTGTACTGGTACTTGAATGAGTATTGTGCTGCAATTTTTAAAGATTTGACAAAGCTTTAAGCTTAGCGAGTTAGGGGAGGTACAGTACAGCCTACCTATGTAGAAAGGTGTAGGTATAACGAAAAAGAAGGATCTCTCTCTCTCTCTCTCTCACTATCTCAGAAGCGCGAGGGTGTTTAATCACGGCCTAATTACTTAAATGCCTGATTTGTATCATCATCATCAGCCATATTTGTCATCTGCGACCTGCGACACAGTTTTTAACTTCTACCCTTCTAACTTCTAAAGATTTCATTTCGTCATTTTGTTTTCAAAACGAAACGATTTATTTATTCTAGGCCCACAGCTGGGCATAGATTACTGCTCTCTTATGCCACCTCATTTGGATCTTTAAAATCTCAATACCATAGCCACAGATATTATAATACTATACTAGTAGCGTCATAGCGCTAAACCTAGTACCTCTAGGTAGGGAAAACCTTAAACCTGTAATGTAAAACATTATACCAACGTATTCAGTATTTTTATTGCAAGAGAAAAATATTACATAAAACGTAGTTAAACCTATACCTTTAAGAAGTTTGGAAGACCTAAATAACCCATAACAACCCTATTAATTAAATTACCAACGAAAAACACGCAATTTTTCCAACAAATCCAACCCCACGGAATTCCGCGAATTACTCTTATTTGTACAATAACTACCCGCCTGGGATGAATCGTACCTTGTATGGGACACAATGGCCCGTTCGGTTAACGACGTCTTTCTGCGAGGACGCGTGCCGTGTTTCAATGGGCCTATTTAACCCGCTGGATTTTATTTTGTTGTTGCCACGGTTCACTAGTTAGGGTTGAATTCAATAGGGGTTTAAATGTGTTTGAGATAAAAATCTGCTGTAGGCTACCTGTCCGCTCTTGAAAATAATCCTACTTATCTCTACCGCATCTCTTATTTAATTTGTTTATTTATTTAGAACCAGCTAGGTACCAAGAGAGGAGATGCTCACAAAGGCATCACCAGACGTGACCTTCCAATTAGATACAGGTAGTTAAGTTACAGCTAACACAAAGATAAATTGATACGGCAAGACACACTTACAAGTTATAATACCTATACTTTATTGACGAAGAAAATTACAATCATATACCTAATAGAAACAAATTAGAACTAATAAACTGCAGACTGTCGCAGACAATCTACAGGTAGTTCAACTGATCCAACTTAAAAGTATACAGAACTAATATAATAGAGCTGTGTAGTAAAATCAGCTCGCAGCAGTATACCTACCGAATCTATCTTCATGATAAGATCTTACTCTCAAAGAGTACTTAGTACCCTAAAAAGCGTATTTTTTGTAAAGAATACCTACCTACCTAAAATTTCCGAATTTTTGAGTTACCAGTGAATATAAAGCTTAGTTCTTTCTTGGAGAGCGTGCATTTAACCAAGGAATAAAAACGATGTCTTACCAACATAAATATGTAGGGTTAAAGATAGCAGCTACGGAAAGAGCTACGCCAATTGTCGCTTAGTTTTTAGGTTGTTTTGTTTTGTATCGTTTCTTTTAGATTTAAGTGTGCGATAAAGAATTTTCTGTTCTCTATTATATTCTATGCTAGGGGTTTCTCTGAAGGATATTTCCTATTTGTAACGACCTCTCGAACCAAAGTCGTCGACATACCTACCTCAGAGTATAAGTAAAAGAGGCACTGAGGCCGGCCATATCTGCCGAAGGACCGACAACCGCTGGGGTAGGCTTGTTCTTGAGTCACGCAATCACCAACTGCAACTATTAACGTAGTGTAGGACGCTCTTTGTCTGTGTCCAGATGGGATATCGATCTGCGAAAGACTGTTGGCAATCCAGTCCCATGTCCAGCAGTGGAGTACAAAAATGTTACTATTCAGTTCACGAATTCTTCTCCGATGATAGTTTAAAGCGAATAACCAAAAGTGTACTAGCTGACATACTATCACCTATAGATTAAGTTAGAAAGTAAGTACCTACCTACCTAATCATGACATACACCTATTTTATGAGAATTTATTTGACCCAAAATAATTGTAGCGCCCTGACAGGGTTTTTATGCATTGTGTACCCACTAAGACTACCTACACTTAAGAACAATACCTGTATGCATAAAATCACAACAAATGGTATGAATATGAATATGAATATGATGATGATGATAGGTATCGTGCAGTTCAGTTTTGTTTGACTTTTAGCTTCCAACATAAAGTCACCCTTCCAAGTTATTTATGTATCGTTTATGTAAATGGTCGACCTCTGTACTGTAACGCCGAGTTTTGTAAGTATAACGAAACACGTTCATTTGTCACAATTACCGTTCGCGCGGAATAACTAGCATTTGCCCCCTGCCCGCCTCTTGTTAGGCGCTCATACATTTGCCCCCTGCCCGCCTCTTGTTAGGCGCTCATACATTTTTATGAGGAGCATGTTGTTATCCACCCATGTTTTGTTGGTAATGGTGATGTAACGTGGAGACGTAGGTATCTTTACCTATGTGTTGTCGTGTATGTGTGTCTTTGTTCGAATGATTTTTGATTTTTCTCATGAGTTAGCTCGAGTAGGTAAAGATGGTTCTTCTGAGAAATATGTAATTTACCGATCTGTTGCCGTGCTACAAACCTACGCCTAATACATGAAAACTTCTAGTAACATTGACTAGGTATTTAAATGTAACAGCCCATTTATTTTTCAGCAGAACCTTGAACATTATGAGCTTCATGGGAGCTAGACAGATAGATAAATAGATAGAAAATTCTTTATTGCACACTTATCAATAGAAACAATACAACAAAACAGCTTTAAATCTAAGTGACAAGGTGCGGTCTTATCGCTCAAGAGCGATCTCTACCAGACAAGCGTGGATGGATAGGATCATTGGATAGTACCTACTAGGGGATCTGTGTGCTCATGAAAGTTATATAAATAAGTAGCGACTATGCTCGCCTCACCGAGACTGGCAATGCGTTCCGTATTTGTACAGCCCGGGCAGTAAAGGAATGGGCGAAGAAGGAAGTAGAGTGGACAGGTACTTGAAGCATGTGGGTGGAGAAGAGCGCAGAGAAAGAGCGTGAGAATGGTGGAGAAGAAAGGTAAAAACGCCGTGTGGTGCCGGCGGCATAGAATTGCACCACCCCAACTCTTCCCGTGGGTGTCGTAAGAGGCGACTAAGGGAAACACACACCGGGGGGCGGGCAGCAGCGCCCCCCGCAATGCCCAGCGTGGGGATTATGGGCATTACCCCCCCAATGATGAAAGAAGCCAAAAAATGGCCCCCAGTTCCCGGCCGCCTCGCTATTCCTGGCCATGGCCAGGAATAGCGAGGCGGCCGGGAACTAGCGGCCACGGTAACGGCGGGGCAGGGGGTGCTAGGAATCCCCGGGCTACATTAGGATACCATTCATTGCTCAAAAAACTGACCCTGGCGACGTTTAACGGACGAACTCTGAGGCTGCACCATCATCTAGCGCAGTTGGAAGTGGAGTTAGAGAATATTAAATGGCATGTTCTGGGGTTATGTGAAGTCCGTAGAGAGGGGGAGGACACCGTAACTCTAGACTCAGGCCATCTTCTCTACTTTCGCGAGGGTGATAAAAAATCCCAGGGTGGCGTAGGGTTCCTCGTAAATAAGGCTCTCGCTAACAACGTTCAAGAAATCTCCAGTGTGTCGAACAGGGTAGCGTACCTGATCCTTCGGCTATCCAAGCGGTATAGCATGAAGGTAATTCAGGTCTACGCACCGACCTCGACACACTCGGATGATGAAGTGGAGGATATGTATGAAGACATATCCAAAGCCTTACACAACACCACTAAGGCCCACTTCAACGTTGTTATGGGGGACTTTAACGGCAAGGTGGGAACCCAGACTGGCAACGAATCCCGAATAGGCCCGCATGGTTATGGAGTTAGGAATCACAGGGGGCAAATGCTTGTCAACTTCCTTGAGAAAGAGGGGCTGTTCTTAATGAACTCCTTCTTTAAGAAACAGCCTCAAAGGAAGTGGACATGGCAAAGCCCCGACACTGTGACTAAAAATGAGATCGACTTCATCATGACGGATAGCAAGCACATATTCAGAGATGTCTCAGTGATCAACAGGTTCAATACCGGATCTGATCACCGACTGCTCCGAGGCTCTCTGAATATCAACTTGAAGCTTGAAAGAAACCGTCTGATGAAGTCCACGCTCCGACCTAACCCAATCCAAATCATGGCGGGCACCGAGAAGTTCCAGCAGCTTCTCGGGAATAGATTTGTTGCCTTGGATCCCACTGATGACGCTGACGAGACCCTACACAATCTGGTCGAAACGCTGAGGGATGAGGGCATCAAGTTTTGCAAAAAGCAGCGCACTGGCAAGAAATCCAAACTCTCGGATGAGACTCTCGGTCTGATGACAAAAAGACGGGAAACCACTCAAGCGTCTTCGTTAGAGAGGTCAGACCTGAACAAGCGAATTGCGAAGATGGTACGGCGCGACCTTCGGAGCTCCAACACACGCCTCATCGAAGAGGCGATAGAGCGAAACCGAGGGTCCAAAGTATTCACTCAGCAGCTTGGCAGGAGCCACCTGACGAAGCTTAAAACGCACGACGGGAGGACCGTATTGTCGAAACCGGAGATCTCCGCCGAGGTAGAGGATTTCTATGGCCGTTTATACGCTGCACATGCCCCCCATTCCCGGCGAGACGGCCATGATTCTAGAGCCACCCTGACACGCCACTATACCGACGAACTGCCAGACATCAGTCAAGACGAGATCGTGTTAGCTCTGAGGCAGCTTAAAAATGGAAAAGCCCCCGGTGAGGACGGAATAACTTCAGAGCTTTTGAAAGCCGGAGGTGCCCCTGTTGTACAGGAGCTACAGAACCTCTTCAACGCCGTCCTTCACAGTGGGAGAACTCCAAAGGCGTGGAGCGGGAGTTTGGTGGTGCTCTTTTTTAAGAAGGAAGATAAAACCCTCCTTAAAAACTACAGACACATCACGCTCCTGAGCCACGTCTATAAGCTGTTCTCACGAGTGGTCACGAATCGTCTCGCCAGGAGACTCTACGAGTTCCAGCCATCAGAACAGGCCGGGTTCCGCGGAGGATTTGGCACCATAGACCACATTCACACGGTGAGGCAGATTATACAGAAGTCCGAAGAGTATAATCAGCCTCTGTGTCTGGCCTTTGTGGACTATGAAAAAGCCTTTGACTCTGTCGAAACCTGGGCTGTTCTGGAATCCTTACAGCGATGCCAAGTAGACTATCGTTATATCGAGGTGCTGAGATGTCTCTACGAGGCCGCCACCATGAGTGTCCAAGTACAGGGCCAGCAGTCTAAACCCATCCAACTGCGCAGAGGAGTGAGACAGGGGGATGTTATATCCCCGAAACTGTTCACGAGCGCGTTGGAAGATATGTTTAAGACGCTGGACTGGAAAGGTAAGGGCATCAACATAAACGGCGACCACATCTCACACCTGCGATTCGCTGATGACATAGTCTTAATGGCGGAGTCGCTAGAGGAGCTGAACCAGATATTGGACGGCCTAGCCTCAGCCTCGCGACGCATCGGTCTTGGCATGAATTTGGATAAAACCAAAGTCATGATCAATGGCCTCATTGATCCGGGACCGGTCGTCGTACATGGCCACCTTCTCGAAATTGTTTCCGAGTATACTTACCTTGGGCAAATTCTGCAGTTGGGTAAAAATAATTTTGAGAAGGAGGCCAAGAGGAGGATCCAGCTAGGCTGGGCAGCGTTTGGGAAACTACGTCGAGTCTTCTCGTCATCCATACCGCAATGCTTGAAAACTAAAGTTTTCAATCAGTGCGTCCTACCCGTCATGACCTACGGAGCTGAGACGTGGACACTCACGGTAGGGCTGGTCCACCAGTTCAAAGTCGCTCAGCGAGCTATGGAAAGAGCTATGCTCGGAGTCTCTCTGAAGGACAGAATTCGTAACGAATACATCCGACAGAGAACCAAAGTTATCGACATAGCTCAAAGAATTAGCAAGTTGAAGTGGCAGTGGGCCGGCCATATCTCGCGAAGAACCGACAACCGCTGGGGCAAACGTGTTCATGAGTGGAGACCACGACTCGGCAAACGTAGTGTAGGACGCCCTCCGGCCAGGTGGGATGACGATCTGCGAAAGACTGCAGGCAGATGCTGGATGCGGCAAGCTGAAGACAGGGCGCTATGGCGCTCATTAGGGGAGGCCTATGTCCAGCAGTGGACTAATTTAGGTTGATGATGATGATGAAAGGTAAAAAGTTATTTGAGATAAGGGGGTGCAGAGGCATGAAATAAGATATTATAGAGAAGTTATAGAATATGAGAATTTCGGCGAAGCCGTATAGGTAACCACTTGAGCTTCCTGCGAAATTCCGAGACATGGTCATATTTGCGCAAGCCAAATATGAACATTATCCCGACATTCTGCAGGCGCTCAAGTTTATCTAACTGTTGCTCAGTTAGATCAAGAAAGGAAGAATCGGCGTAGTCGAGAACTGGAAGGAGAAGAAACATATTAAAGATATGTTTTTATGATCAATTTACTCTCCTTCTAATAATGATCACCACGAGTTTCTCCTAACCTATCTAACGCCTTGTGTCGGGGCCGCAGGGACATGTTTGCACTCTTCTTTAACCCAGACGGCGCCGCGCCGTCTCGGCCGGCAACCACGGGTTGATGCCTCGATATAACAAAACTGGAGACTTCTGTCACGCCAACTTAGTGTGAACAACGCGCGCGCCGCGAGGGGCACTTCATACCTACTAATTCTGTAATTCCTATTTTGCCTCTTTGAACTACCTATTTGAACATTTGAGATTAGGTACCTTGCTCTTGGCTTTTGATCTTGATGACTCTAAAAAACCTAGCGGGTTTGGTTGTCAAACTAGGCCTGGAACTGGAACTCAGTAGGTACTCACGGGATCCCAAATGGTACACTCCCTTGAGGAACACCATAATTCATGATGCGTTCCTTAGATGCAAAGACTTCTTCTCTTTTAGTTATATAATTAATTTTTGTAATATGGGTTATCTGTTTTCGGTTTTCTAAGTAGGATTTTATCAATCGTAGAGCGTTACCTCTTATTCCATAGGTTTCAAGTTTTTAAAAAGGGTGGTAAAAATCTCAAATTACATAAAATTCAAATTTTTTTCATGGTTCCCTAAAATTGAAAAAAGGTTCGCGAAAAAAAAAATACGATAAACAAAAATCTTGAAAGTGCACTGTTTTACATCTAATTTGGTCGAGATCGCAGGAACCCTGCGATCTATAGAAAAGTTTTTTGTTTTGATTCGTAGGTTATTTCTAATTCTTTGGTTCCTTTTGCATAAGTTGTGTAGTTTTCTTGGAAAAACATCATTTTTGCGCTTACGCCAACGACGCGCTCCGCTGTGTCACATTGCCGAGGCTTGGCAGTGAACGCGCTAAACGTGGAGAATATTTCATAACGCAACTATATAAGAATCTTTAATAATTCAACATCAACTGCAACCGGTCTTCAATTAATCATCATCATCATCATCATCATCAGCCTATATTAATCCACAGCTGGACATAGGCCTCCCCTAATGAGCGCCATAGCGCCCTGTCTTCAGCTTGCCGCATCCAGCATCTGCCTGCAGTCTTTCACAGATCGTCATCCCACCTGGCCGGAGGGCGTCTTACACTACGAATAATAAAACGTGTTAATTTTTAAAGCATTTTATTAATTTCAAAAAATAACTAGCATGAAATGTAATCATCACGCAGTATTTACTAATTTATAATATAATCTATGACAAAAGAACAGACAGCTATAACAAAGGCCGCTGAATATACAAACAATATAATAATTCAGTTCTAAATGTTTTACCCAACTATCTAATTACAAATACCGATTATTACGTACTTTTATTATTCCTACTTAGTTTCTAATTTGTTTTTTAAATTTCATTTTTAGAAAACTAGTGATTATTATTAAATACAGGAATTTATCGATAAATTCTAAAGGTGACTCTACCATCACCAGATAACGTACCTACGTTAATACGATGTAGGCTTGTATTATACAGATGCAAAAATTATGCTCAAAATTAGCCACATCTAAAGCATATTTCCTTGCTAAAAATGCAAATTCCTTTAGTTATCTGTAGATGGTAATTATAGAATCTAGGACGACGCTTGGAAAATGTCTGGTCTACCCAACATGTACTAACAATAGTGGACTAGATGGCGCCACACGAACACTATCCGACGTCTAGTCCTGTCGTGCGTAAACCTAAGAAATACTAAAATTAAAAGCGAATATCACTTGGTGGCCATGAATACGATTTTATCGATATCCTCATGTCGATGAATGACGACACTAGTACAACACTACTTTGTGACAGTATAAATATTAAGTAAAAGGACCACATTGTTTTAAAGGAAAATAGCATGTAGGTATAATTTGAGAAACAACAACTTTTGTGAGATATAAAAGTATTTTACACAGCACTTAAACTACTGTCAAAATTCTACTAAGTATATTTTTGTCATATTTTTCAAATCCGTTATCGTTAATACAAAATATAGGTACATAAAATTATTTATATTTATGCAAACCAAATCCTGGATTTATTAATAACATCATTATCTATTTATTAATGAAATGCTAAATTATCTCTGATTATAATATAGCAAAAGGAAATATTGAGCATTCTAGAATATAATAATAATACAAAACCAAAATAGTACGGTGGTTTAAAACAAAATCAATACATAGCCTCAAAAAGATTTTACATACATGACAAACTAAGAGAATAAGCTTGAACCAAACGCATTAAAAATCAAATATGCCCTCTATAAGTAAACAATGAACTATTATCTTTTACTAATTAGTAGTTCTAATTTTCTATTCGTCTTATTAACACAACACGAGCAAAATCATTTTAATACATTTTATATGCGTATCTACAGCAATAGTATGGCAAAATCTATAACATTTCTCAAGTAAGTACATAATACATAAAACAACGTTACTAAATACTCTTGAACCGATATGACGAAAAGGATAAAATGAAAAATGTAAGTCAATCCCGGTTTACAGATTATGGACTAAAGATGCACTTTTGCACTGCGAAAGAGGGATATATAAAATGATCCAATAGTATAGATGGATATTACGACGAATCCTTGGTTATATTTTGTAGAATTATAACCAGCGAGACAAAGAGCGTAAAACTTGTTGTCAATACAAAGAGAAAGAAACGCTACGTTGTCATTACGTAAAGCTGATGGTTGCTGGAGTTGAGTCAAATCTTACACAAGTTACGCGAGTTTTGTCATAGTATTAAGCTGTGAAATGAGTTACATATAATTACAGTAAGATCGAAATAATGCGTTCTACATTTTACAATACATTGGTGTCTGTCAATTGACAGCGGGTTAAACATGGAATCAAGGTATAGGAGACGAGATCTCTCGATTCCTGCATTGTTGTTCACGACATATTGGAACTGATTATAGGTTAAGTCGGCGCACATAAATCTCAATTTTTGGCCGTTCATCTTAATAATATTAACCTTTGATAACAAATTGCGTCTTTTAAGGTGTAATTGGGGAACATCCGAGGAGAAATAATACGAAAAACAGCAAAGGTAGGCTTCAACCAATTCTGTCAGGTTTTTAACACGATCAGTGCGTGATAACGGTTGAATGCAAGCATTGTGGTAGAACATGCCTGTAAGGGAGCCTGTAGTTTTTGACCGTCCGGGCGGCGAGGCATTTGAGTGTGGTGTACCGGAGTGGGTTTACCATGGAGGTCAGAGACTGTTGACTTTGTTTGAGGATCTCTTCGGGTGTTTCTCCGTCGTAGTTGACGGCGTCTATGTGAGCGCCGTAAGCTAGGAGCTCGCGGACCACTTCTGATGGGCAGGGGTTTATCTGCAGACAAAAAAAGCAGATTTCAGATTTATTTATTGCATACATATACTATTGCATACATTGTTTACACAGGCAGTCAAATAATTATATTTTAGATTTATCATTTGAAAACTCGTCAACGGAGTAGTAACATTTAGAAATAAGGTATTCTTTGAGTTTATTATGAAAAGCCGAATCTTTTTTAAAATCTTTGATGGAGCTAGGTATTTTATTATAGATATTTACTAGTCGTGAGTTCTTTGCTAAATTGTGTAAGGGTAGTCGAAGGTAGAATTAGTTTGTCTTCATTTAGTCTGTTGTAGTTAGTAAAATGCTCAGATTTAGATTTAAAGAAATGTCGATATTTTATAACGAATAAGGTCATTTGCAATATATATATACATGGCAAGGTTAATATTTTTAAAGTTTTAAAGTGCGGCTTACAGCTTTGTCTTTGTTTTATATTAGCTAATATTCTAATCAGTTTTTTTGTTTGATAAAGATATCGTTGAAGTCAACACTGTTTCCCCACAGAACAATTGAGTAATTAAACCACTGTTTACCCTTATTGCTAAAAGCCTGTTCCCATTTTATTACGCGGCCGTTTTACGGCGGCCGACTTGTGTAGCCTTAAGGAATGAAGACAGAATGAAGAACGCAATATTGCATAGGGTCCGTTTCTTTTTCGTGGAACAACAGGGCTCTGCGGGGCCCCGGACGCGGTGGAGCGATTGGTCACTATTTTAACCTTGCATATGAGATGCAGCGGGTATTGCCAGCCGCGTCCCTTGCGTCCGGCTGGGCCTCCAGTCTCAGCATGAAGGCTGTGAGGGTGGAGCTACAGGGCTGTGAGGGGCCCCTATGATTTGGGTCGGTTGTAACTAATTGGCCTACAATCTATGTAGTTACCTTGCATATGAGATGCAGCGGAGTGTTGCCAGCCGCGTCTCTTGCGTCCGGCTGGGCCCCCAGTCGCAGCATGAGGGCTATAAGGGTGGCACAACAGGGCTCGGCGGGGCCCCCGACGGGCTGGGGCAAATGCCACGGGCGGATGGCGCGCGCGCGGCTACCCTCTTGAGAACAGGCGACGTGGAGCACTGATCTCCCTACACGGACCTAGAATTACATAAAAAGGTATTTAAAAAGATGTAGGCTGTAGGAATCAACTCAGATCGTGTATGTCGTAAGAGGCGACTAAAGGAAGCTTGCTTCTGAGTATTTGTGATAAATGAATTTATGCTGTATAACTCAGTGGTAATGTGTACGTTGGTCTTATGTCAATCTATAAACATTGAATATATATATATATATGTATATATATATTCAATGTTGGTAGAGTCAATCAATATCACAATAGTATAGTATGAATTAGAATGTCAATAATGTATTTTAATAAATTTTAATGATAAATTATTATGAAATAAGTTGATGTCTAAGGTAAATTAAAAAAATATATTTATTAATTATTTATGTAGAAATTCATCCACCGTATAATATACCTTTTCCTACAAAGTAACACATCCACTACGACCAATATAATATAATATACGCAGCAAGCACAATCTCCAAACACAGTTCAGATTTACTTATCAAACTAAGGAATCTAATAACTAATGGTGACTGGAGATTATAGCAAAACCATCCTTGTTTGGGGAATAAATGTGAATGTAGGTGCGCTAATGTGAAATGTAGACTCTAGACCCAAGTAGAGATAATGGCACGGTTTATCTCGAATAGTGCGCCAATCTGAACGCGTTGCAACGACGCGCGACGTCCAGCGTAGTGTAGGCGCTGACTTAGAATCTCAATCTTCTCAACCTCAACAGCCTCCCCCTGGTAAGCGCGTTATTGGCTTCTATCTTATGGGGGTGTAATGCCGATAATCCCAACGCTGGGCATGCGGGTTGGGGATCGCAATTCGGTGGTAGAAATGTTCTGCAGGGGGCGCTGCTGCAAGCCCCCGGTAGATATCCCTTAGTCGGCTCTTACGACACCCGCGGGAAGAGTTGGGGTGGTGCAAATTCTAAGACTATTTTACTGCGAAGAGAGTATAACAAAGTACTGAACTAACCTTAATATCCGTCTTCACAAGCGTATAAACAGCTAAATGTATCTTCTGCGACACCTCCTCAGTACAATCCGGTTCATCGAGCAGTCTCGCAAGTAACGCTGCGAGTTGCAACGCTATAACCAGAACGCGCTGCAACGTCGTCAGCGTTTGTTCGCGCTCGACGACTATCTTCGAGTCGAGGAGAGTCATGCCGCGTTTGATTTCGAATAGGGCCTTCCGGAATACTGGGGCGATGTCGTCGTATGTTACGGGTGGGACGATGCGACCTGCGAAAACGGATACAACAAGTTTTTACACGTCTTTTTAACAGTAATAGTTTTAGTTTTTAGATTTAAATAACTTTATTTCTTTAGGCTTTTGTAATAAGCACTTAGACAACACTATACATTTGTAGGGGTTCCTACAGTTATAAGTTAATAGTTAAATAGTTAGAGGGAAGGATAAACTATGAATCAAACCCCCGAGTGCTAGTTTGACACTGATTTAATATTCGTAAGTAATTGCACAATAATACGTAGGTAAGCAAATTGGTGCAACACCATGTGTTTGAGTTGGTTAATCTGCTTAGCATGACCTAGTTCATTGACTCTACCTATCGTGCGGTACTCCGTACAACATTATTCCAATAAGAAGTAAGGTGTTATTGACTTCACTTCACTTATATTTTTTGTCCACTAGTGGAAGAAGACCTAGTAAGTATGCCTCTTGTGCCAAGTTGACGGCACAAGAGCTCGCGGCAGATCTCCTGTGCTCAGGATGGACCAAATTACAGCTGCACTAAGCAGTCCCCTACACGAATGTACCAGGAAGGCAGCGGTGCGAGAGGAAAGGCGCCTGATTCTAAACCGTGGCACGCTTCATCAATCAGGCGCCATTCCTCTCTCTCCTGATATGACGACCACGACCACTCTGTCAAGAGTGTAGCGATTAAAGTTGGAAAACAATGGATGACTGAACAGCTCCGCGAAGCTGAAGACAAAAGACTGCGTGACCGGACACAGGGGCGGCAGCATGGCTTGCGGCATCTTCCAGTCCAGATTATGCATTTGACGCAGCCTGTAGGATATTCTACAAACTTGTTTGGCGCATCCGGTATGATATTCAACTGACCTCTAAGAGGCGGCCTCGCTCGCTCGCCGAGCATATAAGTGAACAGCTCCGCAAAGCTGAATAGAGATGACTGCGTGAGCGGAGACAGGGGCGGCAGCACGGCTCGCTGCATGTCCAACGCGTGGTGCCAGAGCTGCCGGCAGCGTTGGAAGCGACCGGCGTCGGCGTACACGGCGCCGCGGTAGCGGACGTAGTACGAGGTGTCGGGGTGGGCTGGACCTGGGGATAAATGTACTCATGAGGGTTTTGTTCTGAGTTCTCGGCTACGTTGGATGGGTCTAATCCTGCCCAATGCTAGGTTCCCACTTGACAAATGTTGGACTTGGTTCGCTACTAAAACCAGTAAGAAATATTAGGGGGTCTAAAAAGATTTATCGACGCGAATCGGCATGAACCATTACATCTGGGTGTTAATGACGTCACTCGAATCTGCTTGGCTTGGACTAGCTTCACACCCAGGCGAGGTTCAGGAATTTATCTCTGTTTTGAGGTGGAACCGTGTTTAAGTTGTATTAGAATCTTAAAAATAATTGTTGATGTTGTAGTCTTGTTGTTCAAATCCAACGATGTACCAGTAGGCCAAACACTAGGATCGTTGTCTAGAATAGAATAGAAATAAATTACGTGGCATCGTCATTAAATTCTTAATAAATCGTCAGTAAAGTTTTTGTTTTTATAGTGCGTGAGCCTCACACTCTGGCAAATTTCTAGAAATTAAATAACATCGCAAAAATTTACGACTTCGGCGGGACTTGACGGAAGGATGCGGGTTCAAGTCCCGCCGAAGTCGTAAATTTTTGCGATATTATTTCATTTGATTTCTTAACTTCAATTATTTACTCAATGTACGACGATACTGTAGACTGGAGCTGTGTGGTGTCGGCTAGCTGCCTCTTAGAATTTGCACCAACCCAACTCTTCCCGCGGGTGTCGTAAGAGGCGACTAAGGGATATTCACCGGGGGCGGGCAGCAGCGCCCCCTGCAGAACTGCGATCCCCAACCCGCACGCCCTAGGGATTATGGGCATTACCCCCCATAAGATAAAAGCCAACAAGGCGCTTATCAGGGGGAGGCCTGCTTCCAGCAGTGGACCAAAACAGGCTGTTGAGGTTGAGGATTTGTTCTAATAACTTGTTCTGTGTAGTCAAAAACCTCATTTACCTAAGATCCTCTCTCGTATGACTAGCGCCTGCATCCGCATAGCGTCGGGGTCCGCCAGTAGTTCTTCCAGCTGTTGAAGGTCCATGGGTTCTACCGCGAAGTCGTACGCCTCGATGCGAGGAATGTCCTTCGGCTTTGGGATTGGATCGCTACCGTCTGACGGAAGTCTGGAATAGACATAAAAAAAACATATATATAAGAACAAAATAAAGAACACCCGGGATAAAATTATCTGTCACAAAAAAAAACTAAACGAAAATCGGGTCATCCGTTTGCGAGCTACGATACCACAGACAGATACACGGATACATAGACAGACACGTTAAACTTATAACACCCCTCTCTTTTTGCGTCGGAGGTTAAAAATTAGTCTTATTCGCGATCATGTGTGAGCCAAAACGTCACAGATTGTATGATTTTATAACTATTATATTTTATAACTATGAACCTCACCTGTATTCCATAGCCCGTTTCCACAGCGCCAAAGCGCCGACCATATCCCTACGCTTGTCCACATAGGTCGCCCCCAATAGTTCTAACGCGTCGATTCTCTGCTCCCTTGTAACTAGCCCGTGGTCTGCGTAGATTAAATGATCTACTATATGCGTGTGGCCGGTCACTGAGGCTGCTAGAAGAGGAGTCATGCCTGGAAGGTACAATATTATTTTCATCACGCTCGCTCGAAACAGTGACTTTGCTGCTCAAAAGCAGAATATTATTATGGAATCAAGAATATTATTCAACTGGTTGAAAAAAGTATTTTGAATTTGGATCAATGCAACCTTCATAGAAAATAATTCCGTTCGTGGTTTGTAAGAGGTTTATAGCTTTTTTGCCAAAAAGTCTGAACGGATCTTAATGAAATTTGTCAGTGAGGTTGACGGTAGCCCAGGGACGGACATAGTCAATTTTTATCCCAAAAATGCGTGCGAAGCAGAAAACAGAAGCCAGTACTTTATATAGTGTTTTTCTTCAGTCTTTCTGATGAGTTGAGAGCTTTTAATGCTGCAACCACATTACAAGGCGAAGATTCGTCTTTGCGTTGTCGTGATAAAACTTCGTGTTCGTTCTACGACGAAGTGTTTGGCCACATTGGAAAAAAAATCGCAACGTCGCGTCGCGAAGGGTATTTGTCGTCGCGATGAGACGAACGCTGGGTTATCGCGATAGTGTGGCCGTAGCATTAAGGATAATTCGGTTATTAATTTCTCACCATAAGAATCTACATCCATCGAGGCCCCTTGCCCCAATAGCAGTTTGAGTATCATCAGTGAGCCGCTTTCCGCGCAGTCGTGCAAAGCAGTGTTCCCTTTAACACTCTTCCTGTTCACGTCCGCGTTCAGAGAGAGCAGGTACTTCGCGATCCGGAGGTGGCCCTTGTAGCACGCGATCATCAGGCACGTGTGACCGTGGCGGTTTGCTATTTCTATATCTGGAAAACAGAGAACGGAATTAATGAAAAGGATGTTTTTGTGGCGATCACAATAGGCCATCTTGGCCAGAATGAAAAGAAAACCAATAAAAACAAGATCCGCCAGCCTACCTAGCACGGGGATTGTTGTCCAAGGTAGAATAGAAAAAAATTACGCCACATCGTCATCGAATGCGTAATATGTTGGAAACCCATTCCTACAACTTCAATAATATACACAATGTTTGACAATGCGATGTCATTCTTCTCTATTCTACCCTAGACAACTATTCACGTGCTAGGCCTACTGGTTCGAGTGTGAACTTATGTCAATTATACAAATACTTTAGTACCAGAAAGAGACTTCGCTATCTGATGAATACCTTAAATATAGGTGGTTTACAAGAAAACTACACAACTTATGAAGCAACTGTATTAAGGAACAAAGAATTAGTAATAAATAACCTACGAATCAAAACAACAATCTTTTCTGTAGACCGTCGGGTCCTGAGATCTCGACTAAATTGGGTGCAAGACAGTGCAATTTATTGTTTTTTTTTATCGTATTATTTTTCGCTAGTGTTTTAAATTTTAAGGAACCAAAAAAAAATTTGAATTTTTTTGTGATTCGAGTTTTTTATCACGTCCATCCCGTGAGTACTGAGATCTAGGCCAAGTTAAACAACCAAACCCGCTAGGTTTGCCCTTAAGCCGAAGTACAAAATGCCTTTGTTAAACTATACTATAGAGTCCGAACACGAAAGACCACTTCCTTTGCGTCACCAAAAACTATTTACGCACAAATGCAAAGTACATCATCATGTCTGGGTATACCGATCGGCTAAGCAATCCCAAGTATCTAAGCAGCCAACATATTTCCTACCACGTATGTTGGTTGTTATGTTGGCAAGTGAACGAGGCGCTCTACCTAGGACCCAGGCCATAAAACTAATAGAAATGACAAGTTGGCAAGTCGAATGGAACAATTTGGCAGAGGGGAAAGCCCGCTCTTGCCATCTCCATGGGTTATACCCACCTATATCTCTGCGGCGACGATAGACGTTGTAACGTGAAATTTAGCGCCATTTGTATTGACAGTTGAGGATTGTTTGGCATGCTGTACGTAATGTCGGATGACGTACCACATTGTTACTTTTTTAGATTGATCATTTCAATTTTAGTGGTTCGAAAGAGAATCAACTCATTTTTGGGGTTCGATTTTAATAGTTTTTGAATGAGCAAACATTAATCACACAAAATAAACTTGTTCGTGGATACTCAACGCAAGGCCAAATAAATCCCCTTTTGAACGTTTGTCGTTTCTCTATCTATCATCCTATATGGAAAGGAGGGAAAAATAGAACTACACCAGATTCTACAACTACCTTAACTCCAACAGCCATATTGGTCCACTGCTGGACACAAGCCTCCCCCTGATAAGCGCCTTATTGGCTTTTATCTCATCCCCTATAAACCCTACACTGGGCATGCGGTTTGGTACCTGGTAGAATTGTTGCAGGAGGCGCTGCTCCCGCCCCCGGTGGATATCCCTTAGTCGCCTCTTACGACACCCGCGGGAAGAGTTGGGGTGGTGCAGATTCTAAGCCTATACCTCGATCGTACAACCAACGTATTTCTAAATGAGTTCTTACCTGCACCATTATCTACTAGGAACTTGACGATATCAAAGTGTCCGTCGAAGCAGGCGGCCCGCAGCGGAGTGCTGTGTGTCCGTGTGGTAGAGTTGACATTCGCGCCCGCGCGAACCAACAACTTCACTAGGGAGAGGTGACCAGCCGCAGCGGCGCACCATAGCGGGGGAGCACCCTCTATCGTCTCGCCGTCGAATGTCACTGGAAGGAGCGGAGAAATTCTGTTAGAGTCTTAATTGTCATAATTTTAGAGAAAATATAATCTACTCCTTTGCATTGGCCTCCCCAAAAGATCGCCACATTGACCGTTTCTGCGCGTCCCGCTTTCAGCGGTTTCTTGCTACCTTTACCGGGTCGTCGGTCCACCAGATATACAATATACTTAAGTACTCGCTATCAGTAGAATTTCGCGCACCACGGGCAAAGTTTTGGCCATTGGATTAAAAACTTCATTCTTTCTGTGTTTCAATGGCTAGTTCGGTGAACTGCACTGGGTCATAGGCAGCCTATTGGAATTCTACGTGGCGATTCGGCGACCATTATGTATCATAGCGATTGGTTTAGCAGAATTGCGCCTCGTTTTTTAACGTATAATCTTGACCAACAACTAAACCAGTAGGATTCTATGTTAGAAATCTTAAGAAAACTAAAAAGTTTTAGACTGTTAAATGAATGAAAAGCCGATAACAAGAATTCGCTAATCTCGTTAAGGATTCCGTTTAACACACCAATAGGAATTAAAACGGTATAACATTTTACTGGGTCGCTTCGCTACTAGCTGGCAATTTGCGGCGGCGCTTTCGTGTTTATTGGACGGTTTAACGTTTGCTGTGTTTTCCTCTTTTCTAGTCCGCAATTACTTTTAATTTACCTTGATTGAATGCACTTTTAGCATATTGTTGTTTTGTTATTTCTAACTCAGTTTCAAACTAATTTGTCTGCTTTACGGGTTGAAAGCCAGACGAAACTAAAGTTCCTACACTTTAGTTTTCATTTATGCCTTTTATCTAGGCATTAAATCGTTGTTTATGTGATTAAAGGTAGTAAACAAGCTCGTAACTATGCATTTTCTCATCATTCATCACGGTACGTAATAATGCTAATCTATTATGTAATAAATGTCAAGTAAGTATATTTCTTAAAATAGAAACCAGTTCTTGAGAAAACGCGATTATTGAATTACCAGTAAGTAGTTATTTTATTCGTCTTATTTTTACTTTCAAAATAATCTGTAGCAGGAACTCTGTAA
This sequence comes from Eupithecia subumbrata, assembly GCA_949316285.1. NCBI lineage: Eukaryota > Metazoa > Arthropoda > Insecta > Lepidoptera > Geometridae > Eupithecia > Eupithecia subumbrata. Next base: position 1,755,655 of record OX438643.1, read on the forward strand.
CACATCATTACTTTAATGTTTCCACAACAGCACTTTTGAAAATCACTTGTTGGTTAAGTGGTAAACACCATTTCATCTGCTTCCGACATCTGTTAGTTTGTTGTTTCTCAACATTATCATTCGCGACCTGATTTTACGCACTGAATAGAATAGACTAGATTTTTATTTAGCACACAAAAAACTGAGGGAAAGTTAAAATAAAACAAAAAAGTAACACTAAACACCACAATAGAGACTGCATAAAATAAACAAACATCATAAAACCAAGTGCTTTAAAAAAGAAATAAAAAAATAACTACGTGTAGAATCTGATGAAAAAAATTGGTCTTTCCCTAGTGAGTGGCTAAACAGGTCCAGCCTCAGCTTAATGCCGCTACCGCCCGAGGACGGAAACAACGCTGGTTTTCAGTCTGAACCACTGCTGGGTGGCATTCCGAACTTTATGTCATCCACCACGGTCCTGTGCTATCTATCTATAAATTTTTAAAAGCCGATGCGATCCCATTTTATTTTTGGTTTAAGGTTATATCAGACGGGTCACTCGAATGAATATTCAGTCGAGTGAATGCTTCATTTTTCTTTCATTCCATGTCCACACGGCTTAGCTGGAATGACTAAGAAAAGAACATTCACCTCCTCTTTTTTCATTCAAGATGTCGTCAAATGAAGTCTTGCGTCTTGGAATTAGTTTAATATGTGATCATTTCACTCTGTGTTCAGATTGCTCATTTTTCGTTGGGATGGGAATGATAGATGCGAATGAAAATTACAACATCGTTGGATCGGTTCATTAATGAATTCATTCGGGACTATTGTTTAATTTTGTGTTCAAACGTTTCATTTCGAATGAAAGGTGCCCAATGAAAGACGAAATTGAACGAAAAATTACCCGTCGAATATCACTATTACAGATGGCCTAGATTTGTGACGTCAGTCAGCGTGGATAGATGTATGAAAAAACAAAATCAATCGCGAGATTTTTAAAATTATCTATAGCCGCATCCATTATCGCCGCGCGACGCGTCCTATACCTATCATCGTTGTTTCTTTGTGAGTTATAATAATTATAATAGTACTAGCAACAATGACCGCATAAAGGGCAATCCTTCAATCGAAACGTGTAGACCTATTGGTAGTGTGTCTTCCTATTGGTAGACAAATCTATATTGTTGACTAAACGTAAAGAGCGTTGACAAACAAGCCGATGAATTAGAAAATTTGGCGAACCAACAACTGCCCAATTAAAACTTCATTCTTCTAGGTGTTGGCCACGTCTTGCTTTGTTGACGAACGAACAACCATCTTGCGCGTGGAATATGATCATAAATAAGTTTTATTTATGGTTTATGTGATCTCCCGTCGATGTTCCATTCCAGACATAAAATTGTTTCTACGTAGATACACTTGCGAGCTTTAAACTGGAATAGCTTCAAGGGTTGTTCAAGCAAGACTAATTTTTACAATTTCTTTGCAGTGAACTATGAGTTAAGTTATGTTTTCCCTTACGCAGGATTTATTGGCGACGATAAATTTTGATTTAATGCACGATAATGTCCGCTGCCACACCGCAGCAGTGACTAGACATTACCGACAGACGTCTTCCATGTCGGCATTCCCACACTAGACTGGCCAGCCCTTATTCCTGACTTGAACCCAATCTGGCATATGTGGGACGAGCTAAAACAGCGGATACGAGGGGGAAATCCAGCTAATCCAGCTCCGGCGCCGATAGAAGCCGATAGATGCAACTTCGACCTATTGCAATAATTCCCAAAATTTAGGTAGCCAATTTAATTAATTTTAAATCTTCTTGATATCACTTGAAAGGTAACAAAATTACCTTTCAAATGGTATATCAATCTATAGTTCGTTGTACATAAATTGTTTTGATCAACTCGCGATGAAGCGATTCCATTTTAAAGCTCGCAAGTGTAGATAGAAAAATCTTTCTTGCACACTAATCAAGATAATTCACAAACAATACAAATAAATACAAACATACATAAGCTACCATGAATCTTTAAAATAAATATTTGTTAGTTTATGCCCGCAGCTTCGCACGCGTTGTTTCTAAAGAAACGTTTAAAGGTGATTTCTATCCTATGGGAACTGATTTATGGGATAACAAGCCCTAAGAGCCTATAATTGATTTTAGGATTAGAAATACCTGTATGCAAAATTTCGGGCCGATCCGTTCAGTAGTTTTGGCGTAAAGAGGTAAGAAACATCCATCCATCCATCTACACATCCAAACTTTCGCATTTATAATATTAGTGTGATGTGATATTGAATTGTATGATCAATTTCATCAGACATTTGTGACATACGGCCGATCGAGGCAGCATAGAAAAAACAAGGCTCTTTACAATACGATCTACATTTTATTTTCAGACTTAGGTTTCTAATCCATTCCCAGTTGGACCAAACCAGTCGCTATAGGTAGACCCACACAACAGGCGGATTTCTGTAGAACCTTGTCACAATAAGAAAACAAACGCAAAACATCTCTGTAGAACCATGTCACAGTAACAAAAGTGGCGTTTGTTATTGTGACATGGTTCTACAGAGATCCGCCAGTTGTATGGTCTTGGCGTTTGTTACTGTGACATGGTTCTACAGAGATCCGCCAGTTGTGTGGTCTTGGTCTTTGTTACTGTGACATGGTTCTACAGAGATCCGCCAGTTGTGTGGTCTTGGCGTTTGTTACTGTGACATGGTTCTACAGAGATCCGCCAGTCGTGCGAGTGGTCTACCTATAGTTTCTTAAGTAAAGGCTGGTTTACTTTAGGGCAGGGAGAGAAATGTAAAACAACTAATAGCATCGACTTATATTCGACATATTGTTCGGTTATTTTTGGTGGAAACTGGAAACTGGACGATAGTGAGGCGAGTTCTACTCTATGATACATAATTTGATTGTTTTGAAAAATCTATAAATCTAATTTAAATTCTTTGTAACCTCCGACGCAAAAAGAGAGGGGTGTTATAAGTTTAACGTGTCCGTGTATCTGTCTGTGTTTTCATAGCTGCCTAACGGATGAACCGTTTTTCGTTTAGTTTTTTTTGTGTCATAGATAATTTTATCCCGAGTATTCTTAGCCATGTTTCATGAAAATCTGTCAGGCGGTTTTTTAAATTTTAAATTTTGTTCTTTTTATAAAATTTGCGGGACATATTCAAATTCCTCAGTAATCAGCGTTTTATGGGACCATCTCGGGATCAAGAGTTAGATTTAGTAGACGGAAAACACACAAAATTTTATTTTGCTCTAATGTACGCAGCATATTTGGATATGCTTCTCAAATATGGACTTGCACGTTAACGATACACACCAAATTCATTAAATTTATTTGCTTTCGACTTAAAGTTCCGTATAATTCTGCTAATTATATTAACCTTCGACGGAAATTCCACCTTCTTCCGCTCAGTAAATAAAAGGCGCGAAATTGGTGACATTCTTTTCTTGCTCAAAATTACTAAAAATCATTTTCTTGTCCCGATCTCCTTAGTAAAATAACGCCTAACGTTCCCCGTTAAAGAATTTGACGAGATCATTCATACACCATAGAACAAATTATCGACAGAACTATTTACGGCGAGTTAGTGACCAATCAAATCAAATCAAATTTATTTATTTACCGTAAATTCACAAGGAACACTTGGTCAAGTCAATTGCTACAAAATAAAATATTGGTACACAAAATAGTTATAATAATCAGAAAACAATAAAATAAAATGAATGGCTGTAAAAAGGCCATGAATAATAGTAAGTTTAAATAATCAAAATATAAATCAAAATGAGTGCGGCTGTAAAGTAGCTTTGTCTTAAAAACTAAAAATTAAGGCTAACTAATCAGTCCAGGATTTTTTGTCATTAATGTAGTCATTGATACAATAATAACCTTTTTTTGATAGGTTTTTATGAACATGTTTCTTAAATGCTTTTTCTGGCAAGTTAACAATATGACTAGGAATTTGATTGTAGAAACGAACAGAGTTACCCACGAAACACTTATTAGACTTTTGTAACCTATATGCTTTGTTTGATATCTTGTCTTTTGCTCGTGTATTATAATTATGTGTATCACCTCGTCTTTCAAATAGATGTCTGTTCTTTCTCAAAAACATAATATTTTCGTAAATATAAAGGCCCAATTCAATAGACTATCTAAGCAAATAGATTTATACCTCTTCTGGTCCAGTGTCAACTTCCCGCGAGGCGACGACGGCTCAGCTCTTGACTTTTTCGCGCCGTCCGGCGAGGACGATGCAATTTCGGCATGAGAACAGGTGCGGATAACTTTTTGGTTTTCATTTAAATATTTTGTTTTTGCTTACAACTACATATATTACCTATGTCTATTACTGTCTGTATCATTCACTGATTCAATTTTTTGTTATTTAAGTAATGTATTCATCACCATCACGGTGATGGCGATCAAGTTAAATTATTTGTATCACTCATTATTTAAAAAAATCTGCTTTGTTTAATGTACTTATACTGTTGTTTGTAGTAGGTTTTCAGTTTAGCAGCCTGTTCACAATTCATGTTCTTACCTACTTAAGTTTTTACTATTATTTTTAACCGTGAATATCTCATAATAGCTTTCTCCTTCAGCTTCTTTTATATAATTTATATGTATGTGCGCTGGTTTTCCTTGTATAAATAAATCATCTTCACAGAAGAATTATCAAAATTAGTCCACAATTGACAGAGAAATCGGCGAACACAAATAAAACAACATAGATCCTCCTCCGCTTTTCGAAGTCGGTTAAAAGTGTCCTTTACCTGAACCAGGCTGTTCGATATCAGCCTTGCATCTCTCAATCAAGTACTCTGCAACGTCGTAGTGGCCGTTTCGGCAGGCGATGACGAGCGGTGTCGCGCCGCAGACCTTCGCACCCACCAACATGTTCAGCTCCTCTACCGAGCGCCAACTGTGCAGGTACGCCTGGGGACAACGGAGATACAGAATCAGGTAAGAACATACAGAATCAGAATAGTCTTTCCTTCTTTTAGAACCCAGGGAAACCTGGGCCCATACTCTTTAAACGAAATCGACGTTTCAGATTCGATTTCGTGCAAACTCTAATCTTATGCAAGCAACATAAGAGTTGGTTTTGCACGATCACCCTAAAGTCATCTACAACGGGATAGGTATTTAGCATGATTTGAGTTTTGAGCTTTCCAATATTTCGGCACAGATTAATGCGCCATGATCACGGAACAACTGAGGGCACTGTGAGTGAGTTATTGGCTATATCGATCTACCCTCATTTTAGTGTTAATAACCATAATGGATTTAAAAGTTTTATCTGGTCACCACTCACCCCAGAGATTTATCTATGGGAGAATACGCAGAAAGAAATGTATTTCAACGTATTTCATCATCATCAACCTATATTAGTCCACTGATGAACATAGGCCTTCCCTAATGAGCGCCATAGCGCCGTCTTCAGCTTTTCGCATCCAGCAATTGAGTCATCAAATGCATGAATTTATTCAACTTTATAATTTTACTTTGTTGGCATGTAATTTTCCTCTACTCTAGCCTAGTGAAAAACTCGTCAACTAATAAGAAATCGGGCAGGCCCAAAGATGGCGATGAGGCGCGGCGGGAAGAGCTAGACACGTTTGACAAGAATTGGTCTTGTGTAGTCTACAAGATTGGTCTACAATGTAGTTTACTACAGTGTATCCTTGTGTGGAACAGCTCTAGACCGTGAAGTGTGGAAAGGGTATACGGAGGTCTTTGCCCTGCAGAGGGTCGACACGACACGACACTAGCTTTTAAGATAAGGCCGCCGCTTGTACTACACTAGATATAGTTAGTATAAAGTTCTTGTTTCAGTGTTTGCTTTCGTGTAATTTTTTTTTTCTTTAATAATACTAGGGAAAATATTGATAATTCAATGTGTGTTGTCGAACCTTGATCAAACGAGATGTGCGAATACGCGACATATTTATCCATAATATCAGAAAAAGAAAAATTATACGTTAGCTATCTCAAAAACCAAGCCTATTAAACTTTTTCTTTTAATGACCAAATGATTGTAGCATTTGGTTTTTTTCTTCGTTTCTTTTTAATCCCATCCCTTTTCGTTGTCATGTTATTCATCATTTAAATCAGGTAGGTACTTTCTCTCATGTACAAAGATCAACAGGAATTTTCCTATTCCGTCCCACTGCTGGGCAAAGGTTTCCCCCAAATCTTTCCACTCCGTGCGATCCTGCGCGATTTCCCACCACTCATTTAGGAAGGCGGAGGTCGTCCCGCCAACGTTTTCGTGGCCGACCTCGGCCGCGGCTTCCTTCGGAGACCCAGGGTGTAGTGATATGAGCCTACCTCTCAGAGTGCATAAAGATTATTTACTGTCGAAACTGTGTACAAAAAGATCTAAAAATAAGGTAAGCTAAAAATAAGATCTAAAAATAAGGAAAAAACTGTTTGCTAATGTGCCCGGATGCGGTTTCTTTTCAAATTCCTGTAGCAAGGCTTCCAAACGGGTGTTTTTAATAAGACTTTTGGCATCGAGGTCTAAGCGATGCTCTTCGAAATCAGATTAGACCGGATACCTACTCCGTTGTTCTCATAATGTAAATATTTTGCCTTCCTTCGGACGTAATCTTGCCCCTGGCAGATCGCCGAGCTGATAGTAAGTAATTGTAAGGGACGGACGTTTGGTATGACAACCGCGCGTTGTTTGTAAGTACTACTGACAATGATTTATATGCATATGCGATCCATTCGCCTGTCTTGTCTCATTAAACCATTCTATCAGGTACGCTCCTAACGTTGTTACCTTGTCATTATTATAGCGCTCTTTTAAGAATTTGACTTTCTCAGAGTATACATCTATTGTTCTTACGGAAATAAAGAATTTTTGAGTTGATTTTCATTTCATTTAACCCATAATAACACAAACTCTGCTTACCTTGGGGCTTGATGATGCTGTGGGGATTGTCCAGAATTATTATTATTTGACTAGTAGCAGACAGAATGCGGCTGTGGAGTAAGTCAGCTGTAAAGCGCCATGGTACTTACATGCTAAAATGTATTTTAATGCAGCCGACAGTAATAAACGATGACTATTGTGTAAATAATCTGTTTAAACTCAATAAAACCGGTTACACAACTTTTCACTATACTTGTCTGCCATGTAATTAAAACGTATTTTGGCAAACATAGTAAAAGTGAAACACTAAAGAACAGTATCGTTAGGTTTAGCAAGCGGCCGATCAGTGTCGCAAGACACCCAAACCAACCCACACCGGTCACCGGTATTGCAAAACTGACCAGGCGGCGGCGCAACATACATGATTATTTTAAACAATGATGCTTTGACTCTTTACGGTAATTTGAATGCATGAAACAGGGTAGAGTATTTGTATTCGAAGATTCAACTGTTATTGTAGGCAACAATATGAGATCTGAATCACAAAACAACGATAAGACATCTTTATACGGTACATAGGTACCTATTCACAAACATAAGTATCAATGTAATTTATTTGCTCAAAACATGATTCAAAAGTTTTCATGTACAATGCACATGGCATTATGGTCGTAATAACATCTATTTTTGTTTCTGTTTTTGCTCGTCCAGCGTGCAAATTTCTGTATATCTCATAAAACAGGTAAAACTTAGAGAAGGTAAAAAGGTTGGGTCAAGGAAGTCGAAATGATTTATTACGAGTTAAGACGTATTTCTGTAATTTACGAAGTACAAGATGACACAAAAATAAAAAGAATATTTGACTTCAAAAATGGTAAAAATTTACAAACAATCGACGTGCATGACCTCATTATAAAAAATCTAAAATTTACATAAACAATAAGTAGGTACTATTTTGCTTTATAAAAATAATGAACTACCAAAAATTTTAATGAGGCCTTTGCCCTGCAGCAGGACCTTGCAGGCTGCGGAAAAAAAGGTTGATGGGGCTAGTTTTTAAAGCACAGAGCTTTATGAGCACTTAATTCAGCATTTCACTTCGAGCAAAGATCCTTCGTCTTACGATACCGAGTTGGGTCCATTTCGACGACTCCGCTTTTTGAATCGTTACATAATGATTGGCATTTTGGCAAGCTTGACATCATTTAAGATTATGTAATATAACAGACCAAGAATATAATCCTTAACAATAAAGAGATCGTTTGTAAATTTTAATTTTGAATGTAGGAAGAAAATTCTGGAATTTGCACTACTTATCGATTTAAGCTCCTTCCTACAACGCATGTATTTCTGTCATTTTTGACATTTAATCACATTTGAGATTTGTCAGAAGTCTGATCGACTTAATTGAACGCGGTCTAATGAATCGCAACAAGAAAATTTTCCGAGGGAACACGCTCAGTGCGGGACGGGACGGCGCGGCGGGGCGAAAGGAACAAGATGTCGAAACTAATCCATCGGTGGATCAAAGTGGAACATGAAGTCGAATATAATACATCGGTGGATCAGAGTGGAATAGGGATTATAACAATTACTTTTCAAAGGCAAAGAGAATTTTAGATTTTTGTGCATTAGGTAAATTGTTTACAGCCATTGTAGTTTGAGAATGTCTCGAGCTTAGGTACTTGTTACTGATTATTTTATTTTTAATCGTAGGTTATCAACTCATTGGGCTTTCGATTTAGATTGCGAGGAAGATTAAAATTTGATGCGTACTTATTTGTTTATTTTTGCTTTCTACAAGGAATAAAAGTAACGAAAAAGTACAAACTTCGATTCAATGGTATTTTTGCAGCATTTGATATTACAGATTTTTGACAAACTAAAATAAAACTGACATATTGACAAATGCTCCAATAAAATTCAACATATTCTCAAATGCTTCAAAAGTATCATTGAATCAAAGTTTGTAACAACTTGGTTTCATAGATAGATAATGAATGACTGATGTTAACGTTTTGCGGCAAATTACTTTTCCGCTGGGTTATTTAAGTTGTTTTAAAAGTTTAATTAGGTAAAATATTGTTTTTAAACTAACTGAATTTTTAATTCATGCATTGTAATTTGTAAGCTTTACAAAAAAAAAACATACATAATAAAACATGTTAAAAGACTTACAGAGTTATTGAGGTTCCCCAAAGCGATTTGAAAAGGGAGTAATTTGTATACTCTCCGAAGTCTCAAGTGAAACTGAACCTGAGTCACATTTAATGAATCAATAAATACACAAATAAAGTACAATTAATTTAAATTGAATGAGTGCAAAGGATAAAGATCAAATTAATATGACACAATCTGTGATTGTTTCGAGCTACTTGTGCCGGGTCTCGAGGACGCAAACGTCCAGTTGCTTTGTCGATGCAATTCAACTCAATGTCACCTGAATGAGTCCAATATTGCAAAACAAGCAAACAGTTTTCTTTAATGTAAACATATTTCGTGTATTGCTGACGCTAATATTTACAATTGAATAAGCGACCTATTTTTTATGGAACGCAACATAACTTTTTATAACACACTAGCGATCCCCCCCGGCTTCGCACGGGTGCAATGCTGATACTAAATATACTACAGAATCGGCCCCCCGGCCGGTACCGCCGCGCCCCGCCGCCGCCGCAACCCTAAGAGATAGGTATATACCATCGCGGTCTTTTTTGTAGACCTTTATAAGGTGTACAATACTATATTACTATATTTGATTGATCTATCTCGTAGGGTTCAGCCAGCGTTTGCAACACCAAATCATCACTTTAGAAACCTCTAAAATTATCAGTGTTTCTCTGCTATATTATGCATGTATTATACATATAAACCTTTCTCTTGATTCACTCTATCTATTAATAAAAACCGCACAAAATCCGTTGCGTAGTTTTAAAGATCTAAGCATACATAGGGAGGGACAGACAGACAGCGGGAGCGACTTTGTTTTATACTATGTAATGTAAAGAAGCTCTGCTTAGCTTAGGGCTGATTTCTCCAAGATTGTCCAGAATTATTTATTTATTTTATCCACAGAATAGAAAATACCGAAACACGTAGATATTAGAATTCGAAAATCTCTCATAAGCAGTGTAGGTATAGAGATTATAAGGTTTGACTTAGGTGTTTTGACACAGGTTTAAACTATAACTCATTATCAAACTAGTTTATGTCCGCGGCTTCGCACGCGTTGTTTCTATGGAAACGTTTAAAGAGAACCTATAAATGAGTTAATAATAATAATAAAGGCGATTTCTATCCCATGGAAACTGATTTATAGCATAATAAGTATGTCTATGTTTGATTCCAGGATAAGAATTACCTGTATGCGAATATTCAGCCCGAAGAATTTCAGCCCGATCCGTTCAGAAGTTTTGGCGTGAAGCGGTAACAAACATCCATCCATCCATCCAAACTTTCGCATTCATAATATTAGTGTGATTATCAAATATAAGAAATAAACTGTTATTTGATTTTCTTCTCACTTCAACTTTTTGTCCTTACGTCACAGATAAGTAAAGTACCTTTTTCAGCCGCTTCAGCAACCTTCGCTGACGCCGCAGCAAAGTTTTACCGCAGTACCGCAAAGTTTCAATCCAACGACACCTGACCGGCACCAAATCCCACACACCATTCGACATCGTTCACAATCACTACTTTACAACATCACAAACACTTAATAGTACACAGATCACTGAATTTACTATAAACAAAGTGAACTTCAAATATAGCACTCACAGAATTTTATAGTGGTGTTGCTTGATGCGGTGTCTGCACAAAAATGAATGATACTTCGGGTCATTCGGCGTCAGAAACGGACTATTATTAGCAAAACATTTACTGAGAAAGAGACGTTTGAATATTGATATATTAGTACGTAAACGGTGGGAAAAACACGAGACCACTTTGCGGTTTATTTGATTTGATCTCGATCACCACAGACGATGACATGACGTCATACAATTCTCGGATCACGGTTAGGCAATCATAGATATGTTAATAAGCGGGTCAACTGGGTATTCCTCACCGTGCCTACTGTAAAGCAACGTATAAAAGAGTGCTACTGTATCGCTAAAATGATAATTGAGGGATTTTCCAAAACCCAAGGGTAAGACTTTTCTGAGAGTTGAGTGAACGTAGCCTCGTGTTGTGATGCACTTTTGCAAGGTAAGGGGTTTTCTACAAGGAAAAATATAGAAATAGAAAGTAAAACAAAAATTGGAAAGGCACCATAAACAACACTGGACAAGATGTCATTTTAAATTGGACAATTTCTATCGATCCAAACTAAAATAGTTCAAGAAGTAACAAGGTCAGGGCAGTCTTCCGAATAGCATGCAGACAGAGGTCAGGGTAACGCTAATGATTTAGTAAAAAGCATAGCAAAATACCCTAGAAAGAGCTTACAAATGCATTACACAGTGGAAGTAAAAGGTTACATGTAACCGGTTAAAAGATGCAAATATAAGTTACGAGCCCGATTAAAAAGAAGAAAAAATAACAGCATGATGAACGATACGGTCATTGACTCGAGAATTGATCAGAAAATCTGAATATTCCGGAGTGGAATTTTTTTTGTGCCAGCAATGACGATTGTAAATAATTTCTGGAACCAATTTGACGCAATTTTCCGTATGATAATAAATAACTTAATCAATTAGATCCTCATTAGCAGAAGGTAAACAAAGATAAACAATCAAATTGATCAAAATACATTCTTGAATGAGAATATAACGTGCGACCTACATAAACTTGTGCCATTTGACAGAATGCCGCTGCTAAACGATCTGATTTAAATAACGTTAGTAACATCATAATAACTGTTGTAAGAAAACCATAACATCTAACATTATCCCTAACAAATAGCCTTAAAGACATCAACATCAATGTCACAAAAGCAATAAACTGTAGCCTAGAAGGAGTTAAGAACCATATTTCACACAAACGTAAAATAGACGTACCCAATTAAATGAGCTGTTAAATAGCTTGTTATTTTCTGCACGAAACAACTGACCTACGCCCACGGCCTCATTTAGCTAGAACCTTACATATCGAAGGGTTAAAAAGTGAAGGCTTCATTCATGCATTAAGTATCTAAGATCCGACAGTACAAAAACAAACAAACATACTAAACACACAGCGACATCTAGCCCTTAATAAAGCTTTACATTTATTGAAAAAAAAATCATTCATCAATCACCAATTAAAGATGAGCAATGAGAGAATAACACACTCAAAAAACCGCCCTACTTGCCAAGTTCTAATTAAAATAAATTCGAACAAATATTTGAGGATTTAGCAGACACGGTTTTGGTAAAGATCATGCGCTGTGTAAACGAAAGGCAACAACGCGGATGTTTGCAAACATAAACGGGTTCAGGCTCAAAACACTAAACATCTATAGACGCAGTCAATATTGTACAACACAAATTCAAGGAGAGCTGGAAATAGGAAGTAAATTGAGGATAACGTTGAAGAGACCCGACTTATTGTGGGCGAAGACATTTAAACTTTACTTTAACAGTTTTCCGGCTATTGTGCTGAGTTACAACAATCGCCAATGATTTATTTGATTATATCATCGAACAACCTTATTGCAACATCTTTTGTGTAACCAATGCTGGGGTCAAAGGTACAGCAGCCATCATATCTCTTCGTAGTTGTACTGTCCGCTATACTCGTTGAATAATGCATGCTTCGTAGTAGGATGCTTCATAGGACAATGCCTTGGAGAGAGTTTGCTACTGCACAATAGCATTACTAATGCGATTTCCAAGTGACGTCCTTTAACAGTCACAGTTAACTCAAGAAAACAACGGGACTTATAATTTAAAACATTAGGTTTTATGCTAAACAATTAGTCATGTCTATCGGGGCTAGATAGAAACGAAAACAAAAAGCGAAAATTGTACCAACAAATTCGATAACACCACGCAAACAAACAAAAACACGACCCTAATCTAGCGACTACACTTGAGCAACAACAATAACAAAAGTCATCTAATTCAGCAAGAATAGTCCAATCACCATGACCCAGCGTAAAGTAGGCTTCACACTGCACCGAACACTCCCGGTTGCACAATCTCAAAGCACCGTACAAGTCGTAAAGTAAGTAAATAGTACGCTGCGTTCTTACATTCGCGTGGTCAGGCCGTGCGACCGAGATGATGGCCAATGCAGAACTGCAGCGCTCTACCAACACTCTTTCACCGAACGCTTACACAATAATTACGTAATAAAGCTTTTGCCTTTCCAATGCTGCAACTGCGTGTAGCAATTGCTGTTGGTGATAGATGTGCGCGGTGTTGTATTGTCTTGTTCATTTGATGGACCCACCATGGAAGAATTAAGACTTTGTTTTCCTGTGTTTTAAAGATGGTGTAGGAAAAGAAGTAACTTGATTGTATAACTATAAAAAGAAAAAAATAAAAAAAATTGCCCCGACAGTTTTTCAAGAAACATGGCTAAGGGCACTCGGGATAAAATTATGTATGACACAAAAAAATAAACGAAAATCGGTTCATCCGTTTGGGAGCTACGATACCACAGCAGATACACAGACAGACACGTTAAACTTATAACACCCCTCTCTTTTTGCGTCGGGGGTTAAAAAACAAAGCTATCAAATTCGATAGGAAAAAAGTCATGAAAAGAAAACATTCGTTAAGAAATAAGTGGTGAAAACGCGTAGCACGTGATTTGACGTTACTCTACTTAATAATTAGACACCTACTCGCCTGCTCCTACAACCAAAACATTCTAGTAAGGTTTCTCGCAGTACGAGTACTTAGGATTATTTACTAATTTCCGACAATGTCGGCCTTCGAGCGAAGGGCACACAGGATCAATATTAGTTTAAGCATGTTTTAGTACAATGCGATCATTACTACATGTATCGTAAACAAACTTTTTTTTTTACAATATATCAGAAAAAAGGTTGGTATTCAAGGCAGTTGCTTCATTAATGTCATGGTCATCATACCGGTAAGAATGGATAATGACAGGGAGAGATCATATTTAGTTGGAAAAAATATGTGATTTTATTACCGCTTTAAACTATTTTATTAAACCAAGTAGGCAATTACATAAAGTACTTAAATTATGAGCACTACATCATTTTTACAATAAAAGACTCAAGGCAAAAGGAAGTGCTAAGATTTTTATGTGCAGAAAGTTTATCTTTAAGTCAAGGGAAATTTCATACAGTAGGTATAGTAGTACAGTGTAATAAGTACAGAAAGTGAAGGTACATGTATCAAATTTTATAATAATTATTTGTTTCTAAAACTATCAAATATAATTCGAAGACTAAGTCTTCTGAAACTTTAAATTCAATCACTATATTAGTATTTGCAAATCTGATGATAGTTTCATCCTTGTTCTCACGTGAAAACGTGAGCTAAGTTATGATCGTTGAATATACATAGATGCGAAGAAATTGACATAATTATCTGACAATCTACAAACGCCTTATCAATCTATCTATAACGAATGTCTGTTACCAGTGATGACTTATGGATCCGAGACCTGGTCGCTGACAAAGGCCTCGTGCATAAGCTCAAAGTCGCTCAGCGAGCTATGGAGAGAGCTATGCTCGGAGTTTCTCTACGCGATAGGATCCGGAATACAGAGAAAAACCAGAGTAACCAACATAGGTGTCAAGAGTAAGCAGGCTGAAGTGGAGATGGGCTGGCCATATTGCTAGCAGAACCGATAACTGTTGGGGAGTAAAGGTTCTACGCGATTTGACTGCGATGCAATGCGAAACGAAGTGTGGGAAGATCTCCCACTCGATGGACTGACGACTTTGTAGACAGGGGGTCGATGGATGGAGGCGGCTCAGGAGCGCTATTTGCGGCGTCGTTTGGGGGAGGCCTATGTTCAGCAGTGGACGCATACGGGCTGATGATGAAGATGATGAATGTACAAAACTAAATTAGTCTATGAAATAGAGATTCAAGAAATTTGAGGCACAGAAGACCACGAGTGAGATAATAATTGACAAGAAAGAGGTTCAGAATGAAATATTTTAACGCTAGACCTAGTCAGAATCTATATTTAAATAGAAAGTGCATATTTCAAAAGTGATTTAACTCGTACCCAATTACCCAGTGATGTGTAACATGATACCAGTCTTGGTTACTTTATGTTGGTAGAACCACTAATTTGTAAATACATTATGTAACTTTCAGCCGTTCACTGTCTGTGTTGCGAATTCGATCATTAAGCCGAACCGGGTCGAGTCAAAGATATTATAACTAAAACTAGTGAAAAGCAAGGGACTTCGTTCACGCTTTATTAGGCTAATTCTGAAATTAGCTAACGTCAGAAAGTCCGGTAATGTTAGGCTCTTGATTGTCATTTATGCTCGTAGTAGAAAGATATCATGTAGAATAATCATCATCAGCATCAGAGCGAAACGGAGTGTGGGATGACCTCCCACTCGATGGCTGTCGCAGGAAGTGGATGGATGGAGGCTGCTTAGGAACGCTAATCGTGGCGTCGTCGTTTGGAAGAGGCCTATGTTTAGCAGAGGAAGTATACGGACTGATGATGATATGCATCAGTGCATAAAATCTCTCGTCTTAATTCGTACCTCAACCTCAACATCCAGGTCCACTGCTGGATGCAGGCCTCCGCCTGATAAGCGCCTTATTGGCTTTTACCTCAAGGGGGGTAATAGCCATAATCCCCACGCTGATCATGCGGGTTGGGGAAAGCAATTAGGTCTGCAGGAGGCCCTGCTGCCCGCCCCCGGTGGATATCCCTTAGTCGCCTCTAAAAATACCCGCGGGAAAAGTTGGGATGGTGAAAATTCTATGCCGGCACCACATAGCAACCACGGAATATAAGTGTCTCTTATATTCCGTTGTTGCCAATCAACTTTGAACGTGCTAATCTTTTCATTGATCACAGAAATTATCGTCAATACGTTTTGGAATTCCCACGAAACGCCTCGTAAGCGTTACTGAACAATATACATATCTATACAAATCACGCCAAGTAAACAGTTGCTTCATTAGAAAACATGTTATGTTTTGTAGTATTGTTATGTTAGACAGTCGCCAGCCGATTGTAACTAACATTCATGTTTTTTATCCACTCGTAGATACTAGGGATTGCAGAATCGGATAGTTTTTGAAGGACAGGGAATCTCGGAAAATGTATAAGTTGGAACCTGGAACGATTGCGGCATATATACGACATCAAAACTAAGAGTATGAAGTGAGTAACGTATCATTGTTCCTTTCAATCATCATCATCATCAACCTATTGTAGTCCACAGCTGGAAATAGGCCTTCCCTTGAGCGCCATAGCGCCCTGTCTTCAGCTTGCCGCATCCAGCATCTGCCTGCAGTCTTTCGCAGGGCGTCATCCCATCTTGCCGGAGGGTCATTGTTCCTTTAATAACGAAGTAATATTTTTGACGATCTCAGCGACGTAACAGGTTCGATTCCCACGCGGGTCAAACGTTTGTACAATGTACAGACATTTTTTTCGGGTCTCGGTGTTTTCTATGTTTAATAAAAAACTTAAACACAAGCCCTGCTTGTTTTAGGGCTCGATGATGCAGTGTAGATTTTCAAGCAATGTTTCTTTATTATTTCGTTAAAACAAAAGCTATCTAGGTGCCGCAGCACATGTCGATAACTATACCATCAACTTATAATGTAACAGTTTCATGGTTACACGTATTATATAATTTGAAAATAACGAATCCAAAAGTAAACAACCTTGAAATAGTAAAAGCGGGTAATGACACCAATTTGTAAGGCTTGTGAGCATTAAGCGCAATTACGTAATTAAATTACGCACCGTCAGTCATTTCATTCTAAATACAGTTAACAATACATTATCAAAAGAAATACATATTGTATGTGGCCGTAGGTATACACAATGGTAAAGAAAGAATTAATGCATTCACTGCCCAACCTCGACAAGGAGCTGCAGATAGACTAGGTGCGTCATGGGCAATGAGAGTGTTAGTATATTTTTGTCTTTTTGCTACGCATTTACATATATGTAATTCTACACAAAAATAACGTTTTACTAAATGCTTATGAAAGTACTAGCTGCGCCACGCGTCGAAATTTTAGAATTTTATTGCACATCCCCTGGGGGTAGTTTTGTAAAAATAAAAATACGTTCATTTACTTTAATAGATTACTAGCTGCGTTCTTACTACCCGTTGTCCTATTACCCGTTTTCTCGTAGGAATGAAGCATTTTCCTGTGGTAAAAAGTAGCCTATGTTCATCAGGAATAATGTGGCTTCCCATGGTAAATTTTTTTTTTCAAATCGGTCCAGTAGTTTCGGAGCCTATTCAATACATACAAACAATCAAATCTTTTTCCTCTTTATAATATAAGTACATATAGATTAATACCAAGTTTTGAGTGAATCCCACCAAGGAATAATAATTTTCCATACAAAATTTACCATCCCCTCAGAGGTTAACTTTTGAAAATTAGATTAGCCTATGGATTATTCTAAAACCTAACTTGTTTCAATTGTAAATACTAATTCTAATTTATTTCTATTACTTTATTGTAATTTTCATTATTAGTGGGTTGTATTGTATTATAGTTTTAAAGAGATATATGTATTTGCTTTAGTACAATTTCAGCAAAACAGTATGGTCAGAGTATCAAATACTTGCAGTGAGTCATCCATCGGGCATGGTAAAGAACATCTGCATGCATGAGTTTCAAATTGAGATCGTGAGGTCGCCGACACCTGCCCTCAAAAACGTTTCTACCTTGTTCGCTAAATACGTAAATACATACATAGTGAATGAGATATGTATATCACATCACAATGTAAAATAAATGTGAAAGTTTAGATGTATGGATGGATAGATGGATGGATGTTTGTTACCTCTTCACGCCAAAACGACTGAACCGATCGGGCTGAAATTGCATAGATGTAGCACTAAGCCTGGAATCAAACATAGGTTACTTTTTATCCCACAAAATAGTGTCCATGGGATAGAAATAACCTTTAAACGTTTCCATAGAAACAACGCGTGCGAAGCCGCGGGCAGAAACTAGTTATAAATATCAAAGATAAATATGTAAGGGTCAAATTTACACTATCGAATTACGAGATGTTGCCAGTTTATAGTTGTTTTTGTTTGTCAACAAGATTTTATTATTTATTGCTGAACAGCAATATGATTTTATTACATTCAGTACAATTTATTGCAATCATACCCCGCGGAGCCAGAGCTTAGAAACTAGGTAAACATTTCCCTATTCCGAGGCAATATCGGACGGATTACATAAACTATAGAAAACCTCCATAAAATTGGAATTACGTTTCCCGTTACTTGTACAATCTTGATTATTAACAATAATAATACGAAACACTAGGTATAATTAATAGATAATTACTATTTTCTATACTGTATTGTTATTATTTACAGATTGTTTCTTAATGATATTTATGTCTATTTCTACATTTCCCACTGTTGACCTAGAAGATGTTTGCATGTGAGATGATTTTATTAAAAACAATTTACCCACGAATTAATGGTATTTTCAAAAGGCACTTGCTTATTATGAGAACTTACAAAAGAAGCATACCGTAATTTCGGTACGCACCATTCTTTTTCATCTTCATCGTCTTTATATAAGACCAAAAATGCAATAGCAAATAATGAGGATCGCTATTTGTACAGAGCATTGCAAAATGCTAACTCTACGTTTCGAAATGCAATTAGGAATATTGATGAACACCCAAATTGGCAAGTAAAAATGTTACCGTCTATGTTGATTACTACTTATGAAGATTTAAATTTTTGCTTTGCCTATCGCATGATGAAACAAGTTCCTATTTGTAATTTACAACATCACAATATTAAACATCTTTGACTTAAGGGTCCGGCGACGGATGAATTTCCCATACAAACGTAGTACCAAAATGATTTGTTGTTTGAGAATATTTTCACCACGGTTTGCTATTATTTGTATTAGAATAGTATTTATTTAGGTTCCTACCACAAGTATTTTTCAAAATACTTATCTACACAAAAACTAAGAATACATTCATTCTTTAATGTAAAATTGCGATTCGGTTTAATTTCATTTCAGAAAGGTATTTTGAAAAAAATAATGTGTCAGGAACCTAGATAAATACTATTTTAATACAAATAATAGCAGACTATGATGAAAATATGCTCAATTTACAAATCATTTTGGTATTACGTTTGTATAGGAAATTCATCCGTCGCCGGACCCTTAAGTACAGAAGAAAAGTCGCAAATTTGGTCTAAGCAGTGTCGAACCAAAATGCTCCGCGCTCCACTTATATAATAAGCACCGACAAAACGTAGAATTAGCTTCCTTTCCAATGTCTTTTTTTCCGGTAGAATATAATTTTCAGGCCTGCAAATCAAAAGTGTCCTTCTGGGAAAGCGTTCACCATCTTTTAGGCCACATCTTCACGGCACGATGGCGAAACGCTCAGCCACTTCCAATAAAAAAGGCAAGAACCAACAAAATTAACATAGCAAATCGTTGGGTGCGTTGCGTTTTCTTGTAAGTTGCTAGGCGTCTCCAGTACTTTGTAATGGAAATCTTTTAAGGGCTATACTATAATACTTGTCTATCGAGCATCCGACGTAATGAATAGACTGTTGGTTATCGAGCTGTGCTAGTCATCTAGACCAGTCTTGCATAGCACATCTCCGGCTGCGGAGCGGCTGATGACGACATGAGCTTCGGTCTCTTTGACTAACAACAACAAAATTAAAAAAAAATAAAATCCCCCGACAGATTTTCATGAAACATGGCTAAGAACAATCGGGATAAATTATCTATGACACAAAAAAAACTAAACGAAAATCGGTTAATCCGTTTGGGACACAGACAGACACGTTAAACTTATAACACCCCTTTCTTTTTGCGTCAAGGGTTAAAAAGCTTTATGGAGCGTTTAGCTGTAAGAAATTACTTTTTTTTATTAAAAGCAGCCTCAAGACAGCCTCATAGCGCCTGCAATCTAACAAATAGTTAAACCAGCATATTGCGTGACAAATTCCATACGGCGCTTCGAGATCGAGACGAGACCTACATTATGTGTGGCGGATCGTCATCAGTCGCGCAGGAAATTAATAATGTTTCTGATTTTATGTATTTTCTACGTTCTACAAGTTAAATTGCTAGCAGATAAGTTGTTTTGCGACCATTGTAAACCATATGCTATGAACCCAACAAATGCTATTAACTTTGTGGAGTATTGATTGACATTATATTGATTTTAGTAACAAATCTTTTACTTGTCAATAGACTTTAAAATGGGTGGTCGATAATGGCATGGGCCATGGAACATCAAATGGCTTGTGATTGTCGCAAAACTAGATAGATTACATGTAGAACGCAGAAAATACAAACAAAAAACCGAAAACAAATCCCGCGCGATTGGTGACGACTTACAATACTACCGATCTAAATCGAGACAACGTTTATGATTGACCCGCTTTAACTGTATCTATTTTAGTGGGTAAACAAAATGTGTGTTTTGCTTTGAACTTTTCCAGAAACTAGAATTGTTTATAGTTTAGTTGGGAATATTTATTAAAAGTACCTAATCATGTTTGTAATGAAAAATATTTTCTTATCTAATAAATTTAGAATTTAGATTATTCGTAGCATGCAAGAATGAAATTGTTTGTTCAATAAAAGCCTTGATTTTATCGTAACTCTACTCAAGGTTCCAAAGGCACTGCTATATTTTATTTTAAAGGCGTTGTTGCGAACATAAGGTTATTTATCTGTTATACCCAAAAACGTTAACTTCTTTCTATTTTACTATAAAAACTATTGTAGTTTGACGATTTCATTACGGATGTAAGCGGGTTAATTACGAGCCTTAATTAGGTTAGAAGAACACCAACGTTTCATCCCTTTACGAAGGCCTTCTTCAGGGTGAAGGGTGGAGGGTCTCTTTTTTATTCGCTTTTCTATATTTTCGTTAAACGTAGTTAACTTACTGTTTCTATTTCGAGAAAGTCGAATATCTAGAAAGCTGACGTATCTTGTTAATTGGCTAAAGTGGATTAAATGAAGGTTAGCGATAGGATAAAGGCATTACGCTTGATTTGGTCCTATAAAGGCAATCAAGAGCAAGGGCGAATTTATTTTCATCATCATCATCATCAGCAGTTTGTTACCCACAGCTGGGCATAGGCCTCTCACGATTTTCGCCACGAGGTGAATTTATATATTTGACATTTTATTTATATTTGACACATTTAATAATTACAGCATGTTTATATGGAGACCGTAGGGTCCTAGACCAGCCTAAGTTGTAATTTCAGGATCCAGGGCAGAAGCCCTAAACTAAAGGAGAACCTTTAGTTTTACTCTACTTACACATTTGTTTATTTTCTGTTCTAACGTTTTCTCTTCATGATCGTCTTCATAGTCTCATCAATGGCCGTAACAACTACGAATATTTTTTTCTTCTTGTTATGGAAACTGCACAAATTTGATTTACTTCTTGCAAAACACTTACACCACATAATGAATTAAATAAATAATGCTGGACAATTCACACAGCATCTTATCTGCAGATCGTACAAACATTTGTCCCGAGGCGGGAATCGAACCCGCAACCTCCTGCGTCGCAGGCGGACCTTCGCCCGCTGCGCCACAGAGGTCGTCAAATCAATCATCATACCACCTAATAGAGATCGTGACCAGGGTTCTGGTCGATTTCAAAAATAATTAGCGGTTGGACCACCTACGAACTGTGTATACGCAACTAGATTAATAATCCATAGAAGGTTTGCAACCAAATTGCAATATTGAGAGGGCGGTGGTGCCAGTCGGTTACGTGTTGGTACAATTTCGGTGGCGAAACGATGTCAGTGCTTTATAAACGCAAAACAATTTCCATGACAAAATTAATATAAATATTTTGTTTGTTTATTTCTTTAGAATTAACCAATAGGTACATAATGTAGCTAATATACAATGGAAACACTGGAGAGAGCATAAGTTAAAAACTGTGTCGCACCTCCCAGCGCCCAAATTCAAGATATGGTTAAAGCCCAATTCACCAAATGCTTTCTGCATGGCATATTATTATCATAAAATGCAGGACAATTCACACATATATCTTTAAGCTAAGCAGAGCTTGTGTTATGGGTACTACATACAACACTACATACTACTACATACATTGCATAGATAGGTATTTTTCATATGCATACTACTTAGACAAGAACAAAATTAAAGATTTAAAAAAACCCCCGACTGGTTTTCATGAAACATGGTTAAGAATACTAGTGATAAAATTATCTATGACACAAAAAAACTAAACGAAAATCGGTTCATCCGTTTAGGAGCTACGATACCACAGGCAGATAGACAGACAGACACGTTAAACTTATACCTAACACACCTCTCTTTTTACGTCGGGGCTACAAAACACTCAGAAAACCCGGAACAAAAAGATATATGCAGATCGTACAAAAAATTCGTCGCAAGCAGACCTTCCCCTAGCCAAATATTATGATTTTAGGTTTACGAGAAATACCCTATAGGTTTTGTGTGCATGTGATTCCCTTGGAAATTTCAAAATATTAGGACATAAAACTGCTGCTGTAACTTTTGATTGCACTGACTTAGAAGTTTTATTTATATGAAGTCTCCAAGAGGTTGCGGACTTGAAGTATTTGATGTTAATTTCAACTCGATAGGTACCTCCACGCGTTCCTGAGAAAAGCGAGTTGACGGACAGACAGACGGACAGACGGACCACGAAGTGATTTTATAAGGGTTCCTTTTATCCTTGAGGTACAGAACCCTAAAAAGTGTAAAAGTAAGGGATTCCAGTCGGTTTTTAGGTTTTTTCAAAACAACCAACTTATTATTTAAAAATTACTTACTAGATTTATTAATTAATAATAATAATAATGCTTGGACAATTCACACAGCATTATCTAGCCAGCCCTAAGCTAAGCAGAGCTTGTGTTAATTCAACTCATATTAACAATGAAAAATTCAGTGACTCAAGAGTTTGTGCTTATTCTGGCTTGCAAATAATAATAAAGGTTTTCCCGTACTGAAGTTTGGTCTGTAATGCAAACAATTCAAAAGTTTTCCACGTAGTGACGAATAAACAAAATTTTGCAGAATTTTTATCGATGATTCAATGCATCATACTTATAATGTTATAAATGCGAAAGTTTGGATGGAGGTATGCTTATTTACTTTATTACTCTAAAACTTAACGGATCAGCTGTAATTTTGCATAGATGTTGGCCTAAACCTGGACTAACACATAGGCTTTCTATCTCATAAATCTGTTGGTATAGAAATAAGCTTTAATTTTTCTAATAGAAATAACGCGTGCGAAGCTGCAGGCAGAAACTAATCCATACATTTAATTTCATTTCATACTTCCATATTCCATACTAATATTATAAATTCGAAAGTATCTCTGTCTATCTGTCTATCTATCCGTTAACTTTTCACGCCTAAGCGGCTGTACGGATCTCAATAAAATTTGACAAGGAGGTAAATGGTATCCAGTCCACTTAAAAAGAGTGCGAACCCGCGGGCGGCAGTTATTTTATAAAATATTACAACATAAAACAATTGTAAATTGAACAAAATTAACATAAAATTACAAATTATAAGCAACCTCCTGATTACCTAATCTATATATATAAAAGAAAGTCGTGTTAGTTACACTATTTATAACTCAAGAACGGCTGTACCGATATGGCTGAAAATTGGTGGGTAGCTAGCTTAGAGCCAGGAGACGGACATAGGATAGGTACTGTTTGTCCCGTTCGACAGCGTTCCCGTGTGACTTGACATAAAACGTCAGTCACTATAAACCGTGGTATAACAAAAAAGAATCAGACTTGGATTAACAAAACGCAAATGACAGTTATGTAATGGACGTATGGATGACGTATGCATGCCGGGGGCCGATTCTGTAGTATATTTAGTATCAACATTTGCACCCGTGCGAAGCCGGGGCGGGTCGCTAGTTACTGCTAAATGCTACATTATCCCTGAGTGTTCTATCATCACATCAGTCTTGTAAAGGTATATCTATTAGGTAGTGTTATAAATATCACTAATAAAGTAGGTAGAGTTCATTACTAATCTAAATAAAATCCATTCAATTTACCCAGATGAACAGGCACCCCTAACCTACTAGCCCGGTTGTCAACTTCCGTGGTACACTTTCCCGCGGTATCGAAACATCGCATCCGATCAAACCAGCGTATAAAGCTCGGTTTACATCGGTTTAGTGTAGTAAGCAAATGGTAATAAGCTCACTTTACATTGGTTTAGTTCAGTGAGCGAGTAGTGATGTAAGCGTTGGTTTGTGAGTTGATCAAACTCTCTTACTTCTACTTCTACTTTGGGTTAGCAACTTGATTTGTGGTAGGCGCATGGCGGTTCTTTACAAGTAGGTAGATCCAAAGCTTACTTCTATTGACTCTATAATAATTGAGAAATTTGGTTAGAGCCGTAAGACTTAGAGCCTGATGTGATCACATAGGCGATTTGCGAGTGATTTCAAGGCGAGTGCATAGCGAGCTCGCTACGATTGCTAATCGCAGCGTGCTCGCTGCGCACTCGCCTCGCTTTGAAATCGCCAGTGGATATGGCTCTTACGGTACTCGCCGAAATGAGGTCTATTTTTATTGAAAAATAAAAATGAAAGCTATGAAAATTACAAAGCTCCCGATTCAGGCTCACGCTCTTTGCTGCTTGCTACCCAGCACTTGACGCATGTAAACCGACCATAATATTGCCCAACTCGAATGAAGTACTTACTCTACATTTCGTATTGTCATCGTGACTGTTGTACAAAGCGGGAAAAAATGTACCAATTTAAAACAAATTCTACCAAACCAGTAGAGGTGAACCAATGTACTATACATTTCATAGTTCTGCAGATTTTTGTGTGAAGTCATTTAAATTACCTATACTTTATGTAGTTGAAGGTTAACATTCCAGAGAACTTTTCAAAAATAAAATGTGAGTCAAGTATCCAGTCATATCGACGTATCTCAAAGAATTAGCAAGCTGAAGTGGCAGTGGGCCGGCCATAACTCGCGAAGAACACGTTTACCCAACCGCTGGGGTAAACGTGTTCTTGAGTGGTGACCGCGACTCGGTAAATGTAGTGTAGGACGCCCTCCGGGCAGGTGGGATGACGACTCGCGAAAGACGACAGGCAGATGCTGGATGCGACAAGATGACAGACAGGGCGCTATGGCGCTCATTAGGGGAGGCCTACGTCCAGCAGTGGACTAATATAGGCTGATAATGATGATGCAAATATTACACGGTTATATTCTAAAATAAATTATGCGTCAAGTATCCAGTCATACAAATGGCGTCTCATATCGTTATCAACATCTACATTAATGTTATCAATATTTCTATGGAATATCCATCCACTTAAACATTTATAAAACAGTATCTACCGCTGCAGGTCCACGTGAACCAGTCACGTTCCGTTCCTAAATAAACTTGATGGATCCCAAATTAAACGTTGGGAAAGACAGATGCAGCTTGCAGACGCATGCGCCAACAGATTTGCTAGGGAGATTGCTATTGATTGCTACTATTTCTGTTTATCTGTTTGTAACTATGGTGACCGGATTTCTAATGGTGGCAGATATATTAGGTCCTTACATATGAAATTGGCGTTTTGTATGGGAGGAACAAAAAGTCGAATATTTTTTAATATAATATATTTAATTAATCAAAGTATGAACCATTATTTTCTGTGCACCATCTTATAGGTAGTTCATTGATCCCTTTACTAAAAAAACCAGTCGGACGGGAATCAATAAAATCTTTGAAGGCGATTTGGACTGCCCCATCGGAGTTGAATTTTTTCCCTTGCAAGAAGTTATCCAAATTTCGAAAAAAATGGTAATCTGTTGGAGCAAGGTCCGGGGAGTACGGAGGATGTCTTAGACTTTCCAATTGAAGTAATGTAACGCAGCAGTCGACGCGCGTTTGCCGGTTTGCTTCAGTCAATTCGTGAGGTACCCACCTTTCAAGCTTTTTAATCTTCCCAATTTGCTTCAAGTGAATTAAAACAGTTTTATCACTAACACCGCAGCCTGCAGCTAACTCGGACGTGGTTTGCGATGGATCCGCTTCCACAATAGCCTTCAACTCTTCATTATCAACTTGAGTCTCAGGCCGTCCACGGGGCTTGTTCTGCAAGTCGAAATTTCCAGAACGAAAACGTTGGAACCAAAAACGAACTGTGTTTTCTTTTGCAACACGACCGCCATACACATCATTCACCCTTCGAGTTGTTTCCGCAGCACTAGTGCCACGGCGGAACTCGTACTCGTAAATAATGCGATATTTTAAGTTTTCCATTTTGTAAAATGAGTGACGCAAACAGAAAAAAACAGAAGAAAAAAAACAAATGAATGACGATCATCGAAGCACAAATACACGAGTCTATAGCTGTACAAATTTGAATTTGGAATTCCTTACCAAAGAGGAGAAATTTGTGATTAAAGTGGCCAGTACGAAAAACGCCAATTTCATATGTAAGGACCTAATATTTCCGTCAGGAATCATCGGTCTATTTTCCCTATCGGTCTACTTTCAGTAGTGGGTCACTGAATGATGTATTTAAAAAAATACGGTGAAAAAGAGGTATTAACTAAATAAACAATGCTGGACAATCTACACAGCATCATCTAGCTTCAAAGTAGACTAGATAACTGATACATATGTATACATAATACTTACTATACATAGATTATTTCACTCTTTACAGAAAACACCCAGAATGTCTCAGAAACCTACTAATATCCTTCTAATATTAACGATAAGATAAGATAAAGATAGTTTATTTGCTTGAACACAATGTAGGTTACACAAATGTTAATAATATTTTAGTTTCAATTATGTTCTACTAAAATTAACCTCCCCCCCCCCCCCTCTAAATTATAAACCCGAAAGTTTGGGAAATTTTTGTTACCTAAATCTCCAAAACTACTAAACAGATCTAGATGAAATTTGGCGTACATTTAGAACATAGCCTAACTTAGATAATAGGTTACTGAATATACCGAAAATACGTGTGAAAAGCCGCAGGCAGAAGCTAGAAAATAATTAAATAAATAATGTTGGACAACCCACACATCATTATCTAGCCCCAAGCTAAGCAGAGCTTGTGTTATGGGTACTAAAGATAGTAGGTGACTAAAAATTGTACAAACAATTGTCTCGTCCCGAATTGAACCCGCAACCTCCTTGAAACTTTCGATTCATTTTATTTCCATGGACGGACGGCGTCCTCATGAACCAAAACAAGTGCTAACTACGTAATAATACTATTCAGTGCCAAAACATCAAACGCCTGGATAACTTATCCATGAGCTAATCCAGTTTTCTAACAAGTTCCTGGTTAAACAGAGCTGGATTTATTGCGCAATACACTTTCGCCGTGTTTCTATTCTACCGGCTGTGTCACTAAATTGTTAAGTAATTGGAGCTCGGCGTTATGTATGTATTAGGTTGACGTTGATATTGATACATCAAATAAATACAAAGTAAAACGAGTTTATCCGGTCTTTGTCAGTCCGAACTGGATTAACAAAAGTAATATTTGTAGGTGAATTGTAAAGATGTTTGGGTGAATTGAACAACCAAAACAACTCAACGGATCTAGGTAAAATTTTACGAAGATATAGTTCTAGATCTGGAACAAAAAAGACCAGCTCTTGTCCTGAGAAAACACGTGCTAGCGTTTTTCTATTTATTCTGGACACGAGTAAGTAGATAATGCAGTAGGTGAAAACCCCACCAAAATAGGTTAGATTGCCTCGTACATTCAACAATAGGTATTGACATAATAAAATTCTGTATCAAGATAAGCTCCACTTAATGACAGGTTTAATTATTAACTTTTTGGCGTGCAACGTGATTTAGTTTTTTGTTCACGTTATTGTAATGAATGTCCAAACACAACATGATTCAGCATCATATTATACGAATTCGCGGTATCCAATCCACATCTATTACTCTCTAACAATGGGCAGTAAATTCTATGAATACCTATAATGAACGTAATGGGTCGAAAAAGAAATGTGCAACATTTATTTTTCTAAATGATTGCAAGTAGAAAGTTTGAAGACTTATAATACCCAGCAGTGGTTGATGTCGGCTTGCAGATGATTTATTTTTATTTATAATTTGAAATAATTGAATTGAATATTGAATAATACCTACTCAATCTGTTAGAAATAATCGAACAAGCCAGAGACAGGCAATAAACTTTATCGGCTAATCAGCTGTGCTAGTACCTTTGTTATACACGTGCAAAAAATTTGCACCATAACAGTCGAACCACGAGTACCGCGGAAATAGCATAAATATGATTGATATCCAACTGCGACGATGATAAGGACTTTTTTTACATAAAAAACTATCGAAAATGACGCAGTAGGTGATTTTTTAATTGCGTCATAACATAAGTTGTAAAATCCTACTATTAATATTTATAAAGCCGAAAGTTTGCGAGCTCTGAATTTTTGTTATCTAGGAGCCCCAAATCTACTGAACAGATTTGGCCTTCGCTTAGTGCAAAGCCTAATATAGATAATAGGCTACTTATTATACCGAAAATAAGCGTGCGAAGCAGAAGCTAGTATTTCATAAATCCATTAAGAGTTTGAAGATCCAAGATACCCAGCAGTGGTTGATGTCGGGTTACAGATGATGATGATGACGATGATTCCACAAATACCAAGGTGATCCATATTAAAAGAACATTGACCAAGCATTTAACGCTTCGCTGGGCTATAATTATTAAGCGAAGTGAAGACCATTAAGTTCAACAGCCTATTAACCAGGGCATGGGTATAAAAACTACTTAGCTAGCTTATAGCCGGGGCTCTACCGTTATATTTAATCAACAAAAATCAAGAAGTCCAGTATCCCTGTCAGTTTTGCTTGACAGTAGTCCTCTTAATAAACGGAGGAATTATTCAGAAAAATAGGATTGTGGCGAAGTTACACAATATGCTTTTTTTGTGACGGAATTTATTTTGTGGCAAATGTACAACTACCCTCACAAACACAGAAACAGCGAATAGCTCTACTTATAGCTCTGTCCCATTTTATAAATCTCACCTACACCTGGCACATAAAAAACACGGAATTAACCATATTATCATAATCTATTTCGGGACACTTTCCTATACGAAAGCAAGGCAAATGAGGTTCGTCCAATTTACTTCGACCTCGGGTGATTCACTGCTTGTTGTCTTTGCGAAGGAAAGTGGTACAATACCATAGAGGCAGGGAGACCATTGTTTCTGGTTGGTATGATGACAGCCCACACAGCGGAACTGACTATTGTAAAACGATTTCACTTGAGTTAATCATCAGTGAAAGTGTTATGAGACATTATTGTTTGTAAGTTAAGTCATTCATTATCATTAACTTACAGTCTTCTACCACTTTTACCAATGGATACTTCATAAATAGCCCTCAGTTAAGTACAGTTAAGTGCCTACGCTGTTAGCAATAAGGCCGCCGATTGTGCCACATATAATATATGTAGTTGGAATGAAGTTCCTATTTAATTGTTTTGTGTATTGATGGTGTAATAAAGATATAAAGATTTAATCTATATATAATTTTCATGTATTTGTATTTCATATGTTCTTTGTTATTTATTATAGTGCGTAACCCCACACTCAGGGTTATTTCTAAGAAATCAAATAATATCGCAAAAATGTTCGACTTCGATGGGACTGTAATATTTAATATTGTAATTTTCTAGCTGAAAATTTTCCTAAAATTCGAAAATAAAATAAATAAATTGATTGATTAGTTATTTTATGGATAATCCTTAGTTTATGCATGCAGTTTCTCTTTACGTGTGATTGATATTATTTTCTACTAAATGAAGTAACTTCTTTTTGGTCCTTCGAGCCTGATGACCTGAACTTGTCCTGAGAAGCCGAGATTGGTGCAGTTTTGTACAATCAGTAGACGTATGCATGCGGTTTCACTTAACGTGTACTTTTTGGTCCTTCGAGCCTGATTCCGAACTTGTCCTGAGAAGCCGAGATTGGTGCAGTCTTGTACAATCAGTAGATATTCTTTTCTCGAATGAAGAAACTACTTTTTTGGTCCTTCAAACCGGATACCAAACTTGTCTTGAGAAGCAGGGATTGATGGAGTCTCGACAAGTACCTATCTATAAATGCACATTCAGTAAACCTGTAAATTTGCCACGAAGGATAACCTTGAAGGGGGTGCAATACGGAATGGAAATGTATACATGGAAATACCACGTACGTAGTCGCGGGCAGGTTGTCCATAATAAAAAAAAACAATGTGTGGGAAATGACACTGACCTCTATTAAACAAACCGAACTAGGTTTCATTCACACGCCAATTACAAATTAGTTTAAATGATAAGCAAAACTAGTCATTGTTATTGTAACTCAGCGTT
The DNA here is from genome assembly GCA_949316285.1 of Eupithecia subumbrata. Taxonomy (NCBI): domain Eukaryota; kingdom Metazoa; phylum Arthropoda; class Insecta; order Lepidoptera; family Geometridae; genus Eupithecia; species Eupithecia subumbrata. Next base: position 1,786,072 of record OX438643.1, read on the forward strand.
TTTCTTGCAATTGTATCATTTTATAATGCTAGCTTCAGCCCGCGTTTACGCTTACGGGTTACCTAGACAAGAACAAAATTAAATTTTTAACCCCAAAATTATCTAGGACACAAAAAAACGGTTCATTCGTTTGGGAGCTACGATACCACAGACAGATACACAGACACGTTAAAATTATAACAACCCTCTCTTTTTGCGTCGGGGGTTAAAAAGAACCCTCTGGAACAATAAAGGACTTAGTTTATGATTATTACAAAAATTACATTAAACATTTTAAAGACCATACCTTTATAATAATAATAATATAAACAACAATTTTACCTCTTAAACTTAAGTAGGTATTTAACTATCTATTTAAGATGAATACCTCTAATTCGACCACCTAATTCACGGTACTAATCCACTGTCCGTGTATAGTTTTATAATTTGACCTTTTCTAAGTGTACATTTATTGTATTTATGGAAATAAAGAGTTTTTGATTTTGATTTTTTTGATTTTGACTGCTCTACAACAAATCAGCACCAACAGAGAGTTCAGATGTCGCCAAAAATAAACTAATTTAACAGCACTAAAAATTATGCCATTTTTATTTCGATTGTTATGAAAGGGAAGGCCTCATTTTTACTGCTGTCAAATTAGTATAGTCTAGTTTTGCCTACATCCGAATCGACACCAATTTCTGTCTACAGCTATTTTTGGTGCGTTGTTTCCTAGAAACTTCTAGATTGGACCGGGGGCCAAGGGGGAATCCCGTATGACTCATCATGATTTTATACTTTGGTACTTCTACTTGTTTCTCTGGCATGCAATCATGAATAACAAATTACATCTGATACGAAATGACACTGTAGTATTTCTTCGATTAAGAGACCTGTTCCCATTATGCTGATGCAAATGATGTAATAGCCAACAAATATTGCTCTAGAGCCGTTAGTTACAATCGTAATATAAATAAAAAATCAATTATTCTTTCCCTTTAATACCTTGTTTAATCAAGTCGTTCTAATTGTGATTGTGTGAGCGGTTAAGGAATGTTATTTAAAAAAACATGCGATGTCTATTTCCTTTTAATGATTTTCTTGATTTAGTTCTCATGGCTCAGTAAGGCCGGGTTTCCACCGCGAAAGGGTAAAGAGCGGGAAATGGGAGATGAGTGGGCGATGTTAATTTCATTGCTTTCTACTAGATCAGTCCTTTCCGCTCGACTATTCGTTGGTGGAAATACAACCGTACAAGTATGCAGTTTACTCTTGCGAGTTAAAATGAGTCCGCTTCGCTCGCGGTGGAAACCCGTCTTTAGAATTGCCAGATTGATTGCATTGCACTAGAAAAGAGAGGCTAGATTGTCTATTGTGGGTAGGTTAAAGAAATACCTCGTATCTATCTCCAGTCCATTTAAGTATTTGGTTTCAATTACAGCATCTTATTGAGTAACTAGCTTCTGCCCACGGCTTGGCACGCGTATTTTCGGTATAATATAGCTATCTAAGTTAGGCTTTGTAGTAAATATTCGCCAAATTTCATCTCGATGTGTTCAGTAGTTTTGTAGAAGTGTGGTAACAAAATAAAATTCACATTTCACAATCTTTCGGCTTTATAATAATCAATATTAAATAATACCTACTCAACTTGTTAGAAATAATCAAACAAGCCAAAGACAGGCAATAAACTTTATCGGCAAATCAGCTGTGCTAGTACCTTTGTTATACGTGCAAAAAATTTGCACCATAACAGTCGAACCAAAATTACCGCGGAAATAGCATAAGTATGATCGATATGGAACTGCGAAGGCGATAAGGACTTTTTTTTACATGAAAAACCAGCGAAAATGACGCAGTAGGTGATTGGTTAATTGCGTCATAAGTTGTAAAATCCTACTAATCCTACTACTTCACATCACACTAATATTATAAATGCGAAAGTTTGGATGGATGGATAGATAGATGGATGGATGTTTGTTACGTCTTCACGCCAAAACTACTGAACAGATTGAGCTGAAATTTTGCATCGGTGTAGCTCTAAGCCTGCAATCAAACATAGGCTACTTTTTATCCCATAAAACAGTGCCCATGGGATAGAAATAACCTTTAAACGTTTTCATAGAAACAACGCGTGCGAAGCCGCGGGCAGAAACTAGTAATATTATAAAGCCGAAAGTTTGTGAAAACTGAATTTTTGTTACCTATAGTCTCCAAATCTACTGAACAGATCAAGATGAAATTCGGCGTACGTTTAGAGCAAAACCTAAATTAGATAATAGGCTACTCATTATACCGAAAAAAATGTTGTATTAAATATATGTATTAAATATATCAGTTATCTAGTACCCATAACACAAGCTTTGAGTAGCTTACTTTGGGGGCTAGATGGTGATGTGTGGATTGTCCAGCATTATTATTATTATCATTCCAAAATGGCTAAAAACAGACCAGAAATTGGCATTTAGGAACAAAAGTCCCAACAGAGACTAACCATTGGACTTTCGCTGGCATTGGAGCTCGCACGAACAAATTATTATAGAGTCAATCGATCTCGACGTCTTCAGCTATGAGATATAGAAAATAAATAAATAATAAATAAATAATGCTGGACAATTCACACAGCATCTAGCCCCAAGCTAAGCAGAGCTTGTATAAATAGTCTGGGCTTGCTTCGCATTCCTTTTAGTAGCCAACAGACATTACCACTGAAATTAATAAAGCCACCTACTGCAACTCTGGCGCCATATTAATCAACTACCTAGTCCATATTAATATTGATAAATTGGTGTGTCACGCTTTTGTTTGTAAAACTGGTTTGAAATTATTTATGCCAATTAAATGTACTTCACTGAATAGGTGCACCTACAAAACTACGGCATTGTTACATTCCTCAGGAAAACAAGAACGCGAGGAAAATGACACACAACGGTGTGAAATATTTTCTTTTGCATTTTCTCTACATACAATACAGTATGTAGTAATTTCACAGTGAAATGAATATTTGAGCTAAACTCAAACGTCTTACGTCTAAGGGGAAGGCAATAAACAGCCTTAGCAAATGTAATATGTAAGTATACTTTGGCACGTGCAGCGCTCACGTGTAGATTCCTAGCTCTTCATTCCTTTACATTAAAAACATTTGATTGCCGGCAATTACACCGACAGCCGCATTTGTTGGCCGAGTTCTTAATCGAGCAAAATTTTTTTAATCGTGTGACCATCAAGTAACGCCTATATCTATATAACAAAGCTGAAGTGGAAGGTAGAGAGAGAGAACTTATTTTATAAGTGTCTTTTTGTTAAATCACACCCCACCTATTTCAAAAAACGTAGTGAGGTGATAACTCGGCAAAAAAGGATCAAATTTAACAAATTGCTGTTTATACCACAGTGCCAAAAAGATATATATTAAAGAAATGTTTATAACATGTGTATCACCATTTACAATAATTTACCAGAAGACTTAAAAGAACTTAATGTAAATATCTTTAGAAAAAAATTAAATGGATGGTTACTTGAGAAATGTTTCTAAAATGTAAAAGAATATTTGGAAGATTGATTTGTTATATAATTATTAGTTTACTAATTATATAAAACCTTATATTAATATGACTCACACATATATTTTGCAGGCTGAATACAATTGCATACATAATTATAAGATCTGACATTTTGAAATGAATATGTATTCTTGCAAATAAATAATTGCTTCTCAACGACTACAACACCTTGGGACACCGAGGACGCCTAGGGAGGCATGCACCGGCGTCAGCGAGCTGCTGGCCTTCCTGGAGGACATCGGGTGGTTAGTTTAGCAGCCCCCCACCCGACACGCAAAAAGGGCCCACCTGTGGCCTAGTTGCGGAAAACAGTCCAGAAACAAGTAAGTAACAAATAAATGATTTGATTTGATTTGTGTGTTTAATCTGTTGGATTGACAAATGGCATTGCAAACTAACATAACATCTACAACGTGTAGCAATGAGAAAACACGAGCATGCAGCGCCGCTTTCCTTCAGTTGACATCCAGATTTATCACCGCGAATTACGAGCAAAACAATTCACCCACACATGAACTGCATCATAACAGAAAATATGTACATCTTTGCATAGAAAAATCAGAAGTCATTAATTGCTAGCATGTACTGCTGAAAGATCTTCAGTTCACGCCACTCTTCAGTTTTTACGCCTCTTGCACAACAATAAAGGTTAGCCGCATAATGGACGGTCAACTTTATGGTCTGTGGTTACGAGGAGGTCGACGACACCTATTAGGAAGATCGCAAAAACATTTCGTGACCGCACGATCTTCCTGTTTCACCAAATTTCAAAAGAAAGCCTTATTATCTCGCTGACTGACCTTCTGTCCGTAGCAACTGGTTTAACAAATTGTGATCGGACACGAAGTATTGAATCAATGTGGGTGTTGTGCTGTGTTGCAAATGTCAGGTTGATTTTATGCAAAGATCCTATTACAATACGTTCCAACTATCTTTGATTTTATGGAAGAGTTTTTTAGCTTTAAAAGATAACAAAATCTTTAGATATTTTCTGGTTTTGATAATGATAAGTACTGATAAACAAAACAAGACTGAACTTGATACAGCATAGATAGGTAACTAGAGTCTAATCGATTTCAATTTAACGGGCCAAGGCCTTTTCTGTGGTACAGTTCATTCCACTTGATGTGTTCTCTTCAGATGATGAAAACGTACCCCGAGACTTGAAGGTCAAGAAAGAGACAGAAAAGCGATCATTTTATCTTTTCGATCAATATAATGCTTTAAACGTGAGCGCCCGGAAAAATATTTCACATCCGCAGAAATCTTGCATGCAAATACATAAATGAGAATTTATCACACCATAAATAATATATTAAAATATCACAATAATATTATAAATGCGAAAGTTTGAATGTATTCATGCTTGTTACCTCCTCACGCCCAAGTTACTGATCGGTCGGATCGGGTTGAAATTTTGTATATTTACAGATAATTCTAAGCCATGAATCAAACACAGGCTTTTTATTCCATAAATCAGTTTCCACGGGATAGAAATCACTTTTAAACGTTTCTATAGAAACAACGCGTGCGAAGCTGTGGGCAGAAACTAGTTGTGTATATGAAGTAAACCGTCAACACTGTCTCATGTCTGATGATCTTCAAAGAGTTGGCTGAGAAAGCAAGGTTAGATAAACTAACATTTTCTGGAAATATCCCTAAGAGCTACGCATACAATAATCTGGTATACTTATACGGCTTCTGGTCACGCTGCTTTCTACCTTGACCGTTTGAAATTTCACGGACGGAATTTCATTCCTTTCCGCTTTTAGCAAAGTTTCGTCTATAACGACTAATAAAATCATTCAGGTGTTGCTGCTTTCACTTGAGCGACGTTATCGATACCAAGACTAATCAAGACCAGTTTCATTTCACACCTCAGTGGTTTCGTTGTCAACGCATTGCATTGTTGTTAAATTTATTGAGAAGTCCTTTGTGAATTCAGGAACAGTGCTTCCTGGGAGGTTATCGTTCGAATTCAAACGTACGTTTGTGTTTGTGAACAGCCAATGACCATACAAGGTCGTAAAATTCATTTATCATCAACGCAAACAACTACCTTTCCGATAGGCAGTCTTCCGCGGTATCATTGGGTCGTTTTACCATTTGACCTCTCTGTCAAACGTATTACAAAACAGCTGTGTGCGAACGAAAGGCTAAAATAGTCTTTGTGGTTCACACGTAAGGAAAACTGGATTTCAATCGTGCACCATGAAAGGAAAACCTTATTATACAGTTCTCCATTTACGTCAGTTTAATAATGCTAGTATGGCATGTATGAGGAAACGAGTATCAGCTGAGCTATAGGTTTCATTTAAATAGCCTTTTGTTCAAGCATGACGTTCTGAAGAGATATATTCGTTGTTGTACTTAGTCTGGCAACATGTAAACATCATTTACGATCACTCCAAACTTTGCTAAATGTTATTTTAATAGTACTCGCTTTTTTCTATGAGTAAAAAGTTAAAAGACATGTTAATCAAGAAATCCCATCATATTCTTATATGTATTACCGGTGGCAATATCCATCCGTCAAAACCTTTTACAGCTTGTCGATAGAGTCGATAGCTTGTCGAGTCAGACCGGTGATCAAAAGCAAACTATTAGCACAAGAGACTGATTGAAGATATTGAAGACATGAAATTAGGAAGAACGGCCCTGTCAGAAGCCGCAGATTGTTCATTAAATGTTACAGTTTTGAGCCATAGGCGTATTGTGTTTTGAAAGTAATCTCAAATCATAGTAAGGGACAAAACGCTTGTACAAATGTATAATCTAGTGTTAATATTATTAACTTTGAGAACTGCAATGATACCACTTTTGGTAGTCACGTGCGTAGTTTCTACCGCGACCTACGCGGCACAGTGACCTCCAGACCTTGAATATCGCATGTTCCGGTTGTGGTGTAGTGTGCGAAAATTTACGACATTGATGTGCTCATTCGGTGTTATTGCGGTAATTTATCTATAGATGCCATAAACAACGAATGTCTTGTACAGTGTCTTTTGCTTTCTCTATGATTATAATTAAGACTTGTTTCTGCTCAGGGCGTTAACTATTGACCCAAGCAATAGTTCGGCACTTCTACATAAATCGGTTTAAGAGAATTTTATATATAGATAGTTTATCAGCCGATTCTTTTTGTATTTCAATGCGATGGAGGCAGGTCCATTTTATGCCGTCTTCCTGCGACATGTCCTGAGTCCTGATGCTTCCGTGATCCGTGAACACGATCACCTTCTGAGGTTCTGATGTATTAAGTTAATTGTGTTATTGGTGACTGACATTTAGGAGCTTCAATAGGTGAAACCCGTTTAGTTGTAGAGGAAAATCTTTACATTTACGTTCCGATAGATGTAGGTACAATTTATTTTTATAGTCATCATTAGGCCTTCGTTTGACAGCAATCTCACCTGATGGAAAATGAAGATGTGGTCCACGGTGTATCACGAAGGTCTAGAAGACGCCACTTAGATCCAACTTCCAACAATTATTCCAATAACACCCTCAAAAACCTTTAAGACCCTCTTAAGAGGATTAAACTACTTACTTACTTGAAAATACAGTCGAACTTACCTGCAACAATATTGTTTCAATTAATTTCATATAATCAAATTAGGTAAATACAACAGAGAGAAACCATTTCATAAGGAGAACTAAGTCTAACGGCATTTTATGTAAATAAAAAACAATTGGCAAACATTCTTACCACCTTCAATAATGATAAAAATCTAAATGGCGCAAACAAATAAGCAGGTAAGATAGTTTAGATAAGTACCGCAAACGCTGTTTTGATGAATTTGAAAACTAGCAAAAAAGAATACGAACTGGTATGAGACCCTGTTCAACGTAAACAAGGCTATTGAATTAATGGCATCTAGAAATTCTACTTTGGTACGCCGAATTTCGTTTGTCAACGGATCCCTATTGTGTTTACTTAAAGACCATTTTTTCCGATGCGGGAGTTCCCGACTTCTTCGCTATAAGACGGATGAGGATAGGAGCCTTCTGGAGTCGACTAAGTATCTTCAACAACAACACCCGAAGGCTGTTTCTGACTATCTGGCCAATCCCTTAACAGTTACTGGATTTCTGCCCACATGGGCGGAAATAAAAAATAGGTATCTATCTTATCTATGTTAGTTTAAATCTTTTTATTTTGTTTTTTTCTTTCTATTGTGTGCGCTGTATTTTTGTACTATGTGATATAAGTCTTTTTGTCCTGGATTCTGCTGATTTTATTTATTTTATAATACTATCTGTAAACCCCTTAGTTGATTGCTTTGCTGAAGTGTTTTCAGCACTAATTTAAATTTTTTTTTCAGCAATTTCTAAAGAAAATATCAATACCTATAATACTTTGTACATTCTAGCTGGTTTCAGATTACCTAGTTATTTCTGTTCAAGAGGGTTAAGAAAGAATTGTTCCCACTTTAAACTGAACCCCACTTGGCCTTGACCTTAGCTGAACGACAACGTTCAGAAGTGGGTCAGCATTTATTTGAGTCTTTGCAAGTCAGCAGCAGGAAGAGAAGAGATTGGGGAAATTTGGGAAAGTAAAAGGCCTTGGGTAATTCAATTGTCTGTCGTGAATTTATAAGCAATTTGGCAAGGTGCTCAGTTGGATGTAATTTAATTATGGACTAGTGGGATTTTGACGGTGCTGCTAATTTAATGTTAATGAAATATGTTATTTGAACGATTTGTATAATAAGCAAGTTGTATGCAACGTTTTCTTAATTTGAACAGAAAACAAATTGGGAAATGCAATATGTTATTTGAACCATATGTATAATATGTAAGTTGTATGCAACGTTTTCTTAATTTGAACAGTAAACAAATTGGGAAACATTTGGTTTACAAACTTTTAATTTGAGTCATAAATTGTTTTTATAGATATCGCAGATGTCAGCAGAATATTCTGGAACTAAATAGAAATAACGAGCTTACAGCAAATAGAACGGAGAAAGCGGCCAAACCACAAAACTAAATAAAACGAAGATGATATCAGCACGCACGAGACATAATTTCAAGAATTTATTCGTCTGTACCCGAAGGCAATAACATCATGAACCCTAACAAGGTCACCTAGAACCTAAGAATCTTGTTACAGTACCTCACGCACTACGTTATATTATAGCTAAGCATGTTTTCCTGAACATTTTATGTCGAGTAGAATCCATAAATATTGATTTGCATTTTCTCGGTTTATATGTTAACTAGCTGCGCCCCGCGGCTTGTCCCAAGTGGAAATTATCCAAATTTCAGAAATTATTGCACTAGGGGCAGTCTTGTAAAATAAAAAATACGTGATTCATTATTTACTTTATATTCTACCAGTTTATGCCCGCGGCTTCGCACGCGTTGTTTCCATGGAAACGTTTAAAGGTGATTTATATCCCATGGGAACTGATTTATGGGATAAAAAGACTATATTTGATTCCAGGATTAGAATTAAATGTGTGCAAAATTTCAGCCTGCTCCGTTCAGTAGTTTTAGTGTGAAAAGGTTACAACCATCCATCCATACATACATCTAAACATACTAACTTTCGCATTTATAATATTAGTGTGATTTATATCGAGTTTTTAGTAAATCGAACCAAGGAATAATAATTTTCCATAGAAAACCACCATTATCACTCCCTCAGAGGTTTTGAAAATTAGATAATTCCAGGTTATTCTCGGACCTAAAGAATCTACATACCAAATTTCATCTTAATCGGTTTAAAGTTACAGAGATTATATTATAATTATATTATTATACGGTAACAAACATTCACACAAACTTTCGCATTTATAATATACTTTAAGTAGGATTTATGTTTATATTTCATGTTGGAACTGGTACCTATAAAAAGTCTAATTTAAGTTGGTTTGTTTAAGTTTTTAGAGCAGAGAGAATCGTAGAATGGGACAACTATCTACACAGTTCAAAGGTTGGATCTTGTACAGTTATAGGTATATCTTGTTCATTTAACTTTACAGCGTAAACGTTAACATTTGACTGACAGATATCAACTATTTTGAATATATCGCTTGGCGACAAACAATGCAATATTATGCCATTTGAATGTTCGGTATGATTTTTTGTGCAAATAAGGAAGACTTACTGAGTAACGTTCAATCGTTTGATCGAACAAATGTTTAGAGTAGGATAAGTTTTGCCTTCCTAGTACTAAATTATAGTGACAAGCATTCTAAGCTCAGTCGTGACTGGATTACCTTGTAGCCCCTCATTATGATGAAATGTGGACGCAACAATTCCAATGTAGAATGAGAGCGCCTAACAAAAACAACGCCGAAAGTGAGATGAACTTTTTAATATTCAAATTCAAGGTTTATATTACGTAAAAAATCATAAACTGTATATCTAAAATTTAAAAGAGAACTTTAAATAAATGACGAGTTGAAGTGTTGAGTGAGCCTAACATTTCTGATAGCAATTAACATTTGACATTTAAACTGCGCAAACAGGTGTTGAGCCAGCCATAAACATAAAATTATAAGTTATTTATAAAATTTAATTGAAGATTGAAAGTCACCTTAGAAATAATATTTGCAGCAAAATAACAATCGTAATATAGCAAAAGCTGCAGTATTGTCCAGTTACTCGGGCTATAGGTTTACTTCCCTTATCAACAGCCATATGAATGGAAAGTACCTACATACATACTCATAAATGAAAAGCATTGTTCGCTAAGAATAAATAAAACATCTGTGTTAAGGATGACCTAAACATATATTTTTCACTCTACAATGATCATGTCGAAGCCAATGTATTATGTACTTTGCAATTTAGATGTAGTGGCATGATAATCAAGAACGGTATGTGATTAAGAAATTGGTCAATTAACGAGCAAACGAAATAGCAGTATAGCAGTAAAACAAACCAGTTTATCCGAGGCACTTAAAACACATGTTAACGCCAGCTAACGGTTGTGATCCTACGCGATTTAGGTAGTAGGAATTTAAATATTACTCTTTTAGTCCAACGACTATGAATTTGTGTCGTCGCTTCCAGCTGGACATATGCGTCCCCTAATGAGCGCCAATTTTTGTGATTTCTACAAAGGCTTGGACTTTATTAGCTCAGCGTCATGAAGAAACCCCGAGAAGTAATCATGATACACGTCGACAGAAGAATTATCTTGCGAGAGTGGCCATTCTAGGCAATTTAGTACAGTCAGACCTTTCATAAGACAAAATACACTGGGCCAAGTCTCTTGCTTGTGTAAATCTTGCATAAGCCTGAGCAAACGAAAATTCGTGTGGCGCGAGAATGCAATACCGTTTAGTTACACCAGGTACTGTTGCAAATACAGTTAGGAACTCGAATCTTGATAACCGTCGATCATTTTAGTTGGTTGAGCAGAGGAGCCGTTTAGTCGAATAAAGATATATCTTACCTACTCCTGACATATGGCTCAGCGACCCGAAGTGTGTCTTGTTGGACCACACCGTTCGCAATCGCAACGCAACTCCTACAATCAAATTATTTTCTCACGCAGCTAATGGATATTTTGGTTTATTTTACAACAAAATGATGTTTCAAAGGTAGGTAGTAGGTATAACCAAATTAAATAAATAAATAAATTTTATTTTTCTCTTCACTTGAATCTCCAAGCTAATTTCGACGATTCTTTATCTGCAACTTTTTCTTTTCTAAACTGTATGATTGCATAAAAAATAAAAAAATTAAAATAAATAGCGTGTTTAATATTCACACTGTCATTTAGCCGTAGCTTTTTGTTGCTAGATTCTTGTAACTTATTTAGTATTTAAATAAGCTGTAGGCCTTTCTTAAAAAATAAATAAATAATGAAGTGTAGGCCAGTCAAAAGTTATTTTTGAGATAAACCAATAATCAAGCAAGGAAAATGTTTGTAGCCTAAACCAGCATAGCCACAACAACATCAACAAGGCATTACCTGGCATGCTAGTTTTAAAAATTCAAGGAACGCAAAAGAACATGTAAGTAAACAGGAAAGCAAGTAGGTTAGGTACTTAAAATGTCCAGACAAGACAGTGACTCAAATTGATCTACGATTAGAAGCAGAACTCAAGGTTCTGAATCAGGAAACGATGAAATGAGGACAGCTATTGTAAGCCGTCACAGGTGAAGGAAAATTGTCAACAGACAGAAGTTTAATGTCCCGGAAGAGGTCAATGGTCGCTATGACCACAGCTAGGTCTATTACTAAAACCAGAAGCTTGAACTATGCAAGTGATTAACACGATTGTTGCAGATGTTTTGATTATATTAAACCAAAATATCCGCATATTTTACGCAAACCAGATAAAGTTAAAATCGTCTAGAATATAGACGATGCTAGTTGTCACCATGTTGCTTGAACACGTTGATTTGGCATCCGCCCAAAGAACTGTTTTATATGTTAACAAAGGCCAATTGTAGGAAAACGTATCGACAAAGCATAACAAAAACTTTGATCGAGACTTCCGTGATGTCTTCCGAGGTCTAAAAAGACAGAAGACGCAGTGTGGTGTACTTGAGTAGTATAACAGGAGTATAACTGAGTCACTGAGGACAAAGGAACGGCAGTGACCGACGAGAAAATAGAAGACCATGTTGTGGTCTAATTTTGGCGGAGCAGCGATGTAGCACAAAGTCAGATTCAGCGAAATGAAATGAGGAACAAAAGTATTAATCCTTTCATTACCTACCCTTCCGCGCTTTTGATGACTAACCTTTTGCACTGGATATCCATTGTTGTGATTTTACTGGGATCTTTGTACTTTGTTTTAAGGTATCGTGAGAAAATACGTTGGTTTTTATTTTTTGGCTTTCTGAGGCATTGTTTCAGTAACTATAAATAGTTTTGGGCCGCCTTTACATCACATTCTACAATCGGTAATCGGTTTCGACAACATTTTCCATTTGCGCGATGAAAGCGTAGGTAATTAGATGCTCATTGTTCAGCGTTGACAGACGTTAATTTTCATATTCCAAAACGCGCTTCACTCATCGGCACGACAACGTTGAAATTTGCCAAAACTGCACATGAGATAGGTAAAGCTTGGCTTAGCACCAGCTCCCAGTAACTGTTTAATTTTACCGCGTCATTTGTGACTGTTCACTGTAGCTGCGTGCATTGCGTGTGTGAGTAAGCAAGCAGCAATTGCTTCGCGTTGCTTCATTTAAATCTGTAAAGAGGGCATCGGGCTGTTTATGCGCCGGTATTGAAATGATCGCAACTTCAGCTGAAGTTATACTGAAAATCAAAATCAGCCCAGACAGAGTAAATGATATTTTAAACTGCAAAAAAACAGCATGCAACTCTGCTATATAAAACCATGCTCTTTATGATATGTCACTTGTTTATGTCAATGCCTACAGCTTCATTACCGCCCAATACGTGCTTGAGTAGAGTGCTTCCCCGTTCGACCCAAGATTTTTCTACCCAATATTTTGCTCAGATTTGAGCAGGTCTCAAGTCGCGATTTTTGCAAAAAATTGACAATTGAGACCTGCTCAAATCTGATTTGCGGTTGAGTAGGTACCTATTCTGTGGTAATTTTTCAAAGGCCTCAGAGTAAATTTCAGAAAAATCAATCCTCTTGAATTCTAGTGAACTGCATCCTTGAGTAATTCAGTTTTGTTTTGATGATTACCATAGATGTATGCACCTACATTCAAAGCATTAAACATAATTTCTAAATTGTTCTCATTAGACATAGGTATGTATTTATTTTTATTGTGTAATTTTAAGTATGTATAAAATTGAATTTTTTTAAATTATTGTTATTGTAGTGTATTGTTATTCTGAGACACTATTGGTATTGCAGATAAAATTAAACAAATCCTCAGCATTAGTATGTACAGGTAATTCTAATTTCCGACAAAAATCTGCATGGCCATCAATTTTTAAAAATGTAGGACCTAATTATGGGATTAGTTACTTTGTGTTTCCCTAGACAGCCCTAGCCCCAGACAGTATCAATAGGGTGTGAGCTCGTCAATTATTTTTTCTCACAGAAGAAGGTCTAAATTAAAAGAATTGGCCATAATTTATATTAAAGAGTTTTTCATTTATTCATAAGTTTTATACTTCAAAAATAACAACTACCTACCTGCATATCCAAACTTAAACTGTAGTCGGATTGAAAGCATGCAATTAATGCAGTCAAAAATTGGATCCTCTGAGAAAAGTTAACTAAATCAAGGTGCAACACAAACAGGTTTCTAATTGTATACTTTACAAGTGTTCTTTCTTGATTCTGAATCTGTTATACACCTACACAGTGTAAATATTATGGGGTCAACAGCCCATAGGCCACTTTCCTACTGGAACTTGTGGGTGGTTCTTGGAATATAATTGGATCAATTTAATGCTGTTCAGTTACTGTAAGCTTATTCTGCAGTACATGCAAGGTAACAAAGGTTGGTCATGTAATGTGAAGGTAGATACTGAAGGATTATGATGTCTGTGACTCTTCATCATCAATGCAATTGAATGACCTTTTACTTGGAAAGACTTGTATAACTTTATTACTTACATAAAGGTGAATGAAATATTTAATTTCCTTGTAAACATTACAGGAAGTGATAGTACAAGGTATGGTTAGATAATTTTTTCATATAGTGCTCATTAAAACCAGTTTCAACATGCGGCTTCACTTAACTTTGAAAAGAAATAATGGAGAGAACTGGGATCCACACTGATGTTTCAAATTAAGGCCCGAATTATAAAAGCTTGCTCAGTCGCCAATCTATGCTTGAGTAACAATTTTTTATGACAAGAGCGTTGCTCAGGCATCGATATATGACTGAGCATAATTTCATAATACAGATCTTAGGTCTGTGTTCACCAATAGATAATCGGACAATAAGGCTGCTTCATTGGTAAACATTGACGCTTAATGTATGAAAAAATCATGTCAAAAACTGCAAAACAATAACAAGTTAAAAATTTATCCATCTGTTGGTAAACTTGGGTCGAGTGCAATGTACAGATTAACTACTTAGAATAAGTCTAGACATTTTATTGATTGAAGTAAAGTCAGCAATTGTGATTAGCCAGTCAAGCAATGCTAAGCTATCTGTTTGGTGGTTGGCTGGGTGATCAAACTCTTTTACACACTTCATAAAAAAATATTATTAACTTATAACCATTGATGTGTCTCGCATGTAGAACCTAAGACTGCTTGTTTGCGTAGGATGATTACCCCAAGTTCATGCTTTCTAAGCCAGTTTTTACTATGCAGTGTCAAAGTTTTCTACTAGCGAGTAAAATATAATTATGGCTCATGCTACTTGTGGTAAGCAATAGTCTTAATTTTCCAATAGAAATAATTTAGCAGTAATATTGAATGGAATAAACAGGGAGATAAGATAAAGTATTTGTGTTTGATTTAGCACTAAAACGAGTTACCTACATTGAACTTATCTACACTACAACTGCGCAGCTGCGTAATAATGAATTGGGAGATAAATTGACGGACAAGTATGGGAGAGAAATAACTGTATTCGATACGAAAAAATGTACAACGGTTTATACTTACGGTAGGTAGGTAATAAACAGAGAAAAGAGACGATCAGGAGAGTAGATTATCACCTATTTATTCGAAGTTTAAATCTATCTATATTCTAAAAGGAATATTCGTTCCCTAAATACTTACTTTGAGTCGCGTTAGATTCCCATCTCGAGCAGCGTTGTAAATGACTGTTTTGAAATCCATGATGGTTCTCTCTGCTACGCAAAAAAAATCACAACAGGAATATCACTTGAGCATCCAGCACTTTCTTCTATGAATTATCATTGAAAATGCACTGAATCACGATGTAACAAAGCAACCAGTCTGTGTATTTCAAAACACTTCGGTACTGCAACAACAAATTACTCGAAATAGAGTAGCACCGCCCGCAAACACCCACAAACGATTCTCAACTCAACTGAAATGCCAATTAGAGGTGGGCGTTAAATCAATTAACTACTTTTATTAACAGCTTTCTGTTCGTCAACGAATTAACTGTTTTTCGTCTATGAAAAAAGCAGTTGAATGTTATACTAATAAATTACGTCAACGTATTCGCAACGAAATCTCAGAAGCATGAAGCTTCCTTCATGTTATATTCCCATAGTTCCAATCCTTTCGCGCCTAACCATACCTTCTCACTCGCACTTCCACTAATACATCTGAATAAAAATACGCGAAAACAGTTCTTATTGTTCGTGTCTTAGAATCTAACTTAAATGATTACAGGTGCGGTGCATGATTTTGTATGTAGTTCGTTTCAATTGACCTATTTTGTACATACAAAAAAAATACAAAAAAAAATGCATAAACACAAAAAAAGATATGTTTATAAAAAAATTACTCATGTATATAAAATGAAATGAATTTCTAAGTGCGCATGGACATCTATTAAATAATAAATAGTTTGAGACCCACCCAGTCCTAAGCCTGGAAAAAGTACGAAGGGAAGCTCATTTTACTTCAAAAAATCGTTAACATTATACTTTTTTCTTGCTTAGTTAAGAAATTACGAAAACGTTGACATTAATATTCAAATGATAGCACAACTTTCAATGCATTAACAGGTCGTTAGAACCTGTTGACGAATTAACAGCTTTTTTAACCTGTTAACCATTGACGAAAAACTGTTACGTTAAATTAATATAAAAACCTTCAATGACACACCTCTATGCCAAATGAAATACGAAATACCAAGAATGCCAACTTTGAAAAAAAAATGCAATTGAAACCAACTTCACGTCAGTTCAAATGTCATTGTAAAACAATGTTGCCAGAGTGCTATGTACTGTTTTTCATTGGTCAGTCAATTTCGCTATGACAAGTGGAGTGTGTCATCTTATTATGAAACCAGATAAAATAGCCGAAAGACAGAGTAGGTTTTGCGATTTTATTAAATCGTAAACAACTGTTAAGTATTTTTATTTTAAATTAAAGAGCCTAGCTCTTGGCAGTGTAATGATGCAATTTACTCCACTTTTCGGTCAACACGTCCATCTTGATGTTACCCTTCGAAAAGGGTTTTGAAGAATTTAGTATAGATAGAGGATGGCCCTACATCGGACACAATTTTTTTTTAAATCGCCACGCACAATAAAACCTATATAATTTGGATTGAGGACGGTAAAACGTATAATAAATGTTGTTTAAAATAACGTCCAAAAGCGTTAGGTTTTTGAGTTATTCACACTATTCTAATTCTATTTCTATTCTAATTCTAATAATAGGTACTCAAAATCGTACAAAACAGAATTAGAACAAAAGAAGAGGAAAATTTAGGGGAAGATCAATACGGATAAAGGAAAAATTAAGGAACCAGAGAAGAATTTTTAGCGTTTAGACTTATCAAAGACAGAATAATTGACCTAGGTTTATATAATTATAATCAATCACATAGCTTTCCTTGATTGAGAAAAGGCATTTAGAATCATAGATTAATTTGTTGACATGTTGTTACATAGGTCTTAGGTACCTAGTAAAAATAAAGTGCCAAACATGGGGGCGCCACGAAATTAAAAAAGAAGCTAGTTAAATCTAATTTTAAGAATTAGGTTCAAAAACTTATATCTATACCTAATTGTTTATTTATTTATGAATACATTGGAGGAGTGAACATCTGTGCCCAAGAAGGCACAGATGTTCACTCCTCTATAAGTATTCTTGTAGGTTGAAATAGCATATTTCAGGTAAATATTCTTTGAGTTATTTAGATAATAGGTTAAATCTGTATCTGTTCTTTTTATTTGATAGGGGTAATTTATTAGGTAGGTTTTTGTATAGATTTTTTGGCCATTGACAAAGTAGATTGGAAAAATATGATGGTACCGTTACTAAAAATTGGAGTACCTACGAAGATTATAGAAATAGGAAAATAATCATCTTTAGATGCAGCGACTCGTGTAAAATATTGTTTTACACAAGTCGATGCATCAACCTTAAAATTCTTGAGTCACTTACAACGACGGGACATATCCCGTCGTTGTAAGTGACTCATAATTTAATTAAATTTAATTTAATTTTTTTCCTCATGGCGCATGAAACTGTGCTAAAATTTTGGAGAGCTCAAAACCAAAATCAGGTATATGTATGTACCTTGATTTGAGTTTTGATCTTTCCAAAATTTCAGCACAGTTTAATGCGCCATGATCACGGATTAACTTATTATTAAAAACCTACAGGTTATAATTTCAAATATAGATAACATTTTCAAAGAATTTACATTTCAAATACACATAAAATTACCCAATAAAACAAAATACAAATAACTTCAATAACCAGTCACAATAGAGAATTACTAAAATTCAAAATGTAGTTATAGTTTTAAATATTTAGGGAGTATATAAGTGACTTGGAAGAATAAGATGCACGCCTGATATTAAGGCCAGAATAGCTGTGGCAAAACAGGCATTTCACAACCAACAAGATCCGTTAATTGCAAGTGTGACTCGCGAGCGCCGAGGGTTTCCAATTTTTGTCAATTATGTACCAACAAGGCCGTCAAACGGAAGTACGAAATACTAAAAAGTAAATTTACCGGTGAAAACCACAACCAATTGAATAATTTTTGAAATTCATTAAAAAGGGATCAAAAATCGACCAGTACTACCGAAGTATATGGTACATAAAATATTTGTACTTACAGGTCTGTATTCATAACGATTATGGGTTATACTGCTACGGTTGTCGGTTATACCGGTACTGATATCGATAATACCGGTACTCATATTGGTAATACCGGTACTGATATCGGTTGTACTGGTACTGATACCACCCCGGCCCAACAGACAGGATTCACATTGTAATACTTAGGTACCTACCACCTAAGCCAATGTGATGACAACAATAAATAGAGCTAGTGAGTAGTATCGGGCGCAGCGCATCAGCATTGCCATACAGCAGCGGGGCAATGCAGCCAACGACTTGACTGGTATTGATATGAATCAGTTGAGCTACCTACCTGTAGATGCTGATGATAGCTGTATGTATGGCGATGCTTATGCGCCAACCAACTCTCGGCTCACTTCGACCAGACGTTCAATAATTTTTTTTAAACCTTAAGGGCCTCGGTACCCCTCGAACCTAGGGTATCGACTCCAAGCGGAGCAAATGTGCACCTTCACGGATGTCCTTGGAAGATGGTAAGGCGCAAGAGTGTCGACGCATGCAGCGACCCACACAATGGGCCTCACCAACTCCCATGTCTAGATTATTATTAATATTCTTGAACGGATATTCATCGCGTTTAGTTACCTACTCCATTTTACATTTTCATTCGTCCGCGTTGTCGTCGTCGTTGCGTGGTAATTAACCACAGGCAATTTTTTGGTAACCTTTGACATTGAAATGAAAATATAAGTGACATTCATGGAAAAAAATGACGTTTTGATTGATTTTGATTGATTCTCTGGCTGGCTGAGCTGACTGACATGACAGTTGAACAAAAGTTACGGCGTGGATTTGGATTACAGTTTTTCCGAAATCTGATAATATAATTCTCGAATTCAGCTCATAATATTGTAGTTTTTAATGTACGACATAATTTGTTTTACACAGTATTAGATAAAAGTTTTGCATGTCAATAGAATGAGCGTGGGTTCAAAAGTTTGGAGGCAAAGTTTATGCATATCATTGTTAGCGCGTAAGTCGGGCTCCCCGGTGTTCGAAGCGTTATAGCGACGCGACGGTGTGCTGTCTAAATCAAATGAAATGTTGCTGATTGTGCTGGCTAACGGATCGAAAGAATACTTCAATTGAATTTTGTTTACATTGTTTAAAAAGTGTTGAAGATGTATCCTACAGCAGCGCGCCATCCGGCTGCTGCAGTGAGGGTTTGTAATATTAATTAATATAAATTTTGTGTCAACATTTTATTTGTACCTGTGTGTTTACAACAATACCTGGCCTATTCTTATTAACAAAGGAGACCTTACGGCTTCAATAATTTATCGGTTTTGATTGCTGGTGCTGGATAGGTCTGTGTGAAATGTCAAGCCCTAATTTCATTAGTAATTTTATTATCAACAGGGCCCCCAACCTACAGGTCCCATAAAGTTCACAATAGTAGACACATTAGAACGCATCAAAGAAGAGTTCAACTTCTTGCAAGCCCAGTATCATACGTAAGTACCTTTTCTGATTCTATCAGTAAATTAGTGCCATGTCAATTCATGCATTGCATAAAAGTAACTAAACTATTGTTTTCAGATTGAAATTGGAATGCGAGAAACTGGCCAACGACAAGACGGAAATGCAGAGGCATTATGTTATGGTAATTAAACTTTTATAACCAGCATAGATACATAAAAAGCCCTCGTAAACTTGATTTGTATGCAAATATTGAATATGACTGTTGAACACATGCAAACAATGATAAAAGTAAAAAAACAAGATTAGTTCTGCTTAAATATTGAATGTTTGCTGTAGATAGTGCAAGCAAACTGTACTAAAGATTCCATGATTGACTTTAGCAAAATCTGTGAAATAATACAATACTAACATTATTTATTTTGTTCTTTACAGTACTATGAGATGTCTTATGGCCTGAATGTAGAAATGCACAAACAGGTATGTTTTATCCATGAAGGGTATCACATGAAATATTCAGGTGATAAAAGTTTGGGAAAACCATAAACATACATAAAGACTGTGACTGTATATTAACTGTGATTAGTTTCAATTTAACAAATTGCTCGATATCAACAGCCCGTAATGGAACACTGCTTACACTCTTAGTTACACTATTCTTCAATCCGAGAAGGATTATTTAATTTCTAATCCAAATAATTTAAATTATTTATTATGAATGTAAGCAGATTAACTATGAACCTTGTTAGTGTCGGAAGAACACCAATGTTTCATCATAATAAAATTGTCAAACTATGATAGTTTTTATATTTAATTGTTATTTGGCAATGCTGCTAGCATTCTGGGCTCTGCCTTCTGGTGAATGAAAAGTATTTACACATAAATCGAAAATTGATTTATGGTTATAATTATAATTTGTTGTTTTTGTATTATGTGCTAAATAATAAATTAAATCAATCATTACATATAATTTATTATTACAGACGGAGATAGCCAAGAGGCTAAGTGCTATAATAGGGCAGGTGCTACCGTTCCTCTCACAAGAACATCAACAGCAAGTAGCTTCGGCTGTGGAAAGGGCCAAGCAGGTCACTATGTCCGAGCTTAACTCAATCATTGGGGTAAGTGTTGTTCTCACAGGACCTTCACTAAGTCGTTATAGGATTATTAATGTGTTTATGCAATATTACCTTCAGGCCGCTTCCATAAGGATTGTTAAATGCATATAGCTGCTCATATCTAAATTGTAGGTATTTGTTTAAAAGTTATTAGTTAACACAAGGTTATTAGCCAGTGAAATATGTTTAACATTCCTTAGGCAAGCGGGATATGTTTCCGATGATCTATAACAAGTGCTGGTTATTTAAATTAAAACTGTTGAATGAAACAGTATGCAATGATTAAGAAAATACAATAAAGTATGAAGTTTGCTTTACATTATGCCATTTCTCACCAAGTCCTTTTAAGATAGCCTGAAAGATAGAAACCAATTGATTACATAACTTAACATCTTTCAATAGGGCAGTTGACTCCATTGTTGAAGTATGTTGTAATACAACAAAATTTTGCATTCCGAATACAATGCATAGTGCACGAACATCGAGTCCTCAGACCTACGAACATTTCCTATAGTAACAGTTTAGAAATGCGCCTACCGTTTGTATGTTTTTGCTGAGTGAGCGTGTTCGTAAATCGCTTCCCCCTTAGTTCGAAGACTAAGACTAGTCCCCGACCACGCGATCATCCTCGTTCAAACTGGCGAATGTGCGATCTAATTAAACACTGGGCTCGTGTGATACGACGACGATGACGCGACCATCTGTCATCCATCATCGTGAGAACGTGCTATGATCGCGTAGTCTCATTTTATAAGGACGTCGCTATATGGAAAAGGTCGCTATATTAAACCGAAAACTCACTAAAAACACATTAAGTAGACCATGGTTTGTGTTGTTTTGAGTTTTCCTACATTTTAGACTGTTGTATGCGCCATTTTCCAAACATGTATACGTAAAACAACACAAATCATTATAAATACCCTGTAACGTGATTTAAGTGTTGATAACCATGATCATTTCATACATTTTATAAAAAAAATGTAGATAGTTTACCGAATTCATTAAAGGTAATTTTGTAAAAGTCGCGATCCCCTTTTGTTTTTCATATACTAGTTTCGTGGCGCGAGTGTGGATAACTGTAAGAAAAACAAAAACAATCGCCTGCTTTTAAAAATTTACCTTTACTCAAGTGTCAACTGCCCTATACAGTATAGGCCCTGCTAGGACTTGGTCAGAAAGACCCCTCAGTAAATGTTATTTAAAATCCGCAGCAGCAACAGCAACAAGGCCTCCAGCAGTTGCTCGTAAGTCCGTTCAAGTTTGCTTGGTGAATTTCTGTTGTGATTAACATTTTACGTTGCAGTACAGGGATGTTGTCAGGGTGGGCCTAAAGGGGTGGTTAGAATGAGCCAAAGACAGATACCAAATACTCCGAACGGACAGTGAGCTGACTAGTCTAGCTAGTCACGTGGAATCGAACTAGTAACCTTTTGCGTCTCAAAATTAGGTATGTGATTTTTATTGTGTGTCTGAATGTCTGAGGAGGACCGTAATAGCCTACTGCGCCACATAGCAGCCGTATCATGAGACAGATAGTAGAATATGTACAATGGACATGCTCGCTCACTTCAAACCCAAAACCTTCAGAAACGACCATGTTTACAATTAAAAATGTTTTGCTAAACTCGAGTCTGACTAGTTGTTTCGATAATAGTAAAATCACATTATCCTGAAGACACACTCGTATTAACGAGGCTAGAGAGATGGCTCATTTTGTACATGCAGTAGATAGGAATAACGCTTCTTTGGCCCTCAACTACTAATCCTGGCTACATCCCTGCATTTTCGTGTTTCTAACTTCACATTTCATTGTATGCAAGCACTTTGGTTTCTCTGTGTAGCATTTCAGCTTTGTGTCTCTTTTAGATTGTGTTTTAGGTTAGAAAACCTGTATTAACATTCTATTAGATGTGTTAACTAAAACAAACTATATTTAATCGAATTATTGTCTGCAATAAACAAATCTTATAAATTATAAACGTCTAGGAGACGTGTATAAAAACGGATTTTAGATACGGCCAGCGGTGGCGGGCGGTACAATTTGATAACACTTTATATATTTGATAAATACGTAGTTACTGCCGCCGCCGTAGCCCGCGTCTGTCTGTTGGACCCTGTCAGGCTTATATTTTGTCCGATGATGCGGATCATGTATTCTATTCGTAATATAGCGATAAGTAAAAGTAAGATGTAAAATTCAGTTAAACTGGCGAAGAACGCGACGTAGTTGCTAGGCTCAAAATAAATTTAACGCATTCACTGCCCAGCCTCACGAGGATCGAGAAGCACGTCTGCGTCTTGGGCCATGAAAGTGTTAATTTAACTTGTTCTAACAAATGGGGTTAACTATCTGTGCAGACAGAGCCTACATTATAGAGATCTAAAGTTTCTTTAAAATTATGTTAACAAATCTTGATAATGAAGCTCAAACGAAAACAGGAAAATGACATAACTTCAACGTCATGATTTTCAAGTATTTCACGCATTCGATCGTGTATTCGATGTCATTTTCGTCTACTCTAGACAAAATGCTGTCTGGAGCGATCATTCTAAACCTGCCAGATATCTTCGGTATTCCCTGCATTGTGTGAACTACAGCGAGTTTTTTCCCTTAGCAACAGATTCACGCCTCAGGGTTGCATGGAGGCGGTTTGCCGGGCGCGGGGGGCCTCCTTGGCGCTGGGGGGATGCTATTCGCTCCAGGGGCCGGCCCTTTGCCTCCTCCGCATTTACCTCCACCGGCACACAAGGTAAGTCATGTAATTAATTAATCTTAATGTAGAAACTAACATCATATTGGACATTTAATTACAGGATATTTAACATTAATTGAGTTTTCCTATACTATTGTATCTATTAACCATGATGCCGTCAGTAAACGCTGGGCGAGACACTCCGAGATAGGCCGAGCACGAGTGCTCTCGTCTCGCTTCAGAGTCTCTCGTAGGCGTCTTGTCTCGACCACAGTTAGAGTGAGACAACGATGGTAACAACATGGTGCCTGTCGTTAAGAGGACGAGCATCCGAAACGTTTTACGAAAAGCTCTCGCCTAGCAGTTCCGATATGATATTTTCAAAAAAATATTGAGAAACTGTTAACAGACTATGGTTATCTGAAAATACTTAGCATAGTATGGCTTTGCAGGTGGAATTACCCCCTCCAGCGGACATAAAGCCTCCCCTTTTGCCAGGCGGGCCGGCACCGCCCTCTCATTTGCCCGGCCAGCCTTCGTCGAGGGATCCAAGAGACGACGATAGGCTAGCTTCTTCTAGAATGCAGCAGGTGTGTAAAATTTTTATACGCAGACATCAAGTTCCCCTTTTGCCAGGGGGGACCAGCGCCACTCCCTCACGTGCCAGGCCAGCCGTCGTCGAGGGATCCCAGAAACGACGATAGGCTAGCTTCTTCTATAATGCAACAGGTATGTATAGAGTTATACGCAGACAGCAAGCCCCCCTTTTGCCAGGGGACCGGCGCCACCCCCTCACTTGCCAAGCCCGCCGTCGTCGAGGGATCCCAGAGACAACAATAGGCTAGCTTCTTCTAGAATTCAACAGGTTCGTATTGAATTCCTATCAGCGGACATGAAGCGCCCCTTTTGCCAGGGGACTGGTGGCGCCGCCCCTTCACTTACTCGGCCAGCTTTTATTGAGGGATCCAGATAGGTTAGCTTCTTCTAGACGGCAACAGTAATGCAATGTATACAACTCTATGGGATCAAATCGAATAGTGGCTTCAGGGAATATTAAACTATGTGTATTTAAGGCAGTGCGGTGGTGGTACGATTATGTGTGGACATTATGAAATATAATTGTTTATTTGTTTCATTTCAGAGGCGCTCAGTATCACCCCACGAGCGGGAGCAGAAATACCGACCGCCGCGCTCGCCGGTCGAGCCCGAGGCTTTGGACTCAAAACGGCGCAAAGAGGAAAAGGTATTGATTGTACGTTACCGCACCTGAAGGTTGTATACTACTGAAATAGCTTTAGACTAACAATAATAATTCGGTATGAATGTCGCTAATAGCAGGCGAGCTAGTTCAGAACCGAGATGTCTGGAGAAGTCTTATTAGATTCAATAGAATAGGTAATAATAAAATACCAAAAATACTAATTCTTGTATAGCGCCTTGCGAAAAAATTGGATCTTATTTAATATTTATCTAAAAGAATTACAACCTTATCCTACTAATATACTAAATGGATTTTAATGAAACTTTACAATAATATAGCATATACATCAGAATAACACATAGGCTACAATTTTTATAGATATTGTGTGAATTGTCCAAAATATGACGATAAGTGTCAAGTAAGTAGGAAAAAATCTACCATCTGCGAGCTATTCTGGCGTGCGCTGCCAAAACCGCTAGAGTTACACATATGATGGAAATGTTTATCTTAAATAGTCCTACAAAAAAGCCCGTCACACTATAATATCTATATCTTATGTGTAAGCCATTATAGCCAAAATAGTGAACCATAACTACAATAAAAATTTATCGACCCAAAAATTATTTATTTGATCATTTTAATGTGTTATATACAACATAATGTTAGCTCTTTTCTACGCTACGCTAATATAAGCTACTCGAAATACTAATCCTGCGCAGACAAAGTCGCGGGCACCAGCTAGGTGGTCATATATTGCTATGATATTGGTTATATTTCGTGATTCGTTTCATTACTTTGAATAGACTCGTTTTAGAGAAATGTTTAAAACGGTGAGGACCGTATTGGACAATTTACCGCGGAGCCGCCCTTAACCGTACATCGTCAGGGTTAGTTCCGTTCTGCATCTCAGCGAATGATGCGGTGTGATTTGTTAATCTACGATAGTTTTTGTAGTAACATAATAATGCTGGATATATTACCTGGCACAGGTCCCCAAAATAAAAGAAACCGAGCTTGTGTTGTAGAAACCAGAGGACTAATACAATTCACTGGAAGCAATATGTAACAAAAAAAAATGTTTTATGTTTCCAGCGGTGGATTAATATAGGCTGATGATGATGATATTATTATGTTTTATCGTCGTATTGACAAAATGTTAGCCATTGACTACTCAAGCATCCTCGACTCAAGCTTTTTACAGCTGATTATATTATAAGTGTCATTGTTATCTCCAATGTAGTTAGTCATGACATGACTGGAGGTAATCTTTGAAGGTTAGTGCTCCATCTCAGTTCAGTTCAATCCATACTAACCCATGCTAATATCACAGCCTATATAGGCAAAATGCCTTCGTTGGCATTTTGACGTGGTTTTGACAGAGAAATCGTATGGGGGGCAAGGGACGGGACGGGGATGGACGCTCCCGAGTAGAATACATCACCGCCATAGTTACTCGGGAGCGTCCCGCCCCCCGACCCGTTCCTTGGGCCCCGCACTATTGCCCTGTCAAAACGCCTTTGTCGAACGACTGTATGCATATAGGTAGGCTGTGCTAATATTATAAATTCGAAAGTAACTCTGTCTGTTTGTTTATCTGTCTTGTCTGTCTGTTGCCTTTTCACGGCTAAACAGGCTGAACGGAGGCATGAAGATAGATGGTAATAATTTTACGTTGTGTTATTTATAGGCTCAATAGTTGTATTTTAATAAAGTTAGAATTAAGTATAAATATTTAGTTTTGGTACCTATGTAAGTGTAAAAAAAAAATTTGTTTACAAGATCAAAAAATCCGATATATTTTGCAGTGCCCCACCCGGGCTCATGTTGGTAGCTGTAATCTATTCTTAAGATCGTTGTACAACATGAAAGCAATAAACACTTGAATTGAATTGAATACAATTAGTATCCCGAGAACGGCCATAGGCTAGGTACTTTGTATCTCGGAAAAGAGCGTGCGCAGCCGCGGGCCGCAGCTGGTCATATTATAAAAGCGAAAGTTTTTTTCTTTTTCTCTTAGAATTATCTTTTCTTAAAAGTTCGTTTTCTTTTCACGCCTAAGCGGCTGAACGGATGTTAATGAAATTTGGTAGGGAGGAAAGCAATATCCCAGGGATCGACATACGCTACTTGAAAAGCGCATGCGAAGCCGCGGGCAGAAGCTAGAGTAAAGATGTTTTTTTTTTTTTCAAATTTAACGCGACAACCAGTAATCCCTCGAAAATGAAACTCATATGGGACCACCGATCATTCTCTATATAAATGCGAAGGAATCATTAAAATCTCCGCATTTTTTAAAGTTGGCTGAAAACCTGACCTTTAGAGAAAGTCTTCAAGTTTTATTGGTTTTGTGTAGTCAAATGTTTATACAGTTGCTTCATTAATGCAATTGAGAATCATTCAATAATTTGTTTGTATAATTATACATGTATGTAAATTGAACACGTCTTTAACATCTGTTTAAATTACAAAAACAAACGGAAATTAGCGTGGCCTAGAATTTACAATTATAATTCGGAGTTTAAAACAACATTTTTTGTTACTGTCTGTGAAGTCTCGATTCCAGGAATAAAAATAATAAATAATGCTGGGCAATTCACACAGCATCCTCTAGCCCCAAGATTAGCAGAGCTTGTGTTATTGGTACTAGATAACTAATATACTTAATATAATAGAATGTTTAACATATTATGTACATAGATTATAGTTTATATCGTTATAGGAATAACGCTGTGTGGTGAGGCTTAGAATTTACACCACCCCAACTCTTCCCGCGGCTGTCGTAAGAGGCGACTAAGGGATATCCACCGGGGGCGGGCAGCAGCGCCTCCTGCAGAACTTCCACCACCGAATTGCGATCCCCAAACCGCATGCTAAGCGTGGGGATTATGGGCATTACACCCCATGAGATAAAAGCCAATATGGCGCCTATCTAGACGAGGCCTGCGTTCAGCTGTGGATCAATATAGGCTGAGGTTTAGGAGGAATATCATCATCAGCCGGTATACGTCCACTGCTGAACATAGGCCTCCAATGACGCCACAAAAAGCGGTCCTGAGCCGCCTCCATCCATCGACTCCCTACAATGCTACAATGCCGTCAGTCTACCGAGTGGGAGGTCTTCCCATACTCCGTTTCTCATTGCATCGCAGTCGTCACTCGAGAAGCAACGGTTATCGGTTCTGCGAGCTATATGGCCTGCTCATCGCCACTTCAGCCTGCTAACTCTGAGAGCTATGTCAAGGAGGAATAATTCTGTAATTCTTTATTGTACACAATTAATACAAAGCATGAACTTACATGATAGGATATGTACATAGGCGAGCTTAACCCTGAAAACGAGTTTTCTTACAGAAAATACAGCATTATGACTATTATTTTTTCTTTTGTTCCAGGATAGTGATGCAGAGAAAAGTGACCAAGACTTAGTTGTAGATGTAGCGAATGAGGTAAGACCTTTTTTTGTGTAGGTATTTTAACCACTTACCGCAACTTTTTTAGCCTTAGATTGTCAGCGCCAGCGGTACTACAAAAACGAACGTAAACACTGGTCTAACAAGCGTTTAGCTAAACAGTGTCTAAACAGTTAGACATAAGTTTAACAAGAGTTAATTCTCGTTTAAACTATGTCTAAGCCGTGTCTAACTGCAAACCGTCGTAAAATGGAGTTTTGTGGTAACGCTTTTGTTAAACACGCGCCCAACACATATCTAACTTTTTTGTAGTAAAACTGTGCGAGTTTATGGTCCATTCCCACTAACGAAATCGATTAATCAGGAATCGGCGGGGGAGGAGTGCGCATTTCGAACGAATCTGATGGGTCGATACCGCCAGTGGGAACGCATATTGCATTCCTGGTACTCAATAATCACAGTAATTATAATAAAAAAATTAAATTTTGGGTGGACTGATGCATGTTTGTTACTTCTTCATTAACCCCAAAACTACTGAAAGGATCGAGTGGAAATTTTGCATAGATGTAGGTCTAGACCTGGAATAGAACAGGCTATCGCCAAGTCAAGATTCCATGAATCAGTTCCCATGGGTTAGAAATAACTTTTGGACGTTTCCATAGAAACAAAACGTGAGTAGTTGCGTGCAGAGGCTAGTAATAGATTTACACTAATAGTTTCAAAAATGTTTAAATAAATAAGAGTGTTTATTTCCAAAATGCCCATGATTTGAGTTTTGAGCTTTCCAATAATTCGGCACAGTTTCATGCGCCATGATCACGGAACAACTCAAATCATGGTAAATATCCCGTTGTAAATGACTTTAGTTTCAAAAACTGTTTTATTCAAGGCATTGTAACTTTACAGGAAGAACGAGGCTCGCCCAGTGTGAGAACGGAAAGCGGCGAGCGGACAGAGAATGGACCGCGACCTCCGTCCCGGTCTGGCTCGTCGTCCAGTAGATCCACACCTAAGAGCTCCAAAGATGTAAGTTTATAATCCTTGAGTCATTATAATTTATAAGTTTGTCTATAGTTTATGTTATAAGCACAGAATCGACTGATAAACAAAGCGGCAAATTTCTGAGGGTATATGAGGCAAAATAGTTAACAAATAGTTGGAATAGACTAAAAAGAGGGCGCTGTAGCGTGCCAGCGCTCTATCGTAATAATAAATTACATAAATATAAAAAAAATAATTTAAAAGGCATAGATCGTGCATGTCCATGCCCTTTAAATTTCTAGACCTTGCGTAGAAGATAGAGCGCCGCCACGATATAGCGCCCTTGAGTTCTAAGGTTAATAGGCGTGTTTGCTTGTTTTGAAAACGCATCTTTTCTCTAACAAAATTGTTACTGATGACTGTATCATATCAAAAATGCTGTTAATAATTACCTTTGCCCTAAAACTATCATACTTATATTATAAAGGCGTACGTTTGTGAGAGAACATGTTTTATAACTAAGATCTCCAACTAGGTACTAAACGGATCGAGATGAAATTCAGTGTAAAACATAATCCAACTTAACTAATAGACAATTTTTTTGTCCGCGAATAGCGCGTGCAAAACTGCGGGCAGAAGCTTGGGTTCAATATTTGGTTTTAATTCTGTGTCTACAGTTAGTTGTCATTACATTTATGGAATTACGATAATCGTCTTGTAAAATTTGGTGTATAGTATATCATGAGGTGAATAGTAGACAATTTTATTTCTGTCAGAATGTTATTGATATTGCAAATGAGATATTAGTGTAATTCAGATGTCGCCAAAACTAAACTAAAAAAAAAATGACATACAGACAAATTGAGAACCTCCTTTTTGAAGTCGTTTAATTAATTTGACAGTACTAAATGTATCCGTCCCTTTCATAGCGATTAAAATAAAAACGATGGCATCATTTTTAGGGTTCCGTTCCTCAAAAGGAAAAAAGGTACCCTTATGGGATCACTTTGTTGTCCGTTTGTCTGTCCGGCTGACAACCCCCTTTTCTCAGGAACGCGTGGAGGTATCGAGTTGAAATTAACATCAATTACTCAAGTCCGTATCCTCTTGGAGCCGTAATAAAAATAAAACTTCTAAGTTAACACAATCAAAAGTCACAGCCGAATATTTTGGCATTTCCAAGGGAATCGGCATGCAAGGAAACATGCACACAAAACCTATACGCCCTAGAGTCATGAAATTTGGCAAGAAGCAAGGTCTTCTAGCACAAGTAATGGAAAAAATCCGAAAACCGTGAATTTGTTGTGTAATCACAAAAAAAAAACTCCACTATAAAGGTACCTACTATCCGTTCACCTAGAATATATATTTGATAAGAAATAAAGTCTTACGATTATACGGAACCCTTGGTGCACGAGTCCGACTCGCACTTGACGTTTTATTAGTTCTGTCTAATTGGTTTAGTTAAGTTTTGGCGACATCTGAATTGACACCATTGCCTACCATTTTAATTAAACTAGTCAATTTGTCATTTTATTCAATGTTGGCCATGTAAATACGTAATGTGGAACAAAATATTATGTATTAATAAGTACTAGAGATGTAAAATGAGATAAAAGTCAACAGGGGAGGCCTGCATCCAGCAGTGGACCAATAGAGGCTGTTGAGGTGAGGTGAAGTAGAGATGTAAGGCTACGTTTTTGCAAAACGGGATTTTTAAAATGGCAAAACATGTTTTTGAAAACGATTATAAATAATAATCTTGCAAAACTTCCCGTTTTACAATCAAATTTTTTATTTCTAGTTACACACAAAATTGTCTAGAACTAGATTATAAGGCCGCCTATTGTAAAAATATTTTGTATTTTTCTTTTGTTGTGGTGCGGAATAAAGTTGGTTCAATGAATAATCTGTTTTTGATTAGTAGCATCCTAGTAGCACCAAATATCCTTATTCCAAAACACGCAACACAAATACATTTTAATTTCTACTAAATACAGTAAAATCTTTGCCTTAAAATATTTTCGGAAACAATCGGCGGTCTTATCGCGTTAGAATTTTAGTAACGCAACATGAATTCTGAATAGACCATATTGACCATTGCTTTTCAATGTCAGTGTCACTTTGCCACATCAATAATTCACAGAGACAATTCAGTCATTGTTGATCGTACACAAAAACAACACTACATATACATATACAGAAATACATCTGTATTAATTATATCGGAAACTATCAAAAATCAACAATAAAACTAATATCTTCCTTCTGATGATATTGTAAGAGCGAAATAGCTCTTCCTTACAGGTATGTATCAATCAATACACTTATACATTACTCCGAAGTACATATTATAACATCTACAAACTTTCAGGAGAAACCCGGCACGCCCGGTGGTAAACCGCCCCGATCTTCAACCCCTACGAATGCGAATTGTCGCGGCTACCCCTTTCCCGGCTACCCATCGAGTGGGGTAGGCCCTTACAGGCATCCATTGCCATACGAATCACATCATAGAACTAATGGAATTGCCCCACCGGCTAAGCCGTGAGTATTTATCCAAATTGAAAGTCAGTGAGAACAGTTATTTATTTATTTATTTAAGGAAAACCAGCAGCACATACAAAAAATTAAATATTAAGAAAATAGAAACAGAAGGCTAATAAGAGGTTTTCACAACTAAGAAGAATAGTAGATACATAAAAAGTGTGAACAAGCGAAGTAAACAGATAACCTACAAGATTACAATCAACTTAGTACATATATAGCAGAAAACTATTTTAAATGAGAGATAAAAAGACTACAGTACGTTAGTTAGAAGACAGTGATGTTACTTATTTATTATCTACAAAAATGTTGTCCGCAGTACAATCCGCATTCTGCTTTGCTATGCAGTTATGCTTGATGATCGAAGAATGCTCAAGATGTTTTCATTTGGGCTTGTCTTAACAGGGGAATGCAAAAGTTATAAGAAGAACCTTGCTTTTAAATAAATTCTTGATCAGATTATCAGATATGAAATAGTTCGTGAAGTAATTTCTTAGGCTGTTTCTTAATTTGGGGGAAAATACAACATCGCGAACAAAGTGCAAACGGCATGATTTGAGTTGAAGTTCAGTAACTTGATAGTATCATCCCGACGACAAGACGTACCATTTTCGATAGTTCTATGTCCGCACGGTAGAGGCGCTGTATTACATCCCATGCAAAAATGTAACCTCGCTTATTCAATATGAAATTATGTAAAGCCAAAATTGAGGCTCAGATCAGATCTTTTTCTGTTTATTGACTGACTTTTTCAATATCATAACAAAATTAAGACTCTTGGAACCAAGCTTTTTTTTATAATCCACAACCATCATTTGATCACAATCTCACCTGATTGAAAGTGACGATGTGGCTAAGAAAGTCTAGAAGATACCCATTCACTTGTTTTCAACAAAATATAAACTTTACTAACGTTTTTATCATTATTCCAGTGCATACTCCTACCACACATGCGGCGGGCCGCTCCAACCCGTCCCTTTCCCCGCCGATGCTCTAGTCGGACCGGGAATACCCCGCGGTGCAAGACAAGTGGCGGTTTTACCCCATGGAGAAGTTGTGTGCGCAGTGGCGACATCTCTCGGCGGCGGCGCGCGGCACGCTTACACGGGAGGGAAGGGATGCGTGAAACTATGGGATATTACGAACCCGGGCGCGCCTAATACGCTCGAACCACTGTCGCAGCTAGATTGTTTGGTAATTAATTTAAACTCTGACTTAAAATAGAGTCTGAAATTATCGCCGTCAGTGGTGACTTCTTTCGTCCCTTCCCCCCCTGTGTAAAGTATGCCTCACTTTACACAGGGGGGGAAGGGACGCGTGAAACTGGCATATTATTAACCTAGGCGTTCTCTAGTGGACTACAATATAGTTTAATCATAATGTCGTCAGTGGCGTCATCTCTCGACAGCAGCGGGATGTTAAGTTGTAAATGGGACTTTCTCAGATACTTGGAAACTGCCCTCAGGACGGAGTGGTTGGAGCTACTTAGCAAACTAAACCGTGACCGCAAGACGGCGCTTGCTGACTTATAACTAGATTATTCCTTAAATCCGGGATTTTATATGTATAATAAACATAACAATTATTTTCTTTCCAGCAACGCGACAACTACATCCGCTCAGTGAAACTCTTACCGGACGGACGGACGCTAATAGTCGGCGGCGAGGCGTCCAACCTGTCTATATGGGACCTCGCGTCTCCCACGCCGCGCATGCGCGCCGAACTCACGTCCTCGGCGCCTGCCTGCTACGCACTCGCCATCAGTCCTGACTCTAAAGTAAGGTTATGCCTTTATGCGGTTTTATGACGGGCACACGCTTATAGTCCAACCTGTCTTTATGAGAGCTCGCGTCTACCACGCCGCGCTAAATCAATCGCTTTACTATGACAGTAGTATCGGCGCTGAATTGCCACCATAAAACCTGTGGATTATCTATATAGTCAGTTGGTTTAGGGATAATGGGCTCCGGTAAGGCCCACTTCAGGTCAAGCGACGTTGCGTTTTGCCGCAGAAAGCGTTAAATCATTGTTGGATGACTTTCCATATTTTAGTCTACGGTAAATTTAGTTGCTAATCGGGCAGATTAGTTACAACATGGTTTCTGTTTTTGTTTGCAGGTTTGCTTCAGTTGTTGTTCTGATGGCAATATAGCTGTTTGGGATCTTCACAATCAGACATTAGTTAGGCAATTCCAAGGTATGTAATGCATCATACTTTTGCTGTGCTAAGAACGCAAAAAAAACTAGATAACGTTACATTCCCGCGTCCGCGTTTGCATCACTTAGGAGGGTGCACATTAAGAACAACAACTAAATGGACTAAGATTTTGAAAAAAGCGTCAAAGTAACTTTAGTTCAGCTCGAAAATAGCTATTCAACGATAGCTTATATTATGGAGGCGGGTACCAGAGTTCATACATTTCCTTGCATGGTCCTTTATGTACATATTTACCAAACATAAACTTGCTGTGTGGTGCCGGCTTAGAATTTGCACCACCCCAACTCTTCCCGCGGGTGTCGTAAGACTAAGGGATATCCACCGGGGGCGGGCAGCAGCGCCCCCTGCAGAACAATTATACCACCGAACTGCGATCCCCAACCCGCATTGGGGATTATTGGCACTAACCACACACACCCCCCATGTGATAAAAACCAATAAGGCACTTATCAGGGGGAGGCCTGCGTCGAATAGTGGATCGATACAGGCGGTTGATGGTTGAGGAAACTTAATCGGTCCAGTAGATTTGGACTAATTAAGTCCAGTAAATTCGGTTAAAGTATAAAGTGGATGTGATAGATGGACAGATACACATTACACATGTGTTCCTCCATTTATAAAAAAAAGAAGAGTTTCTGAATTCACCTGTATGTTTTTTTTTTTCATTATATTCATGCTGTAAAAATGTCATCTAGTTTTTTTAAATCTTTGTTTAATTTTTTGAGAGAGCGTAATGTAATGTAATGACACTGCGATCATGTCGCTCTAGTCACCGAATTTATGAGTCGAAAATTAAAAATAGATTCAAAATAGGTACATCCTGCAACCGTACATAAGTATGTATTTCAGGACACACGGACGGCGCGTCCTGCATAGACATAAGCGGCGACGGCAATCGGCTCTGGACGGGCGGACTGGACAACACAGTGCGGAGCTGGGACCTCAGGGAAGGCAGGCAGCTGCATCAGCATGACTTCTCTAGCCAGATATTCTCGCTGGGGTATTGTCCTACAGGTAACCCCAAAGGTTTACTTTGAACAACCATAACATTTGAACGACTGCACTGTTTTTCTTTAAACATAACTAAGAACATTACGGATGTAAGCGGGTTAACTACGAACCTTATTTGTGTTGGAAGAACACCAACGTTAACCCGCTTACATCCGTAATGAATTCGTCAAACTACGATAGTTTTTATAGTAAAATAACTAAGAACACTCTCGATTAAGTCATCTTTCAAACAAAAAATAACGAAATCCATATTGGTTCATCCAAAGCTCCGATGCCACAGACAAATACATAGACACACGATAATCTCATGGTTCTTTTCACAACTCTCGAAAACGGTGACATTGCTGCTCAAAAACAAAGAATAATGAATATTGTTCAACTTGTTGAAAAAATAAGTTTGAATTCAGAACAATGCAACCTTCATAGAAAACAAAATCTCGTCTGTTCATGATTTGAAAGAGTTTTGTTGCATTTTTACCCTCCAAGGTTCTTAGCCAAATGAGTTTCTGACATTCGGCCAATAACGAAACATTTTCTCGCTAGTCGTGGTGAAAAAATGTATGTCTAACTCGAGGGCAAATATTTTTCCTTTCGTGCCTTTTAAATCCCTCGCTACCTCAGCAGTCTACTTTAGGGCCACTCGCTACCCTCGTGACTCTATTCTAGACTGCTTCGCTAGCTCGAGATTTAATATCGGCACGTTCAACAAAAAATCGTATTGCCCACTTGTTGAACAAATAACTATTGTCTGCAGCGCTACAGCGTCGGGAACTAATCCAATTTTATAAAATGTCTATTCCCAGGTTCCTGGCTAGCAGTAGGAATGGAAAACTCCCACGTGGAAGTCCTCCACGCCGGCAAACCGGATCGATACCAGCTATTACTGCACGAAAGCTGCGTGCTATCGCTGCGATTCGCGGCCTGCGGTAAATGGTTCGTCTCCACTGGCAAGGATAACTTGCTCAACGCGTGGCGGACGCCGTACGGTGCTAGTATATTCCAAGTGAGTAGCATATTTTTATGAGAATGTTAACTTCTAATCCCGATTTTGCATGCTTTTCGGGATAAAAAGTAGCCTATAATATGTGCCCATGTGTATCCAGTTCCAAAACCAACGCTTGCAAAATTTCGGCCCGCCAATATTAGTTATTTCGCTGTCTCAGGTCAAAAACTTATCTTGACATCCTCAAAAACTTCCGCGTTATAATTTTAGTAAGATATCTTTTAAGCAAAACTGGCAAACCTGGCTAGTATTAGCGCTGGATCGTAGGTAGAGAGTTGCACAAGAGCTTGGAGGTCCACCCCAGCTGTGGTTGAAATTGCTCACTTGATGGCATTCTGACAATAACCAATCCTTGTTGCCCAACTCTGTCACAATCTTGACTTCGTTGATAATGGCAACATGACGTGTCTGGTTTGCTACTTATAATAATAATAATATGAGCGGTATAGAGATAATAAATAAAATAACAATTTTTTTATCTTCCAGTCAAAAGAATCATCATCGGTGCTGAGCTGTGATATATCTGCTGACGACAAGTTCATAGTGACTGGCTCTGGTGATAAGAAGGCGACTGTGTATGAAGTGATGTACTGAAATCTCATAGCATAGTTTTATGGTCCAGTAAGTGAGCCATGACTTGCTAGTTGGCTGATTGCCTTAAGCCTGTGCAAAGGATTTTTAACTTTGCTGTCTAGTTCATAATGCATAAGTGTCAATTCGGTTGCAACAAAAACTGAACTAATTGTATAATTGAATAAATTTTCCCTTACTTTTTTAAGATTGAAATAAAATGGCAACATTTTAAATGCGTTCACATGAGCTAAGTTTAGTTTTTGTGCCAACCGAATTGATACAATTATCTATCCTACCCTTTCAACTGAGCATGGTATATATGAATTTTATGAGTTAATATCTCATTTTTTAAATAGTAGTTAAAAACAATAGTTTGTACATACATATTCACTGCATTTACAGACATTTTGGTTTTAAATCTCGATTAAATCGATGACTTTTTTACTGACTTTTATCGCGAATCTCAAGGAGAATATTTTAACAATGGATACAGTCAACTAGAAAGCCATGCCTTTTGTAATGTAAGATTAGTGTAGCTTATAGTTGCACTGTTAAACATATTTTGGCGTTACTAAAAATATTTTTGTAATTAAATATGAAAAAACCTTTTTAATTATTTTATAAGAATAAGTTTATTCGGGCGGTCCGTTTCTTACGTGTATTTATTCTAAGTTTTTAATTTGTATTTTATCAGACTGAGGTATAAATGGTAAGGTATGTACGTCGTCTTTTTCTTAGAAATTGATGGTTTATTTTATAAAGATGCGTAGCTCGAATCACGCACAGCTGCTGGGGTAGATTCACGATTGATTGTTATAATTATGACAGCTGTTCACTGTAGAAACACTGAAAGCGGAAGTAAACAAAGAAAATTCAGCAATTTTATAAAGAAATTGAAGTCTGTCGCGTTACTATAAAATTGAACGCATGTCTCGTCAAGGATCGAAATGTTTTAGTGCCAGTAGGGCGTACATGTTAAGTCATTTTTACGTCTGGTAACACTGAAGTTAGAGGGTTGTTATTATAGACCAAGGCACATTAAAGGGATTTTTCAAGATTTTGATAGCATTGAAACTCTAACTGCAGTATTGCCAGCTAAAATTAACTATTTAGTAGAAAGATAACGCCTTGGGGAAACATCTGACTTTTAGATAGGTAGGTATTGTAAAAAATTAGACTATCTTGAGGCTTTTTGGACAAAGTTTCTAAATCTGAACATGGGTTGGTAAAAAGTATGCAATATTGGCAATGTAGTACTGAAAATTGTGTTTATATGTCCTTTTATAGTTACTTTATTTTAGAAAACTATACTAAATTGTTTAGGTGCTCTTGAATAGGAGATTATTTTTAAAATTCATGATTACACTGACTAGGGAGTGCAATCTCGGTATTCCGAGATCTTGAAATACCGAGATCTTGCACCAATTTTGCAAGATTAATCTTGCATCCAAAATCGAGCGCGATCTCGCGAGATTTGCAAGATTGCACAGAAACACATTCCATGACCATTCGAGGGCGCACGGCGCGCAATAAAAATGCAAAATGATCTCCAGATTCAACAAAGTGAAGACGTGTGTAAGCAAAGCTTTGATCGATTGCAATATTTGCAATTATAGGACAAATTCGAATTATGTTTTCTTAGAACAAGAATATGCCGCTTTGTCTACTGACTGTCTGACTTAGAACACGTGTTTCAACCAGTCAAATTAGCAGTTCAAGTATTATGTCGAGAGATTTAGATCTCATCACCGCTAAACCACTTTGCGGTTCATGTTACGTAAGTTAGAAAACCTAACACCAACAGCGCAGATGCTGGTTGACGCTATGAGGACTCGAATCCGTGAGCACCGAACAGAATCAGGCGGAACAAAGGGGCAGCACCTGCAGTCAGCGTATGAATGCCTATCATCAGTGGTGCCAACAAGCGTAGAGGCAGAACTGGCCTTTTCAGCTGCAGGGTTTTTGGCACGAAACATCCGAAGCCAGATGGTAGACGACACTCTAGATATGTTGTGTTTTCTTAGGATTTTTTTTCAGAATAATCTGTAGCTTTTTTATAATAAATGATTCAGTATTTTTTTATTAATATTCATATCATTTATTGATTTATATGTTTATTATTTCATTATTTCGCGCCTAGAATAATAAATTTACCAAATTTCAACAGAATACATTATATTAATTATAAATACTTCGTAGATTTGCGAGATCTCGCAAAATACCGAGATCTTGCGAGATTAGACCTCTTAAATCTTGCAAATACCGAGATTGACGATTTTGCTGCAAGATTGCACTCCCTAACACTGACTGAATGTATTTTATAACCTATGAATTTTATCATGAGAAACTTGCATTTTTTTGTCAATTCCTAGCTAGTTAATGAAATTATTACATTCACAGTAGTTTTTTTACACTTAGAACCTACTTGCTACGTAGCATTTTTGAACAAAAAGCTTCCTGTACTGTGCAAACAGAGTTTTTAATCTGTAAAATCTGTATATCTCTCTTCTGTAAAATTACTCTTAGTACTAATACCTAGGTATGTGTGTACCGCTAGGTATATCCTACAATAATAAAGAATTGACAACTACACTACACAACAAGAAATGTGCAGTTCTAGTAGCATAGGCATTCAGAATTTTTAAATACTGAGTTTGGCCAAAGGCTGCATTAATTTACGAAATGTGATATTAATCTCTTCAATTTAATTTCATTTTATAACATGGATTTGACTTTGATTATAAACGAGGTAACTTTGGTAATAATGATGAATTGTTATTTTCTCTGAAAATTTGAAATGTATTTCTTTGATTATATTTATTATTTCGATAAAATGAGTTTTAATAAGTTCCCTCATTCAGAAGTTTAATTAGAAGTTTGTTGTAAAATACTTTTACGCTACTTCTATTCCTTGAAGATCCATTTTTTGCGTTTTGCAGTAGAAGAACTCAAAAAATATTAGAATTTCGCGCGAATCCGTCTAACTTAAGCCAAAACACACAGAAACCGTGGCCGGGCCGGAGGCGAAGGCGTGAGAGTTGTAATTCGTGAATTTATATGAGAGTTGTACACATACACCGCCGGGCGGCGTGTGTGGTCTCATATAAATTCGTATGATACAACCCGCACGCCTTCGCCTCCGCTCCGGCCACGGTTTATGCGTGACGGCTTTTATACTTCAAGGAGCCCTTGACACAACAATGTAAGTTTTAGGTTCGTCCAAGAATCCTAAGCGAGCGAACGCCAACCGACAAAATAGCTATCGCCACTTTCATAAATTTCTGTCTTCTAAGAGTTTCCAACAAGAAAATTTTGCTCCTGATTCAAGAAACTCAGTGGGTACTTACCTAGAAGCATCCACACACAGAAACCGTGGCCGGGCCGGAGGCGAAGGCGTGCGAGTTACATAATTATATGAATTAATATGAAAGACTACACACACACCGCAGGCGGTGGCTAAGCGGTGCACGGCCGTGGCCGGCCGGCTCAGCGACACCAACAGTCGGCGTACGCGACGCGGCGCGGTGCCGTGGCGGCGCGGTAGCGAGGCGGAGGCGTGGCGTGTTAGCGTTGTATTTCAGCTAGTTTAAGGAGTATCTTCACATAGAGCGCACGCCACTCGTCGCGTTGCAGAGGCGTGCTACTAACGGAGTTGCGAGTTATATATATTTAGTCCGGCGGCGGACTAGCTCGGCTAGTCCGCCACCACCGCTCCGTCTCTGGCTTCAGTGTGTGACGACTGTTAACGTATGTTTTCTATTTCAAGAAACCTTGATTATAAAAGGACTGGTTGACATTTATAATTTTTTGATGAATGAGATTTATTGGTAGGGAACATTCCGTTGCGCGTTGTAAGTATGTTTATCTACAGGAGACGCAGGCGCAGCCCAAGTCTTTTGAGCCGCAAGATTGGTCAGGCAGGATCATAGCCAGTAATTCATTTCGGGGAGAGGGTGAAAAGAAAATGAGGGTTTGCGTTCGATTTATTTAATAAAAAAAATTGGCAAAGTTATGGTCTTGTGTAGTTCGCGAACGACCTAGTTCGTAAGAGCGCTCCCACAGATGAACTACGCGAACTAGTTCACTCATTCCCCGCTCCATAGTTCGTTAGTTCGTGACCGTATGAGCAAGGGTGGCGTCAACCGCTCACTTTTGCACCTGTACAGTAGGGTGGGTCACTGATGTATGGAGAAAAAAAAAAGTTAAGTTTTTTTACGGGCACAGTTACGAAAAGGTGCTAATATATGTGTGTAAATAGTTTATGAAGTTTCATTGCAATCGGAATCAATCTTCTGCCTCCGGAGTCATGTGGGATTGTCAAC
Organism: Eupithecia subumbrata; assembly: GCA_949316285.1. Lineage (NCBI taxonomy): Eukaryota > Metazoa > Arthropoda > Insecta > Lepidoptera > Geometridae > Eupithecia > Eupithecia subumbrata. Next base: position 1,826,770 of record OX438643.1, read on the forward strand.
TAATAATGGGGAAAATGTGCCTAACAGCATGAGATACAGAGTTACACCAATGAACACTATTTATAAATAAAAGCCTTAAATCAAAAGTAACTTAAGGTTTATTAAAGGGAAAGCCTTTTACAGCAAAAATAATGGAGATTAAATACCTACTATAACATTTAATAAAGTAAAGGGTTTTGTTAGTGGCGAAATCCTTTTTGCTGCCGAATTTCGGCATAGCCTTTCTGGAATCTATCTGGGCTTTGATGAAGCCTTCGGCCACTTTCTTATCGCATAAAGTGACTAAAGCTTCAGTCACAGCTTTGACTGCTCTTTCTACTGCTTGTGTGTGACAAGGAAGGCATGATAGATCCAATTCTCCTTCTCCTTTTTGTTGAATAAACAATCGGAGATTTTCTTCGCTTACAGATTTTAATATCGGTGGCTCAGTGATATTTTCTTGCCAATTGAAAAGGTCATAATATGTTGATGCGTTAAAGTTTATCTTTGGTAACTGAAACAGACGCAATCTCCTTGGAGTTTCCGATCTTGCTTTCAAAATTCGACGTGCCGCTAATTCGCGAACGTGCGGCTGACAATCTGTCAACATTGCAAGCAATAAGTTTTCCGGGTGTGTGAAATAACTGTTTCTTTGAATTACTGGGTCGTTAACGGCTTTTAAAGTTGTTGGTAAATATCTGGATAGCTCGATAAGTTTAAACAAGTGTCGCGATCCATCTTTACAGCTAGAGTGGGTTTTTATAACAAATCATATCGGAGCGTAAACCTTGACAATAAACGTTGTAAGAGTTATTAGATTTTCAGAGGGCTTCTCTACTGAAACTCTACTCTTGTAGGTATTTTTTTGTTCTTAGGGCAAGTATATTTACTATAATCGCGACACTTGCAAGCCCAGATGTCAAACAAAACTTTACTTCCGAGCCGAAATTCTTCCACCTTGTTTATCGGTATTTTCGGGTGAGACTTGAGAAGGTTTTTACATTTTAAATGATAAGTTTGTAACATTACCTTCATTCTTTTTGGTTCTACTGTTGGAATAGAAGATTTTACCCATATTTTATAAGTTTTTTAACTACAACGGCCTCGATTTTTTTATAAGTTGGCTCTTTTTTCGTTTCCTTCTCAAATTTTAACTTGTGCCGGATCCACTCATAAAACTTCATCACATCTTCGTATGTTGGCTATATTTTGTTTTTTAAATCTCATAAATCACCAAATAAGGGACACTTCCATCTATTTCGAGTACGTTCCATTTTTCTAATGACGTAAAACGAATTACTGCACTGTATTACGCAACGCACGACACTGATTGTTTTTACAAAAATGGCGCTTCACTTGTCTCACTTCCCCCGCCCCCCACCCCTTCCCTACTCCTTTGTTATTAAATTCAAATGAAGAGCTGCGTAATTATAATTATTATTACTAGAAACTATTACGCATGAAATCCGATATCAATAACTTCAGAAAAAAAATAGTGAAGGGACGTCAAAAATCGACTTTTTTCTAATAATTCAATGTCAATCCGGAGGCAGTAAAACTTAAAACATTGTAATGAAACTTTACATATCAATTAACGACACCATTTGGCCACTTTTTAACGGTGAGCGTTATTGAAAATCGAGGAAAAAAAAAATTGACCCACCCTACTGTACAGGGTTTGAAAATATTGAAGATATGAGGGACTATTGTTTTTATGCTTTCTACTTATTACTACATACTATATGTACGCGTGAAAACCTTAATGATATACTAAAAGTATATACTTTTTAAGAAAATTCATTCGGTTTTTTAATGTTTATATGTAAAAAAAGTAGGTAAAAATACAGCAATCCATAATCTTTTCGCGTGCCCATTCCATGCAGGAGCAGTATCAAAAGTTCAAAACGAGCGAACGATCTGCCTTCCTCGGATTCGAGCTGGGAGCTGACGAACTAGAAGAGCGAACTAGTTCGTTTAGGAGCGGTGACCTAAACTGAGCGATCTCTGTCGCGAACTACCTACTTTGCGCAAGACTACAAAGTTACCCTTAGAAGCGGAAGACGTATGAAACGAAAAGCACAATAACATTGTACAAATAATGCACAATAAATAATATTCTATAGGTACGCATATTCTTAGGAGTCTATACTATACTCGTTAATAAGTTAATTATTATTATGATAATATTCGTTTTGCAGTTTGGACATTTAGAGCTTTTTAATTTTTACTGCCGGCAACACTGTGAGATCCCATAAAATTATTTGTTTTCTTTCAATCTTATCTTGATTTCAAAGAAGTTTCAAAACAAACACTGTTGAGTTGGCAAAAAGGCCAATAAAATTATTATTTTACCTATTGATAACTCTGTTAGCTGTGAAATGAAGAATTGAGAGTAACGGTATAGTTCCGTGAATCCATCAAAATGTCGCAACCCAGTTTGTTAGACATAATCCCAGACCAACTTTTCCAAACTCATACTATCACCGAAATTGATCAGCTACAGAAGAAATTACACTATGAAATCGAAAGGAAACGAGAGGAACTGCGAGCTATGGTTGGGTAAGTTAGAAGTCCATAAATCTGATCAATCACAACTTACAAATGATTGGTTCAACAGCAATCCTTAATTATTACAATTTCCAGTGAAAAATACCGAGATCTTATCCAAGCAGCAGACACAATAGAGGAAATGCGTGATACGACAAGCAGCACTCTCAGCCACATTGGAGAAATGACATCATCTTGCCGGAATTTACACAATACACATTTGATAGGGTTCAAAATTGAAGAGAAACCCAAGAATGTTCACAGGTAACTTATTAAAAGCTTAGAAGTTAAAGCATAAGTCAAAGCTGAGTGATGCGTTGTGGCGCTTTAACGTCCCTGAAAACTGTGCTGCCGTCCTCCCGTCGGCACGTTCTGCACCACCCATCCCGCGCATCCACACCGCACTCAACTCTCCTGAACATCAGCCCACACTGCGACCTATTTGTGGATAGATTTGGGGAAATAATTTTGGAATATTTGCAGTTTTGCGAGTGCGATGTATGTTTGTTCATATGTTTGAATTATTTCATATTAATTAGTAATTAATCATGTTTGTGTATAAGCTTTTCCTGTAATTAATGTAAGTGGTGTTTGTTACCGTGTTTATTAAAGTAGAATAAATATATACATAATATATATATTTTATTATACTGGAAATGGCTCTAACAAAGATTCTAGGTTAACAAACTAATAGGTAACTCAGTTATCCTAATCTAATGGACATAAATAATTATTTGATATGTGAGAAATAGATTGCTTGTTTCTGTTCAGGTTGATTTCTAAAATCAGATTCAAATTCACAAGTTCTTTTCTCATTAATTTCAGCTTTCGATACAACATGAATCCAGTACACAGCTTATCCATTCAAGTGAAGTTATTGATGGAAATACCAGAAAAGATATGGACTTGTATTGAAACTGAAGACTTCATCAAGGCTACGCAGTTGTTCATCATGGCCAGGCATATCAATACAGGTATTTGTATATTCCTACGGTTTTTGTTATAATAGGGTAATTTCTAAGAAGTCAAACAACAAATCTTGACCTTGTATTGCAATCAATTAGCGCATTTCCATACAAGTCCCGAAGGTTTAGGGATTTTATTTAATTTTTTATAAATTTCATATACTTTTCAACATGACAATTAAATCCTGTACCTTATAAATTTTGTTCAAAGTTGTGCAACTGTATAAAAAGTTCCTGATTGGCCTATGTTCAGCAGAGGACTGGTAAAGGCTGTTGATGATGATAAACAATAATAATGCACATTAAGACAGATCATACCTGTTTACAGGATCTATGTTTGTCCCACCTTTTAGGGTGATGTGGTCCGTAGCGACAAAGTCCCTTTATTTTGATATAAAAAAACCCACATTTTGCTTGTACTTTGGTTTATTCATAGAATGAAATATTGACTCCCTTTTCAAGGCTGTTTGGGAGGTCAGTTGTGGCTGAGTTGTCTGATTATAATTGTGTTTTATTAATTGCTACCCGCTTGTGCTGTGTAAGCAGCAGCAGGGAGGTAAATGGTAAAGATAACATGAGACTCGCAAGACGCAACCGGCGGTACTCGTGCACAGGTGTGGGGGACGCGGGACAGTAATTGCTGTGCTTGCTTTAGCTTAGTGTGCGCGGCACTGTGCCCGCGTGACTTCAACAATTGGTTTGAGTGAGAGTGTGAATGTTTGAGTGTGTAAATGCGAGAACCATATCTGGTAGTATGGAACCACATATGGGCTACAATGCCCATCTGGGCACAGAGGTCGACATTCGCGCTTCCAACTATGTCTGTCCTGTCTGTGTCCTAATCGGGGGAGGAAACGTGATGAAGAATGGGGTCGGCGAGTGGTGGGCGAGTGTGGTGATTGTAGCCATGTATAGGAGGAACAGGGGACGCCAGTCGGGCCGCGTTAGGTTTAAAATGTTCCCGTGGTGCGGCGAAATGGCGTTTTTAGTTGGTATGTATTAGACATGTGCGCCGAAGTTAAAATAGTCGGCGGCGGGCGCCGGCCTGAAATCGGCGGCGGCGGCGTGATTTCGGCGTGAACTCGGCGCGTAGGTATGAGTAATAAATAAATAATGCTGGACAATTCACACAGCATTATTTAGCCTCAAGCTAAGCAGAGCTTGGGTTATGGGTACTAGATAACTGATATACATAAAATAATATACGAATAATTTAGGGGGTGAATTTCGAAACTTCGAAATTTCGTAAATTCGAAGTTCATAGCCTTTATTGGGCTTTTTTCAAGTTCGAATGCGGTGGCTACGAATTCGAATTTTTTAGTTTCTATTATTTACCTACGCAAATAGGTAAACCTTACGCAGTCGCGTAACGCACACGTGCTATGAAAGAGTAAGTGCGAGCTTTTTATTTCGGACTCTTGTGTAGAAAAAAATAATATCATTGGAAAATTCAATAGTTTTGCCTAGGTATACGCAAAATATCAAACGTAGTCTTACAAGCGATCTTGTCTTCTGTCTACAGCACCTTTAGTAAAAAAAGTTCTAAGGACATCTCGTTTGGTCCCACCTGGAATGTCAATAAAAATTTAATTTTTAAACGAAGCTCGAACGGCTTGGCACAGTGCTTGCCCCGATGCTGCTCCCCCAAAATCACTTTTGTCCCAACGGCAATAGGACGAGCCCTGTGTTGACGCGGAATTGTTTGTTACAAAAGTGCTCCAGCAAAGCGGATCGTTCTCGGCTCGTGGCCGTTTCTAAATAGGAGTCAGGACATTGGTTGCAAGCATTTCCTTCATAATTATAACACTGGTACTTTATTGGATCCCGTAACTTTCCGTATCGCAACATGTCATCGGTTGGGTGCAAGGTGTTGCGCGCCTCATCAATGCCAATGCCAGTGCGATACTGCTGTCAAACAGCTTGATCATCACGGATTATCGTGTACTAGGGCCGCCAGTCGGATATCTCGCCATGCCAACCGGCGACATCATCCGGCGGGCCTTTTTCATTGCTAACGTACCTATCAGCTATTCTCAAACCGAATGGTCTGTTGCGTGACGATGGTAAGAGGCCCGACGGTATGACACTAATCCCATAGGAGTTGGGGAGGCCTATTATGTGGGACGCTACATGCGTCGACACACTTGCGCCTTCCCATGTTCCGAGGACATACGTGAGGGCAGGTGCGGGGGAAGATTTCAGGTGCAAGATGTGCAGGTCTCGACAGAGCCTACACATTTGCTCCCCTTGGAGTCGAGACCACTGGTTCTTCGGGTTTCTTAAAAATTATCTGAGCGTTGAGTCGAAGCGACGCGTGACCCGAGAGCTGGTGAGTACCTATATGGCGCAGCGCATCAGCATAGCCATACAGCGGGGCAATGCAGCCAGCGTCTTGGGGACGCTTCGGACTGTTATTGATATGGATCAGTTGAGCTACCTGTAGGCGAAGCACGGATATTATTCTCTAGGGTAGAATAGACATTATCGACATCGCATCGTCATACATTGCGTACATTGTAGAAGTAAAAGGAATGACTTTCAAACCATTTACGCAATCGATGACAAAGTGACGTAATTTTTATCTATTCTACCCTAGACAACAATCCCCGTGCTCGCCCTTCTGTAGATTGTTTGTAACAGTCTGTAGTTAGCTCAATCGCTTCTATTGTAATTATCACAGATCATAATCAACGAAAATTATAGAACTACTTCTATAATTTTCCATTTTTTCGTTAACCAGTTCTCTGCCAGGCTTCAGAGATTCGACCCGGAAAGGCGCTTCGCCGCTGCTATACGTGCAGTGCAAGCGCGTCAACGTAATCAAAGTATTTTCGTATGTTTTGGATTAGGTAAATCACTTTTCCGATTCTAATTCTATCTGTAAAGGGACTCGCAGATCTCAAGAATAAAAGTTATATGTTCTATCTGAACTTTCGAAATTGAGTTTCCGAATTTCGAAAGCCAGTTTCGAAATTGAAAAGTATATATAAAGCCTGACGTTTCGTAACAGTGTTTGTGCTTTTGTGGTAACTTTGTAAGTTTTTGAAATTAATTAAATGCAATTAATACTATAAATTTAGTCTGAATCTTTCTAGTGGAATTGTCCTGGTATTTGTTAAAGTTTATTTCGTACGGTGTCCTCTTCATTTATAATCGGCACCTGTATCTGTCTGATACAGCGGCGACTTTTGATACCGTTCGGTTTGCGGTGCCTTTTGACATCGTGGCGCGGTGCGGTTCTTCTTTGACTACAACTTGGTTATAGGTAGCAGGTGTCGCACAATGTAATAATCAATAAAATGACGGAGTTTTCAAAGCGTCTAAATTAGTCTAAAAGAATACGTTCCACGCCGAATTCACGCCGATTGTCCGATCGGCGGCGGCGGCGTGGAAAATTTGCCGGCGGCGGCGGCGGGTCGGCGCGGCGCACATGTCTAGTATGTATTACGTCCTTCTCAGGGCGTCGAGTCCCATAAAATTCTGGTCCCCCAGATACATTAATACGTAAAATTTTCTCGCCGAATAAAAAAATAGTGAGGTGAATATCCTAGGGACGGCACCAAGATACCATTACCTCCCTGCCAAATTTCATTAAGATCCATTCAGCTGTTTAGATTTGTAAAGGTGACTGACAGAGTTACTTACTTTCTGATTTTATAATATTTGTACCTATTGATTTACAAACAAAGAAAAATACAATCAAAGAATAAGAACTTGACTCTCAACAAACCCTGATTGCACCAGTTTCACATTCCTGGGGTCATTGATGATGATGACGTGACGACATGTTTCTGCTAAAATTTAATTAATTTTCTCTGGTGCGTCCTGAGATGACTGGTAAAACCAATTTTGGCTTTAACCTTTTAACCTAGCGCACCACTTCACAAACGCATTCCATTGTCCTCTGCGCCAAGGCACAAAGTGAAAAAAATACCTGGGCGCTGAGGACCCGCAAGTCCTCATGTATAGGTTAAATGTATGTACACTTATTGTAGGTGGCATATGTCAGTACACCATTTACGAAGTTGTACTTGTATCTCAGGTCATCTAGGTATGTCTACTGAGTATGTTGTTTTTGTTTTTTAGGTCTACAGCTACAAATGGGTGGCCAAACAGCAAAGCCAGAGTACCAATCTCTGCAAAGACTGGTCCATCAGCAATGGAGCTCAATTTCCAACTTCAATCAGACCCTCATTGGGGTTTGCAGGCAGAAACTACAAGATGTTGATATAAGTGTTGAAGTAGGTATTCATAAGATAAAAGCCAACAAGGCGCTTATCAGGGGGAGACCTGCGTCCAATACAGGCTGTTGAGGAGGAGGTATTCATAAAACTTATGTCATATTTCACCAAAATAGAACCCACGAAGTTCGAGTCAACTCACACTTGGTGAGTTTCGTACAAAACTATTTCGATAAAAAATGGCGGAATGGCAAAATGGTAGGATAGTAGGATGGTTGAATTATTTATTTATTAATTTGTTTGAATATAGTAGAACGGTAGAAAATGCTAGATTGGAAAAAGGTGGTGTTTTAGAATGGTAGGATGGTAGAAAATGGTAGAATGAAAGAAATGCAGGTAGGATTGTAGGATGGTAGAATGGAAGAATCAATAGGTAGTAGAAGTAATGACCTAAAGATGCAGTTCATTTCATACTTATCTCATGGATGAATTATTTTAAAATAGTTTATGCCCGCGGCCTCGCGCGCGTTGTTTTTATGGAAACCTTTAAAGGTTATTTCTATCTCATGGGAAATTATTTATGGGATAAAAAGTAGCCTATAATTTACCTATATGGAAAATTTCAGCCTGATCAGTTAAGTAGTGTTCACATGAAGAGGTAACAAACATCCATCCATCTAGGTAAACATCCGAACTTTCGTATTTATAATATTAGTGTGACCTTAACTAATTCTCGTCCATAAAACTTCAGGTAGCCTGCTCATGCCTAGTAAGCCTGTACCTGATCGACTCACAAACTATGGTAGAACTCCTAGACACGTTAATCGGCTTGCACAGTAACACGAGTCTCAAGTCCACCCTGCGGTTTGAACTGGCGAAGATTCTAGAAGGAGATGTCAAGGCTAAGATTAAGGAAAAGGTGGTGAATGGAGTCAAAATTGTTTTGAAGACGGTTGTGTTGGTGTACGCTTGTTTTGTTGGTATGTATATTGTGTTATGTTATGACTAATTATGTTGTTTTAGTTATTTGATAGTTGTTATCTGTGTTGTTGTCATCTGCCTAAAATTATGTACTATTAAGCAACGGGACACCTCTCGTCAAAACGAACTAAATGTAACTTTAGTCTTTGAACAGGATTGGATAAACTTCAATGTTTCCCCTGTAGGTGGAGCTAACGGCGCTACAGTCCGTAGCAAGTCGCAGAGATTTTCGACTCCCACGTCACTTGACCTCGTAGTGTAGTTGGTTAGCACATTCCGGTACTGACGGAAGGATGCGGGTTCAAGTCCCGTCGAAATTGAAAATTTTTGCGATATTATTTGATTTAGAAATTACCCTGAGTGTGGGGTTACACACTATAATAACAAAAAACAACCTAAGATAGCGCTGTTATATTTAATATGGGCTGAGTGTAGGGTTAAAAAAAATCCACGAGATAACGAGCAGGATTTTGTGCCATAAACACTTTTCTGATTTTATTTTGCTAATTTTTCGTACATATTCGTACATATTAAATTTGGTATACGCAAAAATAATTTTGAACTTACTGACCGATAAGATCATCAGTTCTGTATGTCCTGAAAAAAAAAAACCAAGATGACCGAAATAATTGTAAGCTATGTAATTTTCAGACAACGATGGGGGCGCCGTACTGGCAAAGCTGAAAGACCTCCTCAAGAAAGACTCCCAGCCATTGGTGGACTTGGTGAAATTCAGCGATCCAAATGCTTTGAAGCTACTACCTCCAGTTATTGCAAACTACAGGTAAAATATCACACTAATATCACACTAATATTTTAAATGCGAAAGTTTGGATGGATGGATGGATGGATGGATGGATGGATGTTTGTTACCTCTTCACGCCAAAACTACTGAACGGATTGGGCTGAAATTTTGCACACAGGTAATTTTAATCCTAGAGTTAAACATAGGCTACTTTTTATCCCATAGGATAGAAATCACCTTTAAACGTTTCTATAGGAACAACGCGTGCGAAGCCGCGGGCATAAACCAGTCTTTTATAAGTCAAAACACATCGAAATAGCAGCGGCCAGCAAGGCAGTGTTTCTGTGTCAAGGTATTTTAAACCTTATCTCCTTCAAAAAAAAAAATACAAAGTATTGCTGAAATGGCTGGCAAGAATGACGCGCCACCCGCGGAACCGAGCAGTCATGCGTCCGGTCAAAGTAGCCATTACTTCGAATACTCTAGTCGACCGCATAGGACACATACGAGATATTTTTTTTATGATACACAGAAAACACCCAGACCAACGGAACAAATTTCTGCAGATCGTACACAAATTTGTTCCGAGGCGGGAATCGAACCCGCAACTTCTTGCTTTGCAGGCGGACTCTCGTCCGCTGCGCCACTGAGATCGTCAAAACAGTATAATGTAGGTACAGACAGCGTCAGAATTAACTAACCCCGTTGCATAACACATACAGGTTTAAATCCAAACCTGTTAATCGTAGCAGTTTAAAAAGTCGAAAATAAATTATATTTTTATTAAGGTAACATAATTAATTACAGAAAGAATAGATAAAAACCACACAAAAAATCCAATTCTAACCTGCATTGTGTTATGCAGGGGGGTTACTTAATTCTGACGCTGTCTGTACCTCCGTAGATAAAATTATTAAGTATTATTTGATATAAGTTTGACACTCTAAGTGCTCGCCGCGTCGCTGCCGGTCACAGCCGTGTGAATTGAGCCTAAGTGCGTCTACGTACAAATCGAGGTTTCGTAACCAGCCTCGTAGAAAGACTAACCGATTTTGATTCAAGTTTCTATATTATAGCCATTCAATGTAACTTTTCAAGGTTGACGAACACTGAACCTCAACCTCTAGCCAAAGAGGATATAACGAAATGCGTTCAAAATTGGAATACCTGGGTGAAATCCTTCATAGACACAAATGTGCAAACCCTACTTCAGAATATCACGAGGGTTAAATTCCTGCATGAGATACGAGAGGAAGCTTTCAAAATAGGTGAGTTATGTGTTTTTTTTGTTTAACATACCAACAGTAATTATTGCAATAAATATTGTCTTTGAGACAGACCACCTAACAGATAGTCGGACGAAATCATGAAAGAAAAGAAAGAAAGATTTTTTTAACCTTACTAACTACTACACAATAATTTGATTAAATGCTAGTTAAATGTACGTGATTTAATTTTTTTTGCGTAGCAGAGCTCAAGGAAACATGGCTTTCGCTCAGCATTGTGCTGGATACGCACTGGTGTGTGCACCCAGCGCTGGTTTTTTACGGAAACCATTAGTAATCACGTCACGACCCTCTAGAGGTGCGTAAAAAATAACAGAAGAGAAATGGCCGGAAAACTGTGGATAAGGCTCACACCGACCTAAATAACTGACGTGTAAAAGAGGAGAGATCTAAACCCGAGTAGTAAAAAGTAGTATTTATATTGTTGTACAGATTACTTGCAAAATTGTGATAGGCTTGAGGTACCTACCAGTTTTCTTAACGTGCGTGCATAAAGCTAGTGTAATTTAATAAGTGATGGGATTGCTCCACAGTTTTTAACTTTGGCTGCCTCATCGTTCATCTTTTTACAAACAGATTGTACAGACAGCGTCAGAATTAAGTAACCCCCTGCATACCACAATGCGGGCTATAATCCGATTTTTATTTTTTTAAATCTATTCGTTCTGTTACCTAAATCAAAATATAATTTATTTTCGACTTTTAAAACTCCTACGATTGACAGGTTTGGATTCAAATCTGCATGTGTTATGCAGGGGGTTACTTAATTCTGACGCTGTCTGTACTTCTCTGAATAAATTATTTTGTATTATTTGCATTATTATGTATGTATTTTAATCTACCAACATTTACCTTCCAGACATACCTTCAAACTGGAGCTCTATTTGCATTTCCCTAAGCATCCCCGACAACCACGTTTGGTGTTACTACTACCAGCCTCTCTTGACCTCCCGCGTCAAAGCAGTAATAGACAACCGATGGGTCAAGTTATATGATGAGTTCAAGACTCAGATACTGGTGGATTTGACCAAGGTGTCCTCTGAGAGTGATTTGGAGAAAGAAGCTGATATAAATTGGTTCGTTTGGAAAGACCTGATTGGGGAGACGGTTATCGAGTCCAGGGGTGATGTGGTAAAGGTTATGAACTCGCTAATGAAAGGTAAGACTTGATTTACGCCTCTAGAGTAAGAAAGTTTTCTCCACCGTTAGTGAGTATAAATCCCTCTTGCGGCTATGAGAGGGTCTTGGACTAAAAAAAAAACTGTTTTCTTTTTCAATAAATATTTTATATTCATTCATGTGGCTTGAATGTTTAGTTCTTAAATTAAAGTAAAATTAATAATTCTGGACAATCCACACAGCATCATCTAGCCCCAAGCTAAGCAGAGCTTGTGTACTAGATGACTAATATACGATATTTTTCTACTATACCACAGATATTATAATACTATACTAGTAACTATACATATAAAATACCCAGAACAACCGGAACAAATATTTACAGATCGTACAAACATTTGTCCCGAGGCAGGAATCGAACCCGCAACCTCCTGCGTCGCAGACGGACCTTCACCCGCCGCGGCACATCATCGGTCGTCAAGATTTATTATTTGAATTGAGACACCATTTAAGCACAAAAATAATTTTGGCCGCCCAGATGTTGCAAATACCTGTATGTGCATCGGTCGTTAAAAGGTATTATTTTACCGTTTTTCACCGCTAGCGACCTAGCGAGCGAAGGTATGTTACACACAAACAGGTGTCAATGTAATTATTGAAACTACTGACAACTGAATCGACATTAATAAAAGACACCGAGCCTATAGATAAGTGTGAATTATTGAGGGAAGTAGCTAGTTATAGCCGTGTGGTGCCGGCTTAGAATTTACACCACCCCAACTCTTCCCGCGGCTGTCGTAAGAGGCGACTAAGGGATATACACCGGGGGCGGGAGCAGCGCCTCCTGCAGAACAATTCTACCATCGAACTGCGATCCCCAACCCGCATGCCCAGCGTGGGGATTATGGGCACACCCATGTGATAAAAGCCAATAAGGCGCTTATCATGGGGAGGCCTGCGTCTAGCTGTGGACCAATACAGGCGGTTGAGGTTGAGGTATACACTTTTAGTACTTATTCACTTTCACTTTAGATATTTTTTATTTGTCTTAAATTACTCGTACAATAAAGTGTCCATTAATTCATTCTTCTCCCAGGTATGTCCCGCCAAGACCGTGGCTTCACCCCCACCCTGGAGAAACTCTGCCAAGCTCTAGACAGCGAGCTACAGAAGCTTCTAGAAGATCTGAAGATCTACCTGTACCCTGACAGGAAGACTGTCAAACTGTTTGTGTACGATGATGATGATGATAGCGAACAGATGTATATCGATAGAGCAGAGATCGAGATGTACTTGAGGGATGTTTCTGATAGGAATATTCAGAGGTGAGCTAACTTTTTCAAAAAAGGAGGAGATTAAATAAATAAATAAATAATGCTGGACAATTCACACAGCATTATCTAGCCCCAAGTTAAGCAGAGCTTGTGTTATGGGTACTAGATAACTGATATACTTAATACAATACACCACATAGATAGATATTTTTATATTTTACATAGAAAACATCCAGAACGCGCTGGACAAATGTCTGCAGATCGTACAAACATTTGTCCCGAGGCGGGAATCGAACACACCGCAACCTCCTGCGTCGCAGGCAGACCGTCGCCCGCTGCGCCACAGAGGTCGTCGAAATTTGAGAAGATTCTATGTTTCGCTGTATGTATGTATGTATTTTAGGGTTTTGAGATCGAAGATCGGTTTCGAAACCCTTATTTTATGTATGTTCGTCGATTTCTCCGTCAAATTATACACCGATTCGGAAAATTCTTTCGCTTTTGTATAATGATTAAACAACTCGGGGGTTCCATAAAACTTTTATTTCCTAGGGTTTAGTTCCGAAAAGCTTAAAAAACAATGAAAACACTAAGGTATTTTAAGTCTGTTTTTAGTTTTTTTTAAACAATCAAATTATGTTTATTTACTATGGTGGCTTGTAGATAGCAGTTTTGCACATTTTATTAATGTTCCCAATTATGTTTATAAAACTTTTAAAAGCGTGGTTGTTAAGTTTAAAATCACTTATAACTGCATATTTTTCATAATTTGTGTTGTATTGAGTTTTCTAATATTTAGACACAGTTGCAAGCGCCATGATCTCGGAACAACTGAAATCATGGTTGATATGGAGCTAGGAGTGATTTTAATTTGGTTTTTGTTAATATTCCAAGTAAATAGAGAAACAATGCTCGTACAATCTTAGACCACGATTAGACATTTTTGCAATAGACCTAATTAACCCCCGACGCAAAAAGAGAGGGGTGTTATAAGTTTAACGTGTCTATCTGTGTATCTTATGTATCTCTGTGGTATCGTAGCTCCCAAACGGATGAACTGATTTTCGTTGAGTTTTTTTTTGTGTCATAGATAATTTTAACCCGAGTGTTCTTAGCCATGTTTCATGAAAATCTATCGGGACTTTTTAATTTTTTTTTTTATTTTGTTCCTTTATTTTAATTTATACTCAAAATCATAAAAGTTCCAATGATTAATTTTTCAGCATGCTCCAATACATAAAAGCGTGTTTCGAAGAGCCAACCCTACAAACCACGGAACTACAACAAAAAACAACTGCCATCTACACAGCTCGATTCATACAAGCGATAACCACCCTTATGCTACACCTACGCAAGTGCTATATTCCCGAAAACGAAATCACTGATGATTTTGCTCTGAAGAGATGGAATGATACGTGTGGTTCGTTGAAGGAAAATGTGCTCTTTTGTTGGGGGAAGTGGGTCGATATTGTGATAGCAAAGATAAACGACTTGACGCGATGCTTGCCGCAGGAGTTTACATTGGAAGCTAATATTGATTATTTGATGATGGTAATAATAATATTTAATTTTACACTTTACCTTGTGGCAATGTAAAAAAGGCGATAATTCCCTACATTCCACATAGTCTTGAAGTTATTACCTTCCGACGCATATCTTCTAGCTAGATTGTATTGTTTTTATTGCTTTAGCAAAGAGGTGAAACTGCAGTATTTATGTCATATTTTTTTTCTATTTATTGAAACATTCAACCAAAAAACCTGTACCAGAGAATATATAATAATACTAACGTATAATGGACACCGAGCTTCCTCACCCCGCCGGCCCTTAGTCTTCGGTTTGCGTTACAAATGCACGGCGCACGCACAAGGCGCAGGCATGGTTAATGATTTTGACAGACGACGCCGATGGTGATTTATTTAAGATTTCAGATTTATTTATGGTGTTGGATGTTTTGTTTGTTTGACCTTTATTGAAAGGAAAATAAAAAACAAAATCGCCTCGTGAGTTATTATGCAACTGCCTCACTCGAACCATATATTCATGAAATGACTCTAGACGTTACACACAGAGTTGCACGTGTATTGGTACTTGCAGCCATGGTTGTCTAACCTTACTCTGATATCCTTTCAGCAATGGGACATCATAAAAATAGTGGAAAAAGATGACGAAGGAAACTCCATCGAATCAACAATCAAAGTCCCCGCCGGGCCGTCTCTAAAGCTTCAAGAATACCTCTACTCCATCAGCCGTATCTTAGACGAAGTAGCTCCTCACACAATCCCCATCGAAATCCACACAACTTTCATAGAAAAAGTAACAGATATCACTCTCGCACACTACAGTAAAGTGATACGAGAGAAAGAGACGGATATAAATCAGCGATGTGCGCTTCAATTGCTGATGGATGTGAGGCATTTCACTCTGCTGTTGGTGCCTAGAGAGAATAAGAGGTGTATTGATGTATCGCAAGAGATATGCGAGTTTATAAGGCAGAAGATTGATCCATTTGATTATGATGTCTTCTATCCGTACATACAGACTAATTTGAAGAGAAGTGTGCAAAGAGTTCAGGTAAATTTTTGTTATTACTTTTAATTTATTTATTACTTTTAAATTGACGACCTCAGTGCCGCTGCGGGCGAAGGTCCGCCTGCGACGCAGGAGGTTGCGGGTTCGATTCCCGCCTCGGAACAAATTTGTGTACGATCTGCAGAAATTTGTTCCGTTGGTCTGGGTGTTTTCTATGTATAATAAAAAATATCTATCTACATTTATGTAGTGTATTGTATTAAGTATATCAGTTTTCTAGTACCCATAACACAAGCTCTGCTTAGCTTGGAGCTAGATCATGCTGTGTGAATTTTCCAGCATTATTTATTTATTTATTATTATTTACTATGAGAACTTAGTTAAATCGTAATAGCTCCTTCTACCAAGTAATGAATTGGCCTTATAAAGTGTAGTTATTTAATTTAATTCAGAGATTAAATGCAAC
Source organism: Eupithecia subumbrata (assembly GCA_949316285.1). NCBI lineage: Eukaryota > Metazoa > Arthropoda > Insecta > Lepidoptera > Geometridae > Eupithecia > Eupithecia subumbrata. Next base: position 1,842,845 of record OX438643.1, read on the forward strand.
AAAGTTGTTTGCTAACCCCGTGCAAATAAAAGTTTAATATGACAAAGTGAATATTTATTTTGAGATAGAGCATTGATATGTCAATGATGTGCCTATTTTTTTTCAAAATCAAAATCAAAATCAAAAACTCTTTATTTCCATAAATACAATAAATGTACACTTAGAAAAGGTCAAATTGTAAAACTAAACACGGACACGGAAATAAAGTGATATTTTTGATTTCTGTCGCTTCGGTATGTAGACCAAAGTAAAGAAGCGACGAAGAAACCTTTAGCCTGTTAGTTGTTAATTTTCGAGTTGGAGCAAAACCCGTCCCAAGCTTTTTTATCTTCTAGATAATCTGATATTTTATAGTAAGCCTTTTTGCACAACAAGGTTTTTATAATTTGTTTGAATTTATTTACTGATAATTTTTGCAACTCACTAGGAGTTTTGTTGTAGAAGCGTATACATTGCCCTTTAAAAGATACATTAATTTTGTGTAGCCTAGTTGTGGGCACAGCGAGTTTATCCTTATTTCTAGTATTTATATTGTGTATGTCGCTATTTTTAGGGAATAGATTGATATTTCTATGAGTGTACAACAAGTTTTCATAAATATATTGACATGGTACTGTCATTATGTTTATTTCTTTGAATTTATCACGCAGGGATTCTCTGGGACCCATATTATAGATTGCACGAACAGCTCTCTTCTGCAGCACAAATACGGTGTTAATATCCGCAGCGTTCCCCCACAGCAGTATGCCATAAGACATAACACTATGGAAGTAGCTGAAATAGACTAGTCTAGAAGTATCAACGTCTGTAAGATGACGGATTTTTTTGACTGCATACGCTGCAGAACTAAGTCTCTTCGATAGCTTATCTATGTGTGGGCCCCATTGAAGTTTACTATCTAAGGTTATTCCTGAGAATACTGTACTGTTTACAATTTCTAACGTTTCTCCTTTTACGTTTACATCAATCTTAACGTGTTTTACATTAGGTACAGCAAATTTTATACATTTCGTTTTAGTTTCATTAAGCAAAAGATTATTGACACTAAACCAGTGTACTACTTTTGAGATTGCATTATTCACATCGTCGAAATTAGTGTTATGTCGTTTCATTTTAAAAATTAATGAAGTATCATCAGCAAACAATACAATCTCGTGATTATTCTTGACCAGATGAGGAAGGTCGTTGATATAAACTAAAAATAGGAAAGGACCGAGGATAGAATCCTGCGGTACACCCATTGTAACTACAGACCCCGAAGACCGTTTCCCATTAATGTCAACTCTTTGTATCCTATCACTCAAATAAGAGGTAAGAAGATCCAAAGAGGTGTTTCTTATTCCATAGTGATGTAATTTCCTGATTAATGTTTCATGGTGTACGCAATCGAACGCTTTTGACAAGTCGCAAAAAACGCCTAAAGCGTCTTGCGACTTCTCCCAAGCATCAAAAATATGCGATACTAACTCTACACCGGCATCAGTAGTTGATCTGCCGCGAGTAAACCCGAATTGCTTACAATGCAGCAGGTCATTGCCATTAAAATGCCTAAGCAATTGATGTAAAATAAGTTTTTCAAAAACTTTGCTGAATGTAGGCAGTACTGATATTGGTCTAAAGTTAGTGGGGTCAGACCTACTACCCGATTTATACAGTTGTCTTTAACAAATTCGTTGCAGCTACCATGCATTCTTGTTTATATTGTGTCCCGGTTTTTAAAGAAAGTCCGGTTTTCAACTTTCCGGATTTTTTAAGAAACCCGGGGGGGTACAGTACCTAGCATCATACTGTACCAAAATTAAAAAACACGTGTGAAGAAATACAAATTTAATTAATAATGAAAACAAGGGAGCCTGAAGGGCTATAATGTCATTTAAATAATTTAAAATAAAACTAACTCGGCCAGAGGGGCTAGCGAGTGGGTTCTTTGTCCTACAGAAGGCTGATTCTACTAGGTTAAGATTTGAGGGTCTTCTCCTTGCTTTTCCTCTTCCACCGTACTCTCCTTTTAGTGCGTCGCGGGTGTAGCAGGGACCCGACGGCGAAAGGTGTGTGCGAGCGTGGAGTTCCAGGTCCAAAAGGGGGGCAGCTCGTGAGAAGTCCGGCCGGAGACGAAGACTGCCCTAGGGTGGACTTTGAACCCTGGAATGCGCATAAAGCTAGGCATTACAGCCAGGCCTAGTAGGGTGACGGGCTCCCACGGCAGCACAAAAAGCAGAAGCACTAAGTGTTCATGATGCCGTGGAAGTCACAATCAGAACGGGAGATGAATTTAAAACAATATGAAAAGAGAATTTGCTAAAAGTATTACAGAGAGAAATGTGAGCGAAATAAAATAAGAATAACTGTAGATACAATGAAAAGCCTTAGCCCGTGAACAGTATGAAGAGATGACATGGCGAGGTGAAAGAAAGCCCATGTCATTCTTTGAGCATTGGAATGAATGTTTACAGCCTACATTATAAATCAGTGCAAAACTTACCCAGCAGGGGTTTATAACTTTCACTTTGTTGTAGTTTAAATACAAGTAAAAAATACGATGAAATAACGATTGATTCAATTAGCGAGTAAAATGGCGTCTCAGTGCGTCTCCTGCGCAGTAAAAGTGTGACACGTCCTATCTCAAGGCCATAGACAACAGCAGCGGATACGGCACGAAGTTAGCGGCGTGTTGACGAACTTATCTATGGGCCGTCGTCTATAATCGACTAATACTATTAATCGAGTAATATATAATTGGAATCGGAATTGTATTGGATTTTAAATTATTAATTAAATAAAAACGTAAGTATGTAACGATTTACGTTACAATTGAATGAGATATTTATCATTCCAACTATTTTGACGCCAACTAAGATAAAATGCGTCTTAGTTGGACTATATAATTTTTTCAGTGTAATGATTTATGTTCCACCCCTATCAAAAATAGCTACACTGCATAATTCCACCTTTATTCCAGACTCTACTGGGCAGTCTGATCCTCCACCACGGTCAGCTAACCGGCGTGATTGGCTCCAAGCCCGTCCAGTCCGGCGGCAGCGGCGATAAGGCCGCCATTCTGTTAGCTTCGGGCGATTCCCCATGGTTCTCGCTGCTACCTGTCGCAGCGCCCGTGATGAAGAAGCAAGATAAACCGGTAATTTACTTATTTATCAAGAGTTCTAACGAGCAAATTTTACAAAAATCTAAGACACCCTGAAGATTTTTTTTCTTTAAATCATCATCATCAGCCTATATTACTCCACTGCTGGACATAGGCCTCCCCTAATCAGCGCCCTGTCTTGCGCTTGCCGCATCCAGCATCTGCCTGCAGTCTTTCGCAGAACCATAACGACATTTGACGTCACACCGACTTTCATGTAACATAGCTAACCCCCGAATACTCAAACGCATCTCAGATATAAGCATCTGTCATTTGAGACGTGCTTAAATCTGAGATGCGTTTGAGTATTCGGCGGAAGTGTTGATGTTGCAAGTAAGAGCTGTTACGCACTGCATCTGATCCGAATCCAAGAAAATACGGAACTAGAGTTTTATAAAATTTATTTATTAAAAAAAAAATTATAAGTTGATGTCGAGGAAACCCTACATTAATGATATGGCCAAACGTTGATTGAAATATCATTAAATGTTGATGCTTAAACGATATAATCAGTTTTAGTTGACCATATCATGAAATACAACCATTTCATGAAATTTTCGGCTACATCATGAAGTGATCAATTCTAAGATATGGCCACGACATATAAATTAGTATTGTGTATTGCTTGTACCTTAGACCAAATAAATAAGTTATAATAAGTACCTACTTATACTTTATCCATCGAGCTTGTAGATTTTTCGTAAACAAACGTAATCAGCTGATTTTTAGGGTTATCACCATGAAATGACACAGGCCTAACGTAATTCCTATGATTTCACCCATAGATTCCGTTAGATTTGTTACTTTTTTCAATCTTTACTTCATATCTATGCAATATCTAGTTGTAGCAATTTACAAATCGTCATTATTTGGTCAAAAACGAAGATTCAAATGACCAGATATTTTTATCTTTTGTTAAAGTGCCAACCCTACCGAATCTTAGTTTTGACGTCATGGGATGCAAACAATTGGTATTTTTTGAACTATACTTCCCAATTTAGGATAGCACTATGACCATACTTATTTCCTATACAGAGCAGTATTTTATTTTTAGCCGGATTATTGAAGAACGAATGGAACGTAAACTCAACACTGAGCGAGTGCTGCCAGCTGGTCTTAGCTACCCTATTGAGTGTAGTTTTAGGGCGCTTTAGGGTGTGTTCCCATTTTTTTTAGTGACGATAGATAGTCGTGCAGTTTAAAGCATCGTGGCTTGTAAACACGATGTCCCAAAACTCCACGTCAAGACGGAAACAAGTGACAGGCCAAGTCAGGGTATTTATCACAAGAAATCTAAGTGACCTATTTGTAAAGAAAAGGTAAATATAAAAAAAATCGAGATCGTCTACAACCTGTGATGGTCTTTTAACCTTGTTTACTGCATTTTTTTTCAATTTTTATTTTTAATCTGAATTCTGAGTAAATTGTTCTTCAGTAAATTGTTGCAATGAGAGAAAAAATATGAAGTACTTTTAGTTTTTTATTATTAAATATGAAATAATATGATATATAAATATAATTGAAATCCTAAAAATGGCTAAACAAAAAAATCTAAATATTATCATAGACCCAGGAAGAATCTAAGAAATCAATGATGCTTAGAAAATATGGTCAATGTAAAGACATAAAATTAAGAACGTCTATTTACTAATGGGCCTGGGCCTGAAACGCCTTCCTTCCAATGGAACCTCATTGACAAATAATAATCTAGCTAATCTAAATCTTCCACACTATTGATTTATGAATTGAACTCTACCAGTAAAAATCGTTTCATTTTTACATTTACAAGATTATTTCTTGGATTATGTTTTTTTTTATTTAACAATGATTTGAACAATGCTTTCTTCAAGACCGAAGGGTGAGACTTGAGAATTTTCAGCAAAACCAGTGTAAAATTACAAAAATATGTAAATCTACGTACGTAAAATTATGTGTGTAAAGTATGCGGATAATAATGTAGCCACTGCTGTCACTGCACCCTGCTTGGGCACCATTGTGTCATATACTTTACCTAGATACTAATGCCACAGTATAAATAATAATATACAGTAGGCCTTTGATATCGCGGAACCTGCCGACAAGTGACGCGACCAGGTAATCAGGCCAGGGTTGTCACCATGCTAGCACAATGCTAGTGTTAAATGAAAACTTTTAATTATTAATTATAAGGAAACATCATCATAAATAAAACATTATGATTTTATTTTTGGTGATTTTTCAAATGCCTCGCCCCTTGCCCCCCGCACGATTGCCCTGTCTAAATGGCTTCGTCGAACAACTGTATGCATAAGTTGGCTGTGCTAATACTTACAAATCTACAGAATTATTACAATAAAATTTGAATGAATGAACGAATGATAACATAACTTTATTTTCCCCGTTTTTCTGACAGAGTGGGTAACACTACCCACGATCGCTATTTTATTTCCTTACTTGACTTTCTTGCTTTGTTGTGGTTAGTTCAAGTAATTCTCTCCTTTTGTGCTCTCTGCTTACGTTACGTTGTTTTCGTTGAGTTTATCGTTGTTTCTTGAGTTTTTGTTATTGTTGAGTGTTACTGTTGAGTTTTTGTTGTTTGTTACGTTTGTTGTTTTGATACAATGAGCAATGAACCTGGCCCGAGTTCGTTGAAGCTCTTTGCTTCGCCCAAGAAGAATCATTAGAAGAAGCATCGCGTTCAGTCACCAGCACCTCTACCTCCAAGAGTAGCCAAAATTGACAAACTCTTGGACTTTGAACTAAGTGCCATACGAAGAAAAGTGCATGAATTCTTCTTCAGAAATGAAATCCCCACACTAAACAAAGTGTTAAATTCGGTTAACGAAGATGGTGACCTACCAAATTTCAAAAGGAGTACATTTGCAAAGCTTTTAGCAAAGCTAAAAATAAAACACCTGAAAAGATCACGTAACAGCAGTCTCATTGAAAAACATGAAATAGTAAGGTGGAGGCGCAATTATTTGCTAAAAATTGCCAAAATGAGAGAAGAAGGGCGCAAGATATATTATACAGATGAAACATGGTTAAACGAAGGTAATTTACTCTTTGTTTATTATCCTTTTTAGTAAATAATTATATTAAATATCAAACATGTAGTCGTTAAACTGAACTGAACTGAACTTTTGTATGTTATGTTAACATTGTTTCTTGTTTTTGTAGGTCATACGAAAACGAAGGTGTGGCAAGACATGACAATACAGTCAACAAGGCAGGCACACCTGGAAGGCCTTTCTACAGGACTCAAAGGGCCTTCTGGAAAAGGAAAACGCCTAATAATAGTACATATTGGTATGTTATCTGTTGTATTTTCATGAATCAGGATAATTTATTGTAACAATAGCATCAACATATCAAAGAAGTAGCACCATGGTCAAGTATGAATAAGTATAGATTGAGTATTATTATTGCATCTTGTAATATCATTGATATTTTTATGGGTGGTGATGCAATAAGGTCCGTTTTCACCAATAGATAATCGGACAATTAGGCAGCTTTCAGTTAAATGTATCAAAACTTGTGTCAATAACATCAAATCAACTGTTTAAAGTTTAATATTTGTTTTTTTTTCTAGGAAACGAAGATGGATTTTTGAATGGTGGAAAATTAATATTCGAAAGCAAAAGTGGTGATGGAGATTATCACAAAGAAATGAACGCAGAAGTATTTGAAAAGTGGTTCAAAAAAATTATAGATTTAATTGAGCCAGAATCAGTTATAGTAATGGACAATGCTCCCTATCACTCTCGTCGCCTGAAACGAGTACCAAACATGCAATGGAAAAAAGCTGACATCCAAGATTGGTTAAAAAGCAAGGGTATCTCGTTCCAGGACACTATGATAAAAAGGGAGCTTATCGATTTGATAAAACCAATAAAACATAATTACATGGCCTATGCCACTGACACATTCGCAAAAGATAAAAATATTGAAGTCTTGCGATTGCCCCCCTATCACTGTGAATTAAACCCAATAGAAATGATATGGGGGCAAGTCAAAGGCCATGTTGCAGATAAAAATCAAACATTTAAAATGCATGAATTGAAGATTTTATTAGAAGAATCTATGAATTTGATAACACCTGCAGCATGGCAAAAATGCATAGACCATGTTATACAAGAAGAGAAAAAAATGAGGGAACTGGATGGTATTACAGATAATGTAATTGATCAATTTATCATCCAGGTGTCCGGAGATACATCAAGTAGCTCAGATTCTGACAGTGATGATGATAATTGATTGTTGTCTATCAATAATGTCCCAGAAGAGAGACACATGTATACTAAAGATTGAAAATATAAAATGATGATAATTAAATTAACTAATGATAATGTCCCAGAAGAGAGACACATGTATACTAAAGAGTAAAGACATAAAATGATGATAACTAAATTAACTAATGATGCAACAATAAATTATTCCTATAATTTGCATTTATAGTCTTATTTCATCTCCTTTACCTTGTATTTCCTTTTTAAGGATAGGTAACAATAAAAAGTAGTACTGATTTCACAAGACTACCTTATTTACTTATGCCAACTATTATTCACATTAAATATCACTACCCAGAGACATCTATCAAAGCTCAAAATAGCCGCCATATGAGTATAACTTGGTTTGGTAGGTTATGTACTAATTTGTTCTATTTTAGTTAGGTATGTCATAGGTTTTATAATTATTTCTTTCTTTGCGTCAGTTAGAAATCAAATAAGACCAAATTATGTATATCCTAAATACGCAAACGAAGCCGCAGGCAAGAGCCAACCACATTATTAAAAATGTTTTTCACCCCTGCATCAGCTGATTGAACTGTCAGTGGCTTTGTTATTGAAAATTCTACAAGCTCGATGGATAGAGTATAGATATAACATCGCCTCAAGGCTTAATCAAAAAAAACTTTTATTGATTATCCTCTGAATAATAAAAAAATTAAAAAAATACAGTTTCTGGTTTTTTCTCAGGTAAAGAAGAAAAACATAGCATCAAGCCCCGGCCGTTCCCGTTCTGAGATCTCGGACATAATGACAGCATCATTGCCAATCAACTTCGCGAACGCGAGGTCTGGTGCTGCGTCCTTCTTCAATTCTATTTCCTCAGATTGGTTCAGCGGTTCGTAGATTTTATTTGTTAAACTTACCAGCAAAATGATAGACGAGCGTAAACTATCCAGTCAAAAAAGCTATTAACTTGCACTAAAACGTGTGAATGTAATTGTAATTAATATTTAACGTTAACGTAACGAGGCGTGATTGTGTCGTGACGTACCCCATACGAAAAGGAGACGGTCACGATCTGACGTTAATAAGGCGGTTAACACCCTGCCACGCATCACGCACAAACGGAGCCCCGTTTCTATATAAAACGCGCAGTCGACACTGAAGACGCAGCGTGATGCGTGGCAGTGTGTACAGCCTAACGTCTCGTTAGTGACGTCAAAAAGACTCGCTGTTCGTTTTTTTAGTGCAAGTCGGAATGTAAATGATCATAGATTTCACTTGATTTTTAGATTTGAATGACGTTCATAGATTAGAGTAGGTACCCTATAATAATTATTATTTAATCCCTGTTAATGAAATTGATTATTTTATGCTTAAAATATTAATATTATCTATGTAAGGAAATTTAATATAAATTTATGCAATGAATTTAAGGGTTTTAATATGCTCATGATTTGACTATCATTACTTTCTATTCCCTATAACATAACCAGAAACCAGTTTATAAACTTGGATAAACACCTAATTCACCTATTCAGGTACTAATATAAACTGGTATCTCCTATAACTAACAGTAGAAATGAAAAACAACTTCAAAAATAATTTATATTAACAAAATCAGTGCATAAAAACAAAACTACCTATTCATCAATAAAAAATCTTCAAGCTGTAGCATTATCCTCCTTCTTTGCCTCTCCGACCTTTCTACCCAAAGACCTGAAGTTGTCAGTAAACCCGTCGCCGAAACCTCCGAAGAAATTGCCCTGGTTGCCTTGGTATCCTTGGTAACCTTGGTAACCGGGCTGATTGTAACCGGGTCTGAACTGGTTGTAACCGGGCCGGTAGCCTTGGTTGCTACCCGGGTAACCCTGCTGGTTGTTGAAACCGGGTCTGAAGAATGGTCGGTTGCCTGCGGGAAAAAATATTGGTAAGTACCTAATAAATTATAGTCAAAGGACGTAAACCATGTTAAACAAGTGCGAGTGAGAAAAACACATTCCCACTAAAGACAGGCGGAAAACTTCACTGAAAAAATATGTCGGACATGTCGGTGTATATTTCTCTACCTATTGATTGTAATTTTTTCTATGTCTTCTATTGTACAGCAAATATTGGCCAAAATCTTTATTGCAGGTTTTGGCGAATGTTTGCTGATACTTGAACTTACCAGTAAATTTTCCTGTTACGAAGCTAAGCACTTGTAAGAAATTGTGCCACAAATTCGTAAAAACAAGATTTATGACAATAACAATGCTTGGAATCTGCATAATTAGAACAGTTAATTAATTCGACCTAGTCAGAGCCAATCACTGCTAACTAATAACTCGATTATCCTGTTTAATAACGTTTTCGACGTGCGTCTAATATAATACATATACATTTTTAGTATGTAACTTACCTAACCGCTAGGAAACTGGCAGGTAAAAAGATAGTATTACGACAGAAGTATAGGAAGCACTAGTTCTGGGTACAGAACTACAGAGCCCCGAGTTTGGTGAGACATTATCGTCTCGACGAGACGTTTTTGTACATTTCTGTACGGATTTGGTACAGCGCCTCTACCTTGCGAGCATGAAACTATTAGGTATCCAATAAAACAAGACACAGTAATTTTTAGTCTTGTCAAAACAAATCAATCAAGCCCAGACTCGATGAGGTTACGTCGTTTTATTCGATTTATTCAAGTACGATGTTCAGTTATAATTATGGACGAGCAATGAAGTAGTAATTTGATTACATAGTTCTCATGGCCACCTTCCGGTTCCATCATCAAGCTCTCTCTTCATAATATTGCATTGTCAATAGATTTACCCCCGAATACTCAAACGCATCTCAGATATAAGCACGTCTCAAGTGACGAATTTTTGACACATTTTCATTAAAAACTGTCAAAAAATCGTCATTTGAGACCTGCTTAAATCTGAGATGCGTTTGAGTATTCGGCGGTTAGATAAGCATGCCGAATGTCAGCTCCATCGGAAACCGTAATCTTGGCCAAATTAAACTAAAAATATTTGATTGAACACCGGACAGATGAAATGAATAGAATAGGAAATAGAAGATTGTAAAAATTAAACGTCTCGTCGTCGAGACAATACTATCGACTCACCGAACTGCACACAACAAGTGAGAATAAACGACATAATATGTACCTTACCTACTCTATCCGGAAATAATGCATACGAAGGAGTCGAGGACCGAAGCTCTATATGCAAATTACTGCAATATAAGAATAATGGCCTTGTAGCAAGGACATTGACTCTTAAAATAATAAATTAAAACGCAACAACAACAATAGCCGGATGTTTTTGTGGGATAAACCTGGACAAAGGATTTAATTTCGTTTGGTATTATAATCTTAATTTGTGTAACAATTAAACGACGGCCCTCCTATTCGATTGCGACCAAATTTCGCTGTGAAATCTGTGAATCCGTGGGAACATTCAACTGACCACACCTCGTTTAAAGTAACATGATCTATTATAGAATCGTTATATTTTTTATATCAAAGAATTTAATATATCATCACATCATATGGATCAGTTGAGCTACCTGTAAATTGTTTGCAACAGTCTGCAGTTAGCTCAATTGTTTAAATTATAATACTAGTTCTAATTTGTTTCTATTATTTTATTGTAATTTTCTTTGTGAAAAAGGCTTCTCATATCATAGAATCTAAGTATTATATATTTTTTTGTAAACAAAGACATTTATGTACGAAAAAAATCCATGGCGGTCGTGGCTTTAGAATCGACCCCTACAACTCGGCACGTAGACGTCTTGAAAGCCGACTAAGGGTTCATATACACGACGGCACGTTGCCGACGGCAAGGCAACTGCACCCGTCGACTGTCGTTGACGCGTCGACGGATGCCGTCGTCGGGTGCAGTTGCCTTGCCATGGGCAATATCGTGTATAGGAGCCCTTAGGGAACCTATCAGAAGGTGTGTTTCCCCCACTGTTTAGGGGAGGTATGTTCAGCAGGACTTATGTGTGCTATCGAGTTCTGCAATGTCACAGTAGTCTACTTACCTCCATACCCAGGGTATCCAGAGCCCCCATATCCTCCATATCCGCCAGGATTTCCATATCCACCTGTAAAACAATAAAACAATATAAGTCGTGTAGATAAATAATGGGACTGAAGAAGACAGAGGGACAGCATGCTTCCCCGTTTAGATCACATTTGACCTATTTATTGTTTTGTTTCGATTTTGTCTACTTATTATTCATATCTCTTTAAAAAAATCGATCAAACCTGTTGCCACCTGCAGTTACTTTTTATTTGTGTTACATTTAATTATTTAAAAATAACTTACCTCCATATCCGCCTTGGTTACCGGGATAATACCCCGTCCCGCCGTAACCACCGTAAGCGCTGTTTCCGTAACCTCCGTAACCGCTGTTCCCGTAACCTCCATAACCGCTGTTCCCGTAACCTCCATATCCGTTGTTTCCGTAACCTGAATTTCCGTAGCCACTGTTTCCGTAACCGCCGTAGTTTCCCGTATTGTAAGGGTAGTTGGTGTAACCCGGTCGTGCTAGGCCGTAGCCTCCGGCGCTCCGTCGTTGACCATCGAGGAGATCACTGGTGCTTTCCGACAGACGTTGCGCCACCGTCATGCCCAGTGCGCATGACACCAAAAATATATGCTGAGAAAAAAAATAACATTGGTTGAACAAATTACTTTGTTTGAATAATTAGTGTCAAGTTTGTGATGATTTAATTGTGATTTTGTTGGAAGTTTTGATTCGGTATTATGTTCTCTGGCTTGTAAAACAAACTTAAAGTACGAGTATGAATAATTTCAAATAAACTTAGAGTTTATAGGTCAATTTTTAAAAGCTGGTGCGATTGTCTTTTGTTTTTTCATACGAGATACTGGAGGCGTACTCTAGTCCTTTTCATCTGCAGTTACGAACTACGGCCGAAAAATTCAACGTGTAGCTACTCTCGCTTACTTACGAGAGGGCGGTTTTCGCATAAATTTTATGACCCTGACTTTTAAATATTTTAAGTAGAAAGAACCAAAATTTCAGTGTTAAGTAGAATAAAAATATATGTATATCCTATCATTAATTAAAAGTGAAAAAGCAGCTCAATTACGTGCGGAATTTCCGATTTCGTTCGATTAGCGTTCGATCGAACGAACTAATCGATCGAAATTTCGTAATAAAAGAAGGCCTTCTGGATAGGAAATACAAAAGTGAATCGCACCAGGTTTGAGTAATTTACCTTTACGGCCTTCATAATTCAGCTCTAGTCATAAACAAACCTTGAGAGACTTAAAATGAAATGAAATATTTATTCAATTGAATATGATTGGACTTAGCTTTACAGACTTACGTAACTAGTAACATAATTAACTGTATTTAAAACTTAGAAAAATATTTTTTTAGAAACGACTGATTGACTTGTAAATCTTGAAAAAGGGATTCGAAGATATTTCAAATGCAATTTGTCGAAGTTGAGACGGATATCATCATCAACAGCGTTTATCAATCCACTGCTGGACATAGGCCACCCTTGATAAGTGCCTGATTGTCTGTTATCATTAGGGGGTAAGGCTCACACGCTAAATTTCACGCTGAGCATGCGCGTTTGGTGAGAATAAAAATATGCGGTCCCTAAAAAGCAAAAACATTCTGAAAAATAAAATAAAATCAAATCTTTGTTCTTCAAGTAAGTACATTACACAAAAACCTTATCAATAAACATGACTGCAATTTAAAATTGCTGTACCTATTCTGATAACATACCTGTTGAATCTTTTTTTGGTTTTATCATCCGCAAATAGATTGCGTATCTAGTAGCCGATAGCTAAAACGGTAGTCCTTATCACCTCGTTATTATCAAAACAAAATACACTTAGCGTCAGAACAATTACATAGATTTGTTTGATTATAATTTCTTTTGTATTATTTTGTCTAACTTCTCATCATAGTATATCTATAGTTCTTTTCTTGAACTTTATTCACAAAGAAAATTACAATCAAATAATAGAAATAAATTAGAACTAGAAATATAGTTGTATGTCATAAATATAGTTGTATTTCAACACATACAACTATTAAAATTTAAATTAATTAAAATTAAAATTAAATTAAAAATTAAAAAATTAAATTAAATTAAAATTAAAAATTGTTTATTGCATAAAAGTACATTACACATTTAGGGCTCTCATCACCAATATAAGCTATTCATGAGAATAGCTTGTGGTTTGGCAGTGAGTGCTTCCCCTTACAATAATTACGATTGGTTATTGTACAAGACTTAGTGTGCGTCATAAATAGAAGTACAGCATTTAAATTAATTATTAAACATAGATCAGAATTTAGTTTTTCAATTAAATAAGAAGACAAAAGCATGCAGATTTAAAATTATTATAATGTAAGTTTTACACAAATTAGGGTCAATACAAATAAAAAACAATTCAAATCAATAGGACAATATAAATGATTACAATTACAATATTTGATGGTAGCATTAGTTTGAATTACTTATTTGTATAATATCCTTATTTTTCAGGGAGTTATAGATTAATTATTTTAGTAAAATAAATGTTTTTAATAATGACTAAGCATACCAATTATAATACAGATACCTATAAAAATAATATGGTAGAGCTCGACAAGGATGAAAAGATAGTTCGTCTTTCATGTCCGGTTAATTGTGTGTGTGTGTGTGTGTGTGTGTATGTGGGTTTGTGTGTGTGTGTGTGTGTGTGTGTGTGTGTGTGTGTGTGTGTGCATATGTGTGTGTGTGTATGTGTGTGTGTGCGTGAATGTTTTAGGTATAAATATTTAAGGGCAATTATTCTATTTTAAAACTGTAAATAAGTTTTCAGTTTCAATATAATCTAGAGTACGTAGCCATTGCATTAATATTGTTTTGCATATATTTCTAGGTTTATGGTAGAAGCCTATTTTTTTATTAACCCTATTATACAATCGTGCACTCAGGACACGGTAATGACGCGCCGCCAGTGCCAATCTGTATCGCGGAATTGCATGGATTTTATGCTTTGAGCGTTTATGTAGGTTAGTATTTGGGCTATATGGGGTTTCTATATGCTTCCTAAGGATGATTCGCATAATAAATAACTGTCTAACGGTCAGAGTAGGGAAGTCTATAAAGAGCTGAGTAGTCGAGAAGCGAAATGGTCTGCTCAACATGACCTTTAGGAGACATCTTTGTGCTCTCTCTAGTTGCAATATGTGAGTTTTATAGGTACCTCCCCATGCAGTTATGCAGTACGAAAGGAGTGACTGCGCTAGGGCAGAGTAAACTAATGACATTGTGGCCCTTGATGCAACTGATCTTAGAGTTTTAAAAACATAAATGAGCTTTCGTATTCGTGAGACAACAGTTTGTATGTGGAGATTCCAACTGAGACTTTCATCTAGGATTACGCCGAGGTATTTTATATTGCTGGTTCGAGTCACTGATAGACAAGCGGGGCTTTCGCAGGTTAAGACACTGCGGCATGAATGGGCTACAATATTAAAGGAAGGAGGTGGTTGTCCTGTGGAATTTGGAGAGAATGCTATGAACTTAGATTTCGATATATTTAGTGTTAGAATATTACTCTTAAGCCATGCCATTGTTGAGCTTAGGGCCATTTCAGCATTACTTCGGGCCTCTTCCCAACTAGCGCCTTTGATGAGGAGAGCAGTATCATCAGCGTACGTAAATATTTTGCAACTGGGCAGGTTAAGCCTACATAAACTGTTAATATAAAGGAGAAAGAGCGTAGGTCCCAGGACACTACCCTGTGGCACACCATATGTAATTTGTTCGTCAGCACTAACAACACCTTCAATTTTAACACATTGTAAGCGGTTGGATAGGTAATCTTTAAACTATACTTAAATATATATATACTATAATTAACTATATTTAAATATTCTTGGTTCGATCCCCGCCGCCGGACAAATGTTTGTACATCATCATCATCAGCTGCTGCTTGGCCTCCCCTATTGATCCTAACGAACAAATATCTGCACATCGTACAAACATTGCGCTATGGTGCAATATTTCTACGATTTTTAGATATATGTTCCGGGTACTACGGGTGTAACGGGTACAAAAAGGATAAAAAATAAACCTATCAAATTAATAATGTACCTAAGTATTGTATAGTCATCTAGCACCCATATTGTTAAGCTCGGCTTAGTTTGGGGCTAGATGATGCTTTGTGTATTATCCACTGTCCAGTAGGCCTGGCACTAGGATTGTAGTCTATTGGGAGGGTAGAATAGAGTTCTACCATCCACAACAATCCCTGTGCCTACAGTATTGTTTATTCACGGAATTTTTTCACAGAATCAAAATATTTATTTATTTTATGCATTCATGTACATTAATTCTTAAGGCGCTACCCAGAGCCAAATCAGCGCCACCACCTATTTTATCTTATTATTCTGTTCAACGAAGGAACTTTCAAAAATCGATTGGCCAATTTGTGATACCTATCATTAGATTATTTTTAATGCCTCTTTAAAAGTTTTAGTTTGGATAGTGTAGGCAGAGATGCGAAGTTGCTCTTTTTTGCCACCATGGTGGCCAAAAAGAGCAACATCGCATCTCTTCTTCAAGTATACAAAATAAAAGTTTTGAAGTGAATGGTAAGATAAATTGTCACTAGTACATGCACCCTGGAAGGCAAAACCGAGTTCAACTTTATTTACACATGTCAAATAGAATTTAAAAATACACACATACATAAAACAATAAATTTCTAAGCTTACTATCTTCATATCATCTCAATTTGAGCTTTACGCGCTAGAAATATGTAAGACTCACCGAAATAATCATTGTCAAAGTCACAGATCAGTCTCAAAGCGTACAACCGACTGGTGGCACAGTAGACATATCCCCCTTTATATTAGTCGGCAGAAGGTTTTTACTGCTCTGCATAATTTCAATGAAGATGCATTGTCTAGCCAGTTACGATTATAGTATTCGATAGGGAATCCCTAGAGATGAAGCGTGCCTTTTGAATTCTAGTCGGAAGGGGAAGTGATTTAATGTATTTATTTAATCTTATGACAAGATAGGCTTATTAAATAATCTTATGCTAAGTACATAATTTTTGGACTGTAGGTATGACTGAGCAAAACCAAATAATCTCGTTGGTGGTGACGACGACGGTTCTACGATATTTTTCAAAGGGAGGTTCCTATTGAAAAATATAATAGAACAGTACTTTGTCTAGTAAAAGAGATACCTTACCTATGTCTTGGAGAATATTAGGTTCATTAATTATTTTTTTGTCTATACTTACCTAGCATGGCAAGGTTTTATCTGGGCTAGAATTGAGAAAATGGCATACATTGCGTAAATTGATGAAGATAAAGGAAAGCGTTTCTAATATTTAATTCATTCGATGAAGATTGTGAAAATATAAGAATATATAAGAATTGTTTGTCTATTGTACCCTAGATAAAAAAAATCAAAACTATCAAAATCAAAATCAAAACTCTTTATTTCCATAAATACAATAAATGTACACTTAGAAAAGTTCAAATTATAAAACTTAAGACTGACAAGGAAATAAAGTGATATTTTTGATTTCTGTCGCTTCGGTGTGTAGACTAAAGTAAAGAAGCGACGAAAAAACCTCTAGCCTGTTAGTTGTTATTTTTCGAGTTTTTTTTATTCTCTAGACTAGATAATCTAAAAAAACGCTGTGGCGTAGAGTGGTCGATTTGGATACATTACTCAGTCAGTGTTTAGTTTTATAATTTTAACTTTTCTAAGTGTACATTTATTGTATTTAAGGAAATAAAGAGTTTTTGATTTGATTTTTGATTTTGCGGTTTTATGACGGGCAAACGCTAATAGTCCAACCTCTCTATATGGGACTCTACATCGTTTTCTCTGTCCTTGAGATTCAGTGGTCTTATTTTCTTGCACTCCTTGCAATGCCATTAAAAACTCCATTCTGCCATTTCTCAGCCTTCTACGTCGTCGATGGTCCATCGACGACCGATTGGTGAAGTAATACTCTTAGGATCCCTTTTGTGTAGTACCTAAGTTGGTAGGTATCACATAAACTATAATAATCATAACGGCCATCACAATATAGCACACTGTTCCAAAAGAAAAAAACTACGTAACAATTCGAAACCAACGTGTCCTGCGACTGAAATAATGTTAAGCCCCTTATTCCTGATTCGTCATCAGCGTTCCTTCTATCATGAGGAATTGGGATCCCAGAAAATGCTTTTGTCTATGACTAGAATAGAGAAAATATCAGACAGTGCGTAAATGATTGAAATTTGATGGAATGAATTTCTGAAATGTTGCACTCAAGATGAAGATATAACACAATGTAATTTTTTTCTGTTGACATAAATATTCCCTAGTAAAGGTTTTGTCTAGGCTGTCTATGCTAAGCCTCCATACAGTCCAGTGGATTAGTCCACTGCTGAACATAGGCCTCCCCACGCCGAATAAGCGAATATTTCTGATTATATCTCGGTAATTCCTGATTATTTGTCGAACAGTCGTGAATCGCTAATTAAAAGTTCCTACCACCATCGCATCCGAGTACCAGAGGAAACAAAGTTAGGAAATGTGTTATTATCTCATTACAGTTATTACGTAGAACATTTCTTTGTGATCATTTATCCATGTAATTGCTACATTGGTTGGTGCCTCGTTATTTGTTTTGTTCTTGCCTTGTCATTGTCTATTAAATGGTTTCTTTTTGATTTTCCTAGGCCTTTTGAGATAACTCTATATGTACAGGTTTTATTACAGTAGTGGAGTTATCAATTTAATTGATCTTGGATCCGAATAAACAAGTATATCGGTACTTTATATACAGTAAATAATTCAATGAGTTTTCTTACGTCTACGAAGGCTAAAAAATTACAACATTTTTTACAAAATTTACAAAATTATTCAAAAAAATTGCGATTGCGTCTTGATGGTGATGATGATTTTCCTAGCCGAATTTAGCCATGTCGGCCAGTCTCGATTTCGATTCAGATAAGATAAATCATTTCACTGCACTCTCTATTTCTCTCACTCTCATATTTTAATGGTACGGCACACCGACACGCACGACACGATTTTATTACAGAGAAAGATATATAACTTATTTCAAACCTTGACTCCTACCATTTTTTCTATCTTTCTGAGATGTCTATCAAACCGATACTTATCTAAATAGATGTTATAGATAGTTCTATCTTTTACCAAATTGCCGACGGGAGTTTTTATTATCACCGCCTTGTTTTGATGAAAATCTGATAAGGTATTATCAATAATATAGTCAATAATAGATGACTAGTATTTTTAGGCTCATGCATTAAGTATGTGAATTTATTCCTAAATTTCTACCACGAGCACAAGAAGATAAATTGATTAATTTATCTCACAACGACTCCGTTGTGCTTGGTAGTTGCACAAGCGATGAAGTAAATAGATGGTAGTTCATATCCGCGACTTTGCTTACATAAAAATGAGGTTATTTCTATTAAAAAATATGTAAAAAATTATGATTTGATTATCACCGCCGTGTGGCCGTGTACCTTCATCGGTACTAGGCATTTTCCAGGAATCAAATTGGCAGGCGAGCATTTGCCGCATCTTCAATCGATTGCACAATTACAATCACAAAAAAATCTAACAGATTCATTTGTTTCTTCTGTTACCTACTGCATAACGTAGAGATAGTCTACTCGACTTTTCGTGAAGGTGGTAAAATAGACCTTTATAAACATATAAAGCAGAAATACCCGAAGGACATGGACGTAATGTTGTACAAGATTGTTTAAGGTCTCGTATACCTACGTAAAAGTCGTAGTAAAATCTCTAAGTTGCGGCTTAGGTCACGCCACGGAGTACGAAAGACTTGACCCATGTTGTCATTTATTGGTGTGGGTTTTTCCTTAGTTTCCGTGACTTTCTAGCGATGGAAACATACTTTTACAAGGTTATTGTATACGCTACTATTGACCCTATTCGTTGAGTCATTTTATTTATTTTTTAATAAATCTATAAATATAAATATATAAATGAAATGCTGTTCGTTTATCTGGCTAAAACTCGAGAATGGCTGGAACGATTTCGCTAATTTTGGTCTTGAAACATTTGTGGAAGTTCAGGGAAGGTTTAAAAGGTGAGAGCGGTACAAAGTTCGTCGGGTCAGCTAGTCAGAAATAAATACAGCATTACTAGAACATACATACAATTGCAAAAGGCACTAATTATGCCTTGTAATGGGAAACTGTTGATGGAGATCTCTGCACAAGTCATGTCATCGGAGATCCTATTCGTATTAATATATGCGCAATAGGCATCTATGCTTAATATTCAAATTCCCAATAGTCGATTATATTTATAGAACAAAACAAAATTACATATTCAATCGTTGCGCGGACGATTAGCCTTGTCGCGTAAGGCTCTACAATGGTCCGTTATTATTATCGTTCTCCCTATTTGTAACAATATTAAAATCAATGGCTTAGTCATCATGATTATTGTGTTTTATATCATATATTTAAATAATAGATTCAGGCGGTACTTTGCGGAAAGCCATTGCAAAATAAAAAGATGAAGAAATAAAATTACTATTTAGTAATAACTCCGCGCAAAACCTTCTCTGCTACGATTCAACAAAGTAGTTTGTAGGAGAAAACCACACCAACACACAATGAATAAATCTATCAAAGTGAGTCGTCAACTAGTTTCGTCTCTTCGACATGATGATGTCTTGTGGAGAGACGATTTTCAGTGGACACATTTTGACACTGAGAGTGCCAAGCAACAACGACAGAGTCTCGCCAATGATGTTGCTTCTACGAGGTCCTCGCGTAAAGTATGTACTTTGTTTGGTCTTATTATCAGAGAAGGTTTTGCGTGGAATTGTTACTTATTATTTTAATCCTTATGTCATTTATTTTTATTTCGTCTGAATATTGCAATAGAACAAAGTGCATCATCATCAATGTCCTTTACATTCACGAACGATGGTTTATGTAGTGTTAGTTTTTTGGCACTTATACAGGGTTATTGCTAATTCACTGACACTGCGTAAACTGCAGGTTCTGCCCATCATCACGAACACGTTGGTGAAGACGCCAGGTCTTAATTCTTATTTTTTTTTGTAAATCGCCTCACATACAAAATAATGTCCGAACCTAATTAATTACTTCATACCGATTTCCTACTTCTACTTAAATCCACATCATCATCATTGGATTATTTTACATCTACGCAAGTTGATTTAAGTGGCATTAGCCTAGCTGAGAGACAGCCCAACACACACACACACCCACTAATTATTCAGGGCAGAGCCGTTTTTAGGTTTAGTTTCAAAGAAAACCCCTATAACGAACGATTTTTTTATGGATGGGGGTACATACTAATATCATTCCCTTTCCACCAATTTTAAGAATTGAGACCTGGCGTCTTCACGTACGTGTTCATGATGATGGGCAGAACCTGCAGTTAACATAGTGTCAGTGAATTTTACAAATAACCCTATACGGGCACATCTTGGTTTATAATGTGGATCTTTTAGGTTAGAAACTTGTCACTCCTAAATCCTACCTAATACCTTACTTAACGTTTGCAAGCTATTAGGGGCGAACCTAATGGGTTTGTTTGTCAAACTAGGCCTAGAACACAGTACTCACTGGATTCCCGTGGTAAAAAACTCGAATTACGTAAAATAATTTTTTTTCTTTGTTTCCTTGAATGTGAAAACTCACAACCCTGCGGTCTATTGAAATGATTTATGTTTTGATTCATAGGTTGTTAAGTTCCGTAGTTTTCTTGTAAATAAACAATAACTTGATTTTTGCGCTAACGTCGTTCCAAAAAAGTATGCTTTGTCCCGCACCTATAAACATAAAATCCTATAGGTACCTATCCTTTTCACAAAATGGCGCGCATGGCGCCCTCTTAATACCATATCACATATTTAATAATACGATCATAGATAACTTCAAAACTTCATTGTTTCTAAGAGTTATGTTTTATGTGTCATCTTTATCATGGATTAAGTACCTGTAGGTAGTTACTACTTTTTATTTGTTTACGTTTTTTTGTCAGGAAATCAGTATCGGCAGCCAGATTTGCTTCCGAATAAGTACCTATTATTTGATTTCTTTATTTATCGTACTTTTCCCAGAATCTCCAATTATGTTGACAGATCCCCATGTTCTCTTATTAGGCTCACCTAATGACCATGCTTAAAATAACGAGTCTCAGCTCATCTGTTCCGTGGTCCGCTGTCGGACAATTTTATATCATGTACCTAAGTATTTATTCATTTACTGAACGCATTTAAGGTAAAATGGTATTAAATGCGTAAGAAGAGAAATAAGCTTTTCGTTGGATAGCGTTTGGCGTATTCATTGCCTATGCCGGGCATTACTTTGACGACCTCAGTGGCGCAGCGGGCGAAGGTCCACCTGCGACGCAGAAGGTTGCGGGTTCGATTCCCGCCTCGGGACAAATGTTTGTACGATCTGCAAATATTTGTTCAGGGTGTTCTGGATGTCTTCTGTGTATAATAAAAAAATATCTATCCATGTAGTGTATTGTATTAAGTATATCAGTTATCTAGTACCCA
The DNA here is from genome assembly GCA_949316285.1 of Eupithecia subumbrata. Classification (NCBI taxonomy): domain Eukaryota; kingdom Metazoa; phylum Arthropoda; class Insecta; order Lepidoptera; family Geometridae; genus Eupithecia; species Eupithecia subumbrata. The sequence goes on from OX438643.1 coordinate 1,864,795, forward strand.
TAACACAAGCTCTGCTTAGCTTGGAGCTAGATAATGCTGTGTCCAGCATTATTTATTATTTATATTTACAGTTTTCCACTTTACACGTTTATACATTGTACATGAGAATGTGTGCCATAAGCATTATTTCAGATATTTATTCTGTTACAATAAATTAAATCAGAACCAATATGTTCTGAAGTTTGCGGTATGTGATGAAATAGACTCAAAGTAGAGACAATATTACCTAGATACAGTCAGCAGCAAAATGATGATTGTGACGGTTACGTAGGTTTATGTCCACTGAAAGCGATTTTTTTTCAAAAATGAATCTTCGAAAGATTTGCCGCGATTCACTTAGTTTTCTGTGTGCCAGGTCACTGGTATACATACCAGTGTACCTACTGGAGGGCAATTACGGTGTAGTAAGGCACGGCATTACGGCTCAAACGTTAGCAGTTGAAACGTTCGGGTGCGCGTTCATAGGCCGGCATCGGACAATCCGCACTGGCCCCATCAATGGATTGACATAAAAAATCCATACCGCACGGAGCGGACTCTCGGCAATGCCGGCGAGGATTCTTGAAGGCAACTATTCCGTTTAAAGCGAATGACATCATTCGGATTTCCGATCAGTGAACGCACTTGTCAGCAGATTGTCCGATGCCGGCCTGTGAACGCGCCTCCTAACGTGTCAACTGCGAACGTTTGAGCCGTAATGACAATAGATTCTACACCGTAATTGCGGCCCTGGTAGAGGTAGGTATACAGTATACATATCAATAGCACACGAGGCATGCCTACCCTACTCCACTCGGTCGCATTAACAGTAGACCGACAACGAATCCATTCTATCCTGAAAATGAGGTATTACATGAATAGGCTCCACTTAATTAGTTCCCCGCCGAGAATGCAGGCTCCCGCCATTGTTCGTTTGCTCCCGTGATTTTTGTCGGCTAAACTAGTTTAGTGATGTTCTTAACTTACCACTTCTACGGTTATTCCCATTTCCCATTTCATCAACCAGTTTATCGTTTCCTTATAGGCGAGTTCAATGAGTGAGAGAATGAGATTCAATTCAAGCCCTTATCAGCTAAATTAAACGTATTTTTGTTTTATTAATTATAAGACGAAAGTTGCATGTCCGGTTAAATGTTAGGTAACATGGGAGGCGATTTACAAAAAAAAAAGAATTAAGACCTGGCGTCTTCACTAACGTGTTCGTGATGATGGGCAGAACCTGCAGTTTTCGCAGTGTCAGTGAATTACCAATAACCCGGTATATATTTTAAATATAATAATTGACATCCCTAGCTCCCCTGCCCGAGTATCTCGGTAGACAAAAGGTACATTTAGGTGCAGTGAAGCGCCTCACTCTGATAACTAAAGCAAAAAACTTGGCAGATAATTTCTTTGTACGTAATCCTCATTGTTCTTTAATGTTGGCTTACAACCGCTGCTGCTATGATATTCATATTTGATGGATAGATAAACATTTATTTGGCGTACACAGAACAGAGCAGAACCGAGATAGCAATCGGTATACCTAGTTAGTTGAGTAGAAAAACACAATCAAAAATAAAACCCACAAAAACAAAAATCTACACGAAACAGACAGATGGATAGACGGAAAATAAAGTGATCCTATAAGGGTTCCTTTTTTCCTTTTTAAGTACGGAACCTTAAAAAGAACAAGGCGGGTAACACACCACAACGAATTACCACAACTTGTAAGTACCTACAACACAACTTACAAATTACCACAACTTATATCGTAGTAACGAAAATATAGAAATCATTTATTACGTCTAGTCTTCAACTTGTCTAAGAAAATATTGGAAAGCAATAAAAAGGCCAAATTGGGGGACATCATATTAAAATTATAAACGACTATTTTCCCTAAAAACAATTTATCTGTCGCGAGCAAATTATGGTCTCGTAAAATTTGTGCGGAAATGAGATGATATCGCTTTCATGCGACCTTTTTACTTAATATTTAAAAGGTGCTTAATTATTGCTACAGAAAATGCCTTTTTTGAACAAATAAACGGTGTTTATCACTGTTTTCTCGTTGATGATGTAACCTCAGCTCAACCTCAACAGCCTGTATTGGTCCACTACTGGACGCAGGCCTCCCCCTGATAAGCGCCTTATTGGCTTTTATCACATGTGGGGTAAAGCCTATAATCCCCACGCTGGGCATGCGAGTTGGAGATCGCAGTTCGGTGGTAGAATTGTTCTGCAGGGGGCGCTGCTGCCCGCCCCCGGTGTATATCCCTTAGTCGCCTCTTACGACACCCGCGGGAAGAGTTGGGGTGTTGCAAATTCTAAGCCGGCACCACACAGCTAGCCGGCACCACACAGCTGTGATGATGTAAACAAAGTTTAAATATCATATACCTATTTTCAGTATATATCGCCCCATCAATTGCATACAATAGGCCTCTCTTCTTCTGTGTCGTTCGCCTCATAAGTAGATGCATTTCCGTAAATAGGTGCCAACGAGCCTCAACAATGCTTAAAAACAAAGTTTAATTGACGTAGTTTCAATACCTACTATTAGCGATGCTGGAAATTGATTGTCAGTTCTTAAGAGTTTTTATCTACCGCTTGACTATTTTTAATATTCAGGCCAAAATGCAAATACCCCAGCTTTGGAGATCGCTTAGACGTTGCTGATTATCTGTCATTGTATTTACGGGTAGAACGAAGATTCATACCTTAGCTGTTACTGATCGAGAAACTGTCTCGCGTCACGTTATTATTCTAAATGTACCTATGGTTGTTATTTAAAAAACTAGTTCTTTCACATGAATATAAAGTTATTTGCTATTTTTACTAGTTCTAATTTATTTCTATTATTTTATTGCGAATAAAGGCTTCTGCCCTTCTAAAAAAGTTATTAGCTTGATCTAATTATATTATTTGGAAATCCCTGAAAGTAACCAGGTGTTGACCTGGATGGAGTAAGTATTTAATACTACTGTTCGGCCCACTCATAGGCGTAAGATAGGCCTATCTTCTTCTATGTTATTCGCCTCATAAGTACATTTCAGATTGGTGCCCACGACCCTTCGCAATTCTTTTGAGATGTCAGATGCGTGAGTGACGTCATTTTAGTATAATTCCTACGGTCAGCCTTGGTTGATCATAATTTGATTAGCCTTACCTTTGGTGATATTTGTGTCAAGACCTCTGGTTGGGTTTTTCGCGTTATTAATCTTATACTGAATTAAATTACTTACCTTTTTGTAAATATGAATCATGCTTTATGAGGTCGTCTACATGACCTCTGGGCATATTTGGCTGCATAAGGTTTCTACCGTTTTATGACAATCAAAAACCTAAGTTATCAATTGCGCTATGAAGAAAGCTCGTTTAAAAGTATTTGATGACAAAGACAAATATAATATTACCTGCCTAACTGATCGCTAAGTAGAGAACTCAGAGCCCAATAGATACAAAGATAGATAACAACTTCTGATGCTAATAAGAATATAACACGTTTTTTAAGTGCTTTTAAAGTAGCTTGGCTTTGTTATATCATGCTTGCTTGCATCAGCTTGTTATTTTTTCAAGTAATAGGTGACATAAAAAAGCCCAAAGAATATTGACCCACTAAAAAGCGAGAACGGACCACGACCTTACACCCACGACTGCCCAACATAGATTAGATAATGAACTACGAGTAGGTATTACATTTATAGCGCAAGTCGGTGACTCACTCAACCATAGCTGAAAGGTCTTTGTCACCAATGTTTTGATGAATTTTGTAACGTGTTTTTAATAAGTTGGGTAAAGCTTTTACGTACGACCCTATGAACCGGGGACTTGATTTTTATTATTATGGTGATATGTTTCGTTGGTTTACGGTTACTCTACCAAAATGTAATTTATTAGATTATTTTAAGAAAAGGACATGCCTAGGCTTAAAATGGCTAGTTTATTTCCTTTAAGATATAAGGTTATCCAATCAGCTATACGTCCGACTTCGTATTGCATTGCAAGCTAATTTAGCAAAAAATCTTAAACCCCCGACTATTAAGAAAATGAAACCTAGCTTAAATCACTTCCGACGAAGTTGCTAGTTAAATAAAAACACCCAAATTGTTTTATCTATTTGGCCGTGCGGCCTTGTAGTTCACAATGTCACATTCAGTCACACCACACTGATACAGATGACGTCAAAAAAATAACAGCCCTCTTTTATTCAGGGATTAACTGTACCTCCTATTTAGAGTCCATGCTCGACCGCAAGGAAGAAGCAACCTTATCATAAAACAAATACATAGGCTATATTATCATGTTTCCTTGGTGAGATTAAATACTTCGTTATATTGATAAATTATTGCATGTACGTTTATCTTGAAATCCCTTTATGAGGTGTACGCTACTACTGAATTCTGTTTTGTCGGTTTCTCTCATAACAGTACTTACCAAAGTTTTAAAAGTCTACAGGCTAGCTTGATAAAAACACCCTGTTTGTCATAATTATATTTTTTATTTCGTCCTGACTGGCGAATTTCGGTCATAACTTAAGGTCATGCATGATGTTAGCCTTTGCAAGCAGTTATGTAGTTTTGCGATCATTTTTTTGCTATGAATGAACCCATGCTAAAACAAACTTAATCGATTATTGTCGTTTTGGAGTGAAATTAAATGACATGTGAGAAATTTCTTTCAACATATTTTCGCCTCCAAAACGACTGTTTATTAGACTATAGAATTTAGTTATCGCATGAAACAATAGCAAATGGCTTACAATGGTCACAAAACTACCTTACCTACTCATAAATCCTAGTCTAATTGCTTGTAGAACCAAGGGAATACAAACCCCCTTTTACGCTATTTTCAATTGCGCGTGACGTACCACCTTAAATAAACTTCAATACAGGCATAAGTATTCAATTTAAAAAATATATATTTGAGCGTCTGGTCGAAGCGACGCGTGACCCGAGATCTGGTGAGTATCTGGCGCAGCGCATCAGCATTGCCCTACAGCGAAGCAATGCAGCCAGCGTCTTGGGAACGCTTCCGACTGGTATTGATATGGATCAGTTGAGCTACCTGTAGATTGCTTGCAACAGTCTGCAGTTAGCTCAATTATTTCAATTGTAAATACTTGTTCTAATTTATTTCTATTATTGATTGTAATTTTCTTTGTGAATAAAGATTAAACATTAAATTACATATAAGTTATAGACGGCACATTATATAACGGTTATATCCTACATACAAACACATATTTATCCTGAATGAATAGGCTGGATATAATATCCACGTAAGGTCCTATTCTTGCACTATACACACACACACTACACACTACACTTTGAATGCCTCATTCACTCTCTAGGTAAAAGAACATCTAGACTTTCTTACCTTCATCTAAAACCTCCCTGATTTTACCATACACATACTAAAAATCTAACTTGTAAAAGTTATCACAAATTATCACTATACGGCTAAGGGTATCTGCTATATGGATTATAATTCACATCAGAGTAAACCCTATTCACTCGTGGTAAGATATGTTTTGGCATTGGCAAGGCTTCTGGGTCAACGTCAATGAGTTCTTGCTCATCTCCTTTAGCTTTATACCATCCTATATAGTAGGATATTGCTGCCACTAGAAGGATGAAAAAGAAACCCAGTATAGCTGCTATTGCGATAGTGAAAGGATTCCAAAAACTGCTTGTTGATGCCGTAACGGGTGACGTTTCTGGTTCAGTTGGTGGTTCAGTTGGTGGATCAGTTGGTGGTTCTGGTTCTGGCTCAGGCTCTGGTTCAGGTTCAGGCTCTGGTTCAGGCTCTGGTTCTGGTTCTGGTTCTGGTTCTGGCTCAGGTTCCGGTTCAGGCTCTGGTTCAGGCTCTGGTTCAGGCTCTGGCTCTGGTTCAGGCTCTGGTTCAGGTTCCGGTTCAGGTTCTGGCTCAGGTTCCGGTTCTGGTTCAGGCTCAGGTTCAGGTTCAGGTTCTGGCTCGGGTTCCGGTTCAGGCTCTGGTTCAGGCTCTGGCTCCGGTTCAGGCTCTGGTTCAGGTTCCGGCTCAGGCTCTGGTTCAGGTTCTGGTTCTGGCTCAGGTTCCGGTTCTGGCTCAGGTTCCGGTTCAGGCTCTGGTTCAGGCTCTGGCTCCGGTTCAGGCTCTGGTTCAGGCTCTGGCTCCGGTTCAGGCTCTGGTTCTGGCTCAGGCTCTGGCTCCGGTTCAGGCTCTGGCTCCGGTTCAGGCTCTGGTTCCGGCTCCGGTTCAGGCTCTGGTTCTGGCTCAGGTTCTGGTTCAGGCTCTGGCTCCGGTTCCGGCTCTGGTTCCGGCTCTGGTTCCGGCTCTGGTTCTGGCTCAGGTTCCGGTTCAGGCTCTGGCTCCGGTTCAGGCTCTGGTTCAGGTTCCGGTTCAGGCTCTGGTTCAGGCTCTGGTTCTGGCTCAGGTTCCGGTTCAGGCTCTGGCTCCGGTTCAGGCTCTGGTTCAGGTTCCGGTTCAGGCTCTGGTTCTGGCTCAGGTTCCGGTTCAGGTTCCGGCTCTGGTTCCGGCTCTGGTTCCGGCTCTGGTTCTGGCTCAGGTTCCGGTTCAGGCTCTGGCTCCGGTTCAGGCTCTGGTTCAGGTTCCGGTTCAGGCTCTGGTTCAGGCTCTGGCTCCGGTTCAGGTTCCGGCTCAGGCTCCGGTTCAGGTTCTGGTTCTGGCTCAGGTTCCGGTTCTGGCTCAGGTTCCGGTTCAGGCTCTGGTTCAGGCTCTGGCTCCGGTTCAGGCTCTGGATCAGGCTCTGGCTCCGGTTCAGGCTCTGGTTCTGGCTCAGGCTCTGGCTCCGGTTCAGGCTCTGGCTCCGGTTCAGGCTCTGGTTCCGGCTCCGGTTCAGGCTCTGGTTCTGGCTCAGGTTCTGGTTCAGGCTCTGGCTCCGGTTCCGGCTCTGGTTCCGGCTCTGGTTCCGGCTCTGGTTCTGGCTCAGGTTCTGGTTCAGGCTCTGGCTCCGGTTCCGGCTCTGGTTCCGGCTCTGGTTCCGGCTCTGGTTCTGGCTCAGGTTCCGGTTCAGGCTCTGGCTCCGGTTCAGGCTCTGGCTCCGGTTCAGGCTCTGGTTCAGGTTCCGGTTCCGGCTCTGGTTCTGGCTCAGGTTCCGGTTCAGGTTCCGGCTCTGGTTCCGGCTCTGGTTCAGGCTCTGGTTCTGGCTCAGGCTCTGGTTCTGGCTCAGGTTCCGGTTCAGGCTCTGGTTCAGGCTCCGGCTCTGGTTCAGGTTCTGGTTCAGGTTCTGGTTCAGGCTCTGGTTCAGGCTCTGGTTCTGGCTCAGGTTCCGGTTCAGGCTCTGGTTCAGGCTCTGGTTCTGGCTCAGGTTCTGGCTCAGGCTCTGGTTCCGGTTCAGGCTCTGGTTCTGGTTCAGGCTCAGGTTCTGGCTCAGGCTCTGGTTCCGGTTCTGGCTCAGGTTCCGGTTCAGGCTCTGGTTCCGGTTCAGGCTCTGGTTCTGGCTCTGGTTCAGGTTCTGGCTCTGGTTCAGGTTCTGGTTCTGGTGGATCTATTGGTACATCATCTTCTTGATATAATATACAAGAGTCCTCGTCGGTATTTGGACCAATATAACGGAATGAATCTACCAAAAACCTTGATCCTGGACCTGCCTCTCCCATCAAAGTTATCTGAAAGATTAGGAAATGATAAGCATCATAATATTCGAATACTTTGTAATCTTTGAATTCTGGAGGTATTCGGTCTAATAAATAGTTTTCCCTTATATCATCATTTTTTCAGGTACTGTTTAGGTTTCCGATATCCTTCTCATGTTTAGTTTACTGAAAAAGAAATACCTAATCTTACGACATACAATTTCTTTTTTTTTCGACCTTACCATAGTTCTATGAATCTTTTGATTTTATTTGCAGCTTCTCACGGCCTACGTCTATTCCCGGGATACCTAGTTCCTCTGCCAAATTTTAGTATAGAAAGGTCAGACATAAGGACATTATTACGTTCGCAAGTATCGATTAATACAACAATGGAAGATACTTACGTATCCAGTGAATTGGTCTTCCAAGGTAGTGCTCACAGGAAACCTTATTTTATGCCATCCGGTTTCGAGAGTTGAACCAATCAGAGGTACGGTTGCAACATTGACATCATTATCCCCTGGGACCACTTGGCTTGCCAATATAATAATGTTGTCATTATCGTTTACGGAATCCACGTACATATTAACTTCTATTAAACCTTCAACCGACATGATGAAGTGAAATGAAGATACGCAGCTAAAATCAGTTCCTGATGGCGATATGAATGTTTCTCCACGATCATGCAGGCCGTCAATATTGATTGAAGCGTAATCCCCTTGTTGCCAAAATGGCATTCCAAAACAGGGGGCTTCCATATTATCGAAGAGGTCTTGGAAATCATCTTCAAAGGTGTATCTGACGCATTCATCGCTCCAAACACTGCTCACGGTCAACACAAATAGTAAACACTGTAAGCTCTTGCGCACTTCCATTTTGATCAGGCGCTGGATCAACTTATTTTTACTAAACAGTTCAGTTTCCTCACGAGACACCTCACATCTTCGAAAATATAGTTCGATTAAAGTTTTCAAATACTTCGCATAATTATCTGGGTAGGTACTAATTATCGTTGATAAGATACGGTTCTTTGTATCGATGAGGTGAATCGATAAAATTAATCCCTACGTCAATGTTGAAACCTGAACTGTGAATCAGATTCAATCTGTTTCCAATCTGCTTGATGATTTTGATGGGTCTGATAGGTTGATTCAGGGTTTTAAACTCGCTTTAGGAAAAGCTATTCAGGTTGATCCTGGGTCATTATAAGAAGTGCTTGTAATAGCAACACTTATGAAACCAAGGACAGAACACGCTAAAACCAATCTATAATTATTTTTTGGCATCACTATGAGTACCATGGCTCAGCAACCGAAGTGTGTCCTGGCCTCCGATAATAGAAGTCGCCATTTCTTCCTGTCCTGTGCAGTTTCTCGCCAGTCCTCCGCTTTTAGCTATCGCAGGCATTAAAATGGGATGGTTCCGATACGGACGGACCCAGGAGTCCTGTATTTTAATTCTCCAAAATACGCAATCTTTTGTTTCATTCCGTTTTTTTGTGTAATTAAGTACTCTAATTCAGTGTATTAGAGTACCTAGACTATTTTGTGTTGGAGAATAAAAATGGGCTCCCAGATTGAAATTAATCATCAGCATGAAATTAATTTGTAAGCACCTTGAAAACCAACACAACTAAGCAAAATCGGGTTTTAGCTTTGGTTTTAAATGAAATTTGAAACTTGAAATTTGAATACATTTTAAATGACACACCAAGCAAGTGAGTTTTACATAGGCAATTGTATTGTGGATTGTTTAAAAATATTCTACATCGTTTGGCTAGTATATAGTTGAAGTTACTAGTTGTCCATCTATGGGCATTGAAAGTGTTGATAACATTTGGGCTCGCATCCTTGTGATTCAGCTCAGTGTTGTTTTAACATTTCAAATACTTTTTGGGAGTTTTTACTCCAAAAAGTAGTTGAAATGGTACCTATATTGTTATAGGTATGCATTTTTCTACGACGTTTTTTTTTCGTATGTTGTCTAGATGTTCTCTATCTTTAAATTGCAGCATTATAAATATTATGCATCGTCGCTGAGACGTAGAAGAAAGTAAGCATTTGAATGATTGTTTGATAAAATGATAACTTACGCTTGTTTAAGAATGAGATCATTGTGTTTATCATAGCTAAAGAAACAGCATGCCCCCCTGTATCCGCCAATGCCTGTAGGAGCTCTAAAACGGGAGGAGAACACTTACGAGGCCTATAAATAAGTAAATTAGGTACTTTGGGTTTAAGAGGGGTTTTTCTCGCCACGCCAGCCTTAACGACATCATCTGGCGCTAACGTACCAGCTATTCTCGAACCGAAAGGTCTGTTGCGTGACGATGGTAAGAGGCCCGACGGTATGACACTAGTCCCATGGAAGTTGGGGAGGCCCATTGTGTGGGACGCTACATCCGTCGACACACTTGCGCCTTCCCATCTTCCAAGGACATCCGTGAGGGCGGGTGCGGCGGCAGATTTGGCCGAAGATCTCAAGAGGCGCAAATATGCAGGTCTCGACAGAGCCTACACATTTGCTCTTCGAGTTTTTAAAAAAATCTCTGAGCGTGTGGTCGAAGCGACGCGTGACCCGAGAACTGGTGAGTATCTGGCGCAGTGCAGCCGGCGTTTTGGGGACGCTTCCGACTGGTATTGATATGGATCAGTTGAGCTACCTGTAGATTACTTGCAACAGTCTGCAGGTAGCTCAATTGTTTCAATTGTAAACACTAGTTCTTATTTATTTCTATTATTTGATTGTAATTTTCTTTGTGAAAAAAGGCTTCTGCCCGTGTAAGAAGTAGAAAAGTCTGAGAAAATATTATGTTTATTCCGATGAACTTTGAAAATATCTTAAGAAACTTTGTTACTCACAATGACGTTTGTACCTACCCTAAAACGGTAAGGTTTAGGTAACCTAATCTTGAAATGTTGGACCAAACCTTTTCACTTAGGAAAGATATCGTTTTATCTTCGAATGAATCCAATCTATTGGAATTGATCCGTTCACAAAAGATGTAACTTGCTAATGACGGTTTGATAATAAATCTGTAATAGAAAGACACTTCTATGCCAATCCTCCTTTTACATTCGGACAAAAGGAGTTGACAGGCTTTGTACCGCAGTGTTTGGGACAGGCGACATTCAGGGGTGAAATCTGTACTCTACTTGAGTGAAATCTGTACTCTACTTTACTTATCTCAGAGCTTGAACAAAGGAACTTGGGCTAGTGTCCACAAGAGTTTTGGCAGGCACCTAGTTTACACAATCTGACCTTACCCAAAATTCGCTGTGCAATTGATTTCGGCATGGTACCTATTCATTTCACTATTCATCTCGTCACCTCATAGTTTTAAGTTTGCTACTTACCACTTTCAGGTGCTTATTTCTCGCCTGTAACTAACATTTATAATAATGCTGGACAATGCACACAATATGGTCCAGCCCCAAGCTAAGCAGAGCTTGTGTTATAGGTACTAGATAACTGATATACTAGACACTACATTACTTTGATTGCACTACCTAATATTGCATATGCGAAAGTTTGGATGTATGGATGTTTTTTACCTCTTCAAACCGGAACTAATAAACGGATCGAGCTGAAATTTTGCATACAGTTAATTCTAAACCTAGAATCAAATGTACTCTTCATCCCATAAATCAGTTCCCATGGGACCGAAAACGTTTTCATATGAACAACGCGTGCGAAGCCGCGGGCAGAAACTAGTTTTTTAATTATACGTTATACGAATAAATTTACACGTCAAATAAAATAACATCAAAAATATCTTCGTTACAATTAAATTAATCTTTCCTTATATTCGAAATTGTTTCACTTATGTTATTCAATCCGCTAAAAACGATTAAAAGAGAAACTGAACATTTTATATCATTTACGAAAAATTTTTTGCTTTACATCAGGCACGGGGATTGTATTCTACAGTTCACGTAACTCTAGGAACTCACCGAAGCTGTCGAACACACCCTCTCCAGTAGCAATGCTTTAAGTCGGTGCTTGAATATGTTTGAGGAAGTGGATCCGTATTCTTTCGGGTATTATGTTATTAGTTTAAGCGTCTAGTGCTATTCCTTCTCTCGTCATTAAATTCTAATAAACGTAATGAAACTGTTATTATAAACCATATGTTATTATAATGTTATTAGAAAGTACCTACTCACTCATTGCGAGATATCTTCAAAGAAAATAATATCCTAACACTTACTGGTATAATTATATTAGAAATCTGTTTATTTGTACAAAATAATTCAACCTTCTTTGATACAAAATCAAATCGATCAGATAAGTTGAGAAATAAATATAAATTTAATCTATCACTACCCCAAATAAATAATTCTATGTTCCAAAAAAGCACTTACATTACAGCTATAAAAGTATACAATAAATTACCATTAGAAATAAAACAACTAACTGGAAATATGTTCAAATGTAAGTTGAGAAAATGGCTTGTTAATTGCGTGCACTATAATCTAAAAGAATTTTTTGATGAAAGTTAAACGAGTTATACTAAAGATTATCGGTTTTAATTCTATCTTTAAAATAAGGCATAATTATGTAAGGTTTTAATTTTATCTTCATTATAAGGTATAGTAAGAAATGTAAATATTTTGATTTGTATCCTTACAATTACCTACTTAAATTGTTAAAAAAATATTATTGTACGTCCGAAACGGATAAAATTGTTAAAACATTTATTTGATTTTAAGACCTTGATGTAACACAATTTCACAATAAAATTATTCTATTCTATTCTATTCTAACCGTTAAGGGGCGTGGCTCTCGTATACAAATAGTGTTCAGCTATACGTACCTATTCGTTAGTTAAGATGGCCCTGTCCAGGAATCCTAATAAGATCGAAGTTGACCCATGGCCGACACATGCTGCAGTTTGGCAGAGTTTCTCTACTGGCGAAGGTATGCAAACCGCTGGCATTCTAAGCCAACTGTGGCGAAACTGGTCCATAAACTTTTGAAAACTTTCGGTGGCAGGGTAACTCCTTGACCAAATCAGTATGCATAAGCACGGATAGAGTTGCGATGGTGGTTTACGTAGGCGCATAAAAAGGTACCAACAATGCTGATTTTGCACGAAATCCGGAGAAGAATCCAATTTCCGAAAAGAAAAATGTATCGACCTATTCAGCTTGACTAGAGCCTGGTTAGGCAGGGGGATAAATGCACTTCGGGTCTTTCCCCCCGGTAGTGAGTCGGTGCAGATCACTGCTCCCCCACTATAGAATTAGTGGGACTTCTACACGACGACACGACGTAGGGACCTCTACTAATAGCCCTCGAAGGCAGGTGTAGGTAACGTTCTTGGGTTGGGCTATGGCTATGGGTTGGCAAGATCCCATAGCCACCCGATAGTATCTTACAAAAAACTTTATTTTCGTTAATGCTAATGTTTTCAACCTTTTCGCACCCAAGCTGGGTAGTTCCCGCAAACTTTACAAAACAAAAGGTGCGTTATTCGCAGTCACTTCCCCAAGACGTAAATCAGGTGCGGGGTGACAGGTTATTGCCTGCGAACGGTTAACGGGACATATACCGAAATCCGTATGAATTTATAGCTCAGGTTACAGCGTTTGAGGGTACGTGCTTCTATGAGGCCTACCTCGATTTTTAACCTTACCGGCTATACGCTTCAATCGAATGTAGGTTGGGTGTCCTTGTGGAATTTGCTTTATTGTTTGAGGTCATAAGGGTATGGTATGCAGGTGTTAAAGGTAGTCTCTATTTGCTATCAAACTATTGAGAAATAAAAATCTGTTTAAAATTTAACATGTTTATTAAAAAAATCAGAACCACTGAAAATTAATAAATTAAATTTTCTGCCTACACTTTAATACTTCATTGAGTACAGTAGAAATTTCGAAAAATATCTCCAAACCGCAGTATTAGTTGGTTTTATTTATTTTGTGTAAATTACCTCAATCACTTTTCAATACAGAGCGCAAGACTCGTCCATGGAAGATAGAGAAGGTGGAATGTAGCGGATTGAGTCCACCAGTACTGTTGAACCCTCTAAAGCTTTGCCGAAGAGAATCAACTGTAAACAAAACAAAAATACTTTGTCTTAATAACATTACAGAGCTAATAAGTAGGAATTGATGACAGAGTTGTTATAATAAACAGGATGCCACGAAAATGGTGTACTAAGCCGAAAGGGGTTGATTCTGGACCCCGAGGGGATCAGAATGTAAATAACGATTTTTTTAATTACGCAATGCAAAAATAAAGTATTTTGTTCTTCATATTCGAGTTATTTTACACGCACTCTTGCATTATTTAACATAACAAAATATTTCACAAATGTTTTTTTTGCTTGTTTTTTCAGCAAAACCAGTGTTTTGTCATGAAATTATTGCAAAAATTGATGTAAAACCTCGTAAATTTCAAAACAATAACAATGATGTAAGAATACACATAAAGGAACACGAATATCAAGAAAAACGCCTCTTATTAAAAAAAAAAACGGAACAACAACTGTGAAATTCAAAAAATCGGAGAACAAACATTGACCCCCTCGATGTCCAGAATTCCTTTCGGCTTAGTACACCCTTTTACGTGGCACCCTGTATATGTAACCATTAAACGGGTACCTATATATCGAGATGCCATCCCATGACCAAGATAGTCTTTAAACCTTTTGAAACGTCGGGAGAAATACCCGTAATAGTTAAATTAAAATGTGTTCTGATCGCGTAACTTTCAAAAACAGTTGTTTGTATTCACGGACAGAATTTGGCTTCCACGTGTTCGTAGGCATTTACCAAATAACCCTGTTTATGGATTCCATATTCATATTTCATTTATTGCGTCCATAATTATAGGTAGGTACATGAATATTTCACTATTCTAACACTCTTAGTTGGTAGATCTTATAATTATGTACCCAGTCAGGGTGTAGCAAATTGAGAAGATGTGTACTAAAGTTAACATTCAATTAATTACTGTCACATTGTTATAGATTATCATTAAAAAATTCAATAAGTGTATAATAACATTTTTTTAGTAGCATATTCTTTAGTTGTCTATTAAAATTAATGTCGGATGTATCTTTTAAATTCAATCCAAGCAGCTCTATGAGGTTTTCCAACCTTTGATGTAGAGTTCAGGTTCACACAGCGCCACTCTCGCGAACGAGAGTCGTATCAAATAGATAGCTTAAGGCATTGTAATGATATCGCTCAAGGCTTCGTCATCAGGTCCACTGTTGGTCATTATAAGCCTACTAAAAACTGAAGGACTGTGCCGCCCCTTTCACGATTCTTGTAAAATCGCGTAACGGCCGATCGGGGGATATGTCATACCAAAAAAAAACGAGACGATGGCGATTCTGCATTTAAATGTGATAGTATAATAATAATAATAATAATAAATAATGCTGGACAATTCACACAGCATTATCTAGCCCCAAGCTAAGCAGAGCTTGTGTTATGGGTACTAGATAACTGATATACTTAATACAATATACTACATAGATAGATATTTTTATAATACATAGAAAACACCCAGACCAACGGAAAAAATTTCTGCAGATCGTACACAAATTTGTTCCGAGGCGGGAATCGAACCCGCAACCTCCTGCGTCGCAGGCGGACCTTCGCCCGCTGCGCCACGGAGGTCGTCATATTACAGGGAACTTTTGTCGCGAATGCTAACTTTACTTACATATCCATCGAAACTGCTAAAGTCCACCACAGGAAAAGACAATACGTTCCACCCTGCCAGAAACACTCTGTCTGTCGGGTAGTACATCGTAAACCCAACGACTGTATCCACATCCTGTGACGTCATCTTCTGAGCTATCACTATTATATGATCCAGGCTAGACTTTGGCTCCATAAACACAGTGGCTTCTATAACACCATTTGGCTCCATCCGGAAAACCGATGAAGATATACAACTGAAAGCTTCACTAGGTGATATGAACAAGGTGCTTTTGCCATCGAGGCTTTTTATAGAAGTATAGTTATTCAAGCTCCAGGATGAATAGCCGTTGCACAAATAGTTGTTTTTACTAAATTCCATATCGAAGTCTTGCTCGAAGTTGTATGTGACACATTTTGGCTTGGATGTTTGATTTTGGGCGTTATAAATGCTGCAAGAACTCTCGGGAAAGATCTTGGAACCGTATTTGAAAGAGTCCACTAAAAGTATGGAGTCTACTGATTTGGCTCCGAGAAGTACAACCTGAAACGAAAAGTGGAAATTAAAAGTCTTCAATAATTCCTTCTTATAACTAGGTAGCTACGTGATTGTTGTATTGTGTGAAAACTGGAAGAAAAGTCTCTCCAAGTCAATGCTGGCAAAAATAAAACAATAATATTACATACAGTCTGCAGTTAGCTCAATTGTTTGAATTTGTAAATACTAGTTCCGATTTATTTCTTTCATTTGATTGTAATTTTCTTTGTAATAAAGGTATTAGAAAACAAAGTAATATTTAACTTACATAAGCATCAAAGTCTCCAAAAATGTCTGGTACAACCATCTTTAAGGTATGCCATCCGTTAGCATCCAAAGCTGGTGAAAGGATAGCCGAAGCTACTGTCAAGTCAGCACCTTCAGATGCCCTCATCAAAAGAGCTTGCAAGACATCGGATGATGATCCTTCATCCGTATAAACATTGATTTCAACAGTCCCTCCAGAGGCTCGAAATGGTGTCGAAGATATACAACTAAAGTCTGATAATGTTGTTATGAACGATCTACTGGCTGGATCCGGGCTTTCTATACTAATTGTCGAGAAATTCCCAATTATCCATTTGGGGAAGGGCGCACAAATCGGGGCGTTATAGTTGAATCCATCTAAACCGTTTTCGAAGTCGTTTATCACACATCCTTGACTTTGATCACTTTTATGGGAATTATCACGTTGAATAGTATTATGGCCATTTAAGATAGGGGTTTGGCCACTTACGACGGAAAACAAAATAAATAAAACACACGTTTTTTTAATCATTTTTAATGCACTTCGCAACTGTTTACTTGCTACTGATTTTATTTTATACAGATGTTGAGTTGTTTTTGATAAGGATAAGATAGTGTTTAAAAATTAACAGGGAGATAAACAAATTGAGTGCGTTTTGACATAGGTAGTGTTTTTTCCGTAAGGAAAACTTTCATTTTAGATTCTAGGTATTTGTAATGACAAAATCAAAATAATCATGTAACAACAAACAACAGATATCAACAAAATAACAACAGTCAGTCAATTATTAGCAAGATAATGACTAACATTGACATAACGTGTTTAATTTTTATTTTTCTAAATATGTACCTAAGTTTTTGTAAATAAGTAGGTAAGTACGAACTTGTGTTTTTACAAAATATGAAGCCATCGACGACGAATTTACTTTGATCATAACATTTGAGCGCCTGCACCGATTTTCACCAAACAAAGCTAAGACACTCTCGACGTCAGCTTTCGAAAAAAAAATTAAGTCGTGAACATAGCGGGTTTGGTGGTTAAACAAGGCCTTGATCTCAGTCTTACGGGATCCCCGTGGTAAAAAACTCGAATTACATAAAATTCAACATTATTTCTTTGGTTTCTAATGTGAAAACATAAAATAAATAAATTCAATTACTTTACAATTTGTATGATCACTCACTATACTTTAAACATTTTATTTTAGCAGTTTTTAAATTGACTTATTTAAACGTCTTTTTAATTGGACACCCAAGATTGGGTGTAGGCCTCCTCCATGCTGTTCCATTTGTTGCGATCTTTCGCCAGACGGGTCCATGTCGTTGTGGCAACCTGTACCAGGTCATCGTACCATCTTACCAATGTGAAAACATGGCAGACAAAAATATAATAAAAAAATCATGAAAGTGCACTGTTTCACAAATAATTTGGTCGACACATCAGGAACCCTGGTTGAAATAATAATGACTTATGTAATTATGAGGTTTTACGAACTTTTTGGTTCCTCTAAGTCAGTTGTAGTTTTGAAAGCACAAGCTTAAAATCACAAACTACATGTTTTTCTTTTAAACTTGTTTTCTTTGTAGGTACGTTCCTATTTAATTAAGATTAGTTATTTATTAGTTACTAGCTGCATTCTTACTAGCCTTACCCTTTGTCGTATCATCCGTTTTCCCGTAGGAATTAAGTATTTTCCCGCGGTAAAAAGTAGCCTATCTTCATCAGGAATAATGTGGGCTTCTAATGGTAAAATAATTTTTCAAATCGGTTCAGCAGACAAACAAACAAACAAACAATCAAATCTTTCCTCTTTATAATATTATTATAGTATAGATGTTGCTTTGACATAATTATGTGTTAATATTAGTTGGAGAAGTCACTGGCTCCTGAAACACAGTTTTTAAACTAGTTCAGGAGCCCATGGACTCATATTGTCTGTTGTACTAGCCATTATCTATGTCAATAAACATTCTTACTTTACTTTACTTTACTAACATCTTAATTAGTTGCGTACTTTACTTTTAAATAAAAAAAAAACTTATTATTATTAGTAGTATTATTAAACGGGTATTTATCGCGTTTCTTTACCTATTGTTCCCGACGTTTCAACAGGTTTACACACTGTCGTGGTCACGTTTAATAATACTAATAATAATGTGTTCAGTTGAGATCGCGTAAGTTTGAAAACAAAAACTTGATTTTTGTTATGCTCTGTCCCGCTCCTATGAACGAGAAATCCTATGAATATCCTTTTTACAAAATGGCTCGCAATGTGCTCTCTTAAATCAACATCGGTTTATACTTTTGGGAGCAATGGCCCACAGACAGACACCAAGACATGTCATGCTTTTAATTATCCTCAATTCCTATTACACGAGATAAAACGGTCACGAACGTGACAGACTACTGTCTCCCCTGATGGTACATGTTCATATAGGTAAGTTAAAAACTAGAGATATTATGGCAAAGGCATACATACCTACATTACCTACTCATACATAACAGAGGGGGTTTTAAGGTGTTTGTCTGAAGTTAAAATTAGGGAAATCCATCCAACTCTGCAAGGCCACAGTAACCACAGCAATATACTGTTATTCATTGTGTTCTAGCTAAGCTACCCTAGATTGATTTGATGACCTCTGTGGCGCAGCGGGCGAAGGTCCACTTGCGACGCAGGAGGATGTGGGTTCGATTCCTGTCTCGGGACAAATGTTTGTACGATCTGCAGATATTTGTTCAGGGTGTTCTGGATGTTTTTCTATATATATGAAAAATATCTCTCTATTTAGTGTATTGTTATTATGTATATCAGTTATCTAGTACCCATAACTCAAGCTCTGCTTAGCTTGGGGCTAGATAATGCTGTGTGAATTGTCCAGGATATTAATATCCTACTTTAGTAAAGTTCATCATGGGCACAGCAGGTGTTAATAATTCCATGACTTACCATATTTCTCGAAAATAAAGCGTCTGCAATAAATAATTATGTATTTACTTAGCCTACGTTAAGCAATTATGAATTTAAATAAAGGTTTTAATATTATACCGATACGAAAAATTAACTGATATACCTAAATTACCTAATCGTAGATATGGGTAGATGTTATACCTAGTAGTAGTAACGCTACGCTGTTATAACTGCACACGTCCGTGACCGGAAGTTGTCGATGCCGCCACGCGCCGCAA
This sequence comes from Eupithecia subumbrata, assembly GCA_949316285.1. NCBI lineage: Eukaryota > Metazoa > Arthropoda > Insecta > Lepidoptera > Geometridae > Eupithecia > Eupithecia subumbrata. The sequence goes on from OX438643.1 coordinate 1,883,983, forward strand.
CGCCACCTACTTCCGGCCGGCCGACACGTACAGAAACCAACGAATTAGCTTTCAAACCAGTATGGATCTACGAAGCATTTAGGTACTAGCGCAGTAAACAAATACATTTTTAAATGAAAACCTAATAAATTTTGATATCACTTCATAAATCACTTTTAGAAAACAACTAGGTGTCGGCATGTTAGCGAGAACATAGTTATGAAATAAAGTAACTTAGTGCGAAAATAGTAGGTATTTAATTTTTTTCTGCGTCTTGTTGTCGTGTCCGAAACTGAAACTCGTCCGCGGACGAGTTGTACACCTACCCAATAGTGAAGTGTCATCTAACCCAATTATAACGCCATAATAATAGGTACCTACTAATAGATTACTGACTAATTATTCTGATTAACAAAAACGGAAGGATTAATGATGTCACAGACGCATAACTATAAATACTTAAAGAATACTTAAAGATAATGCATTTATCAAAAGCGTTATCTTGAGTGGATAACAGTCAGGATTGTCAATGAAACAAAGCAGGCTAGTGAAAGTAGGTGGCTCGATATGATCACAATTTATTTCCTAATTAGGTTCTGCCCGCGACTTTGCACGCGCTTTTCAAGTAGCGTAAGTACGTCCCCCGGATACCGTTTACCTCCCTGCAAAATTTCATTAAAATCCATTCTGCCGTTTAGGCGTGAAAAGGCAATAAACGGACATACAGAATTAGTTTCACTTTTAACCAAATTCGAAAAAAGGAGGAGGTCCTATGATCGGCTGCATTTATGTTTTTTTTTATGTATGTTCGTCGATTTCTCTGTGAATTGTGGACTATTTCGATTTTTTTTCGCTATTGTATAAATAACAATAATATAATGACCCCGAGATGGTCAAATTGTGGCCGAGGGATTAGTTTTTGTCCCGCAAAACTTAAAAACAATGTATAATTAACGGATTCGAAGTTAGTTTCTAGTTTTTTCAAAACAATCAAATTATCTACCTACGTAAAATTAGTTTATGGATTATGTTCTTGTTTGTATTTCTTGTTCATCTCTTGGGGTCGGCCCTGCTAGACCTCATGTGCCTCTCCCGTCCCTTTTTGTTTGCTCAGGGTCTACACTCATCGTCTTCATATCCTCATGCACGGTTCTAATCCAAGCGATCGAAGTTCCGCCTGCCTACTTGAAGATAAAGATGAAGATCAAGTAATAGATTAGTACATATTCCAGTATTAGTATAGTAGAGAAGTTTACGCGTATCTAGTAGCCAAAAGTAACAAAACCTGACAGAAACTGACTTCCTTATAATGTAACTATGGAAATTACATGGAAGCGTATGTAGATTACTTTTATAATATTACCTATCGTAGTTTAAAAATCATCACCTAACTGGTTTTCAAACAAACTGGGTACCTGGGTACCATCCATTCAAATTAAATTCAATACACACTTAAATATGCTTACAAGAAACTCAAATATAAAAGCTTCGATACGATATAAGTTATATTTATCGAAGTATTAAAGATAATAGCGAAGCGAAGCGTGCGTGTCATACTGTGTGAATACTGCAGAAGAGGCACCTTTATACAAAATATTACACGGAGTGAAATAGGTAAGTAAAACCCGTAATTCATAAAAAGCGTTGTTTACGTCTTACTTATGTCCTATACCATGTCACAATCACACATGCAAGCCAACTGCCAAACAATGCCACAGGTCAAGATCCTCTGAAGCGATATAATTCAACTGCTTTATGCCGTGCGCACCTACTGTCAATATCGTTGATATATCGGTCATAACAACGGAACTACTCTTCGTTGTAATTCCATCCTACGATTAGGGCTTAGAATAGGTGCAAAGATTCTGAGATATAGTGACTATCTATATAATTATGTAATCTTGTACCTATTATGTATCCTAATAAACAGCAGTCACCATCAAGATTTCAGTGGTTTCACTCGTCTCCGACGTCAATCCTTACAATTCTAGTCTAGATCTGAAAATGCGTTAGATTTGAAACTTTCGATTTTAATATGTTGGTATTCGCTCCATAGGCGAGAACACTCTTAAGAGGTCCCATGTAGTCCCAGTTTTATGCCGCTCACGACCAAACCGTCTACATTAGTTAATTTGGCAACTGCAATAGGATTTGGTGGGATAACACAAACAATACAAAATAATTCAAAAAAACTCCTCGTTCCTAAATAAATCTCGGGCGAAATTATGATGTTGATATGTTGCTCTGTGTATGGTCCAGCATTATTATTTATGTTACTTAAGTAAGCGCCTGAAAGTGTTAAAGTAGCAAACATAAAACGATAAGGTGACGAGAAGCATAGTGAAATGTATAGGTCCCATACCGAAATCAATTGCACAGCGAATTTTGCAATCCAACAGGATTGAATAAGCAATTAGGTCGGATTGTCTGAACTTGGTGGCTGCAAACACTTTTGTGGACACTAGCTCAAGTTCCTTTGTTCAAGCTCTGAGATAAGTAAAAGTAGAGTACAGATTTCACCCCTGAACGTCGCCTGTCCCAAACACTGCGGTACAAAGCCTGTCAACTCCTTTTGTCCGAATGTAAAAGGAGGATTGCCATAGAAGTGTCTTTCTATTACAGATTTATTATCAAACCGTCAATACCTTTGCAAGTTACATCTTTTGTGAACGGATCAATTCCAATAGATTGGATTCATTCGAAGATAAAACGATATCTTTCTTAAATGAAAAGGTTTAGTCCAACGTTTCAAGATTAGGTTGCCTAAATCTTACCGTTTTAGGGTACCTAAAAACCTCCTTGTGAGGAACAAAAGCTATGGGCTTTAAGATACAACTATTTTCAAAGTTCATCGAAATAATCATACATTTTTTAGACCATTAACCCAAAGTAGCTAGTTTCCCTACTTATTTATAGGCCTCGCGTGTGTTTTCCTCCTATGTTAGAGCTCCTACAGGATAAATAAAATGCACAAACCTATGCAAAGCTGTATCTTTTGAAACGGTACTTCGTCGACTACTGTCGATCGAACGATTTACGATCGCCGATAACGGTTCTTTCACGAACACAACAAATGCACATCGTTAAACTAACAGACAACATTCGTTCTGTACTGTATTAGATGAAATGGAGTGATATGGAGCCTAGAGTAGGTATGTAGCAGAAACAAGCACTAAAGCTCATATAAAATAAACATATTCTAATGTTTAAATCATAAATAACGGGATATGTACCATGATTTGAGTTTTGAGCTTTCCAATATTTCGGCACAGAAAGCTCAAAACTCAAATCATGGTTAATATCCCGTTATTTATGACTTTAGTGTTAATAACCATGCCATGATGGATTTAAAAGTTTTATATTCTAATGTACCTAAACAGATTAAAAATAGCTTCTAAAGACACTTTAAACAAATAGACTTAAGGCGCTACCCCGACCCAAATCAGCGCAGCACCACCTATTTTATCTTATTATTTTGTTAAACGAAGGAATTTTCAAAAATCGATTGAAGAGTTTGTGATACCTATCATAAACTTTTTTTAATGCCTCTGTAAAAGTTTTAGTTTATATCGTGTAGGCAGAACTGCGATGTGCTCTTTTTTGCCACCATGATGCCCATACTGCCCAAAAAGAGCAACTTCGCATCTCTGCTTAGGTAGCGCCATAAGCTTTGAATGTTTGATTTACCTCTGGACGTTTTCTTGAAAAACAATATTACGAGTATCGGATTGACATAAACTGCCCACTGCACCCATGCTCTTAAATAGTAGAACTATAACCCAGTTTAGGTTAAGGAAATAGTTTTCAGACAACTTGAGGACCATTTGATTTGACGTAACGCAGATGTGTGTGTAGTAAGCAGAGGCACGATGATCGCCTTAAACTTTTTTTATTTGGCCTACATCTTAGGTACGGTACGCCTATTTGTAATTCAAGCACTCCTGAAACCAGCCAATAACGCTATCCTTCGGCATATCCGATAAATAAAGTTATCTAAACTTATTCCGTGAAAAGTTCCACCCAATACCCTGTGGGTTCCTTCTGGTACAATATTTGTACTACTATTTATCCCGTATATTTATTTAGAAAGTTGTGACGTTTCCCTAAGGTGTCGTGGTTACCGATTCCAGCTGAAAGCGCACGACAAAATTCAAATATATAGCTGTTTCCCATTTCTTCACGTTTGAACATATATTTCTGAATTTATGGCGGTGAAATAAAATGCCGGGAATTCATGACTTCCTGGACCCAATAGACCTGCTGGTGCTATATCATAATGTATGAAGTCGAAAGTTTGGATAGATGTCACTGTTTTGTACACTGTTTCTACTAAAAAATGAAAAACTTGACAATATTTTTAAGAGAAGATTAAAATCAATGCTTATACGTAAATGTTATTATACAGTGGATGAATTCCTTAAGGATAAAACCTCTAAAAGTACATAGTAGGAATATCACTATTTTATGACTATTTTATGACAATTGTCAATTTTAATAATGCATTGTATGACATAAGTGGGTATATCATTATTTGACACGAATTTTACATTTATAATCTGCTTAAAATGGACATATTATGTTTAAAATCTTATTGTATTTTTATTTCGACATACATTTTAATTAATTTTTAATATTTCTGACAAAATAATTATGATAAACCTGCTTATAGGTAATGAATTGTGTATCCTCTTCTGTATCATAACTAACATAATGCTTGAAGACTAAATTAATAATGTAAAATTGTAGACCATTTATTTGTACTTACATACTTAAGAACTCTAACTTAGAATGTTGCAACGCCCTTACAGGGTTCATGTAGGTTCTACCAAAAAATGTTAACACCTTATAATGGACATGAATGCAATAAATAAATAAATAAATAAATAAATAAATAAAGTCAAAAATACAATAGCTAATGAGCGAGCGAAGTGGGTTTAGCCTCCCATAGAAGAAATCGCTTATTTCATTTGGCCTGTTCGATTGCCTAACAGTTCTCTGATAGAGCAATATCTACCTAATTGCTTAGTAATTGTTTCATTAGCTATGATAAACACAATGATTTCGTTCTTAAACTAGTGTACCTAAGTTATCATTTTATCAAACACTTATCAAAACGTACTCCTATGGCTAAGCGACCCGTGTATCTTGGCTTGAGAAGTTGTCATTTTTTCCCAGTCTTGCGCAGTATCCCGCTAGTCTTCCGCTACTAATTTAAATAATATTTATAATGCTGCAATTTATACACAGACAACATCTAGACAACATACGACAAAAAGATTAACGAATGAACAAATTTTTTTGTTGTTGAAATGAATTGTTTTAGTCTTTAGTCGAATTGTTTTAGACGATTTGTTTTGGTCGGATTTTTCGCAAAGCGTTTAACAGTCCAATGACAAATTGTTTCTGTAAAATATCCCTATTTTAATATCCATAAGCAGTCAAAATTATTTTTAAAATGTTAAAAACCATATTTCCATATTTTGCTTTTGATCGGTATCGTAAAATTACGGGTGTTATTGTTTCAAATTGGCGGGTTCGATTCCCGGTTCAGACAGACGATTATTCAAAAATCTTTGAATGCAGTTTAAATTGTTTTTGAAATCGAAATGAATTATTCTTTAAAAAAAAATTGTATTATATTTGAAATGTTTATATAACACTGAGCTGAGACAACGAAATGGCTGTTTTTGTGAAAATCAACACTTTGATACCTATTTGACAAACCAATTACACACGTTGTAGGCGTGACCAGCAATGCTTGTGTCTAACTAGTGCTAAAACAGCACTGCATAAAAAAAGTTTCTGTGGAATGGCACCAAAAAATTTCAATAAATTGCCAACCAACTTAAAGGTGCTTGCTACCCTTGACAATGTTTAAGAATAAACTTAATAAACTTTTGACATTAAAATGCTATTATCTTAAAAATGAATTTTTGTTAGATCGCGATATAAAAATTTACTAATCAGTAATAACAATGTTTTAATTTTTTATGCCTGTAGATTAATTTAGAATGTTCCTTTTACTGTGTAATTTATTAACGGATTTTGACATTTCTTTTTTTTATGACTGTGTAACTTAAAATCTATTTTTGTTTAATTTTATTTTTAGATGCTTACTATCGATCGAAACTGATAAGCACCACGATAGAGACACATTTTGGCAATGCTTCAATATTGACTGCCTCGTTGGTCTAGCGGTCAGCTTGTTCAACCGCTGATTACGAGGTCCTGGGTTCGAATCCCGGGTCGGTCCAATAGTTGTTATTAGGGTTTTTCTAGCAAGAAACGCAGCCCGGAGTCAGGAAGTTGGCGGTGTTACACCCCCGTGCCTCGGAAAGCACGTTAAGCCGTTGGTCTTGCGCCTAACCTCTCCCCGATCGTGTCGATCTGGCGTCCCATCGGATTATGAGAGTAAGGGAACAGAGAGTGCACCTGTGTTTGCGCACACACTTGTGCACTATAATATGTCCTGCGCATCTGGCTAGTCTCCGAGAGACTGGCCGCCATAGTCGAAATTCAGCTAGGAGGACATTATTTAATATTGACGGTCTACATGATCGTGGAGAAACATTCATATCGCCAGCTGGAACTGATTTTAGCTGAGTATATTATATAAGTCCATTATGTCGGTTGAAGGTTTAATAGAAGTTGATAATATGTACGTGGTTCCGTAAACAATAATGACAACATTATCATATTGGCAAGCCAAGTGATTCCAGGGGGTGATGATGTCAATGTTGCAACCGTACCTCTGATTGGTTCAACTCTCGAACCGGATGGCATAAAATCAGGTTTCCTGTGAGAACTACCTTGGAAGAACAATTTACTGGATACGTAAGTAGCTTCCATAATTGTATTAATCCATACTTGATACTAAAAGAGCGAAAGTAATTATGTAGGTACATCATGTGTCTATCCTTGTACGGCTAAAATTCTGAATAAACCTTACCTAATGAAATTTGGCAGGAAGGTACTAGGTATCCCGGGAATAGATATAAAAATAAAGACGAAAAAAACAAATTGTATGAAGTACGAGTATTTATTTTTTAGTAAGTTAATCTTGAGAAGGATATTGGAAACCTAGAAAGTACCTTTCTAAGAAAATGTTAGGTTTAGTTATGTTAGGTAGTATAGGATAGCTTTTATTACGTTTGACCGAATACCCACTAAACTTAGAGAATACAAAGTATTCAAATATTTATGATGCTTATCATTACTCTTATCATAATCTTTCAGATAACTTTGATGGGAGAGGCAGGTCCAGGATCAAGGTTTTTGGTGGATTCATTCCGTTATATTGGTCCGAATACATACTCAGGGAACGGAGTATCTGTCTTGTAGTTTTGTGAATCCTTTCCAATCTGGGTTCAGAAAAGGTGACAGTACCACTTCGGCACTTCTAAACGTCACGGAGGGCTTTCGAAAAAACATCGAGAACTGTCATGTCTCGCTACTTATTTTAATTTCTTTCAGCACCGCTTTTGACGCTGTAGACCACGTTCTTCTACTTTTATTTCTTCCCCGATAAAATTTTCCCTCTTCCGTTGTCCGCTGCTTTGCCTAATTCCTGAAAAGCCGTCAACAAAGGATCTGGGATGGCGCTGATTTCTTGGCTTGGCTAGAAATCGTAGCTTGTGTAACATAAGGCGGAATTATCTCTTCACTTCTTTTCTCACTCTTTTTTTAACTCCTTTCCCACAACCTTCTTTGTCATTACCATATGTATACGCCGATGATCTCCGGCTCTACCACTCCTCCTCTGTAGATGGTTTGAACGATGCTATTAAGCTCATTAATCGTCCTTACATGATAAAGTCAAAGAAATAAACGTAATGAAAATACTATGTCATTATATTATAAAAACGTACTTCCACTCATAGAACTATCAATCGGTTCCCTAAAAATAGCGATATACACAATTTTAATACTAGAAATTAACATAAACTCGCTGTGCCCACAACTAGGCTACACAAAATAGTTGTTTCTTGTTAAGGGCAATGTATACGCTTTTACAATAAAACTCTTAGTTTCTTACAAAATTATTCAGTAGGTAAATAAATTCAAACAAAGTGTCGAAATCTTCCTGAAAAATTTACTATAAAATATCAGATTATCTAGAGAGGTTAAAAAAGCTTGGGAGGGATTCTGCTCCAACTCGAAAAATAACAACTAACAGGCTAAAGGTTTCTTCGTCGCTTCTTTACTTTAGTCTTCATACCGAAGCCACAGAAATCAAAAATATTTCGTCTCCGTAACAAAGTTTTAAATTAATAAATGAAAACTAATAGATCCACCAGAACCAGAACGGGACTCTACTAGAGCTCTCACTAGAGCCTGAACGGGAACCAGAACCAGAGCCAGAGCCTGAACCGGAACCTGAGCCAGAACCAGAACCTGAACCGGAACCGGAACCTGAGCCAGAACCAGAGCCTGAACCAGACCCAGAGCCTGAACCGGAACCAGAGCCTGAACCAGAACCAGAGCCTGAACCGGAACCAGAGCCTGAACCGGAACCAGAGCCTGAACCAGAGACAGAAACAGAAACAGAACCAGAGCCTGAATCGGAACCTGAACCTGAACCGGAGCCTGAACCAGAACCTGAACCTGAGCCAGATCCAGAACCTGGGCCAGAACCAGAGCCTGAACCAGAGCCTGAACCAGAGCCAGAACCAGAGCCAGATCCAGTACCTGGGCCAGAACCAGAGCCAGAAACAGAACCTGAATGAGAACCAGAGCCTGAACCAGAACCTGAGCCAGAGCTAGAACCTGAACCTGAGCCAGAGCCAGAACCTGAACCAGAGCCTGAACCAGAACCAGAGCCTGAACCTGAGTCAGAAACTGAACCTGAACCGGAGCCAGACCCTGAACCTGAGCCAGAGCCTGATCCAGAACCGGAACCTGAGCCAGAACCAGAGCCTGAACCAGAACCTGAACCTGAACCAGACCCTGAGCCGGAGCCAGAACCGGAACCTGAGCCAGAGCCAGAGCCAGAACCGGAACCTGAGCCAGAGCCAGAGCCTGAACCGGAACCTGAGCCAGAGCCAGAGCCTGAACCGGAACCTGAGCCAGAGCCAGAGCCTGAACCGGAACCTGAGCCAGAGCCGGAGCCAGAACCGGAACCTGAGCCAGAGCCAGAACCGGAGCCTGAACCAGAACCTGAACCAGAACCAGAGCCCGAGCCAGAACCGGAACCTGAGCCAGAACCAGAGCCTGAACCAGAATTGGAACCTGAGCCAGAGCCAACACTAATGATAACTGTACATACATATAAAACAAAACCTAAACTGCTAAAGTCTACCACAGGAAAGGACAACACATTCCACTCTGCCAGAAACACTCTCTCTGCAGGGTAGTCCATCGTAAACCCGACGTCTGTATCCATATCCTGTGACGTCATCTTCTGAGCTATCACTATGTCGCTAGACTTAGGCGCCATAAACACAGTGGCTTCTAAAACACCATTTTGCTCCGTCCGGAAAACAGATGACGATATACAACTGAAAGCTTCACTAGCTGATATGAACAAGGTGCTTTTGCTATCGGGGCTTTTTGAAGAAGTATAGTTATTCAAGCTCAAGGGTGAATATCCGTTACCCAAATAGTTGTCTTTACTAAATTCTATATCGAAATCTTGCTCGAAGTTGTATGTGACAGATTTTGGGTTAGATGTTTGATTTTGGGCGTTATAAATGCTGCAAGAACTCTCGGCAACGGTCTTGGAACCGTATTTGAAAGAGTCCACTAAAAGTATGGAGTCTTCTGATTTGGCTCCGAGAAGTACAACCTGAAACGAAAAGTGAAAATTAAAAATCTTCAATTGTTCTTTCTTGTAACTAGGAATTTATGGCTGCCTACCTGATGAATGCTGATTTAGAAAAAACAATTGTGAAAAAACTGGAAAAGGCTAAGCTAAGGTAAGGCCTTAAGGTAATGCCAGCAAAAACCAGTCATATTTAACTTACATAAGCATCAAAGTTTCCAAAAATATCTGGTACAACCATTTTTAAGGTATACCATCCGTAAGTATCCAAAGCTGGCGATAGGTTAGCCGAAACTATTGTCAAGTCAGCACCTTCAGCTGCCCTCATCAAAAGAGCTTGCAAGACATCAGATGATGATCCTACATCCGTATACACATTGATTTCAACAGTCCCTCCAGAGACTCGAAATGGTGTCGAAGATATACAACTAAGGTCTGATAATGTTGTTATGAACGATCTACTGGCTGGATCCGGGCTTTCTATACTAATTGTCGAGAAATTCCCAATTATCCATTTGGGGAAGGGCGCACAAATCGGGGCGTTATAGTTGAATCCATCTAAACCGTTTTCGAAGTCGTTTATCACACATCCTTGACTTTGATCACTTTTATGGGAATTTTGACGTTCAACTGTATTATGGCCATTTAAGATAGGGCTTTGGCCACTTACGACGGAAAACAAAATAAATAAAACACCCGTGGTTATACTCATTTTGAATGCACTTCGCAACTGTTTACTTGCTACATACTCATTTTATTTTATACAGATGTTGAGGTGTTTTTGATAAGGATAAGAGAGTGTATAAAACTAGGGGATAAGTTAACAAATTGAATGCGTTTCCACATAGGTACACTGCCTATGTGGAAACGCATTCAATTTGTTTTTTATTTTCGTAAGGAAAACTTTCATTTTAGATTCTAGGAAGGTATATGTAATCACATAATCAAAATAATCATGTAACAAACAACAACAAAAAACAACCGTCAGTCAATTAGCACTTACATAGGTAACTCGTTAACTTTTTTTTTTACAAAATATGTAAGGGGGTACTTTTTTTTACAAAATTGTAAACCACTGACGACGAGTTTACTTGATTTTGACAATGCTAAGAACACTCTCGACGTCAACTTTCGAACAAAACAAACTAGGCCTAGATCTCAGTCTCACTGGATCCCCGTGGTTAAAAACTCGATTTACATAAAATTCAACATTATATTTATCGTTCCTCTAATTAGGTAGGTATATAGATAAAAAAAAATCTTGTACGCAGTTTATTTTTTAGTGCACTGTTTCACACATAATTTGGTCGAACGAGACCTTAGGAACCCTGCTGCCTATTGAAATGACTTATGTGTAGTCGTAGGTTTTTATAATTTTTTTTGATTCCCCTAAGATAGTTTCATAATGAGTTGCGAAATTTTGTTGCAAATAAACAATGACTTGATTTTTGCGTATGGTCTGTCCCGCTCCTCCTCAGAACGCGAATATGCCTATCGATCTCACTAAAACGAGTTATAGTTTTGGCAGCTACGGTACCACAGACAGACACCATACACATTTCACACTTATAGTACCACTATTACCATTCTCGATACTTATTGCACGAGATAAAACGGTACATGTTGATAGAAGTTTAAAAACTAGAGAGGTTAAGGCAAAGGCATACCTACTCATAACAGAGAGGTATTATAAGGATTTTGTCTGAAGTTAAAATTGGAGCAGTTCAACAAGGACTCTGAAAGACCACAGCAATATAAAATTTTATTCATTGTATTGTACCTTGCTAGTTATCCTACTGACTCAGTCGAATCAAAGTGAGTGTTGTGACTTTATACTTTCTATGTGTTTCCTTTTACGGCATTCTCTGCCCCAGTACCTGCGGCCCGACCCAAAGGAGCGGTGCGTCGCTGCTACGCCGTATTAAAGTGCGTCATGGGCAGTTATCCTTATTAACAAAAACGGATTAATGATGTCTCAGACGTGTCTGTCTTTTATCTTTTCACGCCGAAACAGCTGAATTGAATTTCAGGGAGGTAAACGGTATCCGGGCACCGACTTAAGCTACTTGAAAAGCACGTGCAAAGCTGCGGGCAGAATCTAATTAGGAAATACTTAATTGCGATTATCGAGCCATTTACATTCACTGACCTGCTTTGTTTCATTGACAAAGTGTTGACAATGAAACAGCAGGTTATTGTATAGGATATATGTAACAAATACTTTAAGATAATGCACTTATCGAGACGTTATCTTGTGTGTATACTGGCAGTGTTGTGAATGAAACATATCAGGTTATTATATAGGATATTTGTAACAAATAGGTACTTTAAGATAATGCACTTATCAAGAACGTTACCTTAAGTGGGTTACTGCCAGTGATGTCAATGAAACAAAGGATATTTGTAACCAATACTATAAGATAATGCACTTATCAAGAACGTTACCTTAAGTGGGTTACTGCCAGTGTTGTCAATGAAACAAAGGATATTTGTAACCAATACTTTATGATAATGCACTTATCGAGACGTTATCTTACGTGGGTTACTGGCATGCCTTCCTATGCAAGTATTCTTAAAGTAGGTAAATAAATAAACAAGCGTTTACCTAGCAACTTGTCTTCCGGTAGGTAATGAATTCCTTATAAATATATGGAACCTGTATGAAACCTGTACATGGAAGCTTATGTAATACCTACCTATTTTAGTTTAAAAACCATCCTATAACTACGTAGTTTTCCAATTGGGTACAGTACAGCCACAGATTTAGGATATATTTCTACATCTACGAGTACAGCCCATCAATTCTAAAATCACATTAATACACTAAGCTAAACCAAAAAACAAATTGTAATAACTAAATAAACACATTTGACACAAAGCTCCGCTTGCAAAAAGGATATTTAATTGGCTAAACGTGATTAGAGATATAAAAACATGCGAATACGTCAAATTTAAATACTATGAGATATTTAAAAATCCCTGTGCAAGCGAGGTTAAAAATATGTTTATAAGAAACTCAATTATCTATTAAAGGAAGCGGTCGTGTCAATACTGTCACTCAGACTGGAGAAGAATCTTCATCGAGCAAAAATGTGATACGTTATCTACGTACCTATAGGTAAATACAACCCCCCATAAAATGCGTGTTTTTCAAGGGCGTCTTACTTAAATATGTCAAAACCACACATCGCTAGCAGGAACTCTTTGACTGCCACAGGTCAAGATCCTCTGAAGCGATAATTCAACTGCTTTATGCCGTGCGCACCTACTGTCAATATTGTTTGATATGTCGGTCAGAACAACGGAACTACGCTTCGTTGTAATTCCATCCTACGATTAGGGCTTAGAATATGTACAATGACTCCAGACTAGATCTGAAAATGCGGCCCTTGATTTGAAATTTTGGATTTAATATATTGGCATATGTTGTAAGTTTCCGAGTGAATTATACCTACAAGGTGGTTTTTTGAGAAGGGCGGTGATGGCCAAGTCCGAAACCACGAGAGTTAGAGAAAAATCGTGAAAGGAGTTATATGCCCTCGATTTATAAGAAAACAATAACTGCATATTTTTTTTTAACTTTTGACGGAAATCGACACGAATAATTTTTCAAAAAAAGGACACCAAGGAAAAAGCAAACTTTTACAAATTACTTATAAAACTTATCTCAATTTCCTTCAAAAGTAAAGATAAAAAAAAACTTAATATGAAGTTATTGTTTTCTTATAAATCGAGGGCATGACTCCATTCACGATTTTCCTCTAACTCACGTAGTTTCGTATAGGCCATCACCGCCCTTCTCAAAAAACCACCCTGTATAATAAGACTGTGAAGAAAGTGTTATGTTGTGGGATTGTAAAATAAAAATACCTACGTACAATCAGCAATATGGGCGACAGGCCAAAGCATTTCACTGGAGTTTATCTCGCTCCATAGACGAAAAAACTCTAAAGAGGTACCATGTAGTCCCAGCTTTATGCCGTACGCGTCGCACCGTCCAATAGTTGACTTGACAAACGCATTAGGATTTGTTTCGACAACACAAACATAATACAAACAATACTGTTCGTTCTTGAATAGACCTTAGGTGAAAGATTTTCGTGTCTTTTGTCTTGCTTGCGTCAACTGATGAGAACAAAAGACGATACCTACCTAAACTAATTAGGTAGGTAAGCAACGTTTAATGTATAGGGTAGAATCTTTATGGCCAGCACCCTTTATGCAAACAATTGGTACACTAGATACACCTGTGCCTGACTATCAACTATAGCGGTGCGGTGATCTGAGTAAAGATTGCGTGGATAATAAATAAGTATCGAACTTTGTAAGAAATCAAATAATATCGCAAAAATTACCCTGAGTGTGGGGTTACGCACTGTAATAACAAAAAACCTATCGATCTTTGATTTAAAAAACGTATGTTTTGAATTAAGTACGGAAAATCTTTCGTTTTTTAATTTTTATTTTTTCGTTGTAACAAAGAATCACACTCTTAGCCAAATAAATTAAATTAGGATTCAAAATATTGTGGATCCTTTGAAAGTTGCATATCATTGATTCTTACTTATTTAATCTAATCTCTGGAAACTCTCTCTAAGTTATTCAAAAGAACCCAAATACCTCAACCCCGGGTTAACCACTAACTCATCCTAAGAGCCACGTAAATAAACTCGCGGTCAATCCTACTGCACGTGAGTAGCCCATCTTGCGGGGTCAGCTATTTCATGCAATTTGTTTGCTCCTGGTAACCGCTTTGCCCCGGGCCCGTGTCCGAGCCAAGCTTACTGGCTGCTGATTAAGATGTAAGCAGACGGTATACTATTAGGATAAAACAATATTTAGTAACAATTCCGCGCAAAACCTCCTCCGACAAGATCCAACAAAATGTGATTTGCGTGTACCGCCCGTCCTCCCACAAATTGCTCCCACTTGCAATCAGAGAAAGTAAACAACAGACTAACGCAATACAAAATTGCCCAGTAAATTATCCTCCAACTCCAAGAACGAACACAACTTAATTTGCAAAAGATAAGACCACACCAACCACACAATGAAAAAACTCATCAAAAGTAAGTCGTCAACTAGTTTCGTCTCTCCACGAGACATCATCAGGACACCACAACAATACTCGACTTTGACACAGAGACCGCCAAAAAACAACGACAGAGTCCTGCCAGAGATGTTGCCTCTCTGAGCTCCCTGCGTAAAGTCTACATAAAGACTTTACGCACTACTAAATTTGTTAATAAGTATTGTTTTATCCTAATATTATACAATGGATTTCCGCAAAGTAACAGACGGTATTTTACGCAAGTAGATGAGTTAACTCGCAGCATAGACAGCTGCAGAAAAATTTAAGGCCTTCACTGCGGTGCGCACAGTACTAGAAACGCAATAACAACGTAGGCGTCCTCAAGGGGATAGGTATATAGAGGATAAGGGCCGGTTAGTAAAATATAGCGGTATTATACGAAAGTAGCTATACATATAAAAACAAGAGCATAGTATCAAAATAACCTTATACCTATATGATACCCTATTAACAGGTAGGTATTTGATATTCTATTGGTTATTGCAATATTTTGTAGATGTGTATTGGTTTACATTAGTTTTTCCTCGTCCTGAAAGCAGGGCGATTGAAGATTTCAGACTCCGCGTGGAATAGAGGCCTCGCTACCTCTTCCAAGCTACACCACCCGATTAAGCTTCTCCAAGCCTGAAATTAAATCGGCCGTGTGATTTACATTTTAATATGTCTAGGGACTCACCTGCACTAAAATTAAATTTATGGTATTGACGGAATAACATTAGCTGTTAGTTTGCTCGACGAACGCGAACGTTTGCCATAGAAAACGTTTTCGGGAATGGTTCTACGGTGATTGAATTAACTGATCAATTGTGTTCAGGCCCATTACTGGGTAATGGTAGTGTTGAAGCTGTGAAGATAGGAAACTGCCTTATTCCCAATGCTTGAACAGGCTTTTGGAAAGTTTATGTGAGTAGTAACCAGGCTGCATCTTGACTTTCTTCTACATAAGTAAGTATTAATTCAGTGGGAGTTAGGGAGGCCCATTGTGTGGGACGCTACATGCGTCGATACACTTACGCCTTCCCATCTTCCGAGGACATCTGTGAGGGCGGGTGCGGCGGCAGATTTGGCCAAGGATCTCAAGAGGCGCAAATATGCAGGTCTCGACAGAGCCTATGCATTTACTCCCATTGGAGCCGAGACCCTAGGTCCGTGGGGTACCGAGGCTCTCCGGGTTTTTTTTTTATTATCTGAGTGTCTGGTTGAAGAGACGCGTGACCCGACGCGTGACTCTCGGGGTCACGCGTCGCCTGCTGGTGAGTATCTGGCGCAGCGCATCAGCATTGCCATACAGCGGGGCAATGCAGCGAGCGTCTTGGGGACGCTTCCGACTAGTATTGATATGGAGCAGTTGAGCTACCTGTAGATTGTTTGCGCTCAGTAATCCAAGACCGCTACCACACAGCACAAAACCGTGCCTTCAAATATGGGGCTAGATGATGTGGAAAGTCTAGCATTATTTATTTATTTCTTGGTGTTGATCTTAAAACAGTGGAGATTATTGCGATTAAGAGACCTACAGTTTGTGGTCCTTAAATAGGCACCCATCCACCTCTATAGCTACAATCAATCTAACAGCATGTCATCTATCTAACCCGGCAATACTTCCTTAAACCTCAACCTATAAACAATTCGCACCGACCGATAACTCATCGACCATCGCCCTCCACAATAAAATACATCAGGGCCGAAACTAACCGTCGCGATTCATAAGAAATATTATCAAACGTTAGGGTTTAGGAGATATAAACTGTCCAACATTACTGTGATGAGAGTTTAAGTCTGCTCGGGATGTGCCGAAAGGGAACGGTCATCAGTAAGGCAAAATATCTGCACACCTCTTTGTAAGGTTGCGGTTATACTAGAAGCGAACAATTCAAGATGGGTGAACTACAGCATCTCGACGCACGCTATCCTGACAAAAAACAAAATATGAATGCAATCCCGACGCACGGAATCCCGTAAAATGTTAATGGTTCTTTAGGAATAAAATATTTTATGTATTTCCGATGCAAAAAACAGATGTCAAATATGACGGCAGATGTCAAAAGTGACAGCAGATGTCAAAAGTGACAGCTTTTGTCAAATATTGCGGAAAAATGGTAGATAGGTATTATAATTTTTAAATACATCATGGTTATTGACTCTAAAGTTATTTCCAATGGGGTATTTACCATGATTTGAGTTTTGGGCTAACCTAAAATATTTCGGCACAGTTTCATGTGCCATGATCGCGGAATAACTGAGGTAGGAAAGCTCAAAACTCAAATCATGGTATATATCCCGTTGTAAATGACTTTAGGGTATTTTAATGTTTGCTTGTATTTGCCTTATTTTTTAGTTTTAAGATTGGCATGACGACGAAGCTTTGAAAGTATTATGTAATGTTATGTTGTTGTATGTAAATAAATAAAATAATAATAATAAATGCTGGACAACTGGCCTATGTTACAACTACACGCAAACACTCGCTCATAGTTAAATTTCCAATCTTGTATAATAATTATAATGAACAGAGACGAAGGCATTGCTGTAGTCTTTTGTAAATAAATCACACTAAAGTACGTCGTAGCAAGCACGCGTAACACGAACGCCAGTCCTACTATGACTATGATTGAGATGGGTGGACCTACGTGCACCTAATTTGAGCCTTCCGCTTGCGAGAAGCTAGTACTACATATCCCCCTTTTTACTTATATCGATGGTTGTACCGCCTCAACTGGGTTAATTTTTGGGACTATTACTCATTTTATTTATTTATTTATTAATGAGTCGGTCAACGTTACATTCTACCAAAAGAAATGATTGTATTGGCTCGAGCGAGATTGAACTTAAATGTAAGTAAAAAAAGTAATTAAGTAAAAATTCGTTAATTTTGTAACCAATACATACATAGCACATACAAAAGATAAAGGTTAATACAAGACATAGGTAGCAAAAATGGCCAATACTCAGCAGAGTGCTATAACAGGATGAATCCTGCCATAACGCTGGTCTTCCGTGGAGGCCAGAATGAAACGCGTGAGTCGCGGCATAAGTCACACATAAAGGACAAAATTAAAAGAAAAAGAAGTAAGTCCACTTGTTAAATAAATAAATAACAACTTAATCCGACTAAATCGCTTACAAACGCACCACCGCCAAGACAGTCGCATTATTCATGAACCTATTTACTGGTATTGCTTACTTGCCTCGTAGTGTACACGTTCGGCTTTTTTTCTGGCTTCCTTTGTAGTGTATCGGACGTTGAATAAATATTCGCTTATTTTGAGGCAAAATGATTCTATCAGTTTTTGAAAGACATTGATAACAATGCTTTTGTTTTACTAACCCCGATGCAAAAAGAGAGGGGTGTAAGTTTAACGTATCTGTCTGTGTATTTGTGTATCTGTCTGTGGTATCGTAGCTCCCAAACGCATGAACCGATTTTTGTTTAGTTTTTTTTTTGTGTCATAGATAATTTTATCTAGAGTGTTTTAAGCCATGTTTCATGAAAATCTGTGGGGGGGTTTTTAAAATTTTGAATTTTGTTCTTGTTTATGTAGGACTGTCAGTTTGACTTTTAGTTCTTTGTATACTCTAAGCTAATTTGATGTTAAATGTTTGTAAATAAAATACAAATGTAAATTCCCGAGCATGGCGATGAGTTTCAGATAACATTGTTAGCAACATTTATTGAAAAAAGTAAAATCGCCAAACGACAAAAGTTAATTTTAGGTTATTGGGCGGTTGGTTTACAAACATATCTCGTAAAATTTGGTTGAATTTATAGTTCATTTATTAACTGCAACTAGCTTGTACGGGGTAGCTCCATCCGCGTTTTTCCAAAGAAGCTTATAACGTAATGTTATTAGATACCTACCTAATGATTTAAAAGGCCTCTTCCCATTTGATCGGGATCAAGAGGCTCTCCTGGCGGATCTGGAGATCGGACACCTGCCCGAGGAGAAAGGGGAGAGCGTGGTGCATGCCGTAACCGTGCTGGCCTCAAAGCTGGGCGTGGCTCTCGAGCCGCGCGATGTGGTCTTCGCAGAGCGCGTCGGCGTAACGCAGGGCGCAGGAGCGGGGGGCGAGGTGCCGCGTGCCCGCCGCATCGTGGTGCGGCTTGCGAGGCGAGACCTGCGCGACCAGCTGCTCCAGGGTGCGCGAGTACGGCGTGCGCTCACCGCCGCCGATGCTGGTGTCTCCGCCGTCGAGGCTAGGGGTCGCATCTTCCTCAATGAGCGGCTCACACGTATCAACAGGCAGCTATTCCACCGGGTGCGTGAGGAGTGCCGGAGACTACAATGGCGGTACTCCTGGACAAAGCGGGGGCGGATCTACGCCAGGGAGGCTGATGGGAAACCAGCCTTTCCGATCAGAACAGCGGCCGACATCGAACGGGTTTTTGGGTTTCCTTCTGTTAGCTAGTGGCTCCTGGAAAAACATATTTTTGTTAAATCTTGTTTATATTGTTTTTAGGTACTTCTCTATATGTTGCTCTAAATTAGTTGGCCTACTTTTGATTTTATCTTGGGCAACCGTCTTCAGCGTGTTCCTACTTTCCTATCACAACTATCAACTTTATTTTATCTGTGTATTTCGTAACTGGTCTAACGCTTTTTCTGTGGGTATGGAGAAAAATCATACACTAAAACACTCCGTTTGTGGTCCATTTTTATTGTTTATATTAGTTATTATATTTGTCCAGCATTATATATATTATATATATATTACACCGCATATTTACACTAACTTAACCAAAATATATATCAGTTATATAGTTCAGATATTTTTGCAAATATATAAAACTCTTTGATAAGTTTTTTAAGGTTAGTCTTTTCAATGCGGGATCATTAAACACAGGGCAGGATGAGTTTTGTGTGGCGGTGGACGAGCTTAAACCAGATATTCTGGCCATAAATGAAACTTGGTTAGGAGAAGGTGAAGAAGACAAGGCCCCTAGGGTACCCGGGTACCGGTTGCGCTTCTGCCCTAGACCTGCTCATATAAGAGGGGGTGGTGGTGGAGGTGTTGGGTTCTACATTAGGAAAGGTATTGCTGTTCGTTCCTGTCCCCACCCTGTTGCCCTTTCAGTTGAGCAGATGTGGATCCGAGTAAAAGTGAAGGGACAAGACCTCATAGTGGGTACTGCATACAGACCTCCCTGGCAAGACCCTGACCAGGTACTAGAAGCTCTCACAGAATCAATAACTTCTTTCTCTAATTATCACAATTTAGTATTGGTTGGCGACCTAAATATAGACATTTTAAATCCTGACTCGCGGAAAACTAAGCTTCTTCTACAGTTTCTCTACAGCTTAAATCTCAGGCAAACAGTCTCAGAGCCCACGCATTTCACAAACCACAGTGCTACCCTCATAGATATTATATGCACTGATGCCCGAGTCCGTAACACCATTGTCAAATATTCTCCTGACCTCGGACACCATGCTATGTTGCAGGTAGAGTTATACATAAAAAAAGAAAAACCTATTCCACAAATAGTTGCTACAGGCCCATTAAGAACATTATATTGGATAACTTTGCAAATGACCTTAATCGCATAAAATGGAAATGTCTCAATGAAATAACCGATGTTAACATGTTAGTCTCAGGCTTTACTGACATTATCTTAACACTATTTGACCTACACGCTCCTCAAAAAACCACTAAATTTAAGGAACCTCCACAGCCCTGGCTTACTGACACTGTTAAATCTATGATGAGAATTAGAGACGGATATCATAAAAAATTTAGGAACTCAAAGTCAAATTCTCATAAGAGTTGTTACAAGGAGATGAAACATTTGGTCTCTGCAGCCATTAGCAGTGAAAAAAAGGCATATTTCAAGGAATTAATAATTATGTAATAATAATTATTAATAATAATGTAATGAATCCTAAGAAACTTTGGAAGAATTTAAAACATATTATTTCGCCTTATAAACAAACGGAGCTCCCTCCAATCTTCGATAATCCGGACATAATCAATTCTCACTTTTTAAATGTTCCTTGTGATAAGCAGGTGTCAATCTCTCAATTGACATTCTATGAGCATCACAGACATGGTTCTGGACAAGTTTTCTCTCTAAGTCCAGTAAGTGAGGATATTGTGTTGACAGTTATTCGTGGGTTGAAATCAAATGCAATGGGAGTGGATGGAATTTCTATTCAAATGATATTTATGTCCCTTCCTGAATCTTTGGAGACAATCACTGCAATTATTAATAGGTCCATATTAAGTGGGACATTTCCAGAACAGTGGAAGGTTGCTTTGGTTAAGCCCCTACCAAAAAATAACAATCCCACGTCATGCAATGATTTAAGGCCTATTAGTCTATTGCCCTGCCTATCCAAGGTACTGGAAAAGGTAGTTAGTCTACAGCTAACCAAATTCTTGGAAGACAACAACATACTGCCAGAATCTCAGTCAGGTTTCCGTAAGGGTCATAGCACCTCAACAGCCCTGCTTGACGTGGTAGATAGCCTTCTTACTGGACAGGACTGTGGAATGATCAACATACTTGTGCTCTTGGACTTTTCCCGCGCATTCGATTCCATAAATACTTCTCTACTTATTTCAAAGCTATCTTACTATGGTTTCGATTCGCAAACTTTAAAATGGTTCCACAGTTACTTGGATAACAGGTATCAGTTTGTCCAACTATCCAGTGGCAATAGGCCCCATTCTACTTTACAACCGGTACCCCAAGGTGTCCCACAAGGCTCTATCCTTGGGCCTATTCTATTCATCTTATACAGTTCTGACATTATTAGTGCTATAAACCATTGTAATTTCCATCTGTATGCTGATGACTTGCAGTTGTACATATCAACTCACCCCTCTAACCTTGACAATGCCATTGATAAGATAAATGCTGACCTGAGCCAAATTTGCAACTGGTCTAGAGATAATTCACTAGTGATAAACCCTAAGAAGTCCAAGTATATGTTAATAGGCACAAGACAGAAACTTCAAAAGCTACAATACTACACTGCAAACATTTTAGTTGATGGCACCCTGGTAGAGCGAGTATTTGAGGCAAAAAATCTGGGTTTGACCATGGACAGTTCCTTACATTTTGAAAAACACATATCTGAGAGTGTACGTAATTGTTTTTACCGCCTGAAGCTACTTTATAAAATCCGCCCATATCTAAGTGAACCAGTAAGAGTTACACTTTGTGAATCACTTGTCCTATCAAAACTGAACTACTGTGATACTGTTTATGGGCCTTGCCTTCTAAGTAGAACTTCCAAACTTATCCAGCGCGTTCAAAATGCTTGTGCACGCTTCTGTTTTTATGTTCCTCCACGTTCACACATAACACCATTTTTGAACTCATCAAAACTACTGAAGATGGAAGCTCGTAGAAAACTTCACCTTGCCTCACTCCTCTTCGGTATTATCGCTAAGCGGTGTCCCAAGTATTTGTTTGAAAAACTTACTGGATCCCGAAGCAATACGAGATATCCCAATAGAACATGTACTCCCTTTTTCGAAACACCGAAGCACAAGTCTACTGCATTTCGAGGCTCTTTTAAATTCGCAGCCTCGAAGTGCTGGAACATCATTCCCCCTCCAATGCGTGCTGTAAAAAATATTCATATATTTAAGAGAGTGCTCAAAAACCATCTGCTCAGTGCTCAGTTTGAGTGCGAGTGACCAGTTCACCTGATAACTTAAACATCTATCTAATTAAAACGTAATATATATATTTTAATCTAATTTATTAATGTTTATCATAATCAATGTACCTCAGACATATAAATTACTACTATTGTCATTTACACTTTTATTGCGCCAATTTTAATTTTAATTTTTATTTACAATTTTATCAAGAACTTACTTACCTAGTTTCTTGTGCACATCTTGCCTGGGAGGAATAATGATGACAGTAGGTTATATGCCCCCGTCTTTGCGTGTATTCATCAACACAAAAATATACTGTTTTTATCCAAGCCTCCTCCTCCTCCTTCCCACTGTTATGACTTGGGCGATGTCCGACTGAGTCCTTTGCCCACATAAACTCACCCTTACTAGGCTACCCTTTTGTGTGTGGATTTAATATTATTAAATATCTAATTATTATTACATATATATCGTTCCACCGACACATCATAAATTTATAATACACACTGTCTTGTTTTTTGTAGAAAAATCTTGTAATTTATTCAGTTCAGATCCTTTGTTTACACCTCTTCTTCTTTTATTTTACCCTATCCCTATCCACAGCATAGGCAGTCAGCCATAGACTATAAAAATATTAAATCTTTTTAATAAATTAGGCCGGCTACAGACGACGGTGAGACACCAAGAATACTAGACCAAGAAATATTAAGTCTATAGTTTGTCTAAGGTTAGAATTTAATTGTATACTTATCTTTTTCTGTTTTCCTTTCTTTTTTCTCTCATTGTTTCCTGTATTGTATGTAACCTCTTTATCTACTCTTGTCTGTGTAATAATTGAATGTTATTATTGTTACCACTTTTGTGCCACCACACTAGGCCCTGTCTGAAAATCAGCGCCGCTACTCGCTGTGGCTTGTAGCGGCATAATGCTGAGACAGGGACCTTTTTGGCCCTTTTTATTTATTTCTATTTTATTCCTTTTAATATTGTATTTTAATTAGGGTCAAATAAATAGATTTTCTTTCTTTCTTTCTTCTTCTTTCTTTCTATTTGGCAACCTTTCCATCTCGTACGTAACTATTAAGCTGAAGAAAAGTTGTCTTTTCATACGTTTTGTTGCATTTTGAAACAATTATTAGAATATATTGATCTTTGTAATGTATCTCTACATATTATAAAACAAAGTCGCTTACCGCTGTCTGTCTGTCCCTATGTATGCTTAGATCTTTAAAACTACAGAACAGATTATGATGCGTTTTTTTAAATAGATTTGCAAATTGCAAACGCTGGCTGAACCCTACGAGATAGATCAAAATAATATATTACAGTATAGTACACCTTAAAGGTCTACAGAAAAGTCCGTGACTACCGTAGTATATCTATCTCGTTAGGATAATCCACAATAACCATTTTTTATCCTTTACTTTTTACAACAAATAATGGCTTTTATACGAAGCGATTTTAGGCAATATAGCATTAATCCTTATCCAATTAAGTACCTTAAATACATTGTGCATTTAAATAGATCGATATGGCATTTACATCATGTGATTGAAATGAATATTTTCGAAGATATTACAGATTTAAAATGCAAGGACATAGTGGTTGCGGCAGTACCGGCTGGGGGGCCGATTCTGTACCTATATTTAGTATCAGCATTGCACCCGTGCGAAGCCGAGGCGGGTCGCTAGTAACAGAATAAAATATCTATTTCCTAAATATCTTCCCAGAATGCTGGCAGCATTGCCATGTTGAATGGCAATTCTATTATAATTAAATCTAAAAGGATGTACTTTTGGTTAAAAAAAAAAAAAAAATATATATATAATAAAATGTGGGTAAGTATGTATGTTTTTGCCATGCAAACTACTGAATAAACCCTACAGTAGATGACATACTTCGAAACTTATATTACTTACGTAAGCAAAAACCTCTAACTATATTTTATGACGTTTTTATTACTCTAAATATTTGAAATTATAGCCGTGAAATCGCACAGTGGCACGCTCACTAACCCATTCACTGCCCAGCCTCCGCAGCCGCCGCCGCGCCGCTTCACGGGAGTGAAGAAGGACATCTGCGTCTTGGGCCATGAAAGTGTTAGTATTCTGGTGTCTTTTTCCGGTGAGACACTAGCTTATAGAGGTAGACTCCTAATAAAGCCAAAGGTAACAAAGCCCAAGCCAAATGACAAACTTTATTTGTGTTAAAATATTAAGGATTCCTGTTTACAAAAGAAAAGTTTCGAATAAAAAGTAACACAGCGCGACGTGGTGCAGTTAAACTTCCAACAGTCCATTATAACTCTGGTAGAAGTTTCTAGAAACAATTCCAAACTATTCGTTGAATCTAATATTAAATGTACCGTGGAAAGTATTATATTTTATTTATTGCTTGCGAAAGTTTGACGTAATCCTATGGTAGGGCATTATGAATAAGAATACCTACAATTAAAAAACGAATACCATGCAGGTACCTGATCCTACTATCCTACTTATAATAAAAGTTTTTGAAATGTGAAATTTTCGTTACCTAGGATCCCAAAAACTACTGAACAGATCCAGATGAAATTTGGCATACACTCAGAACGTAGCCTAACTTAAGCAATAGGCTATTTTGCCGAAAATACGCGTACGAAGCCGCGGGCTGAAGCTAGTTTATTTATACATGCATGACTCACCAAAGAAAAATCCCTCAAATTATAAAAAGGCCCTCCTCAACGGAGAAAGAAACGCAACTAAAAAGATATCTTCGTCGCCGAACCTATATTACCTATTACTAAAAGCTGGCGCGGTCGTGTTTTGTTTTTCGTAAACTGGAGGCCTATTTTTATTACAAAATGATTATGTAATTAAAGTCGTCGTTTGATCGGTGCTCTAATCGAAAGAAAATAAAAAAATTGTACGAAGTTGAGCTCTTTTTCATTTTGGAACGATGAAAGTATATTTTCGTTCTATTCGACACTAAAATTTCGGTCCTTAGAATGGTTTATAATGTTAAATGTATTAAGAAGTCAGTGTCATAAAATTCACCCGAAAACGGCCCTCTCGTAAGTACGTTATATTACACATTGAGTTTTGCGGCCGTATCTACTTCGCAACTGCGGAAGAAAAGAACTATAGTAAGCTTCCAGTATCGACAGATTTTTGACTTCAGCGTCCTAACAAGTCAAAGAAATCGAAAGCGATGTTGGCCATGCCCCGCTTGCTTATTGATTGATATTGAACTGGCTAAATATGATAAGGGGTTATCTAACCTTATAAAATACGTCAAATTCGAATACGATAATATTTAAAAATCCTTGTGCAAAAACAAAAACATAGTGCTCTTTTCTAATAGCCTGAAATGAAAAAGCTTTTTATTTTATCACTCAGTGCGATTCCAGTCTAGATCTTTCGAATAAAGCAGGTTTATTTTGCGTATCTTTTTGATAAGCCAACTTTTATACAAATAAAACTAGGCTCACATAAAGTTTATTACCCATATCTTCAAGCGTATATCACGGGATTAGGCTAATTCTCCGTAAAACGCACCAGACGTCTGAATGATGACGCGATGCGATCAAGCGAGATCGAATAGATTCACAACATTGGGTACTCTATGAAATTGCAAAGTTATGAATAAAAACATGCGTTAGCTATATGTCATGATGCTATATTAACAATAGATGCTACTTAAGCAATGTCCCACAAAATTTGGTGATTATGTAGTGCTGCATTTCTACGTCACTGAATAACAATAAAGTCATAAATAACGGGATATTTACCATGATTTGAATTTTGAGTTTTCCAATATTTCGGCACAGTTTCTCAAAATTCAAATCGTGGTAAATATCCCGTTATTTATGACTTTAGTGTTAATAACCATGATGGATTTAAAAGTTTTATACTGAATAACAAGTTTAATAAATGAGGCGGTTTTCAAAAAAAAGGAATATATTTACCTTCGAACTCAATAAATGGCGTAGATCTTCTGCGGAAGAATATAGGTTGCTGTTGGAATGCCAGCTATGCACGGCTTATGATATTTTATATTGACAGACTCAAAGCTATAGTGCACTTTTTTCAGTCTGTTGGGACCAAAGAACTTGTAGGTAGCTGTAGCGTGTTAAGTAGTGCGTATTATTTATTATTTTTTAACATCATTGTATTTATATTTTATTTTGTACATTTTTGTATAGTCGTCTTAGTTTTTTACATCTCTAATATAATTATCTGCCTACCGATAAATTCCAGACGAGTAAGTTTTAATATTTTTTTCATATCACTTGATCCGTGAACTAGTACGTGAAGTTGGCAAAAGTTTCCTCAAATCTTAAAGAGGAATAAAATAGCCATTAAAAAAAACCTTGTAGGTACGGCTTACGGCCATTGTTGGTACTTATCACCTGGGTAGAACTATTATATTTTTGAAATGAGAAAATGTCCCAATGTATAAGTCCTACGTCCTGGACCTATTTGTGCTACGTTCGTAGATGTGCTACGAGTCTTGCTACGCCTCACGTAGACCTGCTACGAAGCGTGCTACGAGCGTAGACCTGCTACGCTTTAACTTCATGTTTTATAATTTTTGTGCTACGGTTCTATACCAGGTAAGTTCTCTGATGCTATTGCATCAGTGGCCGTGACTAAATGACGATAAATTATTATTTATCGTCCTTTAGTCACGGGCAAAACACCAATTACACTAATATATTGAATTGACATGCAAATCATCGTCATATAATGTGAACGTAGCGGTCATTTTAGACTATTACCAAAGCTTTAAAACCTATCTTATGCCTTAATAACCCTTCTGTTTCAATCTCTGTTCAAAATAATTGCAACTTTGAGATATTTTCATTAATTCCGGAAACCAATACCTTTCTAAGATATTGTAGGCAATTAAAACGAAACTCCCTTTTTTCATTACACACCGCCACAATAAAAACCAATTTATCTCTCGAGTACCTAAATGTCAACCACCAAGATATAAAAAGGACCTTCTATTTCATGTAACAATTAGAAAGAGGGAGTAAAAAAGGGCGAGTAAGGGACTCCACAATAAATTAAGGAGACAAAGTTCTGCAGCGTTTTTATGTGTACGAAAAGAAGTGTAAGCCATTAATCCTCAGTGGGTAGTACTGTAGGTAGGTACTAATCGGGTAACGCGGCTTTTATTGTGCCGAAGTTTTGCATCGCAAAGACTTGAAACTTGCTCTCAAAGGTTATAAAGCATCTTTATTCTAAAGGTCACCATTAAATTACTTTTGATTGGGCCTTTCACTTCGTTTTAGGTAGGTTGGTATTATTAGATAGGAATTCTCTATTTAAGATTTACACAATTTCATCCTCTGAGCGTACAAAGATTTTTAATAAATAGAATACAGCAAAAAATTTAAGTATATCTATTTTGTTAGTTTTTAAGTAGGTACATTATAATTTAGATAGTTTAACAACATGGTTAAAAAGCTCGCCATTGGGGCCACATGATGCTTTGATACTATCTAGCCCGCCACTTGTGACGTGAATTTGACTTACCTAAATCTTTGGTGACGCCCGCGCCGCGCCGCCGATAATTTCCAACATATTTTTTTTATAAGCAGCCTTACTCCATGCTACTTTTACTTTGTCTAATATTAAAAAGACATGTTTTTTTTAACAATAAAACAAAAATACAGTTATAAATCACATCTTGTTAACTTAAGAACACTAGAAATTACTATAAGTTTTTTTAAATAAAATGAAAAAAACTATATCAAAACTTTAACAATCATAATTTTAAAGCCAAATCAGACTTTGTCAGTTTTATCACACTAGGAACTATAAAAATAC
Source organism: Eupithecia subumbrata (assembly GCA_949316285.1). Lineage (NCBI taxonomy): Eukaryota > Metazoa > Arthropoda > Insecta > Lepidoptera > Geometridae > Eupithecia > Eupithecia subumbrata. The sequence continues at coordinate 1,912,238 of OX438643.1, forward strand.
AAACATAAAAAGTTATCGATCCAAAAAAAATATCCTAAAAATCGGCTTCACACACCAACCAGTTTGGCGACAAAACTCCGAGATGTGCATCTGCGTCGCCGGTGCCGGTGGGGGATGCGTAATAAGGAAATTACAACTTAATTCGATGGCGGGTAAAAAAGTTATTCAAGTCCTTCGGACATAATATATATGTATAATCACAAACGATAGGCTATGTTATATATTTATTTACTTATTATATAATTATAATTATGCATTGTGATTACCTATATATATAGGTACCTAGGTAACTTCGAGTCTTATAAACTGCATAAAGTTCTGTAACTTAAACAGAACTGAGCTCAAAAGAGAAATGTTCCTGAACCCCACGAAATATGACGACGTTGCTACCCAATTCGGTATGGTAAAGAAAATAATACATAGTAACGCAATACTGAAGTTCTGCTAATACTGGGCTCGTCAAGGTGTTGAAGACGGTATTCAGCATTTGTGCATTTTAAATCTGATTCTAATTAAAAAATTGTTAGTTTTTTCCCTTTTTACAAGGTTGGTCTATTGTTTTTGTTAAGCCTCCACATTTGCTCCCCTTGGAGTCGGGACCCTAGGTCCGAGGGGTACTGAGGCTCTTCAGGTTTTTAAAAAATTATCTGTTCTATTATCTATTAGCTGATGAGTATTTAGCGCAGCACATGCATTGCCATACAGCGAGGCAATGTAGCCAGTGTCTTGGGGACATTTCCGACTGGTATTATCTATACTTATAATAAAACTGTAACAGGTCCAATTCTGTACATTGAAGATATTTTGAAAATTTTTTTTGGAGGACACTCTATTATCGATACTGAAGCCAAAACTTTAATTTTTTTCATTCATGTCTGTCTGTCTGTCTGTCTGTCTGTTTCTTAAACGCGCATCACGTCGAAACTACTGAAGGTATTGAAATGAAACTCGGCACGATTTTAGGTCATACTACGAGGAAGGACATAGGATACTTTTTATCCCGGAATTCAATCAGGTTTCCCTGGGAGAGGGGATGAAATTAAAATTTCTTTACCGCGCATGACGCCGAAACTGCTGAATGAGTTGGAATGACACCTAGCACGATTTGATTTCATACTACAAGGAAGGATATGGGATACATTTCATCCCGGAATTCAGTAATGTTCCCCTGGGAGAGAGGATGAAAGTAAAATTCTTTAACCGGGCATCACGACGGAACAACTGAATGAATTCGAATGGAACTCGGAATAGTTTGAGTTCATACTACGAGGAAAGATACATTTTATCCCAGAATTTAGTAAGGTTCCCCTGGGAGAAGGGATGCAAGTAAAATTCCTTCACCGCGCATCACGCCGAAACTGCTGAATGAGTTGGACTGAATTGGTACTATTTGAGTTCAAGGAAGGACATGGGATACATTTTATCCTGGAATTCATTAAGGTTCCCCTGGGAGAGAGGATGAAAGTAAAATACCTTCACGCATAACGCCGAAACTACATAAGTAGGTATTCCTATGTAGAATGTAACTTGGCACGTTTTGAGTTCATACTACAAGGAAGGACATGGAAATACATTTTATCCTGGAATTCAGTAAGGTTCCCCAGGGATAGAGGAAAAAGTAGAATTCTTAAACCGCGCATCACGACGGGTCTACGCATCGTCCTTTTCATGCATTCTTTTTGTTAGAAACAGTGTTGCAAGATCGAATTTTACTAAATCAGTAGTAAGTCGAGTAGAAAATCAGTAGATTGATGAAATAATCTGTAGATTGAAAAAAAAATTAGTAGATAAAGGGTAGGTAAGTTCCTATCTATTTATTTTTCCAAGAAGCACCCATTAGTTAGGTTCCTACCTACTAAGGTGGTGCGTCTTGGAAAAATGAGTTAGGTTCCTACCTTACATGATACATGGTGGGTGGAGTAAGTGGTTCAACTAAACTAACTAGACCACAGAAAGATATTTTTTACTGTGGTACAAAGCCAACTGTACCTACCAACTAACGAAAAAAAAAAATACGGTGGTCCAGTCAAAGGGATCAGGAGCCCAATTCTGCAATACAATAGCTTCAGTATGACAGTGGAATCGTCGCAGAATCATCACCTAGAATCCTTAGATTAATAAAACTCCAGATAGTACGTGCGAGATAAATTAATAGTTTCTAACTTGACGCGCGTCTCTCCATCTGCATTCGTCATAATTTCTTTCATTTGAGGTGGAATACCAAAACGTGTCATTCTGTTTCGATACCCCTGTCACAGTGAAGCGATTAGTATAGCAGAATAGGGCCCCAGCTGAACGGAACCATGAGTAAGAAGTGAAAAGTGTATAACACTTCCTAACACTGACGCTGGCCGAGTCGTAGCTAAAAGTCGTGTGGATAAAGAATGGGATTGAAGATGACAACATGCTATCCCCCGTAGAACTTACACGATTTTTTGCACGGCGGCGTTGCATAATAATTATGAGAGACTATGGTTAAATGTGAACTTAATTAGTCGGCAGGTAAGGCAATCGCGAACGAAGTCGCGGGTACAGCTAGTATGAAATGAATATGAAAAGTAAAACTACGTTCTAGATGAATAAATATCGAGAATTAACCGTCGAAATATAATTGCAACATGCTTGTCTGCAGTTTTAGTTATACTATGTCAGTTCTACCGACAACCGCAAGTAGCGACACTGTCGGTTTGTTTTAACGCTAATACTTTAGATTTTATAGCCGATAATAAATTGAACTTATGGCTCAAGTTAATTAAATTTTCTCAAAACCCTCGCACTAGGGATTACGGATGTTTGGTTAACGGAACTAAAAGTTAAGTGGTTTTATAGCTTGTTACAAAGTTGTGTCAGTATTCCACGTGTTAACTTGTAATTTGTCCTATTTATAACTTGTAAATTTTTTAAGAGGCAGATTTTTGGAAATGCCTACTATGCTTTAGAATTCTTAGGTCCCAGAAGGCACATCGGTATTTATACTTTAGGCAATTATTCTCCCCTTCAATTTCGGGAACATTGAGACGGTCTAGAATCTTCCTACTAATATTATAAAGCCGAAATGTTGTAAGTGATATCTGAATTTTTGTTTCCTAGGATCTCCAAAACTACTGAACAGATCAAGATGAAATTTAGCGTGCGTGTATAGTAAAGCCTAACTTAGATAATATGCTACTTATTATACCGAAAATACACGTGCAAATCCGCGGGCAAAAGCTAGTAATACATATATTCTTTCACTGTACGTAAATAGCGCTTTGGGAGCGTTTTTGTTCCAGTAAAACTTTTTTCCTTTGGGAATCCATGAAAGCTTATCTTATATTAACTGATTCAGAAAGCTATCAGACTAGAATTCGCCTCGAAGCGTTCACAACAAACTCGTAAGTCCTACAGTATCAGGTACGTTCTCCTATTTACAACCACAAACAATGCCATAAACAAAAGCCAACTATCTGATTTATACCTACGTACGGCGGGTTCATAAAACCAGATGCTAAGAAATTAATGAAACAAAGCTCCTTTTTCTATCCAGTGAATTATTGTCGAATAAAATACTGGTGACAGGGAAGAAGTTACTGCCCTAAGGGCCACGGACGGAGCTACGTCACGAGGTTTTATTGCACGGAGGACAGTCTGTCACGGTACGCTATTCTTTGGGGATAAACAAGGGAAAATATTGCAGTGAGGGAAAAGTTGGTTTTGACGTAAATCGTGATAAAGCCCTGAAATCCTTGGGACCCTTAAATTATAAGACCTTTTGACCGCCACGCCCCAAACGCATTCTCGTATCCTCTACGCCAAAGCACAAAAGTGACCAAAAATACCTACGAAAAAATGGTGCTGCCAAGAATCGATAAAATGTATATTGTCGATAAACACATGGAGACTTGATTTCGTTGGTTTTTTATGCAATAAACAACTTTTTAAAATCTGGGATGTTTTATTACCTTTTGAACGCCACCTTAAAATGATAAAATCTAACTCTCCAAGCCATCCAAGTTACAAAAAGAAGGGCTTCAGGTTAGAAGCACTACCTTCAATTTTCGAGTTTTACTTGATACCAATTTACTCTATAATATATTAATTGTTACGCCGCAGTTGCCGATGTTTTGCCTATATAAAACCAGAAATCAGATCGACAACAAATATTTTCAAATAACAACAGCACATCACTATTCACCCACGTGACGTCTTCTGTTGTCGTGAATAGCCGACATAGGCGCGGCTGGCACGATGTTTGAAAGCTTGCTTACATCTGAGGTAGTGATGTGGTAGGTTATAGTCGCTGATTATCGATAAGGGCAAGTAGGTATATACCTGTCCACTCTTGAAATGAAACTAAAATGGTCATCACATCACATGCATTGAATGCCAAATAGCTAGTTGGGTACCTACCTACCTACCATGTAGTAACTGTCAAACCACTAAAGATTGAAGACACAAATAATATTATCACTACACAATGCAGAGAAAGAAACGGTACCTACCTACCTACCAGTTATACCAACATACCTAGTCCCTACCCATCAGTGTAATAAGTAGGTAGACGCAATAATAAGTACCTACCTACCTACCCTAGTCAACTGCACTTAGGTACCTACCTAGGTACAATACATTACAATACACTTTATTGCAAACCAAGAAAATACAAAAACAAAACAGGGAAAGAGAAATAACAGAATTGCAGAATGGGCGGCCTTATCACTAAAAGAAGAGAAAAACTAACAGTATAAGACTAAAGAAAGAATCCCCGTATCGGGTGAATGTTGCATTATTATTATTTAGTGCTAGAATTTGTGTTCTTGGTAGGTAGGTCGAAGTAACGGTCAATGACCTTTCTAACCGTTATTGTACCATGAATGCTATTAAAGTATTTTATACCTAATTATCTTCCTTGCTACTTGCAGAATTTCTTCTCATTAATTATCATTCATGCATGGTACAAATTCTTGCCGCTTTTTAGGAAATTTCACTAGGTAGGTAGGTACCTAGGTATTATTTTATTTCCTTCATTCTTTATTCATTGTAAATTTTCTACGCATTACCTATCCATCTAACATCTTTTATTGATTTTCTGTCCACGTAATTATTTCCTTGAGTCGGATACCTATCTCATAATCAAACCGATTTAGGTACCTACACTACCTACTTATCAATGAAGAAAGTACCTACCTATCTAGTACACAAAAATTTATCCCGTTCCCAACGTAGGCAGGCACCTACTCTAATCTTACAAGAAATAAATAAAATGTAGGTAGGTATGTACCTACCTACCCACCGAACTACAGGGAACCTGTGTGCTTCGAAGCAGAAACATGCTTTTGTCGAAGTTTTAAACAAGAGATCTATGAACCTACAAATACCTACATTTTACCTATGAATCCAAAATCAATAGCAGATCGGACATACTTGGAATGCACTTGCACGTCACTACCATTGTCTTGTTACGCTGATGACGTCACTTACGGTCGTGTAGTCCCGACCGTGGCGTACGCTACACTGCTAAGGGATGATGAACCAGTGATGTGCTTTGGTGGGGATTATGAATTATCGATCCTGCTCATGGATCATTTTTATTTTCATTATGCGTTTGCAGAGTTAAAGTTTGGGTTTATTATGATATCATAATAGATATTTATTATTTATATCATGAGAATGAACATGAAATAAATAATAAATATCTTGTTTAAATGTAAATTGTCTTTTTTTTATCACCTTCGCTTGGTAGCTGTATACCACAACACTAGCGGTCGTCTCCTGCCGACAATGGCGTGCGAATCACGCCCGCTGACGGGATTTTATTTCAATGTTTCATCATCGAAATTTTTATACAACTAGGGGTTTTTCTTATAAACCTTTAATATAGATGTATAATAACTAAAACAATGTTCCTTTTAGGATAAATAAAACGCAGAACTAACAGTTAAAAGATTGTGTATTTCGTTTTTTTCTTGGAGCAGTTTTGGTCGTCTAATAACGACACTGGCGTAGTAAGCACAATTTGAAATGTCGAGTATAGACGACGGTGGCGGTCAAAAGGTTAGACTCGGTTACCGTTAGAAGAATGATATAAGACCTGGCAGACGCGCGCCGCAACCGCCGCCTTCTGGTAGGTACGGCTGGCCGCGCGGCTGGCCGCACGGAATGTGATATGATTCATTATTACTATTAATTATTTCACAGATTTCTTGATTATTTTCTAGTAATACCTAGATATATTTGAATTCTCCATAAAATTACCTACAATTATTAAAATACGTAATGAGGTTCATGTGTATTTAGTAGGTGTATAGGTGTAATTGTGGTAAAGGTTTTTAAATAATTTATAAAAAAATCATAATTATGAAGCAGTTTGAGTTTTATTTTAAAGTTAGCCTATCGTTAGCCTAAAAAACACGTTTCCAAACAAATTTTTACACAATTACTTCTTACAAAGAAAAAACGATGACGCACGCGTCAGAGACCAATAAGATATAGCTTTTTTAAAAAAAATCTTCAAAACTTGGTTAGGTTATTGGCTTTACGTCGGCTTAAATGTGTAATGTCTCAAAAAACTTACCTTCACCGATCGGCAAAGATTAACCTACCGTTGTAACTTTGACATCCAGTATCAGCGACATTCTTTAATTCAAGGACACTTAACAACAACTTGGTCACTTACCTTGCCTTATCATCTTACTTTTTATTTATTTTAATAGAATAGCGATCCAATATCCTATTTATAATAAATTTACGCGTCCCGCCTGTCAAACTCAGCAAAATTATTACTACAAACCTCGGATTCAAAATACCACCCATGAAAAGAAATTTCAACAAAGGTTTGAAAAAAAAACCTGGAATCTACCTTTACCTTGCATTATGTAAGAAAATACCCACCTACGAGATTTCTATTTTCCAAAGGTGCAATTTCCCCGGCATTCAAGTGAAAATGAACGCCTCACCTAAATTTAATATCAGTCTGTCGGTGAAATTAAGCCCTATTCATATTCAGATTATTTTAGAACGTCTAGCTTCGTGGTTGGCATGTTTGCGTTAGAGGTTTCATTTCCATGCTCATTTTGAAACTCATCATGGGACATACTTAATATGGTAGGTACGTGGAGCACCCTCTACCAAATGAATGCGTTGGAATATTGCAAGAAAAACAAGAATGAACTATGAAGGTATTTTTAACCAATTTTACATTATTAGGCTTATAGGCAATTTAGATAGGCTCTCGAATAAACTTTTTCACAAATACATAATATTGGCTTCATGAGATTGAAATGTTTTTGTCCATACGGGAGTCAGAACAATGTTTATTTCTTTAGGCTTACAAAATACACACATAGATTTTTATAGAAATCCTATCCTACTAATATTATGAAGCTGAAAGTTTGTGAAATGTGAATTTTGTAACCTAAGATCTCCAAAACTACTGAACAAGTCATGATGAAATTTGGCGCACGTTTAGAACATAGCTTAACCTAGATAATGGGCTACTTATTATACCGAAAATACGCGTGCTAAGCCGCGGGCAGAAGCTAATAAGAAATAAAGTGTTGAAGAGAATCATTTCTATTTCTGTCCACTGACTAAAAGACTAAAACAATTTGATAAATTGATGTACCTTCTAATAGAATATTAATGTTCCTTCTGATATACTTAGTTACGTAATTTTCGTGCATTTATTTGTAAGTGAGGTTATTAGGAGCAGGCTAAACTCAATTTAGTTAAAATCGGATCTTGGTTCCCCTGCACCAGCCAGTGATTTCAATTCGAGATAAGTGGATTTAGCCTGGCGTAACATTTATTTGCTATGTGTAATAAATTGAAGGAATTGTATTTTCAGAAGAAATTTACTTCTGGGAGGAGTCTTGGAAACTATAATAAATATTCATTTTACTTTTAACCCAGCCCGATAAGCTTTCTCAGACTTAGCCAAGATTTTAATGGGTTCTACCTACCTTCTTTTTCGTTTCCTAAGTACCCTACTGCGCAAGAGTTGTGTATTTCCGATACTATGTATTATATAATACTATGGAGCAAAGGTTTTAACTCGAGGATTGATCAGAAAAACAAAGATTTTGAGGTTCCCCGTAGAAATAAATAAATAATGCTGGTCAATCCACACAGCATTATTAAGTAGAGTTTGATTTATAGGTAGGTACTAGATAGCTGATAAATGATAATACTGAACAAATTCATAGATTTTTTTATTGTACATACTTACATAGAAAACAACCAGAACCCCCGGACAAAATAATTATCAAATTTTTAACACATTTTAACACCAATGGGAGTTGTATAAAATCATAATTTACCAGCAATCCATTCGCCGCCCAAACGTATCGAGCGGATTGTGGATAATCCGTTAATAAGTTAGCAAATAACGCTAATTACCTGCTGGCCAGCAATAACATTAATTGATTCAGATACGAGCACCTGGGCACTGCAGCCGTGGGCGTAGGGACGGACTCAGGGAGGGAAATCTTCTGGATAACATTTATGAATAAAAATAATTCTTTATTATAGGATATTTTCTATATATAATAAAACAAAATAAAACAATTTATTCAAAAAAAACTTAGGACTAGAAGTATAACAAATAATAAAATATATCTATCTATGTATTGAATTGTAATAAGTATATCAGTTATCTAGTACCCATAACACAAGCTCTGCTTAGCTTGGGGCTAGATAATGCTGTGTGAATTGTCCAGCATTATTATTTATTGGAGCAACTTTTTTCCAATTAAGAATTAGTTTACACACAATTTCATGTTCCTTTGTCATGCTCATAGCCCTTTCGAGAAGGGCGTTAAAGCTCGCGACACGGTAGTGTAAATATTGCAAAAGTCGTTTTCACACAATTTCATGTTCCTTTGTACTTACCCTACTGCGCAAGAGTTGTGTTTATTCGATAGTATGTATTTAACGCCATTCTCCAAATGCAAGATTATTAGAGTTCCCACTATTTCCTACTACTATTTGAGATGCAGAACCTTAGGACAATGTAATACAATAGCAATAGATATAACAAAAAATAAATAAAAATGATAGAGGCGAGAATTATATACCACAAAGCATCAGGTGTTCCGGACCACCTACATGTTCCATCAAACACTGTTCTATAAAAATATAATGTGGCACCATGCTACAAAATAAATCACTTTAATGAATAAAATTGGCAGGTGCCTACTGGTTCTCTTATAGCAAAATTTGTTACAAATAGAAAAAATCTAAAAGATACCTAAGGGGCGAATTTAACGAGTTCGGTTGTCAAACTAGACCTAGATCTCAGTACTTACCGGATTCCCGTGGTAAAAAACTCAACTAAAATAAAATTCAAAATTTTTTATTTCGGTTTCATGAATGTGAAAATACGATTAGAAAAAAATCACCATAAAAATAATCATGAAAGTGCACTGTTTCGCATAAAATTTGGTCGAGATCTCAGAAACCCTATAGTCTATTGAAATGACTTACCTATGTATCGATTCGTAGGTTATTACTAATTATTTGGTTCCTTGAACAAGTTTCTTTACAAGTGGTGCAGTTTTCTTGTAAATAAGCAAAATATAGATTTTTGTTCCGCTCCTATGAATGCAAAATCCTATCCTTTTCACAAAATGGCAATGTTTGCGCCCTCTTAAATGAAGTTGTTCATGGAAATAATAACAAAATTCCTAACTTTTAAATATTTATTAATTACAGTAGCTCTGTGGCTCTATGACCCTTGTTTGCGGGACGCACTTTCAGCAGTGGACGAAGGTCTGCGAACTCTATACTGCAACAATGTGAATAAAAGAGTTGACATAGCACAAAATTAAATCGAGATAAATTCATAAAGAGCTTGTAGATTAGGCTACCTGAGAGAAATCGTTTTCGTCGATTATATCAGCTGTTGTAGGTAATTGTTTTCTATATTTTTTAAGTAATAAGACATTAAATTCTGCTTTTGAAAAAAGGAGGAGGTGCTATGTTCATCTGTATTTACCTATGCTTTTTTTATTACCTATGTTCATCGATTTCTCCGTCAATTATGGACCAATTTTGGAAATTCTTTCTTTATTATACATTAAAAAATATTCCCGAGGGATTAGTATTTGTCTCGGAAAACTTCAAACCGTGTAAAATTAAGGGATTCTAAGTCAGATTTTAGTTTTTTTCGAAAAGATCTAATTATCTTATGCGTGGGTACAAAAAAGTGCTAATTAATTCATTCACGAAGCCCCAAAACAAGGTCCTTAATCCGGCCCCACTGTAAATTTTTAATAGACAAGTGACGGTTGCCAATCCCGTAATAAATTAATGAGAGTTTACGCAGTGACCTGACAAAGAGAATTTGGTTCCAGCTTTCATGAATACCTAAATAAAAGCGGTAATGACCGACTGAAAAACTACGTAAACTATGTAGAATTGTAGAACCTACATTACGCACCATATCTATATGACAATATGAATATGTTTTTCTGAATGCTGGCTAACTATAAAGGGCGGTACTGACCGGCGGCGTTACAGAGCGTAATGTAACGTGTTACACAGCGACCATTCGTGCAGTCAGTACGGGGAAAGGTGGCGCTCGCAATGAGCAACGAGATGCATGCTGCTTGCGTATAAAGCGGCCTGGAACAGCACCATGGCAGGGACATTCATGATTCTGAGTGATTTAAACAGTGGTCGGGCTGATGTGTCTTGGGACATCGTCACTATCACTCGCACTGCCCTCTTCTGAAGACTGAAAGCGAAAGCGAAAGTCGGCCGCACAACCCCAGAAATCCACTCCATATTGCAGGCGTGAGTGTACTGTCACGAGTAGTTAACCCGCTTACATCCGTAATGAAGTTTCTTACTACTTATATTAGTACACGGCGGAACGTTAATACCGGTCAGTACCCGGCCTAATACTTCATTGGATTCCACAATCTAAAAATATCAGTTCATTGAAGTGTTTGTATTATTGCTTGCTTCTTAAATTTATTGCACCAAGTAAAGCCGCCTTACAGGTTATAAGATAGGTAAATATTTTATTACGAACCAACCCCAAGCGCACAAAATAGGCACTCCCTATTTCACGGCGATTATCACAAACCCTGCGGCCGTACGAAAATATTAGCCGCACCGTGAAACGTCATCAGCGCGTACGCCATATCTTGTTAGTTCCAAATTTGAATATCGGCCAATCAACGCGCTCCTATCGGTGGTTGGCGCGACCCCTTGTGATTCTATTATGGTTTTTATTGCGCGTGAAAAACTGCGGGAAAATTTTCATATGGAAGCAGTCTGGCTGGGATATTTTTAGGAGAAACCTTATTTTATAGACGACTACAAATAGTGACTCTGGCAAAACCTCCTAGGTTTGGCGGAGGCACCTTCAGCAGTATAGGTATGAGTTCTGATCGGTAAAAATAAATCCACCCGACAGCCGTGATTTTGAAGATCGTCTTGTTTGTGTTTTATATCCGCAATATGAAGATAGAACAAAAAGCTTTCGCCAAAAATAGTTCAATACAAAATACACAACGGAATACGGAAAATATAAATGTATATATACCTATGTATAGCCGATAGGCTCCTCAGAACCTAACCTAATATTATGAAGAGGTAAAATTTGTTTGCATATGAGTTTTCTTGTGAATAAAAATACTAAACTGTTTTTAAAAAGTCTTTTACTATACAGGGTGTAACAAAAAGTATGGATTAAAGTTCCGGGAGTGGTTCAGACTCGGTCACTGAACCGAGGAAAAATATTTTGATAAATTTCCTAATTTTAGTTTTGGAAAAAATAAATAAAAACGAATTGACCACTAGACAAGAAATATTTGATGCATGTGTTCATTGCCTAGTCTAGTGAACATATCATTTATATTTATTTTATCCAAAACAAAAGTACGAAATATATTTTTTTTTCGTAGTCTGTGATCGAAGCTGAAAATGTCCTTAGTTTTTGTTACAGCCTATACATAAAACTTTATCAATACAGTATCCCTGGCTGAGTGACTTTAGGCTATGTTTTATCCAAGTACTACTTAAGCGAGGCCGTGGTCGGTAGCTAGTCAAAAACAAAGCAGGATAAAGACTTTCAACCGATTTTCCCTGTTGGATATTTATTCACGTTCATAGATATTACAGTATTATTTTTTATTTACCTTCGCAATAACCCGTAATATCAAAGAAATTGGGTATGTTTTCGCATCTCGTTATTATATATTATTCATAGAAAACATTCAGCACATGCGGAACAAATCTGCTGATCATACAAACAACCGTCAAAGGTCCGATCATATTGGAGCTCAATTAAATCACCTTGATTCTGTTTTTGATGACAAGCTTAGAACTATTCACTAAATTTCATTTTAAGCGTATTTAGGTGGATTGAGCCACAAAGAGACATTTATATTAAAACTGGCACTGAGATAAAACTGTGGACATTAACTTTCAAAAACTTGAGAACAAAACAAGGGCCCTCAGAATGAGTAAACTCTTAGTAAATTAAATTGCCTTCGCAGATCCCGCCGCCGCCGCCGGGACGAAATGACAAACATTTTAGCAATATTACAACTCCATCCTATTATTGTTTTTATAAGCCAAACAAATTCTACCAATATTGTTAGGCGAGTGTTTGGATGTGAAGATTGTATTAAAGCATGGCAGAAGTAGCTTCTTCCCGCGACTTTGCTCACGTGGTACTTTATAAAACCCCGAATAGTAGTTATGTTTTCAGGCATGTACCTTATGTTATTGGACCTGTACGTCTATTCAGAGGGCTGAGTCTATTTCATGTTAGTAACGAGACGTAATCGAGCCATCTCCTTTTCAACACCCGACGCAAAAAGAGAGAGGCGTTATAAGTTTAACGTGTCTGTCTGTGTATCTGTGTATCTGTCTGTGGTGTCGTAGCTCCCAAACGGATGAACCGATTTTCGTTTTTTTTTATGTCATGGATAATTTTATCCCGAGTGCTCTTAGCCATGTTTTATGAAAATCTGGAGGGGGGTTTTTAAAATTTTTAATTTTGTTCTTGTTCCATACAATGTGGTACAGCGCCTCTATTGTGCGGACAGGAAACTACGTTAATCCCCATACAAAAAGGAGACGAAGACGAAAAGACATGTTCAAGTCTTGTTAATAACGTCAAATAGACTCAACCACCAGATTTATTTATGAGTTTATCACATTTTTGCCATAATTGGCTGAATTTTCTTTTTACGTATTTTGCAATTTTAGGTATATTGCATTTTTAGGTATATTGTAGAAGATTGTTTTTTTTAGTTTATTTTTATAATTTGACCTTTTCTAAGTGTACATTTATTGTATTTATGGAAACAAAGAGTTTTTTTAGGTATATTGCATTTTTAAATAAATAAATAATGCTGGACAATTCACACAGCATTATATAGCACCAAGCTAAGCAGAGCTTGTGTTATGGGTACTAGATAACTGATATACATAATACAATACACTACATAGATAGATATTTTTTTTTATTATACATAGAAAACACCCAGACCAACGGAACAAATTTCTGCAGATCGTACACAAATTTGTTCCGAGGCGGGATTCGAACCCGCAACCTCCTGCGTCGCAGGCGGACCTTCGCCCGCTGCGCCACGGAGGTCGTCGTTTTAGGTATGTTGCAAAAGATTAATTTCTTGTAAATTTATTGTATTTATGGAAATAAAGAGTTTTTGATTTGATTTGAATTTTGAATTTGATTTAAAAAAAATCTATTCTAAGCATGTTTGTTTGTATTGTTTTCTTTCTTAGTGTGGTCTAATAAAGTATTTTTGTATCTATCATCTTCAGATTCTCTTGTCATATACCATAGCAGATTAAAACTTGGGGAGATGGTATCATCGATGTAAGTAACATTCGGGAAATGAGGTACTAGCTTCTCGGAAGTGGAACTCTCAAATTAGGTCCAATAAGGTCCACCCACCTCAGTCATAGTCGGAGCGCCGACGTTCGTGTTTCGCCCACGTATTCTTTCATCATTTGCATCTTTAGGTACTATGTCTTTCCATCTCTGTTGTTCATTACGTAGGTAATATACCTAAAACCTGCAAAAGATTGGAAATATGTAGCTTGTCTTTGCGTTTAGTTGTAACATAACCAGGCCATTTGTTGAGTTGGAAGAACATGTCTACATAATTTTATTTATATCTATGGATATGGTACCCAGCTTTTATCCTGTGTATCATGAATTTCAAGAACTCTCCTTGAGTGCCAGCAACAACCACAATTACATACATAGGGCACTTTAATCAGACGTTATAGCCTTGGTTAGACAATAATTCTGCTTTAATGTGCAATGCGTCTAACAGGTGTAACTTAACTGGCATTCAAATTGTTACAAAGGGCATGTTTAACGGTCTGTTGAATTGTTTTGTATTAGAAGTTTAGTTTTAGTTAGAAATTAGAATTAGTTCCTACTATAATAAGGTGCGTGTACGGTAGAAGACTCGATGGATCGACGACATTGTAGAGCTCGCAGGGAGTGGATGTGTGGAGGCGGCTCAGCACCGCTATTTGTGGCGTCGTATAGGAAAGGCCTATGTCCATCAGTGGAATATATGCTGATATGATAGGTACATAATATCTTTATTGTACCATCAAAAACTTATAAGATATATGATGATGATGTTAATAAGGTAGATGGGGGAGCGTGAGGGTAAGTGGGTTATTGACAGTTTCAATAGGTAATAATAATATAATAAGGCCTTTTATTTCCATAACAAATTTTTACACTAATAGACTTAATTTGACCAAAAAAAAATACGCGAAAAGGGGGCAGGCAATACCCACCCCGCTTTTTACGAAAGTATCATGTGGTCGTGACGTTTTATTTATTTATTAAGTAATCCGACAGCGGTACATTTTACATAAAACAGTGTAAGACTGAAGCCGGCTTTTCACTATGGGATATAATATAATATATATTACATCTTGAGATATAATATTTTATCGCTCACCATACATTTTGTATGGGACCGTTTACACTGTGCTATAATATATATTACATCCCAAACTATAAATATTTTTTCGACCGAGTGAGCGATATTTGAAGGTCATTTGAAGATTTGTTTATTTTACCTCACGTCCCCAGACACCGCGCCTCCCCCTGCCTCGCCCTCAGTTTGAATGTTGGCGTTCGTGTGCAGACGTGTAAACTGATCATGTGTGTTCCAAAATATATATCTTACAGTGTAAACAGCAATCGCGGGATGTAATATATAGCTCAAGATGTAATTTATATTATATCCCATAGTGAAAAGCCGGCTTTATGCTAAAATAGGGCTAATTATAGGATTACATAGAAAAAGTAAAGATTTACAACAGAAAGTTGAGTGAAGATGATAAATAAAAAGAAATGTAAACAACAAAACAAATAGGTAGTAAAGAATAAACAGTAAACTGAGAAATTTATTTCAGTGGCTTCGCGATTGTGTTTCAGTGAGCGTGCGTGTATATGAGTGTGTGTTGTATGTGTGTGTGTGTGTGTGTGTGTGTGATGTGTTGTTAAGTGCTCCTGAAGGAACAGTCTCGTAGAGTCTGGACAACAGGAGACGCTTGATGTGTTTTTAAAGTCTAACCCGCTGTTCTAGGTGAACGAAAAACGTGACAACGCGACCAGACGCAAAATGTCAAGTACCTACTCGTAGTCGTTGTTTGAATGTGTGACCTACGTTGTCGCGTTAATCAGTCTGCAATGAGGCGCGACGACACGTGCGGACTTATTTTTTGCGCGACAAGACGCGACGACTTGACGAAGGTGTATTGGCAACACGGATCACAGAATAATCCAGATACTCGATTTTCTTTAAACAAATTTCTTGTCTTCCTTCTTTGCTGACGAGGTTTTTGAAGGGCTATGTATTTATAATATAAATTTTCTGGTAACAACGCATCATACTTGCCCATAGCCCATGACGACCTTGGTGGCGCAGCGGGCGAACAGGGCTGCTTCTCCTTTTTCACAAGCTTACACATTACTACCTAAATCAATTTAGAAGATTACTCCTTACAAAACGCTGGAACAAGATCACGATCTACCTTCAACTTATTAGCAGAAAATGGCCAAATTTATCGAAGGGTCGCGCCTATTTTATCGCGTCGGGTCTGTCAGACCCTCAGGCCCATGAAAAGGCTAACTGGTTGGATTAGGGCACGCCGAGTACAAATGGGCATTAAAGACCCGGGATAAAGGTACCTACCTAACCTTGGAACAAAACACGGTTAAAATCAACAGTCTTACAATGTGTCTTTAGCATTAAAATAAATAATAATGTTGGTCGATTCACACAGCATTATCTAGCTCCAAGCTAAGCAGAGCTTGTGTTATGGGTACTAGATAACTGTTAAACTTAATATAATACACTACATATGTAGATAGATATTTTTTATTATATATAGAAAACATCCAGAACACCCTGAACAAATATATGTAGATCGTACACACATTTGTCCCGAGGCGGGATTCGATCCCGCAACCTCCTGCGTCGTAGGTGTATCTTCGCCCGCCGCGCCACAGAGATCGTCAAAAGCTGCTTAAGTATCTCTAAAAGGTTACAAAACAAACATGAGTGGCAGCTGTGGTCGAACGCTCAAAACAAAATACAAAAAGGACTAAATTCTTTTTGTAACTAACATCAATAACAATATTTTTATATTATTGACCAAAAAACCTAACAATTCCATCCATCATTGTATCGCCAATAAAAAGATTCGCAAGCAGGCATCGATAAAAAATCGCGGGTAATCTCAGCCATTGGTTGTAAATCGTACAAACGTTGGGTTTCGGATAAATCAAGAGCTTGTAATCCGAAATAACCGGAATCGATTCTTTTATCCCGTGATTTGGGAAGCGTCAGCTGTTTTTTGTGAAGTGGTCTTATTTGATTCGGGGATTACTTATACGAATTAATTTTATTTATTCATGTACCTATCTTGACGACCTCAGTGGCGTAGCGGGCGAAGGTCCGCCTGCGACGCAGGAGGTTCGATTTCCGCCTTGGGACAAAAGTTTGCACGATCTGCAGAAATTTGTTCAGAGTGTCCTGGATGTTTTTCTATGTATAATATAAAAAATATCTATCTATGTAGTGTATTATATTATGTATATCAGTTATCTAGTACCCATAACACAAACTCTGCTTAGCTTGGGACTCGAAAATGCTGTGTAAATTGTCCAGCATTATTTATTTATTTATTATTTACCTATATCTACACGTGACGAAAACTCTGCAACTGTTGTATTCTTAGGATGGTAGTAAATATTTCTAAAATCGTCTGACTGGTTTATATTCAATCATCATCGTCATCATTATGTTGGTTCGATTTTGGCTCAACCGTCTTCTTTGTTGGACAGGATTGGATAACAGTTTGAAATAATTAGTTTATGAAATATGGAATAAGGATTTTACATTTCAATGAAATTAATGTGTCTTTCTGTTAACATAAACGGTTGAATGAATTATATGCTACCTTTTGTCTCATAATAATGGTCCACGTGAGCAACAGGTAAACGTAAATATGACTGAACATTTAAGACTAGCGTCGACAGGCAGGGATCGGACGCTCCGCGCTAATCGCATCAGACGGATTTTTTGTGCGTAATGCCGGTTGGGGCATCCATTGTAACGACGCGACCGCCATTTGCAAACGAATTTTCAATATTGACATCCGGATTTTCGTAACAAGAGGACGAATTTTGTATGAATAAGAATGGCGACCTGGCGGCGCGGAGCGTGGGCCCCTCACGCTAAGGCGGATGGAGCGGGCGTGCAATTGCATCCACTGATTGGCAATCCGAATGACGTCTTCCGCACTAAACAAATAGCCGGCAATGCCGACTGTCCGAAGCTTCGTTCCGTGCGGTCCGGATCCGTTTCTATGGCAAACCATACAAAGAATACTAAAATCCGTTTGATGGGGTCAGAGGGGAGCGTCCGATGCCGGCCTTTTGACGCCAGCCTTTAGTGATGTCCTTCGCTTCGACTCGACGATTGACCAAGATTTGAAAGTTGATGTTGAAAGGTGACGTTATTTATTTTGAACAAAGTACATAGATTAACTATTACAATTCGGTGATGCCCGCAATAAAATAGTAAAACTGTGTCGCAGATACATAGGTACCATCGCCTTCTGCACAGACAGGTGCTTAATAAATAAAAATTGTATAAAAATGATAGCCACTAGTTTTCGAACCCTAAATCCTTAAAGACGTATTATAGAAAAACAGTAGATCAAAGTCAACATGACAAACACTACAAATAAAAACACAAAGCCTTTTATAGATAAACTTACAAGGCGGTATCTAAAGTTTAGATAACGATGTCTTAGTCATAGGTTTGTAAGAAAACGATCTTATTTCTACCAACCGACATAAAATAAATAAATACATAATGGTGGACGAGGAAGAAACTAGTTTAACACATGACCGAGATCAACTCTGGAGGCCTTTACCCAGAGGGGTTCTCATTGTAAGTCTTTAAATATGTGAGAGCTAATTGGGATAGATACTCAATTCGAGTTGTAAAAAGCAAACGGACCATCAGAAATAACAATTTAACTCTAGAAGCAATCCCCAGTCGCCTTAATATATCAATGAAACTTCCTCTTCAAATGGGGCGCACTGTTTTTAATAAACTGCCACCTGAAATAAAGGATATTAAATTAAATAAACATAACACCTTTATAAATGAAGTGAAAGGACTTCTTCTTCACAAAACTGTATACAGCATAAAAGAGTTTCTCGAGAACGACTATACTCAGTTTAATAATATACAAAATGATTCGAACAAAGGTTCCAGTACGCACCTACACAATGTTACTAGCAACTAGATTATTTATTTGACTATCGCCCTTATACAGCGAATGCGTATTGTATTTTTCTATCATTTTATTTGTATGTGAATTTGACAAGTCTTAGCCTGTACACAGAAGTATTGTAAACTTATAATTTTTCATGTGTTTCACCTTTGACAATAAAGATATTGTATTGTATTGTATTGTATTGTATTCACACAAAGACGGAGGGAAACCTGACACACCTACTGAATTTGACATTAAATTAAAAAAAGAAGACATAGGAATAAGATAAAACAAGATCCGTCAAGTGCGAGTGTAACTCGCGCGCCGAGGGTTTTGAACGTTTGTCAACAAATATGTACCAAAAGTAACGGTTAGAGACATCGCAATTTAACGAATACCTAAGAATAGTAGGTACCAACCTACAATTCAGATGTATTTCTCTGCATGCTTCGGTTAAGGTAAATTTTTCGACTTTTTTCGAAATATTTCAAAAAGTATGAAAGCTACAGAAATTAAAAAAACTGGTTTGAAATGTTCAAACCGATACCTTTCTTTTGATACCCCACTCGGTGGGGTAGCCCCCCATATGAAAATTATTCCTTTTTGACCATTTTTCAAAAAGTATTCATTTTACAGACTTCTCTATATTTTTCCTGTAAAATATAGATCCATATCTACAAACGCTTCATACATTTTAAATGGATCACTCGGCAAACTTCGGAGATAGGGGGGGGGGGGAATGGGTATTTTTTCGACTTTTTTCAAAATATTTCAAAAAATATGAAACCTACAGAAATTTGAAAAACTGTTTTGAAATGTCCAAACCGATACCTTTCATTTGATACCCCACTCGGTGAGGTAGCTCCCCCTTTTGTAAATTATTCCCCCCCTTTTTGACCATTTTTCAAAAAGTGTTCTTTTTTCAAACTTCTCTATATTTTTCCTGTAAAATATAGATCCATGTCTATAAACTCTCCATACATTTTACATGGATCGCTCTGCAATCTTCGGAGATAGGGGGGGGGGAATGGGTATTTTTTCGACTTTTTTCGAAATATTTTGAAAAGTATGAAACCTACAAAAATTTCAAAAAATATTTTGAAATGTACAAAATGATACCTTTCATTTGATACCCCATATGACTCTGTAGGTATCTTTTAAAATTTCGGCATCACAATTTGTATGGAAAATATTCATTTTCATTTTTCATTTATTTTCAATTATTTTTCTTAAAATCTGTACAGGCGCACGAAATGTATTATTATTTTAAATTTCAAGTTGATAGCTGCAGTAGTTTTTGAGTTATTAAGGAGGGAAAAAAGGACAGACAAAGCGAGACCATAAGGGTTTTGAAACCGATCTTCGATCTTCAAAACCCTAATAAATGGCCATTGTATTTTATTTGGTAGACGAATCACGCAACAGTGTTTAGACACACAACAGTGGAGTTCACGTCATGTTTTAAAATTAAGACACCACAGATTCGAAATGCATTGACAATGATGTGAAAAATTGCTGAAAAGAGGAAACCTGACTGTAAAAAATTTCAGAGATTGGACTTGATCATAACTCTATAGATTCGCCTTGCTAAGGTAAAGAAGAAAACATATAAATAAATAAATAATAAATAATGCTGGACAATACACACAGCATTATCTAGCCCCAAGCTAAGCAGAGCTTGTGTTATGGGTACTAGATAACTGATATACTTAATACAAAACACTACATAGATAGATATTTTTTATTATACATAGAAAACACCCAGACCAACGGAACAAATTTCTGCAGATCGTACACAAATTTGTTCCGAGGCGGGAATAGAACCCGCAACCTCCTGCGTCGCAGGCGGACCTTCGCCCGCTGCGCCACAGAGGTCGTCATATGCAGAGCTGACCTGACTGCTAACCTATTACGGTGAAGAGGCACCCTTCCGTAAACAGTCACAATTTTTATATGCTCTACTGCTAGCTAGATTGTTTGCCAGTTCTCAATAAACTATGCGTCATTGAAATCAGTTTCCGTATCCGCAACAGCTGTCTCTCTAGTTCTGTACACCGAACTAAAGATACTTTCTGTCCCATAAGTTCTATGTTCTGTACTATCACAAGTAAGTACCTACTATAGACAAAAATACAGCATCAGAAGTTAAGTAATAAAGCTCGGTCTCAAACAAACTGTTCCTTAACCGTCCTTTGATTCTGTCTTGTTACGACTTCGCCTTGTTAAAAGGGGTGCATTGGTCTTAGGACCATACCATAGTTATTTGATAACTCTTTGTACACCGCCCAATTTGAGCATTGTCTTTCCTTCAGATATCGTCATTGAAATAACAGCTTTTTTTCTTATTGAGTTTTGCCTGCGGCTTCACCCGAGTTCTAATTAGTAGAAGATTGAGCCAATCGCCGAGGTAATCGACCCTAAAAATTCTTATGCTTCTGCTGTTTTCACCACGGAGCAAATATTTAATTGTTATGTATGTTATCACACTCTTTTAAGCCCTGTTAAGACCCACGCGGTATTAGCTACCCAGATCGGTAGCGAGATCCGAGTGGGTATGCGGTAGTCATACTGTCACTAAAATACTCGAACAGAGTGTAACATAATTTTATAAAAAAATGTTCTATGTAACGTTGAATCTCCATTTCTTCATGGTTCACAAAAACAAACTGAAACTCAAATTCAATTCACTGAAAGTTACGCAAGCAACTCAAAGTGTTTGTGATTGTTACATGTGTATTAGCATAGAGTGCGATGAAGTACCTGATATTATTCAAAGCAGGGATGTAGCTAAGGCACTAACCATAAGGAGCAAGTACAATATCGTTGCTAGAAAAAACGCTTGGAAATCAACTATTACGACCTTGAGTTTAGAAGAAAATAAAGACTCAGTGGTGAAATTGGCAACACATTCTCGCACCTACAGAGTGGAGAGGTTACGGGTTGAAGTCCCGCCTGTGTTGTTAATTTTCGGAGTAGGTACCTACATATATAAATACAATTTTAGAATAAAACACCATGCAGCAAAGAGAACATCTTAATTCACTCAGCGAGCTTGTCTTATTTGACCCAGAATTGTTGACCAAAAGTACCCAACTTCTCTAAAGTTTACCTCTAAGTAGAAGACTACTTTTATAATTTTGAGTAGGTACCTATTAATATACCAAAGTTTAACCGGTGCTTTTATTTATGAAGATGCTGCGAAGGTTTTTATCGCTATTGCTTGTTGCAATTTTATGATAATAAGCTAAGACGAGACGAGAAATGGTCAAGCAGGTACACTTCACTTGCTTGACCATTTCTCGTAGCAATCACAAATACAAATTTACAACAAGCCTTACTGAATCAAATTTGACTAACTTTCCCTGTGATTCTATGTTATGAATAAATTAAATACATTTTTGCCCCGCAATTGAGATTCTAGTACATCCCTGGATGCATGTGTGATATAGCAATCAAGGACCAAACTGTCGCAAACTTTTTGCCCTGGGGTGAGGGGGTGCCTTGGGCCAACCACGCACAGTATGGAATTATTACGTAATCAACCAGGTGTTTGATTTGACGAATGTTTGATTGAACAAACTTACTCTCGACTTTGTTGAATAGGCAAGTGTAAATAAGGTCGTAGTACCTGTTATGAATTCTGAGTTGGAAACGGTATGCTATGGAACTTTACGAATTCCATATAATTCATATGTATAACACAGAACATTGAATTTCTGTTTACTCATTCAGCGTAGTTTTGAGTTTCTAGTACTGCATGCAGTATCCATGTCCTAGTATTAAGTAGGTATGTCTATGTACCTACCTACTCTAAAAATATCTCATTTATTATGTAGGCATCTACTTAAATTACCCAGTAATATTCCCTTCCAAGAATAAATGATCTCGCAAACGTCCTTGTAGCAGATGCGTCATGACTCGGCCAACATGGGAACCGTCTCCGTAGATTATTTATGAATAATCGAATCCAAATACTAGGTTACATTCAGGTTTCACGTCAGATAGTAGTTACTATGAGCGAATCGGTGACTAGTCAGAAATATTATTTTTAGTGTTCCGTACCTCAAAAGGAAAAAAGTAATCACTTCGTTGCCCGTATTTCTGTTTGTCTGTCGAGACCCTTTTTTTGATTAACGTGAAGAGGTAACAACTTGAAATTAATAAATCTATATCTGCAATCTCTTGGAGTTGTGAAAAAAACAAACTTCTAAGACTCTAAGTCATGACAATTATGGTTGTGTGTGTATGTCACTTTTTGAAACTCGCAAGGGAATCAAAACCTATATATACTCCTTGTTGACCTAGAATCATAAAATTTGGCATGAAGCAAAACAAAGGATAATTTAAATTGTTTTATACCATGGGTTCACATGGAACACATAGTAAAAATGCGAAACCGTTAATATGTACCTATCTATGTCACATAAAAAAAATCCTACGAATTTATACTGAAACCTCAGTTTGCAGAGGCCAACTCGCACTTGGCCGCTTTAAATTATAAAAAAATCTTAAAATCGTGAGGTGAGGTGCATCAGAATAAAAAAGGTCAAACCCCGGGTCAACTGCATAAAATTCAAAGTTTAAAAGAATATGACAAGGTATTAAAGTGATTAAAGAAAACTGTAACGTGCTGCCTAGCGTTTAAAGCTGAACTTTTTAAAAGCAGTGTGACAATAAATCTAAAAGTTTCTCCCGCGTTGGCAAGACTTGCGACAAGACTATAACGGAACTGGATGAGGCAGAAAAATAATTAATACACTTCATGTCAAACCTGAATACCATTTTTAAGCCGCCATTAAGGTCTGTTCAGACCATCATACCTATGCAGTATTGGCTACCTATAGTCGCAGAGAAATCCGAGTGTATAATGTGGGTCTGCGGTAATTCTACTGTCACTAAAATAATCGGCGCGAAATACCGCGGAACGTGCGACACCGAACGAAATCTACGCTATGGTAACCAGGTTTCTCTGGAATCGTTTCGAAACGTTAGAGTTCTTCCAACACAAACAATGTTCGTTGCTAACCCGCTCACATTCATGATGAATTCTATGCCAGTATTTATCCTAGATTAAACCTAGTGTATGCCCGCGGCTTCGCACGCGTTGTTTTCTATAGAAACGTTTAAAGGTGATTTCTATCCGGAGGGAACTGATTTATGGGATAAAAAGTAGCCTATGTTTGATTCCAGGATTAGAATTACCAGTATGCTAAATTTCAACCCGATCCATTCAATAATTTTGGCGTGAAGGGGTAACAAACATCCATCCATCCATCCATCTATCTATCCATCCATCCATCCAAACTTTCGCATTTATAATATTAGTGTGATGTGATGTGATTAAACCTGGCCACATCCAGGAAATGTATCGAAACTACTCCGGGTTGTAGTACCTTATGACTTAGCAACGGCATAAATTAAGCCGGAGGACATAATGGGGTAATATTAGAGACAAGCATGGTTTATTACCATACTTCGTCTACAGTTTCGTACGTGTCCTTGATAACTCGTACGGTCAGCAGCAAATTCGAGTTACACACTATATGTGTATAGTGTGTAAATCGAATTTGCACAATAATGCATGCGAATTGGACAGTACAATATAGTGTCCATACTTTTTCCTCGGAGGTGTGCCCCGAGGAAAAAGAGGGGTGTCATAAGTTTGATGCGTGTCTGTGGCATGCATGACGTGATACATCACAGTTCAAAGTCAATAACGTTTTTTTCATTGGGCTTACAAATTACCACAACCTAGCCTCTTTATAAAATCTAGAAGGTAATCTCCTGCCTTGTTGGAGTAACGTCGGTGTGGGTACACTTGCAGCAGATTTGGCATCTTCTTGCAGCGCGACCGAGGGGCACGTGTAGACACCATAGACAAGTCAAATTTTAAATCAAATTATTACCAATAAATAGGCAAGGGCCCATAGGCACGTTGGTTTGTTATCTCCTGACAAAAGAGAGGGGTGTTTTGAGTTTTTTTCAATCACCGAACTGCGATCCCCAACCCGTATGCCTAGCGTGGGAATTATGGGCATTACCCCCCATGTGATAAAAGCCCATAAGGCGCTGCTTATCAGGGGGAGGCCTGCGTCCATTAGTGGACTAATAGGTACAGGCTGTTGAGGTTGTTGAGGTTTTAAGTTTGACAGGTGTCTCTGTGTATCTGTCTGTTGCATCGTAGCTCGCAAACGGAACGTATTTTGATTTTGGTTTAGTTTTACTTGTTTTTTTATCGAGTGTGCGTAGATATTTTGGATCAAAATCGGCGGAAGCCGTTCTATGTAAATCTTTGATGCGAAAGCAAAATTAATTTTTTAGATGATTTAAAGAATAGAAAAGCAAAATTTAATAAAAGACTTTAAGAATAGGTTAGGTAATTGATCTCATCTGGTCTGGTGAATCGGACATTATTAGTGTCACATTATAGTGTGTGACATTATAGTGTTAAAAATTACCTTAAGGCCAGGTATTCCTGCAGCAGTAGGCGTAAGGGAAAACGCGCGCCTGCCAAGCCGCCGCGGTCGTATTTTTGGTAGTTATTTAAACATGGTGATTAAGAAAATCATTTTATAGAGTTAAACTCTGTTATATGAATTTGTTTAGAAATATTAAGTGTCCTTAGTTGAGTACAAAAAAAAATTGTGATATCAGTAGTTCGCTAGTCATAGTATTGAAAAAAAATCAGAAAAAGGGGTAACTTTTGTTTTTTTTCTATCGAGTGAAGTTCATTAGATCTTGTAACTGAATGCGATTTTGACTAGACTAGATCCATAAGTAATATATTTTTTTTTTTTCAGAATTTTAAACACTATTTTCTAAGTCTCAGATGATTTTAAAAATCACGAAAATGAGGCCTCTGCTGGCCTACCAAGCCTTAACAACTCACGCAAAGTTTATCACTCATATAATTTTTGCCGCTCATTGGACGCATGTTGATAACGAACAAAAAACAAATGAAAATGAATCAATGAAATCGTATCTTAAAATCAAAACAAAAACTCTTTATTTCCATAAATACAATAAATGTACACTTAGAAAAGGTCAAATTATAAAACTATAAACTGACAAGGAAATAAAGTGATATTTTTGATTTCTGTGTTGTTGATTCTGTCATCTTGATCTATGAGTAAAACACTCACAAATATATCTGAATTTATCAGCAGGTGTCAGCGACTTCGAATAATACCGGGTGCATTAGAAAAAAAATTATGCCGTCCAATTTGAACAGTAATTTGCCTAGCTACAAATTTTATGCCGAACGCTACAAAAATAATGTTTGGGGTTATTGAATAGTTTGTGCTCTTTGTCCATGTGATTTTGTTGACTGTTCAGAAAGCTTACATACTTTTGTGCGCTGACTGTACTCTAGGAACCTATCTTAAAACGATGCAAATACCTACCTACTTTAATCATATGAATATAAATGATTGAATAAGTAGATACGAGTTGATAATACTCAAGCTCTGTTGACTTTAGGCATAGCTTTAGTACTCAGTGAATATTCTATGAATTTTGTAAAGTCAGAAGTAGTTGTCTCTCCGACAATTACCATTTCACGACTAAACAACAAACGGATTTTAATGAAATTTGGCAAGGAGATATATTATGTCCTGGGGAAAGACTTACTCGGATCTAGATCTTAGATATTTTTTGTAAACAGAAGGAAGGGTTGTAAAAGGAAAGAGATATTTGTGTACAATATTTTAAGACACGGGATATCATCGCAGCAAATCCAAGTTCGATACGATTTTTGGTTTTGATAGCTTTTAATCATCATTTTATTCGTCTCTCGTCCGTTTACAACTAATTTGAATTTAACCCTTTTTGAATTTAAACAGTTTTCACTGCGCTGAGTTTTTGTTTTTAGTGATTTTCGTACTTTTTTGTTTTCTGTTATTATTGTCAGTTTTGTAAGTGTATTTTTTGACATAAAATATAAAGAAATCTGTAACCGAGTATAAGCTACTTTTATCCAGGAAAAAACGAGTGTCAAGTCACGAGCAAAAGCTAGTATATTATATGTATATATGTAGTCAACAGACAGCCAAATATGCCTCTTCATCAACCCCAAGGATCATCCAGCTCCATAATTATAAACACTCCAGATACTAGTTTGAACACTTCAATCAAATTAATTGGCCCACATTGAATTGTGACGTAATGAAGGCAATCCACGAATACCAACTGAGCCCGAATTTAATAACTATAATTTGTAAATTTATCTGGGAAAATGAGGATGTATTTATATAACAAATTTTGACAGCAGTTTCGCTTCTGTACATAAACAAGACCAAAATTAAAAATTTTAAAACCCCCCAACAGATTTTCATGAAACATGGCTAAGAACACTCGGGATAAAATTATCTATGACACAAAAAAACTAAACGAAAATCGGTTCATCCGTTTGGGAGCTTCGATACCACAGACATACACAGATACACAGTCAAACACGTTAAACTTATAACACCCCTCTCTTTTTGCGCTGGGGTTTAATAATCAACTGTTTCTAGCAGCAACTTTACCTACTATGATATATGTAGGTAGTATCAGTAGTATTATGAATTCCATGCCTACTTTATTTCACACTAGTTTCTAGATTATTTCATGAAAGGTTTAAAGATTATGTCTATCCCATCAGGACTGATTTGTGGGATAAAAAGTAGCCTTTGTCTTTTGATTCCAGGCTTAAAGCTACATATATGATTTTTAAGCCGATCGGCTTAAGTTAGGGTTTAGTTAAGGCGTGAAGAGGTAACTAACATCCACCCAAACATCCAAACTTTAGCGTTTATAATATTAGTGTGATGTGATAGTACAATTGTTGCGTTTTCTGTTTGTGAAAATCATTTTACGAACAGAAAACGGAAAAAATGTTTTACAGGGCATAATATCTGTTAATTATAAGCCGGAAAGAATAGAATTAAATAAGTATTTAATTAATTAAATTTAGAATTTACACCACTCCAACTCTTCCCGCGGGTGTCGTAAGAGGCGACTAAGAGATATCAACCGGGAGCGGGCAGCAGCGCCTCTTGCAAAACAATTCTACCACCGAACTGTGATCCCCAACCCGCATGCCCAACGTGGGGATTATTGGCATTACCTCCCATGAGATAAAAATCAATAAGGCGCTTATTAGGGGGAAGTGAGGAGGTGTAAATTTTAAATCGAACCAGTCACCTGCTTCCTTCCAGCCAAAGTGCCATAGAAGTCGTCAAAACATGAGTGAGGTCGCAGGCTATTGCTAAGCTACTATCCAATAATTACCCAAACAAGAAACTGAAAATAGACCTTTAAAGCTTACCCTGTAAACAAGGTCTTCGTTCACCAATATCACCGTCACATTTTCAATTTACTAGAAAGTTAATTAACTATTGAAATTAACTAGTTTTATTCTTATCAGGTCCTAACAAAAGGCTCACTCTAAAATTTAATTAAAAGCAATCTCTGGGGAGTCTGCGTGTACCTGAATATATAAATCTAGAGAAGTATCAATTCTTCTTAAATAGGGTAGTGTGGGTGCAAACGAGCAATTTTGTAATTTTTAACTGCCAGCAACTGTCGGCCGCAATGATGATAATTTAACTTTACTGGACCTGTTCGTGCTTCTTTTCGTATTGTTTATGTATTGTGTTAGTGTACGTGACGCGTTGGTTTTGGTTCCGACGGAAGATCAGCGTTGTGATAACTGTGCGCAATGGCTATCACAACATAATGCTGAATCGGACGCCATTTTATAGCATTAAGTTTTCTTATTACATAGCTAGTAGTTAAGTAGTAGCATTAGTGTATGGTAATTTAAGAAACTAGCTTAGTGCACGTTTTGTAAATGCTATAAATAAAGATTTTCTTATCTTATCTTATCTAAGTGCACTTGGCTCTAATTATTTTTATTATGTTATGAAGGTATTTTAAACATGTACATAAATGTAACATGCTGGTGGGTCCACGGTGGTTAATAGGCGACAATTCACACACGACGATAGGGCCTTTGATTTTTTGACATTCGTAAAACCCACTACCGTCCCTTCAGTTATTATTACGAATATTATTTACTTTTATTTACTACTAATATTATTTACTTTAATATTATTTACATGCCAACCACTAAAAGTATTGACAGATGGTCAGCGTAGTACTTAACTTATTATTTATTTTTAAAGTTTCCGACAAAAATTGGTGGCAAATGGCTCGTATGCGCCGATACTTAAATAACAAGTGACACTCAGTGGTTGTCGACAATGTTATCGTGGAAACTTAATAACGTTTGCGAGGGTTTTGGACCCACGGTCTTTTAGGTTTTGAAACATATTTATCAGGATAAAGCTTTTGTGAGAATTTTTAGCATTGATCTAAGTAAAAAGGGGAGATTCGGTACCAGCCTCTCGAAAGTGGAAGGCCGAAATTAGGTGCAATTAGGTCCACCCACATCAGTCATAG
Source organism: Eupithecia subumbrata (assembly GCA_949316285.1). Taxonomy (NCBI): domain Eukaryota; kingdom Metazoa; phylum Arthropoda; class Insecta; order Lepidoptera; family Geometridae; genus Eupithecia; species Eupithecia subumbrata. The sequence goes on from OX438643.1 coordinate 1,941,470, forward strand.
TGAAACCGGCACCGGCCGCACTTCGGTCTAGGTACAGTGGGTACGTCTTTCCATCTTTGTTGTTCATTATAATTATTGCACAAGATATAAAATGTAACTGTGAGCGAGTGTTTGCGTGAAATTACAGGCAGCGCTTAATCAACAACTGGCCTGTGTTATAGTTATAATTATATGTTATAGTTATAGCTATGTGTTGTAGTTATAACTATGTGTAATAACTAAAACATAGGCCAGTTGTTGAGTTTATTGTTTGATTTTACTTATATCTATGATTTTCAGTATTGTTTTCCGCACGTTGCAAACAATTTCATGGTCGTGTTATATAGGTAGAAGCTAAGCAAAATATAAGATCATTTTAACCCAATGGTTCGTTTTGTTCAAATCAACAATCTCACTTTAGCAGATATACTAGACACGCTTGAAAACCTCAGGAATGCTAGGAAACCTAGGAAAGCTCTTAACTCAAATCATGGTAAATATCCCGTTGTTACTTTAGCATTACCGTGTGGTGCCGGCTTAGAATTTGCACCAGCCCAACTCTTCCCGCGGGTGTCGTCGTACGAAGCGACTAAGGGATATCCACCGGGGGGCGGCTAGCAGCGCCCCCTGCAGAACAATTTTTACAACCGAACTGCGATCCCCAACACCCATGCCCAGCGTGGGGATTGTGGTAACTACCCTCCATGAGGTAAAAGTCAATAAGGCGCTTATTAGGGGGAGGCCTGCGTCCAGCAGTGGACCAATATAGGCTGTTGAGGTGAGAAAATGACTTTAGTATACCTAATAGACCCGTCCACTGCTGAGCATGCATTCCCCAAACAAATAAACAAAGGGGATTTTGCCATAAACATGCTCTGCAGGTGGATTTGTGATCGCAGTCATCGATGTGAGTAAATTCTGGAGATTGGGCACTAGATTCTCGAAAGTGGAACGCTCAAATTAGGTCCAATTAGGTCCACCCACCTCAGTCAGTCGGACCGGCGGCGGCGCTGCCGGCGTACGTGTTTCGCGTGTATTTTTGTCTCTATCGCTCTTCTGTCTAGATACGTCTTTCCATCATTGTTGTTCATTAGGTAGTAGGTATATTGCAACAGATTAGAAATAGCGTGTCTTTTCGTTTAGTTGTAACACAACACAGGCAATTTATTGAGATAGCTCTGGGAGAACGTACCATATCTACTGAATTTCAGGTACTTATATCAATGATCGCAGTGGATGTGTTAAAAATACGTAGAAGTTAGCTGCTGCATTACCTCTGGTAGTTTCCTTAATTCATATTGGCTCTTACGACCTGCACGGCATGAGCTGGAGAGTCAATTCTTCTCCGTGACCGTCACATCACTAATATTTAGCGGCAAGAGTTTGCCTCATCATCAGCCTAATATTAGTCCACTGCTGGACATAGGCCTCCCCTTATGAACGCCATAGCGCCCTGTCTTCAGCTTGCCGCTGTCATCTGCCTGCATTCTTTCGCAGACTCATGCGATTTCTTCAAACGTTGGAAATTGTATTTTTCTTAGTATCTCAGTACGTACAAAATCATGTAGCATGCAGTATTGTTTTTGCGTCCCTCAAGCTAAGGGCTCTATAAATTAAGAATTAAGAATTATAAATTATGAAGGTTTTATCTGATTTAGTATACTGATATTTTCTTTAAACTCGGATAAGGTACATTTATTACTTTTTCGAAACCAACGAGAGACCTCGAATGAAATGATAAATGAAAGCTGTCAAACCCAAGAATCGATGAATACTTTTGCAATTTGCTTCGGTGATAGCAGTGTCATATACCAATATTTCTTTGGTTTTGTAACTCCTTTGTTGACAAAAAATATCTTGGATTCTAGAACCAAGCATGGCAAGGTGCTCTTTAAATGACACCTTGGAACCCATCACGAAGAGATGGACTAGCTAGTTTAATAAATATGCAGAGTTTTAACAAACCATCATCCATAAATTTAACATTATTTTCATAATGTTATGTCAATCCTATTTTCTATTCACATTTAAAAGATTTGAAGGTGTGAAAATGGTTTTACTTAAGATCTTCAAATAATCCAAAACTGGAGAGATCAAGATGAAATTTGGTGTACAATGTACACTGTGACTTATGGTTAGTATTATCATAAATATATTCTCTGCTTACGGTTTGTGTTAAAACCCATTAGCGCGTCATGTCGCGCGTCACTCCTCTTTGAACGAGAAAACGCGCGCGAGTGGTCGTGGCTCAAAGGATTATTTTTACCCAGGAATAGCGTGAAACCGCGGGTAGAAACTAGCTTACAATAATTTAAGGGTCCTGACCACACGCACTAACTCTGCGTTAATATATAATAATAAATGATAAAATACATGATTTTGAAAATGAAATAAATAAAACCCTCGATGATATAGTAAACTGGCTAAGTGACTTAAATCTAAAAGAGAATGTTGATAAAACTAAATTTCTTAGATTTAAAAATTACAAGACACGAACAATGAGTTTAAATATAACAAACAAGGGCAATAGCGTGGAAGAAGTCAGTGTAATTGATTTTCTTTACAATTTTTACAATTAAAATATTCTTATTCTTATTCTTATTCTAATAATCTAAAGTATTATTTAAGTAAAGTCTAAAGTCCGAGTCAGTAAAGCGCTATAATTATTATTATTATTTATTAAAATAGTAGCTTGCCTACTTAGTAAATTGACTATAGTTTAGATAAATAATAGCCATCGTTGTTATCAAACGGATGCAGGCAACAAATAGATAGCGCACAATATGAGCTCCATTTATATTATATTTTTGGTTTAATAAGTAAGTAGCCTATAGCTGTGTGGTGCCGGCTTAGAATTTGCAACACCCCAACTCTTCCCGCGGGTGTCGTAAGAGGCAATTAAGGGATATACACCGGGGGCGGGCAGCAGCGCCCCCTGCAGAACAATTCTACCACCGAACTGCAATCCCCAACCCGCATGCCCAGCGTGGGGATTATGGGCTTTACCCCCATGTGATAAGAGGAGGTCTGCGTCCAGTAGTGGTCCAATACAGGCTGTTGAGGTTGAGGTTGAGGAAGTAGTATCTAAGTTAGGCTTTGCTCTAAACGTACGCCAAATTTCATCTTGATGAGATGACTTGTTGTTCAGTAGTTTTGGAGGTAACAAAAAAACTGATTTCACAAACTTTCGGCTTTATAATATTAGTATGATAGTAGGATTTAGAATTAGTATACATTGAAAATACAGCACAAGTTACTTTATGGCATAACAACCATAAACAAAGATATGGCGATTTAAAGGCGAAATTTTGTGTGATTAAAAAAAAACTTTAATAATCATAATTATCTCAGCAACCGTGATACGTAGGACATTGAGTCTACATTGGGGAAATGTAGCCCATGACGAGGGGGTCATCTCTCTAAAGTCTCAATTAGGGCTGCCACCCGTACTTTATAATAAAGTATTGTACTTTATTACGGGCTAACGTTTTCTATACTTTATAGCACAATAAAGTACGCGGAAAAACTTTATTTGACTTTTCAAGTTAATTTTTAATGTTTCCTATAGTAAAAATACTAAGTTTTTGAATGTAACAGAACAGATGGCATGGTGTTATTCTATAAGACTCATTGCTTTTATGAACCCAACATAAAACGTCGTGAAAAATTTACGCGGCTCAATCCGCTCGCCGTTATATCTTTTAGGTTTTTTCCTTGCCATTTAGGATAACTATCAATTTTAATATAAAACATATCTATTTTACATAGCATACTTTTTTTAACCTCTTACCAGGTAGGTACATTATACTCTATTTGCTCAAAAATGCTCTAAGCTATTGCTTAGTGTTGAGGGAATTTGTATTTATATTTTTATTTAGCAACTTACACGATTATATTAAACAATTACATTAGTTACATAGATTGAAGTCTAGAAGTGGGACTGTTTATTCTTCTTTTTATTAATTAAAGTACATTGTTTTCATTGTTTTTATAGGTAAAATTATATTTTGTCTCCATAGCGAATTACGACCATTTTTTAACTTATCTTGTTTTTCCAAATTATATGATTGCATAGCGTATTTAATATCCACACTGTCATTTAGCCGTGAAGGTCATTCATTAGCTTTTATTTTGATAATTCTTATTACTTATTTTGTTATTACAAAAGCTGTAGGCCTTCCTTAAAATAAATAAATAAATAAAATAAGGTAACCCTAGTCGCAATACTAAACACCCTGTATACAGGATTGTATATTACTTATCTGCGCCTATGGATTTTGTTCCTAAACTTTTAGGTCCGGACCTGGACCGGACGGATAATCATTACATGGCCTATCGCTCTTGTTAAAATTAATCATCAAGGTTTCTATATAATGTAATTTTAAAATGTTATCTGTACCGAGCAGACGTTCATATTTAATTTTATAAAATAATTAATTTTATTTGGACTCTTTTACTACAAAGTGCCTGTCTCTGCTTTTTACAGGTGTTTGGTTTCAAAGAGGATAAAAATTTAGATAAAATTGATGATAACCTATTATCATCATGGTTTTACGGTGCTCAACCTGTAAGTAAATTTCTGTATTACCTACTTAGATATCACATTTCGTTTTATTTATTTATAAATATTCCTAAGGTTAACATTATCAGCGGTACTACAAAAAAATTAGACATCTGTTGAGCGCGTATTTAACAAAAGCGTTACCATAAAACTGCGTTTTACGCACAGACATGGGTAATACTAGCTGCACCAAATATGTCTGTGGTTTTACGACGTTTTACAGTTAGACACGGCTTATACATAGTTTAAACGAGAGTTAAATTCATTACGGATGTAAGCGGGTTAACTACGAACCTTATTTGTGTTGGAAGAACACCAAAGGACATCTTCAGAAAAAAGAGAGAGTTAAATTCATTAGACAAACTTTAGACACTTTAGTAAACGTTTTTAGGGTCTTGAAGAGTTTAATCCTTTATACTACACCTGCTCGGAAAGTTGGCTATTCCTTTTCCATTTATAGAATAGAAAGTATGTCTTTGCAGGCCTATATGAAACCGGGAGAAAAAACTGTATGGAATTTCATTTCTCACGTGTTTTAGCGGGAAGAAAAAGTGTATGGAAATCCATTTCTAACGTGTTATTTTTTTTTAATTTCCTAAAAGATCAGCCGGTAGCTATGGTTATCTTCGTTTGGTCAAACGACAAAAATTTTTAACTCCAAGTCCATTAGGCCTCCTCCGATTTCCGAACAATATTTTGAAAAAAGAACCCAAAGGCTGGCGCGGTCAATGAGGTTTTACCAACATCATTCTAAATTTCAATTAATAATTAATTCATTCTGCTTTTTATGTTCCTCGAAGGTGTAGTATAAAGCACTATTTATCACTCGGCAGAAAGTGCGATTCCTACCTCGTGTGTTTTAAGGCCCTCGGCTGCGCCTCGGGCCCAACACGACACACTCGGTAGGAATTGATCACTTTCTCGCCTTGGTGTAAAATGCACTATTTTCCTCTGGGAAGGCATTATATACTTTTATCCAGAAAAAAAAACATGTCAAGACGCGGACAGAAGCTAGCCTGTCATATACGTATCTGTTCTGTTTTGAATGAATGAATATTTTATTGTACAATTGCGGTCATTTTCGGAGACATAAGATCATACTCGCTTGAAGGTTACTTACTACGATTTTAAATCCCCGACCTTGACCTCGACAGCCTATATTGGTCCAACGCTGGACGTAGGCCTCCCCCTGATAAGCGTTTTATTGATTTTTATCTTATGGGGGGTAATGCCCATAATCCGCACGCTGGGCATGCGGCTTGGGGATCGCAATTCGATGGTAGAATTGATCTGCAGGGGGCGCATTACGACACCCGCGGGAAGAATTGAGGTGGTGTAAAATCTAAGCCAGCACACAGCTTAAAATATTTGCGATTTAAAATAGTAAATTTCTTCTAATACTAAATTTCGGCTATATTTTAGTTGTATCGACACGGGATTCAGGTTCTGATGCACCGAGTTCAAATCCTTATTTTAACATTATATAATTTTAACATTAATTTATTTTTCTTGTTTCATCTTTATTTTATATCTAAGACAATTAAATTATAAAAATAACAAAGAAAATACTAACATCTTTATTATTTTATTATAATTCGTATCATATTTTTTTGTATTGATTAATATTCCGAAATCTTTTATGCATGATTGAAATATTATAGATTACTTATGACAAATTGTTTTTATGATTTTTAATGGTGTTAAAATAAATTAATTATATTATTTATTTATGCTGTTTTATTGCTTTATAAAATAGATATGCCTTAAAATAAGACTTATAATTAAATGATGACTGTAACGATTTGAACCTAGGACCCAAATAATGATAAATTTATCACGAATCATATTAACGCAGGAAGTAAAAAACGTAGGCTCGATCACTAGACAGACACGCTTTCGTTTTGCACGTATTAGCCGCTGCGCCAGCGAGCTACAGTACCCGAATTAGCGGAATGTATTATTGGTTTAAGTTTCCTTCTCTTTTATCAATTTAAAAAGGTCGTATGCACCACGAATGGCTGCAAGACAATGTCTTTTGAAACAAGGTCATCACTTCTGACCCCTATAGTACAAAGACACAACAAAAATAAAATTTGTTGTATCTAAATCTAAATAAAAACAGTACAATGCGCGGTCTTATCACTAAAGCTCTTTCGACAAGGCAACCTTCCAAAATAAGTAAAAAATTTGTTGGTAGTGCATAGCGGCACAGACCAATCAGTTAAAAAGTTTTATCAAACAATACATTCGCACCTATATATCCTAAACCTCAACAGCTTGTATTGGTCCACTACTGGACGCAGGCCTCCCCCTGATAAGCGCCTTATTGGCTTTTATCACATGGGGGTAATGCCCATAATCCCCACGCTGGGCATGCGGGTTGGGGATCGCAGTTCGGTGGTAGAATTGTTCTGCAGGGGGCGCTGCTGCCCACCCCGGTGGATATCCCTTAGTCGCCTCGTGCGACACCCACGAGAAGAGTTAGGCTAGTGCAAATTCTAAGCCGGCACCACACAGCGACATAAGTACATATAATACTTATAAATGAAACATACCTAAAGCTATAACATATAGGTATATAATTGCACTAACTAAGAAGTATACCTACAAGCAAACTATTATAATACTCCAAAAGGAAATAAAAGCTACAAACACATCCGAAATTACAGAGTAATGAGAGTAGGAGATTCTGGAGGGTTCTGATTACTAACTTGTGTTATCTTATTTTACAGATTTATCATTGATGATAGTAACGCTCTCTTCACTGCAACAAGCAACAGGATGTGAGTGGACCGAATTGGATAAAGTGAATGGTGTTTGTGCTCTCGCTCTTCATTGTGATCGGCAGATAAGTTTTGATGACACTTCATTTGACTGCATAAAGACTGAGGAATGGGTTAATGATTATGACGTCGAAGAAGCAGGTTACATGATAACTACTTACTCTACTGACTATATTTTATATGTCACGGTCCGAGATGCCGATGATGAGCACGACATTTTTGCTCATATTGAAAAAACGGAGAATATTGAAGAAATAAAAGTAGACGGATACATGAATGCTATTCCACAGAACATTTTCCAGTTATCTGGTGTTCAAAAATTAGTAATAATCAATAATAGACTTTCAGTGGTTAATTTAAATGCTTTTTCTGCATTATCAAAGGCAACTTCCATTGTTTTAAGTAATAATAGCATAGCTACTTTGGAAATGGGAACTCGGTCGTTATATTCTGCATCGAAATTCATACAACAGATAGATCTCAGTCAAAATCTTTTGGAATCCATTCCCAATACTTGTTTTTCTCTTTTTCCAGAAATGAAATACCTGAATTTGTCACACAATATGATCCGTAGCTTTGATATCCTATCATTCGAAGGGGTTTTGGGTCTTAGGATATTAGATGTTTCATTCAACCAGTTATTCGAATTCGGTAATTCATTTACAAGGTTTATGAATCTCAATGAATTATATCTACAGAATAATAATCTCACAACCTTATCAGATTACAATCTAAGTACATTGATTAGAGTGCAGAAATTGAATTTGTCATCAAATTTTATTAAATCCATTGAAAACAAAACATTCAAAGGTCTTGAGGATTTGGAATATTTGGATATGAGCAATAATAACATTGAAAAAATAACAAAAGTGCTTTTTGAAAACAATAGTAAGTTGCAATCACTCATCCTAACAAACAATCATATCAGCCACATTGAAGACAGAGCTTTTGATGGAAAAAAAATAACAGAATTCAATATAAAACAGAACGATCTAAACGAAACTATTGAACAGGATACTTTAAAAGGAATTCATGTGGCTGAGTTAGATTTAAGCAATGGATTTATAACATCACTAGGAAATGAAAGTTTTATATATATGAGTGAAGATCTAACATATTTAAATGTTAGCTTCAATAAAATCACATCGATATCGCGTTCCGCATTTAATAGCTTGGAATCATTATCAACTCTAGACTTGTCCCAAAATCTTTTAGAAGAATTAATTTTTGAAACAAATAGCCTTAAAAATTTAACTTCTTTTTATGTGCGGAATAATAGTATCAAAATAATATCTAAATCTGTTTTCGATAATCTGATTTCATTAAATGATTTAGATTTGTCACATAATAAAATAAATGAAGTTGAATTAAAGTGTTTCTGGGGTTTAAGAGAAGTGAAAAGATTGACAATTTCCAAAAACCCTTTTGTTAATTCATTGGAAAAAAATGCGTTTAAGGGGTTGATTAATTTGAAAACGATTGACTTGTCATACACAAGAACCACTTCTTACCAAAATGAATCTTTTTCCGGTTTACCAAATTTAAGACATGTCAACTCTTCACACGGAATATTATCTACCGTAGAATACAATGCATTTTCAAAAACAGGTTCCATCGAAATACTAGATCTATCGCATAATTTGCTTAAAAACTTTAATGTCCATTTGTTGAGTAATCAAAACATTGAAGAATTATACTTGAATGATAATGCGATACAGCTCATAACAAAAAACACATTTTCGGGGCTTAAAAAATTACGCATTTTAAATTTAGACAACAATGACATCCGTAAGATGGATGTTTATGCGCTTAATCAATTACATCAGTTAAGTCATTTGTCTCTTTCCTCGAACACGCGAATAGAAGTAACAGGCGATTCTTTCAATAACCTTCCAAACTTATATCAGGTGAGCTTAGACAATATAAAAACAAGATTTACTTTCCAGAACGCAAGTACTCAAATTGTAAATTTAGATTTACGGTCCTGTGGAATCACGGACTTGAATACCTTATTTATATATAACGTTAAAAAACTTCAAGAATTGAACCTTAACACTAATGAAATAACAACAATTGATAAATTTTCTTTTCAACATATGCCTTTTCTTATCGAACTTGACTTAAGTCTCAACAGAATAAATGTCGTCAACCAGGGTCGTTTATACATGTTTCAGACCTTAGAAGCCTGAACTTGTTTGGAAACAATATACAAATGTTGCAGTTTGGTACTTTCGATGGTGCTCGGGCTTTATCTTTTGTAAACTTATCCAGCAATGCGCTCCAAAGATTTGATCCTAGATTATTGCCACTAGCAATAAGTTTAGCATTAGATAACAACAACATCAATGAACTAGGATTTGAAGATTTTTTTAAAAGAAATACAATGAAACTAAGCATCGGCGGCAATCCGATTTCCTGTAATGTTCTTTTTGACCTTAAAATATCGAATTATTCTGAAAAGTTCAAGAGTGTTCTCACATCAGAGAATTTAGATTTTCATTCCGAAAATGTGGATGGCATTTCTTGTCAAGGTGTTCATAATGAAAGTGGATTAATTTTGCCAATTGCCAATAACACCACTTTTTATGACATCAGACCAGAATTTAATCAGTTTATAAATGCAATACAAGATTTGCGTTCATCCATTGACCTTTTAAAACAAAATGCGTCACAAGACAAATCTGATCAAATGAAAAAGATTGTGAACTCCATTCAAACCATGGTAAGTTTATCAAACCAAACTCAGAAAAATGCTAATGATTATTTGAAACAAATAAGGGACCTGACCAACAGTTCACAAATCTATTTTAAGGAATTTGTTTTTCAGTTGCCTAATAGTACTGGTATTGAAAATCCAATAAATTATCAACATACTGAAGGAATTGTCAGCAAAGATAGTGATGATATACGTATTGAAATGAAAAAAATGCTCAAATATGAAATCGAAGAAATACGAGAAGAATTTGAGAAATCCTTTCAGAAGCAAGGTCCTGTCAATCAAGCGCAAATTATTGAAAAAGAGACAAAAGACGACAAAGTTCATTATTTTATAGCTGCGTGCTTGGGGATAATAATAGTACTCTATATAATAAAGGTTGCGTACAAATTTATCAAGAAAAGAAGAATGCACATATCTCGTAATCTGCACAGTAATACACGACCTAGTACTAGTGAGATGGAAATGGAGTAGAGACTCCATTTTTAATCTTAGGTAATTTCTATCCATTTGTTAGAAAGTTATCCCTTGTCTTGTCATGTCAGTGATTATTATTGAGGTGTATTTTGATGCACGGCAAACAGCGTACGATATTTTTTATTGAACTTATTTAAAAATACCTCAGAAACTGCAATTTAGAGTTGTTCAGACGAAACTACTAGCAGAGCAATTAATTTTTAAACGACTTCACAAAAGTAGGAGGTTCTCAATTCTTCTATGTTTTTTTTTATAATATATGTATCTCCGAATGTGGTTAACCGATTTTACTGATTCTATCACTACTGTAACATAAACGAGGGATTGATATTTATCCCTTAAAGCTTCAAAAACAACATACAACTAATAAATCACGACAAGCTACAAAAATTTTGGTGATATCTTCGCCAATTCATAATAGATTTTAATGATTTTTTCGTTGTTGTATAAAGGTTGATTTTTAGGTGGTCCCATAAAAGTTTGTCTCCCGAAGAATTGATGATGCGCGCGCGCCGTAAAAACATCATCACATGATAATTTTCACAATCACTAATGGTTTCCATGGAAACAGGCGTAACAAGAGGTCTACTTATAAAAACAAATTAGAAAGTTGACGGATCGCTCGAAAAGAATGCTGCGTAAGGCTGTTCGTTTCGTGCGATCCGTCTACCGAAATTTTGTGTTTCGTGTTTCAAAGTAGACTTTCTTTTATGTTGTTATGTTGTTGTATCGTTGTTTCATCCATGTGTCATCAAACTAAATTATACTCGAATTCGCCACTAGAAGATTTTGAAGTCGGTTTATAGTTTTTTTAAAACGCCATATTATTTGTTACATAGTTAACGCATCAAACAAAAGCTGTGATAGATTTTGTTGAGCACTGTGATTACGTGGGCGTATCTTTTCCAAATTAATGGCTTATTTGTTTTGCCTTTTAGGTTACATTACCTAACAATTAGCAGTAGGTACCGTTTTGCGTTTATGCAGTTGTATATGTTATTCAAATAAACTTATCCATTATCTTTGTTGTTTTATTTTCTAAGCACTCATAATTCGTAAATAAGGTTAACGATACGTTGTTACTTATTATTTTTATCTAGTTATAGTTATTTTAGACGAATATGTACTAACATACTATAAAATAATTAGGTATATGTATATTCCCTATTAATTATAAAGTTGAAATAATCAAAGCCCAATTGAATTCTGCCTGGTTGACTGTTTGTTGGCAGACGGTCGACGGTCGTTAGTGATGTGTCAATATTATGTGTATTTTGCTAGCGGCTTCGCTCGAGTTCCCTCGGATAAAAAGTATGTGTATCTGTGGACTTTTTTTTCAATATCAATACTGTCATTGTTTCTGGCCATTGCTTAGTAAAAAAAAACAGGAAACTTTTAATTTATAATTTAATTTTATTGTTATTGACATTATGACATATATTTAATGGTAATGGCGATAGTTTCTTACTTTGAAACGTATTTTTATTTTTATTCTTAATAAGGATTATAATGTCGAAAACCCCGATACCACTTTACGAATTAAGCAAAAATTTGCTATGTAGACTGGTAACGGGGTCTGCTTATGATTAATGTTGGTTGGTTGGGAGCTACAATGTTACAGACCAACGCACGCACAGGCCTACTTTTGTATGTAGACAATACTAACATTTTTGGTAGTTGTAGACGAAAAGAAAATTACAAAAACTAACAAAAAACAAGATCCGTCAAGTGCGAGTGTACTCGCGCGCTGAGGGTTTCGAACGTTTGTCAACAAATATGTACCAAAAGTACCGGTAAGAGACTTCGCAATTTAACGAATACCTAAGAATAATAGGTACCAACCTACATTACAGATGGATCTCTCTGCATGCTTCGGTTAAAGTGGGTAATGGTAAATTTTTCGACTTTTTTCAAAATATTTCAAAAAGTATGAAACCTAAAAAAATTTGAAAAACTGATTTGAAATGTACAAGCCTTTCATTTGATACCCCACTCGGTAAGCTAGCCTCCCCTTTTGAAAATTATTCGCCCCCTTTAATAATAAAAATAATAATGAGGTCTTCTTCGAAATTCGTACTTACCTCCACCTGTTCAGAAGGCTAAATGCTTTTATTTACCTACCTGTCAGTTTCTGTTGTTTTGTGAAAGTCTCAAAAGTAGAGTATTCTCCTCGTGGATAAAGCTTGTATTCATCTAGGGCGTGATTCCCTGTCGCACTCAGAATTCAAAAAAGTAACGCCCTCACTTCGCTCGTGGGTGATTCTAGAATCCTAATTTGCGCTTGGGATTCAATATGACGCTCCTGACGACACTGCTTTATACCCCCGCTAAAGAATCTACTATTAAAACAAACTAAATTATTACCTTTCAAGTCTGAACCCCTAAAAACATTTGGAAAGAATCTAACATACTAAAACAAGTAGTTCTACGAAACCTCGCGAGTACCTACTAACTTTTTTTCTACAATCAATGTTACCAAATTTTATAAGAACGATTTAAAGTTACTATCTTTCAAATAAAGATATAATCATCTAAATCAAGATTTCTTAAAGCGGAGATATTCTTAAGACCACTTTTTGCCGTTTTTTGGAGGAAGTACGGCTTTAATAAAAAAAAACGTAGATAAAAAATTTATATAAAATCGTAGAATCCGTACACCAAGTTTCGTACCGATCGGTTTTAAAATACGACCTGTAGAGGAGTACGGACATACTGACAGAAATGATAATTTTGCTAGACTTGATACAGAGACGGTTCGCTCACTTCGTTCGCTTGGTCAATTAGAAGCTTGGTGACAATAACAAAATGTAATTAGCATTAAAAGCTCATGTTAAAATGAATCATCACATAATTAGTTATCTCTTTATTGTACTTGGATTTTTGTACTAATACTCTCAACTCAACGCTGTACAGAGCAGACGTTCCATCAATTTGAGTTTTGCGTGGTCTCATTTACTACAAAAAGTCTGTCTCTGGTCCTTGAATGAAAACAGTTATTGTGACAGATGGAATGGTTATCCTAAAAACATCATGATTTGTGGGTCTTCAATCTGTAAGTACCCTTCACTCGTTACTTATCTTTCACACAGGAACAATAATTTATTGATTAATATTCCATTCAGTTTATTGTCACTGGAACTACTAACTGGTCAATAGCAAAAATGCTATATTGTTCCTGAGTGCCATTTAATCTACGTTTTATGAGGGTCCCTTGGGACAGAGGCTAATTTTACCTTTATTAAAGACTCGGAAGATCAAAGAAATTTGTTAGAAATATTTATTCGCACATTTTTATAAGAACAATTTAAAGTTACTACCTCTTTGATCTTGCGAGAAAAAACTCGCTTTATAAATCATGTAGCTTAAACGAGCTAACAACTGATTACAAAGTACGGTTAGCCGAAAGCTAGTGACTATAGCCAAGGTTTCACCAAATTCAAAGAAGTCGAATAAGATCTGTTAGTGCGAATCTCCTTGGTCAACTCTTCCATAAACATATGTACATTTTCAAGGTCCACGTTTTAGACAGTTGTTTTTGAAATCCTGTGTATATTTATCAAATTAAGCATACCTACCTAATAATTGCTTACCTACATATAAAATTTACCATCGGTTTAGATAAATTAAGTCATTGTTGTTATCAAACGGATGCACGCAACAGATACAGCGCTCCGTTTGTATCAGTTTTTTAAAACAAGTTATTTCCCAACAGTACCATCTGGGGTAACCCATATATCCACACAAAATAAAAATACTAAAATAAATAAGAATTGTGTTACTGTGAATGCGAATGAAATGAAAACGAGACTTGCACGCAATGGGATCTTTAATTCCATAAATAAATGATGTACTATCAAATAGTTGTTTTTTTCCTTTAAGTACCTATTATAATTAGGTAAGTAAGTATTTATCAAGAATTTCAGCTCTCGAACTTCGTCATAGAACACTTTTTGGAAGAAAACTGGGTATCTATTATGTTTCTCCGCCTCCGACATTGTCGACCCGAACGACATACGACCAACGTACGCAGGTGGTAGTTATTCTTTTACGCTGTCGGGTTGGCATTTTTCATGCGGGCACACCGGCTACCTTTGTAAACTATAATGTGAATGAAACCACCATAGAGCAAAGACAACTAAAATAAATAAAAGGTCAAGTAAGAATACACTTGCGCAAGTGAGTTCCGTACAGACCTAAACTTACCCTGATGAAGTCCCTCGTCAAGAGATGGATCCTTGATTTTCTTCCCACTGCCACCGCTTACTATATTTTATAGTGAAAACTTTTGTAAGCAAAAGTTCAAAAAATTTACATGACCCACAATGCGATTTTGTTTTAAGATTGTACTAAAACTGAACGGTTTTCAGTTTGTTTCCCTAATGCTAACTTTGTTTCTAGCTAAATTTCATAATTCTAGCTCAACGGGAAGTACCACAAAGGCTTAGGTGCGTATAGGTTTTGTTCCCCTGCGAATATATATTTTTTATTAAGTGTCTCTAAATTTCAGGTTTTCGGATTTTTCGCTTTAATTGTGCTATAAATGACCTAGCACTTTGCTAAATTTAAACATGAACGGCTGTAATTTTTGATTGCGTTGACAAAAAAGGGTGAGTTTTCACAGCTCCGAGGTGTTACAGACTTGAGTATTGGATGGATGTGGATGTAAAGTTCAACTTGATACTTCCACCCGTTCCTGAAAAAAGGCCTTTACAGTCAGGTAGACAGATGGACAGCAAAGTGACCCTACAAGGGTTCCGTTTTCCATTTCAGGTACGGAACCCTAAATAGAGCGATTTTAGTGCCATGTTTTGATAAAATAAAGAACTTCACCGTAAGCTGGGGGAAGTTGCAGGTTGTAGGATTAGCTAAGAGATGGCAGTACATATTTAAAACAATTAGATATTTTATAAATTATTTTTTGACACCATCAGCTAGTATTTGTTAATATCGAACCGATGAAAATCGGAACATACGAACCGAACTATAGTAAGACCTACCTAAATTGGTTTAAAAAGAACTTGACAGAGTAATGACTAGACCAAGGGGATTTGACACTATGGCATGTGACACCCTATGAATATACAGATAAATAGGAAACACTTATTATACCACACAAAGAAAGGAAGCATTCCAGACAGAAATGCTTACGTATTGCTAATATTACTATCTGTGGCTGTGGATTTCGGTCCTGAACATTTAGGCCCGGATCCCTAAAACTTATGGAAATACGTATTATCAAGGCTTATCAAGCTCTCGTTATAATGAATCATCACATATTAAATTATCTCTTAATAATATAATTTGAATACGCTCTGTGCCGAGCAGACGTTCATTTTTAATTTTGTGAAATTTAAGTTTGATTTGGACTCTTTTATTACAAAGTGCCTTTTTCTGGTTTTCCTCAAGCGGATAAATACAGTTGAGACAAAACTGATGATAACCTATTATCATCATGATTCTTGGGGGCTCATTCTGTAAGTCCATTTCTTTATTACCCACTAGGCTCTGCCCGCGGCTTCGCACGCGCTTTTTAAGTAGCCTACGTTCGCCCCGGAATATTGTTTACCACTCTGCAAAATTAAGATCAATTCATCCGTATATGCGTGAAAAGCTAACACACAGACAGACAGACAGAGTTACTGCCACTTTTTTAATACTAGAATGAAATACTAGGGATAATTTACTTATCTTATCTGTCACATGTTGTTTATATTTATAGACATAAGAGTTTCCTAAATATTGTAAGTTTGTTAAAACCCAGAAAAGTCTTGGAATATCATATGAATGCTAAAACTTTTGTAGTTTGTTAAAAGAAGCAATTTGACACGCTTATGATGCTTCCAGGATTTAACCTCGGTTAATAAACAGGCTAAGCACACCTACTTCGTTGTTAAAATATGTATATGTAGCTGTAGATACCTTTAATAAATATGTAATTTTAATTACCTCTTCCGTTCTTTTAAAATATGAATCTATACTAATATTATAAGGAGGAAAGATTTGATTGTTTGTTTGTTTGTATTGAATAGACTCCAAAACTACTGGCCCTATTTGAAAAATTCTTTTACCATTGGAAGCCCACATTATTCCTGATGAACATAGGCTACTTTTAACCGCGGGAAAATGCTTCATTCCTACGGGAAAACGGTTCTTACTACTCGTTGTCCTATTGACAACGAGTAGTAAGAATGCAGCTAGTGCAAAATAAACTTTTTTGCCGTGACCATTTAATATGCAAGAATAAAAATTTTGTATCCCAAAACTTATTGAATGCGCGAAGAGAAACTATTGGTTATATCTATTCTGTTCACTTACATATATTATCTTCATTTACAGATTTGTTATTGATAGTTTCGCTGACTTCACTACAACAAGCAAAAGGATGCCAAGTTTACGAACTCGATAAAGTGAATGGTGTTTGTGCCTTTTCTCTTCAGTGTGATCGACAGATAAGTTTTGATCAAACCTCATTGGACTGTTTGAAGACTGAGCAATGGATTGATGACTTTAATTACTATGACAGGACAAGCGGTAGATACGGCTACATGAAAACTACTTACTCGACTTACTATGTTTTATATGTCGTGGTCCAAAATGCTGATGATGAGCATGACATTTTTGAAGGAATTGAAAAAATAGAGAATATTGAAGCAATGGAAATAAGTGACGGACAGATTAATACTATTCCACAAAAAGTTTTCGAGTTAACTGGAGTAAAAAAAATAATGATAATTAATAATAGGCTTACAGTGGTTAATTTAAATGAATTTTCTGCATTATCAAAGGCAACATCCATTGTTTTGCAAAATAATAACATAGCAATCTTGGAAATGGGAACTCAGACTTTATATTCTGCATCGAGATCCATACAGCAAATAGATCTAAGTCAAAATCTTTTGAAATCCATTCCCAATGCATGCTTTTCTCTTTTTCCAGAAATGAAATACCTGAATTTGTCACACAATATGATCCATAGCTTTGATATTCTAACATTCGAAGGGGTTTTGGGTCTTAGGACTCTAGATGTTTCATTTAACCAGTTATTCGAAATCGGTAATTCTTTTACAAGGTTTATGAATCTCAATGAATTATATCTACAAAATAATAATCTCACAACACTATCAGATTATAATCTAAGTAGATTGATTAAAGTGCAGAAATTGAATTTATCATCAAATTTTATTAAATCTATTGAAAATATAACTTTCAAAACTCTTGTCGATTTGGAATATTTGGATATGAGCAATAATAACATTGAAAGAATAGCAAAAGTGCTTTTTGAAAACAATAGTAAGTTGCAATCACTCATCCTAACAAACAATCATATCAGCCACATTGAAGATAGAGCTTTTGAAGGGAATAAAATAACAGAACTTAATATAAAAAACAATCATCTAAACATAACTATTGAACAGAATACTTTAAAAGGAATTCATGTAGCTAAGTTGGATTTAAGTAATGGATTGATAACATCACTAGGAAATGAAAGTTTTAAATATATGAGTGAAGATCTCACTTATGTAAATGTTAGCTGCAATAAAATAACATCAATATCGCATTCCGCATTTAACAGCTTGGCATCGTTGACGACTCTAGATTTGTCCCATAATCTTTTAGAGCAATTGACTTTTGAAACAAGTAGTCTTAGTTATTTAACTTTTCTTAATGCGCGGAATAATGCTATAAAAAAAGTAACCAAATCTGTTTTCGATTATTTACTTTCATTAAAGGAATTAGATTTGTCATATAACAAAATAAATGAAGTTGAATTAAAGTGTTTCGGGGGTTTAAAAGGAGTCGAAAGATTGTTAATAACAAACAACCCTTTTGTAAATTCTTTGCATAATAATACGTTTGAAGGGTTGATTAGTTTGAAAACGATTAATTTGTCATACACAAGAACATCATCTTTCAAAAATGAATCTTTTTCCGGTTTGCCGAACTTAAGTCATGTCAACTCTTCACACGGAATATTATCAACCATCGAATACAACACATTTTTAAGATCAGGTTCTATCGAAATACTAGATCTATCGCATAATTTGCTAGAAAACTTTAATGTTAATATGTCAAGTAATGAAAATATTGAAGAAATATATTTGAATGATAATGCGATACGGCTTATAACAAACAATACATTTTCAGGGCTTAAAAAATTGCGTATTTTAAATTTAGTCAACAATGCCATCCGTAAGATGGAAGTTAATGCTCTTTATCAATTACACCAGTTAAGTCATTTGTCTCTTTCCTCGAACACACAAATGGAAATAACAGGCGATTCTTTCAATAACCTTCCAAACTTATATCAGGTGAGCTTAGACAATATAAAAACAAGATTTACTTTCCAGAATACAAGTATTCAAATGGTCAATTTAGATTTACGGTCCTGTGGAATCACGGACTTGAATACCTTATTTATATATAACGTTAAAAAACTTCAAGAATTGAACCTTAACACTAATGAAATAACAACAATTGATAAATTTTCTTTTCAACATATGCCTTTTCTTATCGAACTTGACTTAAGTCTCAACAGAATAAATTTTATACAACCAGGGTCGTTTATACACGTTTCAGAGATCAGAAGTCTTAACTTGTTTGGAAACAATATACAAATGTTGCAGTTTGGTACTTTCGATGGTGCTCAGACTTTATCTTTTGTAAACTTATCCAGCAATGCGCTACGAACGTTTGATCCTAGATTATTGCCACTAGCAATAACTTTAGCCTTAGATAACAACAATATCGATGAATTAGAATTTGGAGAGTTTTTTAATCGGAATACTATGAAACTAAGCATCGGTGGTAATCCAATTTCGTGTAAAGTTCTTTTTGAGCTAAAATTGGACTATTCGGAACAGTTCAAGAGCGTCCTCGCTACTGCAAATTTAGATTTTCATTCCGAAAATGTTGATGGAATCTCTTGTCAAAGTATTCCTAAAGAAAATGGATTAATTTTGCCGATCGACAATAACACCACTGGTTATGACATCAGACCAGCTTTTAATGAATTTACAAATGCAGTAAAAGATTTGCGTTCATCCATTGACCTTTTAAAACAAAATGCGTCACAAACCAAATCCGATCAAATGAAAACAGAATTAACTAAGATCGTTGACTCCATTCAGACCATGGTAAGTTTATCAAACCAAACTCAGAAAAATACTAATGATTATTTGAAACAATACGACAGTTATTTAAAAAAAATAGAAGACCTGACCAACAATTCACATATCTATTTTAAAGAATTGGTTTTGGAGTTGCTAAATCATACTGGTATAGAACATTCAGCTAATTCTGAAATGATTGAAGACATTGTCAGCAGCAAAGATAGTGATGAAATGCGTATTAAAATGAAAACAATGCTAAAGGATGAATTCGAAGCAATTAGAGTAGAATTCGAGAAATCGTTTCAGAAGCGAGGTCCTGTCAACCAAGAAGAAACAAAAGACGGCAAAGTTCTTTATTTTATAGCTGTGTGTTTGGGGATACTAATAGTTGTTTATATAATAAACGTTGCGTATAAATATATCAAGAAAGGAAGAATGCCTGTATCTCGTAATCTGTACGGTAGTACACGACCTATTACTAGTGAGATGGAAATGGAGTAGGGACTCCATTTTCTGTCTAAGGTATTTTCTCTCCAATGTTTTAAAGTGACTACCATTATCACACACAGTAACATGGTTACTGGTTAAGTCTACGAAAGAAAAGAAAATCTACGATTAAAATTTATGTTCCACTAGTCCGCCTCTTTCGCACACATTATTTTCATTCATTTTCGTAATTTTTTACTACTTTATGTAAGTTTAGATCTAAGTTCTTCTGACAATACTCTGTTATACCTGTTCGGACAGCTGAAGAAACGTTGATATTTTTACAAACATCTGCAAGATAACTGCCGTGTTATTGTTTTAAACATTCGCGTCACATCGGCCTTCAAATAGATGCACAAATTAAACAAGGCAATGGTTGTAACAAAAACAAGTGTTAATATTTTAAAACCTTTTTTAAAAACAAGCTTTTAATGCAGTGTCATCCAAACTATACGTGTATACAAAATTTTAGCTCAATCGGTTGAAGATGTCTACTTCAAAATTGAGATGCAAGATTCCACCCGTACAAACATGCATTGCAAGTTGTTTAAAAGCTTTTCAAAAAGTAGACGTAAATAATTTTTTTTTTCAAGTTTAATGTCCAATATCTCAAAAACTATTACGAGTAAATTTTGGTTATGGTGTACATAGTGAACATAGTCAAATCAGTTTGTTAAGATGGAAATTACAACCCGCTCAAGGATCTTGTGTTTATCTGTTTATCTGGTTTATCTGATCTAGGTCTATTTAACCAGTACAATGTGAGGTGTACTTAAATGTATGCATGTTCACGAAAAACAGCTTAAGATACTCTTTTATTTGTTGTCACGTAGGTAACGCGTACGTAGTAAACAATAGCGTTGATAGATTTTGTTTTACATTGTTATGTTGGTAGCGTATACTTGTAAAAAGCTGAGATAGATTTTGTCAAACAACGTGATAACGTAGGCTAAGGTATTAATTTTTTAAGGTTTTTCTGTTTCAACCACGTTAGACAAATAATAGTCTAGACTAGCGTCCACAGGCTGGAGTCGGATGCCCCGCAGTGACCGCATCAAACGGATAATATTCTTTGTATAGTTTGCTATAGCAGTGCGTCTACTAAACCGCACCGCACGGAGTGGACGCATCGGACTGTCGGCAATACCGGTGATCCTTTTCGTGCGGCTGACGTCATTTATCGTTTGCAATCCGGTTGCTGGGGTTACCGTGGACGCACCAAAATTTCCGTCTCCGTCCGTCAAGTAGCGCGGTTCGTCTGATGCCAACTTGTAGACGCTAGCCTTAAATAAGCAGTGCCGTTTGATGCAATTGTTCATATTATTCAAATAATATGTTTATTCAAAAACATAGTTGTTTCATTTTCTAAACACTTCTAATACGTTAATATGGATAACGATTGGTTATTACACAGGGCAGTAGACAGTTAATTTCAGGGGGGTTGAAGACCCCGTCGAAAACCGCTAAACGAGCGAGCAACGAAAAATGAACGTGTTTTGCTAGTTTTGGAAAGTATGTTTTGTGTTGGTTGGTACGGCGACTGTAAATAAAATAAAATAAAATAAAATAAAAATTGTTTATTTCAAGTACATGACTCATACATTAAAAATACACAAAAATAATAAAATACAATAGAATGAAAAATTAATATGTGAAATAATTAAATAAAAAATAAATATGCGGACACGAGAGATCATCAGTGACCGGGGCACCGCCCCTTAAAAAGGGTTGCGTGTAAGTTTATCCAGTGCCCCATAAACGGAGAATCCCACCTATCCGCTAATGTGCTTAGAATGGTGTTGGGGCTGCCACGCAGGCGTTTCAAGAGCGACGCACAACGCTTTCTTATGATGGCGTGAAAGCCGTCAGTGTGCGCCTCACTGAACATACCTGATGCACTGCAGAAACGTGGCAACCCCATCAGCACTCTAAACCCATTGTTATACTGCACGCGCAGCGCGTTGTACGCCTTTTGCGTATAGGTAACCCACAGGCTGCCAGTATATAGTGACTGACAGTATGCTTTGAAGAGCGTCACCTTCACTTCCCTGGAACTGCGAGCAAACCTGCGAGCCACCATGTTACATCGGACGGCCAACGCCCTGCGCTCTCTCTCTATGTCGTCATTATCCTCTAGGTCCTCGTTGACCCAGTGGCCCAGATATTTAAATTTTGACACGCGCTTAAGAGGAATTCCGTCTAGGGCGATGGGTGGTACATTCAAATAGGTCTTGGAGCCTGCCCTAAACACCATAAACTCACTCTTTTTCGCATTATATCTGAGCCCATGGGCCTTCGCATAGGACTCACATGTCTGCAGCAGCTTGCGTAGGGCTCCGATCGAAGGGCTCAGCAACACCATTTCGTCGGCGTAGCTAATATTATTGATACAAACCCCATCTATGTGACAGCCGACTTTGTTGCTACTGAGCTCCTCAATCAAGCTGTTCATGTACAAGTTGAAAAGACTTGGAGAAGAGACCCCCCCCTGCCGCACCCCGCATTCCAGCCTGTACATGTCCGAGTATGAGTCCGCCCACTTCACAATATTAGTTTGGTGACTATACCAATAACGAAATAGTGACGCTAACTCTCCTGGGAAAGCCGACTCAAGTGCCAGCTTCTTCCAAAGTAAGTCATACGACACCAGGTCGAATGCTTTGGACAGGTCCAAATAGCAGGCGTACACCGGTGTTCCTCTAGCCGTGTAATATTGAACAGTTTGCTTGAGAGACAAGATAGCACTTTCTGTTGACAAACCTGATCGAAACCCAAATTGAGCATCGTTCAGTTTAATGTGCCCCCGTAGGTGTCGGTCAAGCAAACTATCCAGCACCTTAGCTACAATAGTAGCCAGTGAAATAGGCCTATAGTTGGACAGGTCCGAAACATCGCCCGTCTTGTCTTTCACAATAGGCACCACCGTCGTATGCATCAAGTTATCAGGTAGGTATGAATGACTCAGACAAAGATTAAACAATATTGACAGCACCCTAGGTAGATGACCACCTGCGCACTGCAGATGTTCGATGCTGAGATAGTCGTACCCCGGAGATTTACCACGCACCATGTTTTTAATTACGCTCTTAACGTCTTTTGCAGAAAATTTTGGTATCAGTTTGTCGGTACGACACTCATCATCGAACACCGCAGCCGCCGACGGTCCGAGAGGCGAGTCAACTTTAAAATGCGCCTGAAAGGCCCTAGCTATGCCAGCAGGATCGTGCACCCCAGCGACGCTCACGGGAAGACTCGGCCTCGGACTAAGTCTGTTTGTCGTTTTCCAAAAGAGTTTAAAGTCCTTGCTGGAATGATGTTGCGAAATAATGTCCATTTTCAGTTGTTGCTGGTTGTTTTGGCACCATTTCAGCTTAGACTTAAAAACTCTTCTCGACTCCAACATCTCATTGTAGACTCGCCCATCTTTAGGTTTACCATGAAGCTGCCACATCTGAAAACAGAGGCGAGACCTCTCGTGCGCGCCCCTGACGTGCTTATTCCAGCCAGCTACGTGTTTATACTTTTTACGCCTCGTCTTATTCCAACAGCTCTTGGCACCTTCGCTCAAAGTATTAACGATATCACTATAAAACTTATTAATTAGCAATTTGTGAGAGCCATCATTACAATTTTTATTGACACAGTCTGTACATTCTACTGGACAGTGCATATCCTTTAATTTAGAATTACAAAAATCATAATATTTATCTACTTGAGAGTGATCCCTATCTCCCCAAATTACATCATTGTGTGAAATGTCAGAAAACATGATTTTAGGTTTTATTAAATTAATGTCACAATTTATCTGTAAAGGATAGTGATCCGACCAATAGGTATCATATAAAACCTTAACACTAACAACGGTATGCCGCGCGGCACCTGTCACTGCGCAGTGATCTAGCCAGCGCAGACTGCCATGGGCGTCACTGACGAATGTATGCGTATCCGCCGGTAAAAAGTCTAAATCAACGCATGACCAGCTTTGTTCTACACAAAAGTTCGACAGTTCCAAAGAAAACAACTCACCAGGATGTGCGTTATAGTCACCTAGCATATACACTGAGTCCACATTTTGATTCTCCACTATAGCACTAATTTCACTAAGGCACTGTGTAAACTCTGTTAAATTTTCAACTGAATCAGTAGGCATATAAATCGAGAAAACTAGCAATGACCGATCGTGAAGAATTATTTTAATAGCGGTAAGCCGTACGCTACTACACGGTATCACTGACACACAGGTGAATAGAGTTTTACGCCACAGCAGCGCAACACCACCATAAGGCCTCCCGCGCAGCATGCCGGCTGTTGTATCCACTGCAGATGTTGCAGTGAACGAAAAATTTTCATCTATGGTTCCCAAGTATGAAATGTCATGAGTAACCACGTCTCTTGTAAAGCGATCACGTCACTAGTGCGACATAATCTCCTTACACATTCGACTGACCTTTTTACATTTTTACAGTTAAACGTTAAGAAATTGACTGTTTTTATTGTGTTATCCATTAAGATTCTAGCTGATTTACGCTGTTAACTCGATCATAGTGCTTAAAGCCAAGATTGAGGAAGCGACGAAAAGCTATCCCATCCGGCCAAAAATCATCACTAAGAAATATTTCTTCTTTACTTTTCGGTACAAAAATCTTGTATGCGTCATAATCTTTAGATTTTCTCATATTCATTTTAAATAGTGTTACCTCGATATTAGTCTTATTCTGAACGTATTTTTGTATGTCACACACGGACACTTCCTTCGACACGTTGTAAATATATATGGGAGATTTGACGTCAGCTGCCTTAAATTTCTCGTCTGGTTCTGTAGCCGCCTTTCCTCTATTGCCTACAAAGCGATTTCTCAGCCGCCTACGCTGCACCATGGTCCAGTTTTCATCCGGGGTCTCACGCTTCCACTCTCCACCGCGCACAGTCTCCGCGATCGTTTTTCGCACAGTTATCGCGCTACTGCACTCATTCGGCGAAGCAGTGTGTATCGTGACCGGCGGCGGTGAATGGATTTGCGGCGCATGAATCATCGCCTCGACGGTACTACTCGTAGACGCTCGTTCAGTGCACTGCATACACTCGGGTGCCGTCGTAGCCGGCTCGGTCGCCTCCGCCACCGTAACGCGCTTGGTTGGGTGGTTCAACCTCAGTATTATGGGAATCTCCTTCGCGAGCGTAGCGAGCTCTACAAAATTTGCGCTATTGTTAATTTCTCGCGGTGGTAGGCAATGCGTCTGAAGTCGAGCGCTAAGACCACACCCAGGAGGTGAAGATTTTATTGGCGAGCGGATCAAGCCTGGCAAAATTTACGTTTTTAATTGATTTGCTCTAAAAAAATGTGTTTAATTAGACTGTTTTGGAGAGTTTTGATGATTTCAAACAAGGATTGAGCCCCAGACCACAGCTACAGTGCAAAAATGTTGTCAGCGGAGCGGGCAGCGTTTTTTTTTAATTTGGCTATAGCCTCACAGTAGGGTCAAGCTTTGGACCACAGCCAGAAGGACAATATATAGGCGAGCGGAGTGAGAAGCGTTTATTTTGTGATTAAACAAGATTTTTGTAGTATTTGAAAAAAAACCTGAAACGGAGGTCGAGTCTCGGACTACAAGACTGCCAAGAGCATAAAAATATGCTATAGGAGAGTGTGCTGCAAAAATAGGTTGCGTTACATTTTTTTGCAGTGTTTTACAAAATCAACAAACTGACCTCAAAGGAGGGATTAGCCCTGGCAACAAAGGCAGGCAAAACTGTTGTCACCGGGGGGAGCGAGCCATTCCAAGTTTTAGTTAGATTTTTGATTATCTTTTAGCAAGAGAAGAAGCAGCACCCAGAAATTTAGCAATCTAGTACCTACCCATAGCCAACCCCCAGCTTGGGGCTAGATGATGACGTGTCTGTGTCCAGCATAATTTATAATTTATTTATTTTTTAAATACATATTTCAAACAATTTGATGATCAATTATTTCAAAACCAACCGCTACTATTGGGACTACACGGTTAGTGCTATAGTTAAAGTTATTTAATATGATGACAAACCTATGAAATTGATATTACGTCTTGGATTATGTTTTTAACCATTTGAAATACCTATTTATCATTACAAGGTTTATCAAGCTCTCGTTAAAATGAATCATCACTTCACATATAAGGTTATCTGTATAAGTAGGTAATGTATTTTTAGAACAATATACTCTCTGTGCCGAGGAGACGTTCATTTTTAATTTTGTGAAATTTAAGTTTCGTTAGGACTCTTTTATTAGATAGTCGAGTTTTCATCAAGAGGATAAGAACAGCTAAAAATTTTTTATTGACAACCTTTTATCATCTTAATTTCTGGGTGGTCAATCTGTAAGTACTGACATTCCTCTATTTCCTACTTATCTGTCACACTACGTACGTAGTCTTTATTTATAATATATAATTTATCATCATCAGATGCCCTAGTCAATCCACTGCTGAGCATAGGACAGGAGCAAGGCTATTCAGAATGTCTGTGTCCGAGTCTTCGACTTGGAATCTGACACAGATCCGTTTGAAATTCAAATATTTTAGTAATTTTTAATATATTCTGCAAGGAATAAAACTACCAGAAAAGTGGTTTTCCACGAATCGTATATCATTATCTATGAACTCATGTTCCAATAAAGTATGATATAATAGAGCTTTTAGTAATATGTTGATTCTTTTAATAATAATGAATATCTTACATTATTAATTTCTCCACAAGTAGAAGCACCAAATCAAAATTTGTTATGGTTGCAGCCTACGGTTTTGAGTATGTCATCGACCCATCATGCCGGTGGACGTCCTCTATTCTTTCAACCATTTCTCGGCCACCACTGAGTCAGCCCAGCCAAGCATTCTTCCTAACTCTATTTGATAACCAACATCCGTTCACATATTCAGTATCATCATCATCAAACTAACCTGACCTGACCAGACTTTTTTTTTTTTTTTTTTTGGAGGTAGGGAAATGCCCTCGCACTTCCCTTCCGCCATGGGGGTGACGGAAGGGGGTATGTGGGACTCGAACCCACTAAAACCCCCGCGTGAAACGTCCACCGCCGTCATGGGGCGAGATGGGGTCGCGTTGGCATTCACCATCTCGCTCCGGCGGGTGGCCCGGGAACCGGTCCGGGCCTCGGCCTCAAGGAGGAGCAACCCTTTCACACAGGTCACCCCTCAGATGCGTGGAGCCGTGCTAGCCGGCAGAGAGTCCCCCGACTCTCCACCAGTAGCCCCACTACGGGGGACGAAGGAGGCGGGCGAACCGCCCCCTTCGTCTTCCTGGACGTCTGCGCCGGAGCGGGTCAGATTGGGCGTCATCCTCCCTGACCCGCTCAGCGGCCTCCTTCTGCGACATAACCTCTTCGCAGAAGGAGACAATGGCCTGCCACTCCCTTTCGCCGTCGAGCATGGCGCTCACCACGCTCGGCAGCGAAAGGTCCCGGCCCAGGAACGCTGAAAGCGTGTGCCGCATGGGACCCCACGCAGCACACGCCTCCAGCGTGTGGAGCGCCGTATCCTCCGGCGCCCCACATTCGTGGCAGACCGGGGTCGCCTCCCGTCTCGCGATCTGGTGCAGATGCTTTCCAAAGCATCCATGCCCGGAAAGTACCTGCACCAATCGGAAGGTCAGCGACCCGAACCGCCGCCGCACCCACCTTCGGAGGACCGGCCTGATGGCGTCCACCGTCCACTGACCAGGGACCGGTGGTGCCAGGTCCTCCGCCCACCGCCGCAACAAGGCGTCCCGCGATCATCATCAACCTAACCTGACCTGACCTGACCTGACCTGACTATGCCATTCGCCAATAAATGCTCACAAAGTATTCCTAAGAGGAAACTATTTGAATGTTTGTTGGAAAGGAAGAAAAACAGAAATGTAACAGAAATATCTTTGGCATAAATAATATCCACCACTTGATTCCAATAAACTTTCTTATTAGATATGTATGGTTCTTTGCGAATTCGATACTAAATATTTACATTCTAATATTTGATATCTTTAAGATGCTAAAACCTTTGTAGTTTGATAAAGGAATCGTTTTGACACGCATGGTCCTTCTAGGATGTACAGTTACCTACTTTATTTTAAGGGTTTCGGTACAGAACGAAACCTAGGTTCTTGCTCTGTCCGTTCTTTTCCCCCTCTTGAATATCTCAGCAACTACCGAAGCTATTTACTTAAAATTTAAAATAATAATAAATAGTGCGTCAGAGATTCAGAGAAAAATATATCATAATGAACTTTTTTAGCACAAATTATGGGGTTAAAATTTCAAAAAAGACAAATAAGGTATCAAATTAAAGGTATTGCTTTTACTGTACTTTTACGGTATTTCTAAACGGTTTGAAATTTTTCTTATGGGACGGAACAGGATCAGAACAAGATAGAAATATGCTAGATCTTGTTTTATCTGGATAAATGAGTATGGAATAATTTATCCAGAAAAAACAATCTAGCATATTAAATTTCTATTCTGTTCTGATTACTAACTAGTATTATCTTTATTTACAGATTTTTTATTGATGTATCGCAGCTCTTCATTACAATAAGCAACAGGATGTCAGTGGAACAAACTGGATAGAGTGAATTGTAAAATTAAAAAATAAAACGTTAAGTGCGAGTCGGACTAGTGACTATGTTTTATATCTCGGTCCAACAGGCTGATGATGAGCACGATATTATTAGTTCACACAGAAAGAAAATTATTAGTTCACTAGTACAGCTTGCAACTATTACAATTATACTTAAATAAAAATATTACAAAAAAATACCTAGTTAATAATAATAATAGCAGCACGCAGTGAACCAAAAGATCCCGTCTCAGCATAATGTTGCTCAAAAAGTGGAGTAACGCTGGTTTTCTGACAAGACCTTTGGCGCGTATAACCATCTAAACGAAACTATTGAACAGGATACTTTAAAAGGGATTCAGCTAAATTCTATAAGCAATGGATTTGTTACATCAATACTCCTTGGATTTTTTCCATGATTGGCAACGTTTAGAGAAAACCTTTGGAACTGTAAACAGAGAGTGACATCATCGTCTACTTCCCAACTTTATTAGAACTCTAGATTAACGACGTTGCTTCGCACTAAAAGTTCTTTATTGGAACATAAAAACGCTACATAAATTCCAACACTAAACCAACCAAGTCACTTTAAATTAAATACGAAAGAAATTGATCTACCACTTGTATTTACCATTATAATACCATGTATTTACCGACAATGTATTGGCCTAGCTATAGGGCTTTTTAATAGTCAATGGATTTATTTTACCACAAGTAAGTTTTATAATCGGCCTAGCCATTTTACAAATGGGCTGGTTCTACCTATCCCGCGGCGGTGACATATACACACATACTCGTACATACAAACTTTAGCCTTTGTTTATTAAAGTTGAGTTAAATAATGTGTAGAGCCAGATAACCTTGTGATCAGACCAAATCTAGAGCAAATCGCCATTTTCCAACTGGTTTGCGATTGCCGCCACTACTAACAGGGTAACGAAGTTTAAGCACTGCTATCATGATTATAAAATCCACTGCGTGATTTCAGCAGAAAAGCTAAAACGGTTATTTTAAAAGAGTTTCTCATGACCTCTTATTGTATTCTACCCCTGGGTGCCATAACTCGCAATACTACCGAGTCACTGCTATATCCCGTGAGTACGGCTATTTACCAGGAAAAGCTATATACTCTGAAAAACCGGCAACATTTTTTAAAAAGGTACTTAGGCTGATTATTTTACAGCTAGCTACCTATCTTTCATCATGACGTGTCATTAGTTTTAGAGTTCCTACCTAACAAATTATTCTATTATATTTGCACGGATCATTTTGCATGAGTAGGTTGATCTCAGAATATAGCGATTCTTATTTTTTTATTGGAATTTAGAATCATCACAAGCCATCACCACCATCTACCACTGTCACTGCTCCGTTTTCTGTCCTATTTTCGCATCGGGCTCTCAGTCTTTTCTGTCCTATTTTCGCATCGGAAGGTGAAATTTTATTTATTAACTAGGTGTTACCCGTGACTGTGTCCACGTGGAATTGAATTTCTTAACTCATCCATTATAGACTTTGGACTTTTCACTGTCCCAAAGAGGGGTGGTGATATGTGTGATATTCTTCAAATTGTTCTCGAAGTAAAGCCATGGTTTCACGTGCTGAGTGGCAAGTGGTGCCGTCTTAATGGTAATTAATGTCGGGCTTTATAAGTATAAGACTTTAAAAGTAAAAATTGTGGAAATTCAACAAAATGTGTGTTGGTTTTGTAAGGGGAATCTACATGTCAAGTTTTGTAGTTCTGCTGTTTACGTAGTAGCTTAGATACAGATGATTTTTGTTTAGTTTTTTCCTTTAATTAAGGGTATAGGAAAACACATTCAGATTCTTAAAAACTATGAATGAAATGTGTAATGGTTTTGAAAGGAAAATTTACGTGTAATTTCTTTGTAATTCTAACTAACCGTTGCTGAGATATACAAAATTTTCCTTTAAACTTTTGCATTTTTAAACTTAAATATTGGACAACACCGTCAAAATTTCATTATACGATGAATGAATGTGTGTTGGTTCTCTAAGGGGAATCTATATGTCAAATTTTGTTCTGTTGTTAACAGTTGCTGAAATAGAGCATTTTCGTTTAAACTTTTAACCCAAATTTTGAACCTGTTACAGTTCGAATTTTCAAAGTTTCTGTCTTAGTGCTCACTTTCGTACCCAGACCTCCACACCCTCAAGTTTCAAGACTCTAGGATAACTAGTTAAGGCTGTAGCTTGTCTATATGTCAGAACAAAGAGTTTTATATTAGTATAGATTACCATTACGATTTCATGTAATTTTTGTCTAGATTCTTCCCTAGCTGTCTAGTCAATGCATCCTGCCTGCAACACGCTTAAAGTGCCGGATTAAATCCGATCAAACACTCGAATCGTAAACCTTTTCCACAGTTCTCTTCCCATCTCTTCCCATCCCTCCGTCCTATCCATTCCCTCTTACCCTACCCTCCCAAAACCGGCCGAATGTCGTGTTGAACTTAATTATATTAAAAGCGATAAATAATTAATTTAAGTATTTTTTTTTGCGTTATGTGCCTAATTTCTTTTGTCTTTCTTTTGTCGTTTTGATTTAAATTTAATTTTTAATTTTTATATTTAGTGTTTCTCTGAATAATATTATCTTGGTATTATTATTGCCACGAGTGGACTGCTGCTCTGTTTAGTACTTACCTTTTATTGTTAAAACTCAATTGTAAACCGGCCTCCCGCGATACAGGTTCTGAACCTAGTGCGGGGACCATAAGTAATCTGTATACCTTATCTTTTCTTAAGTAATAAATGTCTTTTGTTGTTTGTTGCTTGTTGTAAACTAACAAAATACTATTCATTATCATTATCATTACCTATACCAATGTCCGGACAAATCCTGCCGGATAATAAAACTATGCGTGGGCCAGTTGTTACCTTAGCACGATGAAAGTACGCGACGTTTGGTTTACAAAAAATGATCTACAATTTGATACAGATAATCAAGTAACACAGATTTGTGAGACTCTTCGCACATGTATGTAGTTAGATGTGCTGTACGTACTGTCTTTACACAAGCAAACTTAATTAAGCCACAGTTCCTAAAATGTAGTGTCCTAGAACAGTCTGACTCGCGAGCTTAACCCTATGTTTAAATTTTATACCTACGACTTATTATAGTGATTTTAAGTACCTACACCACATCTTTATAATTTGAACTGCGAGGCGCGCAGTGGTCCTCGGAACACACCTACTTCTTTATTACCTAATAATTTTGTGGAGCGGGATAAGAGCGCTATATCTATTTGCTATTATGAAACGAAATAAAGCTAGCAAAAATTCCGGATGCCTAGAACGCACCCAGTTTCCTGAGTATGTTTAACGAAAAGTCGGAAACATTTATAGAAATGTCATTGGATAGATAAATAATAATAATAATATAATGTCATTTGATAGTCTCAATTTTATTTATTTTATTAATAGTTACTTCATCCCAACTGCCCCAAAAATGACGCAAAACTATAGCAGCTCATTTCGCTCGCAGTTGTTTTTGCTTTGTCTTCCTTTATTTCTTCAATTCTTTCCTCCAATGTTAAAGTCTCAAAAACAGTTGGGACTCGCTCCGCTCGCAAGCGCCGTTATGTCGTCATTTATTCCTTTCCTTTCACAAATTTCCCAATCGTCGCGTCGTTATTTATCGTACTTATTGTAGTATCGTAGTACGTATCGTACTTATTTTAGGGTAAAGGGGTTCTGTTGCTAAAAAGCTTAAGAACCGCTGGTCTAGCAGATATTTGCATATAAAAATAAAATATAAAATTAGGTATTAAACCTAATTTTTCATTCAAAACTAGGTATTGAAGATAATAGGTAGGTAGCCTATATTAAATAAATAATTTAATAATTAAATGTATTAGGTATTAGATATACGAGGTAAGGCGCACATAGTAAAGCCATTCCAGATAAAATTCAAATAATAACTAGAGTGGATATCTTTCGATAATGACTGCCATTCACGGCAACAATACGAGCCTCTGAATCGCGCTCTATTCAAGACGTAGGTGCTTTATTCACGGGGATTTCTTAGACAGAAACGTATCGGACGCTTAGAAGCAAACTGAGGTAAGTTTGAAATGAAGGAATAATGAGAGATTAAGCTGACAGACAGCGTATTGAATATTTGATGTTTTTATAGTGTTGCACAGTTGGACAAAACATATTTTGCTGCTGTCGAATGTGTGTGGTTATTATTTCAATAGCTCGTTATGGATAAGTTAAAATGTTATGACTCTGCTCTGGGTGTAATAAATACTAATTACGTAAATAATGTTGTCAATTCAGATGTTCCAAGAAATAGACTTAGGTAACTAATTGGACGGCATTATAAATTTTGCCATCCTTTTTATTTCGATAGTTAAGAAAGGGACAGCAACGTTTTTAGTCCCATCTAATTACTTTTGTTTTGGCGACATTAGAATTACATAGATAGATATCGTTTATTGTCAAACAGATTTATTTATGTATTTATTTAATAAAAACGGTTATCAAAACCAATAACATTAATTAAATTACATAAATTAATTAGATTACATGATTATGGTTAATAGCGCCTGAAATCTTAAGTTAAGTTTACGTAGACTCTAGGGTTCTCTAAAAATACTGTAAATTAATAATAATAGACACCATATTCTTTTATTTAATGAAGGATTAACAAATTTTACATATTAATACTGAGCACGAATCGTTTTAATAAAAATGTCTCTTATGGTGTCATTCTTTTAGAATCCCGATATCACTATCACAATTCATTATAATGCCATTCAGATATGGACCATTGTGATGGGAGTTCCATTATACTCTCATTTACCTAAGGACAGGGTTAACAATAGCACTCCGTCCAATTAAAATCCGATTATGTGATCAGCTATCTTACCGGAGGTTGCCGTTTGGATGGAGTGGAGTGTTATTAAGGGTTGACGGCTTTTGGTGGTAATCTACGGTAATCTAACTTTCAGTCCCTAGCATACCAATTTTTGTTTTGAACAGTACAGAAATAATTTGATAGTTTTGGAAAAACTAAAAAAGGGCCTCGATTTCATTAAAATTTACACTGTTTTATATTAAGTTTTGCGGGATCAATACTATTATTTTGGAATTCGGGAATCATTCTCTTAATGCAGCAAAAAATCATTAAAATCAGTCTACAATTATTGTTAGAGAAATCGGCGAACATACAAAATAAAACATGCATTACTCTCTATCATAGCTCCTCATCCTTTTTTGGAGTCGGTAAAAATGTTATGCATTGCAAAAGTGAGGGATTAAAGTAGAAGGTATGAATTTAAGGCGCTAACCTGACCCAAATCAGCGCCACCACCTATATGGCCACGATGTTGAGCAAAAAGAGCAACTCCGCATCTCTGCCTCCACTATACAAAATAAAACCTTTACAGAGGCATTAAAAATAAGCTGAAGATAGGTATCACAAACTACAAAATCGATTTATGAAAATTCCTTCGGTCGTCATAATCACACTAATATTATAAATGTGAAAGTTTGGATGTATGTATGTTTGTTATCTCTTCACGGCAAAACTACTTAACGGATCGGGCTGAAATTTGCATATAATGTAGTTCTAGGCCTCGAATAAAACATAGGCTATTTTTTGTCCTATAAATCAGTTCCAATCGGATAGTAATAAACCTTCAAACGTTTCCATAGAAACAACGTATGCGAAGCCGCGGGCATAAACTAGTAATAAGATAAAAAAGGTGGTGGCGTGAATTTGGGTCGGGTCTTTTATATTTTTTGATTTTAAAAACTTATTCACCATTTCATTCGTCTCCTGTCCGTTGAATTTCACCATTTTTGCTGCATTTTTTGTATTATGCATTGTTAAAGTGTGTAGTTATTTTTAGTGATAACCTTGCTTTCGCGTTAATGTATTTAATTGCATCAGTTTTTGCTAAGTTTTCATTCATAAATGTCTTTGTTGACAATAAATATGTTGCTTTCTAGAACCGAATATAAAAAGGGTACTATCAAAGAAAAAACTTGGAGCTACAAAGTTGCTACGAAATAGCTACGAACTTGCTACGAAAGTAAGTACTTTTACAATGCCTACGATTCTAATAAACTTGCTTCGTAGGTACATTATTTTACCCTGATGTGCTATGGAATGCTTCCACCTAAAGCTAGCTTTCAAAACCGAACCACGCTCGTTGTTGGAGGTTGTTGTGAGCGCCCGATAGAGGGTGGTAGTAGTTTCAAATAAATTGTTGAAGTGATACTTAATGTTGTACCTAGTTGGCTGAAAAAATAAACATAGGTGTAGAGACCATTAGTTTCAAACCAAACTAAAACTAAGGTTTTTGTTATTATAGTGCGTAACCCCACACTCAGGGTAATTTCTAAGAAATCAAATAATATCGCAAAAAACCTTAGAATTAAGCTACGCGACACCTCTCGTCAAACGAAATAAATGTAACTTTAGTCTTTGAACAGGATTGTCACTGTTTTCTTCCATGTCAAATTAAATTTTTAGAATAACCATGACTTTTTTCAACTGTGTATATCTATACCGTACGTATGTACATCTATTGTACCTGATAATAGAATAAACAATTTTGATATTGATCATTTCCCACCGTCACTTCCTCTTTGCGATCCCTTGTCAGTCGTATCCAGAAATCCCAACTGTAGACCATTGGGTGATTGGTCCGCGTCTTGGTTGCGTAGCGTCACTTGTCTTTGGCATCTAAATTTATTTATGGCCATTAATAATAAATAAATAATGCTGGACAATTCACACATCATTAGTAAGCTAAGCAGAGCTTGTGTTGTTGTTGTGTGTGTTGTGTTGTGTGTACTCTTGTATCCACACTGACACTCAGGTTGGTCCATTGTGCGTGTTTTGTTTTGCTAGTGTAACCAGCCTAACTCCGTCCAGAAGCGCAGAATCTTCCTGGCATCTTCACAGGCTTCGGGGAGTGACCTCGGGTGGTCGAGGATTTCGTGTCGTTGCGCTGTTACTCCCTCGAATTCCAGAACTACGTGAGCAGTTGTTTCTTCGCTTTCAGAGCTTGTGTTATGGGTACCTACTAGATAATTGATATTTATACATAGTACCTATTATAATATATGTGTCTATACTAATATTATAATGAGGAAAGATTTGATTGTTTGTTTATTTGTATTGAATAGGCTCCGAAACTACTGGACCGATTTGAATAATTCTTTTACCATTAGAAGCCCACATTATTCCTGATGAACATAGGCTACTTTTTACCTCGGGAAAATGCTTCATTCTTACGGGAAAACGGGTAATAGGATAACGGGTAGTAAGAATGCAGCTAGTACTTAAAACCATAGATATTTTTTTAGTGCAGTGGCATATCGATGGTTTGGGCAAGTTTCAAACTGTATACGACACCACAGTCGAAACTTGAAACTGTTGTTTGCGAAGAAGATAGATATATCACTCATTATGTAAGTACATAGTGTTTTATATTATGTAGTGTTAAGATTTTTTTTTCTTTCGAGTACCACCCCCTATTTTGATCTTATATGTTCAGTCCATCCCAAGAGATTCCTCATAGCGATAAGACCGCCTTTGTACTTCGTTTGCTATTAGAATTTATTTCTGTATTATTTTCTGTCTTCTATGGTAGTACAATAAAGTATTATGTATCTATCCATCTATCTATCATTTTGAAAAACACGTTGCATTACTCAGTTAGAAGTGCTATGGTTTTTTCGAAGCACTGGCTTTTCACGTATTTTACTTCAAATTTAAAAT
Source organism: Eupithecia subumbrata (assembly GCA_949316285.1). Lineage (NCBI taxonomy): Eukaryota > Metazoa > Arthropoda > Insecta > Lepidoptera > Geometridae > Eupithecia > Eupithecia subumbrata. Next base: position 1,977,929 of record OX438643.1, read on the forward strand.
ACTGTAGTTAACGTGCTACATAGGCTACATATTAGTACCAAAAGCGGTTCTGAACCAAGCATCTACATAAACTTATTCAGTGCATTATCTTACGGTTCCCCTGACTAAAGTAAGTTCACTTAGTGGGCAAGTTGAAACAAATAGAAGATTTGAATACTCCTTTCCTCCGAATTGAATTCCGTAGACTTGAGCCACGTTTTAAAACGCAAAGTATGTTCGAGTTTGTCGAAGTTTGCAGGAACTTCTTGGAACTGATTTTTCATGCGGTTTCCTTTAAATTGTGATCAGTGTTCGTCGTTGACTTTTTAACCTCTGTCAAGTGCGCGTAGTGCGAATTTCATCTATGTAATGTAATTGTTGTTCGCATTCAAAAGTGAGCAGTTTTTTGTGATTGGTGAATTTGGTTAGTTTGATTTACGTTGGTAACAAGATAAAAATTAAAAAAATTCTAAAAGATTTTCATGAAACATGGCTAAGAACACTCGGGATAAAATTATCTATGACAAAAAAAAACAAAACGAAAATCGGTTCATCCGATTGGGAGTTACGATACCACAGACATATACACAGACAGACACGTTAAACTTATAACAAGCAAAAAGAGAGGGGCTTTTTTTGCGTCGGGGGTTAAAAACCAACGTTGTCGCTGTTGTTTATAGAGTATCCATAGGTAAGACCTCATAATTAGCGGTTGAACAAGTTGACCGCTAGACCAACGAGGCAGTTCAAATCCCGGGTCGGGCCAATAGTTGTTATCGGGATTTTTCTAGCAAGAAATATTCACAGTAGCAGCCCGGAGTCAGGAAATTGGCGGTGTTACAACCCCGTACCTCGGAAAGCACGTTAAGTCGTTCGTTCTGCACATGACCTCTCCCCGGTCGTGTCGGTCTGCCGTCCCATCGAATTATGAGAGTGAGGGAATAGAGAGTGCACCTGTGTTTGCACACACTTGTGCACTATTATTATGTCCTGCGCATCTGGCTAGTATCTGATGAGAGTGGCCGCATGAGTGAAGTGAAATTCGACTAGGAGGACATCATGAGTAAGATAAAATCATAACTTTACGAAACTCCTCTTACTGGAATGCTAGCAACAAGAATACCTACAGCGTAAGTTGAGAATAATTTAGGCAAGGGGGATAATTTACCTACCGTAATCAAATTTTACAGAGAAAACATGTTTTTTAGGTTTAAGTAAGTAAAGTATGTAAAATATTTTAGTATTACAATCCTAAAGAAACATTTCTCATACATAATAGATAGGTAACACAGCGGGGCAATGCAGCCAGCCTCTTGGGAACGCTTCGGACTGGATCAGTTGGGCTATCTGTAGATTGTTTGCAACAGTCTCCAGTTAGCTCAATTGTTTCAATTATAAATACAACTAGTATTTACAATATTTTATTTCTATTATTTTATTGTAATTTTCTTTGTGAATAAAGGCTTCTACCATAAATAGGTTAGTTCCTATAAATAGGTTACAATTTACTTAATTAATTTGCTTTTTAATTTTACTTCAGAATTGCTAATTTAACTTGTAAATAGCGCTAGCCAAAACAATTCTACCACCGAACTGCGATCCCCAACCCGCATGCCCAGCGTGGGGATTATGGGTATTATGATAGATGTGATAAAAGTCATGTGATAAAAGCCAATAAGGTGCTTATCAGGGGGAGATCTGCGTCCAGTAGTGGACCAATACAGGCTGTTGAGGTCATTGAATTACTATTACTAGCGTATGGAACAGACATCCGCGAACAAAAACTTTGCGCCATGAGTTGTTGCCGACCGGCAACAACTCATTTAGTCGTTCGCCTGCGCCCGTCGTGACCGCATGCGAATAAACACAAGTTAAAAATGCCGTCTTGCGTGATAAAAACATGTAACAATCAATCAACTGCGAAGAAAAAAGATAGTGGCGTGACTTATCATCGGTAAGTAAACAGAATATCACCTAAAACCAACCAACAATAATTTTTGTTTATTATTTTCTATTGTACCTGACATTTTGTTTGAAAATCATAGATTATGAAAAGTGATTCGTACAGATGGGATGTGTAGGTACCTACTAAGGGATGGTGACAATGGTTTAACTGATTATTTTTAACTCATATTACTCACCCTATGCCGTCTGTCTGATCAGTAACAGTAGGTACCTACTGTAGGTAGGTAGGTATCTTTTGCAATCGTCATTATAAACTAAAGCTGTATTATACCTATATGGTTGTCTGAACAAATATCTTAGGGCTTGGTGGGCGAAGGTCCGCCTGCGACGTAGGAGGTGGGTTCGATTCCCGCCTTGGGACAAACGTTTAGTGATCGATGCAGATATGTGTTTTGGGTGTTCAGGTCGTTTTCTACGTATAAATAGGTAGGTATTTATGTATTCTATTGTATTATGTTATATCAGTTATCTAGTAGGTACCCATAACAAGTGCTCTGCTTAGTTTTGGGCTAGATCAAGGCTGCTCAACTTTTTTATCAGTTGGGCCAAACGGACTGTTCAGATATTTCTGGCGGCCCACTGATGGGTACTATTTTAGTTACTTAATAATAAGACTTATTTATTTATTTCCTCAACATCATTCATTAGGTATATAATAGTGTAGGACGCCCTAAGCTAAGCAGAGCTTGTGTTATGGGTACTAGATAACTGATATATACATAATAATAATACACCACATAGATAGATTTTTTTATTATACATAGAAAACCATCCAGAACACTCTGAACAAAATATATCTGCAGATCGTACAATCATTTGTGCCAAGGCGGGAATCGAACCTGCAACCTCCTGCGTCGCAGGCGGACCTTCGCCCGCTGCGCCACAGAGGTCGTCATATTTATTGTATTCATTTTAATTTACTGTAAATATTTTCACGTTTTGAAATTCATAATGTATCTACTGCATTAAAATTCAGTTTTGTTGACGACAAGCGACAAGTGTTCCTTCTGCGGTGAAAAAATCTATGAGAGCGACATGTTGTTGAAAGAAAAGCGTAAGCGCCACGACATTCACGACGCTTACGACGACGTTTTGGTCGCGAGAAATAGAGCAACGCGAGTGAAGCCGCGAAACTAACATATAAATATCGCGAGATCGCTAATAGAGTATAGATTTCTCGGAGAAATCTATACTCTATTAGCGATCTCGCGCTGCACGTTTTGATAGTATGGTTTGGCGACATTCTAATCTTGTATTGTAGCGCTGCAGCGAATACCTGTGGGCGGGGCCGAGCGCGCCTCGCGCAGGCACTCCCGCTGTCATCAAGTTGCGACACGTTTTTTGTTTGGTTTAGCTACTCTAACTACTTACAACTCACTGGTTGAGGTTGAGGTTGAGTATGGAATGGTTAATTTGTGGTCTCCCCCAAGGTAGGACGAGTAGTAGGATAGATTTATTTAAGATACAAATATACCTATACCCACAAAGGAGTATAATAGTTACATCATCTCAGTGCCTAGCCTACCCTCCCAGTTTTAATTTTGTAAGTAACGAGCAAGGGTAAACGGGGGCAAGGGTAAGGTAACGTGTCCTATCAAGGGTTTAAAAGGATACAGTCCCCGTAACAGGCTTTGTCGAAAGCCATTCATTATTTGCAATCGATTTTATCTGTAACCCTCTTTGGGTCCCATTCTTGTCGATTTAATGGGAATTTCGGGAATCCCAGGATTTACGATGTTTTAAGTTGACAAATTAGTGGATACGTGGGTAGGTAGAACTGAATAAACTGTGAGGGCTTTGTTTGAATAGGGGACAAAAACTACAGGTAACTATCGCCATTTTTTGCGACTATTGTTTTATGGGTCTTGTGCCTACCTACTGCATTTGTCGGGTAAAGATTTACCGCCAAGTAGTAAAAATAATTAAAATCAAATATAATAAATAGTGCTGGACAATCCACACAGCATTATCTAGCCCCAAGCTAAGCAGAGCTTGTGTTATGAGTACTAGATAACTGAAATACATAATACAATGCACTACATAGATATTTTTTATTATACATAGAAACGTATTTTTCACCGTAATAATACCGTAATACCCATTTTCCTTAAAAACGTATAATGTAAAGAAATCACAAATTTGCGATTATTATTTTGCATTAGAAAACAATTTAAATTTTATTCGAAAACGCCCAAGACTGTCATGGCGCTTTTAATGACGTCACTTCTTTCGAAACATTAGGTACTGTTTCATGTTTGTATAGGGAGATTTCGTTAAAACCAGCAGCGTGCGGATCACAAAGATCCTTACGTTGCCGGTGTCGATCTTTTTGGTCAACCACAACAATGGTGTTTTGGAAGAAGTGACGTCAAACGGTCACGTGACTTAATGTCAATTTTTTCAAATTTATATTCCAAAAATTATAACAATCTGTAATTTTTTGATCAATTGTTTTGTTTTTGCCTAACTAGGTAGGTACGTATCAAAATTAATAATTAAAAACTCTAATCCATCCAATTTATTCTTAGTGTACACAATCCTATTTGTTAATTGCATTTTTTCGAAATAGCGTCCCATGGCCGTCACAACATTTAAGCTTTAAAACTACCATGGTAATTGTAGTGTGTGCAGTGCACGTACACTTTAGTGCCACCAAGCTACGAAAATTACCAATATGACCGGTTTCATTATCGAACGCAATGCAACAACACAAACGACTTTAGTGCTATTATCTGTAGATGTAGGGTTTGTTAATGGTCTAGAATTAATGTTATTACGTCTGTTTATATACCTACCTAGTAAGGTAGGTATATAAAAGCATGAGACGAGTTAGGTAGACTGGCTAGATGCAGAAAGTGACGTGATATAGAAAGCCAAATAGCGAAAGTGGCGAGTGATCAACGCAACCATAAATACCTATGTCGCAGTTTCGTGTGACCATGTGTTGGTTAGCCATCTGTCAGTGTCAGTTTCATATCACAATGTCATGAGAAGGCAGGAATCGTTGTTGAACTGAGTCAAACTGCAGGTGCAGGATGCCGGAATAACATGTGGTGCACTTTCGAACTGTTTTATTTATATTTATTTAGGGGAACACCAAAGGCAAAATTGTCGTTGTACAAAACAAAATTAAAAATTAATAAATACCAGAAAGCTGGAAGAAGGTTTTCAAGGATAGGTCGTGGAACAGTACAATGTAAATGACTAAAAACATAATTCATCTAATGGTGATAATTCTAGACCACTTACAAACCCTACATCTACAGATAATAGCACTAAGGTCGTTTGTGTTGTTACATTGCGTTCGATAATGAAACCGGTCGTAGTGGTAATTTTCGTAGCTTGGTGTTGATCTTGGTGTGTGTTCTCATATGTCCGCACTGAGGCTCGGGTTGGTCTATTGTGCGTGTTTTGTTTTGCTAGTATAACCAGCCTTACTCCGTCCAGAAGCGGAGAATCTTCCTGGCATCTTCACAGGCTTCGCGGAGTGACCTCGGGTGGTCGAGGATTTCGTGTCGTTGCGCTGTTACTCCCTCGCATTCCAGGACTACGTGGGCAGCTGATTCTTCGTTAGTGAGACACCCCCTGCAGAGAGGGCTGTCTGTTGCTCCGATGGTGAAGAGATGTTTGTTCAGTGGACAGTGTCCTGAGAGTGTCCCCACTAGGACGCGATTGGTTAGCCTTGGTGATGCAGCTGGAAGTGCTGATCTTGCCTGGTGGCACTCTTGTAGGTGTGGAATTTTAGTAATTTTCGTAGCAAAACACAAAGGATGAAAAATGGAATTTAGATCGCTATAAACATTGTCTTCAGTCATTCCGTGGCTTAGCCTATTATTTACCTACGTACCTATTCGCGATTCTGTAGCTTGTAGAAGTTACAGTAATGTCCAGCAATTACCCCGAATCTTCAAGTTATATTTCCTTTTTTATGATGTGCGTAAAATACCGCACGTTTAGAAAACAACAACTTTCGATTGCCAATTAGGTATTCAAGTCAATTGTCGTTGTACAATACGTTCAAGACTTGAAGAAATGGCGCCAACTGACGCGCATGCGCGAACCGGCCCTATGAACCTTCAGTCAGTCTGAATTCTTCAGTCTTCGCGTGGACGTCGCGCCGTGCGGACGGGTTTTCACGCACTCCGTTTATCTAATACACTCGCGAGTGCATCGCAGCCAACTATTTCGAAGTAATGTCAAAGTTGGTTAGATAGTAATGTGAAATGCACGAGCGTAATGTACGTGCTAGTGGTGCTGTTGACAGTGCTACACGTGTGTGTCCCGTTATACCATGACCAGTTTGCGGTACACATCCCAGGTGGACTTGAGAAGGCCCATGAGATCGCACATAGGCATGGATTTGTTAATCATGGGGAGGTAAGTTGAAAGGCTCACAACATGTAATATAAATTTCATACATAAAACATCGCCGTTTTAGGTAAAGCCTTTAAGTAAAATAGTCGTTATAACGTCGTTGCTATAATCGTTAAAAAGGTTGGCGGTTACCTTCTAAAAAAGGGTTCCAAAAAAATATATACCTGATTTGCAATTTTATGTATATTACAGATATACCTAATGTGTATTCTTACCTAAGTGCCGATGTTATCTAGTAAGGTTAGGTAGGTGCAATAAACGTACTTTAGCGTAAGGTAAGAATAAATTTTATCTCAGAAAATACGTAGGAGAGATTGACTCTGCAGACATTTTAATGCAGAGTGTTGCGGGTGCTGTCATGTTTCGAGATATTTTAGGCGCGAGGCGTAATTTTCTCGGCAGGAAAATGTACGCTTTTTTAGGTAAAATAAAAAGGCAAAGAAGTGAAGGTACGACACTTTACCTAGATACCTACATACGCTCTAACTATAAGCACTCTAATCCTAATAATGTCCCTCTTTAAGAGACAAAACGTTGGTGTTATTCCATCACAAACTAGGTTCGTAGCTAATCCGATTACATTTATAATGATGAATACAAGAGGTTAGAATTACGTGAAGTTCAAATCTGAAGTTCTCAAAAAACATTAGTAAAGGTGTACGTCTAACATCCATAACAATAGAATGGAGAACGTTATATTAAGTACCGAAAGCTCTATTGTAGCTTATCTATCAATTATGTTTCCAATCAATAACATACAAAGCCATGTTGTTATCATTTTCAACTGGTTAAGTCGATTTTGTATCAACAAAGTGAAATTGTTATTTTAACGTGCCTATTATGAAATTCAACTTGATTTTCAATAACATTATTCATCCATTTTGATTCTCCTCAAAATTATTCATGCTACAAAATGAAGTTCTTATAAATTCATTGAGTTCAAGTAGATGCAGTTGGTAATAATTTGTGAGATATATTTACATTTTCGAGTAGTCTCGTCAAGTCGTTTTCCTGTTTACCTGGCTATTGTGGTTGATAAAATCTATATATATAAAAGAAAGTCGTGTTAGTTACACCATAAATAACTCAAGAACGGCTGTACCGATATGGCTGAAAATTGGTGGGTAGGTAGCTTAGAGCCAGGAGACGGACATAGGATACTGTTTATCCCGTTCGACAGCGTTCCCGTGTGACAAGACATAAAACGTCAGTCACTATAAAACGTGGTATAATAAAAAAGAATCAGACTTGGATTAACAAAACGAAAATGACAGTTATGTCATGGACGTATGGATGACGTATGGATGCCGGGGGCCGATTCTGTAGTATATTTAGTATCAGCATTTGCACCCGTGCGAAGCCGGGGCGGGTCGCTAGTATTAAATAAGTAACGCTGGACGATTCACACAGCATCATCAAGCGCCAAGCTAAGCAGAGCGTATGTTATGGTACAAGATAACTCTTATACATTATTATTACATTACCTACAATATAATTTACTATAAAAAGCACATTTACGTTTCCAAATAGAAAGCTTCAAACAAAATAATTAAAAAAAACATCTTAGCATTTGAACGGCAACACCGAGTTTCTTCGAACATAGCTAAAACACTTTCAATACACACGCACGTCAAACTCTCAAAGTCGCAATAAAATTCAAACTTAAGATGTGTCAGTCTTCTTTTCATTACGGATGTAAGCGGGTTAACTACGAACCTTATTTGTGTTGGAAGAACACCAACCCGCTTACATCCGTAATGAATTCGTCAAACTACGATAGTTTTTATAGTAAAACAGTCTTCTTTTGTTTATATTATACTGTTTGTAATACCCGGCGAGGCAGGTTATGTTTTTCGGGTGTTTCTACGTGGTTATCTTATTATTGCTCTATAATATTACTCTATAACCTCGAAGCATATAAACGGCTGAATTGATTTTGATACATTTATCAAAATCTTATCAAGTATTTCTTAATAAAATGTTATAGGATTTTGACCTCATCATTTTACGAAAAAAGTAAAAAAATAATGTATGAAGTCTACACCAAAGTCGGCGGCCCGACAAGTTGACAAAACACTGTCGGCGTACAATATTCATACCTGAAATGTCGCACTAATCCGCCGGACTGTGTCGCCGAGTTTGTGTGTAGATTCTATGAAGCTATACTAAGATGGGTGTTGACTTTTATAAGTCGGTCAAATTGTCCTTGAATTCAGCCTTGGGCGACCTCCAATGCAGCCGACAGTTTGTTAAAAAAAATAGGGCCATATATTTTTTTACCAACATAAATACTTACCTATCGTCTCTATTAACAAGAAGGAAAACAAGCAGCGGAAATCCGCAAGTTAATCAGTTTCGCACGTATGGACCATGTCTTCCTTGTAGATAAGGCTAACAAAGTTAGGTAGTATATACATAATATATCTAGAGGTGCTAACCTATTCTAAGACAAACATGGCTTAGAGGGTTTGGGTTAAGTTGTAAGGTTTGAAAGTGGATACTCTCATATTATAGAGGCTTCATATGGCTCTAATATTAGAAGGCTATACAAATATTATCCTTTGCTATTGAACAGAATAACTATACAGGGTGCCACGGAAAGCGTAAGTCGAGAGAGACTGATTCTGGACCCCAAGGGGATCAACTTGTGAATAGGCAACGATTTTTTTTAATTAAATTTACTTATAATAATAACACACAAAAGTTAAAACAGTACACAAAAGTTTTCCTATTCGCGTTTTTTTACACACACTCTTCAATTATTTAACATTACAATATATTTAAAAAATTTTTTGCTATTTTTTCAGAAAAGTCAGTTTTTTGTGATGAGATCATCAAAAATTCCAAAACAATAATATTAACGTAAGAATACACGTAAAAGAACACGAATATGAAGAAAAAACGTCTACCAATTTCAATAAAAAGTTAAAAATAAACGAAATACAAAAAATTGTAGAACAAACGTGGTTCCCCTCGATGTCCAGAACCACCCCTTTTCGGTTTAATACACCCTTTCCGTGGCACCCTGTATGTTCCACGGTATCGTTATTATAAAGGCGAAATTTCGTGTTTATAACGAGACATTGCCAAAACTACAGAACAAAATAAAGCGACCTGTAAAACAAATAAGACAAATCTCTTATCCCGGAAAAATGCGTGTGAAACCGTAGGCAGACGCTAGTTCCCAAATATTAGAAACTAGCGTTAAAGACAAGTGGAAATGAATTGTCAATGAGTAAAATCAAAGGTATGATAATTTATAGATAATTTTTTCATTGTACAACCACACCAAATACAAGAAACAATTTATAGGATCAATAAACTTTCAAGATAGGTAGTAAGTAGTGTAGTTATATCACAGAATAACAATAATTGGTAGTAGATAGATAGATAGTTTATTTGGTTCACAAATGGACAGCACAAAATACAATCAAACATAGACAAGTAGGTAGGTATATAAAACAAATCTAGAATAAAAACTTATGAGTAGGTACAAAATAATTGCTTCGATTCTAAAAGTTAAATAAATATATTAATGCTGGACAATTCACACAGTATTATCTAGCCCCAAGCTAAGCAGAGTTTGTGTTATGGGTACTAGATAACTGATATACACTATATAGATAGATATTTTTTATTATACATAGAAAACACCATAAGTACAATATGCACACTAACCTATCCTACTCGTGACAAGTAGGTCTGCAAGTACTGCCGAGGTGAGCCAAAACGGATCAGTCTCAGCTTTATGCTGTTTTGAACCGGGGTACAAAACAGCTACCTATACACCACACACACCTAGTACTACCGATTATTGTTATTCTGTGATATTACCTTAATATTTATTCGTAGGATATTAAATACTTATATTGTATTAGGGTTTCAGAGTTTTGATAGTATTAGTATCTAAACTTGCTAGGGTCCCTGTTCTCTTATGTTGATGATCCCGTGCCTCGGAAAGCAAATAAAGCCGTTGGTCCTGCGCTTGACGTCTCCCCGGTCGTGTCGGTCTGCCGTCCCATTGGATTATGAGAGTGAGGGAAACGAGAGTGTACTTGTTTTTGCGCACACACTTGTTCACTATAATTGACGACCTCGGTGGCGCAGCGGTCGAAGGCCTCCCTGCGACGCAGGAGGTTGCGGGTTCGATTCTCGCCTCGGGACAAATATTTCTACGATCTGCAGATACTTGTTCAGAATGTCCTGGGTGTTTTCTATGTATAATAAAAATATCTATCTATGTTGTTTATTGTATTAAGTTTATCAGTTAACTAGTACCCATAACACAAGCTCTGCTTAGCTTGGGGCTAGACAACCCTGTCTGAATTGTCCAGCATTATTTATTTATTTATTATTTATTAAATAATATTTCCTGCGCATCTGGCTAGTCTCCGATGAGACTGACCGCCGTGGTCGAAATTACGAAAAAACGAAAGGACATCAATGATTAGTGAATTTTGAAATGATTGCTCGAATCCATGTGAAACTTTGAAAACACTGTAATAAAGAGCTTACTGTAGTTTCAACCATGGGTGAAGTATACCATGGTTTCAACTTGATTCAAATCTCGTCATATCACCTTCTATTCACTGTCTTAAAACAATTCCACGATTTCTACCCAAAATATAAAAAACGTGTTCCGTGGAAATTTTTAATTTCCGTTGCTCGAAAATCCTGCCGCAGTCATTTTCTCGAAAGAAAAACTCATCTGACATAAAAATCCTCCGTAAATCCTGAAACCATGTTGAGGCTAACTAATTTTGACAAGAATTCGAGAAGCAAGAGCAAAATATAAGTCCCACTTACTATTAGGGAAATTGTTATAGTCGAGTAGATCGAAAACCTATTAAAAGAAAGTTTAGGTAAACCTGAAAATCAGCATCGACCTGGGACTCCTCAACCTCAACAGCCTGTATTGGTCCACTACTGGACGCAGGCCTCCTCCTGATAAGCGCCTATTGGCTATTATCTCATGGGGGGTAATGCCCATAATCTCCATGCTGGGAATGCGGGTTGGGGATCACAGTTTGGTGGTAGAATTGTTCTCCAGGGAGCGCTGCTGCCCACCCCAGTAGAAATCCCTTAGTCGCCTCTTACGACACCCGCGGGAAGAGTTGGAGTGGTGAATTCTAAGCCGGCACCACTCAGCTGGGACTGGTGGGCTTTATTTTGTGAAGGATTCTTAGTACCTCCCTACTTATTTTCCTATTGAATAGTCACCTGGTACCCATAACTCAAGCTTTGCTTACCAGATGGGGGGACTATTGGGCCAGATGATGTCCAATTTTGTTGCTTTTAAAATGAATAATCACAATAATCACCTAAGTGCTTTTAAAATTATTAATCACAATAATTTTATAGATGTGAAAGTTTGGATGGATGGATGGACGGATGTTTGTTACCTCTATACGCCAAAACTACTGAACGGATAGGGTTGAAATTTAGCACATAAGTAATTCTAATCCTGGAATCAAATATAGGCTACTTTTTATCCCATAAATCAGATCCCAAGGGATATAAAACATTTCCAATAAAAACAACGCGTGCGAAGCCGCGAGTAGAAACTAGTGGTGAATAAATTAAATGATCCTCATGAAAATTTAGAGAATTATGTATAACCCGCAATCATATTAGACTACTAAATATTAAGGGCAATCATCCTTTTCTATGCCAATAGCTTAGAAGGTAAATAAACTGCGTTTTTTACAGGAGGCAGGTACAACATCATAGCAGGTATTCTCATAAGTTGCTAATTTCATTGCCCAGCCCGGGTGAATGCGAAAATAATGCAAAACAGGCAAATGTACCAAAGAGTTTCATTAGAATTTCCTGCATTGAACAATTTTTATGGAGAGGGTCGCGGCTAGGTCATAGACAGGTTTTCTTGCTTTGTTTAGTAATGCAGTTACTCGATTTTGCATAAAATATAAATTCTAGGCCAGGAACCTTAGATATTTTTTACGTAGTTAAAAGTAGTAGTAATTCCCTTTAATGATGGAAAATGGCGGAGGTGCCAAAGAGATTGGGTTTAAAGTTTGGATGGATGTTTGTTACTTCTACACGTCTAAACGAATTTGACTAAATATGTCATAGAACTTTTTAAACTGTCGCGATTAATACAGTAAAGTAATAAATAAATAATGCTGGACAATTCACACAGCATCATCTAGCTCCAAGCTAAGCAGAGCTTGTGGTATGGGTACTAGATCAGTTATATTTAATACAATACCTTACATAGATACATAAATTCATTATACATAGAAAATACCCAGAGTACCCGAACAAATATCTGCAGAGCAAGTGAATGAGTCATGCCGGGACCACGATTGAAACGCAGGGAATATTTCCCTTGGAAACGTAGACGTAAAGAATATAATATATGAACAAAATGGCCGTTTTTTATCCAGGAAACAGGGGCGCGAAGCCACGGAGAGAAGTTTGTAAAAAAAAATCTAGTTCAATGATCTGTCAGCAGCAAAATTTAAATCCATTACCTTAGTCCCATTCCATTAAACAAGCCGGCTCAAAACAAAGAGATTCTAAATTGGCTGATAGAAAATCCATTTGAAAATTTTAGGGTGAATTAATTGAACCTGCTGGAAAATATTAGGTATTGATTGATATTTCGGGAATTGGAAAGTTTAGTCGAGTTGAAAATTGTAGATTTTAAAAGGTTAGAGGTGGGTTAACCTCGAAGTTAATCATTTAGTTTAGATGCATAAAACACGTGCAAAATATGTGATTACTGATTAGGTATCTATTTATCTGTCACTTGATTCCAACACAACACAACGAAAATACTGGCAGTAGGTAAAAGTTACGCCTAGGAGGTACATACAAGGATCTAGGAACCAAGGTATTTTTAATAATAGTTAAAAATAAGGTTACAACCAGGGCTTGAAAGCGGTATAGGTATAGGGTTAAGCTACCGGTAAAAAATTACGGTACCGTTTTGATTTAAAGGTAGACCAATACCGGTATACAATAACGGTACTGGTACAGGTATAAAATAACGGTACCATTATTTTAAGGGTACCGGTAGCTACCTGTATTTTTCTGGTACCGTAACGTAATTCATTTCGGTACCGAAAAACGCGTGAGTAAACGACGCTAGTGCTCTGTTTACAGTTCGCTCGATAGGAATGTCACTTGCCTTGTCGAACGAGGTTTCACTCTAACACACTTCTTAATACACAGCTATGACGTCGCGGTCGTTCTTATATTCGGCTTCTTTCCTTGTAAAAGGGAAGCATGGGGAGAATGCGAAAATATGATTTTTATTGTTTCTTTTCATTCAGCGTGGAGACTAGATTGTCTACACTAAGTGCCAAATATTAGCGTTATAAGTGCCTTGCATTTGCATTTTTGCATTACAGCTAAATGCTAAATTTACTCCTTTTGTCTAAGTTTATGAGTTTTAATTAAGTAGTACGTATATTTTTGTTTTGTGTATTTTCTAAATTAAGGCAATAAATGATTTTCTATTCTATTCTATTCTAATTAAATACGTACTAATAATAATTTTCAAAAATTTTAAGCAGTGCCTTTTTTTGATTTCATGAAGGTCAACGACCTGTATTGCCAAGATATCTGGCATCTGGTTTTCTTATAACTGTTTGGTCCCTGACTGTGACAAGGCATTTTCACACAAGAAAATCATTTTTTTTTCACACAAGAATACATTATTTTATACCGATGTACATACTGGTACCGGTATAAATACCAGTATACATACTGGTACCGGTATTAATACCGGTATACATACCGATATTATTTCCGCAATACATACCGGTATAAATACCGTGATTATTACTGGAAAACATACCGGTATAAATATATATCTATCTATCTATAGCGTTCTGGTCCCTGACTGTGACAAGGCATTTTCACACAAGAAAAACATTTTTTTCACACATGAAAAACATTATTTTATACCGCTATACATACTGGTACCGGTATAAATACCGGTAGCGGTATAAATACCGGTATAAATACTGGTACCGATATAAATACCAGTATAAATACTGGTACCGGTATAAATACCGGTATACATACCGGTACCGGTATAAATATCGGTATACATACCGGTATTATTATGGAAAACTTATAAATATCGATATCGGTATACATACCGGTACCGGTATAAATACCGGTATACATACCGGTACCGGTATAAATATCGGTATACATACCGGTATTATTATGGAAAACTTATAAATATCGATATCGGTATACATACCGGTACCGGTATAAATACCGGTATAACTACTGTTACCGGTATACATACTGGTACCGATATAAATACCGGTATACATTAGATATGAGCGCCGATAGCCAATCCCACGGCGGCGGCGTGACTTGAAAATTTGGACGGCGGCGGCGGCGCGCCGCGGCGCGTCCTCCGAGAAATGAGAATTTTGTCAGGGAGAAAATAAAGAGCCAAAATCACAATAAAAAGCCTTATATAATTAGAAGAATCAACGTTTTTATTTATTTTTATGACGTTAACAGTATTATATGTGTTCCAAACACAAATTTAAAAAAAACCACAACATTTGATAAACTTTTTAACAAAAATAGCATTATGAAAGACACAACAAAACTAATCTACTTACGAATTTGAGTTGTGTAACTATGTTTACTACATAACAACAAGATACAATTAAGTACAATTAAGATTAGGAACATAATAATAGTACCTAATTCGAATCAGTCTTGAAGAGTAAAATATTTTAGGCAAAAAAAGCCCTCACGTCTTTCTTACAACTAATTTTCAATCAGTCACTACAAGGTCAGTAGGTCATATTTCTAAAGTTATAGAATCAGTCCCAATAAAAGAATAATAAATATATCTCCAAAAATGATATCGTTCATTCCTCAACAGATTCTCTGCAAAAAACATAATTATCGTGGATAAACACAATCCTATTCAATCTCAATGGATTTAATCGTGAACGTTTCGCCGTTATCACGAGTCCAGCTGTAGAGAAAACACGTTCGCTGGGCGTGCTGGTAGCTGGGACGTTCAAAATTGAACGTGCAAGAGAATATAACGATGGTATACAAGTTTTTCGGTCTTTCCAGTACAAAAGAATGTCACCACCGTAAGCCTCCAGATCTTCAGGACGTGCTGTGCTGAAATACTTACAGCATTCATTCTCCACCGCAGCCTCACCGTCGTCGTCGCTTTGAACGGCACTATGTTTTCGGGCCAAATCCAAAAGAAAATTTGAAGAACTGTGGGCAGAACTTGGGCCAGCGGTAGTGGAATCCACAGTTTGGTTTTTAGGAATGTCATCTGCTGTCAAACGTCTTCTGATTAATGATGATAAGAATGAGACCTTGGTTATCCCTTTTGTTTGCATGTATTCATCAATATCTTTAATGGCATGGAATCGACAATCAAGCAAAGTTGCCGCTACAACGATGTCAGTTAAAGGAAATCGATATTCCAGACCACCTAACATGTTGTTTTTGAGCCTGGTTATAACAAGAGGTTCCTCATCGTTGGTTTCTTGCAGCAATCTTTTTATTTCCGAGCGAAATAGTAGGGCTAGGTTTATAGTAGGTTGAGTTTCCGAACTTAGAACATCAACGATATTTTTACGACGGCGCGTCGTTTGTTCCATTCGGCGACGACGCGTTGCCTTGCACTCGCGGCGACGACGGCGCGCCGGCGCGGCGCTCATATCTAGTATACATACCGGTACCCGTATAAATACCGGTATACATACCGGTACCAGTATAAATAGCGGTATGTATACCGGTACCGGTATGTATACCGGTATTTATACCGTTGCCGTTTTGTATACCGTATGTTTTATAAGTACCGGTATTAACACCGGTATGTATTGCGGTAATAATACTGTTATTTATGAAACCTACCGGTATAAATACTGGTATACATTTCTGTACCGGTATACATACCGGCACCGGTATAAATACCGGTATATAATAATATAATAATAATATAATCGGTAGGTAAAAATACCGGTATGTATACTGGTAATGATACCGGTACCAGTATAAATAGCTGTTTGTATACCGGTACCGTTATTTATACCGGTATTTATACCGGTACCGATATGTATACCGGTATTTATACCGGTACTTATAAAACATACGGTATACATACCGCTATTTATACTGGTGCCGGTATGTATACCGGTATTTATACGGGTACCGGTATGTATACCGGTATGTATTGCGGTATTAATACCGGTATGTACCTAGTAACAGATGCACACAGATCTGACCCCATGTACATATCCGATGATCCTATCCATACCAGGTTGTCTGGCAGAGATCGCTCTTGAGCGATAAGACCGCCAATTGTCACTTAGGTTATAATTATTTCTTCTTAAATTGTTTCTTAGTTTTAAGTGTGCAATAAAAGTATTTTCTATCTATCTTCTATCTATGTATACCGGTATTTACACCGGTATGTATTGCGATCAGAATACCGGTATTTATAAAACATACCGGTATTACCGGTATTATAACTGGAAAGCATACCGGTATAAATACCGGTATACATATCGGTACCGGTATAAATACCAGATTACATACCGGTACGGTTATAAATACCGGTATACATACCGGTATACAGACCGGTACCAGTATAAATAGCGGTATATATACTGGTACCGGTATGTATACCGGTATTTATACCGGTACCGGTATTTATACCGGTATGTTTTATAAATGTTTTATAAATACCGGTAACGGTATGCATACCGGCATTTTTACTGGTACCGGTATGTATTCCAGTATTTATACCGATACCGATATGTGTACCGGTACTAATACCGGTACCGGTATGTATACCGGTATTTATACCGGTATGATTTTCAGTAATAATACCGGTATTTATACCGTTATTTATACCGGTATGTTTTATAAATACCGGTATTATTATCGCAATACATACCGGTGTAAATACCTGTATACATACCGCTATTATAACTGCAATACATACCGGTATAAATACCGGTATATATACCGGTACCCGTATAAATACCGATATACATACCGGTACCAGTATAAATAGCGGTATGTATACCGGTACCGGTATGTATTCCGGTATTTATACCGGTACCGATATGTATACCGGTATTCATACCATTATCGCAATACATACCCCCATAAATCAGTTCACATGGGATAAAAATCACCTTTGAACGTTTCCATAGAAACAACGCGTGCAAAGCCGCGGGCATAAACTAGTAGTATACAGGGTGTAATCGTTAAGTGTGCACAGGCGATTATTCCGTAACTATTGCAGATATCAAAAAACTTTAAACTGATATCGAAAGTACTTTACCTAATGAGTAAAATGACATTAATAACTTTTTAAAAATAAAACGAGAAATATCCAAAAAAAATACATTAATCACTCCCATACATTTAGTATGAGATGGTAGAAAGGTTTTAGTTTCCTTATTTTAAGTGGAATAGTACCTACTCATTTTACCCTTGTCATTTTATAATTATGTACGATATGAAGGTATTAATGAATTTAAAGTAGATACACGTGTAGATTAATTATCTCACCACTTCAAATTTATAATAAACCTTGTTTCAATATTGTATTGATTTGAACTAGCTGAAAAGCAACATACTAAATAAAAACAAAAAGAAAGATACTCTTTGGTGTTCGTTCTAAATTCAAATTCTTTATCGCGGGTTCTCGTTCCCGCCAATTTATTGTATTTTTCAATTTGCGTTAATAATCGTGATTGTTGCATTTATTGATTGAAAAATGGCATATTCCAATACAGAAAAGAGGGACATGTTAAAAATGTACTACAAACATGATTGTAACAATAGGGCGGCCATTATCGCTTACAGAAGAGAGTACCCAGATAGAGAAGTTCCTTCTGGTACGTATTTACGTAAGTTGGATAACAATTTGATAAATTATGGATCTTTTAACAGAAAAAAAGGTTCGAGAACAAGAGCTCCGGAATTTGATAATGACTTAGATAACAATATTATTAACTACGTAGTAGATAATCCACAAGAATCAACGCGTTCAGTGGCCCGATCATTTCCAGTGTCCCACAATTATGTACACAAGTTATTAAAAAACACAACTTCAAAGCATTTAAGATAAAACCTACTCAAACGCTGCACAATGATGATCCTGCTCGTCGGCTGGTCTATTGCAATTGGCTAGTCAATAATTATGTCAATGTAAGGTCAATTTTATGGACCGATGAAAGTAATGTTTCAAACTGCGGCATTTACAATAGAAAAAACTCGCATTATTGGTCAATTGACAATCCTCGCTTAACTACTGAAGTTAGAGCTCAGGTGCGATTCTCAATTAATGTGTGGTGTGGTATTCTTGGAGATCGGATCATTGGGCCATATTTTTACAGTGGAACCTTAAATGGACAGAGATATTTCTCCTTTGTACAAAACGATATGCCAAGTCTCTTAGAACCAATTCCAGACGATGAAAGAAGGTCGATAATTTTTCAACAAGATGGAGCACCTGCACATAATACAAATGTTGTAATGAATTTCTTACGAAACAATTATAATGGCTTAATAGCCAATAATAGTGCAACCCCTTGGCCTGCCAGATCCCCGGATCTCACGCCTTGTGATTTCTTCCTATGGGGATTTGTCAAAGACCACGTGTACGCTGAGAGAGTACACAGCCTAGAAGAGTTACAGAATCGTGTACGTCGTGCAATTGCTTTAATTACTCCGCAAATGTTAAGGAAAGTTCATTTAGAAACTGTAAATAGAGCTCGTCATTGTATTGCACAAGGAGGACGTCACTTCGAACATATGCTTTGAACACAAAATTTTGTACTTACTAAGAAATAAAATGTATGGGAGTGATTAATGTAATTTTTTTGGATATTTCTCGTTTTATTTTTAAAAAGTTATTAATGTCATTTTACTCATTAGGTAAAGTACTTTCGATATCAGTTTAAAGTTTTTTGATATCTGCAATAGTTACGGAATAATCGCCTGTGCACACTTAACGATTACACCCTGTATAAACGCAGCCCGCCGCCGCCGCCGCGCCGGCGGTGGCCAGTGCGCGGTGTGGCCCCGTGCGTGCAACGCAGTGAGGGATGTGGATATTTCGACCACGGCGGCCAGTCTCATCGACCAAGATGGGCAGGACATATTATAGTGCACAAGTGTGTGCGCAAACATAGGTGCACTCTCTATGCCCTCACTCTCATAATCCGATAGGACGGCAGACCGACACGGCCGGGGAGAGGTCAAGCGATAGACCAACGGCTTAAGCCGTCTAACACCGCCAACTTGCTAGAAAAGACCCAATAATACAAATCTTGGCCCGACCCGGGATTTGAACACGGGACCTCATTTTCAGCGGTTGAACAAGCGACCACTAGACCAACGAGGCAGTCGGATAAAAGTAAATGTCCTGCCACAGAAATAATAGATACCTACATTTACTCTACGTTTATTCCAAAATGTTTAAAAATAAATGTCCATCCGTGCGAAGCCGGGTCGGGCCGCTAGTTATTAAATATAATTGCAACTTGGCTCAGCTAAGCAAACGGTTATACGAAATAAAACTTCGAAACGCACGAGTCACACGACTGTCCGGTCTCACTCGCTCGACTAGAACGGAACTGGCTCGATAGAATCTGCAGCTGAGCCGAGAGCTATTTATAGTTTTCTCATTTCGGTACTCTTATTTTAAAATTACGCTACTGCTAAAAATAAAGCTATCGCTATTTTTCGGTATCGGAACATAACGGTACCGTTATATAAGGATATCGTAATATAAAGGTATGACGTCATACCGTTAACCTTTTCATACCGGTATTTTCCGGTTATTCAAGCCCTGGTTACAACGCACACGTGCAGCGAAAAAGATGCGCGTTCTAATTCGAAAACGATAGAGAGTAGAATGAAATGATGAATAAAACTGTGTAAACCAAAAAATAAATAAATAATGATGGACAATTCACACAGCATTATCTAGCCCCAAGCTAACCAGAGCTTGTGTTATGGGTACTAGATAACTGATATACTTAATACAATACACTACATAGATTTTTTTTATTATACATAGAAAACATCCAGAACACCCTGAACAAATATGTGCAAATCGTACACACATTTGTCCCGAGGCGGGAATCGAACCCGCAACCTCCTGCGTCGCAGGCGGACCTTCGCCCGCTGTGCCATAGAGGTCGTCAATAAAAATATTTGAACATGTTCGATTTGCTCCGATGATAACCGTATCGTAAAATCCTTGCCAATAATATTTATTTGGTTGTGTAACATATGTTTACAAAGATCTTGGATTTACAGAGATCTTGGATTCTAGATCCGAGTAAAGCCCTAGTGCTGGTTCTAACCCAGCGCACAGGTGCTGGCCTTAATTAACTGGTGTGCGTTCAAGCGTTATTTCAATTATTGCCAGCTTTTGTTCCACCGGCGGCATTGTCGTGTTCGCCTGTCCTCGGCACCGCTATGGAAAGTGATCTATATGATATTGAATGGAGTCGGTTATATCGTTCTTCGATCTGAATTCTAAGCTCAAAATCCACTCTTCATACGAAAGCATTCTTTCTGCACGGAGGGGCTGGTAGTGACCATTACACGGCGCCGCCTTTATACAATAATCTTTATAAAAAAAGTTGGCGATACAAGACACCTTACGTCATGCAAAATTAAACCAATAAATAAAGATTGGTTAAAGATGCTCGACTATGACCAAGTAGAAAAACTTTTCGAAAAACTAAATTAAATAGTTTCTGTTTCTTAGTTAGCGTAACCTATCCTTAGTTAATAATTATAATAATACAGGAGTGGAACATTATAATTATTATATTGTTCGGCACACATATTTTGTATTTAGTCACAATCTGAATCACATGAAATAATTTAACTGTAGTTTACATTTTATTTTAGATAGTAAGTGTTGTGTAGTGTTGTTTTTAGTATAGGTATTATTTCCTGCTTATTTCATAACTAAATTTAGAAACCATGTGTTGGAGGGAAGACTGGTTATCTGTAATACAATTTAAACTAAACTAAAACAGAAACCGGGGACTTCTGTCAATTGTTTTGTGTATTTAATTATGAAATAAATGATTGTATATTTTGTATTTGTATTTTCTAAAACAAAAAGTTAAATAATGAATCTTTATTGGACAAAAAACAAGCCAAATCGCAGTAGAGTACATTAAGACATTACTATTAGTGACAGCATAGTACATTAAAGGTTTGTTCTGTAGTATCACACACTAAGTTGGAGACTTGTGCTGGATAACAAGTTATTAATTCTATAAAAAATATAATAAAGATATCAATAAAAAACCCGACTTGGCACTTTGTATCGCCAAAAAGAAAACCTTCACGCCCGTAGCACACCTCCGTTGCGAAACCATAACAGCGGAACCGCAGTTATTTCGCCATGTCTTGCTGTATGTACGAGAAGCGAAACACTAGCGAAACTGTCTGTTCTAACACATAGATTTGACTATAATTCTATCTCTGTCCTAGCCCGGTTTCACACGTGTCACGACAAAAAACATACATATCTACTCGCGTGGTTAAATAAACAATATTGATATATCTGATTTATTATTAACAAATCAAGACCAAACTAATAAGAAAGTATTTTAAACGACATGTGTCTTAATAGTTGACCACGATCAAGTTATAGGGAGGTCCATATCACTTGATCGTGGTCACACCAAATAGTAAAGGTGTTTTTTTAAACTTGCCACTATCGAAGTTTTTGCGAAACGATGATAATGCATATTCCCTCTAGCAAGGAAAATATAATAACATTAGATCACGCCCTGCCTTGAACGGCAACATTTCCAACATCCGCAGCATTGTCGTAGGTCGCCGATTACCATAACAATATACCCTTTTTCGACCCTTTACCAAAATTCCCTCGCACAATAGCCTACTTTAATATTTATATATTAAAAGTGTTTCGTTCTTTTCAGATTGGAAATCTCAAGGATTTCTACTTGTATTCGCACCCGCACGTTAGCAAGAGATCACTTAATTCGAGTATTGATTACGTCCACAGACTCAAAAATGACCCACAGGTAAGCTACCCGAATTGCATATTTATGTCCATAATATATACAATAGTACCTAGATAATATATGTATAATATACAATATACATATAATAGCCCGCGGCTTCGCACAAGTATTTTCGGTACAGTAAGTAGCCTATTACGTATACCTCTGTGGCGCAGCGGGCGAAGGACCGCCTGCGACGCAGGAGGTTGCGGGTTCGATTCTCGCCTCGTGACAAATGTTTGTACGATCTACAGGTATTTGTTCAGGGTGTTCTGGACGTTTTCTATGTATAGTAAAAAATATCCATCTATGTAGTGTATTGTATTAGGTATATCAGTTATCTAGTACACAAAACACAAGCTCTGCTTAGACTTGGGGTAGAGAATGCTGTGTGAATTGTCCACCATTTTTTTTTTTTTTTTTATTTAATTTCTCGGTTGCAATGAGAATGAGATAATGTTATCAACATGTCAGTACGAACTTCTATTTAATTAAAGGAATTGAAAATAAAATTATAAAATTATGTGCATATCAGATTTTTTCGAAGTTTAGTATTGTGTATGTCACAAGATAAAGCCAATAAACTAAATAGATCGAGCTGAAATTTGGTCCCTATAAACGCTGTACGCAGTTTTTAGAACTGTGTAAATATAGTAAAGGGCTACTTTTTATCAACGAAAATGGCGTGCGAAACCGCAGGCAGAACAAGTCACACTATCCCATCAAACTAATATTAGAAATGCGAAAGTTTGGATGTTTAGATGTATGGATGGATGTTTGTAATTGCACGCGAAAACTACTAAACGGATCAGGGTGAAATTTTGTATACAGGTAGTTCTTGGCCTGAAAAAAAACATAGGCTACTTTATACAACTAAACAGTTCCCATGGGATAGAAATAACCTTTAAACTTTTCAATAGAAACAACGCGTGCGAATAAGAATGTCTTCCCAGCCGAATTTCGACCACGGCGGCCAGTCTCATCGGTGACTAGCCAGATTCGCAGGAAAAAATATAGTGTACAAGTGTGTGTTCAAACACAGGTGCACTCTATACTCCCGGACTCGCATAATCCGATGAGACGATAGATCAACACGATCGGGGAGAGGTCAGGCGCAGGACCAACGACTTAACGTGCTTTCCGAAGCACGGGAGTGTAACACCGTCAACTTCCTGACTCCGGGCTGCTACTGTTAATTTTCCTTGCTACAAAAACCCCAATAACAACTAGTGGCCCGACCCGGGATTCGAATCCTGGACCTCATGATCAGCAGTTGAAGCTAGCTGCTAGACCAACGCGTGCGGAACCACGGGCAGAAACTAGTGTATTATTATAACTAAGCACTTTACCTTGCGGGAAGACAAAGTTACACACACTAAATATATATTTTAACGAAGGTACATAAAAAAGCTCTTCTGAAAAGTTTTAGGTTGTTTTATCTTGTAATCTGCTGTCTATAGAGAGCCCAAAAATTTTAATTAAAAAAGTTAATTAATCTCTTGTCTTCTTTCTAGGATGAAAAAGAAACCGTCAATTTATTTAAAACATATTTTTGACTTTAATTAATAGCATTTACCTACTTTTTAGGGGAATTATCGGTTTCTTGTAAGAGGAAGTCTTACTTGGACTTAGTATCGGATAATATATCACACTAATAATATAAATTCGTAAGTTTGGATGGATGAATGTATGTTTCTTTACTTCTTCACGCCAAAATTATTAAAGGGATTTAGCTGAAACTAAATACATTGATGGACTACTTTTTATCCCATAAATCTACACATAAGCTACTTTTAGGGTTCCGTATCTCAAAAAGACAAAAATGCCTTATAGGATCACTTTGTTGTCCGTTTGTCTGTCTGTCTATCTGTCCGTCTAACGACACTCTGTTCTCAGAAATGTGTGGTCGTATCGAGTTGAAATTAACGTCAAATACTCAAGTCCGTAACCTCTGGGAGCCGCGATATAACTAAAACGTCAAAGTCAACGCACTCAAAAGTTACAGCCGTTTATGGCCGAATATTTTGAAATCTTCAAGGTAATCACATGCACACAAAACTTATAGGGTAATTCCCGTAGACCTAGAATCATGAAATTTGGCAAGAAACCTTAGAGCACAAGTAAAGGAAAAAAACCGAAAACAGTAAATTTGTACTTTATTCACCAAAAAAAATACTTTTGATTCCTGCTATAGACCAATACCTATAGGGTACTTCCCGTTGACCTAGAATCATAAATAGTGTGAGATCCATCGGTAAAATCATAGTATCCAAGCCCTCAACAATTACATTCTTCCATCGATTTTGATAGGCCATAATAATAATGTTTCATATTATAATGATAACTCTACCTACCTATGTAAGTGCCTAATATGCTGAAAAATGATTGTTTTTGCTGCAAATATTTTTTTTTTCTAATGAATCATGACACAAGGCCTTACGGAACCCTTAGTGCGTGAGTCCGACTCGCACTTGACGTTTTATTAAATAAATTAGTTCTTATGAGATAGGAAATTCAATTCATCGGTTATTTATTTAAGGACAAGTTTATGCCGGCGGCTTCGGTTTTTAGCTTTGAATATTCCATAGAACCACGAGTGCGAAGCCGCGGGCATAAACTTGTCCTTAAATAAATAACCGATGAATTGAATGACTGATCCAATTGGTTGTTTCATTATGTATTCTCATAAGTACTTCTAACCCCATAGGACTCTTCAACATTAGCCCAGTTTACCAGAACTTGGATAGACCAATGGTTATCAAATTATTCATTAGGATTATCCGTGAAGCCATCGAATAACGGTTGAAGAGGATCCGAATAATTGATTCCGCTATCTCAAAGAGACTGTTGGTTAATTTTGAACAAGTTAAATTAGTCAACTGCTGTTTATTCTGTGAGGTTAAGCTGAGAAGGCAAAAAGCTTGGTTTCAGAAATCAAATGATTTATGAAGTTTCTTTTTAACTGACTCCGGAAAAACGAGGAGGTCTATGTTCTAAGAAATCAAATAATGTCGCAAACATTTTCGACTTCGACGGGACTTGAACCCGCATCCTTCCGTCAGTACGGGAATGTGCTAACCAACTACACCACGAGGTCAAGTGACGTAGGAGTCGAAAATCTTTGGGACTTCCTACACGGTCTCTAGCTCCATTTAGTTAGTTTGACGAGAAAGGTCGCGTTGCTCAATTCTAAGGTTTTTTGTTACTACGAGTATAGTGCGTAACCCCAGAAATCAAATAATATTGTTAAAAAATTCGATGCGGGATCAAGTCCCGTCGAAGTCGAAAACTTTTGCGATATTATTTGATTTCTTAGAAATTGCCCTGAGTGTGGGTATGCACTATAATACCAAAAAACCTTAGGTCTATGTTTGGCTATGTGTTTTTTGTGTGTATGTTCACCGATTTCTTTTGGTTCTGCATAGAGAATGATCTCGGGGTCCCTTATGTCTCCCATATGTCTTACGGTCCTATATAAAATTTATTTCCGAGGGAGTACTATTTGTAAATATAAAGGGATTTGGAAGTCGGTTTTATGGTTTTGTACAAAATATCAAACTATAATATAGAGAAACCATAAAATGCCTATCTTCATATTAATAAGGTAGAAACCGCAGAGATCTTGGCCTAAATTCCATTTTCAAAACAAATGCTACAGTGGCGCCGCCATAGCCATGATTAAGATCGTCTTAGTCGATCGTCAATCGTCCATCTTGAATTTAATTTATTTGGCATTCTACTTTCATATCATGGCAGTCCCTCCGATTGATACCATTGAATTTGCAGTAGGTACTCTATAATTATATTATTATTTTATTTATTATTATAATACGTCAGCATATTCCCTGGATAGTGGAACACAACGCGTGCTGAGTTAATTTGTGCTGAATTATCTAATCCAAATATTCAGCGAGCCTATTTTCGCTGTTTTAACCCCGAAATTTTACGGGGTGTTGGGAAACCATACACTTGAAGACTTTGTAGCGGGCGTAGGTAAGGGGGCTCTGTCCAGCTGTGGAGGTTTATGGACTGCAATAGTGATGATGAATTATATTAGCACTTCGAATGCGTTGAAATTTCATAATTCCTTTATTTCTCAGGTGAGATGGGCGATACAGCAGAGGGAACTGCGTAGAACGAAACGCGACTACAAGGGAAGCCCCCGGCTGGTCATGAGGTCCAACATGCCTTCCTTCCCTGACCCTCTGTTCAAGGCGCAGTGGTATTTGGTAAGTAAGGTACGTGTTCATGGTGTTTATAAACTTGCGATAGGTTCATTAGGGTTGCGATAGTTTAGTCTTGAAATATTTATCAGACGGTTCTAAATAAGGTCCATTCATAGGTCTTCATTTAGAAGCGTATAAAGTACAGCGTAGAAAATAAAAACCTTACCGGAATGAATTAAAAATATCATTCTTTGAGACGTCGTCGAAACGTTTCATTTTCTCATGGGATTTGCGTGTCTCCACGTCCACACGGTAGAAGCGCGCTGTAAATGTAGATCTCGACGAGTACTACAATTTCACTTTAGAAATCTGGCAGCATTTATGCTGGATGTGTATATAAAACATTTCGATACAGAACCCTTGAAAAGTAACTTTTCAATTTAAATTTTTCAATTTCAAATATTCAATTCTATAGGCATACATAATATATTGCACTTATAATAGTCATATAACAATAATAAATGTTATAAAAACTCTTTTAATAAATTAATATTTTTCCAGGCATCTTTATCTGAAAGGAAGAACATTCTTTCGTTCAGTTTAGTTACATTCTCAGGTAAAGTATTATAAAATTTAACACAATTCACAACAAACGATTTGTTAACCTTCGCCTTATCGAAGAGATTCGGACGAGTTGTCCCCTTCACTTTTGGTTGAGGGTACAACTCATCCGAATCTAAAACCAAGAGTATTTAGATTCGGACGAGATGTACTCCTACTCAAAAGTGAAGTTGACATCTCGTCCGCGGATGAGTTTGAGATTCGGACCAAATGTATCCTAACCCCTTCCGAATAGCATGGAAAAATCTGACGTGACAATGACGTCTTGATGCTAACGAGAAACCGAACTCACTGTTTGTCATCGGCAGTAAATAAATACTACAACAGATGGCGTTGGTTCTGAGCAAAGTTAATAAAAATGTACTAGTTACAAGAAAGTTACGATGTCGATAGTTCGTTAGGTAGATAAAATATTTCATTTCATTCATTTCGATGACCTCACCGAGGGATGGTAAATATAAATACATTAAACTAAATACTATCTTTATTTCCAACAACCAGATATAATCTATCTAAGTATAGTATATATGACGACCTCCGTGGCGCAGCGGGCGAAGGTCCGCCTGCGACGCAGGAGGTTGCGGGTTCGATTCCCGCCTCGGAACAAATTTGTGTACGATCTGCAGAATTTGTTCCGTTGGTCTGGGTGTTTTCTATGTATAATAAAAATATCTATCTATGTAGTATATTGTATTAAGTATATCAGTTATCTAGTACCCATAACACAAGCTCTGCTTAGCTTGGGGCTAGATAATGCTGTGTGAATTGTCCAGTATTATTTATTTATTTATTTATTTATTTATTTATATTATTATTATTATTATAGTATAATTATATTATGAATATATATTTATTGTATATTTTATTAAAGGTATTTGTTAGGTTTATTTAGTCATTACTATTTTAATATATTATGTGTGTTTATTATAAGTATATGTATAGTAGATTCATTTATTTGTACACTTCCTCTACCTATTGCATCGCCTCTCCTATAACTCGAAGGTTTGCTGGGAGAAAACTCTTTTCATGGTAAAGCTCGGCTATTACATATCCTATTATATAAGTTCATGCTGTGTATTAATTGTGTACAATAAAGAATTACAGAAAGAAGATATGGTTCTCCCAAAAACAGCCATTTATTCGACACATTGCCGAGAGTTTTGTTATACTTTTTGTTTTAAAATAATGTTTTTGTCGTGGTTTTCTGTATAGGTACTGCTTAGGTTTGGATCGGAACGAGTTTCGTTCCTTTACGCTTCTATAATTACGACGCTATTAAAATAATGGAAGAAATATCTGGAGATGGTCAAACCTTTGTCCCGAGGCGGGAATCGATCCCACAAGCTCCTGCGTCGTAGGCGGACCTTCGCTTGCTGCGCGCTGTTGTCGTAATTATGTTAAATCGATGGATGGGCACGGATGGACACACGGTGGGCAAGAACAGGCGACGCTGAGGCAGGCCTAAGGGATGCTGATGAGACGATCTGCGCCAGCCTTGGGGTTCTTTTTTCAAAATATTGTTCGGAAATCGGAGGAGGCCTAATGGACTTGGAGTAAAAACTTTTTGTCGTTTGACCGAACGAAAATAACCATAGCTACCGGCCGATCTTTTAGGAAATAAAAAAAAATAACACGTTAGAAATGGATTTCCATACACTTTTTCCTCCCGCTAAAACACGTGAGAAATTAAATTCCATACAGTTTTTCCTCCCGGTTTTCTATAGGCCTGCAAAGACATACTTTCTATTCTATTAATGGAAAAGGAATAGGCAACTTTCCGAGCAGGTGTAGTATAAAAGTTTGGTAGAGACCTTTGTCAATAAATATTTTGAATTATTATTTACGGTTATTCCTAGAGAAAATAGATTCTTCATTATTGAATTTGTAGCCTTAGTGTCCAATAATGTGATGTGAACAAAGGTATCAAATTTCATACTTAAAAAAGAAAATTAATAAAACGTAGACTGCTGCACATATTTTTTTTATATTCTGTCCTGAGTGACCATGGTGCCCCCCACAAGTACCTGCGTGGTTATCCATTAATTACCGGACATCCTGTATAATAGAGGTAATAGAATAGATACATATGCTTATAATGTCTCTAAATCCATGATTACTTTCAGAACAAGGGCGGTGTAGATGGCCTGGACATGAATGTAGGCCACGCGTGGAGAAAGGGCTACACAGGGAAGGGCGTAGTTATCACTATTTTAGACGACGGGCTTCAACCTAACCACCCGGATCTTGTACAGAATTATGTAAGTAGCTCACTAATTTATCAATCTATTCGATAAAATAAAATAAAACATAAGTTACCCTCGGGGTCAAGAATTACCCCTTTCCAGCTTAGACGACCCAAAACTGGGCACCCTGTAGTATAAAATATAATTTTATTTATTAATTGCATGTACAGAAAAAAACATCTAGTAAAAAAAACTAACAAGATACCCATTGATTACTTACTTCAACATATTGTAAGTTATTAATTTCAATGTGTACATGTTTTTTATTATGTAATTGATTTTAAAATTTTAAAGTTAAATTGTGGCAAAGAAAATTACAATCAAATAAGAAAAATAAATTAGAACTAGTATTTACAATTGAAACAATTCAGCTCACTGCAGACTGTTGCAAACAATCTACAGGTAGCTCAACTAAACCATATCAAAACCGGTCGCAAGCGTCCCCAATACGATGGCTGCATTGCCCCGCTATATGGCAATGTTGATGTACTGCGCCAGATACTGACCAGCTCTCGAGTCACGCGTCACTTCGACCAGACGCTCAGATAATTTTTTAAAACCTCAAAAGCCTCGGTACCCCACGGACCTAGAGTCTCGACTCCAATTATAGCAAATAAAAGTTAAGTCAATGTCTATTATGCTTCAAAATCAAACATAAAATACACCCAATTCAATTAATAAACATTGTTTTGGAGGTTTGTGACAGTCAAATTATTACCTTATTAAACTTGATACCTGCTCAGTTCACGGTTTCAAGATTACAAACTAGTAGTGGCGGTGGTATTTTCATTAGTAAGTAAAATACCTACCACATGAACGAAGGCACGCCACTAACGAATCCACGTTAGTAGATATAACATGAAACATGAGAAACATATCCACACTCTGCACCGACCCTTATGAAGCATTATACATATTGTATGTATGTATTGTGTGTAATTCCCATCGCATGTTTACGTAGTGCAGTAATCACCGCTTACCGTCAGGCGAACTGTTTCCTATTCCACACTTTAATACTACCATACCTGTGTTAAAGCTGCCATAGTATTATTTTGTGCTTTAACGGTTTACAATTATTTTATTTTACAATTTCAGTTGTGTTAGTGGAACTAGTGATATTTTATTTAGTCGCGTGAGAGCCAGTCGCGTCCTACGGTATGCGAGTACAGGAATACATAGTTTTTAAAACTTTTTTTTCATGCTATCGCTGCTCGCCTATATTTTCAAGGTTTTTTTTACGGAGGTTTGACTGGTCCAGGAACTAGTTTAATACCATAATTAACTTTTTACCGTTTAATAGTTAACAAAACAAGAAAGGAAAATTTATAATTCTTAAAAACGCTTATTCGGCTAAAATTATTGTTTTTAAATAGTGTTTTTGTCGTTAAATCCGCTTAAACAGAATATAAACAGAATATAATAATATTTTTTTATTAAATTAAACGAAAATCTTCGTACAAGGTCACATTAGGGTCAAAAAGGTAATTGATAATGTCGTTTCGAAATAAGGTCCATTTGCTAGAACCTCTCTATCTGACTCGGCATAGGTACTTAGTGAAAGACGCACGGCCATGTGGAATGACGAAAATTTGCAGGCAGATGGCAGCATCTTCCGTCATCTCACCTAGCCCACCATGCAGATGCAGCAAGCTAAAGACAGGGCGCCAGAGTGCTCATGACAACAGCCAATTGGCATAGTCTGTTGATGATTTTGATTGGACAATGTCCCTTTACAGCAGCAAATATTATTTGACCTTGTGACATATTTTTACTAATTCGTATTTTAATATGGTAGGTTCATACTTACCTTACTTTTTGCTTTGCTTATGTGAATTTAATTTAAATTATTTTATTTCTGACATTATATCATTATTATTTTCTCCGTTTATTATGAATTTAATATTGTAGGTACATGATTTTTAGTATAGTTTGACAATGCCTTTAAACAGCTGCATACTTTGACATACCCATTAATAAAATTAATTATTTGATTCCGACTAATTATTTATATTAATTTTTCAGTCATGTCTGTCTGTTTTTTTTACCATTGTACCTTATGGTGTTTCCTATAACGAAATACAAATGTGTGTTATTGTTAAAATAGTACTTATATAGAATGTTGCGACATCAAGTGTAACATCAAGTGTACCTACGATGGAATAAATAAATATAAATAGAAATACAGATAATGACTTATTCTTCTGTCTTCGTAGGACCCCGCGGCGTCAACGGATATAAACGGCAACGATACAGACCCGATGCCGAAGGATGACGGCGACAACAAGCACGGCACACGCTGCGCCGGAGAAGTGGCTGCTACTGCTTACAATAGGTATGACAAAATTCATAAGCTTAGGTATTGAGTACCTCAGTGGCGCAGTGGGCGAAAGTCCGCTTGCGAAGCAGGAATTTCAGATTTCCGTCGAGAGACAAATCTGCAGGTATTTGTTCCGGGTTTGGGTGCATGTATTATGTACATATCAGTCATCTGGTATCCATAAAATAAGTAACATAAAAAACTTCCAAACCCCATAAAAATTAGAGCCCACTCTTCAGGTATTGCGGTGTCGGCATAGCATACAACTCTAGCATAGGCGGCATACGTATGCTAGATGGTAACGTGAACGATGCCGTGGAGGCCCAAGCATTAGGGTTCAACATCCACCATATAGACATATACAGTGCCTCGTGGGGACCCGAAGACGATGGCAAGACTGTGGATGGACCCGGACCATTGGCTAAGAGGTACCTTTGTTTTAGATATATTAGCTTTCTTTTTTATCTCGGCTTGATTCACGACATTTGCAAACGCGTAATAAAATTTGCAATAAAAGTCACACCATTCAGGTCATTGAACGATAAATGTACTCATTAATATGATATTCAAAAACACAACAGAATTTTATTTAGATTTCTTATTTTAGTAAAAGCAGGGGTGAGTTAATTATTTACCTATAACTTGGTCAAATTAAATCAGGGCCACCACCGATTTTATCTTATTATTATGTTTTTCAAAAATCGGTTTTACAGTATGTGATACCTATTATAAGCTTTTTTTTAATGCCTCTGAAAAGTTTTATTTTGTTAAGTGTAGATGCGGAGTTGCTCCTTTTGCTCACCATCGTGGACAAAATGAGCAACTTCGCATCTCCGTCGGCCGTCAGATAGCCGTCAGCTAATGCGTGTTGCAAACCGAAAGCTAAATTAATTAGTCTAGCTTAACGCGCATAGCTGACACGGTTTTTTATACCATGTAGCTACATGTAGTTTGTACTTATAGTTGGCAGTCTGCACACAAATGTGTGAAAAACTACGTCAGCCATGCGAGCTAAGCCCTGCTGAGCTAAGAAAACATAGCTTTCGGTCTGCAACCCGCATAAGTGCCCGGAACCTCACCGGCAGTTGAAAATGTCATAACTTCCAGTCATCTACTTCAGTTGACCGAAATGATCCGTCAGCATGTCAACAAAGCATGAGATCGTTAAAACGCCGAAAAGTCTTCCAAATACCTGTCCCTAAACTTTATGACTCGAGTTTAGTGCGGGTTTAACTGCCTCGGGCCGTTCGCTCATAACGTCAATGGTTTACTCGACAAAAATACCTACGAAACCTTACCAACTGCCAAGTAAACAAGGAACCGCATTAATCCCTATTGAAACAGAACACAAAGCCTAGGTATTGAACTACAATACAATGTGACTTCCTTTTCTACGTCAACCAGTTTGCAATTCAATAGAACCATCCAGCTTTTATTAGAGGTAGAATTTTCTAGATCGAAAGCTCATTAAAAACCTTTGTTGCAGAGCCTTTATAAATGGAGTGACGAACGGAAGAGGGGGCAAGGGTTCTATATTCATATGGGCCTCGGGAAACGGGGGAAGGCACACAGACTCTTGCAATTGTGACGGTTATGCGAATAGCATATTCACGATATCTATATCCAGCGCAACGGAAGCTGGCAAGAAGCCATGGTACTTAGAGGAGTGTTCCTCCACGATAGCCACTACGTACAGCTCAGGCACGCCTGGCAGAGATAGGAGTGTAGCTACTATAGATATGGACCTGCGTTTGCGGCCGCAACATCTTTGTACATTGGACCATACAGGGACGTCCGCTTCCGCGCCCTTGGCAGCGGGGATCGTCGCACTGGCTTTAGAAGCCAATCCATTGTTGACGTGGAGAGATGTACAGCATTTAATTGTTATGACGTCGAAATCGACGCCTCTAGAAAAGGAAGGAGGGTGGATTGTAAACGGCGTGAAGAGGAAAGTTAGTCATAAATTCGGATACGGGTTAATGGACGCCGGCGAAATGGTCACCCTAGCGGAGCAATGGACGCAGGTCCCGCCGCAACACATTTGTAAATCGCAAGAAATAAACGAGGACAAGTCGATTGAAACATCTTTCGGTTACACTATATCCGTGCACATGGACGTGAATGGGTGCAGTGGCACGGCAAATGAGGTCAGATTTTTGGAACACGTTCAATGTAAAATTTCACTAAGCTTTTTCCCGAGGGGAAATTTACGGATATTGCTAACGTCGCCGATGGGTACAACTTCCACACTTTTGTTGGAAAGAGTACGTGACACGTCTAGCTCCAGTTTCGACGATTGGGCATTTCTCAGTATTCATTATTGGGGCGAGAGCGCCGAGGGCCGGTGGACCCTTCAGATACTAAACGCGGGCAACAATATCGCCACGCAACCGGGCATATTGAAGAAATGGCAGCTCATATTCTACGGGACCGCCACCGACCCTGTCCGACTGCGCAGTAAAGGGTATGACAACTCGAATAACGTCTACCAGGAGGAAAAAACTTATCATATCAACGACGTTTACGACGCGTCTGAATACTCGCAGTACCTCAACGAGATCGAGCTCGGGGTTACGGACCGGCGCAATTACCCCAAAAACATACCATCGGCGCAGCGGAAAAATGTTTTAGCGGACGCGAACGACAAGCAAGTACAGAGAATGTGCGACCCCGAATGCGATTCCCAAGGTTGCTACGGGAAGGGGTCGACTCAATGCGTAGCTTGCAAACACTACCGGCTGGATAACTCGTGCGTTTCGCGATGTCCCCCGAGGAGTTTCGTGAACCAGGGCGGGGTGTGCTGGCCATGCCACGAGACGTGCGAGACGTGCGCGGGCGCAGGGCAGGATTCGTGCTTGACGTGTGCGCCATCGCACTTCCTTGTCATTGACCTGGCCGTCTGCCTGCAGCAGTGCCCGGACGGGTACTACCTGGAAGAGGGCGCCGCCTCCTGCTTCCCTTGCTCCGAGCACTGTGACACGTGCAGCGACAAGGCAGACATGTGTTCATCCTGCGCGCATAGCTACGTCCTATACAACGGGTCCTGCCTGGCAACCTGCCCGCCCGGCACTTACCAGAAAGATGACTTCGGCTGCATGAAATGCCACGAATCGTGCGAGTCGTGCCGTGGAGCGAACGCCTCTGAGTGTGTGTCGTGTAAAATAGGCAATTTCGCACACAACAGCCGCTGCCTAGCTAAATGCCCCGCAGGACATTATGCGGATACACAGAGAAGGGAATGCCTCACGTAAGTGTTATTGTTATGGTAATTCTTTGTTATTCCGAACATATGTCTTCTAATATAAATATTACACGCTGTTCGGCTTTGATTTGATTAACCTTTACAGTTTTTCTTACGTAATTTTCTTTTAGGTGCCCCATCGGTTGTTCTATTTGCTCGTACGGGGTATGCTCCGTGTGTAGAGAGAAATGGGTCCTAACGAAAACTGGCAAATGCCTGCCAGAAGGGAATGATAAATGCGATACAAGTGAGTGCTCCTCTTGGCATTGTATCATTTTTATTGTTCCGTGATGTAATAAGTGGTTGTTTACAGGCGAATACCACGAAGGAGGTCGATGTAAGAATTGCCATTCGACGTGCGAGAAATGTAGCGGGCCCAACGAATGGGAGTGTTTGTCTTGCTCTAGCCCGCTGTTATTGCAGGGATCGAGGTAACTAACCCTATTTATCCACACGTTTCCTTATAACCGTCACACAAACTGTGCAAACTTCACCCTATTCAGCGCGGGCGGACAAAAACACACCATTTATTTTTACAAGCGCTTTCATTCGATTTATTGATGAAAGCTCTTTGATGTCCTATCAGCTGTGTTCGAGCACTCAAAGAAATGCTCGTTTTTATGTTTTTTTGTTGACGTGTTCGGGTTTTTTTGTACAATATAAACGTTTATCGGATACAGTAGGTACCTACAAAAGGTCGGTAAACTTTTAGGGCTTGTTTATATGGACGTGGCTTCATGTGATAAATAGCTGCGATTTCACGAACCAACATTTCTTGGTAAAATATGTCGTACTTTTAATATAATTTTAGAAAAAAAAACATAAAATACCTAACCTAGATTGTTTTAGAGCTTATTTTATGTTTTCTTTCGACTTCTTAATCTATCGCCTCATTGGTTCCTTGTAGATACAGAAAAAAATAACTAGATTATTTAAATTCTTGAAATCCACACTAATTAATGATACGAAATTGATTCTATCTGTCTGTCACCTCTTTACTTTAAATACTTATATGAACGAATGTTAATATGGCTGAATATAGATGTACCTTGACCAGTTCATATGGTGAAAAAACTCATACGAATAATTGTTAGCAATGCAGACAGTGTCTTGAAGATCATAACCTTTTTACATCCAAACTTTTTACAACAGATGCGTAGCAGAATGTTCGACCGGATACTACCAAACCGCTGGCAAGTGTACCCAATGCCCCCACACTTGCACGAGCTGCGTCTCCCGCCTCAACTGCACATCTTGCGATGGTGCCTTGCACTTACAATCCGGGACCTGTCGATCCACTTGCGCACCAGGGTACTACCCCGATGTTGGGACGTGTTCGAAGTGTTACCTCTCCTGTCAGACGTGCACGGGACCTAGGAGGGACCAGTGTGGGTCATGTCCCCCGGATTGGAGACTGGCTGCTGGGGAATGTAGGCCGGAGTGCCCGCAAAACTTTTTCCAATGGAAGGTTTGTTTGGTTGTACTGTATTTTTATTTTATCACATCACACTAATATTATAAATCCGAAAGTTTGGATGGATAGATGGATGGATGGATGGATGGATGTTTGTTACCTCTTCACGCCAAAACTACTGAACGGATCGGGTTGAAATTTTGTACACAGGTAATTCTAATCCTGGAATCAAACATAGGCTACTTTTTATCCCCTAAATCAGTTCCCATGGGATAGAACCCTTAAACGTTTCCATAGAAACAACGCGTGCGAAGCCGCGGGCATAAACTAGTTTTCTATAATTATTGAATGGGCCCTATTTGACACATGTATATTATAACTTTCCAATAAAATGATCATCATCATCATCATCCGCAACCCGACTTCACCCACTGCTGGGTATAGGCCTCCAAACTTTTGTGCCACTCCACACGGTCCTGCGCCAATCTCATCCAGGTTCGCCCTGCGGTGTTACAAATATCGTCTGCCCATGTTGCCGCTGGACTTCCAACGCTTCTGTATCCAGTTCTTGGACGCCATTCAGTAAGCGCCTTGCTCCAAAAAAAAAAAAATATTCAATGTTTTTTTATACTCGCCCTTAAAATTAGATAGCCTCATAAAGCGCCTTGCCGATTGTCTTTTGTCCACGTCTAAACATAATTTCAATTGATATTTTAAATTTTGTTTATAAATGTCAAATCGATCGTCATATGATGTCTGCAAAGAAACTTACCGATTGTCATTTGTCTTTTCTTCGCGTAGAACCATACCAGCAGCAATTTCTTTTGCTCTTGTCCATTCCTTTCCATCTTGCCGTTTTCAACCCCCGACGCAAAAAGAGAGAGGTGTTATAAGTTTAACGTGTCTGTCTGTGTATCTGTGTATCTCTCTGTGGTATCGTAGCTCCCAAACGGATGAAACGATTTTCGTTTACTTTTTTTGTGTCATTGATTATTTTATCTCGGCTTCTTACCCATATTTAGTGAAAATCTGTCGGGGGTTTTTTTAAATTTTAAATTTTGTTCTTGTTCATATATTTCTCATCACTCAGGAAAGCTGCCGCCGCTGCCATCACTACTGCCAAGACTGCCATGGCGCTGGCCCTGAGCAGTGTACTTCCTGTCCCCCTCACTTCAGCCTTGAGGAAGGGCTGTGTGTGGAGTGCCTTAGCTCGCAGTACTACGAGCCTAGGTCGCGTGGATGTCGACCTTGCCACGACTCGTGTCGATCTTGTTCCGGACCCGGGTCAAGCAGCTGTGTTACTTGCGCCCATCCTTTGCGGTTAGATAGGTGAGTCTAATCACTGACCTCTTTACTTTACACTGAATGAAGGGCTCTGTGTGTGGCGTGCCTTAGCTGAGAATACTACAAAATATGGGTACCAAAAAAAGTATTCCGTATTATTTTTTATTTATTGTCGGCGCTTGATAGGGGAAGTATTCAAACTAAAATTGTGAAAATTTGCCTTTTTTCATTTTCTATAACGTAATTTTAATTTTCTTTGAAAAGATTGATCTTTATTGGCACAACCAAATCCGTGGGTGCAAAAATACAGGGTTCATATTTTTTGAAAAATCAATTTGTTCAATTTCCTACAGAAGTAAAATATTTAAAAAACTTCACCCCTATGCAATTTTGCTTTTCTTATAAATCAGGGTCCTGACATTTCCTTTCACGGCTTTTCTCTTGGTTTTTGATTTGCCCATAAACTCCACCCTGCTTAAGGGCTGTTTGTGACTTTAATTTGACAGTGAGGACAGTAAAGCCTTTCCAAGTAGTCGAACTATTTTTGAAATAAGTTTTTTTATAGAACACGCTTCAAAATTTTATCCATAAAGTAACATTGGTATGTGCTACGTAGGCCTCTACGCCGTAGGCTGCTACGCCGTAGGCTGCTACGCCATAGCTTTTTGAAATCTCTACGAGAGCCACTTTTGTTTGTTTTGACCATTGAATACATGGTTGACTTTAACTCTTTTTTCAGGATAAACCACAAATGCCTGCCGTGCTGCACAGAAAGCATGGTTAATTTTATGGTGAACACCAACCAAACGTCTGATTGTTGTCATTGTGATAAAGATGGTAAGTTAGTAAAGTATAACACTCAATTACTCAAGGGTCATATATCACGGATTTTGCGGAGAGCAGAGGATGTCAAACGGTCTATCCCTTTTTAATTTGACCAATTGTATCCTCAGACCCCCCTTTTTTTATCAGATGGAAAAAAAAATTAAACGCCCTATTATGTACCTATAAGCACAGAACACTAAAAAACTGCAAGTGATTTCGACCTAAATGCTTTCTACTTTTAAATTTAAAAGAAAACTAAATCAAATTATTATACATCAATCTGATGGTAGGATCTGGTTTACTTATCCATCTTTTATCCTATCAGAAATTTTTATCCAGTCAGAAATAGTTAAGAATTATTAAATATCAAAATGGTCTGTTAGCTGATTCTGTTAAGGGAAGGCACAATTTTAAACACTGTTTTTAAGAATTGGTGAGCACTACACAACATTAGTTTATAAAAAGGTAAAGTCACGTTTAAAAACTAAGTTGTAAATGTCAATTCTGTACGGTCTCATGAAAATCAGTATACTATCATTTTAATTTTGAGTATCTACCTCTTTTGAGTATCTATCTTTTTCCAACTTAAAAAGAAAAGTTTGAAGGGCATTGTGCACAGCTGTGGCTTTTAAGGCTAAGTAACTAAAAACATTCAGGTAGTTATTTTTTTAGTTTCTATAATATTAAACCGATTACACAGGGGGATGCCTTAGCATCTCATCGGCCGGCAAGAGACGTATCTCCGAGACAATCAAAGCGCGCGTAACGCCGTCATACTTCGTGGCGCGACCACAGGACCCAGTGGATACACTGGATAGAAACCTGCTGGTGGCCTGGAGTGTGGCCGCCACGGTGCTGGCTGTGGTCGCTGTGGGGGTGGCTGTGAAGGTTGGTATAATGCTTGAAGAAGCTGGAAACAATTCAATCTACTCTAATATTACGAAAAGGGTTACCAACCTTTACTATTTACAATAAAAAAAATACTAAATTTTTCTGAAGATGAAATTTGTTAGTTTGTTTGATGCTAATCTCGGAAACCTCTGATCTAACCTTTAAAAATTATTTCTCTTATAGATAAGCTTTTGACGACCTCTGTGGCGCAGCGGGCGAAGGTCCGCCTGCGACGCAGGAGATAACGGGTTCGATTCCCGCCGCAGGACAAATGTTTGTACAATCTGCAGATATTTGTTCGTAGTGTTCTGGATGTTTTCTATGTACAATAAAATTATATATCTATGTAGTGTATTGTATTAAGTATAATCAGTTATCTAGTACCCTAATAACACAAGCTCTGCTTAGCTTGGGGCTAGATAACGCTGAGTGAATTGTCCAACATTGTTTATTAATTATTTGACGACCTCAGTGGCGCAGCGGGCGAGAGTCCGCCTGCGACGCCAGAGGTTAAAATACAATACAAAAATCTTTATTAGGAACATAATAAATAGTATAGAGTACAATTGTGGGCTGACTACCGCAAAAGTTAAAAACTGTGAAGCAGAGTCAGCGCCCTCCTCCGTTAACAAAATAAAATAGAAAAAAAGGTTGCGGGTTCGTTTCCCGCCTCGGAACAAATTTGTACGATCTGCATAAATTTGTTCCGATGGTCTAGGTGTTTTCTTTGTATCATAAAAAAAAATATCTGTCTATGTATATATAATATATTAAATATATTAGTTATCTAGTACCCATTACACAAGCTTTGAGTAGTTTACTTTGGGGCTAGATGGTGCTGTGTGGATTGTCCAGCATAATTTTTTATTTTATTTATTATATAAGCTACATTTTTCCTGAGTGACATAGGCTACACTTTTTACGGATAGTCACGTAGTCGAAAACGTCAGCGCAGGCTAGTCTAGATTAACAAAATAATGAAATATGTACATACTCGTATATTGTCAGTGTAATGTCCAATCCGCTTGCCAAGCGTGGAGATTATGACAATGGAATATGGAATTGAATTTTTATTTTATTTTATCGTTTTATTCATTAGCTACCATAAATTATTAATATTATTATTTTGTAATAAGAAATTTATTAGTATTAAATACATTGATTATCTTTGAAGTATATAAAATGTAACATTTAATTATTCGTGTATGTCTAGTGTGATTAGAATAGTAATTCTGTACTAAGTCAATAAATAAATGGAAAAGTCCATCATTGTATGGAGGAGGCACGTTCTGCAGTGGACTTACGTGACCTGATGAAGTAGTAGGTGATATGCGAAAAACAAAATAATTATAAAATAATTTCCCGCAGCTAAAAACAAGAAGAAGACACGCCCTATTTCCGAGAACTCAGTATTCCCAACTGTCACTGGACGACGACTTAGTACCGATGACGTCACTCGCGGCTTCGCGGCGAAACAAAATCACCCCCTTAAATAACGAACTCGAAGAACCAACATAGCAATTCAGACCTAAAAGTCAATGTAAGTAGATAAATTTTATACTGCAGACTGATATTTAGATGTTTGAAATTTTATTGTGTAAATAATTTAATTATTATTAATATTCATGTGATTTATTTCTAGTCGATAAAGTTGTGTTTTGACTGGCGGTGACCAAGCGTAGCTTGCTTGTATGAACTCATAGTGTTACGTCATTTATCATGCTGTCCCGTTCTGATCGGATTTGAACTGAGCAGGACAATATGAGAGATAATGTCATTCTCAATCCCATTCTTTAAGCACGCAGGTAATATGTATTCTGTGCAAGTACTTCAAAACGCAACGTGTTTTTTTAAGGCCAACAGAAATAAACAAAACACTGTTTATAATAATTTGATGTCAAGCAATTTTCGTAAGAGGAAAGAATAAGCTTCGAAGAACGTTTTGTAAACAAATGAAATTCTAGTCTAAGAAACCAAAAGGAAATCTTCAAGATTCAATTAAAATTCATGAATCTTATTTTTATTTATCTAAAATTTATTTTGTGTGCTTGCCCGCTCAGTCAAATAACTTCTACTTGTAATTTAGGTAAATATAATTAATCAAAAACTAGCCTAATTTAGTTTCATACATATTTATTCTATATGCCCATCTGAAAAATTAACCTATTGCAGTACAGATTAAGTTTTAAATTATTAAAATTATAAATTATTAAAATGACACGCACAGCGTAAGACCATGTTCATAAACTAGTGTTTTAATGTGAATTTGTTTGCATCCGAATATAAAATATCCTTATGCATAAAAGTATTAGGTAGAGTTTAAATAAAATTATCAAAGCTCTTTCATTCGGAACCATAAAATGCTTCCCTTGAGAATTGTATTTCAGTATTAGAAAATGTATAAACTTATTTAGTAAACGGCGTATTGAATAAGTTACGACAAATCGGATAAGTGTAAAGTTGGTTTTAAGATGGCCTACCTTTTACTCAAGCGTTAATATTAGTTTAAAGTTAAGTTACTTATTTTCTATAAATGTGAATGTATAAGCATAAAGCACACTTTTAAGTCGAAGAAATCGAGGGAATCGAAACATCTTTTTTATTTCACTCCAAAAAAATCCTACTTGAAAATGATTATTATTCGATTCCTTCGGCTCCCTCGGCGTGCTACCATTTTCACTGCCCAGTCTTTTCGGGTCTAATCAGGAAGGGGCGCGCCGCACCCACAGTGTGCTGAAATTAGCGATTATGGACAATCAAAGAGTTATACAGGGTTATTGGTAATTCACTGACACTGCGTAAACTGCAGGTTCTGCCCGTTATCACAAACACGTTAGTGAAGACGCCAGGTCTTAATTCTTTTTTTTTTGTAAATCGCCTCGCCTACAAAATAAGGTCCGAAACCTAATTAATTACTAAATACCGATCTCCCACTAGTACTTAAATCCACATCATCATCATTGGCTTATTTTACATCCAAACAAGATGATTTAAGTAGCATTCACCTGGCTGGGACACTGCCGAACACACACACACCCACTGATATTTCAGGGCAGAGTCAATTTTAGGTTGAGTTTCAAAGGAAACCCCTATAACGAACTATTTTTGAATGGAGGGGGTACATAGGTACTAATATCATTCCCTTTCTACCTATTTTAATAATTGAGGACGTGGCGTCTTCACGGACGTGTTCATGATTGTGGGCAGAACCTGCAGTTAATATAGTGTCAGTGAATTACCAGTACCCCTGTATAAGCAATCGTAATACGTTCGTTCTTAATACGTTCGTTCAGCTGTAAAACATTATGTTATTTTTTTATATTTAAAAAAAATAACATTGGAGTACTGATTTTGCACTTTATTGAGGAAACCTAAATAAAATGCAACTTACACCAGTTTCATTTTATTTAAGTTTCCGTCGCTGGCAAAATTGCATTGAATGCTTTGAAACCCAGGAATTTAACGAGTTCCAGAATATATTCACACGATTATTATTTTTTTAAATTTGTGATTTCGCTCCCAGCTTTTTGAGGGTGTCAGATATTGGAATTTGAATTCACGGGTATAGAATGTTTTCAATCGCCGTAGCGCCGCTTTAAGCTCAATCGATTTAATAATCACTTTTAACCCGTTTAAAGCCCAGCTGGTCGATTTAGATGTATTCGTTAGTGTATTACTCATAACATTGTATAATGCTTATCGGCTCGATTTCTTTTGTTTTTTTATTTATAATCAAAATGTAGCCAATGAGCAGCGAAAATTATACATCTAAATTGACTCGCTGTCGTGTGATCAAATATTGTACCAAAAATCCTGAAAACAAAGTATATACGTACTTATTACAGATACATTAAGATCTTAGGTTTGTTTTTGTCAACAATTTTATTTGTTGGTTAAGTTAATATTGACTTAACCCTCAACAACTGCCGTATTCAATGCAATGTCGTTACTTTGAATGGGCCAGAATTAAAATGGGACCCAGTTTCGCTATCCTTCGATTATGTTACGTATTCCCAATTTCATAGAGTTTATATTACATATCTCGAATCTTTATTTTCTGGTTCCGAGTATGTATGGTAATTATTAATGTGAAATGAAAATGTGAATATGTAAATACTTTGCAAAGTGTAAATAAATTGATGGTTTTTATGATGGAACTTTGGTTTTATTGAGATTTCCCTGTGGGTTATTTACCTAGTAAGGGGCAGTTTAAAGGTTTGGCTGTAAACTGATTACATACCTTGATAGGCTATGTGACCCAGATTAATTTAATTTTCTGAACATAACTTACAGAAAAATATTAAATCATATAGTGGAACAAACGAACGTTACCCATAGGGCAAAACCAGAAATACTAATTATAAAAAAATTCCTTTATTTTAAAAATGACTTAAACGGCATTCATTGAATTTTAACAAAACCGTCTTTTGCCGAAAACCGGAACCACTGAAATTCATTAAAGATATGTTGTTTATGATTGTGACACCGATCGATATAATGCCAATTGTAAACATAAAAAATATCCCAAAAATGTCCACAACATTGCATATTAAATTAAAGAAAGACCATGAATATGTTAAAAACTGGGATGAGACGAAGCATTTTGTATGCCTAGATAATATGGCAGTTTTATATTTTTTTATTACACAAAAGAATGTTTCTTTTGACTCAAATTTGCTAGAACAATTTCGGGTAGGTACTTGAGTTCCAGGTAACGTTCTTTTATTCCAGTAAGTCAATAATTTAATTAAGAAAAGTAAGCAAAAAAGAAGGAAAACAGGCAAAATTGGGCTTCTTACTAGAAATTCTTGGAATTATATCAAAACCTTGTTGATTCTTTTCTAACAAGGTTTATGTACCAGGACAACATTTTGTAGCAAACAGTTTTCCCACTCCAAAACAAAACCCTTTTTATCTTTTATCTCCCTCTTTCAAGAATCGATGGCAACACGAATAATTAAAATCTCGTTCACAATCCACAACATAAAAAACCCGAAACAAAAAGCAAAGCTCTTGTAATTCGGTGCATAAATCGTGTTTCGCATTTAGCACGAATTTATCGTTAAATATTTACCTATTTACTGCGAATGTTTTCTACACTCGCAACACTGACACAGCTATGGGACAGTGGCTGGATAAGTTAGACAATGTACACGTTTTAAAATCCGCGCTTTGCTAATGCGTGGTAAAAAACATCTGGCGACCAAACGCGCGAATCTATTTATGCGTGCGTCAGATTTTTTTCAGAACGGTTGTGGCGCGCGTATGGTTTACCAAACCACTCGCAATAAACGATTTTCCTATACCTTCATCATTCGCACCGCTTAGGTTTGGAACACGCTAC
Source organism: Eupithecia subumbrata (assembly GCA_949316285.1). Lineage (NCBI taxonomy): Eukaryota > Metazoa > Arthropoda > Insecta > Lepidoptera > Geometridae > Eupithecia > Eupithecia subumbrata. The sequence goes on from OX438643.1 coordinate 2,022,642, forward strand.
CTACTGCGCTTATTACGGCCGATCACAACCTGGGTCTCTTCAAAGCAACAGTGAATAGGACCTTCGTGATCGAGATACATCGTCGGCTAAATTGTCCGTCACTTTTCATCAGGTGAGATTCTGCTGAAGTGAAGATCTTTCATTATAAATATCAAAAGGTGACTTGACAGCCTGTGATAGGCAGTGATGGCTCCCCTTAAGGTGACTAGCTTTGGCCAACATGCGGACGATTTAATTTATACAGTCTGGTTACTCAGATACACTAGCAACGATTCGTACACCTTTTGTCTTATTAGCACATTTATAAAGTTTTCACGTAGCTCATTTGCCCATCAAGTGCTAAAATCGTCATTGCTGCGGCGTAGCTTGCTATGGAATAGCTGCTACGGCGTAGCTTGCTACGACGGGCTACGGCGTAGCACTAAGGATTAAGGACATAAAATTTGACTTTGAGTTTATTTCATTTTTTGAATGGGCAGAAGCTTTTATTCACAAAGAAAATTACAATAAAATAATAAAAATAAATTAGAACTAGTATTTATTGAAACAATTGAGCTAACTGCAGATTGTTGCCCATAATCTACAGGTAGCTCAACTGATCCATATCAATACCAGTCGGAAGCGTCTCCAAAACGCTGGATGCATTACTCCGATGTATGGCAATGCTGCGCTGCGCCAGATACTCACCACGCGGATCACGCGTCACTTCGACCAGACGCTCAGATAATTAAAAAAAAAAACCCGAAAAGCCTCGGTAACCCAAGGACAAAAAAAAGCCACCATTAGAATTGAATACACCAGCGTTTAAAAATATAGGCTGTGACTTCCGTATTCATCCGCCTAATGAATTTGTTTGTATAAATATTGCTCCCTTAAAACACTAATGAATGAAAAACCATTGAAACGGTAAATCGAAGCGAAATTTTCTTTTCACTTTTTCGACGAGATTTTATCAAAAAGGAAATCTTATTAAATTTGTACTTTTCAATCATCTGTAAATAGGCCAGTTGTAACTCCGGAAACCTAAGAGCAAGAATACGAATTATTTGAATATTACGTTCCGAGAACCTAATTTCCTTATTATATTTTTATTGCTGCAAAGTTCTTGAAAATCAAGAGATTTATCCTTACATGCAACTTCAAGAGGTGGAAGCTGAAGAACGAATCACATGAAGTTGTTGATAAATATATTTACTGGCACAAATCTATATAGGTGCAAATAAATATAGGTTTGAAATAGCAGAGGAATGGGCATTCTGAGGCCCAGGAGGCAAAGATAATTATGAAAAGGTAACCTGTAAAAAACATTCCAAACTTGAGCATACTCTTTCCGAACAAAGGAAATGCATAAAAAAGGTTGGTACCTATCCAAAATGATTGATTGTGCTTAATTCAAATGAAATAAAGCATCAAGTGCGAGTCGGAGACATACACTAAGGGTTCCGTATAATTGTAAGACCTAGTGTCTTGCCAAATATCATGATTTTAGGTCAACGGGAAGTAGGTACCCTGTAGGTTTTGGTCCTTGGCGAGACTGAAATTAATTCGGGGCGGGTTCCAGAGCCTGATTTTGAGTTGAGTATTTTGCTGTGCAACATAGTAGTTTTTTTTGCATTTAAATTCTATAGATATATTTAAACGCTAATATTATCTTTAGATATATATTTAAACGGTAATATAATAAATTACTGATTGCACAGCAAAATATTACTCTTCCTCGACCCATTCGATTCGGATGATGATCCGTCCTCCTAGCCGACTGTCGGGCACGGTGGCGAGTCCGTTCCTTTGAATGTAAGTACGTTCAGCGTAGTAACAACGTATATTGGGGCTAGATAATGCTGTGTGAATTGTCCAGCATTATTATTATTATATAACTAGCTGCTGCCCGCGGCTTCGCTTGCGTAGTTCCCGTTCCCGTGGTAATTCCGAGATAAAACATAGCCTATGTCCGTCTCCTGGTTCTAAGCTGCCTCCCCACCAATTTTCAGCCAAATCGGTTCAGCCGTTCTTGAGTTATAAATAGTGTAACTAACACGACTTTCTTTTATATATAGAAGATATGTAGCAAAAAGATTTTTTTAATAATAAATGTATTTATTTCCAAAAATGGTTTGTACTGGTTAACAGAGTACTTAAAACTAATTAAATTATCCCTTAATGTATAAAATGTCTGACTGGTGACTTTACCACAAAAAATCAACGTCCTTTGGATAAAAATACAACCACTATAGTTATTTTGTTCAGTTTAATCGACCCTGTGCGATGATTGCATGTTCGTTTCCTTTTCCATTTCATTTTATGTTTTTTTGCACAATAACTTTGATAACTTTTCGAATCTAATAGATAGGGTGGAAGTTTTTGATGTATGCCTTTTATTACTGAACTACGAAAGTGGCATGCACGTTATTAAGGGGCGGTAAAAGAAACTGAATTATAGGTCCATTGAGCGACCTACTTTCCACGGAACTCTAAATGAATGGAGGCCATAAGTTGGTGAGTAGATTTAGTGTTCATAATTACCTTACCGGAGTTATCAGATAACTATAAAAAAACTTAATGCGATTTGCTTGACGGCAGGTTTCCCACTTTATTAAAGACATTTATTATAAGTGAAGTACAAAAAATATGGACTTATTGAGTATGAGACAACTATAAAATTAACCAAAGTACACAAAACTTAGGTAAGTTTACCTAGCCTGGCCTACCTATCCTGGAAAAGATCGTTTCTAACCGATAAAGCCGCCTATTGTACCGACATACATTATGTAATGTATTTTTATTGGTGTTAAATAAGGTAGGTATTGTATTGCTTACGATAAAATATTCTTTCAGTTAAACGAATTCACTGTCCCGCTTTAGCTGCCCTTACACCCTTTTAATTGCCTGCCTTGTGTCTCTAACGGTCGCTACTTCAACCGCTGATAATGAGGTCCCGGGTTCAAATCCCGGGTCGGGCCAAGATTTGTGTTATTGTGACTTTTCTAGATACATTTACAATAGCAACCCGGAGTCAGGAAGTTCCTGGTGTTACACCCCCGTGCCTTGGAAAGCACTTTAAGCTGTTGGTCCTGCGCCTAACCTCTAACCGGTCGTGTCGGTCTGCCGTCCCATCGAATTATGAAAGTGAGGGAATAGAGAGTGCACCTGTGTTTGCGCGCACACTTGTGCACGATATGTCCTGCATTGCGCACCTCGCTAGTCTTCATTGAGATTGATCGCCGTAGCCAAAATTCGGCTAGGAGGGAATCATCATCCTTTTAATGCAGAATGCACACACAGAAGCATTATTATTACAATGTATTAAAAATAAAAGAAAGGAAAGTATATATATTTTAAGTATAATTAATATAGGTCACATTATGTACCTACTTAGGTAGGGCAGAAAGCATGGAATCGGCATAATCTCATACACAAGCTTGAGTTAAACAAGTATTGAAGCTTGAATCGCTCAGCGACTTTAGTTGGAATTTGGTTCAGCAAATTTAATGAATTCCAAGTATTCAAAGTGCTGACCTTGTTCAGCTAATTAATCTGCTTTTAGATTTCCTACAAAAGTAAATCGATTGAAAATTTAATAAAATTGTTTGGTCGTTTTATAAGACTTTATTAAATACATTATTTATTTAGATTCAATGAGAAGAAGCAAAAACATTATTGTTAATAATTTGTGATGATATCTCAATTACGTTTTATTGAAAACTAGTTTTAGTCACTAGTTAGTAGAAAAGTTTCTGCCCGCGGCTTCACACACGCTTTTCCAGGATGTAAAGTAGCCTAAGCCTTTTCTGGTTAAAGAACGTAGCTCGTCTGTGCAGTACCGTTACCACACAGCACCAAAAATGTGCATTCAAATAGGAGCCTAAACTCACTCTCTTTAGATGCACTTTAAACTCGGATTACGAAATAAATAAATAAATAAATATAAATAATGCTGGACAATTCACACAGCATTATCTAGCCCCAAGCTAAGCAGAGGTTGTGTTATGGGTACTAGATAACTGATATACTTAATACAATATACTACATATATAGATATTTTTATTATACATAGAAAACACCCAGACCAACGGAACAAATTTCTGCAGATCGTACACAAATTTGTTCCGAGGCGGGAATCGAACCCGCAACCTCCTGCGTCGCAGGCGGACCTTTGCCCGCTGCGCCACGGAGGTCGTCCTATAAATATGGATAATGGAATAATAATGTCCTCCTAGAACTCGAATTTCGACCACGGTGGCCAGTCTCATCGGAGACTATAGCCAGATGCGCAGGACATATAGTGCACAAGTGTGCGCGCAAACACGGGTGCACTCTCTATTCCCTCACTCTCGTAATTCGATGAGACGAAAGACCGACACGACCAGGGAGAAGTCAGGCGCAGGACCAACGGCTTAACGTGTTTTCCGAGACACGGAAGTGTAACACCGCTAACTTCCTGACTCCGGGCTGCTACTTTGAATTTTTCTTGCTAAAAAACTCCAATAACAACTATTGGCCCGACCCGAGATTCGAACCCCGGACCTCGTAATCAGCGGGTGAACGAGCTGGCCGCTAGACCAACGAAGCAGTCAGATTACAGAATTAATAGTCATCTGAGATCTTACAGTGATAGCATAAAATAGCAGACCACCTTACCTAGCGACGTAACCACTCGTTGGTTTACTGCTTGCTTCAAACGAGTGGCCCGCGCTGTCCAATAATAAACCAAAACTGACAATCGAACTCCACTCAGCATGTTCTATGGTAGTTTTCCTAACGAAATGAAATAGATAATATATTAAGTCTCATGAAATAGTATGGAATGGTATGGAGCAGATCAGACCATAGCGCTGGGGTTCCGTGGAGACCATGACTGTAGTCGCATGGACCGCTAGTACATTGAAAACCTAAAGCGCTGTTTACCGACTATGCGTTGACAACGATCTTGCTTCTAGCCATTTAACCATCTATATCCATACCAAATGGACATTTTATGCAGTTATAGGTATGGTTACGTTAAAATTTATAATAAAAAATAAAAGATAAATAATGCTGGACAATTCACACAGCGTTATCTAGCCCCAAGTTAAGCAGAGCTTGTGTAATGGGTACTAGGTAACTGATATACTTAATACAATACATGTAGTGTATTGTAATTATAGATATTATATTTATTTTTATTATATAAAGAAAACATCCAGAACACTCGGAACAAATATCTGCAGATCGTACAAACATTTGTCCCGAGGCGGGAATCGAACCCGCAACCTCCTGCGTCGCAGGCGGACCTTCGCCCGAGGTCATCTATAATATAAGTAAGTATGGATACAGTATGTTCAGAGTTTCTCTACGCGATAGGATCCGGAATACGGAAATCCGTAGAAGAACCAGAGTAGCTGACATAGCTCTCAGGGTTAGCAGGCTGAAGTGACGATGGGCAGGCCATATAGCTCGCAGAACCGATAACCATTGGGGAGTAAAGTTTCTCGAGTGGCGACCGCGATGCAATGCGAAACGGAGTGTGGGAAGACCTCCCACTCGATGGACTGACGACATTGTAGCGGTCGCAGGGAGTAGATGGATGGAGGCGGCTCAGGACCGCTATTTGTGGCGTCATATGGAGGCCTATGTTCAGCAGTGGACGTATACGGGCTGATGATGAAGATGAAGAAGGATAAAATAAAATTGTATGATTAAGAGATTATGGGCATTACCCCCCATGAAATAAAAGCCAATAAGGCGCTTATCAGGGGGAGGCCTACGTCCAGCAGTGGACCAATACAGGCTGTTGAGGTATAATTAAGTATCTGGCATTAGTGTCGCGATGATTAAACAGATTACCGATACTCTTTAACGATTACACTTTATATGGAATGGACACACGAGATCAGAATTTTTACAACTTATTTGTCAAGCACACAAAAATATGTTCATAGTCAATAGATTCTGCCCGCGACTTTGAACGTTCTATTCCCAAATAGAAATTAGCTTGCCTTTTATAATAACTTGAATTAGTATGTTCTACAACCAACTTATGGCTAAATTAGGTACGTCTTCATCTATTTAGTTTTAGAAGTTAAGTTAGTTTAAGTTAATTTATGTTAGTTTAAGTTTAAGAAGTCTCTTGGTATGTATGAACAGGAGGGCGATTAACGGTGTAGTAAGGCACGGCATTACGGCTCAAACGTTAGCAGTTGAAACATTAGGGGGCGCGTTCACAGGCCGGCATCTTCTACAAATATTTATCATGTTTCGAGCGGTTGACATTTTACCTTAAAGCCCGTTGTTTATTTACTGATCATCTCAATAATTAACAATAATTAATCAATGTTCCAATCTGTCAACGAAATATTTTATCCGTTGAAATTGGACAAATAGTTTCAGCGCTACGAGGAAATCGACATATTTCTTTGGCTACAAACATAAATAGGGTGCCAACCTCATAAACCTCCTCCGTTGGTAGTTGGTTCAAAACTGGCTGTAACAATAACAAGGAACCCGTTCAAGTCAACCGTGTGTCACTAAAGCTACTTACTTACTCAGAAGACAAACCGTCGCGCATCCGAAATACATCTTCTGGAAGGGAACAAATGCTGCAAGAATATAAGCCTTTATTCCATTGTACATAGGGATGACAAGAGAGGCCGGACAAATCAAGACAAGTTGAAACCAAACTTAAATTAAATTTAAGCTCTCGCTAATATTTTTCGTTACGTTCCCATTAGTTTATTTAGGCTTCGATTTAGCTCCTAATTTATTTTGTCTTTTGTTTTGTATTTATTTATTCAACAAATTATAATTAATTAAGTACTAACCTCTCTCAACTTTAAGCAATTGCTAACCAACACTAAATTCATATCTCTTCTTTCAAACCAAAACTTATTGAATTTTATAAATTTAATATTGAGGAGACCCAACAAAGTATAGGTACTAAAAAAAATAATAATAATATTAATAAATTATAAATTATAAATATATTAAAAAATAATAATAATAATAATAAAAGGTATAAATTATTATTTAACCAAGGGCAGTTGTCAAAATCACACAACTAGTTTCAAAGCAACGTTTAAACCAAATTGCCGGCTTGCTTTACTTTACTACCTTATTATCTTAGCCACTGCAAGAAAAAAGTCTTAGGCCTTCTTTTATTCCACGTTTCGCAATTTACTATACCTACATTTGAACTTAGTATATCTAGACTCAAGATAGAGAAATTTCAACTGTAGCAATGTTAAAATTGCGAAAAATTAAAGAAAGAGGAATGAATCAGTTGAGTTTTATGCAAACTGCTCAACTGTTTAATTGTGGTTTTCTATACTAAAATTATAAAGAGGAAAGATTTGATTATTTGTTTGTTTGCTTGTATTGAATAGGACCTATTTGAAAAAATATTTTACCATTAGAAGCCCGCACATTATTGCTGATGAACATAGGCTACTAGGAAAATGCTTTAATCCTACGGGAAAACGGGTAATAGGACAAAGAGTAGTAAGAATGCAGCTAGTTAAATAATTTGGGTTATTCCAGTCTTCCCCCCTGAAATCCCCCCTAAGGGGGAAAACTGGACTCCAAAAAAATTAATTCCAGTTTTCCCCCTTGAAGATTAGCCTTAAGGGGGAAAACTGGACTCCAAAAAAATGAATTCCAGTTTTCCCCCTTAAGGGGGATTTGTCAAGGGGGAAAACTGAAATAACCCAATTTAGGTCCATTTAGTTTTAATTTTCTTTGTAACACATAGTTCATAGTTCATAGTATTTATTCATAACATAACAAGTTACAGGTCAGATAATAAACATACATAGTTCCTTAAACATAGGGATTACAATAATATTAATATATAAACATTTCTATGACTTTGCATAGGTTCAATAAATTGTAATAACTTGTGGTACATGGAGTGCCAGCCAACCACAACCGCTCCTTTGCTAGCCTCAAAAAGCCGGAGTCATTATATAAAGTCGGACACCACCCCACCTCTCCCCGCGAATCTAGGGGACAATGTGTTAAATGAGTGTTTCGATGAGAATAGAGCTCAGATCTAAAATCAGATTCCGTCTTTTATGTCGCTTTAGTGAATACTCTTTTGAGGTTTTTATAGCCGTAGGTGCATTTGGCTTTTTGGTTCGGTGTGAAGGGAATAATTTATTAGGCGTTAGTCGACCTTACTCATTATAGCGGGACTATGCGATTACTGTATCTATGAGACCACTGATTTTTAAACTGAACATTAAAGTGATTGCGTTGTGAAGGCTTGTCAGTTTTTCCGCTAGATATATGACACTCTACGCCTGCGTAGTTTGTCTCTTGGTATATGATAAGACGACCTCAGTGGCGCAGCGGGTGAGAGTCCGCCTGCGACGCAAGAGGTTGCGGGCTCGATTCCCGCCTCGGAACAAATTTGTGTACGATCTGCAGAAATTTGTTCCGTTTCTTTCTTTCTTCTTTCTTCTTTACCCATAACACAAGCTTTGAGTAGCTTACTTGGGGCTAGATGGTTGGTGGATTGTCCAGCATTAATTATTTATTATGTTTATTATTATGTATAACTTAATGCCAAATGTATGGCAACACGCTGTAGGTAACTTTCGACACTTGACAAACCTCATGTTTAAAGTGTCGTAGAAATAAGAATAGAATAAGTTATTGAATAATAAAGAAAATACAAAAACAATACAATACTCTTTCATAGCCTTTTTTAGTAAACAAACTTGTATAACGGACAAAAAAAAAGGCTAGAGAAAGATCACGGTGGCCAGGTCAAAAGGGCAGTCTATTCTGATGGAAATCCAACCGTTAAATGGCATAGATTCAACATCAGCAACACGATCTCTGTACTTAGGCAACTTGAGTAAGTAAAGTTCCATTAAAACCAAGGAACTTACAGGATCCAAGCCGTGCGGTAGCACGACCCACCCCTACGCAGCTGTATTTTTTGGTCAGAGCAAAGCAAGGTTTTAAATTATGAATGCGATAAGATAAGTGTGCCGTTGTATATTTTGCAGGAGGGCCAAAGTGGGCCCGTGATCTATGGCGTTGCCTTTTTGTTATTCTTCACGAAGCTGTGCTGACCTCGGAAGAATTCCATAAAATTGCTACGCATCCGAACGGAGAAGTACCTAATGGTTGTATGATTAACATTCGTATAGGCTTGGATATGGCATTGGAATCTCGGAGCTTAGGGCAGCTTTCTAGAACCTACACTTTCTCGTAATTGTTTTATCGGATAAAGTTCTATTTTACAAGGTTATAGTATAAGTAAGTAGTAAGTCTAAGGATAAAGTAAGTAATAATACATTACGGATGTAAGCGGGTAAACTACGAACCTTATTTGTGTTGGAAGAACACCAACTTTCCACCCCCACCCCCGGCGCTCACGGCTCGGGCTCAACGCGCGCTCGTGCGCAGTGCTCGGAGGGATGCGGAACGCGCGCGTCTAGAAACGTACTCACCCTGAAGATGTCCCTCGTTAAGGGATGAAACGTTGGTGTTCTTCCAACACAAATAAGGTTCGTAGTTAACCCGCTTACATCCGTAATGAATTCGTAAAACTACGATAGTTTTATAGTAAGTAATAATAAGTGGTAAGTCTATTTTACAAAGATAAAGGTCTAGTTTAATTTTTTTAATAAGGTCACTATGTTTGACGGATAAAGGTCTAGCTGCTGACCGCGACTTCGCACTCGCTTTTTAAGTAGCCTATGTCCGTCCCCAGGATAAGTACCATTTACTTCCCTGCCAAATTTCATTGAGATTCGTTCAGCCATTCAGCTCGTTTAGGCGTGAAAATATAAAGATTCTATAGTTATTAGTCATAAAAAAAATTGTCAGCTGTAAATAGGTAAGTTTGTAAAATTCATTGTCATTTGCAAAATACGTACTTACCTTGAAGTTAATGAGACAATGAAAAGATCGATATATTCTGTTCATGGTAAAAACACGTCCGATTTGAAAAAAACACGTAGAAGCATTGGTATTTTTTTTTCACAAACCGAAAACCTGAGCCTAAAACACACGGTGTCTATGTATAAAAATTCATGAACACTCCAAACCACGGGTTGATAGAATTGTGCCGTCGATCCCTCTCACAATTCCAACTCTAACAGGCTTTGCTGGGGTAAAAAAAAGCCAAGTGCGAGTACACACAATACGGGCGGGATCTCTATTCTTCCAATTAACAGGCTTTGCACCTTGTGTTTTAGAGACGATAGACTTTTATCGTTGAAAACCAAAGCCCCGTAATTACCTACATATGTGTAGGAATATTCTAACAGCACAAACATGTCCATGTAGGTATCATTGATTAGCTAGCTACGGAACCCTATAAACTGTGAATTTTTTAGAGTTCCGTATTGCGTATCTACATACCTCAAGTACTTAACACGAGTTTGAGAGAAACTGTGTATTTCAAATGACGGACGTGATGGCGGTGAATGGCCGAATGGAATCATGTAACGTCAGTGTCGTCTGTCTTTTGTTTGATCGATGGGTGGAATTAAGCGGGAACTTCTTACTATGTGCGTTTTATCGTATAAAATTGATAAGATAAGACGAGCAACGCATTGCCTATGGCTGGTGAGTATCTAGCGCATACAGTGAGGCAATTCAGCCAGCAGCGTCCTGGGGACGCTTCTTTTAACTCAAAACATTTAAATTCATTTTCGTACCGATGGCATCGGATAACTGACAGCTCGCGGATCATACATTTGAACCTTGTGGGAAGCCATTTTGTCATTGTAAAATATCCCAAAACTTAACGAGTTTAAGCTCATGTATTTTGAATCGTTTGTGGTAGCGGTATTGGAATAATGAACGCAGAGCTTTATATATTCAGACAAATATAGAAACTTCAAAAAGCTATTTTACTATGAAAACTATCGTAGTTTGACTCACTCTGATGAAGTCCTCGTAAAGGGATGAAACATTGGTGCTCTTTCAACTCAAACTAGGTTTGTAGTTAACCCGCTTACATTCAAAAAAGCTAATTAATTTTTTACTTAATCTCTATCATTAAAGAATATATCCGTATTATATTTCTTTTTGTGTTTTTTGATGTTTTTATTCTGAAATTTTATCATTGAAAAGTAGATATTTTAAATCACAATCGTAAAATTTTTAATCGTAACGCTTGGCAAGAGCGAACCGTGACGTCACACTTTGTACGTTCACATTTTGTATCGTCATGAAGCTTTGCCGGGATATCTTTTTGTATTATTTCGCTTTTTTGGTGTTTTCTGTGAAGTAAAATTTAAGTTCTTATCATTTATTTGTATCTTATTTTATTCTGACGGAGTTCCTCTTCGGTCACCTTGTAGTTCAAGCATGCTAGTAACGTAACTGCGTACCTAGTAACGTAATTTCCTCCTACGGGAATTACTGGTAATACTTATACAATTCGAGAGATATTGTAGGGTTACGTTACTAGCATGCTTGAACTATAAGGTGATCGAAGAGGCACTCCGTCTTCAAGTGACGACCTCAATGGCACAGCTGTAGAAGGTCCGCCTGCAATGCAGAAGGTTGCAGGTTTCATTCCCGCCTGGGGCAAATGTTTGTACGATCTGCAGATATTATTCGGGTTGTTTCGGGTGTTTTATTTGTTATAAAAAAATTTGGGTACTAACTTATCGTTATCTTCAACCCTCAACACAAGCTCGGTTAACCTACTGGAAAGTTCTTTTTCAAAATTTTTCAATTTTCCTACATTTAAAAACCCGTACTTCTTTTATTTAGCTAATTAATTAAAAAACCGTGCGGAGGACATTTTCTAAAGCCGACAAAAGAAAGAACAACCGTTTTGTTTTGACGGTGCTTATTAAAAACGACTTTGAATGTTTACCGACTTGAATTACAATTGAGAAAAACACTGTATTTCACTGGTTCCGCGTTAAAGTAAAATATACATTACATTTCTTAATTTTTAAATACTTAGCCCTTTATGACGCATTTTCATTCGAACTAACTGTACTATGCACACTATAGATATGTAAACCAGCAGGGCTAAGATGCGCGCAACGAGAAGCGTGTTTCGTCTCGTTATCTCGAGAAAAATGGCGGCATCTCGATTTCTCGACTGTAGCTAGCATGCAGCACCAATAGTCGTCACGTCTCATCACGTGAACGATTTTAGTGAATGTATATCTTATCTGTGGTAACATTTCTCGTCAAACGCTAAGATGCGCGTCAAATTTTCTCAACTTTTGACTGTTCAGCGCGGGAATAACTCTCGTCTTTCAATTTGAGCACGAGAAGTCACGAGAACTTTTCTTTGAATTTTTCTACGATTTTTGTTTCGTCCTGTATCAATATTATTTATTGGCAGTGATCATTATAACTAATGCCATCGCTTTCTGACTAAAATGTACCCATAGGTAGGTACATAAATGGTTACATAATTTACCTTGTCATAGGTCCTGTGTTCCATGCAGTTTATGGCTTACGGGGGATATCAACGATAAATACCTAGGGCAGGACCATACTTTATATCACTCTCAGACTGCAAACAGCCGCTTTCTCAGTCAATTTACTAACTCAATTTACAGGAGGTTGGTAATTTTATCATACAAAATAGGTAGGTAGGTATATACCTAGGTACCACTTTTGCACTGCTAAAGTGTCCTTTCCCAGCAGATTTCCATTAGTTTCTATTTCAAAATCCAAGTTCGAAGAATTATATGTACAACAACCTACCTAAGTAGGTACTTTTATTAATTTTTACAAAACTCAATACACACATAGAGTCTATGCTGCCATCCTAACAAAATTATATAGTATGTAAACTCTTGTTCTCTGATAATCTACTACCTACGGAAAGTGTTCTATTGAGGTGATTTTGTGTGCGATTCAAAATATACCTAAGGTAGGTAGGTCAGGCAGGATCAATAGTAGGAAAGGAACCTACTGAACGAGAATGCCTATGTGGCACCAAAGTGGCACAGAGTTGACAGAGTAGGTAGGTACTATTTGTTTTTGTATGTGGTCATAATTTTATCCTTCCAAGGCGCGAGGCAAGGTATTAAAGCTAGGAATAGACGGCTGATTTGGTTTCCGATTATATCACTCGATACGTAGGGTAGCTCGATTCGCATTGCGTTGCGCCCTAGATAAGATTCATAAGTTTTGCGGTTAGTATGTTATTCTGCGTTTTACAAGGACACTAGATAAATGCTTTGTCAACTACTGGGTATAATATTTATCATATTCTAGAATATGAAAGCTCTCTTCTAATTATCAAAAGTTGGAGTATAGCCAGAAATACCACCTTCTCTTCTCCTTCTTTTTTTATTTTTTTTTTGTTTCGTGGTTTCTTCGACTGTTTACCACCATTCTACCATTGAAAATGTTCAAACTGCCATTAGGAAGGTGAAAACTAAAAAGGTTAATTTATTTCTTCCGTACATTTCACAAAAACCATAGACAATTGAACGAAGTAGGCGGCGCTTCGTCTGTGAGGCTATCTCTACGCGAGAAGGACTACTCGAAAACGAGTATTTTATCTTTCGTTGCGCGCATCTTAGAGTTAACGAGAAAACAACTGACGACGACAAAAATTGTCGTCACGCGCGCGACGTCTTTCGTGGTGCGCATCCTAGCTAGGCAGATACGTGTATATTTCTAATACACTTTAAGGTCAAACCGCACTTGAGCGGCGCCGTGCGGCGCGGCGCGGACCGACGCGGCCAAATATTCTTTCCATTAATTTCAATGATGCCAATCTGCGCTGCATATGGGTCCGAGAAAATATTTTGCCACGCCGCGCCGCTAGTGCGGTATAGCTCGCGGTGCGGTGCGGCCGAATATTCTAGTCAGTTATACGGAGCTATTATGCGGAGCTATTTATCATTATATGAACCAAAGCAGAATAATTATTATTTGGTATTTTTATTAGTAAAATAATATATTTCTTAGTACACAATATTTTACTTATTTCCAGCGACACATTATTTCTTTTCATCTTTAATGACGTCTATCTTTAGTGAAATCTGGCCACGTCAAGCGTTTTGCGCCGCGCCGCGCCGCGCCGCTGCAGTGCGTTTAGGAGAGGCCGCGCCGCGCCGCGCCGCTCAAGTGTGGTTCGAGCTTTATTGTAACTACAAGTTTTTATCCTTTCGGAGGATTAGGACCGCACATAGAAATGACCTATATTAATAATGACTTTAACGAAAAAAATGCAGTGCTGGTATATAATGAATGACCATCAATATAATATAATGTTAGAACAGCCTGCAAGTTAGAAGTAGGCTTAACCTGACAAGCTTTGATAAACGTACCTACGGTAATTTTCGGAGAATGTCTTCTTAATCAGATTTTCCATCAAGGAACAGAGATGCCCTTGATGGAATTACTATGCCTTCTCTAAACAAATATTGTTGTGTCCTTATAAAACAAACTATTTTGAAATTAAGATTGAACTAACTGATTAGGGTACCTAGTCGTCTAGCTAGCAACTGCTGTATGCAAACACTTACCTGGATTAGAATTTAATATTTTATGAGTTAGATCTAATCTTATCTGAAGACACTGTCTATATTTGTCTGGGCATTATACATAAGACACGGAGATCCATCCCAGCTGGGATGCCCTGGCATCTAGTGTCTAATTTATAGTGCCCAGAAAAACATAGACAGTCTCATCAGATAAGATTAATACGTATTGATGTTGCGTCAGGTCAGTTTACCATCATCTCGATGGTAAAAGACCTGACGGTATGACTCTGATTCCCTGGAAAATGGGTCGGCCTTTAGTTTGGGATGCCACGTGTTTAGATAACCTAGAGCCTTCACATCTTGCAGTGACATTGGTAAGGGCCGGTTCTGCAGCAACATCAGCGGAGTCCCTTAAACAAGGAAAATACGCTAACGTTGACCGAGTTTACATATATGAGCCACTTGGGGTTGAAACCCTTGGTCCTGGGGCACACGCAATTTATAAAGATCTTACAAAACTTCTTCTAGAGTCCATAGGTGATCGGAATGCTGGTTTCTATTTCGGTCAACAAATTAGCATTGCCATTCAACGTGGCAATGCTGCCAGCATTCTGGTCACTCTGCCTTCTGGTGATGGCTTAAATTTTTAAGAAATAGATTTACCTAAGTGTAGCTTGGTCATCACGGATTATCGAGTACTATCTCGCCACGCCAGCCTTAACGACATCATCCTTTGTCACCGCCAACGTACCAGCTATTCTCAAACCGAATGGTCTGTTATGTGACGATGGTAAAAGGCCCGACGGTATGACACTAGTCCCATGGGAGTTGGGGAGGCCCATTGTGTGGATCGCTACATGCGTCGACACACTTGCGCCTTCCCATCTTCCGAGGACATCCGTGAGGGCAGGCGCGGCGGCAGATTTGGCCGAAGATCTCAAGAGGCGCAAATATGCAGTTCTCGACAGAGCCTACACATTTGCTCCTCTTGGAGTCGAGACCCTAGGTCCGTGGGGTACCGAGGCTCTTCGGGTTTTTAAAAAATTATCTGAGCATCTGGTCCAAGCGACGCGTGACCCGAGAGCTGGTCAGTATCTGGCACAGCGCATCAGCATTGCCATACAGCGGGGCAATGCAGCCAGCGTCTTGGGGACGTTTCTTCTTCGCTTCTTCTGAGAGCTAACTACAGACTGTTGCAAACAATCTCAGGTAGCTCAACTGATCCATATCAACACCAGTCGGAAGCGTTGTAATTGTTTTATTCTGTTGATGTCATTTTCAATGATTTAATACGTATTGTGTTAATGATGATAACATAACTAAATTCGGGTAGCAAAGCTAAGAAAAGTTTTCTCAGAACCTTAAAATAAGTCCTATGGGCCAGGATTACTCACCAATATAATTACAAACACGTGTCCATGCGGGTCTTATGCGAATGACGGACTTAAAAAGTTTCTCAGGTGTGAAATCATAGACTTTTCAAAACGCCTAAGTGCCAATTAGTTGTCCTTTTTACCCGGGTATCCTTTTACGTCGTAAAATAAGTGAAACATTCCGGTGTAGCCGGGTCCAGTTTGGCGTTTCTAAGCGACGGCTGCAAGGTTGCTCTTTTGAAACCGGCTTTTAGTTATTCCGCCTTTGTTAAACATCGATACCTCGACCAGCCTACTGTAAGCTAAAGACTTCTTTTCAATTACGCCATCAGGCTTGTCCCTGCGGTGGCGAGTTTTTTGCTCACTGTGTCAATAAATATACAAAATAGTTTGAACTGGCCGGTATATCATTGGCTGTGTTGAGAGTTTCAATAGTAACGACATAAAACTTCACATAACAAATAAGTATATTTAAAAATAGCTTCATTTAATTTGCTGGAAAAAGTGAAACCGGAAATGGAAGCCTTAGTTATATAGGATCAAAGGTTTACCAAAAAAATAAGGGCGAATTCCAAGAAGGATTTTCCCTTTTAAACTTTTTTTGGGTTTGAACAAAGGCATGGCGGTTTCTATCCGGGTATTTTAGTCTAATTTGAGTGTTATTACAAACTCCTAATGATTAACAGACAGACAACACAGTGATTAGTGAGGGTTGCACGCAATATTTTACGAATACCTCCGTTTTTGAGTACTTCCTATACATTTAGCGTCTTGCAGCACCCCTACCGGATCGAGAAGAACCTCTTTTCATAGTATGACAACGATGCAATCCTTTCTTGCAAACTCGATAGTTTTCAAATGTTTATGAGTGATTTGTCGCACTTTGACAAGACAGTGGCAGTCACGTTTGCGCCATTGATATTTTAAAAGTAAGTAGATAGAGACATTACCAACATGGCTTGGTCATAGAAATACATTCAGTTGGCGCTTTAAAAAGAATAAGAACACACAGGAAAACATTTCACTCGGTACTTGCACCGAATCTAAGTTTATCCTTACGATCTATGAGCGTACCAAGTCGAAACCAAACACGTCAATCATAGAGGCAAAACACGCTCACCCAATAATTCTCTTGATTTTGAAGAAAAACGAATCTATGTTTGAGTTGACAAACATAATTAAAACTTCAGTGCTTTGACAAAAAATGAGACGTAATGGTCGCATTTTTTTGGCTACACCTCGTTTGTGTCTATTACCATTCTAAGCCTTTTTTGTCTAAGACATCAATGGTTTTCGATTACTTTTATCGAATGTTTTTTTGTATTGACTCAGACTGGGGGGCTTTACTACTCACGTCCGTAGGTGATAACCCATAGCGACCCTACACGTGTCCCCCGGGTGGTGCTAAATGAGTAGTTCTGGTGGTAGGCTTCGGCCGCGGCTTGTCACCACCCTCCGAACTAAGCCGTGCCGCCAAGCGACCTCACGGTCGTGTTCCGGTGCGTGGTTCGGTGTAGCCATGAACCAACCAAGTGAGTACGGGTCAGGGCAGTTATGCACATCTTGGTCGGTGATGATATTTGCCTGAAGACGTCGCACTTGCACCGGGCGATTAGTCGTGGAGGGTAGCGGGATCCGAAGCACGGTTATCCGCTGGCCGACCGCAGGTTGTAGGGGGCCCAAGTAGCGTGCCAGCCACACGTGAAAGGCTGCCCCGCCGCCTCGCGAAAAATCCCGGAGTGCTCCATCGTGCCGGTTGGCGACCGGATGAGAGGACCAGGTGGCCACTTCCGGGGGGGTTCGGGCGTCCCCGCAGTCTCCACGACTGATATTCCATACTGTGTTGGCTGCCGTCTTTAGTCTCTGTCACCGTAGAGTAGTGCCTCGCCCTACTGCCGTTCTCCCCAACAAACCCTTCTCTCTTCATGACCAAGAAAATAAATAGCAGAAACGTTAAACAGCGGAAGCACGTCCTCTCACTTCAAGTGCACCTCATTAACATCCGAGGACTGCACTCTAATATCGTTGCAGTCCACCACCACCTCGAAACTGCTAAACCACATCTGCTATTACTCACGGAGACTCAAATCAGATGTCCTGCTGACGCGACGTACCTTACTTACCCCGGTTATGTGCTCGAACATAAGTTTAAGCAAAAAGCGGGCGTGTGCTTATATGCTCGCGAAGACATCTGTTTTCGACGTCTAAGATTTCTTGAGGACTCCAGATATTCTACTCTCTGGTTTTTGGTTGACACTGGCACGGAGAAAATTCTTTACGCCGGTGTGTATCGATCCCACACTAAGGACTCGGAAACAACATCTTTTTTTCAGCACCTTAGCGTTGGTGCTGATAAGGCTCTGCAAAAGTTCCCTGGTGCCCAACTGGTGTTCTTGGGAGACTTTAATGCTCACCACCAGGACTGGCTACACCCGTCTAAGGGCATTGACCATGCTGGGAGAGAAGCTCATAGTTTTGCACTGTCTTTTAACCTCTCTCAGCTGGTTAGTGATGCAACAAGGGTACCTGATATTAGTGGCCAAGCTGCAAATTGCCTAGACCTTCTTTTGACAACGGATCCGGACAGATACAATGTGTCGGTATCATCACCCCTTGGTAGTTCCGACCATTGCCTTGTTAAGTCCGTGTCATCCCACTCTCCGCCCGTTACCAGCCTTAAAGGCAGCCGGCGAGTGTGGAGGTACAGGTCAGCAAATTGGGACGAAATGCGCCACTTTTTTGCATCATTTCCCTGGCAACCTTTGTGTTTTTCTTCTGGTGACTCTTCATCTTGTGCGAATGCCATTGTTGATGTGATACGTCAGGGTATGGAGTTCTACATACCTTATTCCGACAAACCGCTGTCAACTAGAGTAGACTCCTGGTTCGATGTTGATTGCCGTCGTGCGGACGCGCTAAAGCACGAAGCCTATCTAGCCTGGGTTTCTGCTCGCAAGAACAAGACTGCTGATTTAGAGTCTAAGAAGAAGGCCTACAACAGCGCTGCCAAAACATGCAAAAAGGTTTTGAAGAGGGCAAGGTTCAACCACATCAGCATGATTGGAACTAAGCTAGCTACACACCCACCTGGGAGTAAAGCTTTTTGGTCCTTGGCCAAATCGGTTGAATCTAACTTCTGTCGCCCTTCTTTACCTCCGATGCAGAAACCCGACGGGTCGCTGGCCCACACCGCAGAAGAGAAAGCAAACTTGTTTGCTACTCTCTTTGCGCAGTCTTCACGTCTAGATACTACTAATGAGATACCCCCAACCATTCCCACCTGCGGTTCAGTGATGCCTGAAGTTCGCATCAAGCAGAAGGAGGTACTCAAAGTATTGCTCTCACTAGACGTGAATAAAGCCAGTGGTCCTGATGGGATCTCGGCGATAGTGCTTAAGAGGTGCGCGCCTGAGCTGTCTCCGATTCTCACACGCCTGTTTCGCCTGTCTCTTGACGCTGGTATGGTGCCATCATCGTGGAAGCTTGCTAACGTTCAACCTGTTCCCAAGAAAGGTAGTAGGACTGACCCCTCCAACTACCGGCCAATCTCTATTACCTCCATCCTCTGTAAGACCATGGAGCGTGTGCTCAACTTCAAACTCCTAGCATACCTAGAAAATAATGACCTCCTAAGTGAACAACAATACGGCTTTCGCCGAAAACGATCCACAGGTGATCTTCTAGCGTATGCTACTCATATCTGGAGTGAAGCCATGGAAAAACACGGCGAAGCTCTTGCGGTCTCTCTGGACATTTCCAAGGCTTTTGATAGAGTTTGGCATAAAGGTCTCATAAGCAAGCTTTCTTCATACGGTCTAGCGTCCAATCTAATCAAGTGGATCTCTGATTTCTTGAGGGAAAGATCGATTCGAGTAGTCGTAAACGGCTGCTCCTCCGATCTATTCGCTATCAATGCTGGGGTACCTCAAGGGTCTGTTCTATCAGCAACCTTATTCTTGTTGCACATTAACGACTTGCTAAAACCCGGTATCTTTGGGTACGCTGATGATAGCACAGTTGCTGATAGATACTTTGCCAGTCCACGTGATAGTGCGGATAAAATCCAAAAACTTCGCATTGAGATGGTAGAACGTTTGAACAGCAAACTGAGGTTAGTGTCTGAATGGGGTGACGCAAACCTTGTGCGGTTCAACGCATCCAAAACGCAGGCGTGTGTGTTCTCGGCAAAGAAAACACAATTTAATCCTGTGCCCACTTTTTGTGATGCTGCGCTTCAGATCACTGACAGTCTGAACCTACTGGGCGTAGAGCTTAGCTCGAATTTAAATTTTGGCTCCCATATCGAGTCGAAGGCCAAATTTGCTGCTATGAAGCTTAGCATCCTGGCTAAGGTTCGGCGGTACTTCACACCGGGACAGCTTCTTAATCTATATAAAGCACAGGTCCGAACTTGCATGGAGTACTGCTGCCACCTTTGGGATGGCTCGGCTAAATACCAGCTTGAGGCCCTCGACTCGATTGAAAGACGCGCTGTTAGACTTATCGGCGACGATTCTCTTGCAGAGGCCAATCTTCAAAGCCTCGATCACAGACGGCGCGTCGCCAGACTGTCGGTGTTCTACAAGTACCACTTTGGTGATTGTGCGCAGGCATTGCACGACCTTATCCCATCTTCTCCCTTCTACCATAGGACCAGCAGACGCACAGAAAAATACCACCCGTACCTGGTCGACATACCACAGTGTCGAACCAAAAAATTCTCCTCTACTTTTTTAATATGCACGGCCAAAGAGTGGAATGAGCTTCCTGCGTCTGTTTTCCCGTTAGAGTATAATCTTGGAGTCTTCAAGTCTAGGGTAAATAAGTTCCTTCTGGGAAAGCGTGCTCCATCTTAGGCCACATCTTCACTTACTTTAAGTGAGTTGGTGGCCAAACGCTTGACCATTATCAATAAAAAAAAAAAAAAAAAAAAGACTATGTAGAGTTCTGAATGTACTGATGCCGAAAATATCAATACAGTGAATCATCATTAGCACACATACCTTCACTGCTAAAATGTCTTACCAAACGAGGGGGATTTGCAGCAATCACCACGTTTGGCAGGTGAATTACACAGAGAGAAAACACTTTATTATACCACACAAAGACAGCAAACAATACAGAGAAAAAGCTTAGAATACAAGAAGTATAGGGAGGCCTTATCGCTGAGAGTGATCTCTTCCAGGTAACCTTGGGATCGACTGGACATGAAATGAAAAAAAAGACGCTGGCACTGATTAAATCTATTTAGATTACATAATAGAGAATTCTAATTCCGTGATTAAGATACTGAAGAAACCAAATACTTACACTACATACTTTAATACAGAGCCTACAAACAATGAGGATCAGTAAAGTTATAGCAATTTCAATAGAACTAGTATCCACGTTATTCTTTATGGCATAAGAATGATATATTATCTTTTTAAATTATCCAAATACACCGTTACTGCTTTAATTACGCAATTACGCTGGTGCTTGTGACGTCACTCGCTCGGTCGCCGCCCGTTGACCGTAGGCAGATAACAGTTTTTAGTGATGTACTCCGAAACTATAAGTAAAAACAGAACATGATAGACTCAGTTTTGTTTGAGAGACCCAACGAATATTTTTTTTAAATTCTTTTTTCATTCGGTAGGTCTCTCAAAACTAAATCTATCTTGTTCTGTTATTTTTTTAGTTACACGTTTCAGCGGCGAATACTTTGATCGTGCTCATACTCATTTATTGATAAAAATAATACAAAATAAAATTACAAATTATAAAATAAAAGTACGTACAATGTTCTTAAATAATACTGATAATACCATAATTATACGTTTGTAATCAATAACATTAATTCATTAATTCGACGTCTCTTCCAGCCGCCGCCGCCGCGAAGTAGCACTCAGCATGTGAGCGTTGCGCGTGTTATATTTATGGCTATCTCCTAGTCTTGCGAAGGTAGCTAGATTCACCCTCGCGTACAGTGCCGCCATCGCGGAGAAGGGGACCGTAAGTATCCCTAGGGATTTGAAGTACGGCCGGACGGACGTTTCCCTTGACACTCGCACGACAGCTCTTTTTTGCATCCTGCAAACTCTGTGCCTGTTAGCAGCGCGTCCGAGAAATTAGATAAACCTGGAACGTCTGGGTTTTTAATAAATTCTGTGTAGTCGAAACGCCGCCTCTATTTTCCGGTTTCTGTATTTACTACGTCCCACTGTTGTCGTATTTATCATATTGCAGTAATGTTTACCAAGTAGGTAAACATTACTGTAATATGGCTATATTACTATACTCTCTGTCGCCAGGTTTTTGTTATATTTATTTTAGGAATCGTCAAGTTTAAAGATAGTTCTTAGTTTTTAGGCATCTCTATTATCAGATCTTTAATTTCACACAGGATTCGATCTAGACAAATCAGTTCGTTACTCACCCTTTTGTATTCACAGGTGAGACTTTTCTCATAGGAAAATAAGTTTGAAATTTATTTTTTGAAATATTGGTTGCTTTTGCAAGCAGCTTAGGCGAGTTTATATATTTGAATAATGTCAAATCGATCGATGATGTTCGCCTAAAAATATCAAGTCTACGAAACAAATTTCAAGGCATCTCTCTCTAGATTAGGGCGTTAATTTAAATTCCTATAAATAATGCTGGACAATTCACAGAGCATCATAAATAATATCGGTTTTCGTAAAGGTCATGTAATTTGACAGTTGTTGTTAAAATAAAACGAATGGCGGAGTTGTGAACTTAATACGAGTCTGTCACGAAAGCCCCTGGCCTTAATGCGAATATACTTTCAGATAAGGTCGATTTACTTCAAAACTTGCATCCAATTAAGGTGTTATGGTTAATGTATGGCGTCTTTAAAACTGCTAGTATTTTGAAGTGTAACAACAAAAACACAAAAACTAGAAACTGGAAAGTTTGATGAAAAGGGTCCACCGGCGGACAGATTTTGTAGACGTTGCCGCGTTGTAGAGAAACAACAAAGGGAAATAATCATCACAACCGCTTTAGAATTGGCGAAGAAACAAATTTAGGAATGAAAAAGAGCACAAAATTAAGTTGAAAACCTCCGCCTTTTCTGACGTCTGTAAAATAAACTATTTGCCAGCATAACTATTAGGTAATTGTGGGCCACATAACTACATTTTGAGCAGGTGATATATAGTTAGGTAACATACATAGCCATGCAAAATACTTCAAAGTTACCTTGAAGTATGTTGCATGGCTATACTGGAAAGTATTACGAATTTTAGTCGCATAATATATCACTACACCTCCACATCGTAGGCTGATTTTTAGGGTTCCGTACCTGAAAAGTAAAAAAGGAATCCTTATAGGATCACTTTGTTATCCATCTGTCTGTCCGTCTGTCAAAGTCCTTTTCTCAGGAACGCGTTGTTATCGAGTTGAAATTAACATCAAATACTCAAATCTGTAATCTCTTGAAGCCGTGATAAAACTTCTAAGCCAACGAAATCAAAAGTTACAGCCGTTTATGTCCGAATATTTAAAATTTCCAAGGGAATCATGCACACAAAATGGGTACTTCCCGTTGACCTAGAACCATAAAATTTGGCAAGAAGCAAGGTCTTATAGCACAAGTAAAGGGAACCGTATATTTGTAGATTAATGACAAAAAAGATCATTTTTGCCTTGGATCAAAATCTTTAAGGTATAACTTTAGCCAAGAAACAATGTTTTACTATTATAGGAACTCTCACTTTACGCTTTATTTATTCCTAAATTATTGAGAATTATTCGTGACTTAATTGGGTTTTCATGAGTCGCGAGTGTGCGCTGCGCTTTGTTAAACATACAAACAACCAAAAGAGCAATCTCCACAAAAATTGGACTTCCAAACTTGAAGATAATAACTCCATAGAATCTCTATATTAATTACAGACATAAAAATGATTAATGACCGAAATCTGGAAACAATGCTAAGAAGGATATTGGAGGTCTTGGGCCGGTATTTGTCATTATGACAAATTATTGGCCAGCGCTTTTCTTATGATTTCACAGGCATTATCCATTTGTTAGAAGAAAACACGCTGTACGATTTTACAGAATTTATATGCCTTATTCGAGACTTTTTGCCGTGTGTATCCAGCATTATTTCTGTAAGCATTTATTGATTTTAATGTGTTATTACGAATGCATTAAAAGTGGAAACACATCCGATGCATTTATTCATATATTTAAAGTGAATAATCACACTAATATTATAAATGCGAAAGTTTGGATGGATGTACAGATGGATGGATGGCTGTTGGTTACCTCTTCATGCCAAAACTACTGAACGGATGGGGCTGAAATTTTGTATACAGGGAATTTTAATCCTGGAATCAAACATAGGCTACTTTTTATCCTGTAAATCAGTTCCTATGGGGTTGAAATCATCTTCAAACGTTTATAGAAACAACGCGTGCGAAGCCGCAGGCATAAACTAGTAGATTACCTATATTCGTTTGAATCGATTATTTTATAACCTAACATAACCTTATCAAAAATATTAACAATTAAAAAGTGATAGCTTTTCGAGTCTCTTCAAAAGGCAAATCTACGGCCAGATATTTTAAATATTTTACTACAATAATCCGTTCGGGGAACGGAACCCGATCTTGTTCTTATGCTTCATTTTAAAATTAAGTACTAAAGCTTAAACAATTTCCGAGAAGAAAACCATTTTCTATATGAGGTTTTATTAAAGCCTTCGCAACAGGCTATTATTGGTGAAAGCAGACGGGCTACTTGCTGGTTACCAATGAGCTGCAAGCTAATTTACCACCTTCAGCATCTGGGTATAGGCCTCCCCAAGCTTGTGTCATCCACCACTACTCAGTGCTAGCCGTATCCAATGTCACCCTGCGACGCATACAATGTCGTCGACCTATTTCACAAAGGGGCAGCTGACGCATCACTTGCCCATCCCCGGGGGGGGGGGGGGGCTTTGCTCCACCTGTCATTCAAATTACAAAAATTGCGAATGAACTATCTTTTTGTGGAAAATCCATGTGTTAGCAACACAGTCGCCAACATAAATAATTTATGATGCCTCTCCTATAAGATACCTAAATATATAGGGTCACCTCAGACGTAAAGGCACACATGATAGCCCCAGTCAGTGTTCGTAACTCGTTTGCAACGACACTCTAAACCATGTAGGTGTAAGGGTTAAATTTATTTGGGTCTTTCTACAAAAAGGTCTTTTGTTATTCTGCATAATTTGATCTGAACGGAACTTTGGTTCAATAGATCAAAGGCTGGTATTTCAAAGGAGGCGTGTATTCAGAAGTTGGGAAACTTTATAATCGAGAAATATTTGCAAACCAGTGACAGGACAAAAGCTATATAGGGACTGTTCACACGAGAAACTCATTAAAGGCAGGTATTCCTGCAGGAGTAGGCGTAAGTGCCATTGCGCGCCTCCCAAGACGCCGCGCTAGTATTTTTTGCAGTTATTTTAACATAATAATTAATAAATGCGAATTTGTTTAGTGACTTTACGTGTCTTTTGTTTAGTACAAAAAACAACGTAAAATATAAGTCACTGAAAATACATCAGAAAAAGTGGTAACTTTAGGATATTTTCTATCGAGTGAAGCTCATTAGATCTTGTAACTGAATGCGATTTTGACTAGACTAGATCCTAAAGTAATATACAGGGTGTAATAAAATGAAAGACCAAACTTTCAGGCGGGGTGTCGATTCAAACATTGAATTCAGAAAAAAAAAAACATACCGCCCTTTAGTTTTCAAAAAATTAAATAAATGGTTACGAAGTTTTCACCACATTAGGCAATAGACTCTAATATACCTGTCTATTTGGAAATAAAAGAAAATGGCCTGTGTATTCAGCGTCATTCATCTCTTTTATAAGCCCATAACACCTAAACAGAGCCCTAACGAGCGGCCGCCGCGGTCATCAACCCGCGGCGTCAATGCAACGGAAGCGTGCAGGCTGCGCGGCGTGCTTAAATATGGAGCCTACGTACAACAAATACATTCTACTAACAAATAACTACGACACGTGCAGCCCGCGCCGCGCGCGCTGCTGCGATATCGCGTGCCCTCTCATGGCTGCCCTCCGTAAAAATATGTTTATCTGCTAAAGAGGTGTACACAAGGTACGTAGACCTTTTAATCTTATTTTTAATGCCCAATAAACACGTGCATCAGTCGTTTGCCTAATGTATTGAAAATTCCGTATTTATTTAATTTTTCGAAAACTAAAGGGCTGGTTCTTTTTAAATATTTTTCCTAAATTCAGTGTTCGAATCTACACCCCGCCTGAAAGTTTGGTCCTTAATTTTTGTTACATCCTGTATTTCATTTGTTCAGAATTTTAAAATGTATTTTCTAAGTCACAGCTGATTTTAAAAAACACAAAAGTGCGGCCTCTCCTGGACTTACAAGCCTTAGTGGTCTAGTAACAGTTACAAAGCTCGTTAATGCTTTAGTTGATAAAGAATTGGGCTTTAGTCATCATACTGATGACTAAAGCTTTCCTTGCTGGCTAAAAGCCCAATTCTTTATCATATTCTATATAATTTCTATTAAATATTTTCCCAACGGAAAAGGCTTCAATCTTCTTCGAAAGAAAACTTAAAAACCATATTTAATCGATTTTGTTCTTCCCACAAAATACCCCAGGGTATTATTTTTAATCGCCTAAAAATACCACATCACTAAAGGGGAAAGTCGATATGAAGCAATCATATGCACGGCAAACACGTTGGAAACAGTAAAGATACTTTTTAGCTCTGCTTAGATGATTATCTTAGATTATCTTAGATGATGCTGTGTAGATTGTCGAGCATTATTTATTATTTTTATCAATACTAGCTCCTGCTCGAAGCTTCGCGTAAAAATATAGCCAATACTACTACGGATTATGTAGCTTGCTATAAATTAAATGTGTGTAAATTAAAATGTTCAAAATTGGATAAGTAGTTCCAGAGATTACTCACAAACTGTACCTACTGAAAATAATAATGTCCTCCTAGCCGAATTTCGACGATGGCGGCCAGTCGGGACTAGATAGTGCACAAGTGTGTGCACAAACATAGGTGCACTCTCTGTTCCCTCTCATAATCCGATGGGACGACAGATCGACACGATCGGGGAGAGGTTACGCGCAGGAAGCAGCGCAACGTGCTTTCCGAGGCACGGGGGTATAACACGGCCAACTTCCTGACTCGGGGCTGCTACTGTGAATTTTTCTTGCTAGTAGGCAAATGTTAATGTCATATAAATAAATAAATAATATTGGACAATACATAGAGCAACGTCTAGCCCCAAAGTAAGCAGAGCTTGTGTTATGATTACTAGATGATTGATATACTTAAAACAGTAAATTATATACTATATATAGATATAGCGCGTCGCAGGCAGACTATCGCCCGCTGCGCCACATCGGTCGTAATTTTAACCGTTTTTAACCGGCCATTACCGTTACCATTTTTAACGGACTTGGTAAAAGCAGGTAGTTCGATATTGCTGTATGTTGTTTTATCGAAGTCGGTTAATAAATGCATGTCTACGAGCTTCGTAGCATTTTTACGCCCGTACCACACCTCCGCTGCGAAACCTTAACAGCGGAACCGCAGTAATTTCGCCATGTCTTGTCCGTATGGAGGAGAAGCGAAACACTAGCGGAACTGCCTGTTTTAATGCATAGATTTGTCTACAATTCTATCTCTTTCCCCGCGCGGTTTCGTCAATCTGCTCAGACTTCAGCCACACCTCCGCTATATAGTTCCGCAGCTCAAACTATGCTTGATCACTGCGGAATTTATGCTGTTCCGCAGCGGAGGTGTGCTACGGGCGTTAATGCTACAAAATTGTAGCAATACTATGAAGTCTTGTAGAATCTTGTAGCAAATGTAGACATAAATGTTTATTTCTTGTGTTTGCCTTCATCTTTGTCGTGCATAGCGTGTTGATTTGATATTCTTATCGTGATAGTGAATTATTCAACGCGATAAATGCCCGTAAATAGCTATTATTATAATAGTGAATTTTTACATTCATCAATCCGCTACCTAAGTACATTTTTTAGATGAATAATAAGTTACAACATTCGGCGAGATACAGCACAAACTTATTTCATGTTTTCAGTTCTTCTTTCTGTTTTAATTTACTAAATAAACATACAAATAGAAGATTGTAGAACTTCTTTCTTACATAAGTAAAGTTTCTTACATAAGTTTTTGTAGTTCACTTTAAGCTAACATTTCTAAAAATCACATAATTAGAGATAAAAAATTCTAAAAATGCACGCCCGACCACAAAATAAAATATGTCATATGTACTCATGTCGGTTTGCATTGTTAGAATGGTTTATCTCTACCTATCGTTGTGGCCTTTAACCATTTAGTCATTTAATTAATTATTAGAACGACAGATTCACCAATTACACTAATTAATTGTCCTTGTAGGGTTCATTTTGAATTTACCTAATTTTTAGACCTGAACGCAATTAAATGTTGAGTATATTACATTTTCTGTGTTTTATCTAGGTACTCACTTTGTAAAAATGTTTGTCTCAAGTTGCCCCTACTGCTCGAAAGTATATCTTCCGTGCCCATTGGCTTGGAAAATTGTGAAGTGGATTAGGTAAATCACTTTTCATCCCATCCCAAAGAAGTTGCCCTTTTAAATTTTATTATCTACAAGGCAGTTGTTTGCGGATCGCTCGGCGTAGTGAATACCAAAAAGTTGGGTCAACCAAAGTTGTCTTTGAAAGAATGGTATTGGTGAAATCGGTCAAATTAGCCGAATAGTTAGGTATCGATTAAATTTGGTGTGATGAAAAAAGCTGGAGATTTTTAACAAAACATTTGTTGATCATTTTGTAAAACAATTCGTTCAAAATCTCTTTAAAAACGGATAAAGGGAGCTTTTTAAGCTTTTTCATTCCTAAGCAAAAACTATTACAAAAAACCCACCGCACATTGGAATTCGTAAAAACGAACGATTTTTGTGCAAATATATGGCGGTTGTTACTAACTTTGTGAAATAGATTCGCTCTGAAAATAAAGTTAAATCCAGAATTTAAATTTTTTTCATTAGAATTGTGCTCATAAATATAATTTAATACGACGATAAATTCTTCTTACTCAAACATGTAGCTGAAAATTCTATTATCGGTAATAGGTTTTGGTTTTGAGCGCATAAAGTTAAATAGCCTTGAGCATAAGTCGTTGTTACAAATTAAAAACTTCTATTACTTAAATACATACGTTGATGTCAATAGCTCAATTAAATTACGAAGGATAACTAATTCATCCAACTTCTTCAGATTCCTTCATCTACATTTTATCCCCTTGACCTTATTACATAAAAATACATATAAATGTAAACAGAAAGGGCTTTGACTTGGTCCCATTTCGTTGCGTCATCACACAAGCTATGTAATTGAGCGCTACTCAGAAAAAGTTACCGATGATAAATCGATTTCGTAGATTGGAAGGTTTACGTATGAAAGGAGAACAGTATGTCATCAAGAATTCTGTAAAAAACCTCAAGTTTCGTTAATTTGTAATTTAAACCAACCATCAAAATTTGCCACTTACAAAACCTTGCAATGCGGCATCGTAAATAATTATTTTCATTTCTTTCTGTATAATTTATTGTCTTTGTGTGGTACAATAAAATATTATCTATCTCTATATCCAGTTATCGCTCGAGCGCCTCAGAGTAAGCACGCGTCGGCTTGTACAATAATATCTCGCACTACCCTCAATATGGCAAAGTGTCACAGTTGTAGCAAAGTGATAAATAAAAAGTCCACTATTTTGGAATGTAGTCGCTGCCAAAAAGTAGTACACGCTACTACCATATGTTCCGGACTAAGTACCAAGCAACTAGCAGCCCTCAAAGCAGCAGAAAATCTGGAATGGACTTGCAGCGAATGCAACCAAAATTCTTCTAGGAGAAAGTCGTTTGCCACCCTCGCTGACTATGATGACGAAGACGATGACGAGGTTATTGCCGCAGGAGCTTCATTTGATATGAAACAGGTATTGCAAGATTTGAGGAAGGAAGTTAGGAACATCGTTACGCAGGAGATCCGCGCTGTTACTACTTCCCTCCAGTACTGTAGTGAAAAGGTGGATGAGTTCTCGGAGTCTATCGATGCCCTTACCAACAAAATGAAAGACATGGAGAAAAAGATAACCCACCTCGATAGTCAAAACAGATCTTGCCTGCTGAAAATTGAGTATTTGGAGCAGCGCAATGTAGAACTAGAACAACAGCTGTTAGGAGATCACGTCGAAATCTCCGGGATTCCGGACTCAAATGACATAGACCTACCCAAGCTAGTCGAAAAAGTCGTCGTGAAACTTGGAGCACCGGTAGAGGATATCCTATCTGTCAAGCGGCTGCCATCTCGCCGCACCGGATTTGGACCTGTTCTCGTTCGAGTTCGCCTGGAATCTACCCGCCAGAACATGATGTCTGCCGCCCGGAATGTCACCATTACTGCGAAGGAACTCATGCCTAACCTGTCTGGTGCACCAGCTGCTGAGAAAATCTACGTAAGGGAAGCGCTAACGTCGTATCTAAAAAACTTACTTTGGCAATCCAAACAGGAACTTAAGGATTATTTTAAATTTATTTGGATAAAAGAAGGAAAAGTCCTTGTTCGTAAGAATGAAAACGCTAAGGTATTTAAAATACGCACCAAACACGACATACAAAACCTCTTAAGTAACGCAAACTAAAAAAATTGTCTATATTAAGTAAATTAGTAGTAAGTAAAATAATAACTAAATGGATTTTATAGATGATACTAATATCATAGAACTGTTTGACTGTCAAGGCTATTCAAATTATAAAAGTTCAGTTCCTAGTTACCCTAATAACATCACCTTTTTACATGTAAACATTCGATCGCTTATTAAGAACTTCTCCAAAATTGAGCAGTTATTAAATTGTGAAACATCAATTGATGTTATTGTTCTGACAGAGGTGAATGTGTCTGAAAATATCAAGTCACTATATAATTTGCAAGGTTATACAATGCACACCGAGCTGCGAAAGCATCGCAAAGGGGGCGGAATTATTATTTACCTAAAAAATAAATATAAGTTTAAGCAAAAGAAAGTCACCACTTTGCATTGTGAATGTCTTATCGGTACCATCACCGATAAGGCATATTCTGTAACCCTGTGCGCCGTCTACCGACCACCGAAACATAATAAACAACTTTTTACTGTAGAATTAGACCGTCTGTTTAAGCAGATTGTAAATACTGACTTGATATTCTTAGGCGACATAAACATAAATTTGAAGAATAACAACCCATTAAAAAGTTCATACTTGGGCATTTTGAGCGGGCATGGTCTGTCATGCGGGATTTCGGACTACACTAGGATTGAAACACTGAATGAACTAGTAACAAAAAGCTGCATTGACCATATTTTTATCCGATCCCGCATGAGAGATGTGTACGCCGCTGCGCTCTGCACTGTACTGGCCGACCATAGAATAACCACTGCAACGTTGGTTGGCGACTCTCATGTACAGGATGCTCCCATTTACAAAACTTTGATTAACAGTAGTAAAATAAATGACCTTTTGGAAAAAGTTGATTGGGACTCCACCTCAACTATGAATTGTCCAGATACAATATATCAATTTATTAACAAAAGTTTTAATGACTGCTATAAAGAAGCAAAATACGACACTAAAGTTAGTAACTCGAAGCGTATTAACTACAAATGGATCGATAAAACTATTATAAAACTAACTAAAAAAAGAGATCGTCTATATTCTGAATGGATTAAGGATACTAGTAATAAAGAACTAAGATTAAAGTATAATAAATTAAGAAATAAAACAAATAAAACAATATACAAAAACAAAAATAAATACATAAAATCAGAAATAAACAAAGCTAAAAATGACACCAAAAAACTATGGCAATTAATAAATAATATAACTGGAAAAATAAGCAACTCACTGGATAAAATCATATTAAAAGCATTTAGCGACGAAAAAAGCTTAAAGAATATAAGCAATAATTTTGCTAAACAGTTTCAATTAAATGTAAAATCAATTATTCCAAATTGTCCGCAGAACCTACTTGATAAAAAAGACTACTCAATCCCAACGGACAAATCAATTTTCCTTCCAAAAGCCACTAAGAGTGAAATAGTTAAAATAATTAAATGCACCAATCCGCACAAAGCTCCAGGCGCTGATGGGATTCGAGCGATAGATGTTGTAAGGCTGGCTGACCGCATCGTTGGGACCATTGTACGTTTAATTAACACTAGCATATCCACTGGTCGATACCCTACAGAATTAAAGACTGGCATTGTCCGACCAATCCATAAAGGAGGTAGTACGCATGACTATGGAAAGTATCGACCAATTACGATTCTACCAGTTATTGATAAAATTGTAGAAAAATACATTTGTGGAAAAGTACAGCAATTTTATTCCATCAATGATATTTTGTCTTCCCAACAGTATGGCTTTCAGCCGAGCAAAAGCACTACCCTACTATTATCCCGCTTTACGGACGATGTAAATTATCATCTGAATGCAAAAAGGCATGTTATCTTAGTCTTTATAGACTACGGGAAAGCGTTTGACACGCTAAAGCATGACCTCTTAACAGAACGGCTGGAGAACAGCGGACTTAGGGGCAATTTGCTGGAATGGTGTAGAGACTATCTTAGGAACCGTAGCTACCAAGTCCGAGTAGGTGATGCATATAGTGACAGCATTAACGTTACTGAAGGAACAGCACAAGGATCAGTATTAGGTCCACTGCATTATCTAACCTATGTTAATGACCTGAACAATATGATCAAGCGCTGCACGGTTTATCAATTTGCAGACGACACATGCCTAATGGCTGCTGACAGGGATCCGTTGATTGCACAAAAACAGATCCAAGATGACTTCACGGCTATTTGCAAGTGGTCACATGATTCAGGGCTAGTCATTAATGCAGATAAAACGAAGCTTATCCATGTTCGTTCCAGTCATAATCATTGTCCTGGCAGAGAAAGCGTAGAAGTAGTGTCCCATAGTCACGATTGTCTACACTCTAACAATTGCACCAAAGACTGTCAACCAATCGAGCAAGTGACTCAGCATACCTATCTTGGACTAGTAATAGACAACAGATTCAACTGGGCGAAGCATATTGACAAAACCTGCAATAAGCTTAGAGCCATTGTGGCCAAATTCTGTATTATCAAATGTAAAATTCCAAATGACATTCTATTGACCTTATATAAAACACTAGTAGAAAGTATTATATCATACGGGCTAAGTAGCTATGGCAGGACTTTTCAAACTTACCTAGACCAGATCTATAATATTCAGTATAGACTACTCAAGCTAATAGTGCCCTTTAAAATAAAAACAAAGTACTCAGGCGATCCTGATGGACTATTTAAACACTGCGGTGTGTTGTCAATTCATAAAAAAGTGGAACTTAACTTACTTATAGAACAGTACTTTCGTCCAGACATCCAATTACTCAAAAACCACAAAATAGTCACTAGAAGCATAGCACAGAAAAAACTACAAATACCAAAATGTAATAATCTATATGGCAAACGGACCTCTCATTATTTAATTCCTTATTTAATAAATAATCTACCAAAGGAAATTACAAGTAAAATTAACCGAAAAAATATTAAAAACATGTTAACAAAATATTACTTATCTTAAGATCATTTATTTAATTTTTATTATGATTTTTATTATTCTTGCGAGCTTCACTCATCTATGTTAATATTTATAAAAAAGGAGCATCCTGTAGCTGAACTCAAGCGCATTGGAGTCGCTGCTCGTGCGTGATTGGTGGATCGCCTGTGTGCGGCCCGAGCTACGCGGCGGACAGCGATGTCACTGTGCTTGTGTGCGTGGCTGCCTACCCCGATGCTAGCTTATACATATTTATAATTAAGTATTATTAAGAGAACTCTAGTGTCTAGATAAACCTTTGTTAGGATTTAAGACGCTATTAACGTTAAATTGTAACAACTTTGAAACAATAAATAAATATCTATCTATCTATCTATCTATCCATGAGCAATCGGCAATAAATTTTTGGAATAAAATACTTTTGAGTGAGCTCAAAACTCAATTTTATTCAATAACACAAAATATAAAGCCTAATTTCAGCTATATTTTGCAATATTTCGCAGTAGCACCCCGACTTTCGCATATGACCAAAATTATGGCGCTCTCGATGTTATTTAAACTGAAGCCTTTGATCGCGGGCACGAGTGGAATTTAAAGAATAAACGCCCTTATTGACTTCGCATGTGAAGCAAATTATGGACTTTATTATAACTTGAAACGGGATATTTTGGTCATAATTTATCGATATGTCGTTTGATCTAAAATTGAAATCACGGTCGATAATCAAATTATGATAAACTGTTTGGTTTACCGTAAATACTTTAGATATTCGGCCTTTGTTCCCTAAAAACTTCAAAGACTTTTGAATAATTAAATGTTCTTAGAGGGTTAAACAAACGGCTTTAATAATAATATACCTGGTCTAGTTATAAATTAAATAAACTAAGTTGATTATTATGCCACGTACCTGAAAAATAAAAATGTCTAAGTTGGTAAATGCATGTCTACGAGCTTCGTAGCATTATTATAAATTATATGAAGATGAATATATCTCGTCTATACTAATATTATAAAGAGGAAAGATTTGACTGTTTGTTTGTTGAATAGGCTCCGAAACTACTGGACCGATTTGAAAAATTATTTTACCATTAGAAGCCCACATTATTTCTGATGAACATGGCTACTTTTTACCGAGGGAAAATGCTTCATTCCTACGGGAAAACGGGTAATAGGACAACGGGTAGTAAGAATGCAGCTAGTGTTTAAATAAAATTGTAAATGAATGATATTTTCAATCAAAATCTTTATCTACATGACTTATATCATAATTCTGAAGACCAGAGAGAACCCCGCAGGAATCATCGGGTGCATCCAGATTATTAAATTTATCAACAACATAACCTTTGCTATGGTTTCCTTTCTAACACCCAATATGGGAAGATCTACGGTCCATGTAAATTAGGAGCAGGCTCCTATTTATACCCAAATAACATCGTTAGACCCGTTAGGAGTATTTGACAAGGGTCGGTATCATTCGGGCATTCCATATTTCTACACTTTTTTGTTGATACTATGCGACCTCCATATATTAGGGCAGCAGTTGGTGATGCCCCGATACTTCCAATGTTTCTGAAATAATGAACTATTGCAATTTGTTTTGTTTGTGTCTAATATTCTGAAATCCTTCTAGTCGAATTTCGGCCACTGTGAGTCTCAACGGATCCATGCCTGCCTCTATTAGCCTCGGGACAAATGTTTGTACGATCTGCAGATATTTGTTTCGGGTGTTCTGGATGTTTTCTATGTATAATAAAAAATATATATCTAGTGTATTGTATTAAGTACATCATTTACCTAGTACCCATAACACAAGCTCTGCTTAGCTTGGAGCTAGATAACGCTGTGTGAATTGTCCAGCATTATTTATTTATTTTATTTTCCCGGCCAACTAAAACCCGATTCTCTTCAAGACGAGAGTGAACAGGTGTCTTCTAGACCTTCGTGGTACATCTTCGGTCACGTCGTCACTTGCCATCAGGTGAGATTTTGGTCAAATGAAGATCTACTGTCTATTGTCTATTAAAAAAACCTATCCCTGAGCGTAGGACATATCACAAATGTGTACCAAAACACATGTGCACTCTCTATTCCGTCACTCTCATAATCTGATTCGACGGCATACCAATTCGACCGAGGTTAGTTCGGGCGTTGGACCAACCAACGGCTTGGCGTGCTCTCTGAAGAACGGCGGTGCCGCCAACCGCCAAATTCCTGACTCTGGGCTGCTCCTGTGAATATTAAGATCAAAGAAGAATATTAAGAACCAAACCAGCTAGGTCGTAGCACGGACTAACTACGTCATGATGCTTACACCACGACTGGCTCCCTCTACAGGCGCGTTAGGCGAATCACTGCTACAGGATGTCTATGTCGGGAGTAGCAGAGAGATAAAATTATTCATCTCACTATACTCGACGACCTCCGTGGCGCAGCCGGCGAAGGTCCGCCTGCGACGCAGGAGGTTGCGGGTTCGATTCCCGCCTCGGAACAAATTTGTGTACGATCTGCAGAAATTTGTTCCGTTGGTCTGGGTGTTTTCTATGTATAATAAAAATATCTATCTATGTAGTATAATGTATTAAGTATATCAGTTATCTAGTACCCATAACACAAGCTCTGCTTAGCTTGGGGCTAGATAATGGGTGTGAATTGTCCAGCATTATTTATTTATTGTCCAGCATTATTTTATATCGCTGAGAAAGACCCGTCGTTGTGGGTTAGAAACATTGTTTGTGCCCATTATTCTGTTATGAGTATCAGACTAATTAATTCAATGAACGAGGCAATTATTAACCTGACTGTACTCTTTTTTGCAAAAAAAAACTGAGTGTGTCCAGTTGGCGAAAGCATAAATGTGATTTAATTATGTTTTACTATGTGGACACGCGTAAAAACCTTGGCGTGTCCAGATGACGAAATAATAAGTGATACTAATTTTGAGTTTCATCAACTCGACACACGTGTGTCCAGTCGCTCGTGTCGAGTTAGTGAATCACCCAAAATCAGCTGCGTAAGTATGACGTATGGCAACCTCTGTGGCGCAGCGAGCAAAGGTCCGCCTGCGACCCAGGAGGTTGCATGTTGGATTACCGCCTCGGGACAAATGTTTGTACGATCTGCAGATAGTTTCGGGCATTCTAAGTGTTTTCTATGTATACTAAAAATATATATCTATGTAATGTATTGTATTATGTTTATCAGTAATCTTGTAGTTCCCATAAAACAAGCTCCGCTTAGCTTGAGGCTAAATAGTGAGGATTGAACAGTCAAACATTATTTATTAATTATTATTTATGTGAAACCAGACGCACTATAATTTATTTAGTAGGTAGGTACTTATCTCCGTTTTGTGTGTCAAAAACAATAATACTTCATATCTGGTAACAAACATTCTATCCCATAAAAGATAAACAGATACTAAACAACAAATCTTTTATTCATTAAATTACCAATCACCACATTAACTTAATTAGTCAATAAAACGTCGAATAACTCCTATACTCGCAACAAAAGTTAACAAAAGCAGTTGTTTATTTATTCCCAAATCAGCTAGCCGTAAATTGTACAAAACAAAAGTAATAAAAACGGTCATTATAGGACAAAATGCCGGAATACTTTCAGAGGCGTATTAATAGATTCTGTAGTAATAATAGTTAATATTTATTAATAAGGTCGGTGGGTAACACACCATACATTTAATTATTTTCTTTGCCTCGTTTTGTTTTACCTTTTTGTAAATAGTATTACGTATTCACTCTACATAGTATTCAATAAAACTATTACTTACATGGTACAACCGGCTGTGAATCATACTAATATTATAAACGCGAAAGTTTGTAAGTATGGATGGATGGATGTTTGTTAGTCTTTCACGTAAAAACTACTGAATGGATTTTAATGAAACTTTACAGTAATATAGCTTATACATCAGAATAACACATAGGCTACAATTTATAAAGATATTGTGTGAATTGTCCAAAATATGACGATAAGTGTCAAGTAAGTAGGAAAAAATCTACCATCTGCGAGCTATTCTGGCGTGCGCTGCCAAAACCGCTAAAGTTACACTTATGTAATGTATGATGGAAATGTTTATTTTAAATAGTCCTACAAAAAAGCCCGCCACAGTATATATTTATATCTTATGTGTGAGCCATTATAGCCAAAATAGTGAACCGTAATAAAAATTCACAATTTATTTCAAATGCACATTTCGTAGTAAAAAATTGATTCCTAAATAAAAATAGACACTTTTATCGCTTCTGGTACTTAAAGTAGATAATTTAAGCTACTCGAAATACTAATCCTGCGCAGACGAAGTCGCGGGCACCAGCTAGTGCATGAATGAATGAATTCTATGTTTATTTATATTCCAAGAAGGCAATTCTGACTAAGGCCCATGCAAGGATTACTTTACGATGGGTATTAAGCGGGATATCTTAAATAAGATTCGCAACCACCGGAAGTTTGCTC
Source organism: Eupithecia subumbrata (assembly GCA_949316285.1). NCBI lineage: Eukaryota > Metazoa > Arthropoda > Insecta > Lepidoptera > Geometridae > Eupithecia > Eupithecia subumbrata. Next base: position 2,060,569 of record OX438643.1, read on the forward strand.
TTCAGAAAATGAATAATCCTTTCCATTCCTAACAGAACAATAGGTTCCATCAAGAATAACGATGGTATTAAACAAAACAGGCCATTTCTCACTCAGTTCGGCCCTTTCACTTGAAATTGTGTCGCTATTAATCTAACGTTTCACGAAGAATTAATAACTTCTACTGACTTAGAATAATCTTTGATGCTGGTTCCGATTGAAAAACGGTCAGTATGTTTGTTAATCCAAGTGCTTCGAACGCTCAGTATGCCGTTAGCCATACAACTGACCTAAACCCAGTCGTGACGGTCTGCCGTCCAATTGGATTAATTTTATATAATTTAAGAGCGTGGGAATGGAGAGTGCACCTGTGTTTGCGCAGACACTTGTTGACTATACACATGGCTAATATTCATTGAGACTTGCTACCGTGGTAGAATTTCGGCCAAGCACTTGCCTAAAAAATTCTGATACAAATTATTCTTTCGAGTCCTAATCGGTGCAGACAAGAAACCGAATGTATAGACATTCGGTTTCTTGTCTGCACCGATCAAATAGTTGATACAACGATTTCTAATTTTCGGTTTATTTGGCTTCCTCTCCTCGCCTTTGGCTCAGAAAGGACGGCCTTAATAAGTAAAATGATAAAAGCACCAAGAACGGTCCGTTCTTGACCGAAACACGTCGGGTAGTGCGCTGAACTGCATTTTTTCCAGTTACTATTAAAGTTTTTTAACTTACGCGATCAGAACACATTATTATAAATATTAACGGGTATTTATTGCGTTTATTTACCTATTTTCCCCGATGTTTCAGGTTTACACTCTGTCGTGGTCACGGGATGACTGGAGTGTACTGGAGCCTCTGGAAGCGGGTCCAGCATTTCTTGCAACTACCCTCACTTGTTCTTCAGAAATAGGAATGTCCATCTGCGCACTCGGACGACACACAGCACTAACCGTGTCCCCGACGCACTGAGAAACCGGTCTACGACGAGTACACCAGTCATAGCTGAGTGTAAATCTGTTGAAACGTCGGTAAGTTTCCCATTGTCACCGATAGATACGAATCATAAAAATCAAATCCGAATCTGTATCTTAATATGATAAAACTAACTTACAGCCCTGTAGAAAATTTCGACAGCGTTCTTTCTATTTCGTGATCTTTCGGTACACCGTGCATTCGAGATTATGTTCGTCCGGTCTACAGTTTTTCGGTGTTGTGTGCTTTCGGTATTCCGTGAAGCGGCCTCATGTGCTTTCGGTATTTCGATCTGCGGTTTCGTGTACTTTCGAGATACCGTTCTCCGGTATTCCGTAGTACAGTCGTAAAATATGTAAATAAACGCGATAAATACCCGTGAATATTTATAATACAGTTACGATTAGTTAGTTAGATTATTGCGAGTGAAGTCGCGGCAAACAAGGGGTATTCCGTGTCCGCGATACCCATTGTTTGCTTTCACAGACGAATTTTCAATTCGAATGGATTATGATTTTGATCGGAGGGGCAAATCTTTTACGTACTTTTGGGACTCGGTAATCTTCAGAATGATTTGACGTTCACTCGCTGGATCTCGTGGTTTCATTCCTTTTGTTACAGAAATCCTGGAATCAAAAGCTCAAGGATATTAAATTCTATAGGAATTCAAGAGTTCTGAGATATGAAGGCTTAAGGGCTCTCTCACACGGGAGCTAATGTGCTGACTTCGTTAGCTTTGAGTAGAGTAGAGATACAATACCTAGAATCTTTTAGTCTTCAAAACCAGAGTTAATAAGTTCCTTCTGGAAAAACGTGCTTCATCTTAAGCTATATCTTCACTTTCTTAAGGGTCCGGCGACGGTTGAATTTCCCATACAAACGTAGTACCAAAATGATTTGTAATTTGAGAATATTTTCACCATGGTTTGCTATTATTTGTATTAGAATAGTATTTATTTAGGTTCCTGCCACAAGATTTTTTCAAAATACCTATCTACACAAATACTAAGAAAGCATTCATTCCTTCATGTAAAAATGCGATTCGGTTTAATTTCATTTCAGAAAGGTACTTTGAAAAAAAAATGTGGCAGGAACCTAGATAAATACTATTTTAATACAAATAATAGCAGACCATGGTCAATACATGCTCAAATTACAAATCATTTTGGTATTACGTTTGTATAGGAAATTCATCCGTCACCGGACCCTTAAGTGAGATGGCAGTCAAACACTTTACCATTTAAATAATAAAAAAAAACTAAGAACTAAGTAGGAATACGAACCACAAGAAATATATAGCAGGAAATAGGTAGAGCAGAATTCGTAAACAACGGAAAAGCAAAGTTTTTGTTTTAAGGGAAAACCATTATAGGCTGATCGTGTATCAATCATGGTCCCCCAATGATTGGTCAGTCGGGGAACCGGGGATAGTGGGCCAGATGAATTTTTGAGGCCAAGTGATCCGGTGATTAATGAACACTGGCCCTCTTGGGAACCCGCGTGAGGAAAATACCGGTATTGATTGAAAACATTGTTCGAAAAAGGTTTTGTTATGATTTAGGTCAAAGGTCCTTATTGAAAGTTCCTCGGTGTTTCTGCTAGCCTGGTACTTTCGAGATCGATTGGCTGTAAGCTAACAGTTTTTTCACACACAGATTCATGTGTCTCGGTTATTATAACCCTGAAAACTCAAGAATGCTTTAGGTAGGCAAGTATATCTACTGCATTCAAGGTGATTTTTATAATTTCTAGGTTCTGCCCGCGATTTCGAACTAAATTTTTCAGCGATGAAAAGTATGTTAAGCCAGATCTAAAACTAATTTTTGCGAATCTTCAAAGAGGGTTTCAAAAATTTTAACGTGCAATCTCTTATTATTTGTTTGATATGATGTGATTTGAATTTCCTGTAGTTACTTTTTAATGCATAACAATATGATAATAGTATTTTAGTACTGATAATAAGACTTCTACCGGCAGATGATAGATATTTTCAGAGTGTAGTAAGATGTCCGCTGCTGTAAGAGTCTGTTGTGTTAAGCATTGTTGGCCTTAGTGCCATTGTTCCGAGAGGCTGGGTAAAGGGGTTCGCCTTTTATGAGACTGCGTAGCTTTATTATATAGCGCAGTAGCTCTACTTAGCGGGTCGGCCAGGATGTCTTATGAATCGCATACAAAAACGTGCCCGCGCGGGCCGTAAGCGAATCAAGTTATCTTATACTAGCTGCGACCCGCGGCTACGCCCGCGTGGAAATTTATTTTTCCAACTTTCTTAATTTTTTCTCTCAGAAACCTTCTCCTGGAAGTAACACAACTAAAAAAGAATAAGCGAAATTGGTACAGCCGTTCACGCGTGATGCCATGGCCAAGGGAAATAGGGTTTTTTTTTAAATAGATTCAGACCATTTGTTCATAAATATTTTATTTAATAATTAAAAAGTTTGTGTTTAAAATAAAAAAAAAAGAAAGATATCGGGTAGATTTTTTTACCTTCTGCTATACATTTACTGTGCCAAGTTTCCCCGAGATTTCTGATAAATTTACTTGCCTGCAAGTGAAATTAAAGCCAATGAAAAGTTAGCCACGACTGTTTTTCGCGGTTCGCCTAATGACTTGAAAGATTTTAAGCGCGGAATGAAGTATGGCAGAAATTCTCGAGTTTGTGGAAATTTCCAGAATTTACGCTTGGAATTTGGCTATCATTCTTTGATAGGGATGCAGGGTTAATGGTAGCAGAGTGTTTAGTATGGGTTGTACGCATTATTTTACGAATACTTCCGTTTCAAGTCCTTCCTTTACATTTAGCGCCTTGCAGCACCCCAATCGGATCGAGAGGAACTTCTTTTCGTAGTTTGACAACGATCCAATCGTTTCTTACAAACTCGATGATAGTTTTCGAATGATTATGAGTGAGTTGTTGCACTTTGACATCACAAAGCCACGTTTGCAGCATTTAGCAGTTTATAAAAATACATTCAATTGTGCTTAAAAAAAATAAGAACACTCAGAAAAACATTTCACCCGGTACTTGCACCGAATCTAAGCATTTTTGTGAAAGACATCAATGATTCTCGATTACTTTATTTATCGAATGTTTTTTTTGTATTGACTCGGACTATGGGTACAGATTATTGGATATAAAAAGTGATTAGATAAAAAAAAGTTTAAGGATTTTTTTTTTGCCTGTTTAAAATACAAGCTTTTACCCGCGGTTCCCCACGAATATTTCCGGAAAAAGTTGCTTTTATGTTATCCCAGGTCCTGAACTTCCTTTAAACAACGAAAAAAATCCTTAATAAACAGAATTTCAGTCCTCCGGCAATTACTTAAAAAAAATGGAATGACCTTCTCATTCCATTTTTTTTCTAAATCATATATTAACTATTGCTGTCAACTCAATAGTCATGCTTGGTTTTAATATGTAATCAAAGGTATATCGTTACAGTTAGTATAACACTATACAGGGTTATTGGTAATTTACTGATACTACTTAAACTGCAGCTTCTGCCTATAATCACGAACACGTTTGTGACGATATCAGGTTTTAATTCATTTTTTTTTTGTAAACGACCTCTTCTAAACCGTAACACGTTTGTCCAGACGCCAATGAATTACTCAAGACCGAAGACTCACACAGAGTAGGAGATCGGTCTTGAGCCACTTTTAATTTAGGGCAGAGCCGTTTTTAAGTTTCCTATTTTTAGTATTGTATTATAATAGGTAACCCATCCCTTCAATAATTATTGAATGAATTATTAATTGCATTAATACTCAGTCAAAAACCCGGCATCTTCACAAAATAAATGTATTCATGGTGATGGACAGAACCATGGTCCAAGAAAACAAGGTCTGACGGAAATAGGTGACTTTTGATCTCAGTAAAATATGTGTGTATCCGCGGGCGGAAGCTAGTTTTCCATATTGTAAAAAACCAAACCCGAATTTTAAGCATGGTGACGTTTGATCTATAAAACTTCCATTCACAAAAACATTTATTATTCGAACTAATTCAATTATTCCAACACTATTCTGTAGTTTATAAAAAGACAGCTTGTCCACTCTACTTTTTAATCGTTTTAGGGGACGCTTCCAGCAGTCGGCAATTAAGTCAATTGTTTCAATTGTAAATACTAGTGCTAATTTATTTATATTATTTAATTGTAATTTTCTTTGTGAATAAAGGCTTCAGCCCAGTAAAAAAGTCTACTTAGTTATTGTAGAATTGTACTTGATTTTAAAATAATTCTTTACTTTCCTAAAGCTACTTGGTACTTTCAAAAACTATTTTTATGTCCATGCAGTGAGTGTTTCATCTGTTCCTGCTATAAAAGTATCGTCACCACATCGTTAATGAAGCGTTCTGAATAAAATGCTATCGGAATAAATCTGATAATGAACCAATAACAAGTTAAATTCGATTAATTTCTTTGAATCCATGTTGATTATCGGATTGTGGGCTTTTACAATCGACTCAATTTGGTTGGAACTGCTGCATCAACTTGCGGACAGTATAAAAGTTAATTGAATTGCTTTTAAAGGTTTTGTAATCAAACAATAAATCTATAAATAAATAAAAAAATTAAATCCACACAGCATCATCCAGTGCCAAACTGGGCAGAGCTTGCAATATTCGTCGTTTAACTACTACCAATATTGCAAGTGACAATATTGGTAAAGTTAAAACTATATGAGATAACTCTGATATAGTTTTATTATTTCCAACCGTGGAGTCCCGACTGTAGAGATAGCCTACTAGGAACTTCCAGCATAAAGTGATTGCTGTCGTTAGTATTTATTTATTTATTTATTTTACAAAATCCACAGCCCTTAAAAGCTAAAAAATACAGACTTACAAACTAAACATAAGGCCAATAAAGGATTTACTTTTTATAAATATAACAGTTATATATTGACGATGACTCTACGCTATGCCATACTTTGTACAATGTTATTAACTTATCAATAGCTAAACTATAAATAAATAAACTATAAATAATAATAACTATAACTATAAATATTTTACATGATTATATTATAAGGTACTAATATTAAGATTTACATAGTATAATGAGCATAACCATAAATACTTAGTCTTTACATGCACGGGTCAGACTCTACCCCACCTGCCGGCCCATATTTAAACTGCTCTAGATCATTCAAGACTTGTAGTACTTCACGTTTAAACGCGGGTTTACTTATGTTGAAGATATCTATATCACTGAATATTTTGTTATAGCTGTTATGTAGACGATGTTAAGTAGAACGGGAATTATTAAAAAAATTAAGCTAGAGCTTGCGGTGAACTCATCTTTTTGAAAATACGAAAATATTTCAAAAACATGAGCCGTTCGCCGCATGAAAAAACCATTTACGTAGCTGGTTACGAAACTCGGTACATAATATGGTCATGCAACCTAAAAGGGCAATTTTTAAACCAAAAAAATTAGGGTTATCGCAACGTATCAGTAACCTAATTTACTGTGACAAATTTTGTTTTTTCCAGTAACAAATAGCGAGCATTTCGAAAATGTCTATAAAATGACGGTAAAAAGCTATATAAAATGCGACCAAGACTTTAGCCAGTAGATTTTCGGTGCATATAGTTGCTTCTTCCAAGTTTCGATTGAGGATATCCCACGCTGAGCCGCCTAAAAGTATTAAGAGCAATCACAATAAAATGCCGGGCTTAACTTTGACTGTTCAAACTTCGGGTGGGAAGAGGCAGGGAGAGGGGTGGTTACTTTAATACGACGATTATGATAGAAAATGCTCCTGTGTTTGCGTACACACTTGAGCACTCTAATATCTGTCAAGACTGGCCGCAGTGGGCGAAAATTCGACCTCTCGTCGATTATATAAAAAGCAAATACAGAAATCGCAACAGTAACCTTTGTTGCAATGACGAAAAACAAATCTGACTACGAGATTATTTATTCGCATTGTTTGATGTGTGATTGGTTCTTTTGCGAAATTCATGATATTAAAAACACAATCAAAGCAGTTATGTACATGAAGAAATTGAACCATATTGAAAGGTAATAGATTTTTGAATTACTATACATTCTACGTGATTTATACAAGTATATATTTGATAAAAAAGCGTCCCCTTCTACAGTTCACATAATTATAGTCTTCATTGAAAAGCCTAAAGAAATACCTAAAGAAATTGTAAATATATTATATTCACAATTTCTTTAGGTATCTAAATGTTTTTTTATTTAAGTTACTAGGTATATTTTGTACATTGTTATATTAAATTGTTTTCTTCCAACAATGTATGGTAATGAAACACAGGCTCGCGGTATATTCCGTGAATTTCCGAGGAATACAGAACTCCGTACACTTCAATGTACAGCTGTAATGAAACGTTATTGTACAAGTTTTTGAGTGTGAACGACTTTTGTAGGTATAGGTTTTATGACTGAGGTCTTGTATGGAATTCGAAAGATATGTAGTCTGGCCTGTGATATTATTCGTCAAAGGTTTTACTTTAAAATAAAATACAAGAACAAGATTAAAAATTTTAAAAACCGCCCTACAGATTTTCATGAAACATGGCTAAGAACAATCGGGATAAAATTATCTATGACACAAAAAAAACTAAAAGAAAATCAGTTCATCCTTTTGGGAGGTACGACAGATACACAGATACACAGACAGACACGTTAAACTTATAACACCCCTCTTTTTGCGACGAGGGTTAAAAAGGCTCCTTCCCATTTCGTAAACTTCACACCTCGTAAACATTTTAAAAAGATTAGTCAACTATTTTTTTGCAAGTTTATTAGTAATATAAACGGATTGATCGTTCAGTATAAAATTTCATTTCTAACTGTTTTTTTAATTTAATTGATTATATTTTTTTCCCCACATTTACCTGCATGCAATGATGCGATCCAGGAGGTTGCGTATTCGATTCTTGCCGCTGGAGAAACAATTGTATTTGTACCTGTTTGATTCGAGTCTGAGTGTATTGTGTAGTAACCTAGTCACTGGTAAACTAACTAACTAACTAACTACTGTATAACTATGAGTACCAAATAAAAGTTATCTGGTACCCATGGTTATAGGTACAGCTTTAAGTTTAAGTATATCAGTTTCTGAAATACCTAAACTTAAAGCTTGATATACCAAGTTTAAGGCTTTCTTTGATGCCACATGATGGTGTACGAAAATGTATAATTTAGGTTGCAGCTGGGTGGCACTGCTACCGCACACAAAAATGAGCATTCCAATATGGCCCTAAAGTCAATAAATATTACAGCGACAGGATAAAATAGCAGATAACGCGTGGTATGTGAGCTTGCCGCACCCTAGCCACGTTAGTTTCCGTCTTGCTTACCGCAAGCTTTAAGCGAGGGGCCCGTTCGCGTTAGTTGCTTTGACTACTCGCTGCTAGCGGTCGCCGCGTGGACAGCGCATTATGAGGCAGAGGCGTGTAGGAGTTCTGTACTTTACAAGTCAGATGTCTTAAACATTTAAACACAATGGAATACGTACGGCTTTCTCGCTCTACAGCGCGGCTCAACGGATTTGCTACGACAAAATGGTCTACGACGTAGCTGTCTCGTAGACATAGTAAACGAGCCCCGTAGACCATTGCTACGGCGTAGCAGTGTCTTTAAGCAGCTAGTCAAATTACAGGCACATGTTTGAATTCACTTTTGTGCAAATGTCAAGGACAAAAATCATGCCGTTTTCTGAATAATATATCGTTTTCATTACGGATGTAAGCGGGTTAACTACGGATCTTATTTGTGTTGGAAGAACACCAACGTCAAATAAGGTTCGTAGTTAACCCGCTTACATCCGTAATGAATTTGTCAAACTGCGATAGTTTTTATAGTAAAATATATCGTTTATTGAAAAAGATTATTAAAATTATAACTTCGTTGAATGAAATTGTACCTATTTCAATTATTATTTGAGGAGGAGGACCTTTTTTATTTATTCGGCCAGGAAATTTGTTTACAAATAAACTGGTCTAGGGAATAATGTAGGACTCGACGCCCTGAGAAGGACGTAATACCCACTAAAAACCTCTCCGGTATCCCTCTCTCGCCATTTTCGACGAACCATGGGAACATTTAAAACCTATCGCGGCCCAAAGAAGAAAACCTAGAGAATCGTATGTAGGAAGTCGTACCTTTTTCAAAGAACCAATATAGAAAAATCCTTTTTATTAGAAACGTTTAATATTTAGCAAATATCCCGAGGAGGGCAAATAAAGATTCATCTCAGGGCTTCCTTGTCTTTGTAAATATATGGATTTCAACTTATTTTAAACGATGGAAAGGATGTTTGTTAGAAAAGGTATTGCAGCCGTTATTAAATGTAGGATCTTCGTAGTTTTTTGTTTGTTGACAGGATTTTATGTTTTACTGTGACTTTATAACCTTATATGTACTTGTCTTACCTAAAGAGCTAAAAACTAAGACTAACACTTAAGACTTCATGAAAGTTTCACTCACATTGCGCGACCCGTAGGGATAAAGAAAGTAGTACAAGAATAAATAAACAAATTAAAACCCCTTGACAGATTTTCATGAAACATGGCGAAGAACACTCGGAATAAAATTATCTATGACGCAAAAAAAAAATAAACGAAAATCGGTTCATTCGTTTGGGAGCTACGATACCACAAACAGATACACAGACAGACACTTTAAACTTATAACACCCCTCTCTTTTTGCGTCGGGTTAAAAACAAAAACACAAATGAGAAACAAATATGCTCACTTGAAATGTATTTCCCTCTTAAGAATTCGGAATTCTTGCAATTGTCTAAACTGAACTCTAAATTTGGCCTTCTGAAGGCTCTACTTATTGTGCCCGAATGCTGGCCCGTTTCCAAATATGCAGAATGTAGATAAAGTGATTCTATACTAAGGAACTTCAACCATAGAAATACGACGTTATCTCTTCGGTTTCAAGCGAAAATCCTCAAAAAGTTAGATTAAATAAAGTTTTTGCGGTTTTAGTTGAGGAGATTGTCATTGATTATATTATTTACATTCATCGTTTACAATTTTTTTTTATTTTTTTTTATTGTAGTCTAGCATACATTTCTAAATACACTAGAATAACATTACAATCTAGCCATAGATTTGACTAATGGGTAATTTTATTTTAACCTAATTTTATACATACATTACATTACACTAAGAACGTGTCCATCGGCACTTTTCTTATTGTCTCTATTTAAGGGGAAGACACTTGGTTCATGTGTTCTTTAAAACTTGTAGTCAAAAAATAAATAATGCTGGACAATTCACACAGCATTATCTAGCCCCAAGCTAAGCAGAGCTTGTGTTATGGGTGCTAGATAACTGATATACTTAATACACTACACCACATAGATAGATTTTTTTTATTATACATAGAAAACATCCAGAACACCCTGAACAAATATTATCTGCAGATCGTACAAACATTTGTCCCGAGGCGGGAATCGAACCCGCGACCACCTGCATCGTAGGCGGACCTTCGCCTGCTGCGCTAAACACGATTATCGCTACCTGATCTGCAGAATTATTGAGGCCGCACTCCAGTACGCACTACACTACATTAATTAAAGCGCCACATTTTAAATGCGATACATTTATCGCCTCCATTTATCTGCGTGCAAGCGTGCGTACGTGCCAAGGTCACATTTTTAGTTTTTTATAGTTAGTTATATGTTGATACGATTCTTGAACGGATTAATTCACTGTCCAGCGTCCGTGGAGCAACCTACACCACTGACTATCATGATTAAAATTTTAACAAACCGAGTGTGTAGGGTTCGCTTCAAGAAAAGGTTTCATTATTAATTATCGAACCTATTTTCTTGTTTTTATGACATTATTTTAAAAGCTAGTAGTCTTTTTCGAATATGACAGCTAATGGAAGAAAAGAAGAAGAATGTCGAGACTCTGGAAAAAGTCAGCGAGAGGAAAGGATTGATTTTCAGCAAAGTTTTATTTTCAGAAGTTTTTCAAGCCAATTACTTTGGCTCAATATGCGGGCTCATTATTAATGTCCGTTATTACAGTGAAAAATCCAGTGAAATAATGTTTTAGAATCTTAAAATAAGATTACTTACAAAAGAACCTCTTGCTGTGCAAATTGATTTCTGTGTTGTTCTAACCCATTTTCCATCTCTTCATATTCATGTCGAGTGGCACCCTGGGAGCGTGAGAGACGTTTCCGACACCACACAGATCGCGGGCAGGCCGCCCCGATCATAACCCGTGAGCCGAAGTACCTACTCTACTCACGAGCGGACGTCCCCATCTGCGTCCCGTGTGGTGACCTGAGTTGCTGCCCGACCTTCTCCTTCCTGTGCGTGATGGCGAGCTGATTACGAATCTGGCGTGGCTTGTTATTTGTGATACTCCTTCCAATTCATTAGTTTTCTATTCTTCCGGTTGTTCATTAAAAGATAAGGTTTCCTGTTTTCTCTCTTCCCCGGTTAGGTAGGTAGGATCCTGTTAGGTTCGGTAGGAAGTTAGGGTGCTTCTCACCCTACGTATGTGGGCGCTTCACGCCCGAGCTTATTCACAATAAGGCCCGTTTTTATACGAGACGTATTAAGTTAGGGTGCTTCACATCCTACGTATGTGGGCGCCTCCCGCCCAAGCTTATTCTCAAAAAGGCCCGTTTTTATACGAGTCATTAAGTTAGGGTGCTTCTCACCCTACATATTTCATAAAGTTTGTAATTATATTTGGGGTACTTCACACCCACTTATACTAACCTGGACCGATTCTCACGCGTCCCGATTAATATTCGGTGCTTCACACCGAATCTTGACAGTCATGGTGTTAAGATTTCCTGCGTCCAATCCGACTGTTTTATTATAAGGCCCTAGTTATAGTAAGGGTCGCAGACCATTATTCATAATCTACCTTTAGTTTTTATTTCCTTTAACTGGATACTTGTATATATATATATAAACGTGGTTGTCAATATTCTATCAACATCTTTTATTTCGTAACTTGACAAGTGCTTAGATTTTGAGGCAAATGCGTGAGAACGTGATTTATTTTTCTAAAGAGATTTTATCTTAGCAAGTGAGTCACCAATGGGTCCTAAGCCGAGTTTTGTCCAATACAGGGACGCTCAGATATGTTTTTTATAACAAATAATATTAGGTCCTTACATATGAAATTGGCGTTTTTCGTACTGGCCACTTTAATCACAAATTTCTCCTCTTTGGTAAGGAATTCCAAATTCAAATTTGTACAGCTATAGACTCGTGTATTTGTGCTTCGATGATCGTCATTCATTTGTTTTTTTTCTTCTGTTTTTTTCTGTTTGCGTCACTCATTTTACAAAATGGAAAACTTAAAATATCGCATTATTTACGAGTACGAGTTCCGCCGTGGCACTAGTGCTGCGGAAACAACTCGAAGGGTGAATGATGTGTATGGCGGTCGTGTTGCAAAAGAAAACACAGTTCGTTTTTGGTTCCAACGTTTTCGTTCTGGAAATTTCGACTTGCAGAACAAGCCCCGTGGACGGCCTGAGACTCAAGTTGATAATGAAGAGTTGAAGGCTATTGTGGAAGCGGATCCATCGCAAACCACGTCCGAGTTAGCTGCAGGCTGCGGTGTTAGTGATAAAACTGTTTTAATTCACTTGAAGCAAATTGGGAAGATTAAAAAGCTTGAAAGGTGGGTACCTCACGAATTGACTGAAGCAAACCGGCAAACGCGCGTCGACTGCTGCGTTACATTCTCAGTCTAAGACATCCTCCGTACTCCCCGGACCTTGCTCCAACAGATTACCATTTTTTTCGAAATTTGGATAACTTCTTGCAAGGGAAAAAATTCAACTCCGATGGGGCAGTCCAAATCGCCTTCAAAGATTTTATTGATTCCCGTCCGACTGGTTTTTTTAGTAAAGGATCAATGAACTACCTATAAGATGGCAAAAGTGCATAGAAAATAATGGTTCATACTTTGATTAATTAAATATATTATATTAAAAAATATTCGACTTTTTGTTCCTCCCATACAAAACGCCAATTTCATATGTAAGGACCTAATATTAATAAATTTTTTTAACGGGTATTATCGAGTTTATTTACTTATTTTACCTGACGTTGCAAATAAAAATAAGTTTTTATTTCAGGTATTTTTTTTTCACTTCATCTCCCATTCTAACTCTTTTCATTTAGAATTCTTGTCTGTATGTAACCTGTTTTAAATGTAGCAAAAGTTTTGATACTGCAACAGCATTCGCAATGTTTGTAACAATGCAGTTGATAAACTAAATAGGAGTATAGTAAATTCAAATTTTCCTAAATTCAGTTTTGTACCAAGCCAGAGAACTCTGAAAAAACGATGGAAGATCTTGCTTACCAGATCTCTTGATATATTAACACTTTCGTGGCCTAAGACGCAGATGTCCTCCTGTGGTTCAGAGGTGTGACAGTGCGCCCCTACGGGTTGCACTGCCGAGTCTGGGCAGTGAATGCGTTAAACAATCTCGTCTTTGCACCCGTTATTAAATGATTATCCCAAGGATTTTTATATATTTCCTTGCCAAATTTTTTGAAGATCTGTTTAGCCGCTTTGTCGTGAAAAGGACATAGGAAAACATAGAGATTTAGACAGAGTTTCTTCATCATTATAAAATGTACCTATTTTAGTGTTACTAGGGCAGCCGGTCGGATATCTCGCCACGCCAGCCTTAACGACATCATCCGGCGGGCCTTTGTCACCGCTAACGTACCAGCTATTCTCGAACCGAATGGTCTGTTACGTGACGATGGTAAAAGGCCCGACGGTATGACACTAGTCCCATGGGAGTTGGGGAGGCTCATTGTGTGGGACGCTACATGCGTCGACACACTTGCGCCTTCCCATCTTCCGAGGACATCCGTGAGGGCAGGCGCGGCGGCAGATTTGGCCGAAGATCTCAAGAGGCGCAAATATGCAGGTCTCGACAGAGCCTACACATTTGCTCCTCTTGGAGTCGAGACCCTAGGTCCGTGGGGTACCGAGGCTCTTCGGGTTTTCAAAAAATTATCTGAGCGTCTGGTCGAAGCGACGCGTGACCCGAGAGCTGGTCAGTATCTGGCACAGCGCATCAGCATTGCCATACAGCGGGGCAATGCAGCCAGCGTCTTGGGGACGCTTCCGACTGGTATTGATATGGATCAGTTGAGCTACCTGTAGATTGTTTGCAACAGTCTGCAGTTAGCTCAATTGTTTCAATTGTAAATACTAATTATAGTATATAAAGCTCGATTACCATTCACTGACTGACTGACTGACATAATTGTTCTCCCTGATGGTGGAGGGGGAGGTATGTTTTTTTTTGCGAAAATGTATAGAGGGGGTCAAGGAGACCTAGGGAAAATTCCGACTTTTTGAGATTTGCCCCCCAGGACCCCCGCCCCCCAAGGGGGCTTCGTAACGGAGTCATACTGATCAATAATTTTAAAGGGGTTGTATAGAGGGGGTCAAGCGATTTCGATTTCAAAAATAATTTCACCCCCCCTTGCCACCCAAGACCCCCCTTTTGAGAGTGCTACGAGATGCCGTCGCGGTAGAGGGGTTCTGATTGCGGGATCATATAGAAGGTCTCTTCTCCAATTGAAAGTAAAAAAAAAATACCCCCCCTCCCGCCCCCTTTTTCACCCCCCCTTTTGATATCTCCCAAACAAAGAAAGCTAGAAGAAAATTTTTTTCACAGTCGTGTAAAGAGCTTAACACCATTTGGATTTCAAAAAAAAAATTTCGCCCCCAACCCCTCTAGACCCCCCTTTTTATAAAAAAACTGAAATTTGGCCATTTTTAGCCTATATTTTGACCACTTTTTAGGGTGGAGCATTGCGGCGAGCGAAGCGAGCCGCACTGCGACTACGGGGAACAGCAAGGCGAGCGAAGCGAGCCGCGCTGTGACCCCCCCCTTGCCCCCCAGAACCCCCTCCCCCTGAACCCGGTGGAGCATTGTGGCGAGCGAAGCGAGCCGCAATGCGACTTCGGAGGAACAGCACGGCGAGCGAAGCGAGCCGTGCTGTTACCCCCCCACGCCCCCAGGCTCCCTGAACCCCCTCCCCCATCAAAAAATCTCATATGGATATCGTTTTTGACTAACATTGGGGTGAGGATTACGAACTTGATGTCGGCGGGCGGTTCGCTTCACTCACCGCAATCCCCCCCCTGGCCCCCCGGAACCCCCTCCCTCTGAACCCGGTGGAGCATTGCGGCGAGCGAAGCGAGCCGCAATGCGACTTCGGAGGAACAGCATGGCGAGCGTAGCGAGCCGTGCATTTACCCCCCCACGCCCCCAGGCTCCCTGAACCCCCTCCCCCATCAAAAAATCTCATATGGATATCGTTTTTGACTAACATTGGGGTGAGGATTACGGACTTGAGGTCGGCGGGCGTGTGTCGGATTGCGGTGAGCGAAGCGAACCGCAATACGCCTCACGTCACACAGAAAGGCGAGCGAAGCGAGCCTTGCTGTGTGCCAGCACGAGCGGGGTCGTATTGCGGTGAGCGAAGCGAACCGCAATGCGACTAAGGAGAAACAGCACGACGAGCGAAGCGAGCCGTGCTGTTACCACCCCACGCCCCCAGGCTCCCTGAACCCCCTCCTCCATAAAAAAATCTGATATGGATATCGTTTTTGACTAACATTGGGGTGAGGATTACCAACTTGATGTCGGCGGGCGTGTGTCGGATTGCGGTGAGCGAAGCGAACCGCAATCCCCCCCCCCCCTTGCCCCCCAGAACCCCCTCCCCCTGAACCCGGTGGAGCATTGCGGCGAGCGAAGCGAGCCGCAATGCGACTAAGGAGAAACAGCACGACGAGCGAAGCGAGCCGTGCTGTTAACCCCCCACGCCCTCAGGCTCCCTGAACCCCCTCCCCTATCAAAAAATCTGATATGGAAATCGTTTTTGACTAACATTGGGGTGAGGATTACGAATTTGATGTCGGCGGGCGTGTGTCGGATTGCGGTGAGCGAAGCGAACCGCAATACGTCACACCGCAAGGCGAGCGAAGCGAGCCTTGCCGTGTGGCAGCACGAGCGGGGACTACAGGGGAACAGCACGGCGAGCGAAGCGAGCCGTGCTGTGACTCCCTGCGACCAGCCCCCCCCCCCCCCCCCCCAAACCCCGCCCCCATCAAAAAATCTGATATGGGTATCGTTTTCGAGTAACATGGGGGCGAGGATTACGAATTTTATGACGGCGGGCGTGTGTCAGATTGCGGTGAGCGAAGCGAACCGCAATACGACTCACGTCACACAGCAAGGCGAGCGAAGCGAGCCTTGCCGTGTGGCAGCACGAGCGGGAACTACAGGGGTGCTTTGACCCCCTGCGCCCAGCCCCGCCCCCATCAAAAAATCTGATATGGGTATCGTTTTCGACTAACATGGGGGCGAGGATTACGAATTTGATGACGGCGGCGCAATACGACTCACGTCACACAGCAAGGCGAGCGAAGCGAGCCGTGCTGTGACCGCTCACGCCCAGCCCCCCTGAACCCCCTCCCCCATCCAAGAATTTGACATGGATATCGTTTTCGGCTAACTCGACAGTGTATATTACGAAAAAGATGTCCATTTGAAAATCCAAAATGGCTGACATTCTTATATCGCAAAACCCACTCTTGCTTATAAATTTCCATGAAATCGATTATGTAGGTTACGAAAAGGGGAATACAATGAAAAAAACAATATACACAGCCGCCGCGAGCTGCTTGCAGCTCGCGCACATATAAAATACTAGTTATACTATATATAGCTCGATTACCACTGACTCACTGACTGACTGACTGACTGACATAATTGTTCTCCTTGATGGTGGAGGGGAAGGTATGTTTTTTTTTGCAGAAATGTAGAGAGGGGGTCGAGGGGACCTAGGGAAAATTCCGACTTTTTGAGATTTGCCCCCCGGAACCCCCGCCCCCCAGGGGGGCTTCGTAACGGAGTCATACTGATGAATAATTTTAAGGGGGTTGAATAGAGGGGGTCAAGCGATTTCGATTGCAAAAAAAATTTCACCCCCCTTGCCCCCAAAGACCCCCCTTTTGAGAGTGCTACGAGATGCCGTCGCGATAGAGGGGTTCTGATTGCGGGATAGTATAGAGGGTCTCTTCTCCAATTGAAAGAAAAAAAAAACGACCCCCCTTTCCGCCCCCCTTTTCACCCCCCTTTTGATATCTCCCAAACGAATAAAGGTAGAAGAAAAATTTTTTCACAGTCGTGTGAAGAGCTTAACGCCATTTGGATTGCAAAAAAAAATTTTCGCCCCCAACCCCTCTAGACCCCCCTTTTTATAATTTTTATATAATTTGGTCATTTTTAGCCTATATTTTGACCACTTTTTAGGGTGGAGCATTGCGGCGAGCGAAGCGAGCCGCAATGCGACTACGGGGAACAGCAAGGCGAGCGAAACGAGCCGCGCTGTGAACCCTCCCCCCCCCCCTTGCCCCCCAGAACCCCTCTCCCTGAACCCGGTGGAGCATTGCGGCGAGCGAAGCGAGTCGCAATGCGACTTCGGAGGAACAGCACGGCGAGCGAAGCGAGCCGTGCTGTTACCCCCCCACACCCCCAGGCTCTCTGAACCCCCTCCCCCATCAAAAAATCTGATATGGATGTCGTTTTTGACTAACATTGGGGTGAGGATTACGAATTTGATGTCGGCGGGCGTTTGTCGGATTGCGGTGAGCGAAGCGAACCGCAATACGTCACACCGCAAGGCGAGCGAAGCGAGCCTTGCCGTGTGGCAGCACGAGCGGGGACTACAGGGGAACAGCAGCACGGCGAGTGAAACGAGCCGTGCTGTGACTCCTTGCGACCAGCCCCCCCCCCCCCCCAAACCCCGCCCCCATCAAAAAATCTGATATGGGTATCGTTTTCGACTAACATGGGGGCGAGGATTACGAATTTTATGACGGCGGGCGTGTGTCGCATTGCGGTGAGCGAAGCGAACCGCAACACGACTCACGTCACACAGCAAGGCGAGCGAAGCGAGCCTTGCCTTGCTGTGTTAACCCCCACGCCCCCAGGCTCCCTGAACCCCCACCCATCAAAAAATCTGATATGGATATCGTTTTCGACTAACATTGGGGTGAGGATTACGAATTTGATGCCGGCGGGCGTGTGCCGGATTGCGGTGAGCGAAGCGAACCGCAATACGTCACACCGCAAGGCGAGCGAAGCGAGCCTTGCCGTGTGGCAGCACGAGCGGGGACTACAGGGGTGCTGTGACCCCCTGCGCCCAGGCCCGCCTCCATCAAAAAATCTGATATGGGTATCGTTTTCGACTAACATGGGGGCGAGGATTACGAATTTGATGACGGCGGCGGGCGTGTGTCGGATGTCGACTCACGTCAGCAAGGCGAGCGAAGCGAGCCGTGCTGTGACCGCTCACGCCCAGCCCCCCTGAACCCCCTCCCCCATCCAAGAATTTGACATGGATATCGTTTTCGACTAATTCGACAGTGTAGATTACGAAAAAGATGTCCATTTGAAAATCCAAAATGGCTGACATTCTTATATCGCAAAACCCACTCTTATGCTTATAAATTTCAATGAAATCGATTATGTAGGTTACGAAAAGGGGAATACAATGAAAAAAAACAATATACACAGCCGCCGCGAGCTGCTTGCAGCTCGCGCACATATAAAATACTAGTTATATTATAATTTTCTTTGTGAATAAAGGCTTCTGCCATATGTAAAAAATTTTAGTGTTTAGTATGGATAGATGGATGGTAAGGTTGGAGATGGAAGTATGGATATAATCACTAAATAGGTAATCCTTCCTAATGGCTCAGCTACCCGAAGTGTGTCTTGTCCTTGAGAGAAGTCACTCGATCTATCCTCTGCAGTTTCCCACCAATCGTCCACTTTCTTGTATAGTAGATACAAACAATATTTTATCCTATATTTTTGTGTATTAAAGCAAGAGCAAACGACCGACACGACAAAATCATAAGCCAACACGGTAGGTCCGTAAACAGTATTTTTTCAATTCCGTTCAGTGAAGCGGTCAGTCCAGACCTCAAGGGAAATCTACTTTTCCTGTAACATACAATAGCATTTTTTCCACCTATTCACATCCTTGTGGAAGTTTAAATAACAATAAAAATATTGTATGAATTATTTGCGAACGGAAAATAATATTTGCGCTCGCAATTGAGGGAGATTTCGGGCGCTGTTAAGCTTATAGTCGGTTGATCGTTTTAAATAATTAATTGGTTTTATCTGATTATGGATTTTAAAGTATTTTCATCGTGATCATTGTGAAATCAGCGGTCGAATAAAATAAACGGGTGTTTTGTATTGTTCGACATTTTCAATGGGTAATTTATTGTATTTCTTATGACAAAAAGTTCATCCTCGGTTACTACTGAATCGTTTAATAAAAAATGTTTTAATCTCCATGGCGAGTCCTCTAATTATCCGAGACCGATGACCTAGCCTAAAAGTGCATTACACTATCTACACCCCACTGAAAATAAAGAGCCTTGACCTTGAGGAAAAGTTTTAAACTAAACGTACAAAACCTTAATATATCTGTACTGTTATTTGTACTTTTTAAGGCGCTGCCTTCCCTCACACTAGCGCCGCTACCTATTTTCTCTAGTTATTACGTTTAAGAAAGGAATTTCCAAAAATTAAGTTAGCCAGTTTGTGCTACTTAAGCTTTTTTTAATGCCTCTGTAATTGTTTTATTTTGTATAGTTTAGACCGAGATTCGAAAAAAGAGTTTGGTGGCCACCAAGGGCAACTTAGGTATCACAAACTGGCTAAGGTAATTTTTGGAAAATCCTTTCATAAACGTAATAATTACATAAAACAGGTCGCGGCGCTAGTGTGAAGGGAGGCAGCGCCTTAATATATCCTGTAATACTGTATTGCAGGTTTCATTTATTGTTTTTAAGTTATGGACCTACTATTTCTGTTCGGTGCTGTATCAGAGTTGTGTGTGTCAATGTAATGAAATGTTCCTCTATCTAAAAAATAATTTCCTAGAATCGTGGTCCATACTCAACGATGGACCAGACAGTCGGAAAGTGGCATCGGGACTCGACCGATATCTAGAGTGCCTCTCCTCATCACGTCAGCTGGGTCAAGAGTTCGAAGACAATATTGTAGAGGCAATAAAAGGTGTTTTGAGAAGGTAAATTGTGTTAATTATCCTGTATTATTATGAACTGTTTTATGCCCGCGGCTTAGCAAGTATTTTTTCTATGGAAACATTTGAAGGTGATTTCTATGCCATGGGAACTGATTTATGAGATAACAAGTAGCCTATGTTTGATTCCAGGATTAGAATTAAATGTATGCAACATTTCGGCCCGATCCGTTCCGTAGTTTTGGCGTGAAGGGGTAACAAACATCCATCCATCCATCCAAACTTTGCGAAAGTTTGGATGTTTGTTACCTCTTCACGCCAAAACTACGGAACGGATCGGGCCGAAATTTTGCATACAAGTCATTCTAGGCCTGGAATCACCTTCAAACACCGTGAGAAGCCGCAGGCAGAAACTAGAATTAAATAAAACGTCCTGTGCCTCAATTGGTTACGGGTGTGGCAACTGATAACTTAAAAAAAACAGTCAGAGAAAATAACCTAAATCTGCGTCTAACTCGAATGAAACAGGGCCAAAACTTTTCAGAAGTAAGCTCCAAAAATTCCAACGAAAAGCCAACAAGACCAACTTTATTCGGAATATATTATTTCAAATTATACAACAACTACCTTTCTGAGGCGTAAATTGGGTCAACCGCGAGCTTTTTACGTCAAAAACATATGTTTAACTTCCCATAAATGACATCCTTTGAAAATCACTTTGCATGTTTATCAACAAATAAGTTAATTAAGTTTATGAAATTGGAGAATCTTTTAGCCTCAACTAATTCGTTTCCTAGGTAAAGGCTTATTAAGATTTGTATGCGCTTTTTCTGCGTCTGGATTAATAAAATTATTACATATCATCTTTTTTATCTACCCAGGATAATGTTCCACATCATCATCATCAGCCTATATTAGTCTCTGCTGGACATAGGCCTCCCCTAATGAGCGCCATAGCGCCCTGTCTTCAGCTTGCCGCATCCAGCATCAGCCTGCAGTCTTTCGCAGATCGTCATCCCACCTAACCTAACCTTCACTACGTTTGCCGAGTCGTGGTCTCCACTCAAGAACACGTTTACCCCAGCGGTTGTCGGTTCACTTCAGCTTGCTAATTCTTTGAGCTATGTCGATAACTTTGGTTAGAGAATCCGAGCATAGCTCTTTCCATAGCTCGCTGAGCGACTTTGAACTGGTGGACCAGCCCTACCGTGAGTGTCCACGGTTCAGCTCCGTAGGTCTTAACGGGTAGGCGGTATGGATGACGAGAAGACTCGACGTAGTTTCCCAAACGCTGCACAGCCTAGCTGGATCCTCCTGTTGGCCTCCTTCTCAAAATTATTTTTACCTAACTGTAGAATTTGCCCAAGGTACGTATACTCGGAAACAATTTCGAGAAGGATAATGTTAATAATATATTATGACTAGTATTTTATAAGTGCGCGAGCTGCAAGCAGCTCGCGTCGGTGGCTGTCACAGTGTTCGTTTTTAATTGTATTTCCCTTTTCGTAACCTACGTCTTTGATTTTTTCGAAATTGATAACCAAGAGTGGAGACTGCGATTAAAGAATGTCAGCCATCTTGGAAGATAAGCCTTTTTGTTATATGTCTAGTCCTAAGTTATTTTGAATAAATTATTATTATTATTATTATTTTTTTTTTTAAATGGACATCTTTTTCGTAATCTACACTGTCGAGTTAGTCGAAAACGATACCCGTATCAAGTTCTTGGATGGGGGAGGGAGTTCAGGGGGGCTGGGCGTGAGGGGTCACAGCACGGCTCGCTTCGCTCGCCGTGCTGTTCCCCTATAATCGCATTGCGGTTCGCTTCGCTCACCGCAATACGACCCCGCACGTGCTGCCACACAGCAAGGCTCGCTTCGCTCGCCTTGCTGTGTGACGTGAGTCGTGATGCGGTTCGCTTCGCTCACCGCAATCCGACGCACGCCCGCCGTCATCAAATTCGTAATCCTCGCCCCCATGTTAGTCGAAAACGATACCTATATCAGTTTTTTGATTGGGGCGGGGTTCGGGGGGCCTGGGCGCGGGGGGTCACAGCACGGCTCGCTTCGCTCGCCGTGCTGTTCCCCTGTAGTCGCATTGCGGTTCGCTTCGCTCACCGCAATACGCCGCCGCTCGTGCTGCAACACGGCAAGGCTCGCTTCGCTCGCCTTGCGGTGTGACGTATTGCGGTTCGCTTCGCTCACCGCAATCCGGCGCACGCCTGCCGTCATCAAATTCGTAATCCTCGCCCCCATGTTAGTCGAAAACGATACCCATATCAGATTTTTTGATGGGGGCGGGGTTCGGGGGGGCGGGTTTCGGGGGGGCTGGGCGCGGGGGGTCACAGCACGGCTCGCTTCGCTCGCCGTGCTGTTCCTCCGTAGTCGCATTGCGGCTCGCTTCGCTCGCCGCAATGCTCCCCCGGGTTCAGGGGGACGGGGGTTCTGGGGGCAAGGGGGGGGTCACAGCGCGGCTCGCTTCGCTCGCCTTGCTGTTCCCCGTAGTCGCGATGCGGCTCGCTTCGCTTGCCGCAATGCTCCACCCTAAAATGTGGTCAAAATATGGGCTAAAAATGGCAAAATTTCAGTTTTTTACTAAAAAGGAGAGTCCAGAGGGGCGGGGGGCGAAATTTTTTTTTTGCAAATAAAATGGTATTAAACCCTCTATACGAACGTGAAAAAATTTTTCTTCTGTTGTACTTAGTTTGGGACATATCAAAAAGGGAGGGTGAAAATTGTGGAGGAAGGGGGGGTTATTTTTTTTTCTTCCAATTCGAAAAAATACCCTCTATACGATCCCGTAATCAAAACTCCTCTATCACGACGGCATCTCGTAGCACTCTCAAAAGGGGGGGTCCTGGGGGGAGAGGGGGGGTAATTTTTTTTTGCAATAGAAATCACTCGTGCTCCTCTAAACGAATCCCTCTAAATTTTTCATCCAAATTGCTCCGTGGAAAAGAAGGGGGGGAGGGGTGAGCTCCGGGGGGGCAAATCTCAAAAAGTCGGGATTTTCCCCAAGTCACCCCCGACCCCGCTACACGATTCTGCAAAAAAAAACATACCTTCCCATCCACCATCAGGGAGAACAATCGTGTCAATGAGTCAGTCAGTCAGTGAATCAGTCAGTCAGTCAGTGGTAATCGAGCTATATATACTACTAGCTGTACCCGCGACTTCGTTCGCGATTGCCTTACCTGCCGACTAATTAAGTTCACATTTAACCATAGTCTCTCATATTATGAAACGCCGCCGTCCAAAAAATCGTGTAGGGTCTACGGGGGATAGCATATTGTCATCTTCAATCCCATTCTTTATCCACACGACTTTTAGCTACGACTCGGCCAGCGTCAGTGTTAAGAAGTGTCCTACTCGTTTGACTTACTCACAGCTGGGGCCCTATTCTGCTATACTAATCGCTTCACTATGACAGGGCTATCGTCACAGAATGACACTTTTTGGTATTCCACCTTGGATGAAAGAAATTATGATGAATGCAGATGGAGAGACGCGCGTCAAGTATGAAACTACATATTAATTTATCTTGCGCGCACTATCTGGAATTTTATTAATCTAAGGATTCTACGTGATGATTCTGCGACGATTCCATTGTCATACTGAAGCAATTGTTTTGCAGAATTGGGCTCCTGATCCATTTGACTGGACCACCGTAATTTTTTTTCGTTAGTAGGTAGGTACAGTTGGCTGTGCACCACAATAAAAAATATTTTTCTGCGGTCCAGTTAGTTTAAATGGACCACAATAATTAATTAATTTAATTGTACACGAAGTTTGGTTGGAGTAAGACTCCAACCAAACTTCGCTGGACCAGCTAAACCACCATATATCATGTAAGGCAGGAACCTAACTTATTTTTCCAAGACCCACCACCTTAGTAGGGAGGAACCTAACTAATGGGTGCGTCTTGGAAAAATAAATAGATAGGAACTTACCTACCCTTTATCTACTAATTTTTTTCTTCAATCTACAGATTATTTCATCGATCTACTGATTTTCTACTCGACTTTCTACTGATTTAGTCATATTCGATCTTGCATCTCTGTTTCTAACAAAAAGAATGCATGAAATCGGACGACGCGTAGACCCGTCGTGATGCGCGGTTAAAGAATTCTACTTTTTCCTCTCTCCCAGGGGAACCTTACTGAATTCCAGGATAAAATGTATTCCATGTCCTTTCTTGTAGTATGAACTCAAAACGTGCCAAGTTACATTCCAACTCATTACCTATGTAGTTTCAGCGTGATGAGCGGTGAAGGAATTTAACTTTCATCCCCTCTGCCAGGGTAACCTTACTGAATTCCGGGATAAAATGTATCTTTCCTCATAGTACGAACTAAAATCACGCCGAGTTGCATTCGAATTCATTAAGTAGTTCCGTCGTGATGCGCGGTTAAAGAATTTTACTTTCATCCTCTCTCCCAGGGGAACCTTACTGAATTCCAGGATAAAATGTATCCCATGTCCTTCTTTGAACTCAAATCGTACCAATTCAGTCCAACTCATTCAGTAGTTTTGGCGTAAACGTGATGCGCGGTGAAGAAATTTTACTTTTATCCCCTCTCCCAGGGGAACCTGACTGAATTCCGGGATAAAAAGTATCCTATGTCCTTCCTCGTGGTATGACCTAAAATCGTACCGAGTTTTATTTCAATACCTTAAGTAGTTCCGTCGTGATGCGCAGTTAAAGAATTTTACTTTCATCCCCTCTCCCAGGGAAACCTGACTGAGTTCCGGGATAAAAAGTATCCTATGTCCTTCCTCGTAGTATGACCTAAAATCGTGCCGAGTTTCATTTCAATACCTTCAGTAGTTTCGGCGTGATGCGCGTTTAACAAACAGACAGACAGACAGACAGACAGACAGACATGAATGAAAAAAATTGCAGTTTTGGCTTCAGTATCGATAATAGAGTGCCCTCCAAAAAAAATTTTCAAAATATCTTCAATGTACAGAATTGGACCTGTTACAGTTTTATTATAAGTATAGATTAATTAATAGACATACCAATAAATTATAAAAGCCCGACTTTACACTTTGATTTTGTTATTTTACCTTGGATTTAAAAGTTTGATCAGATTTGGTCTAAGCCTTCATTTGTATTCGTTCTACATTCAAGACGTCGTGCCAAAGATAGGCCAGCTAAATGTTTTACAAACAATTTTATCAAGATTCAAACGTTTGCTATCTTGTTTCGGACTAAATTAGCTCAAAGTGTGAATAAATATTTTTAATGGTTGCTTGAGTTTGTACTTGTTGGTGAGTTTGACAGTTGCTTTTTTATCGCTTACAAGATTAGTTTGGGCTCAGTTGTTAGATGTGTTTTCGGTTACGAGAGCTAGCGGATGCGGATATTTGCCCGTTTTCGATACCACCGTCCGGTCTACAGTTTGTCGATAAGGTGTGCTTTCGGTATTTCGATCTGTGCTTTTGTGTACTTTCGATAAACCGTTCTCCGGTATTTCGATTTCCGGTATTCCGTAGTAAAGTCTACGTGTGCCCGCCGCGCCGCGGTATTTATTTAAAATTAAAGGACATAGCACACTTGTAAAGCATCGTTAATGCATAGCTCCTGCACGTGGCGGCGTGCGTGAGCTGTGCAGTAAAAAGTAGTTGTGCAAAAATCCTGATAATAGTTTACTTGATCCTCAATTTCTGATGACCGCACGCTATCCACGCGGCGACCGCTAGCAGCGAGCTCGCTGTCCACGCAAGATCGGATCGGTAAAAAACCGTAAAGCTTGTCGCACACCTGAAAGCAGCGATGCCGCACATCACAAAAACGTGCATTCAAATATTAAACTCTTTAGATACATTTTACAGTGACGACTGTGCAGTGTGGTAAAGTTTTTGGGTCGCAGTTTTGCGAGACAAGGACGAGTGGACGTCGCGCGGGGAAGGCGAGAAAGAAGGCGAGAGCCGCAAAATGGCAAGCCCGCGTGCAATTTCACGGGTCGATTTTTGGAAATTAGATTTTTGCTCTAAAGTAATACTCTTTCGCGAAAAAATAAAACCATAATCGTCTAAAGTATTTATAAGGGAACACGTAGACGAAGTTTTATTGAAATATTATAAGTAAAAAGCAAATGAAACTGCTTTTTCCGTAGAAGTATTTGTGCAAAAATGAGGATTTAGAGGAAACTTTGCGATTTTTTTGTATCCAGGCAAGTTTTGTCAATCGTGTTTCGACTCCCTTAACTTACTAACGAGAATCCTAAACTTTTGATACTTCTCAAAAAATTATAAAATAAAATCAATATTTTTTGTACCTTAAAATTGATTTTACGTATACTCAAAACGTGGGTTTTGGGACTCACTTCACCTTAAGATTGCAACGTGTTTCAAGCTAGGCCATTCACTTGAATCTTGCGGTAAGCAAGTGTAAGTCAGAGAGGGGCTAGGTTACGGCATGCTCGCATACCACACGCAATGTGTTATTTTGTCACTGGTAAGCTGTATCTGTATTATACTTTTTTGGGCGGTAGGCGCGAAAAAATAAACACTGTTTGTTACGGCCACATATTGTATAATTAAATTTAAAATAGTTACAGTTAATATATTTACACTACTTATGAACTAAAATAACTATCTGTGCACCCTACCTGCCATCCAGTGTTTTCTCTTCAAACAACAACCTACACACAAAACTAGACACAAGTTATCTGCACTGCACTTTTTATAACCTGCAATTCTACTGACAACATGGACCCTAACTCCATCCAGAGCTCCATGGCACAGCTGAGCACTATGTTCTCTGAAGCTATGGCTGAGTTCGAGGAGAAGCTCCAGAAATCGAAGTCCCCAATCAGCGATTTGGCAGCTCTTGCAAATGAGTTCAGCATCTTCAAAACCTTCATCGCAAAGTCACTACGAGCTATGCAGGATCAAGTTGTGATGCTTGCCAGCGACATTGACAGGCTGGAGATGCGAGGCAGGAGGAAGATCTTGCTCATCCATGGTGTTCCTGAGGTCAATCAGGAAAACATTGAAGATGTAGCGGTGAAAACTTTTTCGGACAAGCTGAAGGTTACGGGCATCACTAGAGCTGACATCAGCCGTTGTCATCGCATGGGACGCTCCACCAACAATAGACCTCGCCCCATACTCTGTAAGCTGCGGGATGTAGCCCTTCGTGACAAATTGTGGGTTTCCAAAACCGCTCTGAAGGACACCGGTATAACCCTATCAGAGTTCCTCACAAAGTCTCGTCACGACAGCTTCATGGAGGCTCGGAAGCGTTTCGGAGTAACCAAATGTTGGACGCGACAGGGCTCCGTTTTCGTGGTTGGCGCTGACGGGTCTCGGCATCGAGTGACCAGCATTGCGGAGTTGTCGACGGTGCCGGTGCTAGTCCCGGCAGTGGTGCCTGCGCCAGCTAAAGAAATTGCTGCCTCGTCTAAAGGCCGCCGAGCTGGCGCCCCCAGAAAGTGATTCCCGGTGCTATTCTGGTTCTCATAATGGTCCGATCGGCTAGCTTGTTACAGTAGTAAGTACGGTAGATAATTTTTTTCTTCGCAACACATGCAGGTAGACAGTTCACTTTGAGACCTTTTCCTAGCTAGCGACCTCCAGGTAGGTACCTATTCATTTATTTTTATCTTTTTTACTTTATCTGTACCCTACTATTTTGAAAAGCTATGTTATTTTTACGTCTGACAGAACTACAGTGAACGTCAAAATATTTGTCTCTCTAAACTGTCAAAGTCTCGTTTACGTTCCATTATACGCACTTTTTTTTTTTGTTATAAGTAGTTGTTTGCGCGTGTGTTGCCAACAATGATATTGCTATCCGGTCGGATCATTAGATTAATTTGTAAGTTTTTGTGTTCATTTTGTATTTTAATTTGTGTTTATTCGTTAGGTTTATCAATGTTGTTTGATCGTCTCATTCTTTCTATCTATTCTTGTTAGCTGGCAGATGGGCACAGATAGACAAGTAAAGTATTTATTTTGTATTTTTTTTTATAATTATATTTTAATATTAGTATCTAAATATAAATAGGTATTTAATTATTTTATATTATATACATACATAGACTATATGATAAATAGTAGTAGTGACGACTTTTGTCCTGTTCGTCTTCGGGTAACGACGATAGTTTCGTAAGCATTCCAACTCTCTCTGATACGTTAGAATCTACTTTTTCTGATGTTTCCAAAAACTTCAACGTTGTGCATATTAATGCACAAAGTGTCCCGGCTCACTTTACTGATATGCTGGCGTCTTTTAACCAGGCTAACATCCACGCCATTCTTATTTCAGAGTCATGGTTAAAACCCTGCTTGCCTTCAGCACTTTATTCTCTTCCTGGGTTTGATCTAATCCGTAACGACCGTACTGGTACCGTAGGTGGGGGCGTAGCCATATACATTCGATCGCATATTACCTACACTATTATTGATATGTCTACGCAACCACCACCGTCCAGTGCGGGCGAACATCTTTTTATTCAAGTACTACTTTCCCATCGTAAGATTTTGCTTGGCGTTTACTATTCTCCTTCTCTACGTATTAACTTTTTTCCTTCTTTTGAGAAGAGTCTAGTTGAGCTCACTCCTTTGTATGACCATACCATAATCATGGGCGATTTTAACACCTGTTTGTTAAAACGTGACTCCCGAGCACGCTCATTAGAAGGTCTGGTCCAGTCCAGTAACCTGTCAATTCTTCCTTTAAATCCAACCCATAATTTTCCTAACTGCAATCCTTCTCTTCTTGATCTTATTTTAGTTTCCTCCCTGTCTCATGTCGCTAAGCACGGTCAGTGCTCAGCGGACGCCTTCTCTTATCATGATTTGATCTTTCTCTCCTACAAAATTCGTCCCCCCAAAGCTAAGCCTCAAATTCTTCTTCAGCGCAATTTTGGCGGGATGAATGTCGAGACCCTACGCAAGGACGCTCGAGACGCTGACTGGTCCGAAGTGTTGGATGCGGCTGACATCGACAGTAAACTCGCAAATTTTAGTAGTATTTTAATAAAATTGTACGACGAGCATGCCCCTGTTAGGGCTGTAAAAATAAAGCATCTTCCTGCTCCTTGGCTTACGAACGAAATAAAAACCGTGATCAGTAATAAACTTGCAGCCAAGGCTAGGTACAAGCGAAAACCGACTGCCGAGAATAAAGAGCTATTTACTAAGGCCCGTAATCACTGCAATAAGGTGTGTAGGGATGCACAACGCCGACACATTCATAAATCCGTTGAAAATAATGACCCCGCTAAGGTATGGAAATTCCTTAGATCATTGGGTATTGGTAAATCGCGGCCTTGTAACCAATCGAAAGACTTGGACATTAACGCCTTGAACCGTCATTTCTCCGCTTGTTCCAAGTTTGAGGGTACTACTAAAACCCAAACCTTAAATTCTCTTTCGTCTATCCCTACTCCTAATTTTCCTCCTTTCCTATTTCGCGACTTCACCGATTCCGAGGTTAAAAAAAGCATTTCCTCAATTTCTTCTAATGCGGTCGGTACCGATGGCATTAGTAAGAAAATGATCCTTCCCATCCTTGATGACATTATCCATGTGCTTACATACCTATTGAACTTCTCAATAAATAGTGGAACTTTTCCCAGCACGTGGAAAGATGCGCAAGTAACCCCACTACCTAAAAAATCTAAACCATCTTCCTTTTCTGATTTCCGTCCTATTTCCATCTTGCCTTTCCTATCCAAAGTTCTTGAGCGACTTGTGCACCAGCAACTTAGTCTTTTCCTCAATATCAATAACCTTCTTAATCCCTTCCAATCCGGTTTTCGCCCAGGCCATAGTACCACATCAGCTCTCGTCAAGATCACCGACGATATTAGAGATGGCATCTGGAACGGAGAAGCAACCGTCCTCTCACTCCTGGACTTTAGTAACGCTTTTAACAACGTCGATTTCGACATCCTTTTAGGCATTCTTCGCTCGCTTAACATCTCTTCAAACGTAATTCACTGGTTTCGTAGTTACCTGTTCGGTCGCCGGCAACGTATCAGCGTTGACGATAACATCTCCTCTTGGTGTCAACTGAGTACCGGTGTACCACAGGGCGGCGTTTTATCTCCTCTACTTTTCGCTATATTTATTAATTCTATCTCTAATCAACTCTCTTCTTCCTACCACCTTTATGCAGATGATTTACAAATCTATACCCAGGCACCAGTAGAGCGATTAGGTGAAGCCATCCGTGTAATAAACGACGACTTGAATAATATTCTCGATTGGAGTAATGCTCACGGATTGAAAGTCAACCCAACAAAAACCCAGGTTATCATAATAGGTAGCTCACGAATGGTGTCTAAGATTGATTGGGTTCATCTTCCACATGTCTTTTTTGATAATGTTCAAATCGAGATAAGTAAAACCGTTAAAAATCTTGGGATTCTTATCGACAATCAGCTGAACTGGGGACCGCAACTGGCGGAAGTTAGCCGTAAGACCTTTGCATCGGCCGCTTCGTTAAAACGGTTGCGAAACTTTTTACCGACATCAACCAAAATTGCGCTCGCTCAGTCACTTCTGCTCCCCATTCTTGACTACGCCGACGCCAGCTATCCCGATCTAACCCAAGCACAGCTTGATAAGCTTGAGCGGCTTCAAAACTTCTGCATACGCTTCATATTCGGTCTGCGCAAGTATGATCACATCACAGAGTACCGCAATAAGCTAAAATGGTTACCAATCCGTCTTCGCCGGGACGCACACTTCCTCTCCCTCCTGTATTCCATCCTCTTCGTCCCAAATACTCCTCGGTACCTCAAAGATCGTTTCAAGTCCCTGCACCAAACCCATACCCGCTCCCTTCGCTCCACTGAAACCCTTGCGCTGCAAACTCCCCGCCCCTTCCTAGCTTACAGTTCATCGTTTACCGTACATGCCACCAAACTATGGAATGCCTTACCTACCCCAATAAGACAAGCTAAATCTCTCCCTATATTTAAGCATATGGTCTATGAACACTTTCTTACTTCAATTTCAAATAATTAACATAAACATATTTTTACATTATTATATATTTATGTATATAGTCTATACTTAGTATTTATTTATATATATATATATTTATAGTGTTCTGTAATACGCCACCGTCTATACCTGTATAATAGTTACGTGTCCATCCAAAGGTTGCCTGGAAGAAATCGCTTTTAGCGATAAGGCCGCCCATTGTGCAACTGTTTTGTGTTTGTGTTTTTATTTTCTATTTTTCTTATTTTGGTGTGCAATAAAGAATATTTGTATTGTATTGTATTGTATTGTATACCTATGCTGGCTTAGAATTTTCACCACCCCAACTCTTCCCGCGGGTGTCGTAAGAGGCGGCTAAGGGATATCCACCGGGGGCGGGCAGCAGCGCCCCCTGCAGAACAATTCTACCAACGGAATGCGATCCCCAACCCGCATGCCCAGCGTGGCGATTATGGGCATTACCCCCATGTGATAAAAGCCAATAAGGTGCTCATCAGGGGGAGGCCTGCGTCCAGTAGTGGACCAATACAGGCTGTTGAGGTTGAGGTTGAGGAAACTGTATCTGAAGATTACACCTACAAATATGAGCATTTCCGGCAAATATTAAAAATTTAAATCCTCATTTTGTTTTGTAGCAGCGTAGCTCATAAATGCCTTTAAATACTCTTTCGCTGTTCACCGAAAATACTACCTTTATGTACAATTTAATGAAATGTATAAACGAAAAGACAATTGCATTCTGATGAAACGCAATTTAAAAGGTAGAATTTGTATTAAAAACCTGAGTATTAAGCCGTACTGTAATCATGTAGGCTGTAATCATGTAGGCTGTAATCATGTAGGTACGTTCACGAGTGGACATAGCTGACGGGTAATAGCGCTTTAATCTCCCGCTTCAATATACGTGGCTTCAGATTCAGCCTTCCTGGAAAACCAAATTGCAATTTTACCCGACCGTGTTGGGTTGCGGAAAATGGCAATATTAAATTAACCATTGTATTTATTTAACACAAAACTACTCTGTACCCGCGGTGTGGCATGGGTTTTCTTTATGTTATTATTACTTACTCTTATCTAATAAATTCAAGACCTACGTAGGTACTTATAAACTATTACCGTATTTTAGGGTTATATATGTATATTACAAGTATTTTACTATGAAAACTTTCGTACTTTGACGAATTCTATTTCTGTCTGGTTAACTAAGATTCTTCAAACACAAACTAGGTTCGTAGTTAACCCGCTTACATTCATAATGGATATTAAAAGTAGTTATTTATATAATTTTCATGAGCATACAGATCCCCTAGTACTAGTCAATGATCCTATCCATCCATGGTTGTCTGGTAGAGATCGCTCTTGAGCAATAAGACCGCCACTATTGTCACATAGATTATAAGCTGTTTTTATTATATCGATACGTGTGCAATGAAAAATTTTCTATCCATCTATCTATATAAATTTATGGCATTTAGATTTTTTTAGACTATTAACATTAAAGTTGGTATTAATTACATACCACAATGTTATCAATTTTTCTGTTGACGTCGTAAAACAGTTATTTTATATTAGGCTAAACCATTTAGCGGGCAAAATCAATTTAATTTAGACATCAAGAAATTCGATAGACGTACCACTGCACGCACGCACAGTGGTTTACTACTTTTTCCACAGGTACACGAATCTTTAGATAGACGCACCTGAAATCCACTTGGGCCAGAATTTATCTAATCAGTGGCATGCCCTAATCAAAGTAATTGTTTGATTCTCGTAGGTAATTTTAAATACTAATGCATGCTTATTATTCATAAATTAATTTCAGGTATTTGCTTAGGTACATAGAACTAGATCATGCTGTGTACACATATTTAGGGATACAGTCTAGTTTTTATTATTTTGTCCTTCTATTTGTATAATATTTTATTGTATTCTGTTTTGTGTGCCAAATAAATAAATTCTTCAAATGTCTAGGTAGCTTTGCATATGGAAGCTTTTAGCTCGATAAAGCTAAGCTTGCTTATACTAAGCTTTATCGAGCTTAAAGCATCCATAAAATTTGACATACTAAGATCTTAGTCCAACTGAGTTCAAGAACGTTACTCGGTCGTCGTGAGAATAGTAGGTACCAGTACAACCTACCAGTATAAGGCATCGACTTTCTTTTCTGTCTTCTATAATGGATCTTAAGGCTTGGTAGGCCAGCAGAGGCCGCATTTTTGTGATTTTTAAAATCATCTGAGACTTAGAAAACGGTGATTAAAATTCTGAAAAAAAGATATATTATATTATTTAAGGATCTAGTCTAGTCAAAGCCGCATTCAGTTACAAGATCTAATGAACTAAACTTGATAAAAAAATCCCAAAGTTACCCGTTTTTTCTAATGTTTTTTCAATACTATGACTACTACTATCACAATTTTTTTTTGTACTCATCCAAAGACACTTAATATATGTATACGAATTCGCAGAGTTTGTTTTGATAAAATGATTATTTATCTTAATCACCATGTTTAAATAACTACAAAAGACACAAGCGCGGCGGCTTGGCAGGCGGGCGATTTCCCTTACGCCTACTGCTGCAGGACTACCTGGCCTTAATGATCGCCACGGTACCTGAGTCCTGAGTTTTATCGTGACGTTATCGTGACCTTTCATTTTTGTGGGATTTAATACAGTGCCTCTAGCGTGCAGACATAGAACTATGCAAATCCCATAAAAAATGTACGGTACTATCGAGAAACCAAACTCAGGGGCCTACACGGAAAACGAAAATCAAAGTTGCTTCTTTGTTTTAGTGCTTTACCGAAAATACTCTTATGTGTACTAAGTTTGATAGCATTTGTACGATATCGAATAAAAAAACCTCGATTTTCGATTTTACAACTAACTACGGGCCCAAGGGTCTAGCTATCTCGGTGTAATGAATTTCTCAAAACTTGTATTACTACAATATATACGAGAAAAGCTCGTTCAAAACCGAAGACGGAGGCTAGTTATTGAAAAAAATAGCAAGCACCAATTATATTTGCCAAATAGCGACAGAATAGGCCATTACGGCCGTGAAATGTCTACTTTTAGTGTGTTATTGTTTCCTATAGTCGTGTTTTTACTAATCGTTGGACTAAATTATGGTGATAACGGACTTTTTTGGCGACGAAACGTTCAAAATAGGACATTAAAGCTGATAATCACTTGGCGACTTTTGCCGCTAACTAGTGGGAAAAAAATTTTGATTGCCACCCAATATACTTCGCGTGATTTCGACTGAGTCTAAAATAAGGTAGGTACCAGAAAAGGAAAATATTTTTTTTTCCTTTTCTGGTACATAATGTACAAAATAATTTTATAATGAATGATTTTATTACAATTGATAGAATCATAAAACATCGCAGTATTATAATCTTACAAATTGAAAGTGACGTCTCATTAGCAAAACTTTAAACGTGATTTCCCTAAAATCGTGTTTTTAGAGTTAACTCACTTTATTTTTAAGCGTGCGAAATGTTATAATTTTAACAATTACTTCGCAACAAGGGCTATTACGTCTCACAGAAAATATGATGATGGCTCTGGACGGGTTCTGCAACGACTCTAAAATATCAACTAACCAGCCAGAGGTTAGGTACTTTTAATAAAAAGTGAAAGTGTTATCAGCGTCGGCCCTCAAAAACCCCAAAAAGTTCTTGGAAACCAACTCCGAGATTGGCACATGCCAGCTGCTCTGTTTATTTAGAAGAAGATGGATTGCTCAAAAATAACTTCCTTGACATTTGTAACTTTGGAATAATGTCGTAAGATAAGAACTGCTGGGACAGGAAACATTATTGTTGAGACAAGACGAATAATTGTCTAAATAGGGAAGCATTTTCTCTGATTTCATTTTATCTGCGTCGTGTAAGGTTAGATATAGAAAATTCATTAAAAAGTTGCGTTTTTGACTCTTTCTAAATTTCTCGTTCTTTAACACATGTTCTTCCATTTCTAAGAAAGAAGATGGCGGCTAGCCATCTCCGTTTAATATAATAAAAAAAAAATTTAATTTTTCGTTTAATATAATAAATAAATATATACCTGTCTTACCCGTGTCTTCATCTTTCTCTGAAGGCTAGTCGACAGGCCGCCGGCATCGGATGCTCCGCGCTAATCGCATCAAGCGGGTTTTTTTAGCATAATGCCGGGTGGTGGCCATGCAAACGAATTTTCAACATTGACATCCGCATTTTCGTAGAAAATGGATGAAAGAAAACGCGGTAGCGTGGAGCGCGGAAGGGGAGGCAAGGTGGATGGAGGAGGCATGCGGGTGTGTCCACTGATCGGCAATCCGAATTATATCATCCGCACTAAACGGATCGCCGGTATTGCAGTCAGTCTGATGCATCCGCTCCGTGCGATGCGGATCTGCGGACGCATTTCTATGGCAAACCATACAAAGAATTTGTAATCTTTTTTAATTTAACTGTTTGTTTCTTAAATAAAAACAAAACAAAGGCTAAGATTACTAAAATCCGTTTGCTGTGGTCAGCGGGAAACGTCCGTTGCCTTTAATATTTATTATCCCTTTCTAAATGTCTATTGTCTACATGTATTTAGCCTAGCGTACGTTTTTCTAGACCTCTTAAATAGGTCTTTATACCTACTATATGCAATTTGCAATAGCAATTTCAGGCCGATACGTCCAGTGCTTTTGGCGTGAAGACGTAGTTAAGCGTGTTTTTATGTACAGACAGCGTCTGAATTAAGTAACCCCCCTGCATATCCCATGCAGGTTTAAATCTAAACCCGTTAGTTTTAGGAGTTTTAAAAGTCGAAAATAATTTCTATTTTTATTTAGGTAACATAAAAATGGAACGAATAGATAAAAATAAATAGAAACTCGGATTCTAGCCTGCATTGTGTTATGCAGGGGGGTTACTGAATTCTGACGCTGTCTGTACATGTTTATTTTTTAAAACATCTGCAATATCCTCTATCCAAAGTGTTCATAGAACTAAAAAATCCTCAAAAATAATGATCGATACAAGAGGAAATTTTAAATTAAACTCATCGACATTCTCCCCCGGAGTTTTGCCCTATCACAGCTCATAATTCGATCAACTGGTTAACTTAATCCATACCTAGCCCTTAAAGTACCAGATTTTTGAAACTACAATCATAATGTCTTGTAAAAATATTTTTTTTTGCACATGATAAATTAAAACCATCGCGATTTTCACCCAGGTTGCTTCGTACATATCTATGTAATTCTCGTTTTTATGAAATCATAATAACCTAGGTTCTTATTACATTTAAAATCATTTATCGGGATCATTCAGAAGCTCTTGGAACCGTAATAAATGACACAACATTATCTAGCCCCAAGCTAAGTAGAGCTTGTGTTATGGGTATTTGAAAGCTGGGATACTTACGATATATTACACAGGCTTTTTTATCATGCAAAGAAAGCACCCAGAACATCCCGATCAAAGATCTGCAGCAGGGGTATTTTAATTCTTTCAATTCGTTTCCGAATCGAATCCGACGGATCTATAAAACGCTATTTTGATTTCGCCTCTGGTTGATGATCGAAAATCCGAAGCGAACCTGTTGACTAATGGCCATGTCAATGAGGAGGAGCTCCTTATTTCGATCATCAACCCGAGGCGAAATCAAAATTGCGTTTTAAAGACCCGTCGTATTCGATTCGGAAACGAATCGAATGAATTGAAATACCCCTGCAGATTGTACAAACATTTGTCCAGAGGCGGGAATCGAACCCGCAACATCCTGTGTTGCAGGCGGACTTTCGCCCTCTGCGTCATGGTTATTGATCCTAGTTATTACCTGCGATAAAAATTACTGTTTCAAGAGGAAGAGCTGACACCAAAACCTTAGGTACTTAAAGATGCGACTGTACATATAGGTTTTTCTTTTTTCATTACTCTACGTTCATTTCTTCAATTCAAAGTCTATTGCTTTCAGTGAAAACCAGCGCTGGGTGGACAAACCAGTGTTCATACAGCACAACGCTGAACGGAGGCCATACATATTAAAAAAGCTAATAGTCTTATTTAGAAGTACCATAAGTTTTCGTTTTGGGTAGTAGTTTTATGGTAGAAAAATATTTTCTTTCTTTCAAAGTTCTAATATGTCAGCCATGGTATAATAACAAACTTTGCCATGTACAGCACTCCGAGACATTGCGACTACATGGGTGACACTTTTTACGTAATCGACGGATATGGCGCCGCCGGTTCTCAACTTATAGTTTGGGGAAAAAGTAGATCTTATATTCATTAGACGAACTCGATAAAAACTCACTTGACCGTCGAGTTTTAAATATCCTCTGTGCTCAATATTTTTATTGAAGGAAGGATCTCAAATTGACAATTAATTTAAATTTCGTTTGTAAAAATGCGGGAACAGAGTGAATTACGGGTTTTGGGCGGTCTGTTTACAAACATCCTACATCGAGTTTGGCTTATGTATGTATTTGTAGTATCATTTAAGTCACCGTCAAGTTCTACACTAACCGATCCTGTCCATCCAAAGGTTGCCTGGAAGAGATCGCTTTCAGCGATAAGGCCGCCGATTGTGCCATACTAGATTTAATTAGTAGTTTGTAAGATATTTTATAAGCATTGATGGTATAATAAAGATATTATCTATCTATCTTATGAATAGATCTACTTTTTCCCCCAACTAAAATGTTTGAGAACCGTCACATCCGCCGATGACGTATAATTTGTGACGCTCTCGGAGTGTCAGACCTTGTTTTCATGGACCATGATGTCAGCAAGTGTGCTGCCTCACATGAGCTGTGCCTATAGACAATATTCATTACAGTCTTTACTCGGCCGTAGTGTTTTTAATTAATGAAGTCGTTTCACGAAATTAATGAGTTCCGTGGCTGTACTTAGGTTTATGATGTTATAAAGCTTTTATTAAATTTGTGAACGCATAAAAACTGCCTAAAATGTGGAGTTCCATTTTCGGGGGATATAAATATATATAGTAGGTAAATTTTATTCCCCAATATTGGAACCAAGTGGTTGAGGGACAAGAAAATTTTAAAATTGATAAGATATGAATGAATGAACCGATTTACTTTCAGTAATTTAAATTTTGCAGTTACAATTTTTCCACGTCTGTATCGTTGGTCGATAGACAGACAAACAGTTTTAACAGCTTTTAAGCGTTTCTCCAGTTCTCTCCCTTAGGGAGGATTTCATTGGGAAAACTGAAAATAACCCCTATTGAACTACGCCTTGGAAATCACGCAGTTGTTTCTGCACCTGACCTCTTCCCGGTCGTGTCGGTCTGCCGGTCCATCGGAGTATAAGAGTGATGGAATAGAAAGTGCACCTGTGTCTTCGCACACACTTGTGCACTATAATATGCCCTGCGCATATA
Organism: Eupithecia subumbrata; assembly: GCA_949316285.1. NCBI lineage: Eukaryota > Metazoa > Arthropoda > Insecta > Lepidoptera > Geometridae > Eupithecia > Eupithecia subumbrata. The sequence goes on from OX438643.1 coordinate 2,098,969, forward strand.
GCTAGCCTCCGTTGAGACTGGCTGAAATTCGGCTAGGACATCATTATTGTACTATTAGCTGGACCGGTTGTCCGTTTGTGTCGAAATATTGTTTTACCAATTTTTCTGAACGCAAGGTAGATCTGAAATCAGTATCTATAAACTCAGCAATATAATAATATTTAATTCGTCTCAATATAGTCGAATGCCACAAGTTTAGTGTCAAAGACATCTGCATGACAAATGGATTTCCTCCGACCGTCTGCTATCCGCCAACGTGGCCTTTACATTAATCATTTCAAGTACTGGGTACCACTTATTTTAGGTGGAAGAGATTCTTTTTTAGGGTTCCGTATGGTAACCTAAAAGGAAAAAGGAACCCTTATGATCAGTTCGTTTTCCGTCTGTCTGTCTGTCAAGAACATTTTTCTCAGGAACGCGTTCACGCGTTCCTACCGTACCGCGTACCGCGTACCGTACCTTCAGGTATCAATTTAAATTAATATGAAACACTCAAATCTGCATCTCTTTGGAAATGTGAAAAAAAAATCTTAGTCGTATATAAGACACCTGCATTATTTTGACACTCGGAAGAGAATCACATGCGCACAAAATATATTGGTTACTTCCACTTGACCAAGAATCATGAAATTTAGCAAGACGCAAAGTAAATTATTCAAAGAATTTTCCCTAATTGTGTTTAGGCACTAGAAACCAACAAACAGACATAAAAAAACTTTATAAACAAGCACTAGTAAAAGGAAAAATATAATCTTAATTACCATAATTTTAATCATTACGACATCGCACAGACATTGCAGACGTACGATAGAAATACATTGAATCATATTTATACCTAAAACAACTTTGTACCTCTTTTTCATGCTTAAATAACAATTTTCATTACTTTCCTAGGTCGGCAATTTATTTGGATTCAATAAAATTGAGCATTATTAACAGAATAAGGCTTGCATAATATAAAAGCTTTACTGTGAAATTTCCAGCCTTTTGCTCCCAAAAGCGGATTGAGTGCATTACCTATAACTCGTAATAAATAATTTATTTAATATTTCATTTTATTAGGTACCTACACTACAGCCATGAAACAAAAGTGTTGTGTATTTTTAGGACTGTATATGTTTTTTAATACCCCAGTCACACGTTCAAAATATCAAGTAGAACTACGCTTGTCAGCTATGAAAGTCACTAAACAGTATTTTCCCCTTATGTAAATGACCATTATTTGTTGTTGGTTAAATATGAATCAAGATTAGTTGACCAGTCAAAAAAATCATAGATAGCAATATTAGTATATTATTTAATTTTTAACGCCATTAGAAAAATTCTACATGCAAGGACACATAAATGGTTATGAGTTATTTTATAATGTATTTTTATTTTAAACACACTGCCACGTATTACGCTGCGTCTTGCGTGTCGACTGCGCGTTTTCTATACAAAGGCAGCTCCGTTTGTACGATGAGACGCTGAACTATACACAAGTAATTTCAACACACACCGACATTGGCAGGTCAATTTCTTTGTAAGTAATTACATAATAATATCTTATATATTTATAATAAATATCTTAATCGCTAGGGTCGCCGTCATCGAAATCGATGAGGAGACCTATATATATTTATATAATATATATTTATAAGTACTTACATAGAAATTATGGCAGAAATTTTTTACGCGATTTTACTAATAAACTAAAAAAAAAATTGTGACCGGCCAACCAGACCGCAGAAAGGCACTAAATTTAAGAGGAAAAACGAAAACTTTTATAGTTTTGGTTAACCAAACTCATCCAAGGTCTTATAAATGAAATAACGTAAAGTCCTACGAGGTGTTCCGTTTCAATCAAGAACAGCAATTTTCTGAATTCAGTCACCCAAACCCCAATGCACGAACTTTTACTTAAAAGTTTCATCCGAATGCAAGTACATTTTCACCAACGTAATACGGATGCAGGTGCGTATCGAATTTCGGCACAGGCAAGACAATTTGTACAGAGAATTGGTGCAAAATAAAATTGTTGGCTTTTTCGACAGCAAACGCGATCGCGACATTTTACATTGCAGTTTTGTTCATGACTATGTATCATTAACTGGTAAATAATGTTTTGTGTAATAATATTTATGTTATTTTACGTACCTACTCTAGATCACACTAATATTATAAATGCGAAAGTTTGGATGGATGGATGGATGGATGTTTGTAAAAAACTACTGAACGAATCGGGTTGAAATTGCACACAGGTAATTCTAATCCTGGAATCAAACATAGGCTACTTTTTATCTCATAAATCAGTTCCCATGGGATAGAAATCACCTTTAAACGTTTCCATAGAAACAACGCGTGCGAAGCCGCGGGCTTATACTAGTATTAAATAAATGTATGAGTTATTTTTGTTTTTACCCATGTTATATCAGAAGACATTGATATGATCATGAGTCGTACAAATCCATGGAAATATTGTGAACAAAATGTTAGTACCTAAATTTCTATCAATCATTAGCTGTATACTTTACACTATTACTTAATTTTTTTTACAATATACGCATCAGCATTGCCATACAGCGGGGCAATGCAGCCAGCGTCTTCTATCAATCATTAGCTAAGTATAATTATGGAGACACAAAAGCAAATAACAGCAAAATCCAATCAAAAATACATCCAACATACCCATATTGATATTCTGTATTGTGAAATATTGTGAACAAAATGTTAGTACCTAAATTTCTATCAATCATTAGCTGTATACTTTACACTATTACTTTAATTTTTTTACAATATACGCATCAGCATTGCCATACAGCGGGGCAATGCAGCCAGCGTCTTCTATCAATCATTAGCTAAGTATAATTATGGAGACACAAAAGCAAATAACAGCAAAATCCAATCAAAAATACATCCAACATACCCATATTGATATTCTGTATTGTGAAATATTGTGAACAAAATGTTAGTACCTAAATTTCTATCAATCATTAGCTGTATACTTTACACTATTACTTTAAAATTTTTACAATATACGCATCAGCATTGCCATACAGCGGGGCAATGCAGCCAGCGTCTTGGGGACGCTTCCAACTGGTATTGATAATGGATCAGTTACTTTATATATTACCTAAAATGTAAAGTAGCATACTAGCTACGATACCTTACCTACATTAGAATAATGTAAAGTACCTACTTTCCCCAACATCGAATCAAAACTCCTATATATCTATAACCATCACTATTGAACTTTTATGGCCTCCTTCACAAAACTTTAATTATGCCGATGAGGTCGTATATTATAAGACCCCTGTCGACTCGGCACCATTGATTTCCCCATAGAATCGTGGCCTCGAGTTCTTGAGTTAATCGATAGTATTTCTCTGACTTATGAGCTTTATGTCAAGGCTGTTTTAATCGAAAAATACTCTATTTGAGACGTTGTTAATAACTCTAATTTGAGTAAGTATCTACCATTATTAATTAAGATCGATAGTGGTTTGTAAAGTTTAAGTTAATCGGCTCCTTAATGTTGACATCAAGTAATTAAAAACTGAAATTAGAAAATCACAATTTTTTCAGTTAATTTTGATTAACTATACGTCGAGCTTATATTTTTTTTACAAAGATCAACTTAGTGGTAGTGATTCTGTTGGCACAAAACTAAAATAAGAAGTTAATGGTTTAACCGGGTATTTATCGCGTACCTCTTGTTATTATTTACTCTACGTATGTATTGTGAACATTCAACATTCCTGATTCTGAAGACGAATTGAGGGTAGAGTCGTGGATACTGCCGTCGTAGTGGCTGTAACTCCGAGTACATCTAGTCGCCTCGTGGCCACGATCGCCGTAACGCGGTAGAAACGTAGGGGAAGTAATAACAAAAGGTACGCGATAAATACCCGACCATTAACTATGTTAACAAATCGCGAAAGTTTAAACAGTTTTAAAATAAGAAGTTTTGAAATAAACTGGCGTGTTTTAAAAACGAACGGATTTCTAGTCGTACACAACCCCATACTGATATTTTAAATCCGAAAGTGATTCTGTCGGTCCGTCTGTTACCGTTTCACGCCTAAACGGATCAACGGTTGTTAATGAAATTTGCCTTGGAGATAGATGATATTATAACCGGGAAGGACATAGGCTGCTTGTTTGCTAGGCTGCTGCGAAAAATGCATGTGTAGCCGCGGGCGGAAGCTTATAATAAAAAAACGTCCTTACAGGACGCATCGCAATACCTAATAGTTCTTTTTTGTCTTCTATGTAGGGTTACGTAACGACACTATTTCTACAGACAGAAGGTTCAGATTCGCTAGTTCAATAGATAATGTCACCTGAATAATGGACCTTTTGTCAGCTTCTAGTGCTGTTACTTTACTTCCACTAGTAATTAATGAAAGACTTCACTAAATCTCCTTTATCTTCTGATAGTTGCTTTATTTAATGGACGGAATAAACTTGGACCTAGCCTTGATCCTTGAGATACGCCCTAATTAATTTTAACGAAGCAACGGCTTGTTACCCTTTTGTTATGAAATTTTTCGTTTGTTAATTTTTACGTAATCATCTCAATTAGGTACTAAGTAAAAAACTTACCTTTATCAAAAGATTTTTCTTTTGTAAGACACGAAATGGAACAAAATCCCTACCTTCAACATTGCTTTCATTAATTACTTTTAGCCATTACTGTCCCACTACTGGGCAAAGGCCTTTCAAAGGGTTCTCCTTCTATTCCTCGCCATGTAACCCTGCACCAGGCCACGATGGATTAATTTATTCATAGTTATGTATATTTTTTTTTCTGAACACCAAAATTACTCTCTTCTCACTACGTATGCAAACCTGTTATTTAATACATTATAAGTATTCTAAATAAGCATCAACCCTTGTTTTCGTATAAGTATTGCTTAAATAAAAAAGTACTTATTAATGTCTTGAACTGCAATACAACTTTAAAATTTCCTTTAATAAGTAGTTTTAAGGTAAAACTTTTTAAAAGTATTTCCGTTAGTTATTTAGAAACACTAAACATTTTACCTAAAACCACAATGAGGATTGCTCAAAAATGTTTGGACTATTAATGAAAATGGGGATCTTACTCAAGTAAGAGCGAATTAGCTAGGATTAAGGTACTTTAAGAGCATAATTGATACGGCACACTGCGATACCCGCTTCGACTCGAGTAGGTATTCTAGAAAGGTGAGTTTTCGGACGACACTTTTTGTCTCTTTTTGCCTCATTTGTATGTTCTACTTCCTACTCTACTGGCATCGCGACTTCAGTAAAGGCAGGTTTAGACAGGGTCAGTGACTGACTCTAAATTCACACAAGTCAACGCTGACCCGAAGAAAACCCAATGTAAATTGATTTGAAGTCAGTGTAGCGGTGGGAAGTCAGCGTTGACTTGTGCATTCGCACACGAATATTTTGAGGTCAGTCCGTAAATGTAAAAACCGTTTCGCCGTGACAAAAAGTGCCGTACATCGTGCTGGGGATATAATATATATCCCTGCCTAATTTCATTGCGATCCTTTCAGGCGTTTAGTTTTGAAGAGGTTACTTTACAGACAGACCGAGATACGTTATTTTCTAATGTTGATAATTATTTATATGGATCGAACTAATGAGACGGTAACAAGTATTGTTATGTAAGTATAAAGCCACTCTATCGTATTCATAACTTTCCTGACAACAATATTTTGCGTCATGGCAAAAATAGGAAATAAAGATATTTCCAAGCTTTTGGAAATAATATTTGATATGAAGTCAAACATTTCGATAGTAACTAGATTATTTTGTTTCTACTACTGAACATCATAGAATATTCAATGAACTTATATTCATAGAATATTGTGCCTCCGACAAAACCGCTACGGTTTTGATAGGGACGAAAAATGATATTACATAATACCTATTAATACATATTGGTTTCAATTCTGTTAGAACATAAACGAAACTTAAAAAAAGCTTATAAACTAATCTGACATTACTAAAAATGTTGCCATACCAGTCTAGAAGACCGAAATAAAAGAACAGTGAAAATTTGTGCTGCAAAAAGTTAAGACATCTCAGTAAAAGCACCGAATAACTGTACTGTAAAAGTATCTTTATGTTGATATGAATCAGTTGAGCTACCTGTAGATTGGATTCATATTTAGATTCAGATTAATTTATTGGTATAAGATAATATACATGTCAAAAAAGGTGTAGGTAGGTTCTTAATTAGGTAGGTACACAAGTTAACAAATTAAATTATATAAACAGTCAAGTAAAAAAGTCAAATGAAAAATAAATAATATAAAAATACATACATTGAGTAAACTTAAATCGAGGTAGGGTAAACCTTTAGACACAAAAACTCCTCCACTGTGTAGAAGGCTCGCTCGACAAGCCACTTTTTAACCTTGATTTGAATACGTTCAAGTTGGGAGCCGAAGTAATGGAACTTGGAATCCGGTTGTAGATGTCTGGTCTGGCCCCATCATATGAGTGAGCTTTTTTGATTTGGCCAGCTTGTGCGCTTTCCGTGCGAGTTGTTCAGCCGGCGCGTCTCGTATCGGTGATTGTCACCTAGCCTAGTAAATGAACCTAAGTTAGTCCTGACGTATAAGGCGGTTTGATATATGAATGCAAGGAAGGGTCATAATTCCTAGTTCCTTAAAAAATGGTTTGCTACAATCTGCAGTTAACTTAATTGTTTCAATTATAAATACTAGTTCTAATTTATTTTAATTATTTGATTTTAATTTTCTTTGCGAATAAAAAATCGTCATCGTGTTTATTTGTTAAAGGTAGATATTTAATTTACGACAAAAAGTCGCGTCCGGCACCTCGAAAACTCACTAATCCTGTACGAAATGCTCTCTGCCACCTTGTTCGTGGTAATTATCCTGAATTAATTATATTTCATATGTAATTTGTAATTTTGGTTACGCGATTTGGAAATGGGTCGGAAAATGTAAAGAATACGGAATTTTACGCTTACTACATGTATAAATTTATTTCTAGACTAAGCGTGCTTTTTACCGACTTCGAAAAAGAAAGAGGTTCTTGTTCGGTTGTATATATGTTTTATTCGATCGATTCTATCTCCAGGGGCCCATTATGTTACATAAAAAAATATTACCGACTGCCTGCGGCTTCGCCTACATGGTACCTGGATAAAAAGCAGCCTTATATAGCAGTCAAAGATGTACCTAGCTATGTACCTCTTAGTAAAATGATTTCTAAGACTATTCGAGACCCTCAAACTGTAGCTCGTTAAAATATTATTTTAAGATCTATGCTTGTAGTTTTATAAATAGTTCTTAGTAATGTAATTGCCTCAATGTTTCAATTGGAAATACTAGTTCTAATTTATTTCTATTCTTTGATAGTTATTTTCCTTGTGAGTACCTATAGGATTAAGGAAAAAAAAGAAATTAAAATAATTTTATATCCTGTCGACCTGTCTCTAGATAGTTTATGACAGTCTACAGAAATTGCAAGTGCTTATTTTGGTGTAGCGCTGTTTCGCACCACAGGTTCTCACCACAAATTCTTTTTTTCCGTTTCATACCACAAAATGTCAGTGTTTCAACCCATACCACGAAATGTCACTGTTACATTGATGCATTATAACTTTTGCTGACATAGCTTTTTATGTAATTTTTATTTTCAATTGACATTATTATCTATCATACTCAAGTTGACATTGTAATTTTACAGATTGACATTAAAGTTATCGGGCTGACATTTGTATTCATTCCTTTTCACTTATTATCATAATTTATTTATAAGATCTTTTTATTATGCTTTGAGTTGTTTTTAAATTTATTTGATTGTACAATTAGTTTTTTGTGTACCCAGGAATTTTAATTTTAAGTTTTCCACACACAACGTATGTTGTTCTGAAAGGAATAAATGAATTGAATTAAATTGTTCAACCCACATCTAAAAAAAATATTTTGTCGGCGATTCTACCCAAAATTCGTACCTATGTCCTCATTTTCTTGGACATAATAAACCAATTCGCAATTTCTTAATACTTATCAAAGTATTGGTAAACTACAAAAAGGCTCGCCGGTCCTGTCCATTCCAACGGCGAATCTGGCAACTTTTATTGCTTCTGTTTCCACTATCGAACTTTTCTGTTTCACATATCTATTTGGCTTCACCAACAATTGCTGGAGTTGAATTGTGCACAGTAAATAGCTTGTTTTACGGAAACATCGAATTTCTTTTGTGTTTTATTGGATTCCATGTTATAACAAGTTTGCAAAGAAAATTTTCTTCGGTCTCAGGGCTGCGTGCGCTTTTGTGCGAACGCTTTGAAGGAAAACAAAAAAACTTCACGATTTCGATTGTGATAACATCATTCACGTATTTCCCGCGCGGGCTAGAGTCACTGTGGTCGACAGATTAAAATTACCTGAAGTGTTTTATCCTAGATTTGCAACATCATTATCGCACTGCTGGACATAGCATAGGCCTTAAGGCTGAACGAGTAGCTCATCTCTCCATACAAACGTGGAAGGGTAACTACAACGCTGTATAATGTGATGTGTGTTCAATATCAAAATATTGACCATCCAAAACTAAGGATAATATCAATTTATCTCGTCATTATCTATGTCTGCATGCATCCGAAACCGTAAAAAAAAGAATTAATTTAAAAAATACAATTTTTCTGAACTTTCGTATTTTAACACCGATTTTAGCCTAACTTTGGGCGAACGTACACGAAACGAACATACGGAGAAAAAAAACTCTAAAAGATACACTCAATAGTTTTTTTTAATAACCCTTGTGCTTAAAGTCATTTCCCATTTTTTTACGCGACCGTTTTACGAATAAATTTATTTGCCTTTCATCAAGCGCGCGAGAATGTCTATTATGTCAGATGAGATGGCATACATTTAGGTCGCGCCCACTAATTGTTGAGTTGGATCGGATGACTCGTGCAGCCTTAATGCATCCAGCATCTGCCTACAGAGGGGCGAGTCTATTTGTCGTTTGTAACGAGACGTGATCGGGACTTCCCCTTTTAGTATGGGATTTGTGTAGTTCCCTGCACGCACGATGTAGGCGTTGTACCAAATTGTATGGAAAAAGGCGCAGGTCATCATCCCACCAGGACGGAGGCGTCCTACACTAGGTTTGGTATATGTCTACCTTTTCGTGTAAGTTCCTGCTTTCATGCGACTCGCAATTATTTAAGGTAGGTACTTACTTTTAGATTATATTCATTATAATTTTTGTATTATGAATTGCCAAACCGTTCTTTCACCAACCACCCCTGTTTGTCCACAATAAAACCAATAGAAAACAGTTTGTCCCAGAGTTCCAAAACTCGTAAGAACAAGCATAATGAAAGGGAGGCCTATTATAAGGACTTAGGTAAGTAGTTCCTTTGTGAACAGCTACGCGGGATTCCGAAGGGGTTCCTTCGTATGGGCAAAGTTATGTCGCTATTTGCTATTATGTGGGGGAAAATGGCTCGTTGACGGTCAAAATAAAAACTTAAGCTTGTCGCAGATCAAGGCACCACCGGTACCGCACAGCACAAAACGTGCATCCAATTATGGGTTTTAAATCGTTACATTTAGATGCATTTTATATTGACGGCATCAGATGACAGTTCGCGGGCCATTCCCTTGGAGCTTGTGTTGTGTTTACATACATTTTACAGTAACAAAATGGCTATTTTGTTACTGTAAAATGTATGTAAAGATAGCGAGTTTGAGCCTATATTTGATTAAACAGTTTTGTGCTGTGCGCTAGCGGTGTTGGATTAATGTGCTAAGGCCTTAAGGCTCGGCTTAATTCACACCGAGGCGCCGCGGGCTGGAACGCTGTCAAGACGCGCGTCGATGCGACCCTTTTAAGCGATACTGGTCTTAAGAAATCAAATAATATCGCAAAAACCTTAGATTTGAGCAAAGCGACACCTCTCGTCAAACGAACTAAGAGTAACTTTAGTTTAGTCTTTGAACAGGAATGGATAAACTTCAATGTTTCCCCTGAAGGTGGAGCTAACAGCGCTAGAAACCGTAGGGAGTCGCAAAGATTTTCGACTCCTACGTCACTTGACCTCGTGGTGTAGTTGGTTAGCACATTCCAAGTCGATTTTTTTTGCGATATTACTTGATTTCTTAGAAATTACCCTGAGTGTGAGGGCTTACACACATAACAAGAACCTTAGGTACTGATCTTAATTCAATATAGATAAAGTTAACAATTATTTGACACCAGATTGAGACTGAATGCCAGCCGCTGGCTGCCATTCCGATGTGAAATGAGTTTTAGCCCTACAAGCAACAAAAATTGATAATGTTGCTATACACAAACTGATACACGGTTTCTAGAACGCTAATAAGTTGACCAATTATTTGACAAGCGCTTAGCTATAGATCAATATTCTTATTTTATTTTATTTAATTGTATTCGGAGAACAAACAGTTTTATACACATTAACCGCCTTAGTTCTTGTATTGTATTTGATTTCATGACATCTGTATTGTATGTATCTTGTATTTGTCAACCGTTGCCGTAGATTATGTTTATTTTTTATTGTTATATTTTTGATTGTAAAGTGTCTTATGTGTTTTCTTCCGTGATGTCACAAAACGGCTCTGTCGGAAGACCAGCGTTGGTTGTAACGTGTTTACAACTAGCTCATGCTGAGACAGAGACCGTTTTGAGACTGTAATCGACAGAAGCTGTATCTTTTATTTTATTTTTAAATCATGTTTGTTTTTGTCGATAGAGTTACAAATAAAATATTCTCTCTCTTTCTACTACTTTTCGAAGTATTATGTCGATCTAGACTAGATTATTGTTTTCGAATGACTTTGAGACGGCAGTTCAATAATGAAAAACTTGACAAGTCAGTTGTAGTAAACGGTAGTAACAGTAGTAAACTTTTTCGTTTTGTTATTACGCACACCTAAACTGGCCACTGACGTAACCAAACCAATGTCTTGACTAAAGAACGTGGTATGAATGATGAAAATCATCGTGGGTGAAAAGATATGGGTCCAGGGGTCGATAGATAACCGAAAATAAAATTCTACCTTTCAAGATAGATTGCTAAATAGAGCTTTATATCATACCTTCAAATATTCGGCACTTTAGTTACAAGCCCCGCCATTCGTATTGTTCAGAAATATTTTATCCGACGCACCATGCTACACCCTTCTGTGATATACTTTTTACACTGTACAATCAAATAATTGAAAAAATTAGAAGTAGCATTTACAATTGAAACAATTGAGCTAACTGCAGACTGTTGCAAACAATCTATAGGTTGCTCAACTGATCCATATCAATACGTTAAAAGCGTCCCCAAGACGCTGGCTGCATTGCCCCGCTGTATGGCAATGCTGATGCGCTGCGCCAGACTCACCAGTTCTCGGTCGGGTCACGGTTGTAGAATAAAGTCAATTTAAAAATATTGCATGTTTTTTTGTGAGGCGGTGCCTAAGTAAAGAATACTTCTCACAAAACATTAAGATTTATGGACGAATAAATTAATATAATTTCGACCTATAAAATATTGAAAGGTACCGTACAGACGGCAATTTTCTTACAGAAGTTATATAGTGGGTGGAGTATTAAGCTACAAAATACTTTGGTATATATTGATTTTTATTGAGGGAATACTTATAAATAAGAGAAATGGAAGAATATTTTGTAATAACTAATTAATTATTTTCAGATTATTAAGCCTATTTTCAGAAGCTATTATCCGATAGCCCTGTCGGATTATAAGCTCCTGAAAATAGGCTTACCAATTTACATTTTTTAAGAGCCACGTAGCTCTTATCCAGGAATAAATTCCTATTTTAATTAAACCTACATTATCTTTTTAAGATGAGCTTGCACGAACAAGGGTTCCCTTAAATAGGATCACAAAGGAGTGCAAATCTTGTGAGTCAACTTGAACATAAAATTGGCTCTCAGCAGTTTCATATGGGTATAAACCGAGCAAACATTAGCTAAGGCCTGACCCAATAAGATTGTGTGCTCAGAAGGGGCTTGCTGTCGATGTAAAATAACCTTGCTGGAACTGTCTTGTACTTTTACATGAAGATCACACTTCACACTAATCACACCACATCACATCACACTATATATAAATGCGAAAGTTTAGATGGATGGATGGATGTTTGTTACCTCTTCACGCCAAAACTATATTCTTTTAACTTTGGGTACAGGTAATTTTAATCCTGGAATCAAACATACGCTACTTTTTATCCCATAAATCAGTTCCCATGGGATAGAAATCACCTTTAAACGTTTCCATAGAAACAACGCGTGCGAAGCCGCGGGCATAAATTAGTATTCTTATAAGTTCTGCCTTTCTTTGTATCTTAAAATTATGTAAGTACTTAAAAATGCCGTGAATTTTATTGATTGAAAAAATATAATAAGTTTTGGTTGCACGTTGCCTCATTCAGCGTTACTATGGGGGAGGGGGGAAAGTAGGGGAAATAATATATCTATTGTCACAAGCATCTTGGGGTTCAATTCGAAAGCAGTGTGATGGTACATGCTATCGGCACAGTAGGTAACAATGCGACCCTTATTTTTTTTTTGTTTATCTTATCCAGGAACCCCGAACGTTAGGAAGTTGGTAATAAATAATTTCTCCTACGTCAATAATGAATGCAAAAAACTATTAGGAACAAAGCATTTTAGAGGAACTTACATTTGGGCAATACGCATCAATTCTACAGGCCTTATGTTAAGACAAAAGACTCATACAGAGCAGTGCAGCTGGAACCCATAAAATAGGTCCACAGAATATTGGCTAGTGAAAAGGATCTTTCTTTTTGTGGGCCATAAAATATCAAACGGATACACCAAGCATTGTTTGCGTCTGCGAGGTTCTGCGCATTGGTTCAACACGTGTTTGGGTTTCAATAAAAAACAACAACGCTCTAATGTGAAAGTTGGATTATTGTTTTATGCTAAATTAGTTTTAATGAATGATAACTTTAGTGGAATGATATAATATAAGGCTTATAAACGCATGAAATGTTATTTATTTTCTACGAAGGCGCCACGTTGAAAATAAATAAATATGAATAGACTAAGACTTCTATTTTATAGTGTAAATAATCATTATGCCATACTATTGGTGAAATACAAATGTATACTATTCAAGGTTATAGATTCGACTCTGTGTTATGCGATAAACTAAAATTAACGTCTCTTTTATTTTCATTATTTTAAGTGATACGGACTTTGCGACGTGTAACGACATCTCGTGGCAGAACGCTGAACCGTTCAAAAGAGGAGGTAACAAATACGCCTTCTAAGGTCCCGGAGGCTGATGATAGACCAATGGAGACGCGGCACAATAGCGTCTTTCTTGGAAATGCCAGGATGCGCCCGCGCCAAAACAAAGGTAGCGGGGGTGGCGCTCGCGCAGGGTGGGACGCGTGGAGATCTGCGTAAATACCCCGGAGAGGACGGAGCTCGGGACAGTGCAGTAACGGACGGGCGATACCTTAGCGAGTATCGGAGGTCTTGATATCCCAGCGCGGTTCTGAGGTCGTTAAGCTTCAGTGATAGCTTTCGGAATAGTGAGATTAAAATCCTATCTAGAGATCTAACGTCAGTGTTGCCTTAAGATTGTATCTGTTGTTAAAAAGAGTGGTGTTAGTATTAGAGTTAGAATCTGTGGTGAACGTGTGTTCCTGTTTCGAGTACAAAAGCTAAGTTTATTGTATAATTGTTGTACCTATACGATTGATATTGGTGATTCTTGAATATATAGCATACTGCGAGTCTGAGAGGCTCATGTAATCTACAAAACCAGACCCCACTGTTGCTAAAATCAATCGTATTATTTTGTTTATTATTGTGTTTTCCTCAGGAAAATCCCGCCCATTTTTGAGGCCATTTCCCCGTAAAACTCTACTGAGTTAATAGAGCGACTGTGTTTCGTCTCTTGCATAAATTCATCTTCTTTTGGTTTTGAGTACAGGGTTTGGCGGGAGCCTTCTGCCTCGACAGCCCTGGAGGCGATGTTATAGATGGGAGCTTATTAACTGATAGCTTTGGTATAGTGCTTACACAGACACATAACAAAGCTCTCCGTTACAGCACATGGGTGGCAAAACCAATCAAAACTTATAAATGTTTGATCTTTTCACTGTAATATTTTTATGTGCATCCTAGGAATTAAGTTCTGACTATTTTACTGCCTGTTTACTGTATTTTAATGTATTTGTGTGTGTGTTTTATGTATTAAACAATACTAAATTCCTGTCGATCAGTTTGTTTACTTTTTATATTAATTTGCCCTACAAGTTAGAGATTTCGTGAAGCTTATGTTATTCAATTAAAGTCTAGGTTATCTTAAAGTCTTACTCAAAGAACAGATCACTATAAAGAAAGAATAAGCCTTTCTCACAGCCGAGTAAAGCCATTCAGAGTTCTAAGTTACAGAGATGGATTGATACTTTACTTTAAAATGTTATCGAATATTCAATTAAGAGCATTATCTAAATTGATTTGTTCTATTTCTTATAGAATGTAACACATATGTAGCCCACGTAGCGGTGCATTATGTAGCAGTGCAGGTGGCCACCTGATAATCAAAAATATAAATACACACACATCATATCGATGTAACACTGCCCTCGGTAAAGCCCATAAACTGAGAGACACAGGCATTCGAACGATTGTGAACAAATCAAAAGGTCTTATAACCAGACCACAGGCCAGTAATCTACCTGAGGCTCAGCTAAACTGACTGGGGCACTCCTTTTACATGGGTAAGAACTGAGCCTAACACCTTAAATAAAACAAACTGCTCTATACGGTATCGATCCATGAACTGTATCATTCGCTAAGTTCACTGAGTCATAAGCTACAAACAAAGAGGTAAACTAAAGATGCTATAAGTGCATAATATATCTGGTGTTCATACAGACACTCAGGCCGGGTCCGTTACAGCAGAACATATCAAAAACTAATTCTGTCTCTTTGTCTGTCTATTCACTCCAATCTTTTCAGATAAACGTCTAAGAGAGCGTATTGCGCGCCATTTTGAAAGCGGAATCCTATGCCTAACTATTTCACAAAATGGCGCGCAATGCGCCCTCTTAACGCGTCTTTATGAATTGCAGTTAGGTCACTACCGACGTGGATACGTTTTTTTATTCAAAGGCCATCAAAACATACTTATATCTCGGAAAAGCATACTCTATATTTAAGTGTACTAGGTATATTTTCGAAACAAACGCGCCTGGTGAGCCGAATAATGTTGTGCGTTTGTAACTCATATACTGTTTCGGCTAAGTAAAGATAGGTAGTCGGAAGTATATTACACGCAATAACAGTTAACCAGGTTACGTTACTGACCGTTGACCAGGTTACGTCTTGCCGACGCAAAAACATCTTTCAATGAACGGTTCCAGTTTGCTTATAAGTGCATCGACGGTTATAAACTTATTCGAAATATCCTCGGTAATTCTCCTCAGATAACGGTTAATATGAAAACCGAGGCATGAAGTTGACAAGACTCGGCTCAACTTTCAAGGTTTGTTCTTTGAGTACAAATGTTTGAGTTCATGCAGTAAGTTGTTTCATTTTACGTGGCATTTGATGGAATGTAGGTATGTGGGTATGTGTAATTTGTGTTGATCTTACTTACTGTGTGTAAGTTCAGACGTTGAATGCGAGGGCGGATTTACATTGTACCTAAACAGTAGATGATGTCAACCTAGCCGAATTGCGGCCACGGTGGCGGCATGAGTGCAGAACATATTATAGTGCACAAGTGTGTGCGCAAACACAAGTGCACTCTCTATTCCCTCACTGTCGTAATCCAATGGGACGGCATACCGACTACCAGGGAGAGGTCAGGCTGAGGACCCACGGTTTTACGTGCTTTCCGAGGCACGGGGGTGTAACAATCCATTTTTCCTGCAAATCGAGATTTTACTGGGTGGTAGCTGCCTTCTAGGTACTCAATACAGTAATGACGCCCTCTGTGGCGCAGCGAGCGAAGGTCTGCCTGCGACCGGGTTCGATTCCCGCCTCGGGACAAATATTTGTACGATCTGCAGACATTTGTCCAGGGCGTTCTGGATGTTTTCTATGTATAATAAAAATATCTATCTATGTAGTATATTGTATTAAGTATATCAGTTATCTAGTACCCATAACACAAGCTCTGCTTAGCTTGGGGCTAGATAATGTTGTGTGAATTGTCCAGCATTATTTAGTTATATATTTAATGATACAAATGCCGTTACATGTTGGTGAAGTCACAAGCGAGTCGAGACAAACGTCAATTGATTTGACGTTTTGTGTGATATATGACAGCCTGTCTAAGCCTCAGCGAATTAAAGCTCGCCATAACTCTAACTAGTCATAAAAGCCCCATAGAAATTGAACTGCGATCGCCGCTTGGGTTGGTGTCGATAGCAATATAAAAGAAAATCATGGTGACGATTTTTACATGGCGACTCTTGGCCACATTCCGGTGTATCATTATTGCAGGCCGCCGTTAGTGTTTAGTTATTTGGAAGCAGTCGACAATAAACCAGTTAATGCGTAGCTGTATCGGTGGGCCAGCGACTTTGGTGTATAGACTCCATTATTCTTACTTGATCTCAATTCTCCAAACGCACGAACTCTCCAGCATAACTCAAATATGTCCGTAACAAAGACTTGGCAAAAACCGCCGCGTAAATCCATCAGCTACGTTGACACGTCACGTCCGAGGCTCTGCGACAACCCTTGACAAGATCTACGATTGCTGTGCTTTTGCTCAAGCCAGATTACTTTGCGGCTGGTGGCATACAAGCATTCTATGTAGAATACAAAACGAGTAGGTAAAGGTACAGGCTTATTTATAAAAAAAACTTGATCATTTTAGACGGGCATCATGGAATAGTTGTTTTGCTAAGAATAGATTTGTGGCTAGCAAAAAACTGTCACGTTCTATTGGTGATCTATGAATGTCTATCCTATTTACAGACAAGTTACTATGGTAGAGTATAAGTATAGCTTTTTTTAAGTCACCATGTCCGAAGACTGCTAAACATCATCCTGAAACATTATCAGATGGCAACGGTATTTAACTGTATTGAGCAAATTTCACCCAGCTGCGTGTTAAGGAGCATTACCTAGTTTTTTAAAAGTACGTAGAGCAGACTCTATACTATATCCATCTCCCCGACCCCATTCGATAGAGACATCACAAAAACCGTTGAGAGGTGTAAATCCATCAGCGTGTGAGTGGGACATATCACGTCCTGCCCGCGCCAACTTTACGACAACCTTCGTAAAACTTCCGAGGTTGGTGCAAGTGAACTTTTTCAGGAATAGAAATCTACTGACGGAGAGGAAAATCTTATTTCTGGTCTACTATTCAATTATTTTTATCAACAGTAATAATGCTGGACAATACACGCAGGTAGTAGATAACTGATACATATACAGGTGCAAATTTAGAAAACACACAGAACACCCGGTACAAATATCTGCAGATCGTACAAACATTTGTCCCGTATCGTACAAACATAGTCAGCCTATTACTAGGAGACTATGTCTGTGTGTGACTGTGTGTGTACAAACATAGTCTCCTAGTAATAGGCTGACTATGCTTGTACGATACGGGACAAATGTTTATACGATATGCAGATATTATACCGCCTGCCAAGCGTGGTGATTTTGGTTAAACCACCCTTGTTCGGGAAGGTATATTTATCAGTGAAACTAAGAGAACGAGTTTTCCTTCTTCAGTCACTTCTTATTTCAATGTTATGAAAACTAAACTAAATTAAAGTTATGAAACTTTAATATTATAGTTCATAACTTTCAAGTTTTTGGTGACCCTCTCATCAAGAATTTCATGGCAGTGAACTGAAGAGTGTGTCTGATTTGACCCTATAGAGATGACTGAGATTTCAGTCATCTTTAAAGAGATAGAGCTAGAGAAACAACTCAGTTACCGCACAGAACATAGGTAAATAACTTACATACAGACTTACAAAGTAGATTAAATAAAGTAAAAGTTAATTATATGTTTGTAAGAAAAGTGTAGGTAAAGGTATATACCCACCCAGTAGGCACCTAGGTAGGCATCTACTTACCATGTCACTATACATAGGAAGCATGGATAACTCTGGGAGTCATGTACGTAGATAGTTATGCATAGAAACCCAAAGTTCTCTACACTTGGGCCACCCTCTCTAATGCCCTCAACGAGGCATGTCAAGGGAGCACATGCCACTATGGATGTATGAGGTTGTATGAGCTCCGGAATGCCTGGGTTACGAGCAATCCGGACCAGTCCTGTACCACTATCACGAACAAACAAATGGCGAATAACGCATTTTACATAACTAAACTCACGCTGTAGGTACCTCATCTACCATTCTAATATTATCTGGTTATAAGTGACTAGCTGTGTGTTTGTGTAGTTCTTACTACCCGTTGTCCTATTACCCGTTTTCCCATAGGAATGAAGTATTTTTCCGCGGTAAAAAGTAGCCTATGTTGATCAGGAATAATGTGGGCTTCTAATGGTAAAAGAATTATTCAAATAAGTTCACTAGTTTCGAAGTCTATTCAATACAAACAAACAAACAATTAAATCTTTCCTCTTTATAATATTAGTATAGATAGTATAGATAAAGATATGTAATCTTTATCACTTATAACCAGATAATATTTAAAAACCATAATTTGTAGTGCCTTGATTTTTCTAATATTGCGGCACAGTTGCATTCGCCATGGACATGGAAAAGTGAGTGCCAGTTATCATTTAATTATAAAAGCTAGCTAATTAGTCCATTCTCCATCGCATCGCATCCGCTGATTTTACATATAAAAATATATTTCGTCGTATTGTTTTGATTAAAACGTTCACACACTAAAATATTATCAAATTATGAAATTTTCACATTCAAAAAATTTATTATCTAATGCTTAACACTATCATGGCCGAAGCCGCAGATGCCAGTCTACTTCCCCGTGTCGCACCACCGAGGCTGGGCAGTGAATGCGTTAAACCTTTTACTGCTGTAAACTGGACGAGAAAATAGGATCCCTTATTTTCACCGGGTAGAGGTGCTGTACAAAATGCTTTTAACTGGACTGGACAGTACAGAATGGCCCTTTATACAAAAGGCCTATATTTCTGGGTACTGCGGGGTACTAGTGAATATTTATTCAGATAGAATGGAACAACGTGCGGTGGGAAAGCATAACCTTATACTGAAAATAATTGTAGCCCAGTTGGAAACTCACCAATTACCGTGGCATCTTGAAGACCTGGCCCAAGGAGGCCTGTTTTCATACTCCAGAATACGCAACAGCGTGATTCTTTTCATTTTTTGGAGTAAATTTGTACTCTAATTCACTGTATTAGAGTTTACCAATTGACCGAAACAAAACAGGCAAATGCGTATTAAAATAGGCCCCCGGGTCTTCAAGATAGCTTCACAGTAGTTTTAATAAGGCATTCTTCGTAGCGTACCCAGATGAAGCGCACTACAGTACTTCCACATAGCGCACCCGTTTTGATGCGCTTTATTCAGTAGGTATAAATTGTTAAGTTTTTATTCCTCGCACCAATGACAATGTAGGGTCTAGAAGTTGCACGTATTTTGAGAGATGTGTCTAAACTATTGTGTTTTTATGCACTCTCTCCTGATAGAGCAACACCTGTTTTCAGTTTAGTGTTTATGCTTTACTAACAGGTTCCTAATGTTTGAGTTAACATAGAATGGTCACTTCAACGACGTGCTTCTGCGTTAGTTAAATGGAAAGGTGAAATGGCTGTGTGATAAAACCTGACCTGACCTCCTGGTAAAATGCAGTTTTCATGTCTATTAAAAGACAAGAGGCCTAAGAGGCCTTTAATTTAGTCGGGAGAAAGATACAGTGCTTTTAAATAGTAGTGTTTGTATTCCTTAACTATCTTGATTTTATAATTTGACTTTTACTAAGAGTACGTACTTACATTTATTGTATTTATATGTAAAGAGTTCTTGATATAATTTGATTTACCTATCGCAAATTCGATTGTTCGTAAATTGATATCCAAAAATGTGTTTTCTACCTTTAGAATGGATAAAATTCGACGTACTGCTCAAACGGTCTCAAACTATCTACACTTCGAAATGTCCGTCAAAGCCGTGGGCAGAACCAGCCTGTACTAATTTATTCTAATAATTAATTTATGGAAATTTAATTTGTAAAAATCCGATTCTTAGAGTTCTTAGTAGGGCTCTTCAAGGCAACATTAATTATTAAGTTGGCAAAATTACCTATCACTGAGTGATTTAAGTTATGTTGTATCAGGGAAACCGAAGGTATTAACTTCTAGCTTATGGCGATTATTGCATAAATTTCAATCTTGAATTAACAATATGCCAATTAAGTTCCAATGTACCAATGCAATGAGACGTGTTTAAGCGTAATTTAGTAGCTTAATTACAGTCTAGTTATGTAGTCCATTCTTGTCCAATACACGCCTGAAGTGACATCGACAAACTTGTCATACTGAATTATTACAATTAATTGTATTAAATTGTATGTAACTACAGCAGTTAGGGTAATAAAGAAATGTTTCAAACGTAAGGTGGCCGCATACATAGGCCGTTTCGCTCCCGCTCAGCACACGCATGTCTCCTATAAACCTCAAATCGTATTACGCATCCACGCGGCAACGCATGTTCACTGTCCACGCATGCTCGGCAAAAAGGACTATGACCATTGAACTACTATTACTAGCGTATGGAACGGACACCCGCGAACAACAACTTTGCGCCATGAGTTGTTGCCGGCCGGCAACAACTCATTTAGTCGTTCGCCTACGCCCATCGCGACACCGCATGCGAATAAAACCAAATTAAAATGCCGTCTCGCATGTTAGAAACGTCTAAAAATGAATCAACTGCGAAGAAATCAGATAATGGCTTGACTTATCATCGGTAAGTAAAACGAATATCAACTAAAAACAACCAAAATAAATTTTTGTACATTATTTTCTATTGTACCTGACATTTTGTTTGAAAATCATAGATTATGAAAAGTGATTCGTACAGATGGGATGTGTGTGTAGGTACCTACTAAAGGTTGGTGACAAAGGTTTAACTAATTATTATTTTTAACTCATATAGACGACCTCCGTGCCGCAGCGGGCGAAGGTCCGCCTGCGACGCAGGAGGTTGCGGGTTCGATTCCTGTCTCGGAAAAAAATTGTGTACGATCTGCAGAAATTTGTTCCGGTTGGTCTGGGTGTTTTCTATGTATAATAAAAAAATATCTATCTATGTACTGTATTGTATTAAGTATATCATTTATCTAGTACCCATAACACAAGCTCTGCTAGCTTGGGGCTACATACCTAATGCTGTGTGAATTGTCCAGCATTATTTATTTATTTTATTTATTTATTACTCACCCTATGCCGTCTGTCTGATCAGTAACAGTAGTTACCTACCTACTGTAGGTATCTTTTGCAACCGTCATTATAAACTAAAGCTGTTTTATACCTAGGTAGGTAGGTAGGTATATTGTCGTCTGAACAAATATCTAAAGTTTTATAAATTTGTAATAGATCGATTGGTGACCTCTGTGGCGTGGTGGGCGAAGGTCCGCCTGGGACGCAGGAGGTGGGTTCGATTCCCGCCTTGGGACAGATGTGATAAAGTGTGGGGTCTAGTTAGTGCAAGTACCTACTGCATTCAAATTCAGTTTTGTATGCACAATAGCTGTCTGAAGTGTCCCTTCTGCGGTACTTGTGGGCGGAGTCGAGCGCGCCCCGCGTAGGCATCAAGTTGCGACACATTTTTTGTTTGGTTTAGCTACTCTAACTACTTACAACTCACTGACTATGACCGTATATCTTGCTTCAAGCAACCGGTCCACTCGCTTAAAGCCTGCGGTAAGCAAGGCGTCCAAACTGACCGAACCGTCCGATGAAACTTGGGCTAAGTTGCCGCAAGATCGCTTACTGCACGCTGGCTGGCTATTTTATGCTGGTACTATTGCATATAATAAGTACCTATATTGGAATACCCGTTGTTGGGCTGTGCGTCAGCGGAGTGGGAGTGTGTCTTTAATCTCATGTTATATCTAACGATCCTCACCCAATGTAGAGATCGCTATTCAGAGAATTGCTGCGCTTTTTCAGTATCATCTCTCGGTAGGTAATATCAAAGACAAATGTCTTGGGTAGTATAGGCTGAAAATTTATGTACCTATGTACTTCGAGCTGACTGTATCGATCATTATAAAAATGGATACGAGATGGGAAGGAGCCCCTTCGAAGCACTAACAAATTAAAATTCGATGTTTAAAGTTTTTTTTCAGTATTCATCATAAATTTTCTTAGTTTACTAAATTTCGCGGATTCTAAATAATAATTAATAAATAATTTTGGACAATTCGCACAGCATTATCTAGCCCCAAGCTAAGCAGAGCTTGTGTTATGGGTACTAGATAACTGATATACTTAATACAATACACTACATAGATACATACCTAGATATTTTTTATTCTACATAGAAAACACCCAGACCAACGGAACAAATTTCTGCAGATCGTACACAAATTTGTTCCGAGGCGGGAATCGAACACGCAACCTCCTACGTCGCAGGCGGACCCGAATTAGGATAATTTAAAAAATATTACTTGTTTACTTGAATCTGGTATCCTACCAAAATGTGTAATTCCAATCCAAAAGCCTGCCCCATCGTTCGCAAAGTGGGCCGTCGTCGTCCCTGATTGGCATCGCAATAGTCTACGCGACTCATTTAATTCGGAAATCTGATCAATTCCCAGTTAATTTGTTCGAAATGTTTGTACAGTCCCCCTTTTAATGCAGTTACCGACCGTTTCATTGGCTTGTTGCGATATACGGTTTATTTCCTGGTTGTATCGGTATTTTTATGCACATTTCCTATCCATTTATATTTCAGTAAACTGAAACATTTGTTTTGAAAACTTCACGGCTCAACAGATGTGCATTGTTAATTTTTTTAACTACCTTTAATAAATAAATTAGAACTAGTATTAACCATTGAAACAATGGAGCTAATTGCAGACTGTTGCAAATAATCTACAGGTAGCTTAACTGATCCATATCAATACCTACCAGTCGTCGCGTCCCCAAGACGCTGGCTGCATTGCCCCGCTGTATGGCAATGCTGATGCGCTGCAGGTTATTAGTCAAATAAATGGCTTTTTCAATAATCCTATCCTAATACCCTGCTAAGGGGTTTTCTGAACTATTTGTCTAGTCCGGCAAGGAACTGCCGTCGCTGAAGCAGAGAGCCAGAAAGTTCCAGAAATCCACTTATACCTCAAATGGATACAACGAGATTTATTATATATCTACTAGATTGTATCCTGTAATGACATCTCTCAAAATTTAAGTGCCACGAGAAAAACCCGCAGGCAGTTACTAAAAGCAACAATTTGGAATGACTTTCGTGTAATCGGTCTGATTGAGTTTTTAAATAGAGTAGATATACAGGGTTACTTTTTATTACAGACCTCACAACCAAACCAGCGTACATTCGTTTTGTTTGGGAGTGTACGACCACTTACAGCATTACAGTGCGGGACATATAAAATAAGTACACACCAGCAGCGCCAGTATTCTGGGACTCACTAAGCGGTTTTTGATGTTGGGACCCCGCAAAGGCGTCGTAAATGCTAGTGTACCCAAGCCGTTAGTCTCACTACAATTAAACACAATGGAGTTTAACCTTTGACGCACTGGTTTATGATTCAAAATAACGTTGGATCTGGCAATCTGGCTTGCCTCTAAAATTTATCTGCGGTACAATTTTATGCTCAAAATATGAAAATAAATGAACTTTTACAACGTGACTCTATAAATAGTTTTTATTGAAAATCTGTAAGTACCAATCACCAGGCGTTGGTATATTAAAGCGTTTTAAAAAGATTTTCACAGTCATAATGTGGGTTGTTGAAAAACCTCTTGGTAGGTATATAAGTAAGTGCAATTTGTAGACATAAATTTTATCTTTTCGAACCGTTCGAGTTCTTTGAAGCGGTTACTGATTTGTGATACCAATTATGTTTCAAATACATGGTGTCTTATTTCTGTTCCAAAATAAATACAAATATAATCTACTATAAAATTAACATTCACTTTTTTTACATTCGCGGTTTATGTTTTTCGAGAGGTTATCTGATTCTATTTATTACCTCAAAGCATTCAAACGGCTGAAGGGATTTTGATAAAAGAGATATCAAAATACTTATCTCATCAGTAAATCTTGTAAGCCTTTGCCCCATATTGCGTAATAATATGAAAAATCTAAGTAATTCCATAAAAATCCATAGACATTTTCATAATAGGAGTTCAAAGTAGCTTTTATAGTTAGGACAACAGTTGTAGGTACCGTTCCGTCATTTAACACCATGTATTCGAGTTTTTCCGTTTCATAGGGATCGTTTAGTCTAATAAATCTTGGTTTAACTTGTTGCGGTAACGCAGAGAATTAGCTTTCCTCGAAAACGTGTGTCGTGAGAATTTTTTGCTCCCATTTTATTTTGTTTGTTTAACTTAGCGAGAAGTTCGATCACGCACGGTTGAGCTTATAATGTTCTCACATCGTGAAATTGGATTCTGAAAGTTGAAAAGAGTAAAGATTGTTAATAATAACAAAATTAACTCGGCCCTCTGAAACCCTCTTCTTCTTTAAATTTATATTTTTTTTTTCCTAAACTTTCCAAATAAAATTTACGACTCTCACGACAGGGAAGATTTTAGTCACATACAATGTAGTCAATTTACAAAATTTTCATCAATCGACAAGTAGAAATTTGATTAATAAATATTTTGAAATTATAAGTAAAAATAATAGTTTTCCATATATCACATCAGTGTAAAATTGTCACTCAGTTCCACTTACTATGTTGAATGGGACAATTTTTTAACCATTGATCTACGGAGTGGCTATCTCTCTGTATTCCACTGACTGGACCGTACCGTCAAAATTGTATGAATACAAAAGCAGCCAAAACGCAATTATATCCTGGCAAGCCGAATTCGGACTTGCACATGTTCGGAGTTTCTGTTAATTTCCCCCGAGCAGTCTATCCTGCGAGCCATCAATCAACGTCACTACACCCTGTATTACGTGAGCGAATACCCTGTATACTGTCCCGAAATAATTGAAATATACCTTCATTCATGGCGTGAGAATATAATCCTATAGGTGCATGCTTAGAGATGCTAAAGAAATAACTACTCTATGCTATAAGGAAGAAGGAATAGAAGAAAGAAACATTTCCCATTTTCCGTATGAAATGTAAACTGCCATAAAATGCGCGTAAACATAAAAACTCAACCTTGACCCGGCCCTGCACACTTTAAGATAACAATTCAATTTCTTGCACGAAAAATTCCAAATAAAAATCCAGCCAATTTCAGCCGTTGTCAGAAGGAATATGTAGATGGATTTCGGTAAGTGCGGTGTTGCCAACTATGCTGTTTAGTGGATAGATTTAACTCTTTTGCAATTTAAATTTTTTTTGATAATATTTTGTTTCATTGAACTAGAGAATAATTAATCTAGTCTGTTTAAGGAGATAAGTCAATCAAGCACCTAAACAATTACTGTTTAATTAATTTATCTACTTAATTTTCGTAAAAACTAAAGTCTTTAAGTTTTAATAATCAAGTATACATCTGACCTGAAAAGTCAGCAAACTTGTGAGAACTTCTAATAATCTATCAAAAATAAGCTATTATAAGTAGGCAACACATTCGGTAAGCGATTCTCGATTATATCATGTGGGTTGCCCGTATCTTGCATATGTCTGCCGGAGGAAGATAGATGGCGTAGTCGCGCTTATCTGGCGTCCTACGGTTTGACGTTATCCCTGGCTTCAAAAATCGAAGCTGGGTGTAGAAACAGCCTTTTCAAAACATGGACTGATTAAGGGTATGTTCTTCTAAAGGTCCAATTTCCAACCAACCTCCTCAGCCCATTGATGAACATCATCATCAACCTATATTAGTCCACTGCGGGACGTAGGCCTCCCCTAATGAGCGCCATAGCGCCCTGTCTTCAGCTTGCCGCATCCAGCATCTGCCTGCACTCTTTCGCAGATCGTCATCCCACCTGGCCGGAGGGCATCCTACACTACGTTTGCCTAGTCATTATAATATAGTTAATACCTATAGCTAGTATTAAGTTCTTATTTAATTGTTTTGTGTATTGATGGTGCAATAAAGATATACAGGGTGTAACAAAAATAAGTAACCAAACTTTCAGGTGGGGTGTAGAATCGAACACTGAATTCAGGAAAAATATTAAAAAAAAATCCCGCCCTTTAGTTTTCGAAAAATAAAATAAATACGGAATTTTGACTACATTACGCAAACGACTGATGCACGTGTTTATTTGACATTAAAATATGATTAAAAGGTCTACGTACCTTGTGTACACCTTTTTAGCAGATAAACATCTTTTTACGGGGGGCACCCACGACCGGACCGGACACGCGATATCGCAGCAGCGCGCGCGGCGGCGGGCTGCACGTGTTGTAGTTATGTAGGAAGCTAGCCAATGCATTCCAATTTTCCCATTTCAATTTTCATCTCGTGGTATTCAATATCTGAATAACGCAATTTTTACGCACAAAAAACCGATAAGCGCCGCCGCGACCTTCACCTTGCGCTTGCAATGATGCAACTAAACGGCCATTGACCCTATGATAACATTTCTGTGGTATGACAGTTTGACAAAACTAACAATAAGCCTAGCATTGGGTGAACATTCGGATGAACTAAGTTTGTATACCTATCTCGCTCTCGCGCGCTAAAAGTTTGTGCCTTTTCTTGTCTCAATCTGGTGCTTCGGAAATGCAAATTGTAACAACCTTTTATGGGGTTCATTGTAAGTTACTCACCGTGTTTTTAAAGGTCAATGTGAAGGTAGGTACTTAGGTAGTCAACGATATGAAAAAATAAAAGCTAGTAGTGAATATCTTTTAGTAGGAAGGTGCATGCTTAATGAATGTACCTATTAACTATGCATTTTCGCGATAGAACGTGTGTTAAGACTTAAAATAATTTATTTATTTTTAATTCCTAGAGGAAAAATTGGAATGTATTTGTTGTACGTAGGCTCCATATCTAAGCACGCCGTGCAGCCTGTTCGCTTCCGCTGCAATAATGTCGCGGGTCGATGACCGCGGTGGCCGCTCATTAGGGCACCGTTTAGGTGTTATGGGCTTATAAAAGAGACAGGTACTTAGGCCATTTTTTTTTAATTCCAAATAGACTCATGTATTATAGTCTATTGCCTAATGTTGTGAAAATTTCGTACCTATTTATTAAATTTTTCGAAAACTAAAGGGCGGGATTTTTTTTCAATATTTTTCCTGAATTCAGTGTTCGATTCTACACCCCACCTGAAAGTTTGGTTACTTATTTTTGTTACACCCTGTATAATCTATCTATCTAGTCGCGGTCTCCACTAAAGAATACCTTTACCCCATCGGTTGTCGGTTCTTTGGAAGTTGAGGCCGGCCCACTGCCACTTCTGCTTGCTAATTCTTTGAGCTATGTCGATAACTTTGGTTCTCTTTCGGATGTATTCGTTACGAATCATATCCTTCAGAGCAACTCCGACCTTTGTTCGCTGAGCGACTTTGAACTGGTGGACCAGCCCTACCGTGGGTGTCCAGTGTCCACGTCTCAGCTCCGTAGGTGTCCACGTCTCAGCTCCGTAGGTCATGACTTCATGAGTCATGACGAGTAGGACGCACTGATTGAAAACTTTAGCTTTCAAGCATTGCGGTATGGATGACGAGATTGATAAACATATCTCACCCAAATAAGGGGGCTTTGTCATAATCACCAGGCAGATTGGCGATCCCAGTAGAGGTATTTAGGGGGCTTAATGCGGCGGGCGGTTAATTGCCTTCTGTTCTCACCGCTTTAAGGATTTCTCTAAAACTTATCTAATACAAGAACAAAATTAAAAAAATTAATAACCCCCGGACAGTTTTTCATGAAACATGGCTCAGGACACACTCAGGACAAAATTACCTATGATAAAAATAAACTAAACGAAATTCGGTTCCGTTTGGGAGCTACGATACCACAGACAGATACACAGATACATAGACAGGCACGTCAAACTTATAACACCCCTCTCTTTTTGCGTCGGGGGTTAATAAGTACTGAAATAAATCACAAAATATGACCAATATCTGATCTACACGATAAAACATTTCGTTTTACAATTTAGTAGTAGCATGTAGTTAAATAATAAATTACTGTAGAAAATACAAAAAAAAATCTAAATAGGTTCGTTTGGGAGCTCCGATGACATATAGACACATTGCAGATGCGTACGATAAACTAATAACACCCAATTTTTCTATCAGGGCGTTAAAACACAACATTAAATCGAATTTGATTGATCAATTAATAGGAATGTAATTCAAGTAGATTAATCAATTCACTCAATCAAAGTACTGACTTGTCGAGTTCTTTAGAGCCAATTGACGAATATTTCAGTTTTTAATAAATCTCTTCTAATTAATTCTGTTCTAACGAAGGAAGCACAGGGTAGGCGAGTAACAGTAGACGCGGTTGCAAAATAAAGCAAAAAAGTTCTTAGCCTTTCAATTTTAAATTAATAATTAATAAGGGAAGCTGATCAGAGCCCCGAGTTCATTTGACGATAGTATCGAAACGACTGCTTATTTTTTATGGGATTTCTGTACCAAAACCTTTGGGAAAATTAGACGTCAAGGTCACGATTCGATACTATCGTAAAATGGACTCGGGGCTCAGATTATTCACACAAAACTCATAATTAGGACAAATAAAAAACGTACCTACTTCACTTTGACCGAGTGCTGAACTACAATAACATAAAAAACTCGATCTTTTCACAGGTTTATCTCAATTCCTTTAACTGAGAATCATCATAAAATATCATTTAATCGAAAAATGTGCAATACTTTGATTTTAAGTTTAGATTTTTTCCGGCTGATTCCATTTGTGACAGACAGGTTAGGTTATGAAATCCATGAAGAATCCACAAACTTGGTAAGGATTAGTATTTTAAACGTTTTCTACCCATTTGAATTCGTCTCTACTGTTTTGTCTGTGTCCAGAAGGAGTACTTATGTACCTACAAATTGAATTATTTAGATTGGCTGGTTGAAGATTAGAATTGATTTAATTTCGTCCCGTTTAAAGTCAACCGTATTTAAATTTCCTAAGAATTAAATATTTATTAAGCTGCTGGATAAAAACTCCTTCCGGTCTTGATTAAGATTGATGAAGTGGACGGATTACCCACTTGTTAATGAATCCAACAGAAAATTAAAAATTAAAATGAAAAATATGTTTGTTGCTACTTATACAGAATTAAAACTACAAAATTATAACTTATTAAATGAATAATTTCTGTGTAAGTAGAGATCATATACAGAGTCAAAATGACAACGATTCCCACACTAGGCTGGGCCTGTATCGTGGGAACCAATATGGTTAACAGGTAAGGAGTAAAAAAGCCTCAATTGACTGTCAAACCTATGCTGAGTTATACAAAATAAAATTGTGAGAAAAGAGAAAAACTCATCAGAGTTTTTATAATTTTGTTTTGAATTAGTTTTTATTCACAATTTTATTGAGGTAATAAATAATACCAACCAACATTTTCAATTCAAGTATTTTCATAAATAATTCTAAACTAATAAAAAGTAAGTGAAGATAAATATTTTCCGAACATAGGTAAAATTCTCAATCGCAGTTATTTGGATATCGCAATCAAAATGGTGATAGCAGCGATTCCAATTAGTCCAATTGGCAGGTCTGGCCGACAGTTCCCGTAAAAAGGGCAAAAATTGTGAGAGAAACCAGGGACGGACTCTTAGGATCATTGATCATTTTTGGTAAATAATACAGGACAGCCAATGCCGCATCGAGCGTGACAGATGGGCTAAAGTTGGAATGGAATAGAGTCCAGAAGGGACAAGATGCCGAAGCAAGCCCAGAAGACGCTGGCCCGTTGACATGGACCAACTCAATAGCGGCTGGCAGAAGATGGCAAGGGACCGAAAGAAATGAGGTGAAGTGGGGGACGCCTATGCCAAGAAGAAAGACAGCAGAAGCTCTTAAAAATACAGGACAGGAAAACTGAATATTCGCCTATAAATAACCTCATACGAGTCTTTTCCGTTCTAGTTTATCATTTCCATTGATATTTTGAATCGTTTAATATTTTGTTAACTTATACAGCAACATTAGGTATGTACAAATCATTATGATGGTAGTTAGCCTAGATGTTTTATGGTCATGTCTTTGTGACAGAACAGAACCATGTGAGGATAAAGACGCAACACTGAACAAAATTGGTCAATTTGACTAAAATTATTTTCACACTTCATAGCATTAACATCAATTGTATTAGGTGAACTGAAACAGTTCATTACGTATGTAAGCGGGTTAACAACGAACTTTATTTCTGTTGGAAGAACAACAAACACAACACAACCAACATTCACAAATAAGGTTCGTAGTTAACCCGCTTACATCCGTAATGAATTTGTCAAACTACGATAGTTTTTATAGTAGAACTGAAACAGTGTTTAAAACTAATTAGCTTATAACCTAATGAGAATATCCGTACGATTACTAACGATTAAATAGGTACAATAAATTAAATCTAGCTAAATATTATTAATTGTGCTTCGTTAACCCCTTACTGCATGAATTATGAAGGAGGTTCGATAAAAAATTGTTTTATGCAAAAAGGTGTTTAATTAAGTATTATTAGCCATATCAAACCGAAAAAAAAATATTACAGTTATTATATAAGAAGTTAATACATGAAGCCATATAAGGCTTCGTATGCATTCTAGAAAAAATATGTGTAGGCATACATGGCTTCGTATGTGTTCAGGTGAAACGCCAGTTACACTCTATGAAATCCTTGAATGCGTTTCGTTTCTCATTATAGCACAGATACACCTGGCATATTCAGGTTCGTTGACGTTATCTTGGATAGTTTTGATGTTATACTGGTCAACAATTAAATCAACAATATTATGTGCGATACAAACTTGAAAAAATATGCTGGTGTATCTAATTGATTTATTGCTTCCGACAAATCTGTGTTTTCTCTGAATTGAAATTTTTTTTTATCGTAAGCGTCCATTTTTTCATTCTTCCATATAACCGGGTCTTTTTTGGCTTTTTTACCATCTGTCTAATGATGTTGAAAAATCCTGAAAAGCTATATTATCATCGGAGGTATCCTAATCAGATTCGGGTACGATAACATGCTGTTTTTAGGTGCATGTGATGAATATGGTTCATATTCAGGGTCAAAATTGGAAGCAAGATCATCATCGCTCAGAAAACCACCACCAAGTACTGGATTTACATTCTTGAAAGTATCATAAAAGCGTGAAGAGTCCATTTCTGAAAAAAGCAAAAAGAAGTCTCATTGCATACAAAACCATATATGGGTGACAGTGTATTGAATGCAAACGCATACGAAGCCATAGATGGAGTTTGCAAAAAACGGGTCAAAAACCAAACAAAAACAAAAGTAAAAGCAAAAACGAGTTGCACCCCGTATGATGCAAGAATCAAAGAATGTGTAATTATTTCATAAGAAGATCTTACTTACCGTATTACATTTGTTTTTTACCGATGAAAGTGGCACTATTTCATTTTCACTTGACCGTCCGGACGCGCTGCAAAAAACCTCAAAAATATCGACAGGTGTGACACACCACAGAAAAATACAAATACGATCCGTTTCACAAAGAAATGCTTGATATGATTCAAGTGAGTTTTTTTAAATGTGATCTTCAGATAAACTGTAAAAAAATAAGAAACTTTGAAAAGCATATATGGCTTTGTATGCGGTAAGGGGTTAAATGCATGCTCGGGTATAAATATTTTGATAAATGGGGAAATTAAATATAAATTTGTCGGTACTTAATTATGGTGTGAAAAGTAGACACAATTTATTTCATCGATAAATTTGTACCAGCTTATTACAAAAAATGGGAATAGGTATTCTGTTCGATTCATTATTTGTAAACGTCCTCTACCAAATCCAGCGCCTCACCTATAACTCTAAGGCTTGCTAGAAGAAAACTCTTTTTCAAGGTTAAGCTCGCCTATGTACTTTTGTTCATAATTGTACTATTTAATAAGTTCATGCTACGTATTATAGTGTACATTGTAGAGTTACAGAATAACTGGTACTTGTTACTTGTTACTTGTTTCTGGACTCGTTTCCGCAACTAGGCCACAGGTGGGCCCTTTTGCGTGTCGGGTGGGGGGCTGCTAGACTAACAGAATAACTTGTATATTGTTAATTGATGAAGTACGCGTGCGAAGCCGCGGGCATAAACTATGCCCGCGGCTTCGCACGCGTTGTTTCTATGGAAACGTTTAAAGGTTGATTTCTATCCAATGGAAACTGATTTATGGGATAATAAGTTACCTATGTTTGATTCCAGTATTAGAATTACCTGTGTGCAATTTCAGCCCGATCCGTTCAGTAGTTTTGGCGTAAACAGGTAACAAACATCCATCCATCCAAACTTTCGCATTTATAATATTAGTGTGATGGTGTGACTAGTTTCTAACCGCGCCTTCTAACGCGTTGTTCCGGGGATAAAAGTGGTCTATAGATGCGACAACCGAGATCTAATTTTATTATTGGTCCATAGAAATGTTTTAAGATTATTTCTATCCCATGGGAACAGATTTATAGGATAAAAAGTAACCTATGTTGTTCCAGGTCTATATTAAATCTATAAAAAACTTCAGTCCGTACCGTTTAATCGCTTTGGCGTAAAGAAGTGCCAAAGAGACATTCATCCTTCCACTCATCTGTCCATCCATCTATCCAAACTTTGGCATTTTTAAATTATTAGTGTGAAGTAAGTATAACTCAATTTGGGTCATGACAACTTTACAAGAACTTGAAAAATTTGAGGTTTTGGTGGCTACTTATGAAATTCAGTGACTCTCTACGACTATTTTCACCAGCTATTGCTTTTTCTGCAGGTACTCAGAACGCAGCCGAGCGGCGAAACTGGTCAGAGCAAATAACTTTCTGAATGACATATGTATATTACGTATTTACTGATCACCCAACTACTTTCACTCCTGATTACAGCCCTGTATAAAGCATCGAAAATAGATTCGGAAAAAGCTTAGTCGCCACAGATAGTGATGTACGGCGACTAGGTCTCGATGCGACCCTCTTATTAATTGGATTTTTCATCGGGAACTATGCGAGAGCTCTAATTTACGAGTGAGGTTATGTTTCATGAGGGCGTTATTTATTGGAGTTGGGTATTTAATTGAAATGGCTTAATAGAGTGGGTACAGATCAAAGGAGGTATTTTTTGTTTTGTTTATTGGCTACATTTAGTTAATTAAGTCTCAGTTTTGTCAAAAAAAAAATATGTTAAGATAATCTTAATAGGGGCAGATGGTTTTAAAGCCCTCGCACTGCAATCGTACGAAGGGATGACTAAAAAGGGTTTTTATTGATATTTGTTATGCTACTTATATATCTATTTATTCACAAAGAAAATTACAATAAACTAATAGAAATAAATTACAACTAGTATTTACAATTGAAACAATTGAGCTAACTGCAGACTGTTCATTCAATCTACAGGTAGCTCAACTGATCCATATCAATACCAGTCGTCGCGTCCCCAAGACGCTGGCTGCATTGCCCCGCTGTATGGCAATGCTTATGCGCTGTTCCAAATACTCATCAGATTACCAGGTCACGTGTCGCTTCGACCAGACGGTAAGATAATTTGTTAAAAACTTATAAGTAGGAATATTATCAATGTTAAACTATGCACTAGCCAAACTCGATGTAGAATGTTCGTAAACGAACCGCCCATACCTAACCTAACATTCGCTTTGTTGTCGCGTCTTTTATACGCAATTATCATTACTTGTCGATTTGAGATCCTTCCTTCAAATAATATTGCTTACAATTACTATGTGTATCTGAAACACGAGCAAAGCGAGTGAGTTTTAGTTAATTGTGTTGTTTGTTTACAAACATTCTACATCGAGGTTGGCTAATATATAATAACTCATGGTTCCGTTATCATAACTCAAAAATTCATAAAATGTCTCAAAGCTTTAGATCATACGGAAATAATGTTGAAAAATGAAATAGGATCAGTAAAAATATGTCCAATTACGTTGGGAATAAGAGCTCTCGATAAAAGAGCAAAACTCGAGCAAAAACGCCTAACGTCGAGCGTTCTCATTATCCTAAATCCTTATATTACTTCACTGAAGCTCGGGCTGAGTTGCCAGCTATAATTGACATTTTGGCTTAAATTCAATCATACGGATCATAATATGACGCTGACCAATTTTTCGTTTGTCACAAGTCACAAATGTAAATAGTAATAATAATAATCATTTTTTTCAGGCAACGAAGAAAAAGAACAGATGGTAAAACAAATTCCGAAGCCCATATAAATAAATACTTTATAGATTACATACATAAAAAATCTAATGACCTACAAAGATTAGGTAACTTCTATCAGTAAATAATAGAAAGTTAAGTGTTTTTTCAGGATTCTCAAACCAGTATTAACAGAACATTATTGTTTCTGTTATAAACAGAATTGAAAAAACAACCTTATAAAAGAGTAGCATTTAGATACCTTTTTAAGGTAAGGAAATAAAAAAGCACTACATAGGTACTGATGACCTCCGTGGCGTAGCGGGCGTACCCGCCTGCGACGCAGGAGGTTGCGGGTTCGATTCCCGCCTCGGAACAAATTTGTGTACGATCTGCAGAAATTTTTTGGTCGTTGGTCTGGGTGTTTTCTATGCAAAAAAAATATATCTATCTATGTAGTGTATTGTATTAAGTATATCAGTTATCTAATAACCATACCACAAGCTCTGCTTAGCTTGGGGCTAGATAATGCTGTGTGAATTGTCCAGCATTATTTATTTTATTTATTTATTTACTTAGTTCGATAACATTACAAATATCAAAATTGCTAGATGTAGGAATACTTTGCCCAATCTGGCAACAATTCGGAAGTACCCAATTTGTCGTCTACCCGCTATTTAAGATAGGGATTAAGCAAATTTAATATTGCAAAAGCTATCATTCATGAGTTAGTTCTCCGGAGCTTTTAATTAGTACTTAGTAAAACGTCTCGTTTATTAAAACTGACGGTTTTTAAGGGTCTCTCGGAAAATGTAGAGTCGATCTTCAAACTCTCAGTTTTAAATATCTTTGGCTGTACGTGAAAGAAAATTTTTGACGGAAGAATGGAGTCGGCGAGTGTGTGGAGTGGTGGGCTCGACGGCCATGTATAGGAGGAAGAGGGGACCGGGGGTTCCCGTGGTTCGGCGAAAATGGCGAGAGAGGGACACCGGAGAGGTTTTTAAAGGGTATTACGTCCTTCTCAGGGTGTCGAGTCCCACATAATTATTTTTCCCCAGACCAGTTTATTCATAAACGTATTTTCTCACCGATAAAAAAAGGTCAGTAACCTCTGCTAAGTTTTTAAAAGCTTTAGCAAAATCATAAAAAAAAACAATGAATTAGAACAAAGAAACTGCAATTGCTGCTCACATTTCCAATAGGATTTATATTTTCCAAAAGAACTTCCTCAAAATAAACAACAAATAGGCTTTTGAAACATGGTTAGGGTAACATTTGCATATTTCAATACCTACCTCGTAAGTACTGTACTATGCTTGAACAAATAAGTTTGTTTCACTATAAAAACTAACGTTCTTTGACAAATTCATTACGGATGTAAGCGAGTTAACTACAAACCTTATTTGTGTTGGAAGAACACCAACATTTCATCCCTTAACGAGGGACATCTTCAGGGTGAGTGCGGTTCTAGACGCGCACGTTCCGCGTCTCCCCGAGCACTACGGTACGCATTACTCCAACACAAAGGTTCTTAGTTGACCCGCTTACATCCGTAATGAAGTCTATTTCAGTTGCAACACCCAGACATCAGCAGAGCCTAACACTCTTTTTTTATAGAAGGACGAAATACCCACTAAAACCTCTCTGGTGTCCCTCTCTCGCCATTTTCGCCGAACCACGGGAACCCCCGGTCCCCTCTTCCTCCTATACATTGCCGGTGAGCCCACCGATCCACACACTCGCCGACCCCGTCACCTTTCCTCCCCCCGATTAGGACACAGACTGGACAGACACAGTTGCAACCGCAAATGTCGATCACTGTGCCCAGATGGGCATTATTGCCCCATACTACCTACCAGGTGCGGGTCTCACATTTGCACACGCAACCACTCACACTCTCACACACTCAGCTAAAGCAAGCGCGCGCATCACTGCCCCGCGTGTCCCACACCTGTGCACGAGTATCGCAGGTTGTATCCCGCGATTCTTATGCCATCCGTCACCTTTCATTATCACAAAACCTTACGGCTACATGGCCCTCTTATTCGTCGTCACATCTATAGAGTCCAACCTCCTAGTCATCCGAACAACAAAATAGAAATAAAACTCCCACAACATTAATTCGGTACGCCAGCCGAATGAAACCACTGCATCTAAATATTAATTCCGAGTTCATCAGACCTCAGCACGCGACTTGCA
Organism: Eupithecia subumbrata; assembly: GCA_949316285.1. Taxonomy (NCBI): domain Eukaryota; kingdom Metazoa; phylum Arthropoda; class Insecta; order Lepidoptera; family Geometridae; genus Eupithecia; species Eupithecia subumbrata. The sequence goes on from OX438643.1 coordinate 2,135,592, forward strand.
TTGGACACAGGGTCATTGACATCCAGATCTAGAACCTTCTATGAATAGTAACAGACACAATACAAGGTTATTTCTAGGAGCATTGTGCAGGGCATTTCCTCAGAATTGCAAAAGAGATGCATTCCAAAAGAGATAGATTAAAACCCACTGTTTTTTAATACGTACCGCCGGATTTACTTACGCACAATTAGGTAAGAAGTTTTGTTTGCTGCATAACTATAGTGTAGAAAAAATAAATGAATTTTCATCCCCCCATCTCTGAAAGAGTATTTTTGCTATTAGATATCTGAGTGCAAGAGCCGTTTTTATCCGCTAGAGAATAAAGTAAAATTGAATTTAAAACAATGTGTGCACTACGTTTGTGATTCAAAATCTATTTATCAACCTCCATGGTGCCGAATATATCATAAAACGTTTTTTAATTTGTTAAAAACTCAGACTTGGAACTTCTTGGTGTACTTTTTATTTAATTTGCTTTGCGCGCCATTTTATTTTTTTGCATTTAGTCATTTCCTCGCTGAGGTTCGAGGAAAAGTTACGTGTTGCACTCGAGTGCAAAGATTTTTTACCTCGTGCTCTTTTGAATCACTCGCTACGCCCGTGATTCAATTTCAGAATCATTGGCTTGCTCGGCCATCAAAATTGAGCACGCAGTTAAAAATCAACTTTGCACTCTTGTTTAGCAAATAACTATTAAGACCTTTTGTCAAAAGATAAATAAATAAATTTTATTATTATTATAGCTTTACTGGCACCGGGGACGGGCAGCAACGTCCCTTACAGAACAATTCTATCACCAAACTGCGATCCCCAACCTGCATGCCCAGCGTGGGGATTTTGGGCAATACCCACCATGAGATGAAGGCCAATAAGGCGCTTCTCACGGGGAGGCCTGCGTCCAGCAGTGGACCAATACAAGCTGTTGAGGTTGAGGTATAGCTTTACACGGCAGAACTCCCTTTCCTGTTTCTCACCAAACAGTTAGTCATTTCTACGAAAGTGGTTGTCATATTATTAAATCTTGACGATTGACAGACGAGTATCCATACTTGTGTGCTAATATTATAAAAGCTGAGTAATTATGTATGTCTGTCCTTTTCACACCTACGGCTGAAAGGATTTAAATGAAGTTTGGCAGGGAGGTAGATCCCAGGGAAGGACATGGGTTACTTTTTACCAAGAAAAGCGCGTGCGGGAAAAGCGCGTGCGAGCATTGGGCTTTAACTAGTTTACTATAAATTCCAGGTTTTCTTAAGGCAAAATAATCTATTTGGCGCATATGAAAGAGCTTGTAACTTTGAGCACCACCCCGGCTTTTACATCAGTTACTAACTAGGTAATCAACCTAAGTGATAATTGGCGGTCTTATCGCTCAAGATCGATCTCTGCCAGACAGCCTGGTATGGATAGGATCGTCGGATATGTACATGGGGTAAGATCTGTGTACAATTGTTATGATACTACTTAAAAAAATTAATGATTACTTGGTAGTAGGTACATAAGTACTTACTCAAAAATAAATAATAACATACTTAAAAAACAAAATACACACATACCAATACCTAAGCATTTTTATTCTTTTTAAATTCATCATGGAAGGCAGTAGCCGTCGCTAAGAAGTCTTGAAAAATTCTTTAAATCATGCACATTTTTTAAGAATGAAAAAAACTTCAACGCCAAAATTACTCATGCAAGTTAAAAAGTAGTACAAAAACACGCTAAATGCTAGCCCAAAATCGTCGTGCCCGCGATAAACCAACCAAAGTTGTAAAATCCACCAAGTTTCCAGCGCGTTACGACTATGAAAAAACTTGTGGCTTTGAGAGAAAGACCAAACTTTTCTGCGGGTTTTTCTTTTCCCACGCTTTGAACTCAAGCAATGCGTATAAAACTTCTGGATGAACGTATTTTTTTTTAACCAGGGCAGAAGCCTTTATTAACATAGAAAATTATAATAAAATAATAGAAATTAATTACAACTAGTATTTACAATTGGAACAATTGAGCTAACTGCAGACTGTTGCAAACAATCTACAGGTAGCTAAACTTATCCATATGATAATATATAAAGCTCGATTACCACTCACTGACTGACTCACTGACTGACTGACACGATTGTTCTCCCTGATGGTGGATGGGAAGGTATGTTTTTTTTTGCAGAATCGTATAGGGGGGTCGGGGGTGACTTGGGGAAAATTCCGACTTTTTGAGATTTGCCCCCCGGAGCCCACCCCTCCCTGTGACAGCCACCGCCGCGAGCTGCTTGCAGCTCGCGCACTTATAAAATACTAGTCCTTATATAACGTTAAATAATAGAACATTTACCTAAAAAGGGCCACTTATTGTGCCATGATGGTTTCTTCATTGGTCGGTATCGAAGCCGGGCTGGGCCGACCAATGAAGAAACGACCATAGACAAAGACAGACATTTTATAAACTGCGCGATGAGATGCAACGTGGGGTCATCGTCAACCTACATTTTGGGTTTCCCTCTCCCCCAGAAACGTTAATATTACGCTTTTTTCTATGACTATGCAGATTGGTAAGCGTTGGTCCTGCGCTTGACTTCTCCTCAGTTATGTCGGTCTACCGGCCAATCGGAATATGTGAGTGAGGGAAATAGAGGGTGCACCTATGAAGATTTCATCATCATCATTGATCAACTAGCTACTTAGCGCTCAAGACACGAGTTGTGAGTTTCTGCTTTAAGTCCATTACTTACAAACTCCAAGTAATATCTAAAAGAAGAACTTTGGATCCTAGTACATGTGTTAGTAGCTTATTATTTGAACATTCGCGTTGGTTTACTTCACGTTTTAATATTTGCTTTTTGAATGACAATGTTTTCCTTTGCAATCTTTTTGCTGTGGTTTAACAGTTTTTTTAATGTTGTAATAAAACAGAAAGAATATGACGGAATTCTTTTAAAAGTGTGTTTGGTTGCTTCTCGAGCTGTTTTACATATTTACGAAAATATTATTACGCGAAAAATTGTCGGACGACTTTTTATGTTGACTGTATACAAAACTTTGGATGCGGCTGGTAGGTAATTCTTTTGACTTTTGACAGTCCCGTCCAGATGACAGTATTTTCTTGAATTAAAACACTGATGCAAATAATATTGGCAAACGGTAGAAAGGTAGATATACAAACCTAGTTAGTTTTTTGGCACCTCTCCTGAAGATGACCCGAACCTAATAAATATATGGATGAAAATGTTTAAGGTGATACCAGACGGGTCACTCGAATGAATGTTCACTCGAGTGAATGCTTAATTTTTCTTTCATTCCATGTTCACATGGCTTAGCTGGAATGACTTAGAAAAGAACAGTCATTCCACTTGAACACCATTTTACGGGTCATTCGAAGTGGGAGTGAAAGATGCGAATGAAAATATCTAACATTGTCGAATCGGTTCGAAAGTTGAATTCATTCGGCAAAATTGTTTCATTTTGTGTTCAAACGTTTCATTTTGAGTGAAATATGCCGAATGAAAGACGAAAATGAACCGTCTAATATCACCTTTAGTAACAATTCCGCGCAAACCCTTCTCTGATAAAATCCAACAAAGTAGTTTGCAGGAGAAAAACCACACCAATACACAATGAAAAAATCTATCAAAGTAAGTCGTCAACTAGTTTCGTCTCTGCATATAACTAATCCCGAGGTTAGCCCGATAAATATTTTTTGGGATCACTATTTCTATTACAAATACTTAAAAAACTGTGTTTAGGTACACACTATCAGTAGATAAATTCAAGAATTTGAAGTTGGCTTACAACTTATTTAAAAACATCAAATAACATATCTTACATATATATCCTATATCAATCCTCAAAGCTCCCACTCGCATGACTTCCAAGAACAGCTCCGTCTCACAAGTTGTAAACTTATTTTACTATCCCTTTATATACTATTCTACAAGCACATTATAATATGACAACGTGTTCCCTCACCGTGCTTAAGTAGCTCTTCAGGCAACGTGCCCCGGAATACCAATATCCTAAGTGCAACCATGTCTCGACATAAGTTTATTTTACCGTCTGTATTGTGTTGTATGCATTTCAAAAATTCAAATAGATCTCAAATCAACCTACCTTTTTCGTGTTTAAAGGAGTTCGGTGTCGTTCTTACATCAAGTTTCTATTGTCTATACTATTTGTTTCAAGTTTGTTTGTATTGAATAGGCTCCGAAACTACTGGACCGATTTGAAAAATTCTTTTACCATTAGAAGCCCACATTATTGCTGATGAACATGGGCTACTTTTTACAGCGGGAAAATGCTTCATTCCTAAATACGGAAAACGGGAAAACGGGTAATAGGACAACGGGTAGGAAGAATGCAGCTGGTGTATAAATATTTTGCTTTGTTATTTTATTTGTTAGATAAGAAAGTGGGAGAACAAATCGCCCTTTTGATAGGAATCTTCTCTGCGCAAAAAAGAACCAAGACACAAAGTATTAGAGCTCCATTTAAATTGGCTAAGATAGAACAAGCATTGGTATAAATGCCCTATATCTTCTGAAACAGACCTCTCAACACACCAACTGACCCAATCCATTCTAATCCAAATTGACTTCATTGACAAAATGCCCTATTAAGGCAGTTAGGAACTAAGGTAAGGGCCTCTGCTTACCATAGTGCTTTCTACTGAAATTGATTGCGGAGAGAATCAAATATCCAACGTTCTTATCTGGTGTCAATTATTATAAAGACTCTTTTGCTGGTTTTACAAGTTAGCTTTAATCATAAACAAATCCAAGCCACGACCTGGTAGGAGTGCTTGGATAGATCGATTCACAATCTGTCGTTCCCTTACAGGGCCGCGATCACGGTGTGGTAAGGCACGGCGTTACAGCTCAAACGTTAGCAGTTGAAACGTTCGTGTGCGCGTTCACAGGCCGGCATCGGATCTGCTGTCAAGTGCGTCCACTGATCGGCAATCCGAATGACGTCATTCGCATTAAGCGGAAAAGTTGCCTTCAAGAATCCTCGCCGGCACTGTCGACAGTCCGCTCCGTGCGGTACGGATTTTTATGTCAATCCATTGCTGGGACTAGTGCGGATTGTCCGATGCCAGCCTGTGAACGCGCACCCTAACGTTTCAACTGATAACGTTTGAGCCGTAATGCCGTGCCTTACCACACCGTAATCGTCCTCCAGGTCTAACATGTCATGTACGCAAGCGTCGACAAACAAACAAATGTAAGGAAGATGGTAAATGTACCTACATTTACCATCATTCGTGGATAAAACAGGCCAACAATGATGAGATTAACAAAGAAAATTGTTTAATATTATTAACAAATTTAAGAGCCTTTCCTTTCACACTGGCAATTTCCGTGCGATTACAAAGCGAGGCGATTGAGCAGCGAGCTCGCCGCGAGTTCACAGCGAGCACGACGACGACGCCACGGGCACGCAGCGAGCTTGCCGCGATTGGCGCCGTCGACGCCAGTGTTGAAAACTTAGAGGTAAAAGCTATGAAATCTCAATGTACCGCTTTATCGTATCGCAGCCCTAAGGCGTTAGCAAACTCCTATCCCAGCCCTCTCGAACTATTAACTAGCGACCTTGAATTCATCCCTATGAGGAAAAACTTTACGCATTTATCAGTGACACAAACTTATTATCTATTTACTGGCAGTGTCGTTTGGGAGTACAATATTGAGTTCTGTTGTTAATACCGAAGTAAGTTGAACGTGATAGTGCCGCTTTATGAAAAATGTGGTAAAATACGCGGTGCGGTGCGGATGCGGGTGCAGAGTTCCATTGGCTTCGGAGGTATCTTCTAAATTAATAACATCATATCTAGTACCCATAACACAAGCTCCATTATCAGTTATCTAGTAGCCATAACACGAGCTGTGCTTGACTTGGGGCTGATGCTGTGAATCGTCTTGCATTATTTATTTATTTATTTTCAAACGGCATCTCCTGGAACAAATCTAAGCAGGGCTTGTGTTATGGGTACCAGACGAATGGTACGATACCAAAAATCTAAGTTTTTGTTACTGTATCGCACATAGTTTTCTATTGTCACCGATAGAGATACGAATCATAAAAATCAAATCTGTATCTGTGTCTTATTATGATAAAACTAACTTACAGCTCTGAAGAAAATTTCGACACAGCGTTCTTTCGATTTCGTGATCTTTCGGTATGGCGTGCATTCGAGATTGTGTTCGTCCGGTCAACAGTGTTTCGGTGTTGTGTGATTTCGGTATTTCGTGATGCTGCCCTCATGTGCTTTCGGTATTTCGACTGCCGGTATTCCATAGTATAGTTATCAAAAAGTATCCGCATATAACAACTTTTTGTTTCTATATTTCCTCAATCCCGAAAACTTGAAACTATCCAATGAAGTATCCCCCAGTCATGCCGCATCAAAAGTCCCATATCACATGCCTATCCGTTTAGTAAACATGCCCATCTATAATGTTATTGTAATGCCATCTTTTTGTTATAATGCTGCGGATAACAAGAGTTTTCTTCTCTCGTGGGAGTCCGATGTCAGGCCTCATGATGTTTTCCATTAGAGTGCTGACGTGTATCTTTAGTGTGTCTCAGAGCAAGTCCCGGGTGTTATTTGGCCCATGTTTACAGGTTGAGGCGTTCTTATTTTACTAGCTTATAACTTTGGCGTCACTCCATAAGTGCCATTAGCCAATAAGTGGTTTTCACGTAGGATTAATATAACGTAACCTTTAAGATAAAATAAAAACTTCTGTAAATATGCCCACTTCAGTCCTCGATATTGATTTGACGGATATTTTTGTGACGAGTCCAACACTCCTGTAAGGTCTAAAGGAAATAAAACACTTGATTTACATTCATATTTAATTTGATATATACGTCATATATTAAGATCTTTTTAGATATTGTAAAATATAATAAATTAATATTGTCTGACAATCTACACAGCATCACCTAGTCCCAAAGGCATAGTTTGTGTTTTGGGGATAGAAATCTAAATAAATAAATAATGCTGGATAATCCACACAGCATCATCTAGCCCCAAGCTAAGCAGGGCTTGTCCAAAAACTAATAGATATTTTTATGTTATATTATTATACCTATATAGAAAACACCCAGAACACTCGGAATGAATAAATACCTATCTACAGATCTTATAAATATTTGTTTCGAGGCGAGAATTGAACCCGCAACCTCTTGCGTCGCAGGCGTCATATGATCCATATTCGATAGATTCGCTTCTAGATACCGTGTGTTTACTTACATCTCTTGAACTTCAAAAACGGGAAAATCCCAAATTTGTAGCTAGGTGCTTTATTATCTATCAATCAGTAGGTATAACTCTGCTTAGAATTTGCACTATCCCAACTCTTCCCGAGTATCGTTAGAGGTGACCAAGGGATATCCACCGGAGGCGGGCAGCAGCGCCCCGTCCAGTACAATTCTACCACAGAAACTGCAATCCCCAACCCGCATGCCCAGCGTGGGGATTATGGGCACTACTCCCATGAGATAAAAGCCAATAAGGCGCTTATCAGGGGAAGGCCTGCGTCCAGCAGTGGACCAACATAAGCTGTTGAGGTTGAGGTTGAGTTGGTATACACCTTGAAAATAAAACCTGTTTTATAAAGCCCATACTGCATTAAAATCAGCGTTCCACGAGATTTAACTGGTAAACGCTATCGCAGTAAGATGTTAATTCGAAATTCCTTTGTGCAAAGTTTTGCTTGTATAAAAAGGGGAATTTATATTTCCCACTTGCACCACAAACCCAGCTCGGGATAACGAACTTGCTAATATATTGCATTATTTTTTCTTTGTAATAGAAGACTTGAGTGAATCTTGTTGACAATAAACTAACGTGGGTGGTATGTAAGCCATGGAAAATATTGAGACGCAGAGCTTTAGTAATCGTATCTCTTAAAGATAATCAATTCCTTTATTCTTCCTATTGATTTTCCCTGAGTGTTGGTAAGCACTCTTTGAAAACTATGCCTTAAGGCTGCACGGGTCGTCCGGTCCAACTCATCAGTGGGCGCGGCCTAAATGTACCTATGTCATCTCATCTGACATTATAGACATTCTCGCGCGCTTGATGAAAGGCAAATAAATTTATTCGTAAAACGGCCGCGTAAAGAAATGCGAAAAGACTTTTAGCACAAGGGTTATTATAGAAAAACTATTGAGAGTATCATTTCAAAATAAATATATTTCAATTGTGCATACAGACATAGATAATGACGAGATAAATTGATATTATCCTTAGTTTTTGGATGGTCAACATCAAGCAGCGTTGTAGTTACCCTTCCACGTTTGTATGGAAAGATGAGCGACTCATCCTTAACTATTATCTATTATATTTTACAAATTACAAATTATTTATTTAAAAAACAAGACTACATTACAGAATTTCTCTAAAGCGTTATGTCTAGTACATATAATAAATAAACAATCTTAATATTAGAAAATAATCACATAAACAAACAATAAAATACATATGCAGTACACACACAAGTATAAAATAAACACAACCAAAATTAATAAAAAATGGTTAAAATCATTATATTATAATAACTTTAAGATAATCAGTTGGTACAGAATCCTCAGGACGTGAGTCAGTCTTAAATTCGGGTGTTATATTTTTATGCGCCACTGTAAAAGCTTCAATCTACACTTGCAGTTTCTATATATCTAAAACTTTTATTATTGCTGATAAAAGCTCCAGCCATAACACTTAATCTTCGTTTATTATAAAACATGTGTATTATCCTAAATCTCAGTAAACACCTCACGTCTATCTGCTATCAGTTTTTATAATGTCTAACCGTTGTCTGCGTTTCAGATAGACACAACATGACGCTCAATGAGTCTGCGCATTATACCGTATCATGTCTCCGTCATTACTTGCTTTATATTTGTATTTGACGACCTCCGTGGCGCAGCGGGCGAAGGTCCGCCTGCAACGCAGGAGGTTGCGTGTTCGATTCCCGTCTCGGAACAAATTTGTGTACGATCTGCAGAAATTTGTTCCGTTGGTCTGGGTGTTTTCTATGTATAATAAAAAATATCTATCTATGTAGTGTATTGTATTAAGTTATCAAGCACCCATAACACAAGCTCTGCTTAGCGTGGGGCTAGATAATGCTGTGTGAGTTTAAGGATCTAGTCTAGTCAAAGTCGCATTCCGTTACAGGATCTAATAAACTTCACTCGATGGAAAAAATCCCAAAGTTACCCCTTTTTCTAACTATTTTTCAATACTATGATATCACACTTTTTTATACTCAACTAAGGACACCTTATATTTCTAAACAAATTCGCAGTTTGACTTGATAAAATGATTTCCTTAATCAAACACGAGCGCGGCGGCTTGGCAGGCGCGCGTTTTCACTTACGCCTACTGCTGCAGCACTACCTGGCCTTAACACATTCATGGCCCATGACGCAGTTGTCAATCTACGTCTCAGGCTGGGCAGTGAAGGCGTTCAATGAGGCCATCCACTAGCTCGATCAATCTGGCGATCAGTTTTTCTCAACTTTTGAATTTTTTTGATTTGTTACGCTTACATATTAGGTAAGAGCGTAGGTATTCTAGACGGCAAATTCCTTTCTTGAATCTCTTGTGAAATACATAAGCGTTCAGAAATTTAATAATTTGATGAAGAGCAATAAATAATCTAGAATAGCCCGTCATAATAAGAAATAGCGAACCTACGTTGATATTTCAGACATATTTTTGCAAAAAGTCAAGGTGAATGCTTTTTATTTCGTAAAAACTTGTGATTTTTTTATGCTCTTACAAGATTTTGCTTCTTTCGTTATTTTAGAGAGCATACAGTACAGAAACATATTATTTTTTATTTAAACAATTCTCGCTATTTTATTGTTTTCAAAGTCGCACAGCTACTTTTTTCACCTCAGCATGCTATCGAAAAATAATTTAATCCTTTCAAAAGATTTTCTAAAAGGATATAAAATGAACACAAAAGCCTTAACTTTTAACGTCTTCGCTCGGCATACCCGGAAGACGAAGTTTTCGACGCTTCTTTTCTCATACAATGTTAATGTTCTATTATTCTATTCAACTATGAAATAAATTGTGGCTAAAATGTCTCCAGCAGGGTATACCCAAAGATGTAGAAGCATGTATACCCAAAAATTAGCACGTAGAGCTGCTCGCTCATGTACAACTTTTGTGCAATAAAGTATGTTCTATCTACTCTATTCTATTGGAATTTATTGTGTTGGGTTTTAGAAAAAGCAGTCACAATACATTTAGATACCTCGCGTCTTAGACCATTTTAAATGCGATGGGAAAAAAAGGAGTGTTTCAAAATACAAGCTGTGCATGAAGTCATACAAAAAATAAATGCACGCTTAAAAATAAGAAAGTAAAAAATCTAAATTATAATTTAACTTCTTCAGAGTTCTTTACGTCAGTGGCCAGTATTTTTTGCACGTCCTTTGCTGCTCACTGACCGATGAAGAAGGTGACGAGGGCTCTGCTCATATTAATCCAACGCCGCTACGGCACAGCAAAAATATGATCATCCAAATATGGGCTTTATCTCGTTAACATTAGATACATTTTACAGTGACAAAATGGCTTCCCACAACCTTCTAACGAGTTACCCGCGAGCTGTCCGTCATCTGATGTCGTCATTATGAAAGGCATCTTATTTTATATTATAACGGCATTATAACGAGTCAAAATCCATATTTGAATGCACATTTTTGTGCAGTGCGGTGGCAGTGAGCCCGTGATCTGCGACTTTTGTAATCTAAAGTCTTCAACTTCTTCAAAGTGTTGCATGCAAGACAATTGTTCAAAAACGTCATTATTATTAAGGCGTTTTCAAATTGGTCATAAATAGTTTGAACAGGCTGAAAAAAGGGCGCTCTGAGTTTGGGTCTGTCAAATTAAATTGAGCGCAGACGTTTCAATTTCATAGACCGTGCACATACACACGGACGGACATAACATTCCAACCTCTAATCTTCCGCGAAAAATCCACGTCTTCTTGAATTTAAGGTCAATAGGGCTTTTTTCTTTTTTGGGAAACCTTAATCCTTAGAGGATCAAGCAGTCTCACTGGTCCTCCATGTTCTTCCTACCTTCAAGCTTTAAACGGACCAATTGCACCGCGGACAAAGGGCAAATTTACATCGTATTTATATAAAATTAGACAAATTTTTCAATAACATTGGTATTGCACTTGGATGTACTACTAAGTGAACTAGAACGTATTCTAAAATACTTGTCCATGGTCTAGAAGACAATACTTGTCCATGGTCTAGATTCTAGACCATGGACAAGTATTGTCTTCTAGCGCACTGGTTGGGGTGTCATTCTTCTAGACTCTAGAAAAATGACACCCCAACCAGTGCGCTTTGTTTCCGTTTAAAAACCAGCAGCCAAAGCGAATAAGATACGATTAAGCGTGGGCCCCTTGGCAGTCAGCAGCGGAGTTCTAGAATGAATTTTAAACGGGACACCAGAAGCAGACAATTGAAAGCCTGCATTATGCATGGAACGGGGGGCCCCAGGGCACGATTGGCGGCTGTCTCTAAATATTTGTGGCTGTGTAAAACTCTTTGTTTAAGACGCTAAAGTTCTTTGTTTAAAGATGTTTTAATCTCTTTGAAGTTTGAATAAAGTAGTTTGATTTAATGGTGCTCAATATTTATGAGGTTTTTACTTTTGCGTTTATTATCTTTGACTGTTATTTTTAAAATAAACAAGAATTGGTAATATCTTAGTCGCAAAGTTTAACCGCAAAGAAAATTACAATCAAGTAATAGAAATAAATTGGAAGTAGTATTTACAATGGAAACAATTGAGCTAACTGCAGACAATCTACAACTAGCTCAACTGATCCATATCAATACCAATCGGAAGTGTTCCCAAGACGCTAAGAATTGGTTAGTGTTAAATTTACAAAGTGAATTTCTACTAGGTATTCATGAAACCCGATCGTCAAAAAGTATCTCATAATGTTTAGTGTGTATGTATTTAAATTTTGATAGACAACCTTTTATTATTTTATTTATAAATAAAGCACATTGGTGCTTATAGTAATTTCAACATTATCATTCACACAGTTAGATCAATACCATCATGTCGCGTGCAAATAGAGGCAACATTGAGTGAATGTGCGACATTGGAAGATACATTTTGTGCAATCAGAATGCACATGCCAAATGCGTTGACTAACGACATCTATCATTACAACCAACACTTTACAATATCTCATGGAATAGTACTTGCTTTTATTTGATTTTGATGGCGACCCTGTTATAATGTAGCTAAGGATTTGCTTTCTTTGCAGTCGAAACCTAGATCCGTGGTGTGCCGAGGCTTAAAAAAATATCAAACCGGTCTGGTCGAAGCGATGCGTTACCCAAGATCTGGTACCCAGGATCTGGATCAACTTTGATTCAGGGAGGTGTCCAGTAAGCATTTTAGAAAATGGACAATTTGCATGCAGATCAGTTTTCGGGCGGAAGACATGTCATGTCCCCTTACTTATCAAATCTAAGAAAACACAACGCTTGTGATGACTTGCCTTTATGTGGGGACGTGCAATAGTTACTTTAGTCGCTCATCAATCTGATGATATTATGTATGGTCTCTTGTTTACAGGCGTTAAGAGTTTCACTTCACAAGAAAAACCTCGCTGTGCCCACAACTAGGCTGCACAAGATAAATGTATCTTTTATAGGGCAATGTATACGTTTCTACAACAAAACTCCAAGTAAGTTTCAAAAATTATCAATAAATTAATTTAAACAAATTGTCAAACATATCCTTCGTAAAAAGGCTTACCACAAAATATCAGATTACCTAGAGGATAAAAAAGCTTAGGACGTGTTTAGCTCTAGCTCGAAAAATAACAACTAACAGGCTAAAGGTTTCTTCGTCGCTTCTTTACTTTATAAAACTTTTAAATCCATCATGGTTATTAACACTAAAGTCATAAATAACGGGATATTTACCATGATTTGAATTTTGAGTTTTCCAATATTTCGGCACAGTTTCATGCGCCATGATCACGGAATAACTTTAGTCTACATACCGAAGCGACAGGAATCAAAAATATCACTTTATTTCCGTGTCAGTTTTTAGTTTTATAATTTGACCTTTTCTAAGTGTATATTTATTGTATTTATGGACATAAAGAGTTTTTGATTTGATTTGATTTGACTTGGGTTCTATAATAAAAAAAAAACTTGATAGACGTGCGTTAGAGCGTCAGCCAAGTTCGAAAGCAGCAGCAGTGAGTATATACTTCTTTCTATAGAAACTCCTCACCTCAACAACCTTTATTGGTCCACTGCTGGACGCAGGCCTCCCCTGATAAGCGCCGTATTGACTTTTACCATCGAACCTTACAAGCACGAAGTAAAGATCTTAGATAATGCAATAGAGAAAGTCGTAAAAGATAGTAAGTAGACCAACTCGTATGACCAAGGGGGGCCACAAAACCACTCAAACTAAAATAATCCCTATCCACAACAAACTTTAGATACAGGGTGTTCACTCGTCAAACTTTATACAGGATGGAACAACCCCCATCATTTTCACAGTCCCTACAATACAACCTCCCAAAAACTGTACGAAATGCTCAACAGTTAGCCGAACTCAATCTAACTTTAAAATAGTTTCCGTTGACGTAGAACCAGCAGATTAAAAGGTTTACGTTTGTTTGTATATTTGCATTCTTTATTTCTGTGCAACGTAAAATAAGTCAGTGTAACACAATAACAAGAGCTTTTACTGGTAACATGTGTCTACGAAATGTGTTAGGCATATTTGTTCGAGTGTCTGTCAAATTCAATGACGGAAAATGGCTACGAAAGGAATTAAGACGCTGCCTAGAAAATACAAACGTCATTGTCATTTTCTTAGACGGATTCTGAGCCCATATTCGTAATAAAGAAAATTGAAGTTTCTACACTTGCAAGCTAAAATTTAGGTAGCCAATTTAAATAATTTTAAATCTTCTTGATAACACTTGAAAGGTAACAAAATTACCTTTCAAATGATATACCACAATCTATTGTTCATTGTACATAAATTGTAAAAAAAATGTTTTGATCAACTCGCGATGAAACGATTCCATTTTAAAGCTCGCAAGTGTCTTTCATTTTCGTGCAAACGCGATCCTAAGCAAGTGCCATGAGAGTTGGACTTGCACGCCAATAAATCAAGAAACTTCTATTTTCGTTTTCCGAGTAGGTTCCATGGTGATCGCCCGATAAAATCTTTCAGAGAACACCATCCTCAGTCAAGTCGACCTCCGTAAGACATAAAACAAGGCAGTCTTGAGTCTACCTACATTAATCTACTACGCTACCTACTTACCTACCTTTTTTTGTAACTATGCAGCCTAGGGTCTTCTTGTCCATCCTAAATTAGCATCAAAGCATTTATTTAACTTTAATTTTTTTCAAAGCTTACAGTAATAGGCACTTAAAACGCGTATCAATTTCCAACTCTTCTTAATTGTATATTTTTTGTAAAATAATTGTTTTGTTAAATATAAATTATGATTAGTTACTGTAATTGTTAATCGCCGTTCTTATAAATAAATGACAAAAAAAATACCCGAGGAAAGAAAAATTCTTTTAAAATTCTGACAGGTTGAGTGAATGTTAAAATTTTAAATTAGAATATGTTTTTTATTATTAGATAAATACAAATACGAAGAATATATAACACAAGTCAGCTTCACGAATTTATCTAAATAAAAGAGAAGAGAAAACTAGGTGACTCATCACGAGATCTCTGAAACTACAAGAGCTAAGAAGCTGAAATTTTGCATGGAGGTTTCTTTCAGGACGTAAGCACCCACTTAGGACCGATTTTCGGAAATTCGTATTCTAAGGGGGTCAAAGGTCATTTTTATAATAACTCCAGAACCGTAGCTGTTGGCCCTTCAAAATTTGTAGCGCATGAAGATGACTCAATATTTCCAGACACGTATTTCAGGGTTTTTGAAAGTCGCAACCTAAAGTCAATGGTCTGGGGTCAAAGTTAGGCCACTCACTTTATCAAGAAATCTCAAGAACTAGAAAAGCCAAGTCTGAAATTTTGCATGAAAATTTAGTTCAAGGCGCTACCCCGACCCAAATCAGCGCCACCACCTATTTTGTCTTATTATTCTGTTAAACGAAGTAATTTTGAAAAATATTGGCCAGTTTGTGATACCTATCATTAGCTTTTTCATTTGGTATTACAAACTGGCCAATCGATTTATGAAAATTCCTTCGTTTAACATACTAATAAGATAAATAGATGGTTTTGCTGATGTCGCCTGAAACGTAAGCACCAGCTAAATTTTTTTTTTAAATTAACATTCTTCGGTTACTAAGTACCTATCTAAACTTCTGTCTGCGGCTTCAAACGAGTGGTACTCTGGAAATATAATACTCGGATCATTAGAGAGGTCTGTACTATTCGTTTGCAGTTTTATGCGCGTAAATCCTGTTAAAGTGGAAAAATAGTTTCTTGTGCATTAAAAAACCAAGTCAAACAATCTATAATGCGAAGCTAAAATATTATAACTTTATATAGAAGAAAGATTTGTATTTTTGTATGTTCGTAACGAATAAACTCAAAAAGTACTGGGCCGATTTCAAAAATTGTTTCAGCATTAGAACGCTATATTATCCCTGAGTAGGCAGTAACATAGGCTATATTTATTACAGTTTCAGTTTCAGTTATTTATTTATAAGAAATTTTCTTACATGTCAAAATAGTAAAGCTAGGTACAAAATAATGAATAAACTAAGTACAAATAATTACAAAAATGTTTCAAAAATATATGTCCACCCGTGCGAAGCCGGGACGGGAGTAGGTAGAATATATATTGTATTTACATGAACAACAATACTATTCCATCGCATATACCTTTGGTGACGCGTTCCAGATATTATCTATTCAGTGTAGGTGTGGTCGCTTTAATATTACACTTCATTCCACTTTGGATAAGGGGAAACGAGTTTCAAATGTAGTAAGATATCGCATTTTTCAGCGACATTAAATTCTTGACAATCTTACTTCAATCAATAAATAATGCAGAACTTGCTCTATACTTTAAATTAGTAGTAGTAGTAAGATTTTCCAGTAATATTCCGTTGGTGTTGTGACCCCTTTGTACTTTTATAAAACAAAACGTCAAGTGCGAGTTGACTCGCGCACCAAAGGTTCCGTATAGTTATAACATCTTGCTTCTTGCCATATTTTATGATTTTATGTCAAAAAGAAGTGGGTTTTGGTCCATGGCCAGAATCAAAATTTATTATTTTTGCGAATAAACTACAAATTTACAGCTATCGGATTTTCCCCTATACTTTTGCTATATTACTTTGATTCTTGACAAATTTTATGGTTCTAGATAGAATCATGACAGTTGGCAAGAAACAAGGTCTTACAATTAAACAGAACCCTTAGGGAGCGAGACTCGCTCTTGACGTTTTATTTTATTAATACCCGAAATCATGAAAATGGGAGGGTATATTCCTCATGAAAATGCCTTTCTCCACATATTTACGAACTAGCTTCTGCCCGCGACTTTGCAAACGATTTGTGAAATAAAAAGTAGCCTATATCTTAATCCGACTGTACTATAGAATACCGGCAGTCGAAATACCGGAGAACAGTATATCGAAAGTACACGAAACCGCAAATTCCAAGTTCAGATCTTAACGTGTGCTAAATTTCAGACCGCTCCATTTAGTAGTTTTGGCGTTGTCTTCGGCCAAAAATCTAACGGCACTAACTTTCGCCTTCATTTTATAATATTAGTAGGATATCTTCAAACTGAACGTCCAGTACTAGGAAAAGGCTTACAAGTCTTCTTGCCACTTCGCTGGTCTGCAAGAAAGGGCAATTTTATTAAAAAGATTCTTACTCTACTGTAAGGCGGGTAGTAAATCAAAAGAATCGCTCGACTAAACCAACTCTAATCGCCACCATAGCACTTCCCTAAAACACCGCCAATAGCCAATGAACACGAAATTCCCAACATCATAAAATTACCTTAGGGACTCCACAAGCGTTAAACCACTCAACTAAAACGTCACCCCATTCCTACCCTTATGTACATACAAATAAGAGTTATTGGCACTAAAACTAAGCCATGTAAATTTTGCCTACTCTATATACTCTTGAATAGCAATTTTTGTGGTAATATCAATCGTGTAGCGTGTGGCATAAGTGGGGATCGACCCTTTTCATATCTCTATTGATATCTGTCAAATACGGATACCTAGTGAATGATAATATTGCAAATGTGATATGCCGGGGCCTGTGTATCGTATAACTTCTGAGTTACTGAAGATCTAATATGTCACCGCCGCGCGTTGTTTTTAAAATGACTAGCCGGCCGCTTAAGGCTGGGTCCAGCAGAGGCCGCAATTTTGTGATTTTTAAAAACCATCTGAGACTTACAAAATACTGTTTAAAATTCTGAAAAAAGATATAATTATATTACCTAAGGAGTCTAGTCTAGTCTAGTCAAAGTCGCATTCATACAAGATCTAATGAACTTCACTCGATAGAAAATAATCCCAAAGTTACGCCTTTTTCTAACGTTTTTTCAATACTATGACTAGCGAACTACTGATATCACACTTTTTTTTGTACTCAACTAAGGACACTTAATATTTCTAAACTAATTCGCAGTTTGACTTGGTAAAATGGTTTTCTTAATCACCATGTATAAATAACTACAAAAAACACGAGCGCGGCGGCTTGGCAGGGGCGCATTTTCCCTTACGCCTACTGCTGCATGCAGGACTACCTGGCCTTAAAACAAACGTGTTTTTGGGGGAACTTATGTGTTCCCGTCCAAACAGTGAGAAATATCAAAGAAAACAACACGGTAATAATACCAAAACACCAATTTTAAAAGTGTGTCTGTTTGTTTTGGCTTATCTATGAACCGGCTAGGTTGATTTTAACGTTACTGGCAGATATCTGATGTTATAGCGAAAGGTACTTTTATTGTAGAAAAAGCGTTTGATTTCCGCGCAAAAAAATAATTAAATAATAAATAAATAATGCTGGACAATTCACACAGCATTATCTAGCCCCAAGCTAAGCAGAGCTTGTGTTATGGGTACTAGATAACTGATATACTTAATACAATACACTACATAGATAGATATTTTTTTTATGATACATAGAAAACACCCAGACCAACGGAACAAATTTCTGCAGATCGTACACAAATTTGTTCCGAGGCGGGAATCGAACCCGCAACCTCTTGCGTCATTACTAATTATTATTAATTATTAATTAATTACCATGAAATTGGGAATTCTGCGTCACTGAGTTCCTCGAAGGCTGAAGGAGAGTAAATAGATGGATTATTTCTTTATTGCACCATCAATACACAAACCAATTTAATAAGAACTATGTAATAAAGGCTGATTCACATATACGTACCGAATTGGAGATTCACTGATACTGAACTGTGACTTCACTGATATGTGTGAATCGGCCCTAATGTCGCACAATATACCTATCCATTCTTAGTTTCTTAATCCCCAATTTCCCAGAATGTTTCAGAGACATGAGATTTCAAATCCCAGAGCGCTTATCCAAGAAAGTTAGCAATCTTATAAGTATTATGCTAACTAAATTTAGCCTTGTACGTCGCAGAGTTTTTCTTCTTGTATTTTATACGACGTAAATGCGACAGTTAAGTTAACGCTCACACTAGCAACTTTGTAAGTTTACAATTTAACAAACTTTGTTGCTTTGTTAACGGATTGGAATTAACGTCGACACTTTTATATACAAAAAGTTTTAATGCTGATTTTATACGCTAGGAAAAACTATATTGACAATTTCATTGCAGAATACTTTGTTTACTTTGTAGTATTAGAACCTTTAGCCTTTTAGCGTGATTGCTTCTTCACTTGTCTAATTCATATTTTATCATTCTTGGAAGGTCCAATTCAGAATTAATCTATCTACTCAGGATTTTTAATCATCTTATTGGAACCAATTTCTCAGGCAAATTTGCGGCGCACCCTAGGGACCACCGTTCATGTACTAATGTACAAAGTAATAAAAACAAAATTCCCGGTTAGGTACGTCTTCTCGACCGCTGCGTCCTCCATTCTTCATTAGAATAGAATGTTGCGTTCTCGAATGGTCCAATTTTATATTCTATTTATAGTTAAGACTTACTGAGAAAAAAATCCCATTAGGTCTGATTGTAGGAGAAGAACCGAAATTTAATAGTTTTCAATCAGCCTAACTTTGATTAAAAACAGACAAAAAACTACTGGTCGTGCATTCGTGAGTGTATATATCATTCTACTATTTTCGACGCTCATTGGTTCATTTTCTCTTTTTTCGTATTCGGATTCCATCGAGAGATTAGTAATTTTTGATGAGACAAGTCTGTGCTTGCTCTCTGTTCGTGGCTCTATGTGCCTTGAGTTCGGTTTGTAGATAGACCTCTCCTTTTTCTTTGGAATTTGGTACAGTGCCTCTTGCGTGCGGACATGGAATGGATAGTGCAAATCCCATACAAATATAAAACGGTACGACAACGTAATATCGTCAAACTGAACTCATTGCCCAGGTCTTCCAACGCGAGCTGGCACGGTACTGACAGGAAAGGTGTAATATAACACAACAGCAACATTAAGTCGCTCGGTGTGATCGGGATGCGACAAAAGTAGACGCTTAGCCTGAGAGGTAACTTCGTTACTCAAGTTCACTCTGAAGATGTGTAAACAGCGAGATGTTTGCAATTTTTTGATGAAGCTTTATGAGATACCCAAGGACATGTACATATTTATAAATAAAATAACCAAAAAATGTCATGAGAGTGAAATTAATTCTACTCGGCACTTAAACTGGGGGTCTCGATGCCTCAAGTAATAACTGTCCAACCGTTGTTGATCCGAATTGCGTGAAATTTGATAAGTCTATTAAATAATCATGTGAAATATGCTGGTTACTTAGTGAGATCAAATCCGTTGAAGGATTTTTGAGACAAAGGGTTCTAAAAGGGGCAAAATCAATTAAATTAATCAATTAAATAAATTTAATAATAAATAAAAATAAATAATGCTGGACAATTCATACAGCATTATCTAGCCCCAAGCTAAGCAGAGCTTGTGTTATGGGTACTAGATAACTGATATACTTAATACAATACATTACATAGATAGATATTTTTATTATACATAGAAAACACCCAGACCAACGGAACATAATTAGGTCTCATATATTATTATTTATTATTATTTAAGGTATGCTTGAGTAAATTTCATAAGAGTTTTTATTTATTTTCTAGGGTGAATTCTTTTTAAAGAATTTTTCGAGTTTTTGACCATTTTATCCGTGAGCTCTCATATTTTATTTTGTTTTGAAATACGAATTCTACAACAGTTTTGCTAACCTCTTTGACCGTTTCAGGAGAGAAAAAACAAATTTCAGCCAATTTGATAAGTTTTAACTTTTCGTCGATTTTCTGAGAAAGTCTAAAGGTCTAATGCTCCTTACATTTTGAAATGCGAACGAAATGTCCACTGATTACATTTCAAAATGTAAGGATTACAGTCTTTGTTATAACTAAATACTACAATTTCGAATTTAATATTACTTGAGCCATCGAAACTTAAGGCTTACTTGGAAAAGGAAAATCGTAGTTTCCTTTTCGTTGTCGTGTAAAACCAACTCTAATGTCGCTTGCATAAGATGAGCATTAGCACGAAAACGAATCAGAAACTTCTATTTCGTTTTGATTACGGTCCCTGCAGGGGTATATTAATTCACCGATTAGTTTCCGAATCGAATCCGAAGGATCTTTAAAACGCTATTTTGTTTTCGCCTCGGGTTGATGATCGAAAATTCGAAGCGAATCTGTTGACTAATGGCCATGTCAATGAGGAGAAGCTCTTTATTTCGATCGAGGCGAAAACAAAACAGCGTTTTAAAGATCCGTCGGATTCGATTCGGAATCGAATCGATGACTTAATACCCCTGCTGGGCTTGGGAAGCGCAATACCTACCTATACCTACCAATCATTTGAGGCGGACTATAAAGAGGTTTTCGATGTCTAGTAGGACGGTTTCAACTGTGTCTGTCCTACCTGTGTCCTAATCGGGGGCAGGAAACGTGACGGAAGAATGTGGTCGGCGAGTGTGTGGAGTGGTGGGCTCACCAGCCATGTAGAGGAGGAAGAGGGGACGCCAGTTGGGCCGCGGTAGGTGATAAATGGTCCCGTGGTTCGACGAAAATGGAGAGGACATCGCAAAGATTTGAGTGGGTATTACGTCCTCAGAGGGTCGATTCCCGCATAATTCTAGTCCCCCCAGACCAGTTTATTCGTAAACGAATTTCCTCGCCGAACAAAAAAAAGGACGTCTTTTGGCTGACCTAATTATGATCCAAAATTAAACCTGACTTTTAGCAAGAATTTAAAAATACAACGTAATTCCGTCAAAATAGAATATTATCGTGAAATAAAGTAAGCGGCACACAAAAAATCTCGGTAAACTTTTAATTTCTCTTTCTAGATACTCGAACCTACATAATATTAAAAAAGCTTAAAGGTCTCTTTATACGTAACGTGTCTCGGACGGAACGGGACTTTTAAACACAAACAGCAGCCATTAGGCTAAGAATCCTAAACGAGGATAAGCGATACTTCTCACCGGAACTGCCTTTATCAAGCTCAAGTCAAATCAAGTATGGAGTATAGCTGCCACGTATGGATTGGCTCGGCCAAGATACAGCTTTGGACTCGATTGAACAAAGAGCCTTCTGACTTATTGACTAAAACACAAAAGTACAGGAGTAAAATATACGTGACGGAAGCGTGGACGAGACGGCGCTTATTATTTTGTATGTAGAAATTGTCCCGTTCCGTCCGGGACACGTTACGTATGCAGATACCTTAAGGAGCTAAAATGCTATCTGACTTGAACTCTGTAAATAATTTTTACGGTATCTAAGTCAACCTAAATGTTTTGTGCGCAATAAATTAATTAGAACTTTTCTCGTTTATGTCACGGTCTCGTCAAGTTGGTACTACCAGCCCACAGCTTGGAATCAGCTAAATGCCCATTTGCCCAGTCGGTCGTTCGCAAAAAGCAGAAAAAGTTCAGTCGCCATTTTTAATTCAATCCTTTTGAACAAGCCTCTGTTGCATTTTTAGCCTGCGCCGTTTTGTTGTTTAAAAGTGCAAACGTCTATGAAACGAAATGGGACAAAAAGCTTCTTAATTTCCTATCCTTTTAATTCACAGATGGTGTGGAGATAACTGGGCCGTTTATTTAAATGCCAGTTAAAATAGTAAAAAACGAGAAACAGTAAAAAGTTTTTAATGAATGCCCTGAACTTTTGTTGGTCTAGAAACTTAGTCGCGGTAGTGTTGTGGATTCTGAGAAATTGTTTTACACGTGCAAAACTGCATGAGCTCGAAAAAAATAGAAAAAAAAACACACAAGTGCTTCCTTTTAGAGCACAAAAAAGTAGGCGACTATCATAGTCGTGTACCTAATATTTGGGAAAACCAAGTAAAATATTTTGAGAGATGTCAATTTTACTAAATACACTAACTATATAATAATACGCCTGTACCTAATCCACACGGGATCTTAATGGGATAGAATCATTTCAATATAACACAAGCATGGTCAGGCTTTTACTTTTACAAGTTTCTATTCCATCGTATTTTGACAACACACGGATATACCAGAAAAGTAACGTAAATTAATTACATTGATAAGGTTCTGTCCAGGCCTGACCTTTGCATGTGCCGCCAAAATTGGGCAAATAATTTGGCACCTACGCTGTTTGTTTCTGTCTCTACAAAGTCCGTGGTAATGAGGTTTCGGTAACATGATCAAACGGCTGACATTAGTCGGTTTAGATTTTTATACACTATCCAATTTGTCGGATCCGGTCCGACGAAGTAACTTTTAATAATTGTTGTTTTTGCCGTTCTAATTAATAACTAAATAAATGACTGAATGACTCAAACAAAACAATTGGACGGAATAAGTACATGAGTTACGACAATTTGTTTTAATATATAATTTTTACTGGTGTTAAAGAAATTATTTTATTTATTTTGGCTGTTTTATTTCATAATGAAATATATAATATACAGGGCGTCCCACGGATATGCCACATGGAGGGAAAGTACCTTGAATATTGTAGATGGAACATTTTACTGAAAGAAGATATTATTTGAATTTAAAAAACAATTTAAACTGCATTCATAGATCTTTAAATAGTTACATGGTTGAACCGGGAATCGAACCCATTACACGAAAAAAAAAATCATTCTGTAGCTTTATTATACCGATCGAAAGGCTTCATCATAAGGATTATTTTTTGCTTATTAACATAGTGTCAGAAATAAAAGGAAGACCATTAATTTTTACATTAGATGTGAAATTTTGTTCAGAAAAATGAAAAGCTGGCATTGCCGTAAGGATATACAACTGACATAATCATAAGTACCTATTACTAATAAATGTACCCACTTGATAAGTAATTCGCATCATTTCTCTATTATAATTTAAGTGGATGATAAAATGATAAAGAGATAGGTAGGTACTTAATTAGTAGGTGGAGGGTAAAAGATCGAGGGGTAGATCGCCTATGAGATGAACCGATCAGATAAGATCTGCCGTAGGGGTCCCCCTGCATGAATGTTCCAGAATGACCACAAACAGGGAGAGATGGCGATACATCGTGAAGCGAATGATATCAGCCCATACAACAAAAGACTCGTCATGACGACCACGACCGTTCTGCCAATAACGCTACGAATGAGAAGAAGAATTAGTAGGTACCTGGTTGTATGCAAATGCAACAAATCAAGCCGTATCCTGAGCCGAAAGACGCGTAGGTAAACTATTTTATCCATCGCATTGCGGCTGGCTGATTATAAAGAAATAATTCAAAAATGTGTTCCATTTCAAACTTTTATTCTTTTGTTTCTGCGATTTTCATTGTAGGATTTTTGCATTGTATTGTGAATTTTTTACATAACCATGGCGTATCAAAATAATTTATTTTTTGAACCGCTACTGTACTACCTAATAATATATGAAAAGATTGGTAAGTTTATCTTCTAGTCATACAAAAGACGTCATTGCTTACATACATTCACATTAAGTACCTATCGAAATTCTTCATTTACCTTCAGCTACTCCATTTTCCCCTCAATCATTTTCAATACGAGCCTAAACTTTTTTAATACCTTCAGCTCCGATAATAACTCGGACAAGTCCCAAATACCTTCGAAGTTCGTATTAACCAACTTCTCGACAGTTTCATGTCCGAGCCTGTCTTCAGGCCAATCTTAAATTACCAACATTCTGTGTAGAACAATTCCAATTACATTCCTTCTGAGCAAACCGTCCGAACCGAAATAGGTCCGAATTGCGGAGGCTGTACGGTACACATACACAAATTCATGGCACCTATAAGGCGGGCATACACTTTCATGCTGTCACGGGCTTGACAGGTGGAATGACGGTTCATGCAAGGCTTTATCAAAGCAGTTAGGTACAGAATTTTTTATTTTGTACAAACTCAAGCTTCTTAAATTTTATTTCTGCGTCTGGTCGACAGAATTCTGCAAATGTCCGTAATGCTAAGTGTCATAAACCTTTACGATTTTATAAAAAAAAAACAAAAAGATACCAAAGTGATCCGAGGGCGCGATGGGAAACCAAAACAACTTGATATTATTGATTATTTGCATAATACAGATATTAATGAAGGAAAAAAAGTCCATCGTTCATAAAATGTGCAACTGAAAACTGACATTAGCAGAATTGTGTCAAACCATGATGCAGAGCCAAATGCAAAAGAAGAAGAAGAAGACAATAATATTATTTTTATCACACTAATATTTTAAATGCGGTGTGGATGTTTGTTACCGCTTCAGGTCGAAACTTTTTACATCACTACTATTAGTGCATAGATGTAGTTCCTTTTAGACGTGGAATATAATATTTTTTTTTTTAATTTATTTTCTATTTTGACGATTTAATAAAAGTATGCCCAGACGTATGCAGGCAATTATTACAGCAAGAGGAGGTAACCACCAGTGCACACATAAAAAAATAATCAACTGTTTGAACACTATTCAATTTGCGATATGATAGGATACAAGTATTAATTTTCCTTACAACTACTGCATTAAGATTATTGTCACTAAATTGTTTTTTTATTTTATTTTATTGAGGTAGTTTTAGTTTTGTTAAAAAAAAATCATTTTATTGACCAAACCCTATTGAAAGTCAAATAAACACAGACACAACGATTATTATGCTAATTTGTCTTTTATAAGTTGCGTTCCTCTAAATTTGTCCATGAGTGTAGTTCCTTCTAAATGTGGAATAAAATAAAAGGCTACATTTATTCCCCAAAAACGCATGCAAAGTCGCAGGTGGATGCTAGTATTGCATACAGCATCATCAAACGCACAGAAAACTATCTCAAAGTAAATAGAGCTTGCGCTTTTGCAATAGATACACATCCACTTAGTAATTGATTAGGTACGTTACTAGCTGCGCCTCGCGGCTCCGCGGACGGCGCGAAAATTTCAGAGATTTATTGCAGACACCATAAGGGAAGATTTGTAAAAATAAAAAAAAACATTATTTACTTTGCAGTTTATTACACCGAGTTGTGATTGAATCGAACCAAGAAATAATAAGCTTCCATAGAAAATTTACCACCCTTTTTAACCCCCTCAGAGATAAATATTAGAAAATTAGATTAGCTTCGTGTTATTTTAGAATTTAAACAATCTACATGCCAAATTTCATCTATAAATCGGTTTAGCAGTCACGGTGACACGTGGTAACAAACAGTCTCACAAACTTTATACCTATAGTAGTAGGATAGAAAACATTAATTTTACTTGTGAGTATCGGGCGCAGCGCATCAGCATTGCCATACAGCGGGGCATAGCAGCTAGCGTCCATCAGTTGAGCTCCCAGTAGTCTAGTCCAGACCAGGCAACAGTCTGCAGTTAGCTCAATTGTGTCAATTGTAAATACTTGCTTTAATTTATTTCTATTATTTGGTTGTAGTTTTACTTCCATAATAGAAAACAGTCACACCGTGGAGGGAATCGAACGTACAACCTTCTGCGTCTCAATCAGATCTTTGCCGAAACGCCGCGATGCTGTTTATAGATAGATCAACCTTCACAGATGAAAATAATTCGTAATTCTTTATTGCGCTAATTAAACAAATACATGTAAAACTTAAAACTATAGAGGTTAAGGCAACCTATTATAATAAATCTATTACAATAAAATATAAAAGTCAAGTGAAGACTTATGGCTTCAACTGTACTATAGTTATAATTTGCCTATACAAAAAACTTGGGCCGAATCTGGAGCTGAAAAGTAGGACGAAATAAGATATTTTGAAATAAAATATATTTTGTGCCGAGTACGACATACAATGTGGGACGAAAGCAGATTATTTTAATGTGGGCCGAACTAACTCGAGACGAATATGGCATAGCATCGTATTAGTGGACGAATATGGCATAATCATATTATCGTATTAGTGCTTAAGGCGCTGCCGTGGAAAACTAAGACTGTTAGATTGCATGTCAATATTACCAAATGTGGTCGGCAGAGGCGCTTATTTTTAACATAGACTTATGCAAAATTTATCTGTTGTAGAAGAGGCAAACTTTTGTTTTATTTTGGTTGATAGCACAATCACAAGGTAATAATGTAATGTTAACTAACATTTGCCCGCGGCTTTGCTATCGTTGCATGTAAAATACCTTAATAAAACCTATGTCGCTCATTGTAGCTTCTCAATTATAATAAAAATTACATTCATCGATAGTTATTCATAGAAATCAGAAACACTTAAAAAAATAATATCATCTTCATGCATGTTGAAGTGCCGACAATATCACCGACCATTATGATAATACTTTATACATTAAAAAAATATACTAATTTAGTCAAAACAACTGAGGTCTAAATGGATTACAAAAGTGTCAATCGTTGAAGATATTTCGATTTGGTTTTGGAGGGCTTTCTCAAAAAAAATTTAAAATATAAATAATGCTGAACAAGCCACACAACATCATCTAACCCCAAAGTAATTAGAGCTTGTGTTATGATATACTTATTAAATACACTACACAGATAGATATTTTTTATATACATAAGACATCCAGAACACCTGGAATAAATATCTGCAGATGGTACAAACATTTGTCCTGAGGCGGGAATCAAACTAACTGTAACCTCCTGTGTCGCAGGTGGACCTTTCCCCGCCGCGCCACAGAGGTCGTCAATCAAATAATCAGATATAAAATGAAATATAACAGTGCTTTATTTCCTTTACCCCTTACAGGAGTCTTGGACACGTCAATAAATTCAAATAAGGTTCAAGAGTAAAACTGGGAAATAAAGTGATTACTTTAATTTATTGTTCACTTCAATCTTTTTAAGGTAACGTAAAGAAGCGAACAAGAAACCTTTACCTTGTTAGGGTGTTAGTTTTCGAGCTGGAGCAATACTATTAGCAATACTTAAGTTTTTTATCCTCTAGAGATAGTCTGATATTTTGTAGTAAGCCTTTTTAACAAAGGATATGTTTTACAAATTGTTTGAAATTATTTTTTGATAACTTTTAACTCTTTTGGAGTTTTGTTGTAGAATCGTATACATTTCCCTTTAAAAGATAATCTATAAATCGATACCATAAAAATATATAAATATATATCTTTAAAAATATTCGTAAAATAAAATACGTGAATGTTGGAATGCTGAATGATGAATTTCACGGATATAATTTTGTACACAATCTCAGTACTACTCGCTTACATAATTAATTTTATTTTCCGGAAATAAAACGCAACAATCATGAAGATAGTTTTAGTTTAGATTGTAATTCTACAAAATAATCATAAAAAACCACAACAGACCATGCCTTGCTATCCAAATTGATATTCATACCGATATAAAGTATTCTTTATTATGTTGCTGCCTTCCAAGAACTCATGAGTGATTAATAATAATTTTGACAACTGTCATTGGAAATACAATTGTTTTGCATGTTTATTACGTTTTTAGCGTCTTTAAACATTTCCTTTACTTGACTTCTTTGTTACGCTAAAAAAAAAAATTATATTGATGTCAATGTACACATATTGCCAACTAGCTGTACCCGCGACTTCGTTCGCGATTGACATACCTGCCGACTAATTAAGTTCACATTTAACCATAGTTTCTCTCATGTTATGAAACGCCGTGCAAAAAAACATCGATGCCCTGAATTGGACCTGTTACACTTCTAACATAAGTATCTTTATTTAGGTACCTAGTTTAATTGTGTACAAATCGTGTAGAGTCTACGGGGGATAGTATGTTGTCATCTTCAATCCCATTCTTTATCCACACGACTTTTAGCTACGACTCGGCCAGCGTCTGTGTTAAGAAGTGTCATACTCGTTTCACTTCTTACTCATCGTTCCGTTCAGCTGGGGCCCTATTCTGCTAAACTAATCGCTCCACTAAGACAGGGGTATCGTCAAAGAATGACACGTTTTGGTATTCTACCTTAGATGAAAGAAATTATGATGAATGCAGATGGAGAGACGCGCGTCAAAGTGTCAAGTTTGAAACTATTAATTTATCTCGCACGCACTATCTGGAGTTTTATTAATCTAAGGATTCTATGTGATGATTCTGCGACGATTCCATTGTCATAGTGAAGCCATTTTATTACAGAATTGGGCTCCTGATCCATTTGACTGGACCACCGTAATTTTTTTTTTGTTAGTAGGAAGGCTCAATTGGTTGTTTACCACAGAAAAAATATTTTTCTGTGGTCTAGTTAGTTTAATTGGACCACTTACTCAAACCAAACTTTGGTGGTACAGTTTACTGTACCAGCTAAACCACCAAATATCATGTCCATGAATATCGCATGGACCATTTGCACATTTTACCTACTTTGCCTGAAATAGGCATTGACAGAAGCCATTATTCACAAAGAAAATTATAACATAATTAGTATTTACAATTGAAACAATTGAGCTAACTGCAGACTGTTGCAAACAATCTACAGGTAGCTCAACTGATCCATATCAATACCAGTCGGAAGCGTCCCCAAGACGCTGGCTGCATTGGCATTGACGCACTCATTAGTTAGGTTCCTATCTACTTAGGTAGGAACTTTACTAATGGGTGCGTCTTGGAAAAATATATAGATAGGAACTTACCTACCCTTTATCTACCGATATTTTTCTTCAATCTACAGATTATTTCTTCAATCTATTAATTTTCTACTTGACTGTCTACTGATTTAGTCAAATTCGATCTTGCAAAACTGTTTCTAACAAAAAGAATGCATGAAATAGGACGACGCGTTAATGAATTCTAAATAAGAAAACATTTTGACTTTTATCCCCTCTCCCAAGAGAACCGTGCCTACTGATATCCCAGATGAAATATCCAAAATGTATCTTTCCCCGTCGTATGAACTCAAATCGTGCCGACTTCCATTCGAATTCATTCAGTAGTTCCGTCGTGATGCGCGGTTAAAGAATTTTACTTTTTCCTCTCTCCCAGGGGAACCTTACTGAATTCCAAGATAACATGTATTCCATGTCCTTCCTCGTAGTATGAACTCAAATCGTGCCAGGTTTCATTCCAACTCATTTCGCAGTTTTGGCGTGATGCGCGGTTAAAGAATTTTACTTTCATCCTCTCTCCCAGGGGAACCTTACTGAATTCCGGGATAAAATGTATACCCTGTCCTTTCTGGTATTATGAACTCAAATCGTACTAATTCAGTCCCAACTCATTCAGCAGTTTCGGCGTGATGCACGGTGAAAGAATTTTACTTTCATCCCTTCTCCCAGGGGAACCTTACTAAATTTCGGGATAAAATGTATCTTTCCTCGTAGTATGAACTCAAATTATGCCGAGTTCTATTCGAATTCATTCAGTAGTTCCGTCGTGATGCGCAGTTATAGAATTTTACTTTCATCCCCTCTCCCAGGGAAACCTGACTGAATTCCGGGATCAAATGTATCCCATGTCCTTCCTTGTAGTATGAAATCAAATCATGCTAGGTTTCATTCCAATTCATTCAGCAGTTTCGGCGTCATGCGCGGTGAAGAAATTTTACTTTCATCCCCTCTCCCAGGGGAACCTGACTGAATTCCGGGATAAAAAGTATCCTATGTCCTTCCTCGTAGTATGACCTAAAATCGTGCCGAGTTTCATTTCCATACCTTCAGTAGTTTCGACGTGATGCGCGTTTAAGAAACAGACAGACAGACAGACAGACAGACAGACAGACAGACAGACAGACAGACATGAATGAAAAAAATAACAGTTTTGGCTTCAGTATCGTTAATAGAGTGCCCTCCAAAAAAAAATTTCAAAATATCTTCAATGTACAGAATTGGACCTGTTACAGTTTTATTATAAGTATAGATAACAAAAAAGTAATGACAAACCGCTCCGTTGAGGTTTTTCTATGAGTTATTAAAAATTTAAAGTAAATTATTATTTTTGAGTATCTGTCCTTTTGAGAATCTCTCTTCTCTAAGAGAACAAACCGATAGAACTACGAGTAATTTAAATTTGCCTGTAGTTCTACTGGTAGAACTACGAGAAAAAAAATGCAAATGGTTGGTCCTAAGTAAATCAGTTATCTAGTAAGTACCCATAACAAAGCTCTGCTTAGCTTCGGCCTTGGTGATGATGTGTGAATTCATCATCATCAGCCTATATAAGTCCACTGCTGGACGTAGGCTCCTATTTTAATTTTTCAGCATTGTTTATTTATAAATAAGGTCATCAAAATCGCCCTACCTATTTAACATATTTTAACTCGACCAATACTTTTCATGCTGTAAACATGTTGAGTAGTACCTACCTATCTAGCTACCAGAGATAAAACCACTATAAACCTCTACTTAATTGGTAGGTCTGTCAATGAATAAAATTCCTGCAAATTTCTTTTGGCTTAGCTTCAATCAAATATAGACTTTATTTCAATGACGAATGAACCATTTAACCCGCAAAACAAAAGTTGTCGAAAATCGTAATTCGTCCGTCGAACCCAGCTGTCATCGCGAAAAAAGTTACATAACCTCACGTCCGTCCGAGGAGGCATCCAGCCTCCGAATGAAGCTAGTGGAAGCTATTTTGAGCATATATTGAAAGGGATGTTTGAGTAATAAGGTTGAAATTCTATTGGCAAAATATTATCATTTTTGCAATTACTTCGCTAAACGCCTTACAAAAATGTGTTTTTTGGGTTTTATTATGTTAATGGTTTTATTTATTTAAAACTTCTTACATATTTCTTTTGTTGATAAAATTTCCTTTCATATAGTATTAAAATAATTAATGGTTGTCACTCAAAATATTGAGCATTTCGAGACGAAAATTTTTTTCTTGTTCTTTCTTGTGATTTTTTTTTTCAAGATCCTAGATCGTTTTGTAAAATATTTTTGTATAAGTCTTTTTTCCATACATTTGACTATACACTGTTTTTTTTTTGGGCTTGTAATATGTCGGAGAACGGCTAACGGTGCGACGAAAAAGTGTACTTTCTACGGTGTCGCTGTTTGGGTAGCGTCTTAAGTGCACTCAAACAAAGTTAGTACGGTGATCTGCTATCCCATCAGGGACATTATATTAATTAAGAAACATAATACATACCATACCCATTAATTAGCTACATGCCTAGATACCAAACTGATATTGTAATGTAGGTATCGATTCCACTCTACTTGCTCCTAAGTTAATTACTATAGCAACAATGTCTATCAAACATCATAATTATCATCATCAGGCTTCGCCGCCTAGCGATGGGGGGTCGTCGCGTCGTATACCTTGATCGATGTATTATTATAATCTGTCTCATCATCATCAGCTCCTGTGGAACTCTGTACTCCATTCATCCATGTCATTTAGATATTCCTTATCGGCGTGATCCTGATGCATCTTATTTTTTTATTTATTTATTAAGGGCAACCAACTAGAAGTAACAGAATAGATGACAAAATTAATACGACAAAACTTAAAAACTCGTGCACTCTAAATTAGCAGGTAGCCACAACATGCTTATAAAACAAGGCAACTCAACTAAACAACTAATCGTAACATGTATGTAATAAATTAATATTATGGTTAAATCAATGTAATTTATATAAATTTATAAAGGCACGAGTACTTAAGATACCGATATGTGGATCGCAGGTTGTACAAGTTAGCCAAATTTTAATAATAAAAATGAGAGAGTGAAGGAGGGAAGGGAAGGGAAGTATAGGTATAGGTTGAATGTACGTTATTATGTGTTATGGATCAAGATCATGGTTTATTAGTATAGTCTTAAGAGATTTATCAAATTTGTTCAGAGGGTCGGATATATCAAGAGGACAGTTTTTGGCTAAGGTGTTATAGTTTCCACAGATCCTGGGAATGACAGCGTTTTTACTCATCTTGTTCCTGCAATAGGGAACTTAGAAGAGATTATAAGCTTTACTTCTTGGTAGCCTGAAAAGAGCGTTTATTTGTAGCCTATTATTCAAGTTAATGCAGTCTATACTGCCGTTGAATAGTTTGTGTAAAAAGAGCAGATCAGCTTTTTTTCTACGCAAAAATAAAGGAGTAATATTATAATGTTTCATTAAAGCAAACGCTGGATTAATTTTGTTGTAAAATTGATTGGAAAAAACAAGATTCAAAACTTGTAATGCATTGGTGTTTTTAAGTTATCAGCCTATATTAGTCCACAGCTGGATAAGCCTCCCCTAATGAGCGCCATAGCGCCCTGTCTTCAGCTTGCTGCATCCATCATGTGCCTGCAGTCTTTCGCAGGTCGTCATCCCACCTGGCTGGAGGGCGTCCTACACTACGTTTGCCGAGTCGTGGTCTCCACTCAAGAACACGTTTCCGCCAGCGGTTATCGTTCCTTCGCAAGATATGGCCGGCCCACTGCCACTTTTGCTACTAATAATCTGTCTATGACTAAGTATTCGTTTCTAACCTACTCATTAATTAATTTTAATTTGTACCTAACTAATGTTTTGTGTAATTTCAGTTCAGTATTTCTGTAATTTCAGTTCAGTTCAGCTGTGTGGTGCCGGCTAGCTGTGTGGTGGTGCCGGCTTAGAATTTGCACCACCCCAACTCTTCCCGCGGGTGTCGTAAGAGGCGACTAAGGGATATCCACCGGGGGCGGACAGTGCAGCGCCCCCAGCAGACCAATTCTATCACCGAACTACGATCCCCAGCCCGCATGCCCAGCGAGGCGATTATGGGCATTACCCCCATGAGGTAAAAGCCAACAAGGCGCTTATCAGGACGAGGCCTGCGTCCAGCAGTGTACAAATACAGGCTGTTGAGGTCGACGTTGAGTTCAGTTCAAAGTTCTTTATTTCTCACTAACTGTATCTATTATGTGTATTTGTCGTTATCCCACCTGACTGGAGGACGCGCGGGCGTCCTAAAATAAATAATACCTAAATTTAATAACATGTTCGCAAGTCGTTGCTATTTCTTGTATCTTATATCTTAAGGGTTAATGTCTTTTTATTGATTAAATCTTGTTCCTTGGCGTCGAAAACAACCATCCGTCAGCCAAAACCTAATAATATCAGCCCTGAAGGCCCTGAATTTCAGCCTCCGTTACACAAGAGATAGTTCCAAGGTACAATAGGGGCAAGGGGGGCAAAGGGGGGCACAAAAATAATGTCGCGAGTACTAATTGTCCTGAGACCAGGGGACCGCGGTCACCGCTCGAGCGAGAAATTGTATTAGACTCGCAATAACAGAACAGTGGGCGTACTTAAGGATGGTGGGCAGGACTTCAGCTTAGATTTTCTTATTTATTTAATGTAGAGTTTATTAAAATAGCGTGTTTGGTGCAGATTAACATGTTCTTAAAGTTTTCGATTAAATTAAATTAAAAAAAATGTCACCTAAAAGTGGGCTTATATTATACAACAAGCTTTACTTTGCTTGCGGCTAGATGTCGAATGCAACCAGCATTATTTATTTACCTAGAGGTTTCTTTTGAAATAGTTTGAAAAAATAATGTGTTCGCTAAATTATTTTTTTTTTATACAGACATTTATTTTAAAATTCTTATAGGTTCTTACAGAAACCTTTTTGAAATTGTAAGAAAAAATAGAAGGATATTTGAATGTGTTTTACGTAGTAGTTTGTAGTCATCCACTATACGCTTCAAAGGATTAGATTTATGATGTGCCCAACTACCCCCATCCTGGCGTCGTCCCTGCACATACCTATTGCCACTGGTGTGCGTTCCTAATTTCTGCCAGCGGCGTAGAAAATTGCTAGTTGTAACTGCAAGTTAAAACGTAAATTTGCTTGTAAAACAAATTATTTTATACCCAAATTGAAGTTTTTGAAATGGTTTCAGTGCTTTGATCATAAAAGTTACAAAGTTGTTTCTAAACAATTTCGTGATAAGATTATGATCGGAGGACTGCTCGCCCCGATAAATTACAAAATGGAGGTAGAATTGTAGAGATTTTTATTGGTAAATATAACAGGTAGTATACAGGGTTACTGGTAATTCACTGACACTGCGTGAGCTGCAGGTTCTGCCCATTTGTTTAAGGAGTTCTTTATGTTTTTATTTTTTATTATACATATAGAAAACACTGAATCGTACAAACATTTGTCCCGAAGCAAGAATCGAACCCGCAACCTCCTGCGTCGCAGGTGGACTTTCAACCGCTGCGCCACAGAAGTCGTCGATCTTTCTACGTAGTGTATTGTATTAAGTATATCAGTTGTATAGTACCCATAACACAAGCTCTGCTTAGCTTGGTGCTGGATAATGCTGAGTGAATTCATTATGAATGCAAGCGGGTTAACTACAAACCTAGTTTGTGTTGGAACATTCATAATGAATTCGTCAAACTACGGAATTTGTTATAGTAAAATGCTGAGTGAATTGTCCAGCATAATTTATTTATTCATATATTTAAAAAAATCACGAACACGTTCGTGAAGACGCCAGATCTTAATTCTTTAACTTAATATAGGTAATAGTTACCCCCTCCATTCAATAATCGTTCATTAGATGGGATTTATTTGAAACTTAACTTAAAAACGTTGCTACACTGAATCAACAGTGGGTATGGGAGTAGGAAATCGGTCTTAATTGGGTTTAATTTGGTTGTTTACATTGTGTTCTGGTTCCAGATAATCATCCATTTTTGCAGGAAGGGTTTGACTTAAAATTTTAGGAATTAAGACGTCTTCACGAACGTTTTTGTGTTATTGGTCCGAACCAGCAGTTCATGCAGTGTCAGTGAATTACCAGTAACCCTGTATAATCCGTGGAAGTTTTCAACGCTTTTTACGTCGTCAAGCTTGTCTTGATTTGTCAGTGAAATCGCACAAGCATGTATCTACATATACAGAGGCTACGTTATTTAGGTATCAGAAAAAAATTTCTTTGAAACAATAGGTTCTTCGTTCCCATTATTTTGAATTTTTGGGTTCTAAACATATTCTAAAATATCTGACTTACAGATTTCGGTTAAATGGGTTAGTGTACGGATATACACTAACTTGGACTGGATAGTCCAAATCTAAAACTCGTCCGCGGACGAGCGAGATGTCCATTTCTGTTTCAGATTCGGTTTTGAGTAGGGGTACAACTCGTCCGAATCTCTTCATTACTTTTCAATTTAGGTTATTTTGCTCAGATGTAGGTACACCTACATGAATAGGTACCTACATCTTAGGTTGTAGATAAATAGTATATGTACATCGTAGGTAAATAGTATATGTAGGTACCCTGTAGGTTAGGTACTGCAAAAGTTTAAAATGCCAAATTGTCTTTCAGCTTCATCCGTTCACTATTTATTGTTCAATATATTTATAAAGTTTCGCCTTTATAATAGTAGGAAAGATGTCTGGAGCAAACGGTTAGCTTATACTAACCCAAATAGAAGACAAACGCATAGTAATAGCCTTCTACTAATAGGGATTTAACCTTTTAGGTAGGAACTTCAACCTCACGGCGCCGCAAACAAAACGATGCAATCTTTTACTGAATCAATGTAATGTAACACATTTTGTTGATAAATTATTTCTCGGGTACGCCCACCTCATTCAATTTAGCAAATAAATAGCTTATGCCAACGCCATTGAGGGAATTATTTATTTACCTCTTGCTTTTTGGTGGGAAACACCTCGGTTATTCATCGGTTTTTTTCCGTTTCAGGTAACTTTCGGATGTGAAGAACGCTTTTGTTTTTACTAGTATAACATGAATCTTTACACTATCTTTGTTGATGGAAAAATTCCAAGTTAAAAAATAGGGGGATAATTTATGAAGCCTATTTGTACCTAGCTGGTTGGTTGTCAAACTAGGTTTAGACCACAGTACCTTCTCACGGGGATGCCCTTGGTAAAAAACTCAAATTAAATAAAAATTAATATTTTTACTATGGTTCCTTAAAAACGAAAACAAGATGGCGAAAAAAAATATGATAAAAAGAATCTTGAAAGTGCACTGTTAAGCACATAATTTGCTCAAGATCTCAGGAACCCTTCGGCCTATAGAAAAGATTTTTGTTTTGATTCGCAGGTTAATACTAATTATTTGGTTTTTTAATACAGGTTCTTCATAAGTTATGTAGTTTTCTTGTAAATAAGCTAAAACATCATTTTTGCGCTGACGCCGCCGTTCCAAAAACGTATGATCTATCCCGCTCCTATGAACGCGAAATCCTATCCCTATCCTTTTCACAAAATGGCGCGCAATGCGCCCTCTTAACGCACTATCGAATTCGATTAAAACATCGACATACGACAAACACAAACATAACATTACCCTCCAGAACCATCAAATCAATGTGATTACTTATACTTAGGAATGGTGGGGTGGTCTAAATAGGCCTGATGAGGAACTAATGCCTATTACGGCGATACAGTCCTCCCTAATTAATTTAGGTTGCTTCATGGCCCATAAATCCACAGTAGATATATGCAGTAAACTCTGAGCCTATATGCATAGCGATATAGCGATAATAAAGTGCAGGAAATAGATTACATAATAGAGGTTCCAGTCATTGCAAAACAAAAGATAATACAAAATTTTTATTAATATAAACTTAAATTTATTTTAATAATTTTTTTAGGTTTGGAATCCTTTTTTAAGTAAGTATAGAGATATACCTGTGTTAGAGAGTTCCGCTTTTTTGTAATATACAGTTATAATTATATTGGAAGGTGCGTATTTGATAGATTAAAATTAAAATTAAACAGATAATAATGCTTTACCAAAGCTAAAGAAAAAACTTTGTCAAAACGTCATCAATGATAATCTTGACAAAAACTAAGTTGTTTCAAATGTGGTCCATCCCCAATCCCCGTGCATCGTTTATTTGACGTGAAAAGCTAATGCGAGTGTAATTTCACCTTAACTATGCCAATAGGGTGCTGTGCCCTCGCATCTATGTCACAAGTCTGATCACTGAACTGACTAAACCTATTTAGAGCGAGTTATCGAAACCAAGAAGTGAAATACCTAGGTATGTAGTACATATTACTTTGTTTTGTTTATGTTA
Source organism: Eupithecia subumbrata (assembly GCA_949316285.1). Classification (NCBI taxonomy): domain Eukaryota; kingdom Metazoa; phylum Arthropoda; class Insecta; order Lepidoptera; family Geometridae; genus Eupithecia; species Eupithecia subumbrata. The sequence continues at coordinate 2,173,190 of OX438643.1, forward strand.
AAATGTTTTAACTTGAACAAATAAAAATACATAAATAAACAAGGGGTTGGACGTTGAAATGGCAAAAATGTTGAAACCTCTGTCTTTAATTAGAAATTCTTATTAAAAAAACGCCTGGTCCATCCAACAGGTGAAACTTACAAAGAACTAGAATTCAAAAGCCAGTAGAATATTCGCTGGCAAAGACGCTTGTTCTCAAAGTTTTGTGATGTAAAGTTACAGTTCCTCGAGTAGGTAAGTAGTTGTGGATCGCAAAAATATTCTAACAGATGTGGAAGTTTCTAGTAACTGCGACGAATGTTTTGTAGAGCATACAGATAACCCGATGTCAATAGGATGGATATGTCGCCGCCGTATTGTAGAGTCAGCCCGTTTGTAGAATGGCTAGGCCGCTTACAAAAAGCATGCTGATTTGTTGGGAATATCCGTAACGCTTCCATGGGAATATCTATTTAATTTCATTGGACGAGATGGTAAGTGACGTTTTTAGGCACAACTCTAGTTCTCGAGTACTCAACTCGGATTGACTTACTATGGACATCCCAAAAAAGGGATGGCGGGATGCAAGCATTCACCTGTCAAAACGTACAACGCATATTAGCTTAATAAATAAATAAATAGTGCAGGACAATTCAAAAATTCAGCTAAATGTTTTCTATGTATAAATAAAACCAGTCTTATTTAAACCGATCATTCATGACATATGAGCATCCAAACACAACTCTTAGCCATATTGTTGAACGGATCGTTCTACAACCGGCATAAGCAATTAACTGAATGGCGCTGTTTTGTAAACCGTCTAGCCATTCTACAAACGGGCTGATTCTACGATCCGGCAGCGACAGATACATGAACAAGATGGATAGGGTTACACGGACCTTCCATCATCCATTATACCCTGTGTTATTCTTAGGACCGAGACCTTGTAACAAGAAAGACATTTTATAATGATGATTATAAGAACAAAATTTAAAAATTTAAAAGACCCCGGCAGATTTTCATAAAACATAGCTAAGAACACTCGGGATAAAATTATCTATGACACTAAAAACTAAACGAAAATCGGTTCATCTGTTTGGGAACTACGATACCACAGACAGATACACAGATACACAGACAGACACGTTAAACTTATAACACCATCTTTTTGCGTCGGGGGTTAAAGGACCTTTATTAGCCCACTGCTGGACATAGGCCGCCCTAGTGACGGCTTACAGCCGACTACCTCTGTCGCTCTGCCAATGGCTGACGCAAAAACTTGCGGCTTTGTTTTCTACCTCAGAATTAATTATTATTGTAGGAATAGCATCACTCGGTAAACAACTGGACCTCCCGTCAGTGAATACCTTTCCACACCAATGATAGCATTGTTCTGCGTGTTTATATGTATTTGTTTTACTCGCAATTCCAAATCCAAATGCACAAATATTAATAGTAAATTCCAGTTGGGTGTTTGTGATAGCCGTTTCTAATCAGACCCGATGGGTATTGGTTTTACGGTTATACGGTTGGCTTTTAGCCTATCACACATGTGTAAAGTTGGTTGATGTTATGTTATTTGAAATTTAGATCCGTGGCCCAATTCCCGTCGGTCCACAATTCTCTCAAATTTAATTTATTTTATAAGATTTATAGAAAATTTTAAAAAGGGTAATCAATAGATTCCATTAAAACTGTATTAAATAAAAACACATGGTATTAATTGCAGAATCGCCACCGTTTTGGTTTTCTTCCTTATAAGCAATAAACTACAGATGTAGGACGCACTTCAAAAGTGTCGAGTTTAAAACGAATCAACCACCATTGAATCAACATTTAAATTTGAAAAGTAGAAATAAATTAGGCATAATAAAAATTTTGAGACACCATATTTAAGACATTTGCCACTTTGGGCTGATTGCTACGACTCTAAAACGATTCTAAATACTTGAAATAATTATGTGCATTGAGCCGTCTTCAAACCAATTACCCACAGAAACCATACATTACTTTCCCATTTGATTTGGTGGAAATTTAATCTAAATCGTTTTAATCTTGACTCCCTGTGCCCCACAATCAGACCCTTACTGGTACAATAATTAAACTAGTTCTGTGGCTTGTAGCAATTTAATTACATATTTGTCCCAAAGTCGCCCCAGAGGCGTTCAGTTCACAAGACATGTTGAATGTCCATTCAATTATATTCTAATGAATATTTGGTTCGGGCGCCAGGCCAAATGGGAATCACTCACTCACAATCCTTGGGTCATATTTGTATTGGCATAGAGAGGAGTCCGGTACACTTTCGCGAAAGTATTTGCGCGAGTGACCCTTGCGCTAAGGACATTTACGATTAATGGCTTACGCGAAGAGACATTTACTTTCAAAAATATTTCTTTTCACCACTCCTCTCGCTCGAAAACGGTGACTTTACTGCTCAAAAACAGTGTGCAAAATCGGGTTTAGCTCACATGTGGAATAATAGTACAGGTACTTATAGTGTGTAACATTGGTGACTACCGCCGAAGCGCCATTGAGACCCTCGCCTACGGCTCGGGTCTTAAGAGAGCCGAGGCCGGTAATCATCAATAGGTACACACAGAAATAATGGCTTATTTAAGAAGCGATTTTCAGCAACACAGCATTAATCCTTATCCAATTAAGTACTTTAAATACATTTTAAATTTTATATAGATTAATATGGCTCCTTACAGCATTTAATTTAAATGAATATTTTCGAAGATATCACAGATTTAAAATGCAGGGACATAGCAGTTGCAGCAGTACCGGCCGGGGGGCGATTTTGTAGTATATTTAGTATCAGCATTGCACCCGTGCGAAGCCGGACGGGTCGCTAGTTATAGATATAATAAATTGTAAGTATATTTCATGACTGGAATGGTTTAGCCTGTATTGATTTCACGCGTAGTACGTAAGACATGCACAATTCAGGATTTCTTTTGATTTTCTACGCATACTGAAGTCTGAAATGGTTTAGCTTTTATGACCGAGCTGTGTTTGAAGCGAGTTCTATAGAGATCCCATTTAATTGAGACTGAACTGAACTAATGCGTATCAGAATAAATTACATTTGGGATATTAAGGTCTACAAATCGGAGCCTTTTGGATTTTGTCCAAAACTCTGCTGCAGCCTACGTAATATTTAATTAGTTCACATTATTCATTACTTATTTTTATTTTGAAGGCATTGGCATTTTATGTTCAAAAGATCGAGCATAACCATTCTCCATTGTCCACAAAAACATATTTTTGTCAATAACAACCCATTTTTATGTTTCCGAGAATCGTTTCAGATTTTCAATAGTTTTATTTTTCAAAGCCTTTTTGTTTCCTTGGATTCCTGCCAAATGGTTTTATCATTAGCAAAGATTGATGTTCTGATAGTTGAAAACTAAAATGTTAATGTAATTGCAGCAAAGTGTTAGAAAATCGAGGGTAAGAAATCATCGTGTCAGATAAAAACTTTTGCTGTAATTTACTCTTTCTCGGTTGGATCCGAACCAAAATATACGCCTCCGTGTCAGTAGTACTACTAAGAAGTACAACTGGTAGTACAAATGACAAACCTTTGTATCTCTAGAACTACTTACTACAAAAAATACAGGTAAATACACTCGACTACACTCGACTTTTACCTCGTACCTACATGCCTCTTAATAAAAAAGTTTGCAAAACTTTAACGGTGTGTGAAAATATATTGATTTTTGATTATTATAACAAAGTAATATAAAATGGACGCAAATTACATTATGACTTGAGACAAGGTTGATAGGTCGGCAAACGTAGTGAAGGAAGCCCTCCGGCTAGATGATGTTGATGATGACCCGCGAAAGACTGCAGGCAGATGCTGGATACGGCAAGCTGAATACAGGGCGCTATGGCGCTCTTTAGGGACATCGGGGAGGCCTATGTCCATGTCCAGCCGTGAAATAATATAAGTAGATGAAGATAAGTAGAAAATCTACATACATCCTTTGTCGCTTAAGTATTTGCACTAGTGATAACAAAGAGGGCATACGTAATTAGGAAAACAAACATTGACAATCCCCTGAAAATATCATTATCTAAAGCTGCGTTTCGATTATGCGCTCCAAGAGATCGAACATTGATATTTTTTTAAAGTTTCTATAGCATAAATATTTAAATACACTAGAATAAAATTACAATCTAGCCATAGATTTGACTAATGGTAATTTTGTTTTAACTTAATTTTATACAAACATTTCACTAAGAACGTGTCCGTCGGCACTTTTCTTATTGTCTCAATAGGGGAAGACGCATGGTTCATATGTTGTTTAAAATTAGCACTTATGCACTTACACAGAAGATATCTTTAAAAAACTTTAAATGAGGCTGCGGAGTGGACAACGGGCGCTGGAACAAGGATTTTTATTGCTTCATCAGCACTCAAACGTCTACTGCTGGGCGTAACTCCCCCAAACAAGGGGATTTCGCCATGATCACCACGCTTGGCCGGTGGATGACTGATGGGACTGGAGGTGGTGAGGAACATACACATGAGGAAGCTACTACCCTTTCTCTGATACTTGATCTGAGTTAGAGCGGTCGACGCCAGTTATTTATTACGTCGAATCTTTCTTTTCATCAAAATCTGTCAAAAACCCGCTTGCGATCTCTATTAAAAACACAATCTATAAATAAGGTATTGTCTATTTCATATTAACAATGGCTAATGGGGCGTTATTTAAGTTTATTTATGAACATATTATAACTGGGAGACGAGACAAGGCCCGGCTATGATAACATCTAATAATAACGTCCAAAAATAAGCTCCAGACCAGCCTCGGTTCCACAATGATGATATAAACAAACAAACCTTCATGTATTGTACTATGTATATAGGTAGGTATAGTCATATCTATTACGACGCTACGATTGTTTCAGTAAAACTATCTTTCGCCCTTCGTTTCATCGCGATATAGTGGTTATGAAAAAAGCTGTGTAGCGCCTAAGCTACAAAAGCGATTGCTTAGATCAACAAGGTTTATTAATTAAAAAATAAATTATATTTTAGCGTCATCTATAATGGAGACATAAAAATCGTTATGGTTGCCTAGGTAAAGTTTGGTCAAACACCCGAATATCGCCTTTTATTCCGAGTATGATGTGATAAGCTGGCTGAAACTCATATAATCTGCTCCTAACCAAACAAACGAAATGAAAGTTAATGCCCGTTTACCTAAGAATGGCCGCATAACGAAATAAGACTACCTGCGTAGTTGGCCGCCCGAGACTGTTTTAATCTTTTGTTTTCCAATTACTATCCTTTTGTTTATTTTCCCAGTTTGGGCAGTGCTGTGGTAATTACTATTAGCCAAAAATATTAGGAAGATTAGCCTCCTTACAAATGAATTATTAGCGATTTATTTTTAGTTTATTTTTTTTAGTTTAAAAGCGTAATGGTTGGCCGAGACATGGCTTTGACTCAACTTCAACTTCTTGGTGAATGGCCCTGCGCCTGGTTCGACACAAGGCCCCCTTTGGATGTGAATTTGTATCGTACGATTCAATCTCTAGAATCGGTACGATAAAGCCCATTGCATTATCGTACCGACTTGTCATCAGATTCGTCATAGATAGGCCTGTAGAAATAGATGTAGCTCCACGTTTATGAACAATACTCGTACAATGCAACGAATTGTTATAAAGACAAAGAAAATTATAATATAATTAGTAGTTACAATTGAATTGTTCAACATTATTTATTTATTTATTGAAACAATTGTGCTAACTGCAGACTGTTGCAAACAATCTACAGGTAGCTCAACTGATCCATATCAATACCAGTCGGAAGCGTCCCCAAGACGCTGGCTGCATTGCCCCGCTGTATGGTAATGCTGATGCGCTGTGCCAGATATTGACCAGCTCTCGGGTAATATACATATATAGACTAAAAAATATAATTTAAATTTTATCATGGGTTGAATGGACAATATATTTTGGGTCGAAATAACACTTTTAAATTCGTGGTGAGAAAATGTGGGTCGAAATAACAATACGCCCTGAGTTTCCCTGCAAAATAATCTACTATTCGTTTTCATAAAATTCAAACCAACTCCGTAGGTACTTCACATACTCAAAACTTGTTTAAATGAAACAAAAATGGTGACTCCTGACGGAGTCTCAGACGCAACGAGTGGCGGTAGTGTCTGCAGCAATTAGTGTAAACAGGGTCGACCTACAACCGTGAGGGCACTTCACTTTGCGCTCAACGGGATAGGCTGCGTTGTCGGTGGATAGCGGAGCGGGCTTTTAACAGTTTTTGAATGGTTTTCGAAGGCAGTCTCGCACGCCAGCGCCGCGTTGATATCTCATCACATCACACTAGAGTGTGAAAGTTTGGATGGATGTTTGTTACCTCTTCATGCCAAAACTAACCGAACGGATCGAGCTGAAATTGTGCTTACAGGTAATTCTAATCCTGGAATCAAACATAGGTAATTTTACCAAGTAAATCAGTTCCCGTGGGACATAATCAAGTAAATCAGTTCCCGTGGGACATAATATCACCTTTAAACGTTTCCATAGAAACGCGTGCGAGGCCACAGGCAGAAACTAGTATTTCATAGAAAACTGAGTCCTTCCTTAGTGCATAGTTTACGAAAAGTCGTTTCCCTCCAAATACATTTTAGAACCTAGCAACGCCCTCCCTACAGGATAGAGACGAACTGCTTTTCGTAGGACAACAGCGATCCCAAACTTACATAAGAACTATTCTTCTTCTTCTTTGTGTCGTGGCTTAAAATGTTAATTGATTCGCTACACATTTTTTTTCTTGTTCTTTGTTGACGGAAGCAGTGAAAATTACTTATTATTAAACACCCTGTCTGTGTGTATTTTATAAAATCTACGAATATTCAAAAAACCGATCAAAGCCATGCTATATAAAGTGCAAGTTTCTGCACATAATATAGCAGAAGTAACAGACATTCAAACATTTATTCAAAGTTTTCATTTTATAATATTATTGGCGGTAGAGCATTTATAATATAATGTGAAATGTACCTACCTACCTAATCCAAACAATTAAAACTATTATTTCTTTAAAATGTAAGCCGTCACCAGAAGGCAGAGTGCCCAGAATGCTGGCAGCATTGCCACGTTGAATGGCTATGCTAATTCGTTGATCGAAATAGAAGCCAGCATTCCGATCACCTGTGGACTCTATAAGAAGTTTGGGAAGATAAATGTAAAATAAAGTTTACAAAAAAATTAAATGATTATTACTATGCCCGTAGTCATAAGTTCTCGTCACTTCACTAAATGCGCGCGAAATTTCCACAGACTGCATTCGGGGTTGTGTTCGATGTTTAAATTTTTTATGATAAATGTGTACAGGTAGGTAAACTTCGACCAAAGTAAAAAAGTTGTGTTTTAGTTTTGGTTAGCATTGAATTTTCCTTTTTTTCAGACCATTATATTTTATTGCATAGGTAGGTATGAGTTGTATTTTCAGAAATATTTTATGTCTTAATTAATATTTTATGTACCATACATACTACAAACAAAAACATTTTGTAATTAATAAAATTACTAGGCTTAGTAAGGCACTTTGGATTTGAGCATAGGTTGTTCTAAGATTCTTTAGCTTTATTACTGTCAATTTACATCTTACAGTAATTTTTCTATTCGTTAATAAATTATTTATTTATGTTTCTATGAAACATTTACTTAACAAAGAACCTTGTCATTATGTCAACAAAACTTTGCTGCCTTTACTTTTAATTTATTTCGAGATAATATCCTGGCGGTAGGATAAAAGAGGAAAGAATTATGAAAGACATGCACACAAAAAATTGTCAGGTGACAGGTCTACCAAGAGTCTACCATAGTTGAGGAGAAAAACGCTGGTTTAAATCTTAGCTGATGGGGCTAGATGACGTTGTCGGATTGACCATCCTTATTAATTTATTAGTCACACTAATATTATAGGTATATGCGAAAGTTTAGATGTATAGATGTTTGGATGGATGTTTGTTACACTTTCGTGTCTTTTATCCTCTAAATCATTTCCCATGGGATAGAAATAACATTTACTTAATCGTTTTCATAGAAACAACGCGTGTGAATTCGCGGGCTAGAAGTAGTCAGGACAGAAATTAATATGACTATGATGCATAATTAGGTTTATTACCTACGCAATAACCCTAATTATGCATCACTCCCCCAATATTGCTTGCATAACTATGTGCAGCTATAGTACAGCTCTAATGAGATAAAAAGACATTGAAATAATAATCCCTAATAATTCAGCGTCTTTTTATCAAATACATTATATAAATTTTCTTTTCATTCACTTAGTCAATTTCTTCTGTGCGTTTATATGACAACTAAAACGGTATATCTAATGTAGGAAAAACTTTTTGCTCTAAATTTCTTATGGCTCGTAAAATAAAAAAATAGGTCGGTAGATAACTTTAGTCTACAGTACCAAGGAGCGATTCTATGACTCCAGTTTCCTAATGCATAACGTAGACAAGCATTCAATATGTAAATAGTTATCCGTTATATATTTTAACACTATTTAATGCATTGTTGCATGGTTTGTCGACGGATATTCGTTCTGTACCACTTTCCCTCACACACTTTTCGCAGAAAGCATGCTAGCCAATGACCTAGATGTTTAAAATTTACTGTGTCCTCGAGAATAAAGGCTGCTTAGAATTGTGTGCCAGGAAACTATTTAAATTGAAAATTCTAACAGAATTTCATATAATTTTTGCAACTTCCTTCTCTTGCAATTATTTTTTGAGTTTTGACACATTTTCTTAATATTATGCATTTGCGTAAGGTAGAATGAGAAATTTATGAAAAAAATAAGAAAATGCATGCACTTCCAACACAAAGATACATAACGTAGGTACGTGCACGAAAAATATAGAGGAAAACTAGCTGCTGTTACATATAAACAAAATAGGTACACGTAATCCGAAGCATTTGAATAGGTACTGTTACCATGTTACCGTGCGAGGGCATTTTCCGTTCCATTTCTAGCCGAGCCGCCGGCCGCTCCGTGCCAGTTTAGGAGTTAATATTATACATTTCTGGAAGGTAGAATGAGAAATTTATAAAAAATAAAATATCAAGTGCGAGTTACACGCGCACCGAGGGTTCCGTTATAGTTACGAGATCTTAATTCTTGCAAATTTTACGATTCTAGGTCAATGGGAAGTACCCTATAGATTTTGGTCCATGGCGAGAATCAAACATTTTTTTTATATAAGTGACTGTAAGTTTTGATTGCGTTGACTTTTACAAGTTTTATTTATATCGAGGCTCCTTAAGGTTACGGAGTTGAGTATTTGGTATAAATTTCAACTCGATGTCTCCACGCGTTCCTATCTATTTTGTAGCTATTTGGTATTATCAACTAATTTAGTCTCAAGGCTAATTGTGTATAGTAAGTTTTAAAGTAAATAAAAACATTCTGTCTCTCTCTTCCTGAGAAAAGGGATTTGACAGAGGGACAGACAGACAGACAGACAACAAAGTGCTCCTATAAGGGTTCCTTTTTCCTCTTGAAGAACGGAACCCTAATAAGAAACTTCATGGACTTCCAACACAAAGATACATAACGTAGGTACATGAAGAATACAGAGGAAAACTACCTGTTGTTAAAGATAAACAAAATAGGTACACGTAATCCGAATCATTTGAATAGGTACTGTTACCATTCGGCTGCTAGGAGCTACGAATGGATAGTGTATTTTTAATTTGTTAGGAGAGCTTGTTTTCATTGTATTTTCTTTGTTTTCTTTTAACCGAGAAAACAACAAGTCACCTGAAACTTCTCTCGCGACTATATTTCTTTGAAAGTTATTTAATATTGTGTTTCACGATTTCACATCAGCTACTTGATTTTTGATTGGGTATCGGTTTTTCGCCGCAGGGTGATGCTAAAGGATATTGGGATTTGAACTCTTGGTAAAGAGAGCTGTGCGAGCGATAGTGAGGGTATCACAAGACACATCAGCGCGACCGCTGTTTGAATCTCTCGGAACTGCCATGGTTCTTTTCCAGACCGCTGTATACGCAAAATATCACCTGGAAGAGTACGAGGAGCGCGGGGATATTCGTAATAGGGTATTTTAAAAAAAATCTAAAAATATATTTTTGAGATAGCTTAGGTGAATAGTTAGTTTTAGTTCATAAAATAGCAAACTAAATTTTAAAATTAAATTTAAAGGTTGTAGCTTTTTTAATCTGTTTCATAACACCAAAATAGTAGTCGCCATTTTATCTCGTCATATGGCTATGTAAACTTAGAAGTGTCAACTGTCAACTATCAGCCTACCTTTAGCATACAAAATATCACTGCATTTGTTTACACAGCCAACTGACGTCATGACCACAGAGCAATATGGCGTCCACTGCATCCAGCGTTTTCATCAAATTACGCGCAAAACTTGAAAATGCAAAATTTAAATGCATTTTTTTGACACTTAACGATTGAATAAAAAATTTGTGATTTTTTTAGTGGTTCATTAGCATTATAGAATCTAATTTAGACACTTTTCAAAAATGGGTGTAATACCCTATTGTGTACTGAGGCAGTCGAAGAGGCTGCAGGCGCTTCCCAGGCGGCTCAAGCGAACTTCTAAATCTTCTAATCTTGTGCACGTCATGGGGCCAAAAGTATACAACCGTTTATCGTCCTATGTCACTGACGCGGTATCGACGCAATCCTTTAAGTTTATAAAACAATGTTTTTATACGTTGGATTAATTCTTGGTACGTAAACGTGTGTAAGATTATATAATTTAATGACATTTGTTTGAGGCATTTTAAATTTACAATTTAATTTATTTGATTACCTAAGTAAATTTTATGTTGTACATTTTTGGAGTTAAATCTAAATAATGATACAAAATTATATGTAACCTTATTATTGTTATGAATAAAGAACTTGAACTTATAGAAGAACGAAAGTTCAAAACCATATTATTTTAGAAATTGATGTTTTTGGTATATCAGTGCCAAATTACAGCTACTAATAGTACTCTATAGTAGAGTATCTAGGCCTAGGGCTGGTCAAGTTTCATCAAAAGATAATCGTATAGCATCTTCGTTCATCGGCTAACTTTGACGTTTATTTATTGTACGAAAACTTGAGTCAAAAATATCAATTGAAGACCCGACTTCACAAACAGATGGTTAAATTTTAAACGGTTGTTTTGACACCAGTTTTTACATTAAACGTCAAAGATAACCGACAAAGCTGCCTAAATGTCCTATTATTTTTGTTGACACTAGTAGTGAGCGTTGAATCACCTTTTTTTCAACAGTTTTTCTACAATTAACGAGTCAACTATTTTTCTCTTTATTGCAAAACTAGTTGATTCTATCAACTGATTATTTCATTCAACGACATTCTATGTGGTTGACATGGACAAATTATGTGAAAGTAAAGTCAACGGTTTTTTAGGGCGAAAGTGTTCAGCTACCAGGCAGTCCTAAGCCTGGAAAGTATGAAAGAAAGTTAAGTTCATTTTATTGTCTAGATTCATAATTCTATTCAATTGCTCACATTAACAAACTAATTTAAAAAACAACGAGGTTTTAGAGGAATAAAACTAGTTCGTTTTACAACGATAGTACTAGACGTTTAACGCGTTAATACTACTAGTTCACTACAGTTTACGTTTTGACAAACCCGTTACGTCAACTAGTTTTTCAACTAGTTAACTAGTTATAGAAAACGGTTTCGTTTCGTTAACGCAAAAACAGTCAACGACCCACAACAAGTTGACACCAGCCTAAGTGTAGGTATAATTGCCGAAAAACCCGTACCTTATTCTACCAAGACTAGAATAAGATGTGGCGCTGGTACCCCTTACATATTCTGACTTTAGAATATGTGAGTACTTGGTCTTGGCTTTTATTTACAACACTTTGTTCCACCTCCCTTGACTTAAGAGCCATTTTGTTTCAAGTATTTGAAGAGCACCTGCTTTGTGTAATAGTATAACAGTATAAGAAATTTGTACACGGTCGCCTAAACAAACTAGTGTGTTAATAGTGTTTGAATATAACGTTTGCGAAAGGCTTTTGTGAAGGGAAATTGTATAGAAGGTGTGTAGGTACCTAACGTGCGTAGTTGTACAGGTTTGAGGTTTTAAATACAATTTATATGTAAGACTAGCTGTACCCGCGACTTCGTTCGCGATTGCCTTACCTGTCGACTAATTAAGTTCACATTTAACCATAGTCTCTCATATTATGAAACGCCGCCGTTCAAAAAATCGTGTAGGGTCTACGGGGGATAGCATATTGTCATCTTCAATCCCATTCTTTATCCACACGACTTTTAGCTACGACTCGGCCAGCGTCAGTGTTAAGAAGTGTCCTACTCGTTTGACTTACTCACAGCTGGGGCCCTGTTCTGCTATACTAATCGCTTCACTATGACAGGGCTATCGTCACAGAATGACACTTTTTGGTATTCCACCTTGGATGTAAGAAATTATGATGAATGCAGATGGAGAGACGCGCGTCAAGTTTGAAACTACATATTAATTTATCTCGCGCGCACTATCTGGAATTTTATTAATCTAAGGATTCTACGTGATGATTCTGCGACGATTCCATTGTCATACTGAAGCAATTGTTTTGCAGAATTGGGCTCCTGATCCATTTGACTGGACCACCGTAATTTTTTTTCGTTAGTAGGTAGGTACAGTTGGCTGTGTACCACAATAAAAAATATTTTTCTGCGGTCCAGTTAGTTTAAGTGGACCACAATAATTAATTAATTTAATTGTACACGAAGTTTGGTTGGAGTAAGACTCCAACCAAACTTCGCTGGACCAGCTAAACCACCATATATCATGTAAGGCAGGAACCTAACTTATTTTTCCAAGACCCACCACCTTAGTAGGTAGGAACCTAACTAATGGGTGCGTCTTGGAAAAATAAATAGATAGGAACTTACCTACCCTTTATCTTCTAATTTTTTTCTTCAATCTACAGATTATTTCATCAATCTACTGATTTTCTACTCGACTTTCTACTGATTTAGTCATATTCGATCTTGCATCTCTGTTTCTAACAAAAAGAATGCATGAAATCGGACGACGCGTAGACCCGTCGTGATGCGCGGTTAAAGAATTCTACTTTTTCCTCTCTCCCAGGGGAACCTTACTGAATTCCAGGATAAAATGTATTCCATGTCCTTTCTTGTAGTATGAACTCAAAACGTGCCAAGTTACATTCCAACTCATTACCTATGTAGTTTCGGCGTGATGAGGATAAAATGTATCTTTCCTCATAGTACGAACTAAAATCACGCCGAGTTGCATTCGAATTCATTAAGTAGTTCCGTCGTGATGCGCGGTTAAAGAATTTTACTTTCATCCCCCTCTCCCAGGGGAACCAGACTGAATTCGGGGATGAAATGTATCCCATGTCCTTCCTTGTAGTATGAAATCAAATCTTGCTAGGTTTCATTCCAACTCATTTAGCACTTTCGGTGTCATGCGCGGTGAAGAAATTTTACTTTTATCCCCTCTCCCAGGGGAACCTGACTGAATTCCGGGATAAAAAGTATCTTATGTCCTTCCTCGTGGTATGACCTAAAATCGTGCCGAGTTTCATTTCAATACCTTCAGTAGTTTCGGCGTGATGCGCGTTTAACAAACAGACAGACAGACAGACAGACAGATAGACAGACAGACAGACATGAATGAAAAAAATTGCAGTTTTGGCTTCAGTATCGATAATAGAGTGCCCTCCAAAAAAAATTTCAATATATCTTCAATGTACAGAATTGGACCTGTTACAGTTTTATTATAAGTATAGATTTAAAAAGTTATAAATATTTGTGATTGGGTGATTAAAGTTGTTGCCTACTTTTTAACCTGTAAGGTCCGCTTGCGTAAGGATATTCAAGTGGATAAAATGTGATTAGTGAGTTGCCAAACCATACAAATACTGTATAATTTATTTTGTGCAAGCAGGGCTGGAAAATAAAACGAACAGCCTGTAGCAGCTTCGGTCATCTTTGACGTAGCTATACGTATTTAAACTCTCAAAAAGGCTAATCAAAATGTAAACATTCGAATATCTTTGAGAGGAACGCAACCCTACTAGAATTAATGTTAATATAGTAACATCACACTAATAGTATAAATGCGAAAGTTTGGATGGATGGATGTTTGTTACCTCTTCACGCCAAAACTACTGAACAGATCGGGCTGAAATTTTGCACACAGGTAATTCTAATCCTGGAATCAAACATAGGCTACTTTTTATCCCATAAATCAGTTCCCATGGGATAGAAATCACCTTTAAACGTTTCCATAGAAACAACGCGTGCGAAGCCGCGGGCATAAACTAGTAATTTAATAAGAGTGAAAAATATATCTAAAAGTAGTTTTCAAAACCTTTGCTTAGCGCCAATATATACGTCCTTAGGGCTTATTTTTTAAATTTGTAAGGAACGAGTTAATTGATGGCCTGTCGGCCATCAATTAACTCGTGACGCCAAATGACCTTTTCTATTACTTATAGTGGAAGTTACATGGAAATAAAATTGAACTAGTATTTACATTTGAAACAATTGAGCTAACTGCAGACTGTTATAAACAATCTACAGGTAGCTCAACAGATCCATATCAATACCAGTCGAAAGCCTCCCCAAGACGCTGGCTGCATTGCCCCGCTGTATGACAATGCTGATACGCTGTGCCTGAAATTGAAACATAACAAAGGGTAAGATAATAACAAAGAAAAATTCGACACCTACTATTTCCATGACTGCTATGAAAACGTCACTTTTAAAACAAATTTGGAACTGCACATACCTACGCTGACAGTGACAGCTGTCATCCCTTATTGTTTTGGAGCCAACAATCCAAACAATGCATACAGATAGGTATTATACAAAACGAATCCGAGCTTTAGAAAATATGAGACCAATATTGAATTTTTTGAGCAACTCTTTTAATTAAAAATGTTTCTCTTTGTTTTCCTTTTATTAAAATTGTTTTTATGGAATTATTAAGTTAAGTATTTTGTTACATTTGATATTGTTGGCTTTCCAATTATGCCAGGTTAGGAATCGATTTTGTGTTCATTATTTTTACAAGCTCGTGTTTAGAAATGAAACTTCTAAGCGCATTTTTTCTGAACAGCGAACGAAACGCCACGCGTTAGTTTATAGTTTTTTATAACACGCTATAGTATAGGGTTAGGGTCATCCGCGAAAAAACTCGTCCGGGGACGAGTTGTCTACTTCATTTTTCGAGGATTTATTTATTTATTCATCCCGAGAAAGTTCGCCCCATATCAAAAAATCTGCTTTCGTCACACATTGTATGCCGTACTCGGCCCATAATTAATAATATTTAAGAAAATCTTATTTCGTCCTACTTTTCACCTCCACATTCGGCCCAAGCTTTTTGTATAGCCCAATTATAATTGCTATAGTACAGTTGAGGGAATAAGTCTTCACTTGACTTTTATATTTTTAGAAGGGGTATAACTCCTCCGAATCTGAAGTCTCTTGGTTTTAGATTCGGACGAGTTGTACCTTTACCCAAACGTGACGTGGACAACTCGTCCGTGGGAAGATCGTCGTTACTTTTCAAGTTAAACGTAGTAAGTACGGGCATGAACGAACAAATAATCTATCAATGGTACGGGTTAGGGGACAGTACACGCTTAATAAGGTAATTCCGTTATTTTTATGAAGCCATAGTAATATGGCAGTTATTCCATGAGAAGTCCGAAAAAAAACTAAGTCCAAACTCCTTTATTATGCAAAATTGAACACGGTACAAACAAACCAACACTCCCACAAGGAACCCAAATAAATGTAATCGTGGTCTGAACAATAATCATTTGAATACGAATGTACTGATTTTCTCTGTAACATTTATTTCTCGGCCCACCTCTCAATATTGGTCTGCCTTACCCCGGCCTCCCCAATAATACGCAACTTTTACGATTATCTCACCTATTTTTGCCGTTTTACGTTCCATTTTTGTTTTGTAGTTATTTTCTTATATTCACACCTACATGTCTATCTATAAGAGGGGAAATACTGCCAGTACTATTCCTAGTTATTACCTTGGTCTTAACATGCACTACCCACACTCGATGTAGAATGTTTGTAAGCAAACCGCCCACGCTTAACGCTTAACGCCGCCGCCGCCGCCGCTACAAGGGGCTGAAGGAGATCATCTGCAATGAAAGTGTTAGTAGGTATATTTTAACCTAAAATTCACTCTGTTGCTGCGTCTTTTATACGCAAGTTACCGTACTTGTCGATTTCAAATCCCTCAATAAATATTATATTATATTAATATATATATAATATATTATAATAATATTTTATAAATATTATATTATTATATTATATCTGAAGCTCGACGCCAAGCAAGTTACTTTTAGTTATTTGTGCCGTGGTTTTTTAACAAACATTCTACATCGAGTTTGGCTGGTGTTATAATTATGATCTGTGCTCTAGGTAATATTTTTTTATCTTGTTTTTGTCATGGGTAGTACTACTTATCCGTTTGTAAAACTACCTTTCGTTAAAAATGTTTACATACCTACTTCAGTCATTGGGTAAGTATGATAAAGGTAAAGTAAGGTACGTAATACAATGTTAAGGATTTTCATTACCTACGAGTACTTACAACATAAAGCATGTCAGCAAAAACAGTAGGTATCTCTGCCGTTGAACGTGTTTTATTAAACGCTTACACGAAATATTACACGGAAAAGAATAATAAACAAAACGCCGCCTAATTGCGAAATGCCATGCTGAGTTGAACGATTGCTAATTTCGGCTTTAAAACATGGAAAGTAGATTATCATAAGAGCTATTTTGGCAGGCATGGCCGCAGTTTCGCAAAAATGATTTTGTATAAAGTATAATTTTATCAAAATCGAAATCAAAAACTCTTTATTTCCATAAATACAATAAATGTAGGAAACCCTACACTTAGAAAAGGTCGAATTATAAAACTAAACACTGACACGGAAATAAAGTGATATTTTTGATTTCAGTCGCTCATACGCTTATATGTATCATGTATTCCCTAATAAGCAATTGAGTAAAGACACAAGTACCTAATTATTTTTTAAGAACGGACTTCCTTCATAACGTTATTATTAAAAAAAAAATCTGGACACTACATTCGACATTTTTTCATGGAACCACCCCGAGATCATTCTTTAAACAATATTTAAATAAGCATCAAAATCGGTCCACATGTTTAGTGACGGACAAATCGGTGAATATACATATATAAAAACATACATGCATCCAAACATAGATACTACTGCTTTTTTAGTCTATTAGTATTATTTGAGTGCTCTGAGTTTCTTAATAATAATATAATCGTGACGTGGTAACTGAAGTCACTAGATACAGTATTTAGGAGTGTCGTATTAATTGTATGCCATTATAAAAATATCTGCCTTGAATTGTATGTATGCCTTGATAGAGTCAAGTGTATTCATGGCATACAACTCATTTTAACCAACGTAAGCTTGAACTTTAACAGGTAACGCAATACGAGGGCACCCTGTTCGCATTTGCGAGCCCCTCAACCATTGGTCCACTGCTGGACGCAGGCTTATTGGCTTTTATCACCTTTTTTTTAAAAAAAAAAGCATGAACAATTTTGATCTTGGATGGCTCAACAAAAAGTACAACGTTTAAAAGTCGGCGCCGCCGATTATCATGTCAGCTTATAAAGATAACCCCTGCAACTATCTACATACATGGTCCTTTAAGCATTATTGTTTTTTTGATATTGTGCCTTGCATTTTTATCTCGCTCTAGGCTCGTAACAAATAAAAGCATATTTCTCCCACCCCCACCCATATGGGCCGGTATTCATGAGTACCAGGTAGCCCCAGTTTTTAAAGTTAAGTAGTTTTCGTTCTGGCTCCGTTCCAGTGCAGTCAGCTTCACAAATGAGGCTCTATTTCTTGATTCTGGAACATTATCTGTGATGCGAGGATATATTATGCTTTAGGTGTAATCGAATTTAAGCTAACAAATGTAGGTAGGTACGCTAGGGTATGAAAAGATTGTGTGACTTTTCCGAGCCGAACGCGATGATTGATCCGACACTTGAACGGCTCGAATTTTAGAATTCGTTAAGTAAGCCAAGCCTATTTTATTATTATTTTACCTATTTTTCCTGACGTTTCAACAGGTTTACACACTGTCGTGGTAACGGGATGACTGATAATAATGTGTTCGATCGCGTAAGTTTGAAAATATTTAAGCCAAGCCAAGTCGAATTAATTAATAAATCTTTTACAAACAAATGAATTCTGATAATTATCAGAATTCATCTGTTTCTTTAAGATTTATCTTCACACCGCATTAGCTGCATTCCGAATACGAGCAAAAAAAAACAACAAGCAGTGAGGCATTCCTCTTAGCGCAGCCAGATGAAGCGCACCAAAGTTAGCCTGACAGTGAATTATAATAATAATCAGAATTCCTTTGTTTCTATAACATTTTATTTTCTCTCTTATTGGCTGCATTCTGAATACGCGCCTAAAAAACGAATAGGCGGTCAAGATAGCCTGACACTTGACAGTGAATGTCATGTATTGACTTGCTGAACTCAAGTGAAGTTGCAGGTTACTAACTAGGTTCCAGGTACATTAAATATGCTATGGCTGACCAAACAGCCAGGTGGGCCATTGAATAGCTCTCATAAAAACCTAACGATAACCTCAGTGCGGACCTCAAAATTCAGCATCGACGCAGTTTTCTTTTACGACTTCCTTCCCTAGCTCCATTATATTGAGTTTGGGCACCGCGTTTGAGGTATTATGTAAGCACCCACTTTTAAAAAAATATTGAGGTTTTCGAAGAAAACCTCTGTGTGTTAGCAAGCACTTATATTTTGAACAAGATATTATAGAATAACTCGCTATTACGCGCCTTCTCTAGCCTTAGCAGTGGCGTCACATTCCTTTAATATTTTGTCTTGGAAGATCCACCGGTGATATAAGCTTTATTTCACTATAGGCACCTGGGACCACCACTCACGTAGTAACTAATAAGGTTTTGAGTAATATAAAAAAAACTCCCGGGTAGATCCGTCCGTCCGTCCTGGGGCAACTTTTGATCGCCTCGCCGCCGTTCAAGTCATTTAGTTTAGAGCAAAGATATCGGAACGTAGACATAGGATCTTTGGTTTAGAGCTATTTATTATTTGACAGGTACTGTCAATCACTGGTCAAAGTGGTAATCTAGATGACCTAAGCACGAGTAACATGAGTCTCATAAAAAAACCTCTTATTAACAAGCTTTGAAAATATTTCTGTGTAGTTTCGTTTCACTATTTCGTTTTTAAATATTTACAACTAGATTTGAAACGCGTAGGCAAAGTGCTTCTAGATCGTATTGAATTTCTTTCTATATCTATGTTAAAAACCTCTCAAGAGGAGTTCAACAAAAAAAAATTTTTCACTCAAAAGGAGACAGTCCTGACTATTCATCAGGATATTTTTACCGTTTGAGTGTATTGTCATGAACTGAATCCCTCACTTCACCTCAACAGCCTGTATTGGTCCACTGCTGGACGCAGGCCTCCCCTTGATAAGCACCTTGTTGGCTTTTATCTCATGGGGGTAGTGCCCGTAATCCCCACGGGATAAAAGCCAACAAGGCGCTTACCAAGGGAAGAAAACTCTTGTCTTCTGGGCATGCGGGTTCGGTGGTAGAATTGTTGTGCAGGGGGCGCTGCTCGCCCCCGATGGATATCCCTTAGTCGCCTCTTACAACACCCGCGGGAAGAGTTGGGGTCGTGCAAATTCTAAGCCGGCACCACACGGCATTAGAACTGAATAAGCATACAAAACTTAAAATTTTTAAGTCGAGAGAAAGTGGTTGTAAGTCGCTGTCACAAAATTAATAATTAAGATAAAACAAAAAGCTGTTACTTACGGTTACATTCCACAAACAAAGAAACAAATTTAATTCATTGTTTATAAACAGGCAATTATCGCTTCGCAACTATTCTACCATCCTAGTTCTCGTAACAAGCTCTGCAGAAGTTATCCTGTAAACAAATACACGATAGCCATTCACATTTGCACTCTGTTACATTCAAGTAAAGTTCAAAATTGCAATTCAGTTTACCTGTGCTAATAGAATAGTCAGTTCAGTTAGTTTCCTATGAAAATTTAACACTGTTGGAGTTAAAATGTTCGTTTTCACGCGAAGTTACCAATGCTGGTGACGGTGAGGCGTGTTGTTTTTAGTTTTTTTTAACAGTGTGAGTTTGTTGTTCTAGAACCGGGAACTAAACTCAGTTCCAGAATCCTTGATATTTCTTGTAAACTATGACATTACAAAACCAAGTAAATATTAATGGAAAATATTTAACGGCATTGGCTGGTATACGAGCAGAAGGGTTATTCCAGTTTTCCTTATTGGGAGAGGGAGACTTGAAAAGTGGGTAATGAACTAATGAGCTAAAACAGAGATATAAGATTTAATTTTAACCTACTTATTAAATAGACTACTAGGTACATAATATAATACAATACATAAAATACTATAACCTAACAAATACTATAATTACATAAGCATATTTAAATTGAATAAATACATAAATACAACAGTTTTTAGTGATTACCTCGTTGCTTTTTGTAATTGTTTTTAGTTTCTGTTAAGTTTTCATTCATAAATGTCCCTTTTTGTTCAAAAAATATCTTGGATTCTAAAACTGAGTACACAATCACAGTTTTTATTAAACCTCCACCCCACAGCCGCGATTTTGAAGCGCGTCTTGTCTCGCGGTTTGTTGCGATTTTGTAGCGCGATTTCGCTGCGTTTTTGTAAGCGCGATTTATATACGCCGCGCGCAAAATTTGAAATCGCAGCAGTGTGTAAGATCGTCAGCGTCTTAGTACAAAATGTACTGAAATTCCACAACAAAACACGCGACGCAAGACGCACTTCAAAATCGCCGCTGTGAGGCTTTTCTGTCGTCTCATACGACGCTTTTCATAAGTTAGGCGACGTCAATTCCTCGAAATTTTAATAATCAAAATGCGCCGTACAACATGCTAGCAACTATATTTACTGAGTACTATTTTCAACTTTATAAATAAAGATCTCTATTTTTTATTAGATAATTTAATTAATCAATCAATAAGAAATTTCAATACAAAATGGCAACCTGATTTTCCAAATTTGCTAGCGGTTTTAGTTTTAACCCTATTATTTCAGATTTCGCGCTAGTCAACTTATCATTCTTTTGACGACCTCTGTGGCGCAGCTGGTTGCGGGTTCGATTCCCGCCTCGGGACAAATATTTGTACGATCTGCAGATATTCGTTCAGGGTGTTCTGGATGTTTTCTATGTATAGTTAAAAATATCTATCTATCTATGTAGTGTATTGCATTATGTATATCAGTTATCTAGTACCCATAACACAATCTCTGCTTAGCTTGGGGCTATATAATGCTGTGTAAATTGTCGAGCATTATTATTATTGTTATACTTAGTCAAGCAATAAGGCAAGGCTAGACTGAACACCACAGCAATCTCATCACACTGTTTGCTAGAACTTGGAACGTAAATTAATTAGTGGTCCAGTGTCCGGCGCCTTGCGCAGAATTAAATAAGGGAGAGTCCTTTGGCTAGCCCCAAGATGGTAAATTCAGTAAACTTAGGTTTAAAGGTTGGTTGACTTGTGCTGGGCAGAGGGAAGTTAATTTAGTGCTTTGTAAAGTCGTAAGACTACATAGGTACTGAGTTGATTTTCTTTTGACAGAGGACGCTGATGCCCGCCCCTATGCATATACTCCTCTCTCATGTTTTATTTGACGTCTGTGGCGCAGCGGGCGAAGGTCCGCCTGCGACACAGGAGTTTGCGGGTTCGATTCTCGCCTCGGGACAAATGTTTGTACGATTTGCAGACATTTGTCCAGGGCGTTCTGGATGTTTTCTATGTATAAATAAAAAATATCTATGTATGTAGTAGGTATATTGTATTATGTATAGCTTGGGGCTAGATAATGCTGTGTGAATTGTCCAGCATTATTATTATTATATAATTATTTATTTTTTAAAGAAGATAGAAGTTTACAGTGTAAGAACCAAATCAGGCACTAACCTATGTTATTGACTATAAATACATTTTTGCAACGGCTAGAGTTAATTTAAGGTGGTATGAATTCTTCGCCGACACCGTCCCATTCAATCTCACCTCAACAGCTTATATTGGTCCACTGCTGGACGCAGGCCTCCCTCTGAAGCGCCTTTTTGGATTTTATTTCATGGCATGCGGGTTTGGGATCGCAGTTCGCTGGTAGAATGATCTGCAGGGCGCTGCTGCCCGCCCCCGGTGGGCCCCATAGTCGCCTCTTACGACACCCGCGGGAAGAATTGGAGTGATGCAAAGTACCACTCAGCCACTCCACACAATACAAATTATAATACTCCATAACAACGTAGGCACTGGCACTCGTAAAACGAATTCAGATTTAGCGGTGCGTTCGGCTATGACGCGCATTGTTTTATGAATTTGCAAAGTTAATTAAAAACACGAGCGTTTTGTATTGGGTGGATTAAATTGATATCGGAAAATTGAATGTTTGTTACGTAGGTTTTTCACATAGATTTCACCTATTAATATCATCATAGAGCATAATAGATTTTAATAAAGTAGGTTTATAAATACGAAATATTAAACCAATCAAAGCCCAATGCAGAATTGCAGAATCGCCACATAGAATTGTTATATGAAAGAAACTCCAGATAGTGGGTGAAATTTAAATAATTTTGTCAAAGTGTAAAAACATGGAGTGCGCCCTCCGATTTCGTCCAAAACACGTTTCGTCCATCAAGCGTTTCATCCAAAACGGGTTTCGTCCTATAAGCGGTTCGTCAGGAATCCATGCGCAGTTCGTCCAAATGTGTTATACTTTAGAACAAAATAGTTTACGTTTCATATATTTTGTTTCATTCATACATTTTCCCATCTGTTGTTATCTAAGGTAGATTACAAAAGCTGTCTTCACAATAGTCGTAACCGATGACTCACCCAACATGAATGGGGACGGGCAATATCGTAAATCGTAACTTTAGTTATATCGAATAATGAATGAATAGGTAGGTACTAAATAAACTGCCATACTAAAATAAATATATAAATAATGCTAAATTCACACAGCATTATCTAGCCCCAAACTAAGCAGAGCTTGTGTTATGGGTACTAGATAACTGATATACTTAATACAACATGGATAGATATTTTTTATTATACATAGAAAGCATCCAGAACGCCCTGGACAAATAAATGTCTACAGATCGTACAAATATTTGTCCCGAGGCGGGAAAAGAAACCGCAACCTCCTGCGTCGCAGGCAGACCTTAGCCCGCTGCGCCACAGAGGTCAAATGGCTAAATCTTGTACCTATCGTTTTGAAATCATCGAAGATAGTCGTAGTACATTGAGTTGTAGCTTAAAATGTTAACTCACCGCTGATCGAAGAGAGAATTCAAATTATTCGCGAAAAGGATTTCACGAATAGTTTGAATTCTGATAATTTCCACATAAATACCATTATTATCCAATACGGACGAATTCTATGAATATGCTATAGCTATAAAATACAGGTTTCCGTTGATATCGGTTAGATTAACGCGCAATAGGTATCATTGATTGCAATCAAAATAATTCGTATTCGCAATTAAATGAATAGGCGGATATTATTTTAGATTGGCTATAAAACGTTTGAATAGTAGATAACCGCCGCATTGACCACTAGCTTTTGTGTCAACTGACCACTCACCTCTTCAAACTGTCGTCACGCATAGGCTTTTATTTAGATTGATACCACTGGTGTCAATGAGGTAGTGTCCTGGGTAAAAAAAAATCTATTTAGTCCGTCATTTTATTGAAAGATATTAGACACATATTTTTGCTTTTGTCAATCAAACAAAAAATGACAAAAATAAAGCGTGTCAAAGATATTGACTGATAGGTTTGTTTTCAGGTTCTCTTTTCCGTGTAGGCCGTGATGGCACTTTCAAACTGAAAATCAGCGTTGAACCGCGCACACGCGTGGTTCAGCACCGAGCTGAGTTTGACCCTTTTTGGCTAAAACGGACACTGTCGCTATTTGTACACCCTGTATGTATGTATGTGTTGGTTCAAATAAATTCATTTTCTTTCTTTCAAAGTTTGACAGTTGGAGCTATTGACGTCATACCTTGCTAAAAAATGTGACACAAGGTGTGACGTCACGCGGAACTTCAAAAGAAACAATATGTGTCCAATATCTTCTTATAATCTAACTGACGGACTTATTAGAATTTTTAGGACACTAGCCTATTCAGATGGTAGAATAAATCACAGGGTAAGATAAATTTCATTAAAAATCAGAACTTGGTAACTGATTTGACCGCCCTAAAAATATTCCAATGCTGTCATATTAATTTAGTTTTTGTGCCATCGGAATTGACACCAGTAACATCGGGAGCTTGGATTTTCTAGTGAAAGCAATTCGTTTAGTTTTGTACATGGATGTTTGGTGGTTAGGAACTTACCTATTTGGAATCTACCTCCAAGCCAACCAACCAACCAAATCTTAACCTAACCCAAGTACAACAGAAGTCACGTGCGAGCAATAACTAGTCAACAATAATTAACGTATTCGTGAAACGGTTAATTCACCAAGTGTCCGCCACCAGCTCATCTTTTAAAAATAGCGTCGAATGTAATATGATGGTCGTCATTGTAGAGTCTATCAACCATGTACAGTTATAGAGTACCATGTACACGTCTTAAGGTTGAAAGACTCCATCAGGGCTATTCAAAGTCTCCGCTACCGAGTCATCGACACGGAATCTGACACGAATTCACGCGAATTTTTTTTTTGCGATTTTTAACATTTTCTTCGTTCTGCAAGGAATTACACTACCAGAAAAGTAGTTAACCATACTTTTTTGTGAAATTTGCGCAATAAGACATACAAAATGGCACGAAATAGAATGCTGAGCAAAATTACAACAAAACACTAGCTCTGCTTAGCTTGGGGCTACACATGATGCCGTGTGGATGGTCCAGCAGATCGTATCGCTAAATAAACAGTCTGATATCTACATATCGGACTGTTTGTTGAGCAAAAATTGCATACCTACGTATGCGATAAATATTGCAGTTCCATGTTAGCTGTTAGCCATGGCATCTCAAATTTTTTGATTAAGACGCCAACCAAAGAAAGTATGTTGTCAAAGGGATACGTAGTAGGTAGCAAACAATATTACCTCTTTATTTTATTTACGTCAGCAAATAACGGTCCCGGTTTTATCAAAACTGTCTTATCCAGGGTAGAGACATTAGCAGAGCTGGCTGTGCACTTAAGAGATGTTTATTGGACAAACGTGAGCCACTCAAGGCTGTATTTCTTGAAAATTACTGGTTTATGTAAGTACAAATCTGAAGACAGCGAGTGTTTCCACATTGGTCTATACTATACGATATCGTCTGGGGATAGTGATCTCGAGCAGTAAATTAACTACTAACATTAAGTGAAGTTTGTGAAGATGTGAATTTACCATAAGACAGCACCAAAACCAGTGAAAGAAGAGGACATATATACATCATCTACAGCCTTTACCAGTCCACTGCTGGACGCAGACGCAACGCCTTATTGGCCTTTGTAACATGGGGGTGTAATGCCCAAAATCCCCACGCTGGGCATGCGGGTAAGGATCGCAGTTCAGTGGTAGAATTGTTCAGCAGGAGGCGCTGCTGCCCGCCCCCGGTGGATATCCCTTAGTCGCCTCTTACGACACCTGCGGGAAGAGTTGGGGTGGTGCAAATTCTAAGCCGGCACCACATAGCCTGCGGCCACGGCGAGGACTTATATTGCACGCATAAAATTCTGGACTAAGCATAAAGCTCTGAGCACATTATTTCAACGCCACTACCGCACAGCACAAAAATGTGTATTTAAAATTTAAAATTAAGGGCTTAAAAACGTTATTGTTAGGTACATTTTACAGTGAAAAATAGCTTCCACATGCTTCGCACGAGTGCCCCACGAGCTGTATATCATCTTTCAATATGAATTGCATCTGTCATCTATCAAAGTACTCCTCATTCACATGTAAATTTAGCGCTGAGCAAATGGTGTAAGGGATACTGCGCACCCTGTGATACCAAATTTTTGACTTCTGCGCAATAACAGTCAGCGCTAGAGTTTCGTGCCGCTACTTATACCACCTTAATTAGCTTATTTACACTGTCCTGTTCCTGTCAAGCTAAAAAATATATCTTTATCTCTTTCTTATCTAAATGTTAAGAGTTTAAGTCCATATTTGAATGCACATTATTTGTGCTGCGTGGTAATGCTGCGCCCCTGATCTGCGATAACCTTAAAGTCACTTTTTTGATTATTCTGGGAAAATTCGTATGAAGCCGTGGGCTAGTTCAATAATATTTTCCTCTACCATAATTTGTTGCATCAATCTAATGGCAGTTTAATCGCAAAGTTAATGTAAATAGAAATATTATTTTATCCTTATTAACGTAATGAGATATGATAAAAATGTTATAGTCAGTATGTAAATAATAAAAACAAGTAAGAACAGACTCGTATTGATATGGATCAGTTGAGCTACCTGTAGATTGTTTGCAACAGTCTGAAGTTAGCTCAATTGTTTCAATTGTAAATTCAATTGTAAGTTCTTATTTATTTCTATTATTTGATTGTTATATTCTTTATGAATAAAGAGATATGTTTATTAAGAACTACTATTTACAATTGACACAGTTGCGCCAACTGCAGACTGTTGCAAACTATCTTAAGAAAGCTCAACTGGTCCATATCAATACCAAAAATCAAATCTTGTTTGTAAATATTCATCTATATATCCAACGGCCGAACATAAATTGAATAAACAATCTAAACTAGAATAAGCACTATCAAAAAAAGATTGACGACTTGATCCGTCGCTGTTTACCTACAATGACTTTTTTGGACCGCTAAAACGGATCAAGTGTTCCATAAAATCAGTCATATCATCATCATCAGCCCTCATGTCCACTGCTCAACATAGACCTCCCCCAAACGACGCCACAAATAGCGTTTCTGAGCCGCCACCATCCATCGACTCTCTACGACCGTCTACAATGTCGTCAGTCCATCGAGTGGAAGGTCTTCACACACTCGTTTCGCATTGCATCGCGGTCGCCACTCGAAAACCTTTACTCCCCGACAGTTATCGGTTCTGCGAGCTATAAAGCATCAAATCAGTACTTACATGAACATAAAATTACAACAAAGACCGGAACAACCAGGGGTTAACTATGGGCATAAACCTGTCGCAAATATGGCTGAATCAATCGACAACGTAATTATATTCGTGCGACACCCAAATGAGAGCGATACGGTAAATACAAAATTTGATGTATTGCATAAACCAAACATTGAAATTGGTAGTGGACACACACCTGACACAGGTAAAGGAAAACAGCCAGATCACCTACCTCACCATGATAATAGAAATCAGCAGCCAGTCACTCATTGATGTAATCTGTACGGATACTCATGTGCGTAGGGTAGCGGTTAAGCATACACCGGAGTTGGGACGTCATGCTATGCTCTTGGCAGAGTTCAATATAAAAAAAGATAAAGTCTTTCCCCGCATTATCACATACAGACCTTTAAATAATATATTGTCTGATCTATTCAATCATGATCTATCTCATGTACCGTGGAGATACTTTGAAACGGAAACTGATGTCAATAAACTTGCTGAATTTTTCACTAATAATATATTACTTCTTTTCGATTTACACTCTCCACTAAAAACTGTCAAGTTTAAGGACTCCCCTCACCCATGGATTACGGACACCGTCAAAGATATGATCAAAATACGTGACGGATATCACAGAGACTACAAGTCACTTGCGAATAATAAATCCCCTCAAGCTTTATCCATGAAAAGTCTTTACAAGGACATGAAACACATTGTCATAGCAGCTATACACAGTGACAAAAAAGCGTTTTTTGCCCAGAATATTAATAATAATATAAGAGATCCAAAGAAACTATGGAAAAATCTAAAAACTACAATTGTACCAAGCAAAAACCAATCAGCTGAACTTCCACAACATTTTGATAACCCTGATTTAATAAACGCTCACTTTCTCACAGTTCCTGGTGTTAATAATGTGACTATATCCCAATTATCTTATTTTGAGCACCATAGGTTTGGTCCGGAAATATTCACCATAGAAACCGTAAGCAGGGACACTGTGCTGACAATACTTCGTGGACTGAGGTCTAATGCACAAGGTATTGATGGCATATCATTATCTATGTTGCAGCTGACTATGCCTTACTCCATAGACGCCATCACTGCCATAGTCAACAGATCTATTGTCAGTGGAGTCTTTCCGGACTCATGGAAGATTGCAGTTGTTAAACCTTTGCCAAAAACTAGTAACCCCATTTCTGCGCAAGATCTACGTCCAATTAGCATCCTGCCTTGTGTATCTAAAGTTCTTGAGCGGGCAGTGTGCATGCAGGTAACTAAATTTCTGGAAAATAACAGGATCCTTCCTCAGCAACAATCTGGTTTTCGTAAGCGACATAGCACAGCTACTGCTCTACTTGATGTTGTGGATGGTCTGCTCGATGCTCAGGACAAAGGTTTAGTCAGCCTGCTTGTGCTATTGGACTTCTCCAGAGCTTTTGATTCGATCAATGTGTCTTTGTTACTGTCGAAGCTTGTTTACTATGGTTTTGACCCTAAATCAGTACAATGGTTCCATAGTTACCTTGTACACAGGCAACAGCTCGTTGAACTGTCTAAGTCAGATGGATCCAAAATGCAATCAGCCCTACAGCCTGTCCCTCGAGGGGTGCCGCAGGGTTCTATTTTAGGTCCCATCCTCTTCATATTGTACAGTGCAGACATAATCTTAGGTATCTCAAACTGCAAATATCATCTCTATGCAGATGATTTGCAGCTTTATATTTCCTTTCCTCCGTCTGAATTAATGGCCTCTGTAAATAAATTAAACTGTGATTTAGAAAAGATAACGCATTGGTCCCATAGCAACTCACTTCTAATAAACCCGAAAAAGTCTAAATACATGTTGATAGGTACACGTGATAAGGTTAACAAAACAAATTTAGATGATGTAAAAGTAATTGTTGATGGGGTAGCGGTAGAGTACACAACTGATGCCAGGAATCTGGGACTCTGTATGGATAATAATCTGAGATTTGAAAAACATATATCAGAGTGTGTGCGGAACTGTCTGTATAGGTTAAAGTTGCTTTACAAAATACGGCCATACCTCAGTGAAGAAATCAGGATCATGCTCTGTGAGTCTCTTATCCTCTCCAGGCTGAACTATTCAGATGTGGTGTATGGCCCTTGTCTTCTGAGTAGAACCAAAAAATTGATACAGCGTGTCCAAAATGCTTGTGGGCGTTTCTGTTTCCATGTTCCGCCTCGATCTCACTTAACACCATTTTTGAATTCTTCAAATTTGTTGAAGATGTCAGCACGAAGAAAATTACATCTTTCAGTTCTCTTATTCGGGATCATCAACAGCAAAACTCCAAGGTACTTGTACGACAAACTTGTTTGGGCACGTTCTCAATCTAGGTATCCCAGTAGGGCCTGTACTTTCGTGTTTGTCACACCGGGACATAGAACCATGGCTTTTCGCGGATCTTTCAGGTTTTCCGCGTCCCGGTGTTGGAATGATCTGGATCCGCCAGCAAGGGCCCTGAAAACAGTTAGCACCTTTAGAATTCGTGTGAAAAAGGAGCTTCTAGCATTGCAAAAGCAAGGTATATTTGATTAAGTCTCGGAAAGATTCCACTTACCTACCGTTCTATTTATTTTTCACTTTGTGTTGCAGGAGCACATAAGTTTCACGGTTAGACACTAGATCTTCTTGTTTTGAAATTAATATTATATGAACATTAATACTCCACGTCGACTTTATTGCTTTTCAGTTTGTATTTTTATATTTTTCATATCGCATTTCACTCACTCCGAGTATTAAGTAGAGCATTTTCTGACGCCAACGCCATCTCGTCAATATTTTCATAACGAGATGCTAATTGTCAGTGTCACTCGAAAAGCTGCTTGGACGAACGAAATCACACAATCTGCATGTGTGGGAATAAGCGGAAAATCATTTATAATGACTTGTTGGTCTGGTCGGACTATGATAGTTCTGAAAATCTGAGATTGGTATCCCGTGTTGAACAGGCAAATAGTGTAAGTATATATACATGCACTACATAACATATTTTAAATAATAAGTAGGTAGTCCCCCTTTTTGTATTGTGAATAATAATTAATAATATTAATAATCGTAAGCTGTAATTTTAAATAATTCAACCCGGCTGTCAAGCTGTAGGTTGTCGTTATTTTTTGATATTTTTTGTCTGTGGTCTGGCACCCGTGTTGACACGCGCCAAAGGTCCTGTCAGAAAACCAGCGTTACTCTACTGTTTGTGGAGCAACATTATGCTGAGATGGGACCTTTTGGTTCACTGCGTGAAGCTCTTGCTGCTATTATTTATATTTTATTATATAGTATCTAAATAGTATCTAAGTATAATTGTAATGGTTGCAAGTTGTACTGGTGAACCAATAAATTTATTTTCTTTCTTTCTTTCTTTCTTTCTTAAATCAGAAATCAATAAGGTTTATTTCTTTAGGCTTACAAAATAAGCTCATAAACTTTTTTAGTCATGAAGTAGTGGTTGGTGTTTGGTATAGTCCATACCATAAAAACTTTGGCCTTAACAATTGATAAAGTATTGCGTTATCTCGTACCACAACTCTGCTTTTTTGGGGTTTGGTATCAGACTGTGCGAAAATGTCTAGCATTTAAAAAATTACCTACATGCAACGCAGAGTTGACTACCTAAGCTAAGGGTTCGTTATTTCCTAGGAATAGAATGCGATCACTCGAAACCACACTCCGTTACTTTTCTCTAATAACCGAAAAACAAACAGCTACATAAATGTAGGAAGGAAACTTATATTAAAATCCAAAAGTAGCTATATCTGTCTTTCAAAAACCTATTCACGGCTGAAGGGATTATTTTAGAATTATTTGGTTGCCTGGAAGAAATCGCTTTAAGCGATAAGGCCGCCAGTTCCATTGCTGTTTCTATGGTGATGAATAAAAGTATTATCTATCTATCTATCTTGTTGACAATGCCCCAACAAATGCTACTTTTACAGAGTAACACGTGCGAAGCTGCGGGTGGAAACCAATTAAAGCATAAATGAACACTTACGACACTGTGTCTTACTGTCAGTTTTACGCACTGTGGTTTATTGTGTCTAGTATTCTATCCGATTCCAGGCTATAGTGGTCCAGCTATTGCACATGCACTGTCGCCGTACCTAATGCGATTCCCTGATGAATACCTACATCGCGTCATCAGGCCTGCTCATCAATCACTCTCCTAAATTAATTACCTGTCTAATCCTGAGCTTTTGTTTTGATTATGTTCGTCTATCTATACGTTTGATTGGTCAAAGGATTTTCGTACAATGCAATTTACTTGTACAACTTACAAACAGTTTAGGCGTGTTGAATTCGAATTGGTTTTTTTCGATACATCTATCTGAAGCGAATGTGTTGAGAGAGCTGAAAGAATCAAGAATGAATCGGGAATCGAAAAGACAAAGGAAATAAACTAAGACCTATCGTAGTTTGACGAATTCATTACGGATGTAAGCGGGTTAACTACGAACCTTATTTGTGTTGGAAGAACACCAACGTTTCATCCCTTAACGAGGGACATCTTCAGGGTGAGTGCGGTTCTAGACGCGCGCGTTCCGCATCCCTCCGAGCACTGCGCGCGAGCGCGCGTTGAGCCCGCGACGTGAGCGCCGGGGGTGGGGGTGGTGGGGGGTGCGCTGCTTGAAGATGCTGTAGGGCGTGAGTGTCATCTCCTCGTAAGGATCCTATTGTGTCGGGTGTTGGTATTCCCTGGGTACATATGGAACTAACAGTATCTACACCCGGCTCCATACTGCTGTTCGACTTCTCATGAAGACACGGCTTCCAGGCGGGTGGTAGGTTCCAACCTCTGTCTCTGTTGAAGTTTTTTTTTTTTTTTTTTTATTTAAATAAATAAATAAAGTTGGGCCATCGATCTATCTCTATCGCCTCGCGTATCTTGCGGGGAACAAAGAATTTTTCCCTAGACAAGACACGGGCCTTGTCGAAACGTACGTAATGCGATGGTCCTTCCTCAATACAGTGTTCTACCACCGCCGAGCTATTGGTGTCAACATTCTTTACGGCGCGTATGTGTTCCGAGAGCCTGGTGGATATGTTCCTCTTTGTCTCACCGATGTAACATTTACCACAGTCACATGGGATCATGTATACGCCGGGGACGTCCAGTGGTACTCTATCCTTCGGAGAGCGCAGTAATTGCCGCAGTTGCGTTTGAGCTCGAAAGATCGTCTTAATGCTATATTTCCGCTGTAGCAACTGACCGATCTTGTCCGTGAGTCCCTTCACAAAGGGTAGGTATGCGACCGCTCTCTCGACGGAATGGGGCCGCTTTCTTTGGGACATGTTGGCAATACGGCAGCTCTGTCTCCAGCCGTAACCATTTCGCTGTAGTACATCTTTGACGTGCTGTAGTTCACCTTCTATGTATTGTGGGTCACATAGCCTTAAAGCTCTATTTATAAGAGTGCGTGGCACTGAAGCTAGGTGTGACGGATGATGGTGCGAGTCAGCCTTTAGGTACATATCTGTGTGTGTTGGTTTGCGATAGACCGTGTGTGTTAATCGTCCCGAGTGTGTACGCTTAACCAAAACATCAAGAAAAGGCAGAGCACCGTCTTTCTCATACTCCACAGTGAATGCTATTTTCGGATGAATGCCATTGAGGTGTTCTAATAGCGTGCTAATTTGGTCTTGTTGTATAATAGCAAACACGTCATCCACATATCGCCACCAATGTCTCGGCCTCACGGGTGCATTTTCTAAAGCAGTGCTTTCGAACCATTCCATATAGATGTTAGCCACGACTGGTGCTATCGGAGACCCCATGGCTACCCCGTCCTTTTGTAGGTAATAATTACCTCGCCACAAGAAGTACCCGCTTGTTAAGGTATGTTCTATCACCTTCATGTACTCAATAGGTATTCCTGCCATATTCAATAAATTCTGAATGATTTGTAAAGTCTCTGCTATTGGTACATTAGTGAACAAGGAGGACACGTCAAAACTCACCAGTCGTTCATCCTGTTGCAGCGTGATATCTTCCAGGAGCTGCGTAAAATGCGTCGAGTCTTTCACGTAGCTAGAAGTCTTTCCTACATACGGATGTAGTAGGTTCGCCATATATCGTGCTGTTTTGTACGTAGGTGAGTCTATCTGGCTGACAATAGGGCGTAAGGGCCAGTTAGGTTTATGAACCTTTGGTAGACCATAGATTTTAGGAGGTGTGGGATTTATGGGTCGCAACGATTCATAGAGATCCTTAGATACAGCGAGCAGTAACTCCTTCAACTTCGAGGTCACTCTATTAGTCGGGTTGTGGGTGACTTGTGTGTATGTTGACCCATCACTAAGCAGGTCCGTTATCTTTTGCTCATAGGACTCTGTATCTACAATCACAGTTGCATTTCCCTTATCTGCCGGTAGCACCAGAACATCCATATTGCTACGTAAGCTCTTCAAGGCATTGAGTTCCATTTTCGGCATGTTGGGCTTTGGTAACTTCGCCGAACGTACCAGTGTTGCGATATCTTGCCGCAGACAATCCGCATCATGCGGTGGTAACTTGTTACGAGAGATCGTGTCTTCCACACTCGTAATTATGGATTCCACTGGCACTCTCTGAGGCGTAGGTGCGAAGTTTAGCCCTCTTGACAGAGCACGCTGCAGATCTTGAGAAATTGGTTGAGAAGAAAAATTGATCACGACATTCCCCTCTGTAGAGCAATTTGCATTTACCATTTGCTTCGTGTTTTTTGTCAGGCGCTCTAGTTTCCGTTTATGGGTATTATCGGTTTTATTAAGTATAGATTGTGCCCGGTTAAAGGTCATACCATCAAGTGTCACCCATAAATCTTCACTTAGACACTGTGCCAATTTCAAATGTAATGCAAACAACTCCTCCGATATCACCGAGATCCTTTGATAAATATCTCTCACTACCCTCGAGCGTAATTTGTTGTTTACATTTTCGAAGAACTTTTCGAAACCCCGAAAGCATTTCACAGATTTAACTTTCATAAAATTAGGCACGACTCCCACTTCACTGCACTGTTTCACAAAAGATAAACTGCACTCGAGTTTGTTTCGTTTGATTCTAAGATACGCGAACCGTTTTACACTGTTGAGCCATACCTTCCCGTAAAGGTTTGCTATTTTACTATAAAAACTATCGTAGTTTGACGAATTCATTACGGATGTAAGCGGGTTAACTACGAACCTTATTTGTGTTGGAAGAACACCAACGTTTCATCCCTTAACGAGGGACATCTTCAGGGTGAGTGCGGTTCTAGACGCGCGCGTTCCGCATCCCTCCGAGCACTGCGCGCGAGCGCGCGTTGAGCCCGCGACGTGAGCGCCGGGGGTGGGGGTGGTGGGGGGTGCGCTGCTTGAAGATGCTGTAGGGCGTGAGAGTCATCTCCTCGTAAGGATCCTATTGTGTCGGGTGTTGGTATTCCCTGGGTACATATGGAACTAACAGTATCTACACCCGGCTCCATACTGCTGTTCGACTTCTCATGAAGACACGGCTTCCAGGCGGGTGGTAGGTTCCAACCTCTGTCTCTGTTGAAGTTGGGCCATCGATCTATCTCTATCGCCTCGCGTATCTTGCGGGGAACAAAGAATTTTTCCCTAGACAAGACACGGGCCTTGTCGAAACGTACGTAATGCGATGGTCCTTCCTCAATACAGTGTTCTACCACCGCCGAGCTATTGGTGTCAACATTCTTTACGGCGCGTATGTGTTCCGAAAACAAATAAGGTTCGTAGTTAACCCGCTTACATCCGTAATGGAAACTAAGACCTCTTTTAAAACAAGGTCCTCAGTTCTAAAAAAAAAATATTGTTAAAAAATTACGATTCTTTCGTAGAGACAATTTTAGATGATGCTGTTAATCATGCTGAGGTGAACGGGGCTTTCTAAAATTCAGCGAGGAAACTCTAAAACCTAACATTTCATTCTTTATTACCTAAAAGCGTTCGTGTGTCCCCTAAATTGATTGGTTGCGTTGGTACATCCCATCCGTTGATTTAAAGTTAGAGTTTGTTGCCAGTTTTTAAAAAATGTTACATTCTTCGACATTTCAAAAATACTGCCAACAGGAACGAAGCGTCGTGAGAATATAATGCAATTTATTTTCGGCTAGAAATACCTCAAAATTCGTAATTCTAGGAAAATATTTATTCGGCACTCAAACTTCAAAGTTTATTTTCAAAGTTTGAGGGATAACAATGAATATTCTGTGAGTTCCCTGCATTATTTTTATTATATTTCCTACCTTTTATGAAACTCAGGCGTGAGTTCCTACGAAATACTTGCTCATAACATCTTAATCGAACTTCCTTATATAAATATCCAATAGTAAAACTTATACCCACAAGTTGTTTAGTAAAAGCTTTTCCATGTTAGTGAATTAGTCACGTAGAGTTGACCCCCAATCCCCCACCACCCTTAACGCGTTACTAGTAAAAAAGTTAATCTAAGTTTATTTATGTACAAATTACTGCCTGCGAATGCATGCCTTTTTTCCGGACTAACAAGTAAGCTTATATGTAATTTTTTCATACAATGTCCTATATTTTTAAGAAGCCCCTCACTACTTAGCGTAAGTGAGTGAGTGAAATCCTATCTTTGTTTCATTTATTGTTTTTAGTGTAATATTGTACTGAATGTAATGTAATAACTTTAAGTTCTAATTGTATTGTGTGTTATGGGTTAAAATTAGTTATATTAAGTAGGCAAATTACATAGATACCTTCAAGTAACATTATTATGTATCTTTCAGTGGGTTCCTGTCATTAGCCAATCAATTTCTATTGTATCATGCATTTCTGTTTAGTGTGCTGATGGTTTCTCTAAAATAAATAAATAAGGTACCTATTCTGTACATAATTATGATATTAACCTAATAAGACGAAAGTATGCGAGTGATGATGTGAAGTAAATTTGGTTACAAAATATCAATCTTAAATTAACCCCAGGCTCTGATCTGATTTTTTTCTTCTGCCTTGGTACTAATTAGTGCCTGGTTTGATAGATCCCGCTTGGACCAGAAAACCTTTTTTACTAATAACGCTTTACAGTTTTTGTGCTATCCCATGATTTATGTATCGCGAACGATTTGTAGCAACAAAATGAGAGATTGGTATTCAAGCTGCGCCCACGTTGGGATGCATTGGTGTCGTTGCTTTTGCATAAAGATATTTATTGTTTTGATGATAGGAATAACAATGTCTTGTCTACGTTGTAGAGATAAAGAACACTTTTATTCTAATATAATATTACGAATTAATAATTTTCTGAGATGTAAAGCTTAGCGCACATCTATGTAAGCCGAACGTGCCAGGGAGTCAGAAGAATCAACAATTTATAGATATTAGGTTTTTTTGAAATCGTATGAAAAATTGCATATTTCTACACGCCGAGTCACTGAGTCACTTCATTTGTATGAAATCGTTTGAAACAATACCCCCTCTGCGCATTTGGTAGTTTGGAATAGAAGTACCTTTTCTACATTTGAGTTTTCATAATAGACATGGTGAAAACCTCCTCTTGTATCCTGGACATGTAGGTACAACTTTGACCAGCACCGAAGACTAACGGGTGCCATTCATATTCATTTGATAGCTTTCTGGATGCTATCAGATGACTGTGAATAGTCCAGTAAGTACAACGCGCAGTCCCTACGGGCCATTTTAAAACAATGAAAACTTAACAATAGCTGGATAGCTTTATGCAATATGGCAGAATGAAAGCTGAATGATCATAGAGATACGTTTTTATGCGAAACCTAAAAGACTTTTTTTAAGATTATGAGTTCTTTTGAACGTTTGTTTATGGTGCCCTTCTAGCCGAATTTTGACCACGGCGGCCAATCTCATAGGAGACTAGCCAGATGCGCAGGACACATTACAGTACACAAGTGTGTGCGCAAACATAGGTGCACTATCTATTCCCTCACTCTCATAATCCGATGCGACGGCTGACCGACATGACCGGGGAGAGGTCAAGCGCAGGACCAAAGGCTTAACGTGCTTTCCGAGGCACAAATATTACTTGTCAGAAAAACACCAATAACAACTATTGGACCGGCCCGGGATTTGAACCCAGGACCTCATAACCAGCGGTAGGCCAAACTGATCGCTAGACCAACGAGGTAGTCAGTTGGTTTACATACACAAGACCTCATGATTTTTTTAAACGTGCCTACCCCAAACAAAAAAGATGCAGCCATTATAACCACATTTGGCAGGCACAAATTGATGGTCGTAGTAGAGGTTGAAAAAAATACAGAACGAAGCTGCTAACATTCCCCTGGTAGATTCCCTTAGTTAGCTCTTACAGCATTTACTTATAGTATTTGGAGGATCTAACGTCGTAACCGCCACGGCCAAACATAGGCCATACCATATAAATAACAAAAATAGAGAGTTTCAAACGGTTTTCCGTTGCATTGTATTTCCAGCTCTCCCTTCACTTGTTGCGACGTCTTATCTATAAATTCAGATATCTATGGAGGGGTACTCGAGGCAAACAAGGATGGATGTTTTCAAAGAACTCCGACCCTATGTGCCACAATCAGCTGGCTGCATTATTCATGAACCCGTCCCAAGGCGGTGGTCTGCACAACTGATATTAATATTTAGTTTGTTTGTCAGGTGACTGTTGTTGCATTGTTCAGGGCTTTTAGTTCTTAAAATGTTATGTTCAGAAACCATTGTTTTATATCAGGAAGGAAATCAAAGGAAATTCGAATAATATTGTCAACGTTTTGGCGAAATATGTGGGATTAATGCATTGGCAAGTTTTTTCTCTAAAGGAAGCTGAAAAAGCAAAAAGGCCTGGTTTTAGAAAGAAAAGAAAGAAAGAAAGAAAATAAATTTACTGGCTCACACAAAAATAATAAAGATAACTAAAAAAATCCTTAATATATAAAAATGTATTATAAGATGTGAAACAAAAAGGTCCTACATCAGCTTCATGTTGCTCAACATAAACTAAACATAACAATCAACTAAACATAAATCAACTAATCA
Source organism: Eupithecia subumbrata (assembly GCA_949316285.1). Taxonomy (NCBI): domain Eukaryota; kingdom Metazoa; phylum Arthropoda; class Insecta; order Lepidoptera; family Geometridae; genus Eupithecia; species Eupithecia subumbrata. The sequence continues at coordinate 2,211,482 of OX438643.1, forward strand.
TAAATAGTTTTAGGAATGTATTATGTCGTAACTTAGTTAAGCTCAGATTTATTTGGGCTAGATTATGCTGAGGGTTGTCCAGCCTTGTTTTCAGGTACAAAATTTTGTTTATTTGTACTTAATCGTCTATCTATAGAAAAAAATGGCGATTGTGCTGGTTAAAACTTTCCTTATCAACGTACTTTGCTGAGCTGCACTGCTATTTTTCTTAGCACTGTTTGAAAACAACTACCCTCACATTATTCTAGAACGGAGTTAAAATCGTCATTGTTATGCATCGACGGATCAAACATAAAGTAAAATTGTGACACTAAAGTTTTTATCTCTTAAAATGCTCTAAGACCGCTTTAAAAGAAGCAATAATAACGTGCTATTTTTTATTGTTATAACATTTATACGTAGAAAACCTTCAAGCACGTAAGAAGCTTGCGCGTGGGTACAGCCACTGACAAAAAGCGTTGAACTGATGATGACTCCAAAACACCGTGTACACACATAGCAACAGAAATCGCTAAACCACACCATTCCTCAAATAGCGTAACTCACAGGATAACACAAGCCGTTGAACGTAAACGACTTAAATAGAAGCGCAAATCGGTTCAGGAAGGGTACAGACCAAGCGAGCGAGAGCGAGAGAATGCGAGTGGAATTCGACGATCGGTACGTTCGTTCCATGTTTCTTTGATGTAGCGACAGCAACCGAAGCGCGACCGACCGAAGGCTCGCGTTAGGGCAATTCATAATGACGTCCACACTGGTTCTTTCGCGTTCGTTTGTTAGCCTTCGCTTGCTCTCGCTCGCTTGGTCTATACGTCATCAGATATTAAAGAAGAATCATCTTTTTTGCACTTCTTTTGTTTTCTTTTACCGATCTTCTTGTGGGTTTAGCGGCTACTGAAATGATATGGTTTAGCGGTTTTTTTTTTTCTTTCAGCGTACACGGGGTTTTGGATTCTTCATTTGTTCAACGCTTTTTGGCGGTGGTTGTACCCACCCACGGTTGAACGAACTCTACTTGTTACGTTGTAACTTTAGGTATTATAGTACTATAGTATAGTATTATAGTATGTAGTAAGGTAGTCTAGAAAGAACTCCGTAGAAATCGCAGATTTAAGCTGGAACTATTGTGTAGATGTGTGCTAGGAATGCTAAATTAAACTAAGAAAAGTAGTGCCATTTGACGTGTAGCCAACATTATGGCCCACGGATTGTAATTTTGATTGTTATTTTGAAATACTAATAATGAATGCTAAATTAAACTAAAAAAAGTAGTGCCATTTGACGTGTAGCCAACATTATGGCCCACAGATTGTAATTTTGATTGTTATTTTGAAATACTAATAATGAATGCTACATTAAACTAAGAAAAGTAGTGCCATTTGACGTGTAGCCAACATTATGGCCCACAGATTGTAATTTCGATTGTTATTTTGAAATACTAATAATGAATGCTAAATTAAACTAAGAAAAGTAGTGCCATTTGACGTGTAGCCAACATTATGGCCCACAGATTGTAATTTTGATTGTTATTTTGAAATACTAATAATGAATGCTAAATTAAACTAAGAAAAGTAGTGCCATTTGACGTGTAGCCAACATTATGGCCCACAGATTGTTATTTTGAAATACTAATAATGAATGCTAAATTAAACTAAGAAAAGTAGTGCCATTTGACGTGTAGCCAACATTATGGCCCACAGATTGTAATTTTGATTGTTATTTTGAAATACTAATAATGAATGCTAAATTAAACTAAGAAAAGTAGTGCCATTTGACGTGTAGCCAACATTATGGCCCACAGATTGTAATTTTGATTGTTATTTTGAAATACTAATAATGAATGCTAAATTAAACTAAGAAAAGTAGTGCCATTTGACGTGTAGCCAACATTATGGCCCACAGATTGTAATTTCGATTGTTATTTTGAAATACTAATAATGAATGCTAAATTAAACTAAGAAAAGTAGTGCCATTTGACGTGTAGCCAACATTATGGCCCACAGATTGTAATTTTGATTGTTATTTTGAAATACTAATAATGAATGCTAAATTAAACTAAGAAAAGTAGTGCCATTTGACGTGTAGCCAACATTATGGCCCACAGATTGTAATTTTGATTGTTATTTTGAAATACTAATAATGAATGCTAAATTAAACTAAGAAAAGTAGTGCCATTTGACGTGTAGCCAACACTATGGCCCACAGATTGTAATTTCGATTGTTATTTTCTTTTGAGATGAAATTCTGATAGAATACTACTATGTAATGTATCGTATTAAGTATAGGTACATTATTTATTAACAAAGAAACAAAGTCAACAAAGATTACAATCAAATTATAGAAACAAATTCAAACAATACTTATACTAACTATAGGCACTACTTTTAGTATTTACAATTAAAACAATTGAGTTAAGTGCAGACTGTTGCAAGCAATCTACAGGGAGCTCAACTTATCCATATCAATACCAGTCGGAGCGCACGTCCCATTGCCGTTGGGACAAAACAGATTATGTTTACCGGTTAACCAGTACCATAAAACCATATGAACACTCGAACATGAGGTCCGGGCGCACCACGAAAGTCAATGTTTCGAAGGTTTTTATTTATTTTTTCTTATTTAGAATAAGAAACTTAAAAAACTTAAACAGGCTTCCCCTATTATTTTTATCTAATCTACTATACAAAAAAAAAAAAAACGCTATGGATGCTTTTTGTATGTTTTTTCGACCCGGACACGTATTTTTGAGCCCTGTGAGAATTACCCATAAAACTAGCTCTGCTTAGCTTTAGGCTAGACGATGCTGTGGAAATTATCCAGCATTATTCATTTATTTTATTGTAGACCTTTATTTTTAATTGCATTAAGTAAATCAATTATGCAAGGTACCCAGTAAACATTCAACTTGAAGCACTGCGTTTTTATTTTTCGTTTTAATTACCAAGATTTATTCAACCCAGCCACATCAACCAGAATTTAAATTGAAAATGGTGAAAGTCAGCCCTCATCTGTATGCTAGCCGACTGCAAATAAATATTTTTGCAATAAATATGTATCGTTTAATGAATAATAAGTTCATTTTTAATCCGAAGTCATGAATGTTTCGTGAAATCATGATGCGAGAACGTGTTTTAGTTTTATTACGTGAATTATAAAATAATCAGAAACAAGAATATCAAATTCATTATGAATGTAAGCGGGTTAACTAAGAACCTAGTATGTGTTGGAAGAACACCAACGTTTCATCCCTTAACGAGGGACTTCATCAGGTAGTATTCAAAGTATACCTACAATACTCGCCACGATGAGATTTTCTCGAGAAGTTGGCTCTCCTTCTCAACAGCATCGACAAGCGAACCAGGGACGCGGTACAGGCGCGACGCGAACCGCACTCACCCTGATGAAGTCCCTCGTTAAGGGATGCAATGTTGGTGTTCTTGCAACACAAACTAGGTTCGTAGTTAACCCGCTTACATTCATAATGAATTCGTCAAACTACGAAAGTTAGTAAAGTAGTATAGTAAAAGATTATCAAAATAAACACTTTTAATAATTTAGTTTTTTTCTAGTACCATTGGTATCTCATATGGCTTTAACAGGATTAGAAGACAAGCAGGAGGCAGCTTTCTTCTGTGAATTTTTAACACCTCACTTCAACCTCAACAGCCTATATTGGCCCACTGCTGGACGCAGGCCACCCCCTGATAAGCGCCTTATTGGCTTTTATATCATGGGGGGTAACGCCTATAATCCCAACGCTGAGCATGCGGGTCGGGGATCGCAGTTCGTTGGTAGAATTGTTCTGCAGGGAGCGCTGCTGCCCGCCCCGGTTTTTTACACCTCAATACAGTACGATTCTTTAGGTATTAATAACGCCAAGTTCATGTCCACTTTGATGAACAACCCGCTGGCGAAGCGTATTGAGTGACACACATCGACACACACGTGGCTCCCACGTTAAGCAGTGGACGATGAGGTCGGTATTGGAATTAACTGATTTTGAATTTTATGACGTACAACATAGCATACAAAACTTCACAAAATAAAGAAACATGACGTGACTGTTATAAACCCTATATGCAAACAAAGTTTTTATTTGAGTAGAATTACTTAATTCTACTCAAATCAAAACATACATAGTACTTTGCTTTAGATATAGCTAAGTAGCTATTTCAATATTTAATATTTCTGTATCTATTATATTTTTATATATTTAATATGCTATAGTAATATTTATATATCTATATATATCTATATATCTACAGCAAAGTACTACGTAAAAACGACTATATTTTTCCAATGGAAAGAACCAACTAGATGCTAAACATTATTCATGGCATAAAATAATGTAATAACATCAGCAAAATGAACCTTGCGGCTATAATTCAACGGTTTATTTCCATTGCTGCCATTGATTTTACAAATTCCCCCGAGGATTTAATGAAAAACGTGCGTAGAAAACTCCCGTTCTCTCCCCGCGATTATTAATGACCAAGTACTTCAGCTCACCTGGCACAGTTACTGATACAGAAGGATTCGTTCAGCAGATTAACTCTAGAAACTACTTTCTTTTCATACTCGAGGAGTAAGTTAGTAAAAAGAATTGTCCTTATCTTTTGAAGCTGGCAATTCTAACAGGGATGGAAAACAAAAAGCCTTCTATTATCACGTAACTCGAAACAATCCGTTGTTTTCTGAAAGCTTAGCTGTAATATTTGACAGTAGGTAACAGTTTCAAAGAATACCAATGCTCAACATTCGATAAAATACGGTGCTCTTTGTCGAATTTTGTCTTAAACAACACAGGTCGGCAAACAAATGTACATTTTTTTATCCTTCCAAATTTCCAAGTGCCACGAAAAAGACAATCTTTTTTGTGAACTAACTACGAGTTACACCATGACTGAAACATCAATTTCTGTTGAACAGGATCAAGGTTGAAATTTTATTCTTCCAATATTTATTGATCTGTAAACCTACTTTGTTTCTGTCTGTACCTATAGGTGCAGATGGATATTTTTACACCCAAAATTTCCAAGTTTCGCACACTGTGCCAACATCTTTGATAGATAGGCCTATCCGCGAATCCAAACAAGGAAACTTTGCCTACTATTTCACACAGAGCCCTTGAGTGCGTAAAACTTCCAACTTTAAAAGCTGATGGATTGCTAATATTAACATTTCAATTTGAGGGGCGATTGTTTCTTCGCTTTTTTGATAAAATAGTTCAAAATTTAGGAGTAATGATTATGAATATCGAAATCCATTGTTTTGCGATAGGTAAATTGAGACCAAGATGTCGAGGCAACTTTCTCAATCATCGGTCTTTAAGAGGATATCTAAAGAAAGAGAGGCGAGGCGACCTAGCTAGAATACCACTGTTTTCTTTCTACAGTAGTACGAAATACATTTTTGTGCAGCCACTGATATCTTACCCAAAATTCTCAAATCTATCACGGACTAGACGAATCTTGGCCTCGATTCAAAAAGCTAACCCGCCGTGGGATCACAATCACCGGTGTCAAATAACTCTGCGGTTTTGGCACTTAATATGTAGTAAACAAGTATAGTTTAAAACAAAATAACATATTCCACAGTCTGTGATAATTCTATGAAGAAGAACTCTACATTGTACGTTGACGACCTCCGTGGCGCGGCGGGCGAAGGTCCGCCTGCGACGCAAGAGGTTGCGGGTTCGATTCCCGCCTCGGAACAAATTTGTGCACGATCTGCAGAAATTTGTTCCGTTGGTCTGGGTGTTTTCTATGTATACAATGTATTAAATATATCAGTTATCTAGTACCCATAACACAAGCTTTGAGTAGCTTACTTTGGGGCTAGATGGTGCTGTGTGGATTGTCCAGCATTATTATTATTATTATTATTATTATTATTATTGTACCTACAGCCAAGGAATTTGTATATACCAACGTAACTAGTATAGAAATTCCTTTGCAGTTTTAGAGTCAATTAAATTTGGTGTCAAACTCAGAAAACGAGCAGTGAACACTTAATTTATTTCGTAATCCTTTTCTATTCACATTTTCATTCAAAGTTCTCACACTTACGCACACACACACGTGTATCTTTCTTTAAATTTCTATAGCCAGTACATTAGCGACGAGAGCACGCACCCCGTGCAAAAAATACTGGCCAGATAGAAAAACAAAATTTAACGTCTTCAAAAGGGAATTTATTTTATATAACAGTAAAAACAGCCAGTATTTTGTTTCACTTCCTCGGCCCCTCTCGCCGCTCGCCACATATTACCCCGCTGCACAAAAATGAGCTTTAACTTGTAACATTTAAATAAATTTTACAATGACTGCATAAAATACCAGCTCACGCAGTAAGCGAGCTTAAAGCATCCTAACCACTGGTTGGTTGACGCCTTTCGCAAGCTTCAAGCGTGTGGTCCGCACACTGTCGCTGTGTGGACCGCTTTGAGTTACAGGTCAGGTTTATTTATGTATTAGCTTCTGCCAGCGGCTTCGCACGCGTATTTTCGGTAAAATAAGTAGCCTATTATCTAATTTAGGCTTTGCTCTAACCGTACGCCAAATTTCATCTTGATCAGTTCAGTAGTTTTGGAGATCTTAGGTAACAAAAATTCAGATTTCACAAACTTTCGGCTTTATAATATTAGTAGGATTTATAGGATTTACAGATAAAGATATTCTATTAATGTCATTGAAAGGAGATGACCAGCTCTCACTCGAGTTCTAGGTAGGTATACCAATCTAGATGATAAGCAAGAAGCATCAAAGCCATCCCAAGGCATTGACATAAACAAATGCATGAGATCTAGCAGTTGACCGGTCACACCGCAGACGGGTGCCATTCAACGCAGGATTTAAATTTGAAATTCGCAATAAACACTGGTTTGGTCAGTCACCCGAATAACTTTGGAGGGCGTAGGTATCTATAGAAATGAACAAGTATTTGTTAAAATACACGGTTTGCTTGCGCAAAAGTTTTTACTAACATACCTCAATTCACCAATCTATCGCCACAGGATAACTATGAAGCAATCACTATTTACATCAATCAATAAGTAGATACTTTACAGTTACTGGAGTCATCTCGATCTAAAAGAGGACATATCGGAGTAGAAGTCCAGGAGTCACGTAAGGTCTAAAAGAAAATCGTTTATATAAGGTTCTTCTTAAGGCTGAACGAGTCGCTCATCTCTCCATACAAACGTGCTATTTGATGTTGAACATCCAAAATTAAATCAATTTTTCTCGTCATTATCTATGTTTGTATGCACCCGAAACCGTAAAAAAGTAATAATTAAAAAAATCCAATCTTCTAAACTTTTGTATTTCAACACCGATTTTAGCCCAACTTTGGGCGAAAATAAATAACATACGGAGAAAGAAAACACTAAAATAAAGCTTACTCGCTTTATTTTAGAGTTTTCTTTCTCCGACATAGTTTAGTTATTCAAAAGTTGAAATATTTTTTTTTGAAATGATACTCTCAATATTTTTTCTATCATAACCCTTGTGCTAAAAGTCTTTTCGCATTTCTTTACGCGGCCGTTTTACGAATAAATTTATTTGCCTTTCATCAAGCGCGCGAGAATGTCTATTATGTCAGATGAGATGGCATACATTTAGGCCGCGCCCACTGATGAGTTGGACCGGACAACTCGTACAGCCTTAAGAGCACGATTTTTCCTCTTGGGTTCAAAAACAACCATTTGTAAAATCATCTAAATAATGCTGAAGAGTAGTACGTATTAGTAGAGATGTTTAAGTTACTCCCATCTGTGTCCAAGGCTCAATTCCATCAACACAATTGTTTGACTTTCAGCTGTAACCAGTTTCAAGAACGACATACACGGTCTCTCCGGCCCACGAGACCTATTAGAATCTTACTTGGTACCGTAGCAAATGTTTTGTAAAATATTACGTGAACAAATTAAGGTTCAAATTAGACAAAAAACTAATCCTATACCATAATTTAATTTCATAATTTTTTTGATTACATAGATGTACATTTTGACGGTACAGTTAATTTCGTCCAAGACTATGAGAAAGTAACTAAAAATAAGAACCTCTACTAGCAGTTACGCAGCTCGAATTTTTGACAGCTTTAAAATTTTTTTTTTTAATCATTGGACGCGTGTGTTCAACCATTTTCATGGTTTTCTTTAGCAATTATTGTTTTATTTTGTTATGTGTTGTTAATTAGGACAATAAAGTGTTAATCCATTAATTCATTCATATAGCGATGCGTGACCTGAGTGCTGGTGAGTATCTGGCGCAGCGCATCAACATTGCCATACAGCGGGGCAATGCTGAAATCCTGAATGCAAAACATATGTTTGTCTCTTGTTTTGAGATTGATGGCAAGGAGAGACGTGGATTAAAGCAATCATGTATGGGTTCTCTAAATTCGAGCAAGGTAATTCTGGCCTGGTAAATATTACTCCCCGGGTTCTCCCTGGCTTCTACACTAGAAATTAATTCAGTCGACGGCTACTGCGGAGTCCATAAACTCGTAACAATAATGACGGTTTTGTAGACCGGCGGAGAAAACGTAGCTATGCATGAAATATCATAAAATATTTTTTTATACCGGAACAAGCATATTTTACAAAAATTCTATAACCCGCGACGTAGGTTTTACTTTAACTATAAAAACATTCGAACGGTTTCACTGATTTTTATCAACACTCTCAATTAAGTCACCTTTCTAACAAAAAAATAATATAATCAAAATCGGTTATTTGTGTTCACTATTGTGAAATAAACAGGTACCACTACACGACAAACTTAAGTTAAATAATTTATTTATTTATAATTTTATTTTATTTTGTAACCCTCTTTTTAATCGGGCGGATAAAAATGCAAGCGAAGCATCTGCCAGATGATACTTTTTTCAAACATAGATTTAATATAATGTTGTTGAGATAAAATCAACTAAGCTCCTTGCCAGATCGACCACTTTGTGTACTTGTACATAGTTCGGCCATCAAACATTGTTTTCCCCGAGACGGCAGCGCGTAAAATGAATTCCTTCGTATTTTAATTCTGAAGCAAGTTTAAAACAGTGTTTCGGGTATTTTATTTTCCCAGACTCTGAAGATAATTTCAATTAACTGAAACAGTCGGTCTGCATCTCAAATAAACAAGCAAGCAGCTCTAATAAGCGCCGCAGTTCACTTGCTTGATTAGAGCTAAGCAAATTATGCAAATACCGTCCATCCGTACCATTAATCTTACATGCAAAGATATAATCAACTCTCTCGGTAAGGCAATACCGTTGTTTTTTATGTAAGAAATTTGCAGAAATGTGGAGCCTCAAGAAAATGGTTTTGCTGTCCTTCCACTGCAAGCGAAATGAGCTTCACTCTGGTGAGTATCTGGCGCAGCGCATCAGCATTGCCATACAGCGGGGCAATGCAGCCAGCGTCTTGGGGACGCTTTTGATTCGTATTGATAAGGATCAGTTGCTCGCACCTCTAGATTGTTTGCAACAGTGTGCAGTTAGCTCAACGGGTTCAATTGTTCTTGTTCTAATTCGTTTTTATTCTTTGATTGTAATTTGCTTGGTGAATGTGGCCGTTTGATTTTACTTTATGGTGGGTAGTTTTCTAGAGGAAGTTAAAAGGAAATTGTTTCTTAAGTTAAGTACCCTCATAAACTTTTTTTCATGAAAACTTTTTTCATAAAACGATACTCGACTTTTTGAAGTCGTTTGATAACGGTTTGATATTAGAATATTAAAAACAAAACAACCAAACGAATGAGGAAAACAAAATGTAATAATCATTAAATGTTTTTTCGCGGACAATATTCGAAGCAAATGGGTCGCAAAATTAAATCGCTGAAAAGTAACTACGGCCCATTAATTTTAATTTCGGCTTTGATTCCTCGATAAGCCATTTTAGAAACCGTTATCATTGTCAACAGGGTGTCTGTATAATCGAGATAATTGGAAAAATACCACATTTTCTTCCCAGGGGACGTCGAAGTAACAACCACTCAACCGACTTTTATAATCAGTACCTACGCACGATGAATAAGCGTTCTCGTCACGCGTCCAATGGTTTTATTCCTAAAACCATTGGAAAATTCCCAAATTATGACGCAATTCATTACCTACTCCATCTATACATTATTTCACTTCAATTCCCTGAACAGGCGTGATTTTAATTAAAAATCAAACAAGTAGCCTATTAAAGCCTATTCCTCACAAAACGACTCAACTTCAAGCTAAATAATCACTCAATAGGCACAGCAATCCGTCGGGAATTAGGCCAACACTGATTATGAAAGTTAATTAAGAACCCGATAAATTTTCATTGAAATTTTCTCGAAATTATTCTCAGATCGGAGAATTGAATAACAATGGGAACTCTTAGCGACGTTTATCAAGTTTTCAACTCAATCCGATTCTCTAGATCCACTTTGTAGACCAGTAGATGTGCATTATCTTTCTACATTAGCACTATTTTAACAATAAATACCACCCCTAAGGTTGTGTTTACTCTGTGGAAAGTTATATTCAAGTCCAGTCTAGGTCGTACATCTTCGGGATGTATAAAATCCTAAAAAATACCTACGTCATCTTGACAAACACATTTTTTAAATTCGTAATTGAAAATGAACTGATGAATTGCATCTGTTAGAAACGAGTATACCGGTGGATCAGTTATAGGTATTGTAGCCAAAGTATACACAGGACAATAAAATACAACACAATTACACCTTATTGCACATCAAGAAAATAAATAAAGTTAAAAGTGGAAAGAGAGGTACAGAGTTGCACAATGGGCGGCCTTATCGCTAAAGCAATCTCTTCGAGACAACCTTAGAATGGACACGAAGCAGTTTTGCGTGTAAAGACGGTGGCGTATGACTAAAATATACAATACATACATATGATACATAGTATAAAATATACTAACAATAATATACTATAATAATAATACATACTTAAAAAAAAATTGTCCGCAATTTATGACTGAAGAAAGATAGTGTTATTAGACCATATGCATGAATATTGGAGGCAGCTGATAAGTTGACAAGACAAAACAGTCTTGTCAAGGCAGGGCGATTGTGGTGTGACTTTTTAACACTACGCGCATAAGAAAGCAACATATTCCCCCTTTGAATTAAAGTTTATAGAGTATCAACCTTCCCCATACAGCCATAAATTGAACAGTGTGCCCAAAATATCGGTGAGCCGCTTGGGCACTATCCTCCAATCTAACGTCTCCTTTAAAATAGACAGGAAGAACCGGACTGCGGTAAGTAAGTACCCACTAGCTCCTTCACTTCGAATCAAGATAAATCCAGACTAGCCTCACCTGATCTGAAGTTTGAGAGACAAGTAACTTTGATACATGGGAATGCTTTTACTGCGCTACGCCATTCCAGAAATATAAGAGTGTCTTTAATGGATGTGTGAGTTTCCTAAAGTGTATGTGTTGGTTTTGTTGCGAAGAAATCTCTGGTAATTATTGTTGCTATTTTAGGGTTTACCACAATAAGATTAGGTATGTTCGGATTGTAAAATATTGACAAGATTTTACAGGGTGCCATGTAACATGTTTACTAAACCGAAAGTGGATGATATTGGCCCCTAAGGGGTTTTAATTTGGACTACTGATTTATTTTTTAAATATCGAATACCTTTTATTTAGATTTGTTTTCGTACTATTCATGCTATTTTAAACGCACACTTGCGTTTTTTAACATTTTAAAATATGTTGTGTATTTTGGTTTGATTTCAGCAAAACCAGTGTTTTGTCATAAATTTATTTCAGAAATTGATGCATGTTTCGTCGCACCTTGTATAAAGAGAACATCCAGAAACCTGGTAGAAATACCTATCTGCATATCTTACAAACATTTATCCCGACGTGGGAATCGAAACCGCAACCTCCTGCGTCGCAGGCGGACCTTCGCCCGAAGCGTCTCAGAGATCATCAAATTATGTGAGACGCGATTTGAAGTCTGAGGCATTCCTCATACTAAATTTTTAAGTAAATTGTAGACACAATTCTTATTACACAATTTCTTACTGTATGCACCTTCAAGGCACGCTACGTAACTTAGTTCGTAGGAAAAGGAGGCTGGTCACATTTGCATAGGAACTGGTCTTTTTAATGTGTCTATCAAAGTTTAAGCTGAACCTGACGTGAATCAGGAATGAACATCTATATGAGGATGTGTTTGTATTTATATTTAAACCTACCGAAATTCGTATGGATCACGCGAACACACAACATTTGTAGAAGTATCGATATAGATTTACAAAATCGGAGGGAGCGTTCTCGCTCGGAGTAAACTATAAAATTTAAGTTCTCGAGAGATCGGATTTTTGAGATAAGTTCAAGGGGTTCAGAGTTTGGCCTCGGGGTTGAAGTCACGTCTTAGCGTTTAGTTTTCGATGTATCGGGATACATGAAATGCATAGCTTTACTGATACTGGCGTATTTGTTTTGCCTTCTCTAGTAATCCCCATAATGCGGGATCTCTAAGGGTAATATGTGAACTTAGGTACTCCTTCTAAACAGTAGTGTTTGGTTTAAGTAAGGGTCACAATGGAATTGAAGAATGGACATTTATTGCGGAAAATGCGAAATCCAATAGAGCTGGTTCAAAGAAAATTTCGTACTCATATACATATACGCCGTAGGAGCACAAGGCATACTTGGATACGTCAATTTATAAGAATAGGTTACAGTTAATAGTGCTTAAATTATAATAAACTAGCTGCATTCTTACTACCCGTTGTCCTATTACGCGTTTTCCCGTAGGAATGAAGCATTTTCACGCGGTAAAAAGTAGCTTATGTTCATCAGGAATAGTGTGGACTTCTAATGGTAAAAGAATTTTTCTAATCGGTCCAGGAGTTTCGGAGCCTATTCAATACAAACAAACAAAGAATCAAATATTTCCTCTTTATAATATTAGTACTATAGATTCAATGCCATAAAACAGACAAGATAGAAAAATAATCAAGGAATTTAGAAATATCTATGTACAAAAATAGGTAAATTAATAAACAGATCAGCTGTAAATGGGCATCGTTAGTCATGTAAAAAATAATACTTATAAATTCATAGTGCTGCTGTAATATGGCATTGTCTGTCATAAATAATTCTAAATAAATATTAAATAGTATGCAGTTATTTTAACTGGGTGAAATATAGCTGCTAAGAGTGCATTTATTTATCAATTAATGTGACCTAATTATTGTCTAGCTATTTGTTAGCTATTAATAATTATTGGTCCGTTCACATGTTGGTCGAGTCATTGCAGACGTTTTTTTTGCATTGCATCTTCTTTGTGATGACAAATTGTACGAGCTGTATGTGGACAGACAGAACACGCCTAAGATAATAGTTACTTTTGTATTTGTATTTATTTATAAAATGTACAACTATTTTACAGGGGCTTTACTAATTATTTAGATGTCTTTCTTTAACAATTTCTTCCCTAGTCGGGTCTTACGACAACGACGAGCTGTGTTGTACTGTTAAATTTTTACGACGCCACTGCCGCGGCCGTTATAGTTTCAAAAACTCTTTTTCAAAGCAATTACCTACACATTTTCACTAAAAAGCCATTTCAGACCGTTCCTTATCCATAATAGAGTTTCGTCGTTCAACTCAATCAGAGAATGGAATCCCGAACATTCCAATAATCCTTGTAAAGGTGAAACTATCATTGAGAGTTTGATATTGAGGAACTTTGGAGAGCGGAACTTTGATACTCGATGTCGGTTATGATACACCTGGATATCCTTGCTGGCTCGGACCTTATACCTGCATATACATACATGGTGCCACGTAATATATGTACCAAGCGGAAATGGAATGATTCAGACCCCGAAGGGTCTACATTCTACATTTGGTCAGCGTTTTTTGAATTTCTTTGGATATTTCTAAATGTAAAATAGTCTAAACTTAAAAAACATTTTTCATCATGTTGTATTTTTTACAAATTGAATGGAGAATTCATATTATCTCCTCATCTAAGACAAAAAAAAGCGCATGTGGGTAATTTTTTTTGGCGTATATAGTTTTGCTGTCTTTCTTTCTACATTATTATATTTTAGAAATAGTAGATTCAACTATAAATTTATAAATCAAATCAAATAATTTATTTGCAAACGTGGGTCACAAAGATGTAGGTTATTAAGATTGGTAAGCACCGTGACATGACTCTATTTACGGCATAAAATGAAGACATTTCGTATCTACGGTATCTGATGACTTCGCGGGATTGCGTTGCGACACGACAGCGCCGCCTTACCCCGTGAGACTCGCATAGCCACTTCAGTTCACAATCAAACCTGTCGATACCGATGTAAAAAAATAATAATTTATAGGTATTTCAGAATTGGTTTTCTTAGGAATCCCGGCCGTCGGTGGTTCCTTTAATTCCTGATAAATACAAATAAAATAATAATATTTACTCCACTTCCCTCTTTCAGCAGTTCTCCGTAAAGACTTACACAACTATTTACTCATTCACACAAGCCATGCATCTTATCATTGGTCATCGTGTCACCTTTAACCCCATTACAACATCGAGACGATACAACAGCATAGTATAGGCATGCAAAACTCCACATCACTTTGTATTCAGCTCGAAGACTGCCAAAATCCATGAAATATTTTCAGACGATAAGTACGGCATCTGTTGAGGAAATTTCACAAATCATAAAGCAGGATTTACCTCGTCCACTGAGCTGGACTGGCCGATAGCAAAATTGAGTTCAACGGGTTTATTCTGAATAAATCTGCTTACTTTGTTATGACGAAGAGAAAAGGGCATGATGGAGTGGAAGAACGCTAAAATGACGTCCACGGGAAAGTAGAGTTAAGGCAGGCGGAAGAGTTAGAATAGGACAACAATACACTATAATATCACGGACGCTGACGCTGACCCGCCCTACGCCTGGGTGGAGGCTGGGATAAAACCATACCCCAGTCCTCGTGCCAGTTTCCACCTCTAGCTGGACCGTGGAAACACTCTCATTGCGTAGTTAAAAGGATAAAGAAACCCGGAAGAAATTCGCTCAGAAATTATAAATGTCCGCGCGCGAAGTATGGGATGGAACAGATAAGTTGTCCACCACTGCATTGTCATAGTCTCATCAGAACTGTTTTGTTCTTCGCACAAAAATCATCCTTCTTTCTATAATGTATTAAGTTTGTTGTTAAGTTATGGTTTTGTTTTGTTAAGTTAATATCCCGCCCAGAGCCACATGCATCCATGTGAACCGCATGCATCCAGAAAGGGGGGCTCGGATCATCACTCAGTGGATGCCTGAGGACGGGCGACGACGCCGAGGCAGGCTAAAGAGACGCTGGCGAGACGATTTCGACGTAATCCAGGTAGATTGGTGGGACCTGGACAACAAACGCGATTCCTGGAAGAGTTTGGGGAGACCTTTACCCAGCAGTCGGACAAAATAGGTTAGATAAAAAAAAGTTAATGATTAATTTCTCTCGTCTTAATAAACATACCTCAGTAAATTGTAATTAGGTTATTAATATTATTTGGATAAATTCATGGATATGTCGCTGCTGGATAGTAGAATCAGCTTGTTTATTGTATAGCTGGACATTTAGAAAATTCTAATATACTTTTATACCAGGAATGTGACGTAAAATATCTACTTTGAAAAAGTTCCATCCATTCTTACAGCACGCGGTCTGATACAGATCTTTATCCTACAGAGTACTGAATGCTCCAAGAACCTTAAACCCCGAAGACAATTGACCCGAAGTCTCCAAGATAATGGATCTCACTCCGTCACTCCTTTACGCCCATAATTGGATCCACCGGCCAACACCAAAGCCGGTCGTAATTGTAGTAGCCTAGCCAAGATTTCCACGAAATCGTCGGCCATGCCTCTGTAATTATCATCATCATCATCATCATCAACCTAAATTAGTCCTAACCTCACCACATGGTTAACCTAAATTAGTTTGCAGAAGCGAGCTATAAGGTTCATTCTGCAAATGGATAAACTAGAGACGTGTAGGGACAAATTTAGACAATTAAATATCATGACATTCACCGGAGAATATATATATCAAAATTGTATTTATGCTAAAATGCATGTAGAAGAGTTAGACCTACAAAGTGATTTACATAATTATGATACACGCAAAAAAGAAAACGTCGTCATTCCGAAACATAGACTAGCGAAGTTAAATAAGAGCTTTCTCTACCTTTGTATAAAATTTTATAATAAATTACCTTTACATGTAAGGAAACTTAATTTTAAAAGTTTTTGTGAAATAGTCAGAGGCTTTTTGCTATGTAAATCATTCTATAATATTGACGAAGCTATTGCTGATGAATTTTGTATGTAATCATACCAATGTTTATGACTTTTCCGAGTGTACGCGATTGTATCAAAAAGGAATAAATAAATGAACTGAACTGAGTCCACTGCTGGACATAGGCCTCCCCTAATGAGCGCCATAGCGCCCTGTCTTCAGCTTGCCGCATCCAGCATCTGCCTGCAGTCTTTCGCAGATCGTCATCCCACCTGGCCGGAGGGCGTCCTACACTACGTTTGCCGAGTCGTGGTCTCCACTCAAGAACACGTTTGCCCCAGCGGTTGTCGGTTCTTCGCGAGATATGGCCGGCCCACTGCCACTTCAACTTGCTAATTCTTTGAGCTATGTCGATAACTTTGGTTCTCTGTCGGATGTATTCGTTACGAATTCTGTCCTTCAGAGAGACTCCGAGCTCTTTCCATAGCTCGCTGAGCGACTTTGAACTGGTGGACCAGCCCTACCGTGTGTGTATACTATGTACTAATTACACTTTACTCAGATAAACTGTTTTTATGGGCCACAAATGGACTCACGTAGGGAGGAAATTTCTGAAGTCAAGGCTAATAGTTTCTGGAAGTGTTTTTGTTGTTAAATCTGTTATTAATAGTTTTGGAGCCGAGATCAAGGGTGATATTGTTGTAAGAAAGGATGATAATTTGATATGGGGTCTATGAAAGTAGAAAAGAAGCATGCAAGAGTTTTTTTTTTTACCTAGAACTTATTAGGTAACGCTTATTAGTAACGCTGTATCGTGCAACCAAGGGTTATTTTATTTTTTCAATCATTTAAATTCATGTCATTTCTAAGTACTTACATAATTTTAAGATACAAAGAAAGGCAGACCTTGTAAGAATACCTGTTTATGCCCGCGGCTTTGCACGCGTTGTTTCTATCCCACGGGAACTGTTTAGTGGGAAAAAATGCAAAATTTCAGTCCGATCGGTTCGGTCGTTTTGGCGTGAAGAGGTAACAAACATCCATCCATCCATCCATACATCTAAACATCCAAACTTTCGCATTTATAATATGATACAAATAGTGTGATATAACCTGCTAACTTATAGGATGGGATTGAGAATGACGTCATCTCTCACAGTTATATACATTGCACAACAAACGTTTTTCGCGGTGAGCCTCATAATTTTCTTGCCGTTTCAGAAGAATTGAATATTTATTAAGCACGGGAGGAAATGTGGATTTATGCCATATTCGTCCCGCGGAAGTTCGGCCCACATAAAAAAATCTGCTTTCGTCCCACATTGTATGCCGTACTCGGCCCATTATATATTTTATTTCAAAAAAATTTTTCTCGTCCCACTTTTCACCTCCACATTCGGCCCAAGTTTGTCAAGTTTGTTTCTTGTCATGAAATCTCTATGCCATCAAGGAAAATGAAGTTTGGGCATTTCACTACTTAAGCATAAATTTTCAATTACACGGAAGAGAAGTAGGCCACTATCAAAGTACCGAACTTCCTCCAAGCATTCCATAATACCGAAAATTCCCGAACAAGGCAACCGCTCTTGAAGCCAAGCCTTCCATCAAGATGAAATTTTCAGCGTCTTGGCATGAACATGCTTATCCAAAAACCTCTTCTTGTATATGAATGTGTCACATAACCGCGTGAGCTGCCAAGCATGATCATAAGATAGATAATATCGGTTTAGTTAGTGCATATTTGCGACTGTGGCTTAACGTTGCTTTCAAGCTTGCTCACGAAAAGTGCTTAGATATAAGACTTATAATAAAGTTCTTGGCAGCGAATGAAAAGTAAAGAGAATATGGGTGCATGCATCGTCGTTGCCATATGCAATAGCATTAGAATTTCTATGCATTGTAGCACTGCTACGATAGTAGTATCATTGACGACCGATGTGGTGCGGGGAGCAAAGGTGTTCTTTCTTTATTTATTTATTTATTCGTTAAACAAAATCCACAGCCCTTAATAAATATGTTACATATCAAGACAAAATATGTTACATATCAAGACTTACGGCCAATAACGGATTTTCTTTTTAGATAATAAATTTAATAAAAATAGACAGTCAGAAAACATAAGACGTGTTCAGAAGACGTGTTATGGGTATTTCTAAAAAATCAAATATATGTTTGTATTAAGTATATCATTCATCTAGTACCTATAACTATAACACAAGCTCTGCTTAGCTTGGGGCTAGATGATGCTGTGTGGATTTTCAGCATTATTTATTTATTTATCATCGTTAGCACGGCTACTATTCAAAGCATTATT
Source organism: Eupithecia subumbrata (assembly GCA_949316285.1). Taxonomy (NCBI): domain Eukaryota; kingdom Metazoa; phylum Arthropoda; class Insecta; order Lepidoptera; family Geometridae; genus Eupithecia; species Eupithecia subumbrata. The sequence continues at coordinate 2,230,057 of OX438643.1, forward strand.
CTCTGAGCACTTGCTCCGTCCCGTAGCATCCTTGCCCGTAGCACTACTCCAACCCGTAGCTTATTTTTCGTGCTATAAGGCGGTTAACACACTGCCACGCACCACGCGCGCGTAGATGCATGTTCTGTGTGTTGGACTGTGCGTGTTTTCTATACAAACCGAGATACTTACAAGCATCGTTAGAACACGCATTCACGCAAGATGCAGCGTGGTGCGTGGCAGTGTATTGGTCGCCTTAAAGTAGTGAGATCGTAGCACACCCCGTAGCATTATTTTCGTAGCACTGCTACGTGCGTAGCATAAATGTTCATAACGCTGTAGCACAGCAAAGTCGTAAGAAGCTTTATCTTTCTAATGCAAGTATGAAACGTTACATTTACGTAACTCTGTGTTAATATAATCAGCACGCGATCAGAATGGGTCGGAACCTTCTCAAAGCAAATATTTTACTTCTCATACATTCCGAGATTTATTATTGAACCATGTCAAAATGAATGTTCGACCGCTTTTTTATTTCAAAGAGTTTGTATCCCCTATTATATTTATAGACTGATGTATCAAACTTCATATTGTTTGCAAGAGTCTGCAGTTAGCTCAATTATTTCAATTGTTTATACTTAGGTACTATTTACTAGTCTAGTTCTCATTCATTTGTATTACTTGATTGTAATTTTCTTTGTGAATAAAGGTTTAATAAACTGCCAAATCAAACTTCACATGTATATTTATTTATTTATTTATTATTATTAATTAGAACGGCGGAAACACCAATTACACTAATTATTATAATTACATGCCAACAATGAAACATATAAAACAAACACAAAATTGATATAAAATTAATAAAAATGTCAGACTAAAATTATACATACATGATTAAATTGTTAAATTATAATATAAACAAGAAATAAAAAATAATAACAGTCGATCATCCATCCCTCTCACAATAGAGGAGACAGACTGCCATAAGTTCCTTCCATGCGTCCGCAAATATGTCACAGTCTGGGAAAGCCTTAAGTAACCCATTGAGGGCGTCGAGAGCGTGAGGCAGCGGCGACCGATGGTGCCCTACAGTGCGGAAAGGTGGTAGAGCGAAGAGCCTGTGACTTCTACCGCGAATGTATTTGTCCGGTACATATAGGCGAAGCAACTCATTGTGTAGATCGGGACCGTCGATAATATTCCTAAAGATTTTAATAGTATTTGATAACTGATCAAACGCGCGTCGTGTTTTTAGCGAGTTATAACCCAGGGAACCTTGTAAATATTTAGTGGGATACATAAATGGGTAATATCCTGCCACGCGCTTGTATAGGTATCTTAGAAATGCCTTATTTATGCTACGCACGTAGCAGTGCTACGAAAATAATGCTACGGGGTGTGCTACGATCTCACTACTTTAAGGCGACCAATACACTGCCACGCACCACGCTGCATCTTGCGTGAATGCGTGTTCTAACGATGCTTGTAAGTATCTCGGTTTGTATAGAAAACACGCACAGTCCAACACACAGAACATGCATCTACGCGCGTACATGCAGATCATGCATCCCCGCGCGTAGGTGAGGGCGAGACGCAAGGTATGGCATACCTAGTTCCGCAGTGCCGTGCGTGATTTCGGAAAGGCTTGAATGAAATGAGTCAGAGCCGCCGTGAATCCACAAAACGAAACTACGCGAGTGAGTGCGTAAAAATCCCGCACGATGATGCAGATCTGCACTCCCGCAAGTACGCGCGTAGGTGCGTCGACACGCAAAATGCAGCGTGGTGCGTGGCAGTGTGTTAACCGCCTTATAGCACGAAAAATAAGCTACGGGTTGGAGTAGTGCTACGGGCAAGGATGCTACGGGACGGAGCAAGTGCTCAGAGAATAATGCTTTGAATAGTAGCCGTGCTAACGATGATAAATAAATAAATAATGCTGAAAATCCACACAGCATCATCTAGCCCCAAGCTAAGCAGAGCTTGTGTTATAGTTATAGGTACTAGATGAATGATATACTTAATACAAACATATATTTGATTTTTTAGAAATACCCATAACACGTCTTCTGAACACGTCTTATGTTTTCTGACTGTCTATTTTTATTAAATTTATTATCTAAAAAGAAAATCCGTTATTGGCCGTAAGTCTTGATATGTAACATATTTTGTCTTGATATGTAACATATTTATTAAGGGCTGTGGATTTTGTTTAACGAATAAATAAATAAATAAAGAAAGAACACCTTTGCTCCCCGCACCACATCGGTCGTCAATGATACTACTATCGTAGCAGTGCTACAATGCATAGAAATTCTAATGCTATTGCATATGGCAACGACGATGCATGCACCCATATTCTCTTTACTTTTCATTCGCTGCCAAGAACTTTATTATAAGTCTTATATCTAAGCACTTTTCGTGAGCAAGCTTGAAAGCAACGTTAAGCCACAGTCGCAAATATGCACTAACTAAACCGATATTATCTATCTTATGATCATGCTTGGCAGCTCACGCGGTTATGTGACACATTCATATACAAGAAGAGGTTTTTGGATAAGCATGTTCATGCCAAGACGCTGAAAATTTCATCTTGATGGAAGGCTTGGCTTCAAGAGCGGTTGCCTTGTTCGGGAATTTTCGGTATTATGGAATGCTTGGAGGAAGTTCGGTACTTTGATAGTGGCCTACTTCTCTTCCGTGTAATTGAAAATTTATGCTTAAGTAGTGAAATGCCCAAACTTCATTTTCCTTGATGGCATAGAGATTTCATGACAAGAAACAAACTTGACAAACTTGGGCCGAATGTGGAGGTGAAAAGTGGGACGAGAAAAATTTTTTTGAAATAAAATATATAATGGGCCGAGTACGGCATACAATGTGGGACGAAAGCAGATTTTTTTATGTGGGCCGAACTTCCGCGGGACGAATATGGCATAAATCCACATTTCCTCCCGTGCTTAATAAATATTCAATTCTTCTGAAACGGCAAGAAAATTATGAGGCTCACCGCGAAAAACGTTTGTTGTGCAATGTATATAACTGTGAGAGATGACGTCATTCTCAATCCCATCCTATAAGTTAGCAGGTTATATCACACTATTTGTATCATATTATAAATGCGAAAGTTTGGATGTTTAGATGTATGGATGGATGGATGGATGTTTGTTACCTCTTCACGCCAAAACGACCGAACCGATCGGACTGAAATTTTGCATTTTTTCCCACTAAACAGTTCCCGTGGGATAGAAACAACGCGTGCAAAGCCGCGGGCATAAACAGGTATTCTTACAAGGTCTGCCTTTCTTTGTATCTTAAAATTATGTAAGTACTTAGAAATGACATGAATTTAAATGATTGAAAAAATAAAATAACCCTTGGTTGCACGATACAGCGTTACTAATAAGCGTTACCTAATAAGTTCTAGGTAAAAAAAAAAACTCTTGCATGCTTCTTTTCTACTTTCATAGACCCCATATCAAATTATCATCCTTTCTTACAACAATATCACCCTTGATCTCGGCTCCAAAACTATTAATAACAGATTTAACAACAAAAACACTTCCAGAAACTATTAGCCTTGACTTCAGAAATTTCCTCCCTACGTGAGTCCATTTGTGGCCCATAAAAACAGTTTATCTGAGTAAAGTGTAATTAGTACATAGTATACACACACGGTAGGGCTGGTCCACCAGTTCAAAGTCGCTCAGCGAGCTATGGAAAGAGCTCGGAGTCTCTCTGAAGGACAGAATTCGTAACGAATACATCCGACAGAGAACCAAAGTTATCGACATAGCTCAAAGAATTAGCAAGTTGAAGTGGCAGTGGGCCGGCCATATCTCGCGAAGAACCGACAACCGCTGGGGCAAACGTGTTCTTGAGTGGAGACCACGACTCGGCAAACGTAGTGTAGGACGCCCTCCGGCCAGGTGGGATGACGATCTGCGAAAGACTGCAGGCAGATGCTGGATGCGGCAAGCTGAAGACAGGGCGCTATGGCGCTCATTAGGGGAGGCCTATGTCCAGCAGTGGACTCAGTTCAGTTCATTTATTTATTCCTTTTTGATACAATCGCGTACACTCGGAAAAGTCATAAACATTGGTATGATTACATACAAAATTCATCAGCAATAGCTTCGTCAATATTATAGAATGATTTACATAGCAAAAAGCCTCTGACTATTTCACAAAAACTTTTAAAATTAAGTTTCCTTACATGTAAAGGTAATTTATTATAAAATTTTATACAAAGGTAGAGAAAGCTCTTATAAAGGATGATGGAATAAAGTATGAATTTATGACAGAATACCTACCTACCTATTTAACCCTTATATACTCCACCCCATTTTATATAAGTAGATAGCTACCTACGTAGGTACCCTAAGGGGACTCTCAAATGTACCGTGAACGTAGGGCTGCCATCTCTACCATTTGGCAACCAGGACAAGACGCGTGAAAACCCCGGATTTTGGAGCCCAGAACCCGGACATTACAACCGGTTTTTTTCAAATATAGTCAGTATAATAAATAAATGTCATTGCGAGTTGGATTGGACGCACACCGAGGGTTCCGTATCAAAGGTCAACCATCCGTGCCGTTTCCGCAGTTTTCCCATATTTTGCTATAAAACCTTGCTTCTTGCCAAATTTCATGATTCTAGGTCAACGGGCGGTACCCTATAGGTTTTATTTGCATGTGATTTCCTTGGAAATTTCTAAATATTCGTAAACAATTGACTGTAACTTTTGATTGCGTTGACTTAGAAATTTTAATTATATCGCGGCGACGCGGAAGCTGACTTGAAATTTTTAAACCCGGACTACAAATGAAACCCCTCCCGGACGCTCCCTGGACGCCTTCTAAACTAGGACAAATCCGGGGAAACCCGGACGGATGGCAGCCCTACGGGAACGTATCACAGGGTGATTACTGGCAGATTAGCTTTTGTTGAATGAACCATGCAGTATTCACACATCTTTGAGGATCTAATGGCCCTCAATTTGCTGCCTCAAGTTTACTTTTAACGTTTTTTAGATCAATCAGAATGTTTGCTTTCGTTTCCGATTTTGTTTGGGGTTGTGAGTTGTGAGCTTCCGGGAATTCTATATTTGGAATTTATTTCCTGATATTCGAAGAGGTTTGTTCTGTTGGACAAGTTAAATTGAACCTGCCAGCGATATGCCAAATGAAAACTCAAAAATGAATACCTACCTACCAACCGGTACGTCGGTAATTATAATTTATCGTGAGCGAAAAGTTATCAACTCGCTATTTGGCCAAAATTGGTTAGATATGCCATCAGAATCACCTATTTTTTCTGCATTTTTCAGTCTTACAACCATATCCTAGCTTTCACGGTTTTTATTTTAGGGTGTGCAAAAAACACTATACATTTGGCCTACAACATTTTAGTCGAAAACTAACTAAATTACTTAGATACTTTTTTCTTACTTGAAAGAATTGCAAAATATGAACCAAAGTCGGGTTGGTTACTCTCTTTTCTAAAAATTGATAATGTTGCTAGGACCCAGTCTAGTTGAGAAATAACTAAATATACTTGACTAGTTATGTAGTAACTGGTTTGATACACAACATGAAAGCGAAAATTAACCAAGTAGACTTAGGGCGGCTTGCGTAAGGATCGTATTTAAATCATATTTAGTTAAATAAGATTACCGACTTAAATACATTTAGCTTTATCATAATTAGGATTGTCTTGCGCGAAGTTAAGGATTGGTCATCAAGCACGATCAAGCCATGATTCAACTGACATAAAACGGAACAGTTTTTGCGTAGAATGAAACATAATGTACGAGACCAGTGTCAAGTTGTGAAGTTGGTTTAGGCCTTAAGCCTCTACCCCACAGCCGCGGTTTTGAAGCGCGTCTTGTCTCGAGAGATTTGTTGCGATATTTGTTTGCGAACATTTTTTACTAAGATGCATACGATCTTACACACTGCCACGATTTAACATACCATACCATACCTACTACTACAATTTTATCGACGCGATAGAAGTTGAACGACGCGTTTCCGCATCCTACGATTTTGCGATAGTTGTTCACGGAACATTTTGTACTAGGACGCATGCCATCTTACACACAGCTGCGTCTTCTGTCTTGCTTTTTGGAGGCGGCGGTGCGTGGCGTCTACAAATCGCGCTTAGAAAAATGCAGCTGTGTGTAAGGAATCACGCTACAAAATCGCACCAAATCGCGCGACACAAAACTAGCTTCAAAATCGCGGCTCTGGGTAGAGGCTTTATGAAAACGAAGAGTTGAACTTGAATATGTTTAATAATGATTACCACAAGTACTTTTGTAAGAAATTGTTGTTGCTTTTGATAAACGAAAACGTCTTACAAATTTATTATCATCAGACACACTATCCACTAAACAAAAATCTTCTTCTGAAATTTCTTCTCGGAAAATCTTGTCTTGCTATGATATTTGACCTCCTGGTCAAATACTCGATGATCTCTTCATCGTCATCTGATAAGTCCCATAAATCCATTCCTAGTTCAACCCAACAGTAAAGAAATTATCTAGAAAACTTTGTATATACCTAATCAAATTTTATTTATATGAATTTGTCACAACAAAACATTTTTATGAAATCCACTGACATTGATGAGTGTTGGATGAGATGACAAACCGAACAGCTGTCAGGCGTTAAATACAATTAACAAAGTTAAATGGCCAATTTTGGGCATTTAACTTTGATAGGTTCCTAATTATGATTAAAAGCTTAATTTTTGTAGTGCAAGACAAACATCGTACTTAAGTCATGAAATTCATTTAGCGTCTATTTTTAAATAGCCTTATGCAAGCGGCCCTTAGTGTCTTCTTTCTAGATCGCTATTTGCGATAGTTGTATTTCATCATTTTAGAACAAGAAGATAATTATTATGTTGAGATAGTTTTGCCCCAATATTATGGCTGCAAAGCTTTGTTTTGAATGATAGCTAAAGTGTTTTTTCTTCATTATTCCTGAAAATATCATTCATTCATTGACTGTAGTGAATTGACCATAAGTGCTTTTAATTTTCTTACAAATGAGACCATAAAATGAGAAATATCCCAAATAGAAAAAAAGTAAAACAAGAAAACACAATTTAATCCTGTGCCCACTTTTTGTGATGCTGCGCTTCAGATCACTGACAGTCTGAACTTACTGGGCGTAGAGCTTAGCACGAATTTAAATTTTGGCTCCCATATCGAGTCGAAGGCCAAATTTGCTGCTTTGAAGCTGAGCATCCTGGCTAAGGTTCGGCGATACTTCACACCGGGACAGCTTCTCAATCTATATAAAGCACAGGTCCGAACTTGCATGGAGTAGGTACTGCTGCCACCTTTGGGATGGCTCGGCTAAATACCAGCTTGAGGCCCTCGACTCGATTGAAAGACGAGCTGTTAGACTTATCGGCGACGATTCTCTTACAGAGGCCAACCTTCAAAGCCTCGATTACAGACGGCGCGTCGCCAGACTGTCGGTGTTCTACAAGTACCACTTTGGTGATTGTGCGCAGGCATTGCACGACCTTATCCCATCTTCTCCCTTCTACCATAGGACCAGCAGACGCACAGAAAAATACCACCCGTACCTGGTCGACATACCACAGTGTCGAACCAAAAAATTCTCCTCTACTTTTTTAATAAGCACGGCCAAATGAGCTTCCTGCGTCTGTTTTCCCGTTAGAGTATAATCTTGGAGTCTTCAAGTCTAGGGTAAATAAGTTCCTTCTGGGAAAGCGTGCTCCATCTTAGGCCACATCTTCACTTACTTTAAGTGAGTTGGTGGCCAAACGCTTGACCATTATCAATAAAAAAAAAAAGAAAAAAAAGTTATGATTTTATTTGTTTTTCAAAACTTTAAGCCTTCATAACTCACTTAGTGACTTTTCGCTCTACGCCCACGATACAAAGGGCGTCCCACGGCACGGCTATGCCACATGGAAGGAAAGTAGGTACCTACTTAGGTACCTACGTATTTTAAATATAGTTAGAAAACTTTACCTACTGCAAGAAGACTTCATTTTGATTTCAAAAACATAAAAAAATAAATAGAAAAACTGCATTCAAAGGTTTTTATTAATCGCCTATCTGAACCGGCACCGCCGGTATTCTTCGCCCTAGACAACAATCCCCGTATACCCTACTGATGCCCTACTGATTTGCTCTACTCTATTTTGTAAACAAAAAACCATCGTTTATGTAAATATCACGTAATTATTGTAAACTAAAAATATCTACCGGAAAATACTTACCTAACACTAAATTATAGTGGTGAGTAACTCAAAAAGGTTACCATGACGGATGGTTCTTTGAATAATAGATAGCCGATACCCAATTCATTGGTACTTCTGCCGAACACGCAAAGGTCTTGGCTTGTTACCGTTTCATGCCCTGTTGGATAGGGCGAGTTGTGAGTTTTGTTTGGTGTCAGATTAAAGGCTCACTAGCTTATTCTGAGATGTATTTAGGGCACTACTAGGTAATATAGGTATTATACCTAGCCAATGGCAGCGTAGCTTGGGTTGGTATTGGTACCTACACAATAAGTGCAGCAAGTATAAGTGACGGCGAGCAGAGCGTGCCGCGAAATTTTTTGAGATTTTTCAAATACCTATTTGGGAAAAGTAAGCAAAAGTTCATAATATTATGTTATAAGAAATGATAGCGAGCCCCGAAAATTGTAGAATAAGCGGTGGCTGATTAAAGTTATGAATATAAATAGGCGACCGGACCGAGCTGCGCTAATTTTGGAGTTTGGAGACGTTGGGTAAGCAACAATGACAAGGAAGGTAAGACAGCAGCGAGCGGAGATAGCCGCAGCATTTTTGCGGTTATATTTCGGATATTTACAAAAAAGTTAGGAATAAAAATTAACATGCCATAAATAAGCTGCATGACCGTGCAAGTTGAAATGACATTCCAATACAGTCTCTATTCTTCTGCGATATATCGCCATCTAGAAAGTTATTATTACATTACGATAAACAAGGGTTTTTATTTTACGGAAACAGCCTTCTTACACCTACCTAGTAGATACAAGTCTCTCGGTCTAGGGACCGCATCTCATGTCGTCAAAATTGACAACCGTCTAGCCAGCCAACCCCACGAGACTACCACAAATATGGTAAATATTAGGTGTGGACTGAAACACCATTAAATTTTATGCCTTGCTTTGTTCACACGGGTCGATATCACCTACCTACTGTGAAGGCTGTAAAATTTAAATGAGTTGGGCAGCACTGGATTTGGTGTCCTCGAGTGCTCTATTGGTTACAGTCTTGCACAGTTAAAATTTGCGTTTCTGGATGTAGGTATATACCTACCTACTGCGGTAATTTTAGAGCAATATAAATTAGATCCTATGAATCACTTTGTTGGTACCTAGTGTAAGCCTATCAAAAAAAATAGGTTTAGAGTTGGAAATATTCTGTTAAAAAGATGGTAAAATATTTGGAGTGTGCAACACTTTGTCTGTCATGGACGCCGTTGTAAAAAAAGATATGTTGATTGATTTGGATAAATTGTTAGTTGTAAAAGGAATATACCTAGCCCATGTTAAAACGATGCCCTGTTTTATTTCAGTAACACAATTGAACGTCTACTAGCTTTCAGTCCGAAGAGGGAAAGACACGCCTACGGTAATGTGAATGTGACCTACCGAAACGTTCAGGGAAACCTATTCCTATGAAAAATCTCAAGTTTCGATGACTTATCCAATGATTTCCTATAAAAATCGGCTGACGACAAAAGCAAACGCACATTTGAACCGGAGTGGGTATATTTTCTTTGATTTGAACCATTGATTTTACCTATTTAGGTACAAGTTGCAATTATTATCCTGGCCAAACTTTGGCAAGCGAAATATTAGATTGTGTTGATTGAAAACAATTCGAATTCAATGGTAAATAGTAAAGACTTTCAATAAGAGTTCAAAGTCATCCATAATCATATATAAATGATAGCGTACTTGTAATCTCCAATATGATAAAGTTACTTTTTCTATTCTTTTCTTGATGGTTTGTTAAAAATGGTATTGTGAATTGATCTGAACCAGTAAAATACAAGCTACCAATGAAACCCATTACAGTAATTAAAGTGACCAACAAAATGCATTACAAGTTTACTCCATGTTCATCGAGCAATCTTGCTACAAGAGAAAATATATGATTGGGTTTGTACAAATGCCTTTACAATGCCACATTAAATTAATAGAGATGATTGAGATAACTAAACACATGAATTTTAAACACAAAAACACAGAAATTGTGTAATCAAAGTTAGTTTGGTTAATATCATGGAATTATTTGATTTGTTCACAATTTGTGATAGAAATTTTGCACTAACATTCTGAATAGTGATGGCAGGTACTTATTTATCTGGTAAATTCCTTGAAATCTACAACACATAAAAACAAAATAAAGATGAAAATTCAAAAACCTTCCCGTTGTGAAAATTTGTTTCTTACTTGTTATGCATTACATTTTGCATAAAACTTTGCTTGAAGTGAATTGAACTAACTAACAACTAACTATGGATTCTTATACAAGTCTTTAGACATATTAATTATTTCAATGTTAATCACACAGTATTTTCAGAAAGTATCTATAGGTACCAATTGCTATGATGAGCGACCAAACATTATTGAATATTTGATCTAATGATTACGAATAGAATTTATTACCCTTATTCAGGCACAAATAATAAGAAAACAATATTAAGCACCATCCAAGTGTAGTACACATAATAATAATAATTTGCATAGACTGAGAAATGTCGGGTGAGCAAAATATCTATTTTCTTGTTCTCAGTATTTGAAAATAGTGATATCAGTTTTGGAATTAACTTAGTTACTACTAGCTTCACTTTGGCTTGAAAATATACTTATTAGTAGTGAATGAAATAACTTCCTATATAATAACTGGGTTGAACGATGATGATAATCTAAATACTTATTTCAATAACTCGAAATGATGCATTGTTGTCGTACCTATCAGGAATACAATTATGTCAACTATCGGTTTAAGAAATTGTCTTAGATGTTCAATATTAACCTGACAGGGTTGGGAGACAAGAATAAGTAATTACCTTAATAAAATTTTATATAAAATGGAAAATAGTGACATTGCTAATTGGTATGCATGTGATATAGATGACATTTCACATGATGACATTTCGTCGGCTTCATGGAAAATAATGACCGGATTATGCCTTTTCTCGGGGTTAACCCTGACATACGTACCCATCGTCTTACAGACACCACTGATATTTAACCCTTAACTACCTACCCATAGTCTCACAGACACTTGTGATATTAATTTTGTGAATAAGAAAAGTATCTCCTGAGGGTTAATGGGTACTACTTAAATTCAGTTGCAACGTTGTAGATTATAGTTGAATAAATAAATAAAAAAAAAAAGTATGTTTGCTACCGGTTTGCTGGTATATTGATATTTAGTTAGTGGGTGAACTAATGTGTCATAAGTAGGTCATTGTTGTTTGAATAATTATTCAACTGCGAAAATCGAGTATTTTACTCACTGACGTTATTTATTTATTTAGAATTACCAACAAAATATACACAAGTCACGTGAAATAAAGAGCACAAAAAAAATAATAATGATGAGTCGCTTAAGCAAAAGCTATAGAGAGAAGAGAATCATACTTACAAAAAGAGTAATAATAATAATGATAAAACTAACGTTTCTAGACAAAACGGACGAGTTATTTGCACAGTTAAATAAACAGGATTCCTTTTTGTTATTGTGTGTAAGTGCTTTTTGTTATTGTTAACATAACGAATGATAATAAAAAGGTGCATTTGAGAAATATACTAACATAATTCAGAGTGTAATATTAAAATAACTGTGTATTAAAATAAATAACAATCATTTAAGGAGAAAGAAATAAACCACTTATTTAAGATTGACAACTCATATGGAATAATAATTTGAAAACGAAATAACAAAGTTTTACTTTAAATTACGTATACCACTTATTGTGTTAGGTGCATGAAATTATTTAAAAAAAATGGATTCAATAAACTAAAGTTTATCTTTAAAGAACAAGACAAGATTCCATAAGATGCCATAAAAAGGGCCTTAGTAAAACAACTCAGACTATTAGTGTGAAGCAAACAAACCTTACTTGGACCTAAATAAGCATAATGTAACAAATCGAATTATTTAAAGAGATAAAATTAAATCGATAAATTTTAAGTTATCTACCCACAATAAACGAAGGCACGATTGAAACTATAAATAATAATAATAATAAACTAGATACTATTTCCACAAAATTAACATAATTTAAAAACGCAATGAATAGAGCAAGAAGTATACTCGTACTTACATTGTTATACAACGATATGTTGCTTACGAAAATATTGATTTTGTCTATTTTGATATTAATAATATTTAGGTTTAGATGAATAAAAATGGCGACTAGTAAAAACGAGATACTGCTTTAAAATACAACGTAAATAAACGCTATAAAGTTATTACAAAGATTACCGACCGTTTAAAGAATAAAACTGTGTTGTGGTCAGGAACGCCACGCGAGAAATGAATAAATTTGGATTTCTAAAACAAAGAAACATTAAATAGAGAATGTGACATATTATATTAAGAATATTGTCAAAAATTTGTCATACTCGAGAACATCTGTTGTGTAAAAGTCAAAGAAATGAATAGGTACCGTACACAGGTACATATTAAGGGAATATGAATCTGAATATCGAGTATGAACAATTATTAATATTTTAATACATAACCCAATAAAAAAAAATTGTAACTAATCTTCAGTTAGTCAGTATTTTTATACGAAAAGCTTAGAACGCAGATTGTTTGAATTTACAATTGTCAAATAATACGCAGAATATTATTTTTAGATAAACTTCATAGTATGAGACGTACTTGAAAATGAAAATGTATATATAAACATCAAAAGATAACAAATAAAAGGAGAGATAATAATGTTGACATGATTGTGAAATTTATTTCAGTTATAATACAGATAAACAGTAAAATAAATGACAATAGAGATGATTTAAGTAGTAAGTTTTTGAAGTATTATCACTTAACCTATTAAATGCGAAAATAAAACTCTATGTTTTAAAGTGCTTCAAGGGTATTATATATTACTGAGAAGGAAGTCGATGTATGTATTTGTTTATAGCAGAATATAGACTTGAAATTAAAATTAATTAATTTATTATTATGGTACAAAAAAAAAAAAAAACGTGGTGATGAATAATTTATATGATTACAGTAATTTTTCTAGTAGAAACGTACTTTCTGTCACTACCCACAAATAACATACATCAAATTAAAAGTGTTGTCAATTCAGAGATTAATAAACAATAAAAATATTGAATAAACGTATATTTACAAAAAAAAAAGTTATTAAAAAGAATAGTAGTAGAATGATATACATATTTTTTTTATTTAAAGTAAGTTATTAAAGCGAAAAATTATATTGGAGTAATGAGATCCATACATATTTAGTACACATGTACATCGGTATTATCAGTATGTAAATCGATTCCCTAAAAATAGTGATAAACATAACTTTAATACCAGAAATTAACATAAACTCGCTGTGCCCACAACTAGGCTACACAAAATTAATGTATCTTTTAAAGGGTACGTATACGCTTCTACAACAAAACTCCTAGTGAGTTGCAAAAATAATCAGTAAATAAATTCAAACAAATTGTCAAAACCTTTTAAAAAAAATATCTGGTTATATAGAAGATGGAGAGGCTTGGGACGGGTTTTGCTCCAACTCGAGAGATAGCAGGTAGCATGCTAAAGGTTTCCTCGTCGCTTCATTATTTTAGTCTACATACCGAAGCGACAGAAATCGGAAATATCGCTTTATTTTCGTGTCAGTGTTTGGTTTTATAATTTGACCTTTTCTAAGTGTACATTTATTGTATTTATGGAAGTAAGGAGTTTTTGATTTTGATTTTGTACAATGGCATAAGAGAAAAATAACAATTATAATATACGAATTTCTCGAAATTGTGTGATACCGATTGTTGAATGAAATTATTAGAAAATGTATTATAACAAAAAAATAAATAGTCATGGTGAATTAATAGTATTAGAAAATATTACTCTCATCGATTATTACATACATAAATAACTTGATAATTTGTTGATTTAAGCTTTCCAATGTTTTGGTACAGTTGTTGTGTGAATATTGAACGTGAATGATATTAAAGCATCATGATATTATTATGATTCTTATTTTCATAAATGTAAATATTGAAAGCGGAAAAAATAAATATACACAGTAATATTCTATTGTGTCCATATGATACGAATAAATTATGTAAGTGTGTTTAGAGAATAAGCATAATAATTTTAAGAGATAATATTATATTTAAGTAATATAAGGGTGATCAAGAAAAGCCAATAATTAAGTAATGTGAAAATAAAAACTTTAAAAAAAAATCCAAAGACCAAAGACAAAGTGATCAACGAAAGCGATAATTGTGATATTATTTCCTTAAAAGTGAGAATTCAAAGTGATACATTTCAAGAAAAAAAAAAGTGAAAAAGTGTAATGTGAAAAAAAAAAAGCAAATATAGTGAAATAAATAAAACAAATACACAGTGAAAAATATAAGCGATTAAAACGAAAAAAAGCGAGTACCGATGAGTACTCAGAGAGAGAGAGAGATAGAGAGAGAAAGAGAGCGAGAGATATATATATCTCCTAAAGTGAGTACCAATGAGTACATAGATAAATGAGAGACTATATTATAATTATTTTATAACAGTATAATAGTGACCGAAATGATCTGTTGGACGCGACAGTGGTATATAGGTTCTGTTGGACGCAACAGAGAGAGTGATCCGTTGGATTGCAACGGTGTAATTTGTTAATTTTAATTTAAATGTAAGGTGCTATAATTTAAATGATCTGTTGGACGCGACAGTGGTATATAGGTTCTGTTGGACGCAACAGATAGAGTGATCCGTTGAATTGCAACGGTGTAAGTTCTTATTTTTAATTTAAATGTAAGGTGTTAATTATAATTTAAATGATCTGTTGGACGCGACAGAGATAAATAGTTTCTGTTGGACGCAACAGATAAAGTGATCCGTTGGATTGCAACGGTGTAAGTTGTATCACTACATACTATAATAATTAATAAGACTATTATGTAATAAATTGCAAATTAAATATTAGTCATTTTTATATTATTGTGATTTATCAAGGCTTATGAAATTATGTTTGAATCTTATAATTTTAACTTTTAAAATTTGTTCTGTAATATTAAGCATTTTGCTTGCGATATTTACCTACTCACATGCAAATATTTAGATATCGAACGCGAGGTCGCGTATATTATGCAGAGCAGTATGGCCGAGCGAAAACAGTCTTTGTTATAACTTGTACGCTTATTACAAATTAATGTAAAGTTGAAAAATTATGTAGTTATCATTTATGGATAATAGGTAATGTTTATGATATGATGTACCCTAAATCTTCATTTGCCTCTAGAATCATTGTTTGAAATATCTTTGTGAATCATGATAATTTATACTAAAATGATAACATAATGATAGTGATACTAAAATGAAATGAAAGCTATACGACAATGTTAAAAAAGAGATATTTTAATGATAATGGAAACGCTTATCTATAGCAAGATTATAAATAAATTTGTTTTTTTTGTGGTAGACAAGTATTAATGATATTCACACATAAAATTAAGTGTACTGTAATCTACTAATAATTGTATGATTCTGACAAGCCAGGCAGTTTAAGTTATCTGGATTGCTCCCGCCACTAAATGTAGTCAACTGATACTACGCACTTAACCTTTATATGTATGGAACTAACGTTCTCAGAATAGCTAGTGGTGGTTATAATGTTTTTTTTCTAATCATAAAATAGATTTTATGACAATTACGGGGTAAAAACAAAAATGTGTTTATTGACTTAGTGTATAACTTAAACGGAGTTATTATAAAAATATGGTCAATAGTTACCTACTATTGTATATATTGTTATTAAAAAAAAACCATCTATTTTATTTAAAAGTAATCAATGGAAAGTTATTCATAATCTATGCTTATTAATATTAATTGTTCAAAAATCAAGAAAAATTTTGGTTATTTTAATAATTCTAACAATAATTATTGTATGTCTGAACAGACAAACTGATTAGTAATTTATATGTTATGTTGAAACAGTAAAGAAATTTTATACTTATGATAAAGCAGAAAGTATAAATGTATTACTTACTTAAATTGTAATTGCCAATTTAATTCCGCTGTAATTTTGACATACCTATAATGTTTAAATTTAACCTAATCTTGGAGCCACGCGAGACGCGTGTTATGTCGAATGGCCGAATGTAAGCCTATCAAAAAAAATAGGTTTAGAGTTGGAAATATTCTGTTAAAAAGATGGTAAAATATTTGGAGTGTGCAACACTTTGTCTGTCATGGACGCCGTTGTAAAAAAAGATATGTTGATTGATTTGGATAAATTGTTAGTTGTAAAAGGAATATACCTAGCCCATGTTAAAACGATGCCCTGTTTTATTTCAGTAACACAATTGAACGTCTACTAGCTTTCACTAGGTACATGGATAAATGATAGGAACATGTATATTTTTATTTTATCAAATGACATTTACACTAAATATAGATCACTTTTGTACCTACTTAGCTGTGTAACGGTACCTACCTACCACACAATGTGTAAGTATTCCACGCTCGCCGGAAACGTAGCACTGATTTGATATCTGTCAGAAATCTAACCGCGAAACCATCGCGTATTTCGCGTCTCACATTTGTAACGAAATGTAGGACAACAGAAACTAGACGGTTTTGCTTTGAATTATTATGTGGAATATGTGTGAAATAGTCGAAAATACCTACCTATAGATATATAAGGTTTTTGATAGATACCTATATAGTTATTTATACCTATACCTATTTGACCTAATTTTGTTAAGACTGGACATGTCGAGAATTTGCCAGATTGATGATAGGTAGGTACCTACCTACTATCTATCTTAACAAAACAGCTGCGAAAAAAAGGCTCAAAGTTTCATGTTGTAGGTACTTCTGGTCTTCTGGTGAGTACTTAGATGACACTTTGAAACTTCATTTTAGTGTTTCGTACCTCAAAAGCAAAAAAGAAACCCTCATAGGATCACTTTATTGTCCGTCTGTCTGTCTGTCTGTCTGTCTGTCTGTCTGTCTGTCTGTCCGTCTGTCAACCCTCTTTTCTCAGAATGCGTGGACGTATCGAGTTGAAATTAACATCAAATACTCACGTCCTTATCCTACCTCATGGAGCCGCTATAAATAACGCACTCATAAGTTACAGCCGTGTATGTAGGTACAAATATTTTGAAATTTCCAAGGGAATCACATGAACACAAACCCTTTGACCTAGAATCATGGAATTTATAGCAGCAAAATAAAGCACAAGTAAAGGGAAAAATAATTGACATACTAATCACTAAAAAATTAGTTTTAATGCTCGATATGGACTAAAACCCATAGGGTACTTCCCGTAGACCTAGAAATTATTAGTATGATAATTTGGCAAGACACACGGTCTTACGGAACCCTTAGTTCGCGAGTCCGACTCGCACTTGACGTTTTTTTCTAATAGTGGCTGTCACCTTGTCTGGCTTGCATGCTTACTATGGACGAGGACGCCGACCGACGACACGGTTCGAATCGAATGCTAAATTAGTAGGTACCTATAGGTAACATTACCTACAAGTAAGTTATGTAATGTAAGTGCGAAATAAGATGTTTTTATTGCGTTAACGTATCAACGGTGTCATACTTATACCTATCGGTAGTAGGTAATCCATCCATCGTTATCTGGAGGTGTCCGTGGACATTGACTTAAACTATTATCTGGATGACCTGAGTGTCAGAGATATATTGTTACGTCAGAACCGCACCCACAATATCAATGCCGTCGCGTGATAGATAAAGTAAACTTCGAGACTAATAGTAGGTAGGTACCTAAAGCCGGCTTTTGACTATGGGATATAATATAAATTACATCTTGTGCTATATATTACATCCCGCGGTTGCTGTTTACACTGTGAGATATATATTTTGGAGCACACAATGATCAGTTTACACGTCTGCACACGAACGCCAACATTCAAACGGAGGGCGAAGCGGGGGAGGCGCGGTGTCCGGGGACGTGAGGTAAAATATACACCTTCAAATGACCTTCAAATATCGCTCACTCGGTCGAAAAAATATTTATAGTTTGGGATGTAATATATATTATAGCACAGTGTAAACGGTGCCATACAAAATGTATGGTGAGCGATAAAATATTATATCTCGGGATGTAATATATATCCCATAGTCAAAAGCCGGCTTAACTATTTCACATTGAAAATTGTGACATTGATTTAGATGCATTTTAAATCATGGCGCCATTTTTACTCAGAGACACCTGACAAATGTGTTGAATTTGACAGTTGGTTGAGTGACATTGACACCTGCGCGCAATGGAAACGAAAATGTGCACATTTTGGTTCAATCAAATCAAAACAAATTCGATTATTTCTTTCAAAACAGCACGCGGACGTGTGCTGTGCGTGCGTTAGGGCTTTTGCGTTTGAAACTGCTGCAAATACTTACATGCTGAAACAGTGTCAGATACCAAGTGCGAATCCAGAATATTTTGGTCCAGTTGTGTCTCATTAAAAATTGCAAGAATACTCGGACCGTAAGCACATTTTTACAAATAACTCTTTATTTACTACATGTGACAACGACGAAACCCTCTCTGTTTAATTATTTCGCGGCCTGTAAGTTATTAACTTAGTTTTCTAAACAAGGAAGTTTACAAAGAGGTTATTTGATCAATTTCATAACATTCATTGGCCACTTCACATTGCTGAATTCAAGGTAAAAACCTATTTTCTAATCAGTTGAATCAAGGTTTTGCAGTGTAAATGGCCAGTTATAATCAAGAAAATATTTTTTTTCTGCTTCTAAGATAAGTTCATCTGAATAAATCCGATTAAAATTATTTGGGAATCAGCCATATTTGCCAGCTGAGTCCAGTTTTTATCATATTTATTGCCACAGAACAGACCCAAAGGTAATATTAACCAGTTTACACCAGCTCATAATCAGAAATTTTGATATGCCTTGAACTTTTTAACATGGAACAGTTAATTTTAGTTGAAAACTGTGCAAATGCAGTTTTATCCAGACAGTACTCCAAATTTTTGTGTGTCTATTTAATTATACTTTATCTGTTGGGCTTCTTGACCTAATGAACCATGTACGTCAACAGTAAGTGATGAGGCAAATCTTCTCGCGACGGTTAGTCAGTTCACTTCTAACCTGCAAAATGAGAAGTCACACATACATTGATTCCCTTGGCTCGGCCAGGTAACATAATTTTTGAAGATGTGTGCTTTTGTGGCTTGTTTCTTTTAGAAAGCACAATATTTACTTACTTTCCTTCTTTGTTTAACTATTTTAATTTAGATTTATTTTAACACATTCTTAGTAACACTTTATGTTTTTTCTGTGTTTCATTATCAGACATGGTGGTTTTTTTGTAGATATTTTATAGCTTGAACTTTTAGTGTTTATTCTATTCATTTTATTATCATTTTGTTTTAGTTTGTTTTATTTTGCTTTAGAATTATGGCCCAAATCCTTGATGGGAAGGCTTTGTCAGCCACAATAAAGAATGAGTTGAAAATCAAAATTGCGGACTGGGTGAGTCTAGGCAACAGGCCACCTTCTCTCCGCTGCATCATTGTCGGTGATGACCCGGCCAGTCACACCTACGTTAACAACAAGATATTGGCAGCGGCTTTCGTAGGCATCCAAGCTGAGACTATAAAACGGGACAGTAGCATAACAGAAGAGCAACTCATTGCTGAGATAAAACAGCTAAATGCTGATAGTGGTGTGGACGGTATCTTAGTCCAACTGCCTGTGCCCGAAACTATGGATGAGAGGAAGGTGTGCAATGCAGTGGCTCCGGAGAAAGATGTGGATGGCTTCCACATTGTGAATATTGGAAGGTTGTGCTTGGATATGCCTACTATTGTACCAGCAACTGCTTTGGCTGTAGTGGAGATGTTGAAAAGGTATTTTTTTTTGTAAATTTTCTATTTTCCGCCACAGTTTCATCATGATTATTTATTAAATATATATTACTTGTTTCTGGACTGGTTTCTATAACAAGGCCACAGGTGGGCCCTTTACATGTGTCGGGGGGCTACTAATCTAACCACAGGATTTCCTCCAGGAAAGCCAGCATTTAATGTATGATTATGATCATTAATTTGCAAACAAAGTGTTGTACCAGTAAGAACGACACTTTTTGTTGTGGTTGTGGTGTGTTTTTATGGCTCTAGTGGTAGATTACTACCTACCTAGATAGTAAAGTAACCTACCACTAGAGCCTTAATAACACCTACGCGTCAAGTCGCGCGCGTTTTCTCGTTCAAAGGGGAATCGCGTGCGGCGGCGCATGCGATCGCGCGGCGGTAATGACTTTTGCGCCATTGAACTTTTTAGAAAATTACACCACGCGCGACAACATGCGGCTGGTCCCGCGACTAGGGTTGCCAGATGTCCGGTTTTCGACCGGACAGTCCAGTTTTCTATAAGCTTGTCCGGTCTAGAAAATCTTGGTAAACCGGACAAAGCATTGTCCGTTTGAAAATAACAGACAAACATTTCGGAATGAAAGTCCATATGGCATTGAGAAAGGCTATCTGTCAGATAATCAATCAAAAGAATTTACTGAAAACGCTCTAAATGGTTACCAAAGAGCACTAGCTTATAATAGAGAAGTGGCAACTTTGAAAATAACAATTATAATTAAAAGGCTTTTAGTTGTTTAGATCTTGAAAGTGGAAGATTGCCTACGCTGGATCAATTGATTGAGTTATGGTCCTTATCTCCTTGGAAGCAGCAATCTCCCCCTGAAAACATTTATGAAGAACTGGCTGCACTTCAAAGTGTTTTCTCTTCACTTGAAGGAAAATCTCTTAACATGTGGTGCAGATTTTTTAACAATGAAGCAGCCCCAAATTTATTGAAACTCGTGCAGTATGTTTGTAGTAGGTATTCCCATATCAAATGCTTTTGTGGATAGAATCTTTAGCGTCATGGGAAATGTATGGACTATGGACAGACGAAAGAAATCATCTCACTGTAAACACTGTAAAAAGTGAATTGTGCGTTTTCTTTAATATAACTACTAGTTGCACTGAATTCAAAGATACCATCTCAGGCAATAAAACCTTATTAAAAGCAGTGACATCGAGTACTAAATATATGAAACAGTAGATACCTACTCTAAATATCGAAAAAATATAATTATTTTGGTAGTTTTTAGGTTGGTTTTCAGTAAATTTATCTGTTAGTTAATAGAAAATATTAAATTGTCCGGATTTTTATTTCAACAAATCTGGCAACCCTACCCGCGACACGTCGGGTTCTGGGCTGCGATCACGGTGTGGTAAGTGTAGTCACGTATTGGCATTACGGCTCAAGCGTTAGCAGTTTAATCGTTAGGGTGCGCGTTTACAGGCCGGCATCGAACAATCCGCACTGGCTCCGTCAATGGCTTGACATATATCGGCTGCAGCGGACTGACGGCAATGCCGGCGAAGATTCTTGAAGGCAACTTTTCCGTTAGGTGCGAATGTCGTCATTCTGATTGCCGATTAGTGGACGCACTTGTCAGTGGATTGTCCGAAGCCGGCTTGTGAACGAACACCCTAACGTTTCAACTGTTAACGCTTGAGCCGTAATACCAATAGGTAACTACACTTACCACACCGCTGCACCGTGATCGCGGCCCAGGTGTTATGAGGTTATGATGGCACTTATGCTACATATTATATTTAGCAACCTTAACTTTTTGTAATTAAAGTTGACATACATAACAGATAGGACCACTTATCAATGCCGAGATACATGGTCGGAAACAGGTTAACAATCCCAAATTGTTCAATTAGGTTCAATGTCGAGACACACGGTCGGAATGCGGTGGTCATAGGCCGGTCGAAGAACGTGGGCATGCCTATTGCTATGATGCTGCACAGCGATAAAAGACACGACAGCAAACTTGGAATGGACGCGACAGTGACTATATGCCATCGTTACACACCTGCTGAGAAGCTCGCTGCTTACTGTCGGAATGCTGACATCATCATCACTGCTACAGGTATATTTATTTATTCTAAAACTAGCTGACCCGGCGAACTTCGTATCGCCTAACAGTCGATTCTTGAATTTTTTATTATTAAATTTTTATTTTGAATTTTTGTCTCCGTAAGAACCATCCTCGTACTTCAAGGAATATTTTAAAAAAAGAATTAGCGAAATCGGTCCAACCGTTCTCGAGTTTTGCGCTTAGCAACACATTCAGCGACTCATTTTTATATTATAGATAGATATGATTGTTTTGAAAAAAATCCCTTCCTCAAAGTCGATGAACATACATAAAAAAATACAGCCGAAAATACTCCTACTCTCTCCTACTCCTTTTTGAAGTCGTGTTATAAAATGGATTTTGAATTACGGCCTCTATCTTCGAAGGATTTATCATTCTAATAATTTCTATAGTTAGATACATACATACCTACCTTCATTAGCTGCCAACAGCTTAATAATTTGGAAAGACAACGGGATGATTCACGTTTTGCGTCATTACTTAAGATTTTGAGGGCAAACATTTTCTCTTTCATTATTCTACTTTTTACAAGTTATTTCTGTGCTTGTATCAATTCATTAAATTTATCCATTCAACCTTATTGAGATTAAATAGATACTTTGTGGACGCGATTTACTTTATCACAGTAGCATTATTGTTCTTGTTAATAGATAAATGAATACTTGCAAAACCAGTACTTATATTTATAAGATACTAGCTAAGCTCCTGCCCGCGGCTTCGCACGCTTTTTACCAAAATAAAAAGAACCCTATGTCCGTCCCTGGGGTACTCCTCCCTGCCAAATTTCATTAAGATCCGTATATGAAAAGGTAACAGACAGACAGATAGATAGACAGAGTTACTTTGGAATTATTATTTTAGTATGAATTATGTCGCCGCCGCGCCGCGCCGCGCGCCGGTTCGTAGAATCAGCCCGTTTGTTGAATGGTTTGGCCGATTTCAAAATGAATACTGAATACTAGTAGGTACTGTTATTGAGAATAACTAATCAATGCAGGTCTCGTCTCGACAGAGCCTACACATTTGCTACCCTTGCTATAATTGAAAGGAAGCTTCAAAATATTGTATACGATAATTATGTACTTTGTGAACGAAATAAAAAACATTTGTGATGTTATTATATCAACCCTGAGTGACAAAAAGTACCTACCCAAGGCAGTCGTTTTCAAACTTTTGTACAATTAAGCATTTATTTAGTACCTTTTTTTTATTCGGCGACGAAATTTGTTTACGAATAAACTGATCTGGGGGGGGGGGGACCAGAATTATGTGGGACTCGACGTCCTGAAAAGGACGTAACACCCACTAAAACCTCTCCGGTGTATCTCTCGCCATTTTCGCCGAACCACGGGAACATTTAAAAACCTCCGCTGCCCGACTGGCAACTATTTAGCACCTAGTTAGAATTTTTGTTGAAATTATCACATGCATTTTAAATGCAAAAGTTCTGATGTTTAGATTCTTGGATGGATGTTTATTAACTTTTTATGCCAATATTATTCATCGAATCCGGCTCAAATTTTGCATACTTAAGTAGATATTGTTTTAGACTTGGGTTAAAATTTATTAGTTTACTGTTTTTTTATTCTTATTTATTTAGAGGACTTAGTTTACTGTTTATACGGGAAAAAGCATGAAAATAAGCATGCTGAAGGCAGATACCGCATTTTTGGTAAAATTTTAATGTAAAATTTTCTTCTTAGGTATCCCCAAAATCGTTAAGGCTGACATGGTCAAGCCGGGAGCGACCATCATCGATGTCGGCATATCGAGAGTTTCTGATGAGACGGGAAAGGTCAAACTAGTCGGAGATGTTGATTATGATGGTAAGACCTTTTTAATTTGTTTGTAGATGTTTTGGTTAATTTGGTTTAAGATGGAACGATTTTCATTGCGCGGGAATTTTTTTTTTGTTGGATAAGTAATTTTTTTCCTGCTTTCTGCAAGGAATAAACTAGCGGGCGAGCAATTTACTAATATAGGAAATTTTGGGCTAAGACTCAATACCGTGAATCTAACATAAAGTCTAAATATGTCATAAGCACCCTAAGGGTTAATTCACACTGGGATGGTAGCAGCTACTCCGGTGTGAATTGAGCTTTAGGGTGATGTCCTTCGAATCATAGTTGAAGAATTATTAGGTACAATTTTAAAAACTGCCGCGATTGTCACTTGTTTTTTTTTTCATATCATAATAATCCACGATGACGTCACAAATCCATGCCAGTATACGAACCGCTTTGTTGGTTAACTGTGACGTGTAATCTATGAAAACTTCTGTCTAAAACGTCAATTAATATATAATTTTACAATTATCTTTTCGGAGAACAAATACATAAAGGGACAGGTCAAGACATTGATAAATCTGCTATCATAATTTTGATGTTCCATATCATTATCTTTTTAAATTATTCCGTGTTTTGTGTTATGAATAAATGACGCCATTTTATGTTTTGTGGTAATTCTGTTGTTGTACACAGAATTTTACCGCAAAAAATTGAGGTCACCGTTATCTCGAACGGAAATTTTATCAGTTATTTCTGTATTGTTAGTTTCTTTGACGCAAGCTATAAATATTTTTGCAATAGATAGCAAAAATAATAAGCAACATTTCGACAAGGCATTCGCTGATTCACAAAAACAATTTATTTCTTCATGTTGATAATTTCGTTCCGAAATTAAATTTGTTTACAAATTGGTATTATTTGTCTTGAAAGATAAGAGCCCTCGTCATTTAACCCGTAAATAATTTCGTCATTCATGTCGCAAAAACGATATCATTAAGAACAACATCTTGTTTCTATCGTCGTAGAAATTAATGTTAAATGTTATCGTAGGCTGATTAAAAGAAGGCCAAGGTAGAATACCTCTCGTCATAACAACAACGGTATAGACCTCATTATGAATTTTACAATAAAAACTATCGTATTTTGATGAATTCGTTACGAATTTGCGCGGGTTAACTATGAACCTTATTTGCGTTGTAAGAACACCAACGTTTCATCTGTTAACGAGGGACTTCTATATTGTAAGTGCGGTTCTAAACGCGCTTCTTCTACATCTCTCCGAGCACTACCCACGAGCGTTTGTTGCGCACGAGCATGAAGAAGAAGAAGACACTCGCGTTAAGGGATGAAACTTTGGTGTTATTTCAACACAAATAAGGTTAATAGCTAATCTGCTTACATTCGTAATAAACTCACTATGAATGTACGGGTTACTACGAACCTAGTTTGTGTTGGAAGAACACCCACGTGTTTCGTCCCTTAACGAGAGGGACGACTTCTTCAATGAGTCCGGTCCGGTTCCCGTCGCGAGTAACGTTGGTCTACTTCCAACACAAACAAGGTTTCTGGTCAACCCGCTTACATTCATAATGAATTCGTCAAATGAAAGTTTTTTATAGTTTTAGAGCTCCTATTAAAAACAAGTTATTTTGACAGAGGTAAGCAAAATCGCCGGTGCCATCACGCCTGTTCCTGGAGGGGTAGGACCAATGACAGTCACTATGCTGATGCACAATACATTCCAAGCAGCTCAAGACTTCCGGGATCAGATGCAGTAAGTGACCACCAGCGTCCTTTCCATGCGTTAATCTATTGAAATTGTATTTTTTTTTATTTGTATAAAATCTATGACAAGACAACACTTTGTAGGCACTCCAGTATGATAAGATATAAGTGTGAGTTAAAGATGCGCGACTGTGAATGATTTCATTCGAATTCACAAATCATTCGAACTATTCGAAAGACTAGGGCAAATTAGTAACTAATTTGGTTAGTAATGGCGACTGCCCGAGTCGGGCAGTCGAACTCAATTCGTTATTCGACGCCTTGATCAATTCGTAGAGGCATTAGTAACTACTAATTAGTAATTGTCATTCGACTTTGAAGATTAGTATATTACTAATATTCAAGTCGAATGAGTAAATTAGTAGTTGTAGATCATTCGACTAGCCAGATCATTCGCAGTCGCGCATCTTTAGTGTGAGTTGGCCTTAAGATTTAAATTCGCATTATTTAAAAGTATATTCTGTGGCTTATAATATCAAGATGCTCATTTATTTGCTTACATAATTTTTTTTAACTGTTTTTCTCAATTGATTGTATGTTTTTAACGATGATGTATGTATATAGGTAAGTAGTTTAATCTTTTTATAGTGTGCCAGGTTTTTACTACCTCTGCTAGTAGGTAAATTTCCTGATGTCCCGTCTACTGATTTATAAGTAGGAACTTTAGTGTCAAGGCTCATTCAGACTTCAGAATTCGCTACCCAGAGCGGCAGCGAAACATTTCGCTCGGTTACGCGTATCATCTCGCGGGGCGTTTTGTTAAGACCGCATTTCCAGTCGGGTATCGCTGCCGTTCTGGGTAGCGAATACCGCGAATTTCTGAACAAGCCTTTAAGGACTGACTACGTCGTGGAATTCTGTATTTATGAATCTGTATGAATTATCTCTTTTACAATCTCTCTATGAAACTAGAAAACATCTTTTTCGTACATTTACACTTCTACAGGGTGGGACAAAATGTTCTTAGGTTTTTTTTCGAAGTTTGAAATAATTTGTCGAAGAAAACCCGTTTATAAAAATATATACATTTGATTTTCGTTTTGAAAAATGTTGATTCAGCATGACTAGTTTTATATATTTCACTTCACGACCTTCTTTGACAAAAACTTCAAGTAAAATTAAAAAAAAAATACAAGTAATTTTTGCCCCCACGTTATAACAAAGTAAGATAATGGTGATAGGTAAAATAGTGTAAGTATCAATAAGTTAGGGTTAAGTAATTGGCATAAGAATACCGGATGTGCCTTCAAATAATCCGATATTTAGGTAAGATTTATACTAATTAATTTAGATTTTCACTAAATTGATCCCTTAGCATATAACCTTCCAAATAAATAGTACCACCAAAATCTTTTTTTTTTAAATACGAATAAAAAAATCGTTTATTTCAGACCCTTAGTGGTCCATAGAAAACACACAAGTTACAAACATTTAATACCGAGTTAACACACAGACATTGTTTAGAAGGGCAGGTGTGCACTTAATTTTAGTTGGATGTGTCCCATCTATCAATTTCTTAATTTGTATCTCTTATAATTATCTGATCATGTCGTCATCGTCATGACGTGACTTTATTTTGTAAAAGATAATTACTTAGGTATTATATCTAAAATTTTACATCAATTATTGAAAACTTTTTAGGCTCACCATCCTAATTGTTCAATTTAGTGAAACTGTTCGTTATATCTACTTATAAGTGCTACTTTTAACTATTTTTAAGAAACAAGAGTATTATAACTAAGTTATGATTATTTAAGCGCAACATAATCTACATTTTGTAGTTAGTTA
This sequence comes from Eupithecia subumbrata, assembly GCA_949316285.1. NCBI lineage: Eukaryota > Metazoa > Arthropoda > Insecta > Lepidoptera > Geometridae > Eupithecia > Eupithecia subumbrata. The sequence continues at coordinate 2,257,637 of OX438643.1, forward strand.
TTTAAACATTCCTTGATTGTCACTGGAATGGCTGTGAATGTTATATTTATTTATCATCAAACTTGTATTATCTTAGTTTATTTTGTAATATAATTTGTCTTCCATAAAAACAATCTTTTATCTTACCTCTACCTCCTTGCCTAAACATCTCGACGAATCACGCTCAAAAGCAGATATGAACAAAGTCATAGTCAAAAGTTCTGATTTCTTTAATTACAATACATATACCTACACTTGGAAAAGTAATAATGTTCAAATCATAGCAGGTAAATACATAATCATGATAAGAACCTTTTTCCCGAGACCGGGAATTACTTACTTAGTAGGCTAACTTAAGGCGAGGATTCCCGAGCGGCCGATGCTATTGGGCCGGGAGCGCGACGACGACGACGGAGCACGATGTTGTAGGTATTTAGATGTTTTTAAAAATATTTGTATGGCATATAAAAATATTTTCTAGTAGATGCACTGCGTAATAACGTTTGCAATGTTTTGGTATACATTTCATGTCATTTTATTCATTTTTCTATTCACACTGATCATTCAAAGTTTCATTTAGAGGTAACTTTGGATTTTTTTTCTATCGGGTAAAATATCACCAATCGTGTTTTTGTCTATAGTGATGCACTAGAAAATATCCTCAATTATAATATGTAGGAATTTCAAAACTAAAGGCCTTATAGTTATTGAAGTACGGACATTTTAAAATCCCGAAATCCGGGAATCCTCGTCTTAATATTTTTATCCGAGAATAGTGCACAGGCGCAAGTAGAAGTGCGAAGCTAGTAAATAGCTCAAACCACTAACTAGATGCTACGCGAAACTGAGTGTTTGGTGAAGACCAGCCACTCGATTAGTCGATGACATTGAAGTGGTCGCAGGGAGTAGAGTCTAATGGATGGAGGCGATTCGGGACCGCTATTTGTGGCGTTATATGGGGGAATCCTATGTCCATCAGTGGGCTAATAATGATGATGATGTTGACCACTAACAAGCTCTGACGTGAGGGATAAATCAGAATTTATCCCAGAGTACCAATTTCGACCTAAACCATTAGACATAATAAATAGGATGCCCACCATTAGTGACGTCGTGTTTTTAGGGTTCCACACCTAAAACCCCGGAACCTTTACATGATCACTTTATTGTCCGTTTCTTCACTGTTTTCATGGGTGTTAAAGCCCACTCGTAACCTATTTAAGTTCTGTACAACAATGAAATAGGTCCATTCCCAAACCAACTGAAAATTACGCACCCCCGGGAACCACAAGAACTTTGTATACGGGCAAGACGTGCGAATTACATGTATATGTATACCTACGAATAATCTTATTATGTCCCTCCTGTTACAATAAACGAGGGGTCTACGTGGTCTCTTACTAATAAAATAATTACATTATTTTGGGACTGGACTGTGGTGTGTACTTAGGGGAGAAGGGTGAAAGGTGGGAGCGAGGGTCTTTTAAAGAATCATTGACCGATTGGCCTCAGTTTCTGTATCACGATGACGATTTCCCTGTAAGTTTAGGGTTTTTTTAGGTCGTTAACCCTATCGGTGGGTGAAGACCTGGTGAAGGTCGCTATTAAACACCATATTATGGCTACAATAATTAATAGATACCTAGGTACCACTTGTTACTAAGTAGGTATTGCCTATGCCTACTCCATTTGCTCAGGGAGCCAATGTGAGTAAAGACTCGTGTAGTAACGAGTTCTAGTATCGGAGGCCTTTGCCTCTTGATCCTAGAACTCGCTACTCTTTATTGTTGTCTGCTATCAGTGTGACATCTTAACGCATTCACTGCCCAGCCTCTGCGGTGCGACGACAACGCCGCGACACGTGGAAGGAGAAGTACCTACGACTGCACCTTGAGCCATGAAAGTGACAAGAAGATTCGAAATAAAATATGCTGCATGTACCACAACTTACCTTATTTTCACATTAACCAAACAGAATGTCTCAATGTTGCTGAAATATGATAAATTAAATAGAAGCTAGCCGAAAGGTTTTCGCCTGTTCAACTGCCAGTCATCCTTATATGACCCTGAATGCACCCTGTACGGTCGTCTGTCATTTGCGTGGCATCACATTAACATGAGATTCTCATTTCGTATGAGTGACAGCTATTTGGCTCATTTGAATTTAAATCTTCTGGAAAAGAAACTAAGGGTGGATTTTACCGTTAGTATCTTAAAACGCGTTCTACTAAACTCGTTTCTAGGTAAACGAGTTCATATATTGATTTTATTAATTTAAGCTGAAATTAAACGCGTTCAATTGACGTTTAAACTCGTTTTATATTTTACATTTCACCAACATGAACTAAATACAGTTAACGCAGAACAGGTTTAAATATCCTGAACGCCCGATAATGGCGGTTCAGCGTATATACACGCGTTTAAGAATTGTCAATGTCGTTGCATTTTTTTTGTTATTGTCTATGATTTCATGTAAATCTGTGGTAAATGTTCCTTTCCCTAAAAGCGATAAAAAGTTAGCTCCAATAAGCCGGTGAAATCTGTTTGACTTTAATCGCGATTTAACTCAATATATGAACTCGTTTACGTAGAAACGAGTTGAGTAGAACGCGTTATAAGATACTAACGGTAAAATCCACCCTCAGTGTAGTAGGTAGGTAGGTACTTCTCGATGTAAGAAATGAGGTTTAAAAATTAATGTACTTATTTATAAGTCGTTTTTGTTTGATGCACTATTTTAAATAAATCCGCATTCACAAATAATTCTAAAACAACGGCGCTGACCTGACCCAAATCAGCGCCACCACCTATTATTATGTTAAACGAAGGAATTTTCAAAATTGATTGGCGCGTTTGTGATACTGATACCCAACATATTTTTTTTAATGCCTCTATAAATGTAGCAGTAGCGCCTTAACAGATTTAGGTGTACAAGGACACTAAAGCAAGCCTTCTTACTACCTAATGAATTGGTCTTGGCCACAGTCTGGCATAGTTTATAGGTGCCTAGGTACTGCCTACTCATAGGTCGTCTAAAAGGTTAAATATTGATCGACGATGTCTAGCTTGTCTAATGCTTGGAATAACAGATGTTACCGAAAGACCAATTATTCGAAGGCATTACAAACTTTATGAAACCTGAATTAAACTTGGTGAAATTCATAACTGTCGAGAAAAAGAAAGCAGTTTTGGCTGACTTTCGTTTGGTAATCGAGTCTGGATATCTAACCCAAACGGAGGGAAACTTAGATACTAGATAGATAAATGTTTTGTCTAAGTATTTTAGGGTACCTAATTAATGGATAATTCCGCAGGTGGGGGGGCATCGCGGCCACTCAGGAATAATCTAAAATAGGTGATTAAAAGAACTTAACAAGTGAAGTTCAATCTCTATTATATGAATAAGTCCATTAGTAGAAGATTATAATTTTACACAGGTAGTTACTTGTTCCATTCGGTAGCTCGCACGTTTCAGAGAATCGATTTAAATCGATGCACAACACTAAAACACCGTCCCAACCCTACCACGCTACCAGAACGCCATTCTTTTTAGAGGATAGCAACCAAAACTTGAGCTGGGATGTGGTGGGTGGGTTCTTGTATCTTCTACTAATGGACTTATTCATATAATAGAGATTGAACTTCACTTGTTAAGTTCTTTTAATCACCTATTATATTTCATAGTTCCATTAGTAGAAGATTATAATTTTACACAGGTAGATGTTTAGAGTCTTAACTATCTACTTAAGTTTTGGTATAATTTCAGAGCAGTAATCTTTTCTGCTTTATTTAGGAATAGCGGATTTTATAAAGATAAAACAAATAGGTGTTTTTAGATTATGATCGTACGAGTATGTCGATATCTATAACACAAAATATATAAGAAAAATAATAATGTAAGTACTTAACTTTTTATCAGTCAATGCAATCATAACTTCTTATGCATAAAGTAATAATGAAGTCTCTATTGCCACTGTATATCAGCCGACCTAATAAAAAAATTCCGATGAAATTGGATGATTATAATTTGGGCAAAGGCTTGCTAGCTCTATCTCTAGCCAGCTCAGTGCCTTCCGTAGATCCTCGGTGGACCAGCAGCGTTTGCGCTCGACGTTGCAGCATGTCGCTGCAATGTGCGCCGAAATTTGCAACGCCGATTCCGCTTGCTCTCGTAACATCCTTAATCTACCGAGCCATAGTTTGCGACGATGCTCGCTTATGCGGACGTTAATCGGTGATCAATAAATTACTTTTAATTTCATTTCATAATTTACTCGGGGCAGACATAATTATAATCTAGTTAACATTATTTATTTTTTAAAATATGGTATAATCATATTTGGTTGCTCGCGAGCTGCTGCATAGGTTTATAATAATGCTGATATTTACAGGTTTATAACAATTTAATAACGCTAGTATTTTAGTTAATTTATCTAAAGAATATCAATGTTAGGGTACCAATTGTGGATGAAATCTAGAACTTTTTGGTTCCTTACAAAATTGTATTTAGGTACACTCGGCCGCTGCTTACGCGTATAAGCTCCTTTCAGGAGGCGAGATAATATTGTGTTCGTCAGAACCAATTTTGTGGCCTAAAAGGCGCCGATCGGTGACTTGACTAATACTAAGTGAACTATATTATGAATCACCCTTTTGAAATTGTTCTGTTAAATTTTAATATACTTCTATTTTTTTGTATTTTGCTAAAAATAATTCCACCATAGCTTATAAATAGTGTTTTAAGGTCCTTTAGAAAAGGAAGCAATCATGACATCTTAATATTATTAATAATAATAATAATAATAATAATAATAATAATAATAATAATAAAAAAAAAAAAAAAAAAAAAAAAAAAAAAATGTCACCGCCCGTGTCAGACGTCTGTTCTTGCAAATTTTTATTTTATTTACAATTTAATGGCAAAATAATCATGTAATACGCAAAGCCATTAACCAAGAATTGAATTGAACAAACATGTAAGAAAATGATCACAAGAGCACGTACGAGGGCGGCTACAAATGCACTCCGACCACCACCACCGCAGCCCGTCTCGACTAGCTCCACATCCACATCTTCGTCCTCAGATGAAGAGGAATTTCAAACGCCGCCTGAGACGAGTGATGTGTTGAGCAGTGAAGACGAGCTGCCACCGTTGCCTCGACCGCCGCGAACACCTGTGCGGCGAGGACGACCTACGCTGTCAGCTGGCTTGGGACCTGTAGGGCACACAGCCCCGCGACCGGCCCCCGCCGCTGACGGAAGAGTGCGGCGCATGAAGTGGACACAAAGAATTAACGAAAATGTCATGCGCGCGTACTATAGGGCTACAGAGGGAGGAACTAATTTGACTGCGTACCGTTCTAGGATAATGCCGTTGTTTCAGGCCCTTGAACCGACTGTCAACATTAACGTGCAGCGACTATCTGATCAGGTACGGGTCATTCAACGTTCAAAGCTGTTGGATGACATTGTACTTGATCAACTTCGACGTGAGGTGCTCAGTGCTCAAGTGGTGAACCATCCACAGTGTAACCAGGCTGTTACATTGCCACCGCGACACATCACATCAACACCAGTGATATCCCAGCCTGATTACGCTGTGGAAGAGGTCAGTCACGAGAGCATTGAGGTAAGTACCCAAAATGATGAGCAATTGAGGAGGGCTTTGGAAGATGCGATTCTAAGTTATAAAAATTCAAATTTAAGACCGCGTCTGCCTCGCTTCCCCACCCATAGACGTAATTTAGCTATAGTGGGGGCCTTGAACCCACTACTAGTCCCATATCTACTGACTAGTAGTGATCTTACTGATACGCACTCTATTCTCTACTGTGGGGCTATTGCGGCCTGTCGCGTTGCGCAGGTAAAGTTTCCGGACTGTGACCGTGCTCCGCGCCAGGCTAGCAGTACCCCTACTTGGCAGCAGCGAATAGAGAGGCGTATCAGTAGGTTCAGGACTCTCATAGCTAAGTTAATTTGCTTTAGGGAGGGCAACCATAGACCTCGGGTTATGCGCTTTGTGACACAGGCTTTTGACGGAACTGAAGTTCAACCTCAGAACTATTTAGCCTGTGCCACAGAGCGCATAGACTATCTAAAGCAAAAAGTCTATGCGTGGGCAAGCCGAATTAGAAGATACAAAAAGCGAGTTGACAGATTTTGGCAGAATCGCATCTTTCAAAGTGACCAAAGGAAAGTTTACCGCGATTGGGAGAAACCTGATCTACGTGTGTCTGACGATCAGGTACCGGATGCCGAAACCGGAAATAATTTTTGGCGAGGCATCTGGTCAATACCGGTCGAACACACGGAAGCGGACTGGATGAATGTGGTAAATTCTGAATGTGAAAACATCGAAACCATGGACTCTATCACCATCTCTCCGCTAGACGTAAGTAATGCAATCTGCTCGGCCCAAAACTGGAAAAGTCCTGGCCCGGATGGATTGCATAACTTTTGGCTAAAATGGTTTCGGTGCTCACACTCAGTTCTAGCCACACAATTCCAAGAAGCAATTGAGATCGGGTCACTCCCACATTTTATGACGACGGGTGTAACTTTCCTGCTCCATAAGTCTGGTAGTACTGCGGAACCGAAGAATTATAGACCTATAACATGCTTACCCACCATCTACAAGCTACTTACATCCATTCTGACCACAAAAATTAACACGCATATTGTTACAAACAATATTTTGGCATATAATCAGAATGGATGTAGGGTTGGGTCCCGTGGTACTAAGGAGCTCCTCCTCATTGACATGGCCATTAGCCAACAGGTCAAACGTGGCAGAGGGAACTTGTCGGCTGCATGGATAGACTATAAGAAGGCTTATGATTCGGTGCCTCATACTTGGCTTGAGAGGGTCTTAGAGTTGTATAAAGTAGATACTACTCTAAGATCGTTCTTGGGATCATGTATGAGGCAGTGGATCACTGTTCTTCGTCATCCAGGGAGCCGAATGGATCCACCTGCCACCAATGATTTGATAAGAATAGAGAGGGGTATATTTCAGGGCGACAGTCTGAGTCCCTTATGGTTTTGCCTAGCTCTGAATCCACTCAGTACTCTACTGAAAGATTCAGAAATAGGCTATCGCCTTCGGAGAGATGGTGGGGTCATTTCTCACTTGTTGTATATGGATGATCTCAAACTATTCGCACCGAATAAAACCCAGTTAATGGCCCTTCTGAATATCACACAGATATTCAGTAGTGCTATTAACATGGAGTTCGGTGTTGATAAGTGTGCGGTCATACAAATACAACGAGGGAAAGTTGTAAATTCTAGTAATTTACAACTTTCAGAGATAATGTCTCTCAAATCTCTCTCAGAGGGTGAAACCTACAAATATCTTGGTATGCCAGAAGCGTTGGGTATATTGGACGGGGACATAAAGCAGTCGGTGAAGGAGCGCTTCTTTTGTCGCCTTACAAAAGTGCTAAATAGCCTTTTGTCAGGTGGCAACAAAGTGCGTGCCTTCAACGGCTGGGTTATGCCACTGCTCACTTATACTTTTGGCATACTGAGATGGACTCAGACTGAACTAGACGCCTTGGACTGTAAGGTTCGTCAACTTTTAACCACACATCGCATGCGACACCCACGAGCTTCGGTAATGAGATTGTATATCCCGCGGAAATGTGGTGGTCGAGGCTTTTTAAACGCCAAGACCCTACACAACCGTGAGGTATGCAATCTCAGAAATTACTTCCATCAAGCCGAATACCAGATGCATCGCGATGTGGTTACAGTTGATAAGAACCTTACCCCTCTCTCCTTAGCTAACGAGAACTGGCGCAAACCTACGGTGATGAGCATCCAGGATCGGAAGGCTATATGGGAGAGCAAAGAGCTGCATGGGAGATTCTACAAGGTCCTCACAGGACCTGATGTAGATCTCCCAAGCTCAGTAAACTGGCTACGTTTCGGTGACCTCTTCGGGGAAACCGAAGGTTTTGTCTGTGCAATTATGGATGAGGTGGTGAAGACGAACAACTACCGAAAGTATATCATGAAAGATGGCACGATCGATATCTGTCGAGCGTGTCATCTTCCTGGAGAGACCCTTCGTCATATACTTTCGGGTTGTTCGCACCTTGCTAACTCTCAGTACTTGCACAGACACAACCAAGTAGCCAAAATTATACACCAACAACTTGCTCTCCGATATGGCCTTACTGGACCTGAAGTTCCGTACTATAAGTACACACCGGCGCCAGTTCTCGAAAACGGCCGTGCCACGCTCTATTGGGACCGATCTATCATTACAGACAGGACTATTCTGGCGAATAAACCTGATATTGTACTGATAGATCGGTTAGAACGGAGGGCGGTGCTCGCTGATGTCACCATACCACATGATGTTAACCTCGTTAAAGCTGAAAAAGATAAAATTAGCAAATACCTTGATTTGGCTAACGAGGTTGTCAGCATGTGGGATGTTGATTCAGCGACTATCGTCCCGATAGTCGTTTCGGTTAACGGCGTAATAGCGAAGAGTCTCGATCAACATCTCAAGAAACTCTCGCTAGGAAGTTGGATCAAGGGCCAGATTCAAAAGGCGGTACTCCTGGACTCGGCGCGCATCGTCAGGAAGTTCCTCTCTATGCAGCCCTAGTCACCGGCCGCTTGAGCCTAGCTTCGCGGCCGGTGATTCACCGTTTTGATATATTTTTTACTGTAGAATAGGTTTATAACATTTTATTTTCTATAGTAAAAAATGTATTTTATAAACGAGATTAAAGAATAAATGAGTGTATAATAATAAAATCATTTATTTCAGGTCATAAAAGGAACCCATAGGTTATTTATAAATAAATTAAATTAATACAATTATAGTGATTGCTGAAAAACTGGTCGCAGTGAAAACGCTTCCGGTGACGATCGCAGCCCTCGAAGGGTAAGGTCTATCGGCAGGAGCACCCTTTATTAAAGCGCAAAATTTTATAATTATTGTCTGTGATTTTGGATACCATCAAACGATTCAGTAGAGAGAACTGAGCCTAGGAAGGCTAGTTAGGGAATACAATTATTCCTGTTGATTGTTCGTTATTAATTTTGGAAAACACTTTAAAATAATTGACAAAGGCGAAATTCAGTAAACGTGAAAACCGAATCGGGGTTCCATTTACAAAAGTGTCACATTTGGCGTTGGAGCGAGATGCGCAACGATCAATGTAAGGTAGACTAAAGTGATGTACCTACTGAGTGAACTATATACCAAAGTTAATACAGACATGTGAGTTTAGTTCTAATTCAATACTGGGTTAATTTTTCCCATTCCTATTATATAGCTTATTGCCGTCGTCTTAACTGTAAGCATCAGTTTTGCGCAATTAGATTTATTGTGAGCAAACTCTCAGGGCCTACACAAAAAACGCTTGTTTCGATTAAATTAAATTATTAGTGTGAAATTGTAGGCCACATTATTTCCAGTGACCATTTGCGCCCATGCCATTGCAAGCAGCATCCAATCCAGGACGATAGTCAGTAAACATTTTATGGGTCATAGAAATGGTATTAGAAATTAAGGATTTCTTAGTCTTTTTAATATCATCTATCCTGTTGCCAGTATATATCGAATTTTTGTCTGTTATCAGTTGATTATTATTATTATTTTGTAATGATGGCCATAATTATTATTAAGCAGCGCGAAATTTTTTCTGTCTTCAAAACCTTTGTGTAAACTTTGTGCAAAACTCAAATCGTGGTAATTTCAACTATTTTTGTGACAACTTTATGGTTCACGTTTTTCTTCAGGTAAGGCTAAACTCAAAATATCTGATGATGTATTAAATATGAAGCCTTAAAACTTTCAGCTTGCATGTCTGTTTAGTTTCAATTGTATTTTGTTTATAATTAAATACGAAACCATTTCGAGATCGTTTTATTGTTTCAATAATGTTACTAAAGCATTTTTCATAGTTGGTTACTATCATTTAAATATGAGACTGAACTGTAGATTCGAGTCGAAACCTTAACACTTTCATGGCCCACGACTCACATGACCATCTCCATCGCGCCGCAAGGCGGCTGCTGCGCGCTCCTGCGCCTGCGCGTCGCATCATCGAGGCTGGAGAGTGAATGCGATATAACTTACACTTATATGGCCCACGAAACACATGTCCATCTCCATCATCGCCGTAAAGCGCCCCTGCGGATCGCACCTGAGACTGGGCAGTGAATGCGTCATCTAAATGACCCATGAGACACATGTTCGCCTCCATCGCCGCCGTTATGAGACCGATGGCGCCGTGCGGCGCGGGCGGCGGCAAGGCGGCGCGCCCTTTTGCGGGTCGCTCCTCCGAGGCTGGGCAGTGAATGCGTTAACTAAATAGTTATCTTTAATAATTTTGATGAATTGTACATATCAATAAGTATGGGTCCTTGTGATCAATTGTTGTACATGACTTTAAGATAGTCTTGTTTTGGTTATTACCAGTGGTCGCATTATATTTTATTTTGATTGTGTTCCTTAGGATACATCAAATGATTTTAAATAAACATATGGGTACTGTTAGGTGTCAACAATGTTGGTTATTATGATTGCAATGTACCATAAATTAGCTAGCATTATTCATTTTACACTATGATATTGCACCAAAATGTACTAAATCCTTTATTTTTATGTTAAGTGTTAGACTTATCAACTTGAGCTAGGGTATTTTTAGGCATGTATCACTGAGTCAGAGAGAAAATCGGTAACCGTTCATATTGGTGTTTTGGTAATAGATAACCAACATTTATAACAACGCCGTCACGTAGGTTAGTACCTGATCTACTGTTGCAGTGGAGGACGTCCGTCGGTTCGTATTCTGTCGGTTGTGTTGCGCCGACGCTAGGGACACAGCTGACGGCGGCGCTTGAGTTTCTCTGTGCCTGGCGATGCGCCATGTACCTGTACCTCCCCCCCCCCCCCTTGTTCACCGCGGGTTAACGTGGAGGGCATCCCGTTTGAAGCTTGCGGGGTGGGTTTTGACAACCCCTTTTTTTTTTTTTGCTTTTAAATTGTTTTAGCAGTTTTGATTATAACTGACAAATTAGAGCCAAAACGGGTGTCATCTCGAGTTTAGTCTTGAATGATGTTCAGGGACGATTTATCTAGATATTGGCCTATTGCGTGTTTTCGTCTCGATTGAATGTTCGGTTTTGCGAGATCTGAGTGTATATTCTCACCGTAAACAACTGGAATCTCTTCAGTTGAGTCACCTAGTGCACGACCACATGCACGACATAATATCAAGACAGGATTACCAATTTTGACATGGTATCCGTCAATATCCCAGTATCAGTTTCGATGGTGTCTAGATTTTTTTGTTATCGGGGATACAATATCTATATTATATTATTATTATTCTATACCGGCTTCTTTATCTACACAGATATTAGCAAATAGGGGTTCATTAATTATTATGGCTTCGAATTCCGTAAAGGAAAACCCAATTCCACTTTAAATATATTTGCGGGTAGTGCAAAATATTTTATCGGCTCAATCTTAGGAAATGTTGATTTTATGAATATTGAACCCAATGATATGCGGAGTAGTTTAGTTGCCTACTTACATGCTTGATGACCTTCGTGATGACCTACAGTCGAACCTCCAGGTATTTTACTGACAATTTTTTGTCGTCGAAACAACATTGGTAGGTATGAAATTTTTGGTTCTAGGCATGTTAAATCCAATGGTATGCAAAGAAGATGACTTCCTACTTGCTTTATGGTCTCTGTGAATGACCTAGGTACTGAGAATCCGCTTGGTTTTTAAATGGTACCTAATCATCTTTATATTTTTATGAGATAATGAGTTCTAGTGATGTACAAACCATTGATATGCAAAGTAGATGTTTATTTGCTTTATTATAACCTTCGTGAGTGACCTACAGTCAAACCTCCAGGTTTTTAGCTCATCCTGTCTAGCCTTCGTGGAGTACCTACAGTAAACCCTCCAGGCAGACTTTAAGATGGTATGGTATGATTGAATTGTAAAGGATACAACATCTAGATTATTCTAGGTAGGTAGGTACTTGTTTTATAACCTTCGTGAGTGACCTACAGTCAAACCCCCAGGTTTTTAGCTCATCCTGTCTGGTCTTCGTGAAGTACCTGCAGTAAATCCTCCAGGCAGACTTTAAGATGGTATGGTATGATTGAATTGTAAAGGATACAACATCTAGATTATTCTAGGTAGGTAGGTACTTGTGTAACAAATAAATGACTTTTACTTGTTTTATAACCTTCGTGAGTGACCTACAGTCAAACCCCCAGGCTTTTAACTCATCCTGTCTAGCCTTCGTGGAGTACCTACAGTAAACCCTCCAGGCAGACTTTTAGATGGTATGGTTTGGTTGAATTGTAAACATTTGCAACCTCTAGTAATGAATTCAAAATAGAAGTTACCTTCTTTTTTCGAGAATTCAATAATTGACCTCGAGTCGCTTGTTTTTGTTCAAGCTTTTTGATTTCTGCTTGATACCGCTGAATTGCTTGGCTGAATTCTTCCCTTTTCCTCTTGTAATTTTTCGTAGATTCACAAATTTTATTGTTAAATAAATTTTTAGTGTGCTTATGCTACCGCGCACGGAAAAAGAATGGCGTTCTGGTAGCGTGGTAGGGTTGGGAAGGTGTTTTAGTGTTGTGCATCGATTTAAATCGATTCTCTGAAACGTGCGAGCTACCGAATGGAACAAGTAACTACCTGTGTAAAATTATAATCTTCTACTAATGGAACTATGAAATATAATTTCTATCACTCTAAAAAAATGAAAATTGAGTGCAATACCATTTAAGAAACTTCGTTTAGTGGGCATTTTTTAAGCTATGTGCCACCCAGGTTTCCGTACGTTTTTTTTATACAACAGGAACTATAACATTATAAAATCTAAAACACGAATTTTTATTTTTAAGTATTTGTAAAAACAAACAGTTGCAGCTAGAAATATTGTGTAATGCGCGATAGCAAGGCGAATTATTCACAGTTATTCCCAGAGAAAATAAATTCGTTATTATTGAATTTGTAGCTGTTGTGGTGCCCAAGAATGTGAACTAAGGTATCAAATTTAGTACTTAATAAAAAATCGTAGACTGCTGCAGATAGTTAATTTTTCTATCTTATTAAGTACCTGCGGGGTTATCCAACAATTACCCGACTCCTGTATATCTAAGTACCTACAAATACCTATAGAAAAGTAGCTTCTGCCTTTTTTCCTGGATCTGGATAAAAAGTAGCCTAATTCGTCTGGGGACAGGCCCAGACATCATTGCCAAATTTAAATACATCCGTTCAGCCGTTTGGGCGTGAAAAGGCAACATAGACCGTACATTACGATTATATATAGAGTTACTTTCTCATTTAAAATACTTTTGTTATTTTTATTTCACACTACGTAACCATGTCGTACAAGTACAAAAGATCTTTAATAGGTTTAAAGGATTCAAACATGGACACGACTAGGGCACAATAATTTGTTCTAGTAAGCCCTACTGTTTTAAATGTAAAACTTATAGACTGCCTCGTTGGTCTAGCGTGTTCTACCGCTGATAATGAGGTCCCGGGTTCAAGTCCCGGGTCGGGCCAAGATTTGTGTTGTGTTATTGGCACTTTTCTAGCAAGAAATATTCACAGTAGCAGCCCGGAGTCAGGAACTTGGTGGTGTTACACCCCCGTGCCACGCACGGAGAGTAGTAAGTTATTAATCTGTTGGTCCTGCGCCTAATCTCTACTCGGTCACGTCGCTCTGCCGTCACATAGCATTACGAGAGTGAGGGAGTAGAAAGTGCACCCGTGTTTACGCGCACACTTGTGCACTATAATATGTTCTGCGCACCCGGCTAGTCTTCGTTGAGACTGGCCGCCGTGACAGAAATTCGGCTAGGAGGGCATCATCATCATGATTATGGAATACTGCATATTCCCGTCTAAATCTTACTGAAAGGTACAAAAAATCATGGCGTGTATAAAATTATGCACCCGATAACCACCGATAAGTGGCAATATTGCTGTATTGCCACTTACCAACCCGTGGCCAACGTTACAGAAGCATCGTTGACTTTTCACAGCCCGAGGTCATAATAAAGTGTCATTTACGTAGCCCCGTCTCCCCTTTGGTTGTCGAATGAATAGCGTAAAAATAATAATTTGGGTAAATGATGCAATCTTTCACTTTGGTGATTCCCATTCCAATGGCACTGGGCTAGCACTGACTCGGAAAGTTGTGGATACGATTTCTGCCAAAGTCCTTTTTTAACCCCCGACCCAAAAAGAGAGGGGTGTTATAAGTTTAACGTGTCTGTCTGTGTATCTGTGAATCTGTCTGTGGTATCATAGGTCCCAAACGGATGAACCGATTTTTTTGATAATTTTATCCCGAGCGTTCTTAGCCATGTTTCATGAAAAACGGTCGGGGAATTTTTAATTTTGTTCTTTTTTTCGCAGAAATATTCGAGTCCTTGTCTGTTCCTATGTTCCTACGTATAACAAATAAATATATACCTAGTTCCTTTATATCTATAGGTGCATATATAGTATCATTTATCATTATCACTCTTCCAGGTCACACACATGTAAGAATAACCAGTAGGTATAGATACCTACCAAGTCTGATAACTAAATAAAAGCTTTATTGCAGGAAAGTTGTACGTTTAGGTACTTACAGGTTTGGGTAGGTTTATGAGTTAGTTAGAACGAAATTGGATTCCTTTATTCCCATAATACGTTAGTCCCGGAAACATGCGTTTAGCCTTTACCTAGGCCCTAAATGAATGCACCTGCAGGGGTATTTTAATTCACCGATTCGTTTCCGAATCGAATCCGACGGATCTTTAAAACGCTATTTTGTTTTCGCCTCGGGTTGATGATCGAAATAAAGAGTTCCTCTTCATTGGCATAGCCTTAGTCAACAAATTCGCTTCGAATTTTCGATCATCAACCCGAGGCGAAAACAAAATAGCGTTTTAAAGATCGGTCAGATTCGATTCGGAAACGAATCGGTGAATTAAAATACCCCTGCTGGACTCTGGTTGACTCAAACCTAATAATAGCCTAGATAGGTAGGACGTACCTACAGTACCTACCAGAAAGTAAGGGTGGTAGCCCCTACTAATCAACATCAAGACCTCAACCACTACCATTATTCAGCTCAATAAATACCCTTCTCAATGTCGACGGGGGTGCAATGTGCAATTTACTTAAGTGCTTATTTCATATGCACCCTTATAACGCTGCACCATGGGAACACCTGAACAGCTTTAATATCATTAGGCAAGTTTATGTAAATTCAGTTTTACAGGCGATTATTTTCCTTTGTTATTGTTAGATGACATTGTAGGGCCGCCCTTAAACGACCGGAATGTTTCCGAATGAAGGATCGGTATTTCAGACTCTGAATTCTTGCAACTTTCCGTAGGCACCTCCACAAAGAAGTTGGAACGGACAGAATATACTTCACACAAACGCACCAATAAACAATGGGAATTGTCGTTCGCTCCTAAATATTCATAATCATCATCATCCGCAACACTTCCCCACAGCACATCTCCAAATTCTTGTGTCACGCCTGTACCTGACCTTAACGTTACTTTGTCTAAAAATTCCAGCAAAATTCTGTTAAAAACGGAGCTAGAAATCGAATATACTATATGTATGTGATTCATGCAAATTCAAAAGGAAGATACAGGTTCCGATCGCTTATACAACCAATCCTTTTACTGATGTCCTTTGACAGTACCACGTACTACATCTTGTTCCCAGTTGTGTACCAGTTTAATCTATGTTATGGCTAATATTCAATCCTAGATAGTGTAAGCTTCTAACAAAAGCTGACAAAAATAAACTCAATATCGCTTCGCAACAGTTCATGCTCACTATAATCCCGTCCCATGTCTCTTTACCGAGGATGCATGGGTATTCGCAACGAGCTATTTGGTAGCTTATTGCATTCGTAATGCTTGTTAGTATCGGTTGCAGCGAGATATGTTGTGACTGGTATGGGGTGTAAGCTGTTGAAATTCCAGTTTTTTTACGTTTAGTTCGCGGCAGTTTGTAACTTTAATACTGCAGTCAAACGACAATAGCAGCGTGTAATCCTGCTGAAACTGAAACGTCTCTCTGTAGATAATTATATTAATTTTATTGTTTTGTAAACTTAAAACCAACTCGAATCGCTTAATATATTGCTGTTTTTAAGTTTACCGGGACAAATGCTAATCTATCGGGAATATTTTTATAAAGGAACCACTTTGGAATCATTTTCTAAACAATTGCGAAAAAATTTCAAAATCGGTCGATAATTAAAAAAAATCGAGGAATACGCATAAAAAATATATTTATATAACAGCCGATATATAGAACCACCTTCTTTTTCCAAGTGAATGAATGAATGACGCAAGCATTAAGAATGCTTATTGCTACGTCATTAAAATGTTGTGCTTATGTAGCAGAGTTCAAGGCAAACATGGTTTTCGCTCAGCATTGTGCTGGATGGATAGACACTGATGTATGCACCCAGCGCTGATTTTCAGCGGAAACCATATTGATCGTGTCACGTCACGAGCCTCTAGAGGTGCCTAAAAATAGACCAAGTCGCTTAAAAATGGAGCTTTTATGATTGGTACTTACCCTCTTTACGATTACCTTTGTTCCTACAGAGAGATTTAAACTAGCGCGTCCAAACTGAAGCAAAAACTAACATAACTATAGGTTAACCACAGAAATGTAAATCTTTCCTATTGTTACCAACGACAGGAAAATTTGGTTTTGCTCGTTACATCGCTTTCGCTTAAAACTTGGCCCATGGGACCGGTAGACCCCGAGGCAGCTCCAATACCCGGCTCAGCATTTGTTGGCTTCAGCAATTGACGCTGCACACGGATCTACTTTAATATAAGGCCATATATAGGTACAGTCATCGCCGAAAAGATCTGAACACGGTTTAACTTAAAAAAAAGTCCTCTCATCTTTCCTTTGTAGTGTGCAGGCTTGTAGGGTCTCATGCATTTTTAAACGCTTTTGGAAAATTGATCCTGCTTTGTGCTTTTTGTTGTTAATGATTTTTGAAATTTGGTAGAAATAATAAATAAATAAAGTTTGACAATTCACACAGCATTATCTAGCCCCAAGCTAAGCAGAGCTTGTGTTTTAGGTAAGTACTAGATAACTGATAATACTTAATACATTACACTACAAAGATAGATATTTTGTATTATAGGTACATAGAAAACATCCAGAACACCCTAAACAAATATCTGTAGATCTTACAAACATTTGTCCCGAGGCGAGGAATCGAACCCGCAAGATCGTACAGCTATAGAAGTGGAGGTCGCGGTCTAACCCGTGGGTGTCGTAACAGCCGACTGAGGGGAGCTACCAGAGGAAGGCCAGCAACTCCCTTTTCTGTATTTTTGACACCTCAACTCAAATCAAATCAAAAACTCTTTATTTCCATAAATACAATAAATGTACACTCAGAAAAGTTTAAATGATAAAATTAATCACTGACACGGAAATAAAGTGATATTTTTTATTTATGTCGCTTCGGTATGTAGACTAAAATAAAGAAGCGACGAAGAAACCTTTACCCTGTTAGTTGTTATTTTTCGAGCTGGAGCAAAACTCGTCCCAAGCTTTTTTATCCTCTAGATTATCTGATATTTTGTAGTAAACTTTTTAACAAAGGATATGTAACAAATTGTTTGAATTTATTTATTGATAATTTTTGCAACTCACTTGGAGTTTTGTTGTAGTTAACTGCTTACTAATTCGTCCGCCAATCGTGTAATGGCAGAGTCCACCTTGTTCGGAGGAGACACGTTCAGCAGTGGACATGTGTGCTGAGAAGGGTGGAAAAAACCATTATTTAAATGAATACTGAACATTTTCACACTGCATCATATAATCCCGAAGTAACCAGGAGCCAGGTTCCGATAATCTAATCGCTTCACAATGATAATCGTTTTCCTATCGTGTCATAATTGCCACCATAGTCGTCTTTTGGTATTCTAGGTAGGTACTAGCCAAATGGTATTAAGTTTATATTATGGGTAGTAAGTCGCTCAACGAGCTATGGAAACAGCTCGGAAATGCTCAAAGTCTCTCTGAAGGATAGGATTCGTAACGAATACATCCGACAGAGAAAAAAAATTATTAACATAGCTCTTAGAATTAGCAAGCTGAAGTGGCGGTAGGCCGGCCGATAACCGCTGAGGTAAACGTATTCTTGAGTTGAGACCACGGCTCGACAAACGTTGTGTAGGACGCCCTTCGGCAAGGTGACGACATGCAAATGCCTCAGGCAGATGCTGGATGCAGCAAGCTGAAAACTAATGTTCATGGGTAGGAAATCAATATGTTACCTATTCCACCAAACATAACCATTAAATTATCTAGGAATGACCTAACTTAAAGATGATACGTCTGTCAGTCGTAAGTGGGTTATACTGCATACTAACTTTTATTAGGAACTTAAGACCACCTCGTATGGTAGTTAGTACTACGTGGTACTACTGTGAAACGTTTATTTATCAGGCCCCTTTTTCTTTTTTTTTTATTTTTTTATTTATTTATTTACAAATGGACTTAGAGTAGAACCAAAACGTCCAGGAGTCAGATACATATGAATAACAAAAATAGGCGCAAAGTAGTCAAATCTTGGACACAATACAAATACAAAACAATGAATACAAACAATTTTATCAATCATAATGTCAATCTCGAATCAATACAATTATTAATAATTTATAACAAATCAAATTCTTATATCTATTTAACTGGATAATAAATTAATAGTTAAGGACGTAGTTAAATTTCATCTACAAACGAGCAAGTCAGTCTATACAGCTGTTATATATGTTACCAAAGTTGCTCGGTGCATTCGCGTATAGGGCTACATAGCCACACTAAGAAAATATATGTCAGTTTAACCAAACCACAGGCATTACCTAAATCGCACATAAAGTCGGAACGAAGCCGATGATGATGTTACCATACCAAACTATCTATTCACCAAATTATTTAGGGTGTACCGAGGCACATAATATGTAAAATCGTGCGTATTTTCAGGGACTCTCAAAAAACGAAATCGAAGATTCTTGTTTTCGTGCAAACGGTAATCTTATGCAAGCGACGTAAGAGTTAGTTTTGCGTTTTCGATTTTCCTTCCTAGAGTTCCAAAACAGTTAAAAAGCGCCGAAGCTCTGTCTTTTGCCGACAGCTCTGTCGACACCGACAGAGCCCTACAAGATTTTAACCAAAATTGCCTATTGGATCCTCAATTAGGAATTGGGACCTGGTATTTTCATAAAATAATCAGAGCTTGTATCATGGGTATAATATAATACATACCGAGGGAAGTATACACCCATAGACGTACCTTCATGCTCTAGCTAGAACATCAAACCAACGATTTAATAATGATGATAAAGAAGAGAAAACTTACACGTCTTCTCTTAATCTTCATTCACAGTAGTTCTCCATAAAACGCTGCATAAACTTTACAATGGAGTCACTCAGATCTCACAATCAAAGGTGGAAGTGAGCCATTTTTAAGAAGCGAGAAGTCGACAATTTTCAAAAGGCACGTCAGCTCTTCTCCAGCTTTCATACGAGGACTTTTATAATGGTTTGGAGACTTTTGAACTTCGAATAATGCTTATTGGAAATGTTTTATGGTGTAAAGAATGGTAGAGTTCATTCATTCAATACTCAATTCTAACAAAAACTTATCCATTGAAAAATGACCAAAAAGGGGGGGGAATAATTTTCAAAGGGAAGGACTAACTCACCGAGTGTGGGGTATCAAAAGAAAGGTATAGGTTTGCACAATTTTGAAATTTCTGTAGGGTACATTACTATTTAAAATGAAATGATATATAGCGAAGTCTCTAACCTGTACCTTTGGTGTAGTTCGCGTCATGTAAAAAGAACGCTGGCGGTCAAGCTGCGCAGTAGGCGATTTACATGTAGGTTTCTTTGGTGGTATGCAGTGGGGTGCGCGACGGGCGGGTCACGCGCCGCATGCCTGCCGGTGCGCTATTGGTTCGTCGGTTGACATTTGCTTTCCGCTTTGTGTCCACGTGTGTCCACGTCACTTTTCTTGTCAAAATACCATCGCGCACAAGAGTTTACGAAATGGTTTTGCATAGAAAAGTGAGAAAAATTAATTATGACGTATATTGTTTTATGAAGAGAGACGCAGATAATAATGCTGTTGATAATTTAAATAATGTATGAAACGTTTTCACGTCACCCAAGATGACTTAATGAATGGAGTTGCTACATTACATACTTTTTTTGTAATTATACTAAACATTAAAAATGTAAACTGAATCGAACATGTATTTAATTTTATCTAATATTATTTGCTAATAACCAATACCAAGCCGCGAGCGAAATATTAGTTAAAAATAGGCTTAGCAAATTGGCATAGTAATATCGTGCGCGAGTGTACCCATGCGCGAACACACCCCTTTCACTTTCTTCCAGCGTTCTTTTTACGTGACGCGACTCATACTTATTTGTATAATTAACAAACGTCCGAAACCGTCATCGGCGCGCGAGTGAAGCCGGCTTTTCACTATGGGATATAATGTAATATATATTACATCTCGGGATATAATATTTTATCGCTCACCATACATTTTGTACGAGACCGTTCACACTGTGCTATAATATATATTATTTATATATATATTACATCCCAAACTATAAATATTTTTTCGACCGAGTGAGCGATATTTGAAGGTCATTTGAAGGTGTATATTTTACCTGACGTCCCCGGACGCCGCGCCTCCCCCGTTTCGCCCTCAGTTTGAATGTTGGCGTTCGTGTGCAGACGTGTAAACTGATCATGTGTGTTCCAAAATATATATCTTACAGTGTGAATAGCAATCGCGGGATGTAATATACAGCTCAAGATGTAATTTATATTATATCCCATAGTGAAAAGCCGGCTTTACACTCGCACTTTACGGATCTTGTTTCTTCAAATTCGTGTTCTTTGACTTGTACCTATTCTTACGTTATTATTATTGTATTATGGTATCTACGGAACTCAGAAATCACCAAAATTTTGACTACTGTATACTGTATTTTAGGTAGGTTCTACCAGTAGCACCACTCCCGTCACTGCCACTAGTAGTGTTAGTTTTTGGATAAATAAATACAAATACCCAACGACCACGTCCCGTCTGTCTATTATTTCTTATGACTGTACTGTACTGTAAGTGCATAAATGTCAGTGCCTTCGACTGTACAACGCACAGACCCTGTAGGTACAACGCGTGTTACATTTACCTACAGGCTATTTGTCATAGGGTCAGAAACCATATGACAAATAGCCTCGCTGAACTGTAAACAACTTAAAATTAAGTGAAACACGAACGGAAATAAGCTCTGTAATAAAACACATCGCCCTACGACGAATAAATTAAAAATAATATTCTCCCTTCCGAAACTTAAAGCATTATCTCTCTCTAATAATGAATGGGAGTGAAAGTCTGTTGGTTTTAAATTTATAGCTGAAAAATCACGGTTACTAAGCAGTTGGCTCAGTCGAAATCGGAATGTGGAGTGAACGTGTTGGGTTGCTCGATCTCTATTGTTGAATTAGATTTGGTTATTAGCTTCAATCGTAAGTTACTGTATGGAACTATCAATCTTCATTCAAAATTAATTAAAAAAAACGAGTACCTACCTACTCAACATTCACAAAACCAAATCTAATTTCAGTCACTCAGTATTTCTTGATTCTCGCTCCTCATTGGAGGATCAAAAATAAATCCACTGGAGAGTAGGACATTTCAAATTTGCAACAGGTTTCCCTTGAGTAGAACTTTAAATTTTTTGCTTAATTTCTCGATTCTTTTTTGTTTGAGTAATTTGGTCGAAAACCGGATTTAGTCTTGAATTTAGTTCTTTTTATGTAACTAAATTCCGAGTTTCTCCCCGTGAGACACGCGAGCAAGGCGAGGGTTAAAACTAGTAGTACCAAATCAAATCTAAGTTACATTCATTTTGTTATAACTAGGTCGGGCGGAGTTTGCCTAGTGGAGTACAAATTACCCGCTATTAGACTGTCTCTAGTAAATTACTTTAGTATTGATTTATTGCCCGAACTGTTATTATCCAAAATACTAAGTGAATAAGTGTCTTTAGCTGGCCTGGTTATAATTTTAATGATACTAGACATAATTGGTTTGCTTACCCAATAATTTTGTTTAATTAATTAACATTGATTCGAAGAAAATTAACTTTTGACGAAAATAAACTAATACTTACCACATAAAATAATAATTTTAGTTAGACTAAAGGATTTTTCTTCATTTCACTTTTTTGCCTTTTACCTTCGTGGTGCCTATCAAAACGCAAAAAACCACAAATCTATTAGTTATCTAGTACCCATAACACAAGCTCTGCTTAGCTTGGGGCTAGATAATGCTGTGTGAATTGTCCAGCAATTATTTATTTATTTAATTTATTTATTTAAATGCATCAAGACTAAGATCATGCGTGGGATAGAGTAAAAACTCGCTACTGTCTCAGATGCGTAGCTTCATGCTAAGACTTTTACTTATACTGTGCTACGACGACGTAGCTTATTGCTACGACGTAGCTTATTATCTAGGCTAGATAAGAACTTACCTACTTCTTATGTTTTAATGTACTTTTCTTTAATATTAGTCTTGATAAATAGGTCTGTATGTTTTTATGTTTTTTATCTCTATTTTTTTATATACTTATGTACTTAAATAATTAAATTTTTGAAGACCTCCGAAGATTTCGAAGTCCGCCTGCAACGCAGGAGGTTGCGGGTTCGATTCCCGCCCCGGAACAAATTTGTGTACGATCTGCAGAAATTTGTTCCGTTAGTCTGGGTGTTTTCTATGTATAGTAAAAAATGTCTAGCTATGTAGTGTATTGTATTAAGTATATCAGTTATCTAGTATCCATAACACAAGCTTTGCTTAGCATTATTTATTTATTTATTTAATTAAGTCGCACTATGTTGTTAAGCTTACACTACATAATATCATAACACCTACCCTCAGGGGGAGAGCAAGACTTCCTACCGTAATACAGTATTAACTAGTACGGAGGGAAGTCACTCAACAACGGGTATCAACCAAGAGAGACATGTTATACAATACAAATACTGTCATAACTTACCACAATTGTAACCCTTAACTTTAAACAGTGCCATTTTACTTTTAAATGAACTTTTACTTTACTTTATTGCTACGACGTAGCTCATTGCTACGACGTAGTTAATGGCTTTGACGTAGCTTATGGCAGGGTAGCCAAAACATCGAGTAGCTCAACCTTCTGGTGCGGCAGGAAAGCAAAACCAGTTTCTGCGAGTGACGGCCTACACGTCTTGATTGGCGACCGTGACTCGGCAAATGTGTAGGACGCAGATCGTCATCCCACCACTTGACATTTTAATCAACGAAAGACTGCTGGTAAATGCTGGTTGCGGCAAGCTTTAGACAAGGCGCTATGGCGCTATTTAGGGGAGGCCTATGTCCAGCCGTGGACAAGCGTAGGCTGATGATAAGGGCATAAAAACTACATTGTACTATAGTGTATATCATTATGTGAAGCTGTACAACACCCAAACTCGGTTAGCAAAATTTCAAACTTCAAGTTGAAACGGCAACATTGAAAGTTACCGCAAAGTTACCATAAAATAGTTGTCGTTCGGAAATTACGTAGTTACCGTACGCTGCGCGATACCCATCATTAATACGGTTTACGGCGTTCGTAAAATATTTATTTGACTAATACCCAATGGCATACGTCGGGAACGGCACTCAAACTTCACGTGGATCAAGACTTGCTGGAAATGATTATTTTAGTAAAGATTTACTAAGTTAAGTAAATTATTTTAGTAAAGAATGGAATGGAACCGAACCGGGTCGCCCTGTGTTGTCGGCTTAGAATGATCACCACCCCAACTCTTCCTGCGGGTGTCAAAAGTACGACCAAGGGATATCAGCACGCCATAGCGCCCCCTGAAGAACAGACTCACCTCTGAAATGCGGGCGCCAAGCGGCCTGCCAAACGTGGCAATTGCCAAACACCTTCAAACCACCTTTGGAGAAGACCGATCTCCGGTAGTTAACGTCTATCGGCTGAGATGTGCAAAGCCTTCACCACGCAGCCGCGATTTTGAAGCTGCGTCTTGCGTTTTGCGATTTTGCGGAGGGCGGGCGGTAGTCGTGGTCATGTATGTGGACATAATATGTACATATGTAAAGACCAGAAGAGAAGGGAGACCTTTTAACTCGGAAGGGACTTCAGAAGAGAGCTAGAAAGAGAGCTAGTGGGCTGAATTGATTCTAGATCTTAGTATGAGATTAGTATGTAACCCCTTGCATTTTTTAACGGAGATTAAGTCGTCATTGTACGCATCAATATTATCAATATTTTTTAGAGCTTGGTGTGAAAGAGAACTTGTACATACGAATACCAAACCCGTTTTTAAATTTAATAATTCTATGCATATCACCAGACCTTCAGGTGTAGATTTGTCAAATACGAAAATTTGCACTCACCACCACTCACTACCATTTAACCTATAACAGGCTTTCGTCCTCTGTCCTTCCATATTCCCTAATCCAAGTCATACCAAAATTTCGCGTACGGATAAAATTCTCAAGCTGTACTAAAATTTTCATGTACCTATAAAATCCTTGAGACAGTGTTGGCTCGTCAAAATATAATTTTAGAATAAAAGCTTTTCAGTGCTGCCGTAAAGGCGCTAAGATGTGACGATGGAGTGCCTTGGTCCAGAGGGAGCCAGCGAGATGTCAAAAGGTAGCAGCAAAGAGGCATCTATAAAATACTTGTAAACATAACGTCTTTGCAAAATTTTCATTAATGTTTTAGTAAAGTAGGTTTGTGTCAGGTTAAATGTGAATTCTATGTTTTGCATTCTAAAATAGGAGTGGAACCCAAGCGTTAAAGAAAAGTCGTGAAAGGAGCCATGGGCTCAATTTATCAGAAAACAAAAACTACCAATTTATCTTTTTTAATCTTTTAATTTTGCTCATGATTTTGGATTTGGCCATTCTCCCATCTCAAAAAGAGGGTAGTTTTTTGAGATGGGAGTGTATGGCCGAATCCATACCAATATAGTAATTTCCGTATTGTAAGTACGGGTAAAAATTTGCCTAATAAAAACATTGCCTTGATAATAATTGGTAGACGCTACCAAAAACAATCAATTTTCGATATTCGATGTTCAAGTTTCAACATTGGGAAAATTATAAAATTTGAAATACAATACACCAATCACAAGAATTCAATTCGAAGTCATCAAATGGAAGTTTAAATCGAGAACCGAACAAAAAACGCAAACGAAAATTAATTTTTAAATCAAGATACCACTTGTCCCTTAATTGGAAAACGAAATTAGAAATGAAAAGGGTTGACAACTGGAAAGCTGTTAGCAGGTATTAAAACTTTAAATTTAATCTACGAATATTATTAATGCAATTGTATAAAATCAAGGCTTTGGCACGCCTAGGGCTTTTTTAATCGTACGTTTTATAGTTAGGCCACGTTTTGTCAACCGCTTAATTCTTAGATTTGGAAGTTTTTCCATCGTACGTATAGGTAAAACCAAAAGCTTCGAAATTCGGTTTTGTTTTGTTCGATCAGTACTCTAATCGATAAAAAATTGATTTTTCTTACAAAGTTCAAAGCTCATTTTGAAATGATGAAAGTATATTTTTCATCAAAGACACTGAAATTACAGTTTTTAGAATGGTTTATATGTAATTTTATTTCTATTTTATTTATTCTCTAAGCTGTAATTTTTGACAAACGTATCTTTGGCGACAACAATTAATATCTAATTATTTTTGATGACATTCATTTGCTTTAACTAAGTTTTAATTGTGCCCAAAAGTTTACCGTCATTATTAATGAAACCTACAATATAAATAATGAAATAATTCCAACTGCTTTTTCAATATTATTGTACTGTCACCTACGTATCGAAAATTCTCTTCCCTACTGCCACACAAGAGACAGAGAAGGGTACGGTGTGAAGGTTAGGAATAAAAAATCCTAACCTTAACACGTGTTACGGATAAGAATTTTTATTCCTAACCTGTGAAGGTTGTATCAAAAATCGATGTGAAGGATAACAAAAAAATTCCTTACCCTAACTCTAGTGTTAAGGTTGGAAATTTTTATTCCTAACCTTCACACCAGTGTGACAGACAGTGTAGGTAAAGGTTAGTCGGTCCCCGTAAAATATTATTAAAAAGTCAGTCCTAAAATTAGTCCAAAAGCGACCCTTTCGCATATAAGCTTTTGACGTTGAGTTTTACTGTAGTACTTCGCAAAAAAAAGAAAAGAAAAGAACCAAAGCAGGCTTCCAGTATCGACAGATTTGTCATGTCAGCGTGGTTAATTGTATGAAAAAATTTCGAATTCTCTTTTGTAGAAAACACCTTATTATAGGTGATTCATCGCTATAAAGGCGCATTACGCCCGTGGCGCATTGATATGACCCTTTTTTCGCCCTTTTTTTTTACGCTACCCTGGTTCTGCCAAATTGTCAAAAAACACCCTGAAAAATAGAATCCTTGAACAAAATTGCAGGCAGCAAGCCAGATGTGTTACACCTTTCCCATTTATTTCCGTTGTATCGTTGCTTTTGTGACATTCTGCGGTAGGTACAGGGTGAACCAGAGTCCGACTACAGATTTAATATGTAAAATAAAAATTATGATTAAGACCCTCATAAATACTTATATTGATAATTGGGTTTATTTCAAAGTTTAGTTCCTTCTTTTCTATCTGAAATATTTAACACAGTACCTTTTAAAAATACACTTTTGACTATTTTCAGAAGCATGAAGATTATCGATTGTTTTATTCTGGGTGGGTTGAAACAACTCTGTAAAATTTGTGTGGGTTGACATGACAAAAAATATTATTATTGGGATGAAATTTTGGGTCTAAATAACAATACACCGATCGGTCGTGTGCTTAGAAGAAAAATCGAACGCTCTAGCAAAGAGCAATATCATAAACCTAAAAAACTCTCATATTCGGATAGGTATACGTTATAAAACAGACCACATAGGATCAGACGTTGGGAATCCTCTCTTGGCCTCTTGTTTATCAACTCGCCAGCTTGCTCTCTTTTCAAAGGCTAACGGCAAAACGTTGTGTTACTTTTCTGGTAAGCCGGTACCTATATATGGCTTATTCGATAGTCCACAGGATTTGCTACTGCGACCTTATAAAATGAAAATTGCGACAGTATCCTTTTGTTTTGCTGTATCTTGCGTTCTCCAATCCATATCTCTCGAAAATATCGATCCTGAAATACCTTAATTCCCAGGCCTTTACTTTACTAGTTTCACACAGGCCTCATTTTTCACATTGCCAATTTTGTACATTTCCAGATCATCACATTGCCAAATTTTCACATGCTCAGTTCTTCACATGCAAAATTATTCACATGTCACGTTCCAACACTTACAAAATCTATATCTCGTCACGTTCCGGTTTCATTAAAAAGTGAGAAGCATGATTGGAGCTCGGAGAATATGTCGTACTTAACAAGACATTTTGAAAACTCCTTTAACGCAAATCAACTGCTGCTAAATCGATACCAACCTTAATAGAAGTTTAAATAAAGTAGCATAATAACTTCTCCGAATGTTTTAATTTATAACGTCACGGAAAGCTTAAATATTACGTCACCCATTCTGTGGTTTGTGAAATGTTCGCCGACTTTCCGAAACCGAAGAAATATCCCTTATTTCAAAAGTATAAGGTTTAAAATGAAGGGGACTTTCTAGTTGAAGTTTATAATAATACGAGCCTTGCTTTGTTCAGAAAATTTTAGCTATTTCGCTATTAAAATCTTACATTAGACATGTGGAACTGCTCTGCTTGTACTACACATTTTCTATATGGGCCGGTTTCACATTCTTATCGACTGAAATCGAAATGAATAGAATTCAAAGATTTTTCGCCAGTTTGAAACGGTAGTCGAATCCGCCAAATTGTAAAAGAACACCAGTAATATTACGATGTCGATCAAAAGGCTCATTCATAAGGATTCTTTTGTCCAAATACATAAAAGGACTACCATGAAATTTTACATATTATAATATTTCAGGAAAATTAATACTTAGCCTTTCCTTTTACATTGCTGTGCTCCTAAAACTAAATGCATTTATAAAACTTCGCTTTTAGATTTAGAAGTACCATTTTAGCGAATGTATGATTAATTGCCAAAAAGCTAAACGTTTCAAAAACCTGCATACCCTTTGAACTAGTTACGGGGCGAACTTAGCGGGCTTGGTTATCAAATCAGGCCTAGATCTCAGTACTCATGGGATTTCCGTGGTAAAAAATAAGGATTACATAAAATTCAACATATTTTTTCGGTAGGTACCTACCTAAAGTGTGAAAGCACGACAGCGAAAAAAAAATACACAAAAAAAACATGAAAGTGCACTGTTTTGCACCTAATTTGGCTAAAGAAAAGATTTTTTGTTTTGATACGTATGTTCTGTCCCGCTCCTATGAATGCGAAATTCTATGCCTATCCTTTTCACAAAATGGCGTGCAATGCGCCCTCTTAACACAATTCATACTTCAGTTGTAACTTGGCGTCAAATACAATACTGGCTGTCATTATAGTTTGAAAGCCTCGGCTTATCATTTTCCAAGTAAAGATTTTTTTATTTATTTTAATAAATGTTTGGTTGGTAGCTCCTTCACTTTTTTCACGAGTCTTAAAAATTTGAAGCGCGTAATAATACGTAGGTACCTTAACTACCTAGAAGTAGGTACTTAATTTTGTAACTCATTTCAAATCCATATAATATTTTTATTCTTGATGAATGAATATTATGAATACTATGAATATTCTTATTCTATATAATATGAATATACAGGGTTATTGGTAACTAGTTTCTGCCCGCGGCTTCGCGCGCGTTATTTCTATAGAAACGTTTAAAGGTGATTTCTATCCCATGGGAACTGATTTATGGGATAAAAAGTAGCCTATGTTTGATTCCAGGATTAGAATTACCTGTATGCGAAATTTCAACCCGATCCGTTCAGTAGTTTAGGCGTGAAGAGGTAACAAACATCCATCCATCCATCCATCCATCCAAACTTTCGCATTTATAATATTAGTGTGATTCACTGACACTATGTGAACAGCATTTTTTGCCCACCATCATTGACACGTCCCTGAAGACGTCAGGTCTCAATTCTTAAAATTAATTTTTGTCGTTTAATTGGGTGTCGGACATTATTTTGTATAGGAAGCAATTTACAAAAAAAAGTAAGAATTAGGACCTGGCGTGTTAGTGATGATGGGCAGAACCTGCAGTTTACGCAGTGTCAGTGAATTACCAATAACCCTGTATTATGTATATTCTTATTCTTCATGAATATAATAATCTCGACAATTATTATTTCAAAACTAAACTTACTAAGCTTAACGTTACTTATTTAGTTGTTCGACCAAATTGTTAACCTTCCTCAACCGCGAAATAACAACACCACTTAACCCCCCGTAGTTCAAACTACCCTGGGCAGATAATGGCCATACACCATACAAACTACTGCGGCTCTATCACAAAACATCAAGGGTTATCGTTCTCACCGTTTAATATAAGTCACAGCAGCCAAAGACATCTCAAATAAATAAATAATGCTGGACAATTCACACAGCATAATCTAGCCCCAAGCTAAGCAGAGCTTGTGTTATAGGTACTAGATAACTGATATACTTAATACAATTCACTACATGGATATTTTTAATTATACATAGAAAACATCCAGAACGCCCTGAACAAATTATCTGCAGATCGTATAAACATTTGTCCCGAGGCGGGAATTGAACCCGTAACCTGCTGGGTATAGGCCTCCAAACTTTTGTGCCACTCCACACGGTCCTGCCATTGTCCAATTGTCCACAGTTGGACATAAACCTAATGAGCGTCATTCAACGCACAAGCAGGCAAAATTATAGGAAGATTGTTTTAATTAGGATAGAATAAAACAGACCTACCAATATTCATATGTCTGAAATAAAATAGAAGTTTGTTTGATTAAATATTCATAGGTCTTTACTTCTTTATGGAAACAATATCAAACGATATTTCTGATAGGGGCTCCTTCAGCACACCCATGGTTTTATATATGAAGATACGGTGTATGATCTTGGGCGTAGGTTATTTTATCACCCTGCTGCGTTTATTTCAGAATCTCCATGGGATATAAATAATTTAGAAAATGGTAACTCATAAAGTAGTAGCTCTGGTAGTTAAGTTTAACAGGGAATAAGTAAAGTTCTGCAGGAGCTGAACCAAATGCTGGACAGCCTAGCCTCAGCCTCGCGACGCATCGGTCTTGGCATGAATTTGGATAAAACCAAAGTCATGATCAATGGCCTCATTGATCCGGGACCGGTCGTCGTACATGGCCAACTTCTCGAAATTGTTTCCGAGTATACTTACCTTGGGCAAATTCTGCAGTTGGGTAAAAATAATTTTGAGAAGGAGGCTAGGAGGAGGATCCAGCTGGGCTGGGCAGCGTTTGGGAAACTACGTCGAGTCTTCTCGTCATCCATACCGCAATGCTTGAAAACTAAAGTTTTCAATCAGTGCGTCCTACCCGTCATGACCTACGGAGCTGAGACGTGGACACTCACGGTAGGGCTGATCCACCAGTTCAAAGTCGCTCAGCGAGCTATGGAAAGAGCTATGCTCGGAGTCTCTCTGAAGGATAAAATTCGTAACGAATACATCCGACAGAGAACCAAAGTTATCGACATAGCTCAAAGAATAAGCAAGCTGAAGTGGCAGTGGGCCGGCCATATCTCGCGAAGAACCGACAACCGCTGGGGTAAACGTGTTCTTGAGTGGAGACCACGACTCGGTAAACGTAGTGTAGGACGCCCTCCGGCCAGGTGGGATGACGATCTGCGAAAGACTGCAGGCAGATGCTGGATGCGGATTCGCCTTTTTAGGGTTTTGAAGATCGAAGATCGGTTTCAAAACCCTTATGGTCTCGCTTTGTCTGTCCTTTTTTCCCTCCTTAATAACTGAAAAACTGCTGCAGCTATCAACTTGAAATTTAAAATAATAATACATTTCGTGCGCCTGTACAGATTTAGAGAAAAATAAATGAAAATAAATAAAAAATGAAAATGAATATTTTCCATACAAATTGTGATGCCGAAATTTTAAAAGATACCTACAGAGTCATATGGGGTATCAAATGAAAGGTATCATTTTGTACATTTCAAATTATTTTTTGAAATTTTTGTAGGTTTCATACTTTTTAAAATATTTCGAAAAAAGTCGAAAAAATACCCATTCCCCCCCCCCCCCTATCTCCGAAGATTGAAGAGCGATCCATGTAAAATGTATGGACCGTTTATAGACATGGATCTATATTTTACAGGAAAAATGTAGAGAAGTTTGGAAAAAGAACACTTTTTGAAAAATGGTCAAAAAGGGGGGAAGTAATTTTCAAAAGGGGAGGCTACCTCACCGAGTGGGGTATCAAATGAAAGGTATCAGTTTGAACATTTCAAAACAGTTTTTTAAATTTCTATAGGTTTCATAGTTTTTGAAATATTTTGAAAAAAGTCGAAAAAATACCCATTCCCCCCCCCTATCTCCGAAGATTGCCGAGCGATCCATTTAAAATGTATGAAGCGTTTGTAGATATGGATCTATATTTTACAGGAAAAATATAGAGAAGTCTTTAAAAAGAACACTTTTTGAAAAATGGTCAAAAAGGAATAATTTTCAAAAGGGGGGCTACCCCACCGAGTGGGGTATCAAATGAAAGGCATTGGTTTGGGCATTACAAAACAGTTTTTAAAATTTCTGTAGCTTTCATACTTTTTGAAATATTTCGAAAAAAGTCGAAAAATTGGTAAAAAAGGTTGGTACCTACTATTCTTAGGTATTCGTAAAATTGCGAAGTCTCTAACCGGTACTTTTGGTACATATTTGTTGACAAACGTTCAAAACCCTCGGCGCGCGAGTTACACTCGCACTTGACGGATCTTGTTTTATAATGAGATTACAATTTTTATTCATTAAAAAACTGCCTTATTCCTGATGACCAAACCGAATCGCCTACGCGTAGGGGTTTTTAAAACCATTTTAGGAGCTACATAACCTCTCAGCGGGCATGCCTTGCGCGCCGCAATCGCCGCCCGTGTCAGGTTGCAGAGATGTGCTACGTTGCTAAGTTTCCAGCCGACCAATAAGATCACTCCATTATCGCGTCATTTTCTTACCTGTCAAAAATATAGTAGCGATCCTATTGGTCGCCTGAAAACTTAGCAACTTTCCTTATGGCAGGGCTAGCCGCGTGGCATGCCTCGCATACGCGCGGATATGGGAAATGTACGATGCATTACATTAAGTATTTCGCTGTATTCTTGATTATTTTATAGTAATACTTATTTACATCTATATATTTTGGATTCTCCATAAAATTTCCTACAAATGAGCATGTAAATATTCTGAAGTTGTTTAACGTAACTACTGAGGTTCATGTAGATGTAGGTGTAGTTTTGGTAAAAGTAATAGATTTTTTTTAATTAATAAAAAAAACTTTCAATTACAAAAAATACAGTTTGAGTTTTATTTTAAAGTTAGATTGACTATCGTTACAATCACAAAAAAGAACACACAAAAAAAAAAAATACTTATTTTTTTTCTACTGTAGGATCAATGAATGTATCATCAACCTATAAGTACCTAGAACAAATATTTAGTACGTACTAGCTTTTGCCCGTGGCTTCATACGCACTTTACCGGGATAAAAAGTAGCCTGTGTCTGTTCCTAGGATAACTTCTACCTCCCTGCGAAATTTCATTAAGATCCGTTCAGCCGTTTAGGCGTGAAAAGGACAGAGTGATTTTCGGATTTTAATATTAGTATGGATGTATGTAGTAGTATATTATGTACAGTAGGTAGGTAACCCCCCTGACGACCCTTGGAACACCAAGGCGGGTAATTTACATTAGTTTTGGTTTTAACGTTTTAAAAATATGTTTTTTTTTAGAACAGCTTGTTATCTTCATTTTATTTATAGATAAAAGTGCTAAAATGATTATGTATCAAAAGAAATAAACTTTTTAATTGGACAGAAGCCTTTATTCACAAAGAAAATTAGAATAAAATAATACAAATAAATTAGAACTAGTATTTACAATTGAAACGATTAAGCTAAGTGCAGACTGTTGCAAATAATCTACAGGTAGCTCAACTGATCCATATCAATACCAGTCGGAAGCCTCCCCAAGACGCTGGCTGCATTGCCCCGATCATTTGAGCTACCGACTGGCATTGATAAGAATCAGAATCAGAATCAATCGTTTATTTGCAGAATACAATAATTACATGCCAAGATCTTAAAGCTATGTGATGACAATGTATTCGACCCGCAAGCAGATGTGCAAATTAAATATGCCATTATTATTATTAGGTATAAATGATAACAGAGGAAGAATTCGTAGGAAGTCGCAGAGCTTTTCGATTCCCACGTCACTTGACCTCGTGGTGTAGTTGGTTAGCACATTCCGGTACTGACGGAAGGATGCGGGTTCAAGTCTCGTCGAAGTCGAAAATTGTTGCAATATTATTTGATTTCCTAGGTATAAATTAAAGTTTAAAATATCATTAACTAATTCTATTAAAATTTAAAATTTAAGGATCAGTTTACTTCAATTCAAACTAACTTATCGATGAACGCCACGGTACCTATACCATATAAGTAACATCAAACCAAGCCTGTTAACCGTTGCAGTTAAAGCCCGCCCAAATTACGTACATAATTACGCCAGTTAAGCGGAGGTACCTATAACCCTTAATGAAATGAAAACGAGTTAAAAGTTTGAAATGCCGCCATGAATGCAAGCTGTTTCTCAATTTCGGTAATTTACCACATTTTTACGGCAAAGTAGGTACATACTTTACTGGGTCAATTTACAACATACGATTTTTTTGTTTCGATATTTTTTCAGCTGTTATCGTGTTATGTGATCGACAACGTCCAATCTTTGGGATAGTATTTATTGGGAATGTACCCAATACTTAATTTTTGATTATTTTTGGGCAACCTCAACGATTTGCCTATTTATAGTGTGTTTCTGTCTATTCTTGCCAACTTTTGTCTGAAAGTTGGTAGTCAAGTTTCGTGTCAATTTTTTTCAGGAAATTTTGAAAGCAAGTTAATCAATACTAATACTATAAATAGGAAAGATTTGATTGTTTGTATTGAATAGGATCCGAAAGTACAGGACCGATTTGGAAAATTCGTTTACCATTAGAAGCCCACATTTACCACATTACTTTTTACCGCGGGAAAATGCTTCATTCCTACGGGAAAACGGGTAATAGGACAACGGGTAGTAAGAATGCAGCTAGTGAATAATAATTAGATCAGTGAGTGTTGAACTTTACCTTTTGTTTTAGACTTAAGAAGTTTTACTCAGATAGGTATTAGCCCAAAAATCCGACGTTATAAAATTCCCATCAACTATAAACGCTGATGTAAACTTCAGAGCCCTTTTTCGGGTACCTACAAACTTTTTTATTGGGGAAATGACAGAGCGTTATTGAATGGCAGCTTTTTATGCGTCATCTAGAAGTTTATCTGTTTTACTGCGTTTTCACTTCATCGCAACTCGTTAAAAATTCTTTGAAGACCCATCACTGAATTATGTCGGTACTAGAGCTTTAGTTCACGGACACCGTTTTACGGGGAGATAACCGTTAGAGTTATTTTCTGTTAAGATAACCAATGCCCTTTGTTTAGAGAGAATGACGTAACCCTTGTAATAAGAAATATAACCTACTACAGAATAAATTCACTTTTAGGTTACGTAGGCAGAGTTTTTGAACTAGTTAAGACGGAGAGAGAGAGAGAGAGAGAGAGAGTTTTAAATACGACGACAGTAGAACAACGTTATTGTGTTACACCATAGACATAGTGTTCTAAGGATTATCGTACGTCAGGTAGATGCAGATGCTCGATGCGGCAAGCTGAAGACAGGGCGCTATGTCGATCTTTATCGGAGGCCTATGTCTAGCAGTGCAGGTAAACACCATAGCAGCAAAGAAGTGGGCTTGGGCAGGACACATTGCCCGAATGGATACGTCACGTTGGACCAGGAGAGTCCTGGAATGGAGACCCAGAGCTGACACCCGAGGACGAGGCAGACCACCAAATCGTTGGGTAGACGACATCAGACGGCACGGAGGACATGACTGGATGAGACGGGCTCAAGATCGACAAGAGTGGAGAAGAAGGGAAGAGGCCTATATCCAAGATTGGATCAAGATCAGGCCACCATGATGATGATGATGATGTCTAGCAGTGGACTAATATAGCCTAATGATGATGATGATGATGAGGTAGCTATTTGTTTGTGGTCTTTGTCTAGTTATGCTGGTCACGGCGTAGAATCGACTTCCTAGATTTAGCTCGTAAGTCGTAAGAGCCGATTAAGGGAACTTACCATAAGAAAGGCTGCCTTCTAGCTTCTTTTGCTACGGCCACACTATCGCGCTAAAGCGAAGATTTTCGCTGTCGCGATAAGTCTGGCCAAGAAGTTCGTCTTATCGCGAATCATCATCACGATAGCAAATACCCTTCGCGACGCGAAGTTGCGAAGTTTTTTTCCGATGTGGCCAACACTTCGTCGTAGAACGAACACGAAGTTTTACCATGACACCGCGAAGACGAATCTTCGCTTTGTAATGTAACCGTAGCATATCTGTTTAATTTTAACATCTACACTTAAGTCACGAATCCGCCTGCCAAGCGTGGTGATTAAGAAAAAAGCCTCATTGAAAGAAAGAAAGAAAAAATTTTACAGACTAGGTAGGTAGGTACTATAACTAAAATTAAAACTATAAGTACAAGAACACTAAAAAAGGAAGCATTTTCTGCTGTTAATAATTTTTAATGTTTGTGTTGATGAGATATTTGTTTTGGATGTTGTACGATTGAACCAAAAAAGGTGCGACGTTTTTCACTACTCAAGAATCACAACCACGGGTCTAGAGACTAAATTGCAAGATGGAGTTTCATAATTTGATAACTAACTAGAAACCAGAGTCACGCAAATAACCAATCAATTTTATCTCGTAATTAAACTAAGGAGAACAAAGCAACGCTTTTAGGAAATAAATAATTCAATTCTTTCCTGGTTTCTGAAAACCTTATTATTTGTGTAAGAGGTTCTATACGTACTGTGCTTTGTATTTTAGGGTTATGAGATATGGTAGGTAATTAATGCAAAAAATAATTTGATGTATCTAAAAACCGACTCAAAAATTCGGAATATTTTTACTGTTTTTTAAGTTTTACGGGATAAATAGTAATCCAACTTTAATTTTTTTTATAGGACCACTTCGGGATCATTAGAAAATGATCCCGGTACAAAGCAAAAGAATCATCAAAATCGGTCACCAATTGGCTAACATATCGAGGAACATACAAATATACAAAAACATATAGCCGAATAAGATAACCGCCTCCTTTTGTTTTCGTCGGTTGAAAATACTTCAACAAAAATACCTACATTGAAAGGAAAAGAGGAAACATTACAAAAGATATGCATAATGGGCAGCATTATCGCTTAGCAGTGATCTCTTCCAGGCAATTAAATTAGTTGAATAGTAAAATCAATTTTTGTTCAATATTATTATAATATGCGAAAGCTTGTGTGAATTTTCGCTACCCTGGAAATTTCTAACGGCGCTAGAGTCCGAAGGAAGTCAACGTCACTTGACCAGGTCTTGTAGTTGGTTAGCACATTCCCGTACTGAGGGAAAGATGCGGGTTCAAGTCCTGTCGTAGATATTCCTTGGGATATTATTTGATTTACTTAAGCACTTCGTAGAGACTGTCCTACGGAATACCGGCAGTCGAAATACCGGAGCACGGTATATCGAAAGTACACGAAACCGCAGATCGAAATACCGAAAGCTCATAAGGCCGCATCACGGAATACCGAAAGCACACAACACCGAAAAACTTTAGACCGGACGAACACAATCTCGAATGCACGCTATACCGGAAGATCACCAAATCGAAATTACGCAATATCGAAATTTTCTTCAGGGCTGTACGTTAGTTTTGTCATAATTAAGATACAGATACAGCTTTGATTTTTATGATTCGTATCTATCGGTGACAATGGAAAACTGTGTTTTTTATGTTTTTATTGCGCATTGAAAAACTTGGAGTCAAAGAATAGCTCTATTGATCGAAGATCGCAGTGGCAGCTTGGGTACTTTGGCTGCATGGTGCAATAGTCACTTGGTCTTGTCCTTTCTTGTTTTTTTTTGTCCTTTGGTTTAATTAAACCGACTTTGAAACCTAATTTGAGTTAAATGGCTTTTAACGTTAATCATGGGTAAGTTAGAATAATGCTGTGCCTAATGTTTTTTTATTTATTAGGGTTTCGAGATCAGATTTAGAACCCTTAGGGTCTCGCTTTGTCTGTCCTTTTTTCACTCTTTAATATCTCAGCAACTACCGCAGCTATGAACATGAAATTAAAAATAATAATACGTTTTGTGCGCCTGTGCAGACTTAAAGAAAAACAAGATCCGTCAAGTGCGAGAGTAACTCGCGCGCCGAGGGTTTCGAACGTTTGTCAACAAATATTTACCAAAAGTACCGGTTAGAGACTTCGGTATTTAATGAATACCTAAGAATAGTAGGTACCAACCTACATTTCAGATGGATCTCTCTGCATGCTTCGGTTAAAGTGGTTAATGGTAAATTTTTCGACTTTTTTCAAAATATTTCAAAAAGTTTGAAACCTATAGAAATTTTAAAAACTGTTTTGAAATATCCAAACCGATACCTTTTACTTGATACCCCACTCGGTGGGGTAGCTCCCCTTTTGAAAATTATAAATCACAATTAGTATGGAATATATTCATTTTCATTTATTTTTCTTTAAATCTCTACAGGCGCATGAAATGTATTATTATTTTAAATTTCAAGTTGATAGCTACAGTAGTTGCTAAGTTATTAAGAAGGGAAAAAAGAAAACGATCTTCGAAACCCTAAAAATTAAAATACGCATTTACCATGCAAATTGTTATGTCGAATCCTACCTACAAGGTCATGTGTAGTGTTTGTGGATATGGATCTACAATTTACAGGAAAGTTTTGCCAATTTTCAATAGAATTTTGTGTCATGGTTATTTTCTCACGTATGCAATCAACCACAGACACAGACCACATTATATGTGGTGGAAACCTTGGTGGAAAGCCGACATTGTTTTGAGTTAGAACTTTGTTTAAAATATACGTGTCCATATTGTCCCATAAAGTTTGAGTGTGTGTTAATTTTATTTTTTAGTATTAAAATAATATACTTTTATTCACCATAGAGCATATTTTTATTGATTCTAAATCTAAAATAAAAGTTTTTTTCTTCTATTTATTAAAACATTCTAAAATTGTATTATGTTAGACAAAGAAGTAACGTTATGAACGTACTGCTTACACTAAAAAGTTTTGAAAATATTTTAATTGGTATGATAAAACTAACGTACAACCCTGAAGAAAAATTCGAGATTGCGTTCTTTCGATTTCGCGATCTTTCGGTATAGCGTGCATTCGAGATTGTGTTCGTCCGGTCTACAGTTTTTCGGTGTTGTGTGCTTTCGGTATTCCGTGATGCGGCCTCATGTGCTTTCGGTATTTCGATCTGCGGTTTCGTGTACTTTCGATATACCGTTATCCGGTATTTTGACTTCCGGTATTCCGTAGGACAGTCCTTCGTAGATGTAGATTGCTTATCTCTCCTTCCTCTTGTGCTTCTTTTCTTGTTGTTCTTGGAGGTGTTCTTCTGGGCTTTGCCGGATTTCTTTGCGGCCTTACTGCTGGTCTTGGGTGGCATCATAGTATTCACATAAAATTCTCATACACAGGGTTATTGTTAATTCACTAACACTGCGAAAACTCCAGGTAATACCCATCATCACGAATACGTTAGTGAAGACGCCCAGTCTTAATTCTCATTTTTTTGTAAATCGCCTCACATACAAAATATGGTTCACTAGTTTATGCCCGCGTCTTCGCTCGTACTTTTTTATGAAAACGTTTAAAGGTGATTTCTATCCCACGGGTACTGATTTATGGGATGAAAAGTAGCCTATGTTTGATTCCAGGAATAGAATTATGAGTGTAGGAATCGCGGCTAGCTCTTCCCGGGATGATGATGATATAAAAGTCGAGTATATGGAACAATAGCTGTATTGTATAAAACTACGACTAATATGATGTTAATGAGTGCGGTTTGGATGATCGCTGCTGATGCACTGACCTCCGTAGGCGCCCGGTCCGCGCTCGCGGCACGAGTAACCTACTTAGGTCAAACTGCTGATGATGCTAATAACATACCTACGTGATCGATGTATCGAACATACTCCCGAGGGCGAGGTACGAGATGAGAATGAGATGAGGCGCTACATACAATTGAGGGGTTAGTATTACATAGATGATCAAGTTTTGCTTAGGCTAGGTGAATGTTAGGACAATGCTTTAATGTATGTATCGTAATTTAAGACTAAACTTGATTAACAAAACTAATTCCTATTCTATAGTAAAAACTGATTGTCTGCTGGATTGCTGCTTGCTGATGGGCAAAGTTATTGTGTCTATATCACGTAAACTGGACCATCGCACGGCCCCACTGGCGACATGCCCTAGCTCGGGCACGGGTTGCCGACGCGCACTAACACTAGCTCTGCTGGAGGACGCCTCCCTCGGCGGGAGAGGCGCGGGTGGCGGCGGGGGCGCGGGCGCGGGGTCGCGCACCGCGGAGGACGCGCTGACGGCTCGTCTGCTTCGCCTCCACAGGAACGCCAGGAACGCTGCGACGCCTGCTGCTAATACGCTGTACGATATTGCGTATTGGTGAATATCGTGCGTAGTTAGTGTCACCTCCTGTTGTGCTGCTTCCTTCATCGCGCTGATTTGCTCACCGAGCTGCTGTAGCGAGGTGTTGAGGTGATGATCTTGGGTTGTTTCGATGGTGTTGGTAACGTAAAGTTTAACGTATGATGCTGGATAGGAGCTTGTAGCTGACAGATGTATGCTTCACCTTGATATTCACAGCCTTGAAGATCCACGATGGTTACCGGTACATATGAGTCCCTCATCAGATTAGTTGCTATATAAT
This sequence comes from Eupithecia subumbrata, assembly GCA_949316285.1. Classification (NCBI taxonomy): domain Eukaryota; kingdom Metazoa; phylum Arthropoda; class Insecta; order Lepidoptera; family Geometridae; genus Eupithecia; species Eupithecia subumbrata. The sequence continues at coordinate 2,297,837 of OX438643.1, forward strand.
CTGTGACAAGATTGATGCTGATCATGTCGCTGCTGATTTGAAGAGGTACTGGTATCAAATGGTATAGTTGGAAGCTGTCTCTGCTGATCAATGGTAAGGTGATTTCAAATATGACATAATCTCTGTTCATTCGGTTTGTTGGTAGTAAAGGGCCTCCATTTCGTCGGTGAAACTTCGAACGAATAATAAGGAACGCTCTTACTTGTAAGCCGCTTGTCCAACGGCTGCTGCTGGACTCTGCGTGGGTTGCTCCCCACCGCAGTGCTGGCTGAAGATGCTGAGGGCGCGAGCGGCGGCTCACTGCTGGACTCTGCGTGGGTTGCTCCCCACCGCAGTGCTGGCTGAAAATGCTGAGGGCGCGAGCGGCGGCTCACTGCTGGACTCTGCGTGGGTTGCTCCCCACCGCAGTGCTGGCTGAAGATGCTGAGGGCGCGAGCGGTTCGCTCACTGCTGCTGGTGCGTCGCGGGTGCGGTTCGCTCCGCGTGACTGCTCTGTGCTGATGCTGAGGGCGTGAGCGGTTCGCTCACTGCTGCTGGTGCGTCGCGGGTGCGGTTCGCTCCGCGCGACTGCTCTGTGCTGATGCTGAGGGCGTGAGCGGTTCGCTCACTGCTGCTGGTGCGTCGCGGGCGCGGTTCGCTCCGCACGACTGTGCTGCGCTGATGCTGAGGGCGTGAGCGGTTCGCTCACTGCTGCTGCTGGCCTGACTAGGTAGCTCCCCACGTCAGGTGTCGATACTAGCTTTCCAATAAGCTCACTGGTAAAGCTAAGATCACTGCAATCCAATGGCTGCTGGTACGCTCGAAGCACTCACGGTACGACTTTTTACGATCGCGCTATGAATCCTCGAACGATATCTCGAAGGACCATGTAGGATCCGGCTCGAAGGACCATGTAGGAGTCGCGGCTAGCTCTTCCCGGGATGATGATATAAAAGTCGAGTATATGGAACAATAGCTGTATTGTACAAAACTACGACTAATATGCTGTTAATGAGTGCGGTTTGGATGATCGCTGCTGATGCACTGACCTCCGTAGGCGCCCGGTCCGCGCTCGCGGCACGAGTAACCTACTTAGGGCAAACTGCTGATGATGCTAATAACATACCTACGTGATCGATGTATCGAACATACTCCCGAGGGCGAGGTACGAGATGAGAATGAGATGAGGCGCTACAATTGAGGGGTTAGTTTACATAGGTGATCATTGTTTTGCTTATGCTAGGTGAATGTTAGGACAATGCTTTAATGTGTCACGCAACAAAACTAATTCCTATTCTATAGTAAAAACTGATTGTTTGCTGGATTGCTGCTTGCTGATGGGTAAAGTTATTGTGTCTATATCAAGTAAACTGGACCACCGCACGGCCCCACTGGCAACATGCCCTAGCTCGGGCACGGGTTGCCCACGCGCACTAACACTAGCTCTGCTGGAGGACGCCTCCCTCGGCGGGAGAGGCGCGGGTGGCAGCGGGGGCGCGGGCGCGGGGTCGCGCACCGGCGCCGGCTCCGCGGCGCGCGCGGAGGACGCGCTGACGGCTCGTCTGCTTCGCCTCCACAGGAACGCCAGGAACGCTGCGACGCCTGCTGCTAATACGCTGTACGATATTGCGTATTGGTGAATATCGTGCGTAGTTAGTGTCACCTCCTGTTGTGCTGCTTCCTTCATCGCGCTGATTTGCTCACCGAGCTGCTGTAGCGAGGTGAAGACTGGTATTGTAAGCCGCTTGTCCAACGGCTGCTGCTGGACTCTGCGTGGGTTGCTCCCCACCGCAGTGCTGGCTGAAGATGCTGAGGGCGTGAGCGGTTCGCTCACTGCTGCTGCTGGTGCGTCGTGGGCGCGGTTCGCTCCGCGCGACTGTGCTGTGCTGATGCTGAGGGCGTGAGCGGTTCGCTCACTGCTGCTGGTGCGCCGCGGGTGCGGTTCGCTCCGCACGACTGTGCTGTGCTGATGCTGAGTGCGCGAGCGGCGGCTCACTGCTGGACTCTGCGTGGGTTGCTCCCCACCGCAGTGCTGGCTGAAGATGCTGAGGGCGCGAGCGGCGGCTCACTGCTGGACTCTGCGTGGGTTGCTCCCCACCGCAGTGCTGGCTGAAGATGCTGAGGGCGCGAGCGGCGGCTCACTGCTGGACTCTGCGTGGGTTGCTCCCCACCGCAGTGCTGGCTGAAGATGCTGAGGGCGTGAGCGGTTCGCTCACTGATGCTGGTGCGTCGCGGGTGCGATTCGCTCCGCGCGACTGTGCTGTGCTGATGCTGAGGGCGTGAGCGGTTCGCTCACTGATGCTGCAGGCCTGACTAGGTAGCTCCCCACGTCAGGTGTCGATACTAGCTTTCCAATAAGCTCACTGGTAAAGCTAAGATCACTGCAATCCAATGGCTGCTGGAACGTTCGAAGCACTCACGGTACGACTTGTTTACGATCGCGCTATGAATCCTCGAACGATATCTCAAAGGACCATGTAGGATCCGGCTCGAAGGACCATGTAGGAATCGCGGCTAGCTCTTCCCGGGATGATAATATAAAAAGTCGAGTATATAGAACAATAGGTGTATTGTATAAGACTACGACTAATATGATGTTAATGAGTGCGGTTTGGATGATCGCTGCTGATGCACTGACCTCCGTAGGCGCCCGGTCCGCGCTCGCGGCACGAGTAACCTACTTAGGGCAAACTGCTGATGATGCTAATAACATACCTACGTGATCGATGTATCGAACAATGAGTATGCAAATTTTCAACCCGATCCGTTCAGAAGTTTTGGCGTGAGGAGGTAACAAACATCCATCCATCCATCCATCTATCCATGCATCCATCCAAACTTTCGCATGAATATTATTAGTGTGATAACCTAATTAATTACTAAATACCGATCTCCCACTCCTATTTAAATCCACATCATCATCATTGGCTTATTTTACATCAACGCAAGATGGTTTAAGTGGAATTAGCCTGGCTGGGAGACAGCCGAACCCACACACACCCATTGATAATTCAGGGCAGAGCCGTTTTTAGGTTCAGTTTAAAAGAAAACCCCTATAATGAACGATTTCTGAATGGAGGGGGATATAAACTAATATCATTCCCTTCCCACTAATTTTAAGAATTGAGACCAGGCGTCTTCACGGACGTGTTCATGATGGTGGGCAGAACCTGCTGTTAACATAGTGTCAGTGAATTACCAATAACCCTGTATACATCAAACTAGAGGTACCTAGGTATACTCTCACAGCGAAAAGATACCTATTGGATTGAGGTTGAGGGTTCCAAACACACTTCCGACTTGGGAGTCAGCCAATACAATCTCATTCAAACTTTGCCGAGCCGGAAAAGCTTCGAAACCGTTTGCTACGGACGATTCGTACGGTGGACTTGCTGGTGTTGCGATGGTGAGCGTCAGTAACGTGCGTTAATTCAGTAAATTCGAAATCTGACTGTGTTTGGAGTTCATAGCACGATTATGCCGAAGATTAAAGCTAATTTTATTGAGCTAACTACAGACTGTTGCAAACGACCTAGAGGTAGCTTAACTGATCCATATCAATACCGATCGGTCGGATCATTAAAAACTCAATAAAAAAAATATAAGTATTTTACTGCCAACTTTACATCGCACATGCCTATATCGCACAAGGTAACCAAACAAAACTCGAAGTGAGTTGCAAAAATTTTCAATAAATAAGATCAAACAAAAAGTCAAACTATCCTTTGTAAAAAGGCTTAATGCAAAAATCAGATTATCTAGAGGATAAAAAAGCTTAGGACGAGTTTTGTTTCAGCTCGAAAAATAACAACTAACAGGCTAAAGGTTTCTTCGTCGCTTCTTTACTTTAGTCTACATAACGAAGCGACATCATTCAAAAATATCACTTTATTTCCGTGTCAGTGTTTAATTTTATCATTTGGCCTTTTCTAAGTGTACATTTATTGTATTTATGGAAATAAAGAGTTTTTAATTTGATTTGATTTGAGTACTAGGTAGATACCTACACTACACAGTGAAACGGTTAAATAAATAATAAGTATGGAAACAAGTATGGATACGCCGGATTGTGGGGCTTGTGACCAACACGATGTCAAGAGTATTATGACGAGGAAAAATTCCATAAATGTGGGCGTCACGGTGACTTACTACCACATTGCCCAGAACTCTACCATTAAATAAAACAATTCAAAACTGTGATTGATCATCTAAGAAAGTTACCTAATGCCTTTGTGATGTTGATACCATCTCGTCAAATTGTCAATTTTAACTTTTACAATGTTATAATGGATTTATGGTATCTTTCGTATTGCCAGATATTGGATTTACGAAGGCACGTTGGTTTGAAGACTTCCGAACTTTGATGGGGCAAAAGGGAATCTTAGAATTGCTCCACCTTCTTGTGTAGGTATCTCGTTTTGCTTAAGCCAGCCTACTCTGCCTCATAGAAATACTCATCATTGCCGATGGGATGTGGTGCATTATTTCGCTGATTTCTTGATTATTTTATTATGTAGGCATGCCTAATAATATCTATAATATATTTGGATTATCTATATTGTCAACATTATGTTAGCGTGTATATATTCCGAAGTTGTGAAACGAGTGTGGTACGTGTAATTTTGGTGAAAGTTTTAGAAAGTTCTTAATAATTCATAAAAACAAAATTTAAAGTTTTAATGTACAGTTTTGAGTTTTATTTTTAAATTAACCATCATTATTATTACAATAGAAACAAAAAATAACACATTTCCAAACAACTCTTTTACATATTAAGGCCAGGTATAAGGGAAAACGCGCGCCTGCCAAGCCGCCGCGCTCGTGTTTTTTGTAGTTATTTAAACATGGTGATTAAGAAAATCATTTTATCAACTGAAACTCTGCGAATTTGTTTAGAAATATTAAGTGTCCTTAGTTGAGTACAAAAGTGAGATATCAGTAGTTCGCTAGTCATAGTATTGAAAAAACGTTAGAAAAAGGGTAACTTTGGGATTTTTTTCCATCGAGTGAAATTCATAAGATCTTGTAACTGAATGCGACTTTGACTAGACTAGATCCGTTAGTAATATATATCTTTTTTTCAGAATTTTAAACACTATTTTCTAAAACTCAGATGATTTTAAAAATCACAAAAATGCGGTCTCTCCTGGCCTACCAAGCTTTATGCTCATAAAAAGGAAAATACTTGACCAGTTAAGCTAAATCTAGATTGTTAGCAATAGTTTGCAGTTAGCTCAACTGTTTCTTTGTAAATACAAGTTTAAATTTGTTTCTATTTTTTGTAACTTTGTTTCTTTATAAAGTTTGTAGGTAGTTCCATAAAGCTTTGAAACTGGAAAGTGCTTGTTTTTTTCTACAATATTTTCAGTTGGTATCTACATCGTCTGTTGTGTCGATTATCATAGACTAAAATGGTCATAAAGAAAAAATAACCTCTAATTTAAATACAATTGAACCCCACCGCGGTATAAAGAACCGATCGAGCGGAGTAAGGCGTTTAAAGAACTTCTAGCGATAAAATTAAAAAGTAACGTTCACCCAACCCAATCTATTTCCAACTATAGGCGGCTCCTGCAAAATAATATCGTCGGGAGCCGAGCTCATTCCACGCAAGTGCACGTTTAGTTGGTGTTTAGATGTGAATCTCATGCTTCGAGAGGTTTACATGGCTCATGTATCATGCATCGTATGGGTGAAGCTGCTTCCGTGATCCCCATCACGACCACCAGTAGTACTATTACGTCATTGCGTCCTAGTCTTTGCGTCTTTTTACCTCAGTGATGCAGCGGGCGAGAGTCCACCTGCGACGAAAGAGGTTGCGGGTTCGATTCCCGCCTCGGAACAAATTTGTGTACGATCTACGAAAATATATCATAAAAAAATTATATGTATATAAAGTATATAAATATATCAGTTATCTAGTACCCATAACACAAGCTTTGAGTAGCTTACTTTGGGGCTAGATAGTGCTGTGTGGATTGTCCAGCATATTTTTATTTATTTATTTATGTAACCTGTGTGTTTGTTGACCTATGTAAAATGACGCAAAGACTTCCTTCTACACGATTAGTGTTGGTTACCACGTCTTGATTCCGTCCCGAAAAGTTTGATTTCTAAAAGTCCGTGGATTTTCCAAGGTTCGTTCACAACATAGGAATTTTTATAAAAAATTCTCGTATTATTTTTACACTTAACACTTTTCAAAGTCATCAACGCCGCCGGCCTCGTCAGAGATGTCACAACATGGTAATCTGTAGATATGTAGATACCTAGCAGCGACCATTCAAATTTCTCTTTTTTATGAGTTTTTTTTTGTTTGTCTATTTATTTTATTTATATTTATTTATTTATTTATTTCCACTTATTATGGCTTTCTTGTGTTTACTGTTGTAAGTTTTTAGTTAGGTTAACAATGTTTATGTTAAGCCGCTTGATTCGTTTGGCGTACGCGCGGGCTGGGATGGCATACTTACCAACTAAACACAACTTACTTCTTTGTTTTAGAGTTTCATTTCTATCCAGCATTAGTTTCCCACGTTCCAGCAAGTCAGTACAGGCAATCCAGACAGTAACGAACTCAGGAAAATTTATTCATAGCTTCTTCGCTCTTGTAAATACGACTACTGGTGGATCCACAATCGGAATTCCATTTTGATTTTAAAACTAATCTTCGGTTGTCATATTTGCCTGGAGCGCGAAGATATGAGCTAAGAGTTAGTATGTTATATGCTAATGTTAAATTTTCAGTACTTTTTCTCTTAATCGGTGTTGAGTCCAACAAAATTAATCTCATTGTTACATTTTTGAAAACAAAGGAATGCGAAGATTCGACAGATAAATATTAAGGCTTGGTAGGCCAGCAGAGGCCGCATTTTTGTGATTTTTAAAACCATCTGAGACTTAGAAAATAGTGTTTAAATTTGAATTTTCTGAAAATATTACCTATATCTAGTCTAGTCAAAGTCGCATTCAGTAACAAGATCTAATGAACTTCACTCGATAGAATATAATCCCAAAGTTACCCCTTTTTCTAACGTTTTTTCAATACTGTGACTAGCGAACTATTGATATCACCCTTTTTTTTGTACTCAACTAAGGACACTTAATATTTCTAAACAAATTCGCAGAGTTTGACTTGATAAAATGATTTTCTTAATCACCATGGTTAAATAACTACAAAAACACGAGCGCGGCGGCGTGGCAGGCGCGCATTTTCCTTTACGCCTACTGCTGCAGGACTACCTGGCCTTAACTGATAATAAAATAGTATTGATATGGATCAGTTGAGCATCCTGTAGATTGTTTGCAACAGTTGCTGAATTATTTCAATTGTAAAAACTAGTTCTAATTTGTTTCTCATATTTGAATGTAATTTTCTTTGTGAGTATGTCGACCATGTGTGTGTAAATGTGCTAATTGATAACAAAGTAGCTACTACTGTAATTGTAGAATTTTATGATTTTAACAGGACTAAGACAACACTCTAACAAGAATGATAGAGTTCCTTTCTGCCCTTTTTAGCGGGGAGGGAACATTTAAAAGGTAACACAGTAGAAACAGTAACTGCAAAAGATTAAAACAGGAAAAGAAAGCCCTGAATCAAGGTACAATAAAGGTACAGGGTACAGGTTACCGGCAATTTGTCAAAAAGATAAAACCTTTACGTGAGAAGTATTATCTAAAACGGCATTCATCTTGTTGAATAATTACAGATGTTCCTTTTAGAATCGGAAAACAAAAAAATGGCCGTTTTCCCGTGTTCATAATTCAGATAAAAGGTAACAAAAAGATTACTCGACTGAGTTTGCATAATCACAGCGCTTTTGTTCTAATTAATGAGCGAATGGAAAGGTTTTTTATGCTCTTATTAATATTACTAATGGACTTCATTTTCTAGTTTTTTTATAAGTTTTTTACTTTGAAAAGTGTAAAAATTACACCATCACTTTTCAATCTAGGGGGGTTCCAACAGGGGCACTTGTCTCGGGTGCGGCACCAGCTTCGAGGCTCGAGGGGTGCCAAAATTATTGTTTGAATAAAAACTTGTCTTACTAAACAAGAAATGAGACGCACCATTAAGAGACATGCGTGTTAGGTACACATTAAAATGCAGCATTTTATTATAATAACTACTAATACATTTCGTTTCTCTAAAAAGCTACCTGAAAATCTTTCTTTAACAATTTTTGAAAATGGGAGCAATTTGGTCACTGCTCAAAAAAATCTCCGAATTTTCAGTTTAGATGGATGAATGTATGTTACCTCTTCACACCAAAATTACTGAGGCTGAAATTTTGCATACCGATAAATCTAATCCTGGAATCAAATATAGGCTATTTTTACCCCATAAATCAGTCCCCATGGTTGAGATAGAAATCACCTTTGATTTAAAATTTATTTTCTTTCGTTCTTTCTTTCTTTCTTTGAATGTTTCCATAGAAACAGCGCGTGCGAAGCCGCGGGCATGAACTGGTATAGTATTTGTATTTTACATGTTTCAAATTCGCTACGAAATGAGATGCTACGTATAGGGAACCATCCTTAATACTCAGAATAGAAATTTACCTAGTATTGAGAAACAAGCTTTTACGTAATCTCACCGTTTTTGCATTTATTTTCATGTTATTTACGCAATTGGCTACTGAGAAATAGAAACTCCATTATACAATGTCTAGACAGGTTTTTCACTTGCAAAAGAATTTACACGTATGAAAAGGTACTTAGCCACGGGAATGTAATAGAGCTACGGTATACATCCATGGTCTAGAACCAAAAGCTAGTGTTTCGTAGCTCCACTTATCCAAATTTAACACTTGAGTTGATTGATCATTTAACAGAATTTTCTAAAATTGATTTCTTCATTGCAAACATTTAAGTAAGTACCTAATAATAGGTGTCCTGCTTTAAAATGGACAAGGCGATTAAAGAAAGAATACAATGTCAGAACGATTTTTGAACAACATACTTTTATATTTTATGTAGCACATCACACCAATATTATAAATTCGAAAGTTTTGATGTTTAGAATATTAGATGGATGTTTGTTGAGGTAACACGTGAGGTTCACGCCAAAACTACTGAACGGATCGGGCTGAATATTGCATACAGGTAATTCCAATTCTTGAATCAAATAGACAAATAGACTTTTTAAACCTTAAAATTTAAGGTTTAACTGATTTAAGGCTTAAATCAGTTCCCATGAGATAGAAAACATTTTATTAGAAACAACACGCGCGAAGCTGTGGCCTGAAACTACATAGTAAAATATAAATCTATCCTTATACATATTGTCTCAGCTTTGGTCATAAAGCTCGATAGTACCTACTTTAATGAATCGATTCTTTAACAATACTGAGAAACGAAAAAAACACTTTCTTCCAGGTAGGTAAGGTAGAGATAAACCATTCTAAAAATGCACGTCCCTTTTGCTATAAAAACTATCGTAATTTGGCGAATTCATTACGAATGTAAGGGATGAAACGTTGGTGTTCTTCCAACACAAATAAGGTTCGTAGTTAACCCGTTTACATCCGTAATGAATGCACGCCCCCTTCACAAAACTTCATAGGTTTATCTCTACTCGACTACGTTAAGAAACCATATTGCCATTAAAGTGTTAGCCAATTTACTCTCCAAGTCTTACGGAACCCAGAGAAAGCTGAAAGGAAAATGTATGGTTTTATTCACAACCTTTTCATATTAAAATGTTGAGGCCTTATAAATATTTAATGCAATCTCATTGTAAGAACTGAGTACGATGTTATTCAGCGGAAAACTCTCTCTCTTGTTAAATACTTTAATGGCTATTGGAAAATGACTGTTTTACTGAAGGAAATTGAGAATATGAACTAATTTGATATAAGTTCTCAATACCAGTCGGAAACGTCCCCACGACGCTGGCTGCATTGCCCCGCTGTATGGCAATGCTGATGCGCTGCGCCAGATACTCACCTGGAGACCTGGAGATTGTTTGCATCAGTCTGCAGTTAGCTCATTTAAATTATTTGATTGTAATTTTCTTTGTGAATAATGTGTTAAGTTCATCTCTTAACTGCAAGTGAAACGTGTTGGTCGTAATTTTGACTTATCTAAGTGAAATTTTGATATAGCTATGTAGTTTCTTTCTAGGGTATCTTTCTAACTATAAAATCGTTATCCTAATAAACACGGAAAAAAGTAATAGTTGATGCTGACACCCGAGTCCTTGGTATCGGATAATTATTGTTTTATTTTAGAATTCTAGGAAAACTAACAGATAGTCAATTGTAATAACAGAAATGGTATTTTGAAAAATGAAGTGTCAACGCAACGCAATGACACAGGGGCAGAGAAGAGAAGATTAGAACGACAGTGACAGCTCAATTTCTCTCTTTTTTTGGTAGATTTTTGACACTTGAGTTTCATACAGCGTCATCTATCCTAGTCTATGGCAACCACTTTTTTTTTCGTGGCATTGAAAAGCCCTCATTGAGCAAATTTTAAATCCGAAGAAGGTTCTTAAGAACAGAATAATTTAAAAAAAATGTTCGGAAAAACGTAAAAACCACCCCGCAGGTGATACCGTTGGGCGCAGCTAGTTCCAAATGAAATCAACATTAGTTTCACAGAATTCGTACCCGAATTATTGGATTTATAGTTTAGGTGATCATGATCACAAAGAAAAGATAACTTTATTCACAAAGAAAATTAAAATCAAATACTAATAATAATAATAGAAGAATTTACAGTTGAACATTTTCGGCGAACCTTTCTTTATGCCGTCAATTATGAACTTGCCATCATCGGTGAAGGGTTCCGGCTAATCTTATGGAAATCGACTCTTCCTGCACCGACCACTCAAATCAGGAGGTAAGCACTTTATTCCCATGGGCGAATAGAGACGGGACGGATCTACATATTATGGCCGAGTCATTGCATTGCTTTCTTTCTTTTATTGCAAACGTCCGGTTTGGATGACGGTTTTGACAGCATAAATAAGTCCAGGTTCGCCGTGACTCGGCCAACATGTGGACGAACCATTCGTCGTTCAGTGGGTGAGGTTAAACGGCTCAATATCCACGGAGTAAATAGCACAGACATTCTCAATCTTTGCCAGATATTCGCTACTCGAATGCAGCGATTGCCCGCGTGATCTGGCTGCTAAGTTGAGGATACAGAAATGCACGATATCTTGTTGAATTTTATTTAGGCGGACGAGATTGGGTGGTCAAGATTTCGTCTTAAGAAAGGGAAGGTGCTGGGAAGTGAAATGAATATCATTTGCACGGCCCGACCAAAGTTGGGACATAGGTACCTCTCACGATTTTGCTCTTTTACATCCAAAACCTACATCCGTACAGATCCGCGTTTCTCGGTATTCAAGCGTGCGTTTGGTGGTGCGTTGGTTGTGAAGGCTTTACCTTCACAAAATAAAATATAAACTCGCTCTTAGGTTAATACCTAAGAGCGAGTTTATATTTTATTGTTGTGACGCCCTTAGGTATACGGTATCACGCCAAAACTTTGAATGGATCGGAACTGAAATTATACATACTTAGATGTGACCTGGGTTTTAGTAAATGCTACTCGTTGTCCTGAATAGTCCAGTAAACTTATCGCCTGAAAGTACGGGGTTCGTTGCGTCAAAGCCGGTAGTTTTGTTTTTTTGCAGACTTGTTTATGATGTTGGCCCAATGAATAATCCAAGTTTGTGACCTCGACTCAAACAACTTTATCAAAATTAAAAAAATCGCGAAACTTTCGGAATTTTTCACATTAAAGGACTATTTTTGAAAATACCTTTTCAGCACGTTTATAGAGAAGATTAAATTTGCTACATTATGAGACTAGAGTTGTCTGTATAGATCCAATAGTTTCCATAAATAAGTCTGCAAAAAATCAGAACTCTCGGATTTGACGCAAGCTCTGATGTAATAAGTTACTGGACTAGAAATGAAAAGAGCGAAAATAAGTAATTCCTACTCATAAAATAAATTCTTGTTAGTGAATTTAAATAAAGATCTACTTATACAAAAGGACAATCTTAAAACATTCACCAATGCATAACTCACTTGTAATGTAACTGTTTAATCAGCCGTTAGGTACCCCCAAGGCGTCGTTAACAAATCGCAACTTTGTCCCACGAACGCTAACCAGATGCTTCTAATAGCTTTTTAACCCAATTACCAGACGCGAAGGTACGTTACCAGACAATGAAATGTTTATTAGTATTTACTGCGCACTTGTGCCTTAGCGGTTAACTTGAAGACAGATCAAGCCAATGTCCCACCCCTCCGGGCGATATGTAACCATCGACCAGTGAGCTGGCAGCCCCGCACTAGGTTTCGTACTGTAAAGGTAGGTTTTACTGACAGAAGGGCAATTCTAGCAATATATTTACTCGATAAATATGGTAACAAGTGTCAAAATATCTGAAATTCGATAAAATGGAGAGCTTTTCTTTGATAACTCGCACGAGAATGCCGTTTTTCGTGGGACTCGATTAAATAATCATTGAAGACTCGATATTATCACATGATAAATGTAACATGTGAGGTATGATAAAGAATTGGCCAGTACTTACACTACAATTTAGTACAGTGTTGCCAACGATTCTAACAAGCGTCAATAGATGCAGCTAGTGCAGGACCGTGGTGGATAGCACAAGTTTCGAGAGACGTAGGTATCCACCGGAGACGTTACCCACTGCTGGTATAATACCTAGCGAGCAGTAGCACCGTAAAATCCGACTGAATATAATGATGATGATAACAAATTACCTCGCGGGTCACGCACATTAGAAACTAACCTAACCCACGATATAAATTTCAGTTTGACTTGCGTTTGTCAACCTGACCCGTCTGAAATACACGAATTACAGGAAAAGCGAAACGTAGCATTGCTACTTTACAGAAAAAGTTAAATCAAACCCCGATCTCTTCTAGAAAGGGAATCAATCTCTTGGATCCTTCCTTTCCATACGGGCGAAAGAACGCCTACGCATAAACCCACCACAGTTTCCTCTTCTGCCCTGTTTGCTAGACATACGCGTGCACTCGCAAATTCTACCGAACATACCAAACTTACGCCGCTTCAACACTTCGCTGTGGAACAGGCATCTTAACTCAAAACCATACTCAAAACCTAACTCAAGGTTTGCTTTGCGATCAAAACTCAACCTGCTTTAACAGCAGAGTGAGTACGAAACCTCCCCAAACTTAAACGCGGACTAGATTCTACGTGCTACTCCGTGAAGTATTCAGCAAATCTCGAGTTAGATTTTGAATCAAGTTAGTTCTGGTTTTATAATTTGGACTGCAAATTTCGGATGTTGGATGATCCTTCGTCAAAGAATTATTGGATTCACTGCTAAGAAACTAAGCTATTAATATAATATTTAAAATAATAAAAGTTAGTACCGACACCGCACCGGTACAAAAGATATATTTGATCACAACACACTCTTTTTTTTGCTTCTAAAATTTTTATATTTAAAAATTTTTCATACACTTAGGTAGTTTACTATAATTCTATAAGAGAATGCCTATTATTAGCTTTTTGTGTCTATTTTAAATTATATTGTAATTAGTTAAGCTGATGGCAATCTTAATTATATAATTAAATAAATAAAAACACAGTTACTTAATTTCAATGACGGCGACTCTAGGCATCACGGATTGTCAGTTTTTTTAACCCCCGACGCAAAAAGAGAGGGGTGTTTTAAGTTTAACGTGTCTGTCTGTGTATTTGAGTATCTGTCTGTGGTATCGTAGCTCCCAAACGGATGAACCGATTTTCGATTAGTTTTTTTTGTGTCATAGATAATTTTATCCCGAGTGTTCTTAGCCATGTTTCACGAAAATCTGTCGGGGGATTTTCAAAATTTGTAATAGGTATTGTTCTTGTTTACCTATGTGTATTTATTAACTTGAATTAATTAGGAATGTATGCGGGGCGTTGGTGTTCTTCTAACACAAATTAAGTTCGTAGTTAACGATGATGATCATCATCATCGTATACATTATGAATATAAATTCATAATGTATTTGTAGATAGGTAAGATACTATTCTGAACCGTAAGGGGGCTTAAATTTTAGGTGCTGTATAATAAGCCTACTGTGCTTACAACCTTTATATTGTAATATCCGCAATTTTTTCCACTTAATTACAACCTTCCACTTCGTTAGCAATAAAATCAACTAACCTAGATTAATATGAAACGGCGGTGAAAATACAATTTCTGTTTTAATTTATTTCTATGGTAGTAATAAAATAAATATTACAGCACATTATGAAAGTGTTCATTCATTCATTAATTATTTAATTTATCACACACAAAACAAAGCCTGTTTTATGTATGGGTAACAGATTTCTGTTGTTCATTACACTTATTAAACACCCAGACCCGAAGTAAATACCTACAGATCAAAACATGCGTCCCGCTGCGGGAACCGAGCCCAAAGCTTTTTGCAAGCGGACCTTCACTCACTGTGCCGCTGGGGTCTCGATAAACAGTATTTCTATGAAAGGGTCAAGGTAGATCATAAAACGTTTAATTTTTATTTAATCTGTTTTATTGATAAGCTGCAAAGGTTTATAGCCCGCTCGTAAAAAACGTAAAAGCCTTTCATAAGTTTAATGTTTACATGAAATATTATTTTGTCGTTCCATAAAGTGGGCTCCTCCTCATGGCCGTGGCGAAATAGGAATGGTTAGTAATAAATAAATAGCAACTACTAAACTAACAAATACTTTCTATTTTATTTCCGTCATCTAGTGCCTATAACACAAGCTCTGCTTAGCTTGGGGCTTAGATGGTGTTTTGTAGACTGTCCATCATTATTAATGTTATTATTTTTACAAGTCTGTTTTTCTCGGAAAATTCCGGTGATTCATGAAGCTTACGGGCCTAAGCCAAGTGAGTATCACTTCATAATTGTGTTGTATTTTATTATTATTATTAGATTAATTTGTTGCACCTGACTCTATGAGAAATCAAAGACAAAAATCTACGAAAACATTGCCAATTTACAAAAAATAATAACGTCTGAATCTAAACCCCTTTTAGAACTAGCCAAAACGTTGCGATTTTTCTGTACAACTGTACCTTTGTAGACGTAAGATTGTGTTTACATTAGGTCGGTCGGAGCTACAGTTTTACCGGCAAAGATTTATCTATGCAAATATACGTTATTTATTTATCTATATTTATTGAGGTATACCACAGCGTATAATTTCCATATAAACACTTAAAATATATAACACGAAGGTGAAAAAGGATGACGCCGATATTAAAAAGCATTGGAACAGCAAGGTAAGTCACAAATGCGTTATGTACCTATCCGACACTTTTTTCGTTCCGGTCGGCCCGACAGTTTTACCGGTACGACAAAAGTACCGGATACATAACGCATCCTGTGAACCCGCTCTTATGTAAAATATTATGCCATTCCATTGCACTCGAGCCAATTCTAAAGATTGATATCTCAATGTCAATAACATTCTCCATGCGACTTGATCGTGTGAGATAAGCGATACTCGCGTGGATTTCTAGGATTTATTCCTAGGCATATAGATTGATTCCGCTCAAACTAGTGGTTTTTTCATAAACTGAGAGGTGAGTCTATTTGACGTTAGTAGCGAGATCGCGACGTTTTCTTTTTCCTACAATTTTTACGACGAATTTGACGACCTCTGTGGCGCAGCGGGCGAAGGTCCGCCTGCGACGCAAGAGGTTGCGGGTTCGATTCCCGCCTCGGGACAAATGTTTGTACGATCTGCAGATATTTGTTCAGGGTGTTCTGGATGTTTTCTATGTATAATAAAAAAAATATCTATCTATTTAGTGTATTGTATTAAGTATATCAGTTATCTAGTACCCATAACACAAGCTCTGCTTAGCTTGGGGCTAGATAACGCTGTGTAAATTGTCCAGTATTATTATTATTATTAATTTGGTACAGCGCCTCTATCGTGCGGACTGGAAACTTTGCAAATCCGATACGAAAAGGTGACGTCACAATTATTATTGACGTCAAAGAGACTCCACCCCCCCTGTTCATTCATTCATTCCTAGTAAAGTAGGTACTTTACCTACCTACTACATCAGTCAGCTAATCTTATTGTTACAGTATTTATTTACTTTGTTATTTTACGTATGTAGTTTACCATGTTGACGACCTCAGTTGCACAGGGGGCGAGAGTCCGCCTGCGACGCAAGAGGTTGCAGGTTCGACTCCCGCCTCGGAACAAATTTGTGTACGATCTGCAGAAATTTGTTTCGAAGGTCTGGGTGTATCCCATATATAGAAAAAAAAAACTATCTATGGATTTAATGTATTAAATATATCAGTTATCTAGTACCCATAACACAAGCTTTGAGTAGCTTACTTTGGGGCTAGATGGTGCTGTGTGGATTTTCCAGCATCATTTATTTATGTTCTTTTATGTATTCTATTAGAATTTTCTGAGGTTAGATTTAATTTTGTTAATTGCTTTTTATAACTAAGTACTTTTTAATAATAATTTTGTTTGTTTTAGTAAATTTTTAATATTTACCCACTGCATGAAGTGTTTTTTCTTTAAGAATTAGTTTTCAGATAAGTACATTTTAAATAATCAATTATAGACACAATTTTGTTTATTATTAAGAGAACCCTGGGTCCTGTTATACAGGTTAGGGTAGTTCGGGATCCTGTGTACCAACTGAACACAGTTATGCGACGCTGGAGGTTGCGGGTTCGATTCCCGCCTCGGAACAAATTTGTGTACGATCTGCAGAAATTTGTTCCGTTGGTCTGGGTGTTTTCTATCTATAATAAAAAAAATCTATCTATGTAGTGTATTGTATTAAGTATATCAGTTATCTAGTACCCATAACACAAGCTCTGCTTAACTTGGGGCTAGATAATGCTGTGTGAATTGTCCAGCATTATTTATTTATATTTATTTATTTATTTATTGCGAAAACGAGTTTTAACGTCAATTGAAGGCGTTTAATTTTAACGGTGAAATCTCTTCCTCTAAAGATTTTCATAAAGTCTTGTCCTTTGCTGCACGGATCACGGATTGCTGTCCCATGATGATGGGGCCCAGTTCTGCATACCAATCGCTTTACCATTAAAGCGATTGGTTTGCAGAATTTGGCCCCTGGTACTCTTCTTAAGTTAATTACTTTCTCGTTTCTCAGGTTCAAAGGCTTCGTTGACATAAATATGTACGTTCTTACTACGTAGGTACATACGTTCCTGATTGGAACGGAAATTGGAGTCTCTAATAAACCAAAATAACTTAAAATCAAAAGAGAGTGAGCTCCTGTTGCCAATCTTAAGGTAATCTTGCCTGCGACGCAGGAGGTTGCTGGTTTGATTCTCGTCTTGGGACTAATGTTTGTACGATCTGCAAATATTTGTTCCCTCCCGGAACAAATATTTGCAGATCGTACAAACATTTGTCTGTTCTGGGTATTTTCTATGTATAATAAAAAATATCTATCTTTGTGATGTATTTTATTGCCATACAGCGGGGCAATGCAGCCAGCGTCTTGGGGACGCCTCCAACTGGTATTGATATGGATCAGTTGAGCTACCTGTAGATTGATTGCAACAGTTTGCAGTTAGCTCAATTGTTTGAATTGTAAATACTAGTCCTAATTGATTTCTAATATTTGAGTTTAATTTTCGTTGTGAATAAAGGTTTTACTATAAAAAAAGTATATTAGTCATCTAATCTAATACACATAACACAAGCTCTGCATAGCTTGGGACTAGATGATGCTTTGTGGATTGTCAGCATTATTTATTTATATATATAAATATAGTTTACATAAGCAGTCCAATTTAAACCAGGGCAAATTACATCTCATTAAGGTACATTTTCAATCATAATTTCGTTAACAAGACGATCGCGAAGTTAGTAGCAAGACGCGCTGCTTAATAAGATCCCCGTTCCCGGTGATTTATTAAGCAGGGGGCATATTCCGGGGGGCATATCCTGACAAAGTGAAGTTGGTAGAACAGTGGGGAAACTATAACCGAGCACTGAACGAGTCGAAAATATTGCCGCGACAACGAGGCGTTCAATTTTTTTTTAAGATACTTAGTAGTTCTATTCTTGTTCGTAAGAGGCGGTGTACCAAATTCCATACACGTCGCGTCCTGGAGACAATACTATTAACTAACTGAACGCATTTAAAGATAAAGTTCACACCGAACCGAAACAAATGCCGATCGAACATCGATGTTTTTTGTAACCTATCGAAAGACAGAGGCATCATCATCAGTCTATATAAGTCCACTGCTGGACATAGGCCTCCCCTAATGAGCGCCATAGCACCCTGTCTTCAGCTTGCCGCATCCAGCATCTGCCGTCCTGCCTGGAGGCCGTCCTACACTACGTTTGCCGAGTCATGGTCTCCACTTCAGCTTGCTAATTCTTTGAGCTTTGTCGATAACTTTAGTTCTCTGTCGGATGTATTCGTTCCGAATCCTATCCATCAGAGAGACTCCAAGCATAGCTCTTTCCATAGCTCCAAATTCCATAGGTTAAAAATGATCTTAATTATTGTGGAATCAACAAGTGGACACAACTCTTTTGGGAACGGAAAGAATGCCGCAACAGTGGGAAGAATTATGCTGAAATTATATTGGTCAAGCGCGTTTCTAACACCATAAGCTCATGAGTTTTCGTGTTCATCATTCCACGGTCTGCTTGCCCCAAAACTGCATAGCACCACCTAAGCGATATGAAATTGCGCTACTGCATTACTTCGCCGCGTCCTACGATGGATGCCAGTAATCGGCCGAGGCGAACTTTCTATTAAATTGTATCGGGTACCTGCCAGCTTAAGATATTTATGTGTATCACTAAATTAATTCCTTGCAACATCCTTGATGCGTGTAAGGGGCTAGATACACGGATAGCTTAAATCAGTTAGAATCGACTGCTTCAAGCTGCGACTGCATTGTGAGCGAAGTTTTTTTACCTAGGATCTCCAAAACTACTGAACATATCAAACTGTTTGGCATACATTTAGAATGTAGCCTAACTTAAACAATAGGCTACTTTTCTAAGGGTTTCGCCCCCGATTTAGTATTTAAAGAAGGGTTTGATAATTTACACATCACGTCCAACGAGAAACCACAACCTAGATAAAAAGTCCATAATAATATGCAATGTTGTCTATATTTGTCAAAATAGTGATTGAATTTGTGATGTTTTCATGATTGTCAAATCTGCTTTGTAAAATATGAAATTTAAACACAATGTTTTTCTTCTGCAAAGCAAGGAAATAATTCAATTAATTGCGAAGAAGAATTCAATTTATTGACATACGCACATGAAACCGCTCGAGTAGTTGCGTTGAACTACGCAACTACTCAAGCGGTTTCATGTGCGTATGCAGTATGCAGTTGCACCGTGTATCTAAGCCCTAAGCCGTGCCGTCTCCACGTGGGAATCTTTGGGAGAAAATGATTGATAGTTTGCAATTACAAACAAATGACACTCGATTCTAAGTTTGACATGTCATTTGTTTCTTAAAAACCTCTTTAAGTAAATTCTTGAAAGCTGGGGCGATCCTATTTGTAACCCCCGACGCAAAATGAGAGGGGTGTTATAAGTTTAACGTGCGGGTCTGTTTATCTGTGTATCTGTCTGTGGTATCGTAGCTCCCAAACGAAAGAACTGATTTTCGTTTAGTTTTTTTCTGTTATAGATAATTGTACCCCGAGTGTTCTTAGTCATGTTTCATGAAAATCTGTCAGGGGGTTTTGAAAATTTTTTTATTTGGTCTTGTACCTATAATTCGTATAGGAAAATGAAGGCTTGGATTTTTGAGAAAGCCAAAAGGCGTTTATGGGAGGCCTGTGTCAGTAGTGAACCATTATAGGTATGCTGTTGCGGTGTGTGGTATAGGGAGGGCTAGATTTGTGACGTCAGTGGATAGTTGTATGAAAAGACAAAAGACAATCGCGCTTTTTAAAATTTATCTTGCTACATTCAAACATCGAATAAACTTTGGGGAATCCACCACCCGCTTGCTTACTTGTATATTCGGCTCCCTCCATCTCGTAACCATTTTTATAATGAGTGATACAGTCAGCCCGAATAACATCATACATATACATCGTAGCTATACTATCTACCGAGAGATGATACTGAAAAAGCACGATAAATTTTAAAAATACGTGCTTGGCGGCCTCAAAATTACAGGGCATCACATTTTATAGCAAACAGGACAAACGTTCGTTCAAGAAAGCCTCGAAGTAATTTTCTTCATCCTTGCTAAGATCAGTTTTGTAGGTATCATTTGTCTATTTCACAAGCGCTTTTAATATGTAGGTATACAGGGTGTAAGGGTAAACAGTCTTATCCTTGAAACCAGAAGTTCAGAATCATGAGCAGAGTCCAAAACCGATGAAAAAACTAAACTTTTTTTTTTAAGTAATAATTTTGAAAAAAATATCCTCATACATCATAAAAGCATTTCACCCTACATTTATACCTACATACCTACGCCGCCTCCGCGCCGCTCGCCTGCTTTGTCGGTTTCCAACAAAGACGCCGCTCGCGCGCTCGTCAGTCGCGGCCCGTCTGCTAGGTAGCGAGCACGTCACGACGCGTACCGTGCTAATTTGTGATGTGCCGATTTGTTCGCGTATTGTGTTAAGTAGAGAAGTGACGATGTCGTTCACAAATGAACAGTGGACTGAAATGGTGCGACTTTATGCCATCGCTGGTGACAACATGAACTTGGCTCGTACGATGTACGCAGAGCGGTTCCCAGAACAACGTGTGCCAAGCCGGGAAACGATCCTAGCGGCTACACAAAGGCTACGTGCCTACGGCCAGTTCAAAACATTTTATGCCTAATGTGAGTAAATCAAACTGTACATAAAGCTGTAAATTTTAGTTGAATTGTACATAAAACTTGATTGATGATGAACTTTTTAAATACCAACGCCAAAAGTACCTACTTACTTTATCCCACTTACTGGCAAATGTGTTAGAGTAGCTATTTTTGCCTGTCCTAAGCCAGGAAAAGTATGAAGGGAAAGTTCCATCACAAGTTGTAGGTAAGGTACCTAACCTACCTACAATTAATAATATATAATAACACAAGCTCTGCTTAGCTTGGGGCTAGATAATGCGGTGTGAATTGTCCAGCATTATTTATTTATTTATTATTTATTTAATTCGAGTGGTTCGATACCTACACCACCGGCCGGCTACAGGCGAGAGCGGGCGGCGCGGCGTGATAAGGTCACTAGGGTGTCCATGAAATCACGTAGGATAGCAGAGAAATGAATTATGAAATACCATCGAAACTAATTGACTTTTATTTTTAAAAATAACATGTATCGTCTTATTTTAGGGGTGTACATACGTGGTTTCAAGGATAAGACTGTTTACGCTAACACCCTGTATAATATAAAAATTATGAGTGTATCACTGATTCTATTTCCCAGCATTATTATTATAGGCTGCAGTCTGAATACGAAAACAAAGAAAATTGATAAACAACCCGCGAAAATAAAATGCGTGATACACCTAGAATGCACGAATACAGAGTTTATTAGATTTGAATTACCTATTACGATGAATTTTGCATAAAAACAGGAGGTAAGTAGAGACTGAACGGAGAAAACATGTTGTTCCAACCTCAGAAGACGATGACAAGAATGAACACAAACCCAGAACATAACTCAAACTACCATGACATCACAAATTTATTCAAATCCCCTATTTCCGATAAGGTTTATTCTAGAAACGTTTTGCATCCAACTCTAAGGTAAAGCTGGCCACAAGCGACCGGCTGTGTCCCACGTAAATTGGTTTACACTGACCGGCTTTAATTACGGAGTGACCGAGGCTTAATATATTGCTTGGACCTATGAGTCCTGCATTATGTTATTACTTCCTATAGACTTTTCGTCATTAAGAAACACATAGATAAAGGTGAATAGAACACTTTGAATAGAATCCCGGATATGGTTAGTGTGTGTCCAGGAAATCCTACTAATATTATAAATGCGAAAGTTTGTGAAATTTGAAATTTTTGTTACCTAGGATCTCCAAAACTCCTGAAGAGATCAAACTGTTTGGCATACATTTAGAATGTAGCCTAACTTAAACAATAGGCTAATTTTCTAAGGGCTTCGCCCCCGATTTAGTATTTACAGAAGGGCTTGATAATGTACACATCACGTCCAACGAGAAACCACAACATAGATAAAAAGTTCATAATAATATGCAATGTTGTCAATATTTGCCAAAATAGTGATTGAATTTGTGATGTTGTCATGGTTGTCAAATCTGCTTTGTAAAATATGACATTTAAACACAATGTTTTTTTCCAGCAAAGAAAGGAAATAATTCAATTAATTGCTTAAGGTACATTCTTTGGATAATATAAATGCTTCGTGTGTAAGAAGTCACAGAAGTTTTCGCTTTTTCTATGCAAATGTTTTTTTCCGTTCACTGTTGTTCCACTATTTCATCGCGCGGATTGTAGGTACCAGAAATGCGAAGCAAAATATTAGTAAGGTTCGGTTCGGTCCCATTCTGATAGCGCGTGATTTATAACTAGCTATTTAGAGATTCATGCTTAGAGCTCTTATCCGTTCGTAAGCGAATGAAATATGGAGTAACTTAACTTTCCAAAGCTGCCAAGCAAACCAACAAACCTAGATACAACAAACAACAAAATACAAGTAATGTGCCTCCTGTTTCATTACGCGACGGAACAACCCGCCGGCACCATATTAAGTCGCGTAGAGGACCTGACAAACCCTGCGGCGGGCGGAGTCGAAATTTGCTATAGGCCGGTTGTATGTGTGGTGGTGGTATAAATTCTAGAAAACTGTAGTAAGGAAATTCCGACAGCGGATTTAATACTAAACACTATGTTTTTAGATATTAGTCGTTTTAAAGCGCGCGTTTGGATTTGGACTAATGTATCGGTACCAACGCACGCCAACGACCAATGTGACTCGCTCTTGGGAACGTTATTGGCTCTTTATTTATTTATAGTTACATAATAAAGGGCTTTTAGCCAAACATTGACTTCGTCAGCCCTGTTACATCCAATGCGAGTTCTATTGCACAATATTTCTAAATTGTGCAACAGATCCCACAGGGCCCGATGCCGGCCTAACCGCGGTTACAGTTGCTTACTAGACATTTTCCAGTTACAGTTGTTTGCTATTTATTTTAAAAGAGACCAAAAAGTTTTATTAGGGCGTCTCCATTGCTTATACTATAAACGACATTAAGTTAATCACAATCATCAATTTTATGAACATGCTACTTTCTGTCCGCGCCTGCGAAAGCGTTTTTTCTATGGAAACGTTCATTGTTTATTTCTAACCCATTGGAACTGATTTATGGGATAAAACGTAGCCTATGTGTTATTCCAGGTCTAGATAAAACTATAAAAGTTCAGCGCGATCCGTTGTCAAATAGAATAACATCGCTTGTCAAATAGCGCCAGAATATAAAATCCGCAAATGTTTTATTTTCAGCGAACCCTCTCCACTTCGACTCTAATGACTAATGAATCTTGTACTTTATTCATACAGCATTAGTGAGGCCTACTTTATTCAGGAGCGTGGACAACCCGATTTGTTTTGCTAGCAATTGAAAAAATGCCCTATTACTTTTTTAACACTTCACAAGAAATGTATTATTTACTGCACTAAAATACCTACATATAATCAACACATAAAGTCCGGTCCACTTGATTGTAACCGAACTACTGAGATGAGACTATACCTACTATAATTACACAAACAACAGAATAAAAAAAAATTACTTGTTCCCAAATCAAAACATGAAGCCAATTCATATTCGAATTTCGAAGTGTGATGGCGCCCGGCGCGGCGGCGATGAGACCGGGTGGCGACGCGGCGCGGCGGGCCGGCGGCGGCGCGGCGAGAGGGAGGTGCATGATCAAAAATACTGGCAACCTACAAAAAACAAAATGTACATAACCTCTAGCAAACTACCTCTATGGTCCTCTAGTGTGCATTTTTTTTCATGATGCTTCGAAAACAGCCAGTCTTTTATAGAACTTGGTTCTCTTGCCTCTAGCATAGACCTTTTGCGGAGGTGAATATAGCATTGGTGTAAGTACCTATACATAGTGTATTGTCGAACCTTGATCAAACGAGATTTGCGGATACGCAAAACATATTTATCGATTAAAATCAGAAAAAATGTACTTTAATTACATATATTTTTCTCAAAAACCAAGACATTTTTCATGAAAATTACATCATCAGTTTCGTTTCTTTTTATGTAAACCGTTTATTTTATTAGTAACTAAGTATCTAGTTTTCAAAGTAGTCTTATTTGAAAGCAGATAGTCTAAATCTAAGAAAATAATAACAAATAATATCTTACATATATATATTTTAAGAGATTAACGATAAATATGCCGCGTATCCGCACATCTCGTTTGAACAAGGTTCGACAATACACATGGTATATCTACTACCACCCTGGATGGCTCGTGGAGTCGGCATAGCTTGCCTGCACGAGTGTACCTACCGTAATGGCACCTTCTTAGTGAAAGAGTATTTAATTTACTTTACCTTAGCGGAATCTTACAGGAAGCCAGCTTTATTAGCAGTATTCTACAGCCACATGTGCATCTCTCCACGTCCGAAGACAAACCATATATTCTGAACTTGACGCCAACTCCCTGCCGTCCCCATAATCTCGGCGAATTTAATTCAAATTAGCGCTGTACTACTTTTCAAATGGTGACTTGAAGAGTCTTATCTGTGACACGCCGCCCTCGGAGTCTATCTGTGACACGCCGCCCTCGGAGGCAATCGCCTTGAGAGCGAAGGCGCTCATTAGACGTGATTTCACATTTTTAGCTGCGATTTTAACATTTTCATCTTCAATTTCCTGGCTGTGTTTTTGCTACACCGGTAATTGATTCGGAACGATAAGATTTAGTCTAGTCAAGAATGAAATTATGCCTAAAAATATTTGAACACACGGATTACGTAATATTAAAATAAAAAATAGAAATATTTAGACCTACAATAAAACCTGTACTTCAGATTTTTTTTTGCGTTGTGTGACATTTTCTCAAAGATTAAAATCAGATAACCAACATCCAAAATATCCTTGACTAGACACAGCCTTGGGCTTCTTAGTCCTAGTTTAACAAAAAAACTTAAGCAATTATTATTTTACGACTTAATTTTGACTATTATAATTATCAAATGTTTGTCATTTTACAACTGTAGGTATCGTATTAAACTCAATAAATTAACAGGTGCGAAATTAAGCTCAAATTGGCACGAGTTAATTGCCTTGGCATCTGTGACCTTACCAATGATGTTTTACAAAATATAATTTTCACTTCGGTTAGAAACCTCAAATTGTAACTTGAGTAATTATAGCAACGTAAAGGTGCAGATACACTATCTGAAATAGGAATATTTTATTTGCAACTCACACAAAAACAAAATTTGCTGAAAAATAAAAGATCAGATAGAACAGACAAAACATACTTAGTTATGTTTTTTATTTATTTACCTTAAATAATATAAAAGAATTCCAAAAAAATCTATAAATAGGTAGAGTAGGTACCTACGCGGGATTGGGTTCAGTAACGCGGGCTAAGCTACTCCAAACTCCGACACACTTTTTATTGAAAATTCTTGAATAAAAATACCTACTCTAATTTCCTCAGATAATTTTATCACAATGAGCTAACTAAATCTCTTAGAATAGATCATCAAATTTATCGTTTCAGCCTAGTTAGGATTATTTCTAGTGTATCTTCACCTTAACTCCCCTGCTTATAAGCTGAGACTGCTAAGTGTTTATAATTTCTGTAATGTATGGAATGAAACGAGGCCGTGCTGAAAATGCAATAATTTCGTTGAAATTTGACGACGAAGTTAAGTATCAAGTAGGTAAATTTATTAGTGTGATAAATTCGTATGGTGTAGGTACTTATTTTGCCTTATTTTGAATACTAACGCTTTAATATAGTAAGGTGGGTACACGTGTGACCGTTTTCGCTATATTGAAAATTATGAGAATTGGACTGTATATTGCTTCTATGGCAACTTACATTTTTGTGGCATCAGAGCTCCCAAACGGGTAAACTGATTTGGATAAAGTTTAATTTGTTCGCAAAATGACTTAATCGAGAGCGTTCTTAGCAATTTTGAATAAAATAGTTTCGTAGACGCTCAAAT
Organism: Eupithecia subumbrata; assembly: GCA_949316285.1. NCBI lineage: Eukaryota > Metazoa > Arthropoda > Insecta > Lepidoptera > Geometridae > Eupithecia > Eupithecia subumbrata. The sequence goes on from OX438643.1 coordinate 2,324,020, forward strand.
AGTCAAAATTCTAATTTCCCCTTTTTAGTTAGACGGTTTTTTTTAGTTTTTGGACCACTCAGCTTGTTACAACTCCATTGTACATTTTGTGATTAAATGCTTCAATTTACGTACATTACCCACATACTTATGTCTTGAAAAAAAGTCATAAAAATTACACAATCATCAAAATTCAGCCGAGCTTTCGCGGAACCAGCGAAAATTCTTTCTTTAGGCGCAAACATACTTAATTTCATAGTTATTCTCGTCACGTAGCACCGATTTTCAAGTGCCTCGTGATGTCTCCGAATATTCTTCCGAATCCGTGAGCCTAAATCTCAGTATTAGCACGCCATTGCTAACGTCAAATATATTCTATCTGTTCATTTTTATTGTATAATTATTTATTAATTTTATTTTATTGTTTAAACAAAATCAACATCCCTTAACAGTTCTTACCTTAAAAATCTAAGTTACGGCCATTCAAAGATTTTCAATTTATAAAAGAAACTTACAAAATAACGAAAGTCTAACATCAATAAAATCAATAATAATTAGGTATATTATTTATTTGAGGGCGGGTACGGCGGCAGATTTGGCCGAAGATCTAAAGAGGCGCAAATATGCAGGTCTCGACAGAGCCTATGCATTTGATCCCCTTGGAGTCGAGACCCTAGGTCCGTACCGTAGGGTACCGAGGCTCTTCGGGGTTTTAAAAAAATATATGTGCGTCTGGTCGAAGCGACGCGCGACCCGACAGCTGGTCAGTATCTGGCACAGCGCATCAGCATTGCCATACAGCGGGGCAATGCAGCCAGCGTCTTGGAGACGCTTCAGACTGGTATTGATATGGATCAGTTGAGCTACCTGCAGATTATTTGCAACAGTCTGCAATTAGCTCAATTCTTTCAATTGTAAATAATGGTTCTAATTTATTTCTATTATTTTCGTTAAGTATTTGGACATTGAATTGAATAATTTTTTGAATAATTTGGACATTGTTATTATAAAATCAAACAAACAAAACATTTAGTAAAATAGTAGCAAAATAATTACTAGTTTTTAAATATTAAAATTAAATTCACAGCATCATTAGCACACCCAAAGAAATTTGCATTAATGTGAACCATGGGACTTATTTAAAACGCATTTTATGCCATTTTACTCCAAGCGTCAGATAGTGACAAAAGTTTAAAACAAAAATGAAACTTCAGCACATTATTTCCGATCAGCCGTTTACTACTGTTCAACTACTGGGCAAATGCCTCTCTTTTCTCTTTCACTCAACAGTCCACGACGTCAGAAAGAAAGGCGTTGATTTTGTTTTTTTTTTTCTATGCCATCCTAAAATCCCTGCTCTTCCAGCCTACGGAAAATTATTTACTTGTTTAATATTTAGTTCACCCAACATTCGGGTCACGTTCACACCTAGGTGCGAAGACTTATTCATGATGGGAGTACATTAATATTTTTACGAGTCTCCTTATCTCAGGGGAATAAGGTATATTTTCTGCTGAGTTTCTGCAGCTAATCTGGGAGGATATAATTTTTATGTAATCTTTAGATACTATATCTACTACGTTCCTGTTAATGTAAAAGCATCTACCATCGATGTAAGTAAAATTCGGAAGATTGGATACTAGCTTCTCGAAAATGGAACCCATTTTAGGTCCAACAATTAGGTCCACCCACCTCAGTCGTAGTCGGACCGTCGCCGCCGGCGTTCGTGTTTCGCGTGCATTGTTGTCTCGGTTTGCACTTTGGTCTAGGTACGTCCAGGTACTAGGTCTTCCCATCGTTGTAGTTCATTAGGTAAGTATATTGCAAAAGAAACAGCGTGCCTTTGCGTTTGGTTGTAACACAACACAGGCCATTTGTTGAGTTAGCACTGGGAGAACGTACCCTATCTAGTATCTACAGAATTTTACTTAGATCTATGGCATTTACATAGAATTTGATAGCTCTTCCGACCGTGGCGTAAGAAAAATCGAACGCTCCAACTCAATCCATAGATATCGTGAGAGTCTACTAAAGGACCAGAGTGACAACTTTACATAGTGTATTTTCGAACCTTGATCAAACAAGAATACGTGACATATATTTATCGATAAAAATCAGAAAAAAATATGCCAGCTATCTCAAAAACCAAGGTGATTTACAAAAATGAAAATGAAAACTATTTCATTTCGTTTTTTCAGCGTTTCGTACGGTGTATTTTATTCAAATAGTCTCATTTGACAGCTAGCCTTGCAAAAATTGAAAAAAAAAAACATCAAAATATGAAACAGAAGCCTAGTAATTTTTTTTTATTTGCAGAGAGGATAGATTTTTATTTTTATCGTTAATCCGTTGATCCTGCGCCTCTCCCCGGTCGTTTCGGTCTGCCGTCCCATCATAACCATGCCGAGGGAATAAAGAGTGCACCTGTGTTTGCGCACACACTTGTGCCCTGCGCATCTAGCTAGTTGCCTATGAGACTGGCCGCCGTGGTCGAAATTCGGCTAGGAGGACATTATGAGATCTCCAATCCGCCTGCCATGCATTATTTCAAACCCCCTTGTTCGAGGGAGGCACGTCCAGCAGTGGACATAGGCATGTGTGCTGAAGAGACGGTTTTAAGGTGAACCTACCCACCGACACCTCTGTCAATTGGGTATTTGCAAGTACAAAACATAACGATTTTCCTATCCTTTAAGCCAATTTTCTTGTGCAGGTGTTCGAAGGGAAATTACGGAGGGAAAGCCATCGATCATATTCAGTTTGACAAGCACATGTGTTTTCTGAATTGAGCTTCTCTGATGGATCTGCATGTTTTTATGTGTAAAGATAACATTATGTAACCGAATGGAATACGCTTAGGGAGTTTAGGGATCGATTTGAAACAAAAAGAATCCTGACGATTTGTCCGGCATCAAGTGTAAAATCTAATTAATTGTTCTTTGGAAACGATTTTAAAGTAATATTTATATCACATAAGAACTGATTTATGAGATAAAAAAAATCAAAATTTTGGGTAATTATGATATTCCAGGTCCGTTCCGTTCAGTAGTCTTCGGGTTAAGAATTACCATAACCAAACATACGTGGGATAAATTTCATGTGGAAATCAAACCCGCACCTTCAGACAAGATAGATGTAAAAGTAGAAGTTTTTGCACCACACGTAATGCTGGTATCTACCTAGTTTTGTTTGTCATTATTTTCTCATAGCGGGTGAAATTTGGTTTTTAATCGCGGGCTCAAATCATCTCACATCTGCATCGCAAAGGCTGGGGACCGTGCTTTAGTTTTTGAGTAGGTTTGTATACTCACATATTTATGGATTTTTCGAACATCCATTTTGATGAATCTATGCGACTGCTGCTGATGCCCAAGGTTGATAAGTTAAATGATGTAAAAATTGAAACTTTTCGTGAATATTTAATTAAACAACTACAAAGTCGTTCAACTGTTTTAAATGTAAATACTAGTTTTTATTAAGGTTTTTTGCTATTATAGTGCGTAACCCCACACTCAGGGTAAATAAATTTTTGCGATATAATTTGATTTCTTAGTTTTTATTACTTTCTATATTTTCGTTTCCTGTCTTTTTGAAAGTAAAGTTTATTTTTAATTTCATCTACCGCAGCTCAAGTGATAGATAACTGATCCTTACTGAATTTTACAAGGCATAGAAAGTTATATACAACTAATAGGTATTATACAATATTTACAAAATCAAAACATGAAACTGACTGAATGTAGACTGTTGCAAAAAATCTAGAGGTAGCTCCTATATAATACTCCTTATTTCGGTAAGTACCTAATAGCAAAAGAAGGACCCGTAAACCCGTAGCCACCACATAGCAAACGTATCTGCAAATTTGACCATTTTATAATATGAGTAGAAATGTGTATAAAGACCTACTTAAACAAATGTGTATGTAGCTTTCCATCAACAAAACCAATAAATAACCAACTCGAACAACCGAATCGTTATTGAATATCATTACCGTGTCATTAAATCATATCCGTCGCATGGTAATGACAGGTGGAGTATAATTGGCAACATGTTTCGTATTCGACATCGAGCCAATTACTACTACGATTTATCGCTTTGACTGTACTTTTAAATGTATTGTTTCCATTGCTTCCAGTTTCCACTAAACGAGTAGCGATGCTGTTTCACACGATGTAATGTACCGATCATATTATTTATATCCCGCCATGCCGAACTAGGTATACTGGGTGGAATTTTTAGACGGGGCCCATTTTCTCGAGATCTGTAACTGTTCTTAAAATCTGTGATAAGGGATGATATTTTTTCTAAAATGGATGGCTAGTTTCCTAAGACTATTTTCATGTAGCTTCAACGGTTAAGGTAAGTACTTATCTGCCCTTACTGCCCCGTCCAAAAATTCCACCCTGTATATAGGTACGGAATTGTAATACGCCAATTATTTTTGAATGCATTATGGAATTTTTGGAACGCCTCATGTGTCATTTTAGAGGCAGGTGATCATGCATCGGCTACTATTCTGCTGGTGCACATCACACCGCAGGCGTGGTAAGTTCGCAACATACGTACAGTTACGTTCATCGATAGGTAACCCCATACTGATGATAAGTGTTATGTTTGAAGTCAATTTCTACTTGTGTAAGGGACGCTTCCGACTGCTAATGATATGAATTAGTTGAGCTATCTGTAGATTGTTTGCAACAGTCTGCAGTTGGCTCAATTGTTTCTATTGTAAATACTAGTTCTTATTTATTTCTATTATTTGATGGTAATTTCCTTTGTTAATAAAGGGTATTTCTAGTGATCCAGAATTTATAATGAACATATCAAGCTGTTCTAAAATATTCATTAAATTTAATAATATAAAACCCAAACTATGTAATTACAAGGCTTGGAACCCGTCAGGGAGGTTTCCTATCTATGAACGCCACTTAGCTGACATTTTGCGATTGCTAACGCCGCTGTGTAGAAAACTCAGATTACGAAGGCTTTGATCTAGGTGTATGCATTTCGAATTTCTTGTAATTATGTACATTAGTGTTGGTTATGCATTTCGACAAAATAACATACAATTTCTATTTGAACTGGGAACTAATGGTAGAAATATTAGTTCCCAGTTCAAATAGAAATAGTTTTAGAGAAACTAGAATTCGAAAGATTATAATAAAGTGGTTGCTGAGTGTTCGGTGCGATTCTGTCGCGCGCGGGTAGAATGAGATTTATTTCACGCGCGCGCCGCATGTCCGCATGTGGGATAGTGCGGCGCTGGCATAGCATTCTGAATTTGAAATTAAATTGTTTTGAAATACGATTGAGTCATGTTTTGAACGCCACTTCAGTATTGGTTCCTAGCAGTAAATAGTTGTTCGGTGGTATTGGCTGCAATAAAAAATTGTTATGTTGACATTTTGATTTAAATAATTATTACAGTCATGGAATGTCTTGATGGCGTCTCGATACTATCGAAACACCATTATACATGATATATATATAGATAGATAGATATATATAGATAGATAGCGTCCCTACAGTAAAAGAATGGCTGAAATGGGTTCACACACATTTAAAAACTGGTTTGAAATATTGCGGCAGTTACCTTGGGATTAATGATGCTGTGTGAATAATCCACCATTATTTATTTATTCATTTGGAACGAAAGTTAAAGAACAAACAGAAACTTTGGTTGTAGCCTTCTTCTCTTCATATCATAAATAATAAATAAATAAATAATGCTGGACAATCCACACAGCATCATTTAGCCCCAAGCTAAGCAGAGCTTGTGTTATGAGTACTAGATGACTGATATACATAATATAATACATTAAATAGATAGATATTTTTAATTATACATAAAAACGACCAGAACACCCGGAACAAACATTTGTAGATCATACAAACATTTGTCCCAAGGCGGGAATCGAACCCGCAACCTCCTGCGACGCAGGCGGACCTTCGCCCGCCGCGCCACATCGGTCGTCATCATGAGTATCTTCAATCAGCTTTTGTTTAAAAGCTGTAACTCCCACCCAGATTTAATAAATAAATAAAAATACGCCGAAAAAATCTAAAATTACCTAATAAAGTTACTAAAGAGACAGAAACTTACCTATAAACTTTCATATTCATTAGTCAGTTTATCTGCAATAAGCTTATGTTTTTATGCTATAACCCAGTGTAACTTCAACCCAGATTTAATATATGTATAAATAAAAATACGCCGTTAAATTCTTATATTTCTTCTATTCAGAAATTTGTTCCGTTGGTCTGGGTGTTTTCTATGTATAATAAAAATATCTATCTATGTAATGTATTGTATTAAGTATATCAGTTATCTAGTACCCATAACACAAGCTCTGCTTAGCTTGGGGCTAGATAATGCTGTGTGAATTGTCCAGCATTATTTATTATTTATTTATTTATTGTCAACAAATTATATTAATTCAGAGAAACCTAGCAGCTATGTTCCCATCACTACCGCATACTGCCGCTCGCCGTCGCTGGACACACGTGATAAGTGGTTGTATTCTGAGGCTCCCACGTTTGTTGTTCACCACATTTACTGCCCCCTCATGATAATTTATTTGACTAATTCTAGGGCTTTTCAGTGCATTCTTTTGAACAAAATTGAAGCAGTATTTTTATTTCAAGCAGAACCCTGGGTTAGGATTGCAGTATCGAAAAGTTACGTTTTTGTATGGGATTTGCGCAGTAGAGGCGCTGTACCAAATCCCATACAAAAATGGAACGTCTCGATGACGTCTAGATACGTCAGAAGCCAAACTCAGGGCACAGTTAATAATTTAATGAGTGAGTACCTTACCTTATTATTTTAATTTATACTTATCATTTAAATATTACGAAAATCTTATTTATTATTTCAATTATTATTTTATTTGCCTCATTGTATCGAAAACATTTTAATTTTCATTGTTTCTAAATAGATTTATTTTATAGAATATTTTTTAAATTTTTACAATAAATTTAATGTCTTAGGTAAATGATGATAATCTTAAGTAACATGTGTATTTGATTTTTAAAAATCGTGATAGTTACTAAACAAATAAACAATTACCAACTAATATTTTACTGAAGTAATAAATACAAAACGTTTATCGTGCAAACGACCATCCAACTAAATTTTATTATTTCCATACCTAAGCGGACTTATTTAACTATATTCTTTATTTATTGCTAAAGTAAAATTCCACTCAATAAGTTCGTAGCGTCTCAATAAAAATAAAATGTTTATGTCCTATTAGAAACTAACAGTCTTTGTGAACGCAAAATGCTAGATTTACGAGGGTAGCCGAGAGTTTTTATATTTTTACTATTTGTTATAAATCACGGCCGACCTTATTTCCTATCGTGAACTAACTTTCCACCTCGAATTTATATCGTTCGCGTAGACTCTACGTTCGTAGCTTTTTCGTAGCAAGTGCTACGAGTATGCAAAGGCGTTCCCGTAGATAGCGATATTTGCGAAACATCATTTTGATATTACATTTTTATTTACTTGTTATTTGGGGTTTTGTTATTACCCTATTATGACTTTGCAAGCTTTTTAAGATTTCTACTTTTTATGATTTGAACATCGGAGAATCCATACTTACTACCGCGAAAATCTCAATGTCTGTTCATAATAGTTTGATTTGTTAGCGGTTCGTCCAAAATGCGATTCGTCAAATTACAATATAAACGCGTTTCGTCCAAAACGCGTTTCATTCAACAAGCGTTTCGTTCAATAAGTGGTTCGTCAGGAATCCATGCGCAGTTAGTCCAATTCTTACTATGTACCAACGAGTCATAATGGAACTTGACAAGTAGATAGCTCGTGGAAGGACATAGACTATTTTATATCCCAGAAAAATGCGTGCAGAATCTTTAGCCGTGGGAAGAAATCAGTTACTAATTGTAAAACCTTTTTAAAATTGTGTATGTAAAGTAATGGATACCAAAAATATAAAATCTCCCATTTAAATGTAGCTTCGCCGATATTTGCACAAATTGCAATCAACTAAATAACAATTAGTACTGAAAGCCTAAAAAACAACAACACAGCTAAACTGCTGATAAATACACCAGAAAACAGGAACACTGCGATTAAATAGCCTCACATTTACCTTTTTTATAGCAGGCCGTAGGAATCACAGTGCCACCCACTTACAGCTTCCAGTTCTTAATTAGTTATTCCCAACGGCTCACGTGGGACGCGCATAGACGACTGATGTGGCACGGCGGGCAAAGGTTCACTTGCGACGCCCGGTTGCGGGTTCGATTCCCGCCTTGGGACAAATGTTTGGACGATCTGCAGATATTTGTTACGGGTGTTCTGGGTATTTTCTATGTAGGTATAATAAAAATATCTATAAATGTAATGTATTGTATTATGTATATCAGTCATCGAGTATCCATAACACTAAGCTTGGGGCTTGATGATGGATTGCGACAGCATTTTTTTTATTTATTATATTCGCTGCTCATGAAAAGTTTCACTTGAATCGGACAGCATCGTCATTACAATCTACATCATGAATCTGAATCATCTTTTTCGATAATGAATGATTGTTTATCCCACGAATGACTGAGACAAGCAAACTAAAATCCTATCAGATACAGGAAATGTCTTAGATTTTATTATTATTATTTAAACCTTTATTGCACTGAGGTACAAAGAGTGGGCTTAATGCCGAGGAATTTTCTACCTGTCGATCAAAAACAAATATTTTTACAGGGGGTTGGCGTGCTGGATAAATTTTACATATACCTGTGGAGTTTTCGTTGTTTTAAAATTATAACACACTCATTTCGGTACAAAAATAATAAAAACGTAACTCATTTCGAAGAAGACACGAAGTTTTTAAGTGTACTGAATTATTCTAGAACGTACTGAATTCCAAAACCCGAAAGAATCCATAAAAGATGTTGCACTATAACTCTTTTAGTACTAAACAGTAATGAAACCCCACAATAAAAACGTTTCCTACCGTTATTTTTTATCGTTCTGTGTTGAAACGAAAATTTCGGTGATTATCATTAGCTCAAACTCACAAATTCTCTTTTAATCCTTCCAATTCTTAATCTGCTTGCATATTTTTTATTTAGGCTGATGTTTTTTAACCGACTTTGAAAAAAGGAGGAGGTTCCATATATATATATATTTATATGATTTTTTTATGTATGTTCGTCGATTCGATTCGAAGGATTTGAATGGAAACTTTTTTAAGAAAACGTTAGATATTTGGTTGCTTTCAAATTGTTTTTAAAGTGCAAACGAATACTTTAGTTTTAAGAGCATTAATGATATTTAATACCTTATAATGACATCCTCAGTGGCGCAGAGGGCAAAGTTCCGCCTGCGACGCAGGAGGTTACGGGTTCGATTCCCGCCCCGGGACAAATGTTTGTACGATCTGCAGATATTTGTTCAGGGCGTTCTGGATGTTTTCTATGTATAATAAAAAATATCTTTAGATGTAGTGTATTAAGTATATCAGTTAAATAGTACCCATAAACAAGCTCTGCTTAGCTTGGGGCTAGATAATGCTGTGTGAATTGTCCAACGTTATTATTATTATTATATTATTACATATTTAATATTTGCACACCTGCATGCGGGTCGAATACATTGTCAGCACATAGCTTTAAGGTGGCATGTAATCATTGTATTCTGCAAAGATACGATTGATTCTGATTCTTGATTCCAATTAAAGTATTTTCATCACTCTACCTAAGGCCTTTTTCACATGCTTACGGTTGTCGTCAATGTTTCACACGTTTGACATGTACGCCGTTTCACATATACGCCGTAAACAGTGTCAAAACGCTTGCCGTACCGTGCAAGCGTTTTCACATCCTACACTGTTTACGCACAGTCGTCCGACGGCGGCGGCGGCAATCGCAGTATTATCGAGGTACCTACTAGACTGAAGACGTCACGCCGGTCGTTTTTATTATGGATATAAAATGGAAAGAAAATTTTATAAAACGGTACTCCTATTGCTAAGAATAATAAACATACTTATAATCAAAAAGAGTAGCAAAGACTTTTTTCCAATAGGAATCATGTGAACGAGTTTATGTATAATACAAGTCAATATACAACACTGTAAAGACGGTTGCCGCGTCGAAACCGTTTTTATAGCGGATAAGAACGGGCGACACTCGGTCACGGCGCGGTCGCATAATGCCGTGGGCAGACATTATTTCACTACGTCACAAGCGGCTCTGCTCTGATATTTTTGCAGACAAGTGTGAAGTGCAGGCTATGCAGTAAGCTCTCGACATCCGAGCGTGCTGATGATGTACCGAAACCTTACCGAGTAATGAGAAAACGGGGTTCATCTCATCATTCAAAATGCATGAATATACCCAGATTTTTCATCATTACGATTTTCATAAAAAATACGACAGAAAAACTGCAGCTTGCGACTGCAGATCCATTGTTATCAAATTTGATAATAAGGAAAGACAAAATGGAGAAACATGGAACGAGCTTTTGATATCCTGCAAAATTGAAATATAGTGAAGACATTGTCCGTTGTTGGAATTGTAAGGAGCGATTTCTGCCAAAGCGAAGTAAAAACAAAAGAAAGATTTCAACCAAATTTTACTAAAATTTGAGAATCAAGGAATACGATTACACTTTGAACCAACTTTTATAAATAGAGGATTAAGAAGTTTTTGAAACAACTCCAGCAATTTTGATTAAAGATGAGTAAGTACACCATCGAGACCTTACAAATAAAGAAAATTAAATCGGTTTACTTGATTTGCAGCTACAATGTTACAGAAAGACGCATTCACATGTCAAAATAGCACTCCTCTTTTTTGTCGGGCGTTATATTTAGCGCCACTTGAATGGTCAATCTCGAATGCATGGACATTCGAGATTCCATTGGTACTTTGTATCCCATAGTAATCACCCAGTTTGGTGAATTGACTTAAGTGGCTTTCACTATGGGCACGAAGAGCTAAATTTACCTATGATTGTTGAAAAAGAACTTGTATCAACTGGAAGTTATTTAACCAGCTTTGTTCTTCTTACAAAGAAACAATGCGGCGAACAGTTACTGCAGCTTTAATATGCCTCGTCGGTTCTGTATAAATAGGTACCTACACAAATTATGTCAAACACAGTGATTCAGGAATAGGATTAATAATCCAAAACTAACCTTCTAGGTATTTTGATCACACAAAAGGGGTCTAATAGCGTTATATTACATTGACATCAACCAACCAATTTTGAAACAATATGAATCTAACCGGAATTATAGGCATCAATGCTCGGGCGAGAGCGACGTCGAAAGGGTGCAAATCTAACCCAAACTCGACGGGGTTACGTCGTTTCGTTTAGGAGTTCCTATGGACACTACGTCTCCATCATCAGACCAGCTCGATGGTAGATACCGTAACATTGCACCAAACTTACATAAGTGTGCAAATTTCAGCTCTATGGGTTGAGGATGACTGGTCTAAAATTCTGTTGTAATATTTGTCCCACATATTTGTACGTGCAGTATCGTTAATCATTAGCTGACCACCAGTTTTACATCAGTTTTCCTTTAATATCATTAAATTTATTGTTTTTATATAAAACGACTTGCTATCTTCATTTTACCGTAAGATTCTAGGTAGGTAGGTACCTATATTATCGTTCTGTGTTTATAGAAATGGACTTCAAACGTAACAGCCGGTCAGCTAACAATAAACACCACTGCACGTACATACATATCAGGCAAGTAAAATAAAAGATTGTAAAAACACTGCCCGCTTAGAAAAATCGAAACGCAAGTAGTACGCCTACATCGTGAATTTATTTTTCGTTATGCTACAAAAAATGCCAGTAGGTACCTATTATTCCTCCTTCTCACAGCTTGTTTATACACCATAACGCATAGATGTGTGAAGACGTGATGAGGTCTTCTCGATCGAGGACTAGAGCGAGAGATGATTTGATTTCTTAGAACTGACCACAATCTGGTTCTAACAAGTTAGAAACAGATTCCGTTAGAGCCAGTTCCCGGAGCTAATTCTATAGTTTCAGCAGTAGCTAGACCTAAAAAATTAGCTCCGGGAGCCCGTAGGCCTTCCGTCGCATAAATTATCTGGATATCGGCCGTGTCGGTATTTGCATAGTATTGTCCCGTGGACACACTGCAAGACGGTAGTACACTTGATTACAGAGTTACAACTTGTTGGTTTTGAAATACTTCGAAAATAAGTGCTATTTTATTTTCCTAATTTAGTTAATATTTCTTGAGAAGTAATTCTTGAACTAGGCCCTCTATTTATCATTCAGGATTAGCATAGGTTTAGTTTAATATTGTAGTAATGTAGTTGGTTAACTATTCGTGAAACCCAGGTAATTTTTAAATATTTTTGTAGCAATTTTCAATCATTCTTAATATTAGTTTACACTAGCACGGCTATTCAAAATCAGGTTTCAAATTTCCTTACGCAAGCGGACCTAAATCACAACCCTAAATCACAGATCAAGACACGGATTCGCCCGAAATTCAAGTGCGTGTCATACTAATAAAAATATATATATTAGAAATATATTGCTGTTTTTAATTATGTTAAACCATTCAATCGGGTTGGACAGCAACATACATCAAATATCAAGATTAGAGGTACATTATCTCCCTTGCTTTACAAACGACGCTAAATTTCTCCACAACAGAAGTAGTTACTTACCAACACTGTTCTACCTGTACTTTGTCGATGGGATTATTTACATTTAGACTGGCCGACGGCATCGAACACGCGGTATAATGGCGTCTGTGTAGCGTACTTTGTAATACAAAGCAACTACACGATGGCTGATGACAATCATGATTGGCATGAGCCATAACACACATCATCATTCACTAACTTGACACCCACTGCTAGGAAAGCCTTCTCGTTTTCATACTCGGTTCTATGCGACCATCATCCAATATTCCGGTCAGCCTGATGATTGCCAACAATCTGGTAGGTCATCTGCCTCGAAGACCTTATTTATAACATTCCTGGTAGACTCTGGAACATCGAAGCAATTTGTATTCCTAATTTTACCTATATTAATTGACGATAAAAGTTGTCACCAAACGAAATTCCGGCGTTCCCATTTAACGGTTGAGCTTGAATGTTACCGTTCGTTATTTTTTGTGTTTTTCGTATTATTAGATGGCAATGCGAGCACTCCTGCCGCCAGAGGTCTTCGATAAGTAAATAAAATGGACAAAGTCCTCTAAACTGAACCATGGTCCAATAATTTAAAGTACTCTAAGTACAGTTACAAGCAATAAGGCAAGTTGCAGTTTCCATTACGGCTGGTCCCGCGGGAGTCGTTTCAGTTACCTACGACTCCATGATAGCTTCTTTCGGTCTCCGGGCAGCAATCTGGGGGAGGCGGTTATTCGCATTTAGGAGGATATAAGGCTTTTGGTATGTGAACTGTAAAATTACCTAGGTATTGAAACATGTTAAGTTAAACTTCTCTTATTTAATTTCATATTTAATAATGCTGGACAATTCACACAGCATTATCTAAAGCTAAGATTTACTATTATTTTATTAATTTTATTTATTTAAAAATTCAAAAAGTTTTTTAGTTATGAACTACGAAGCATACTTAATACGCGTTTTTTGAAAATTATAATTTTTAAAATATTATTTTTGTCGTTGATTTTATTCAGTAAATTTCTGTAGGTATTACATAGGCATAGGAATTTTTCATGAGATACGCAGGTTCTGTTTCCATGATAATTAGTAAGTACCTACCTACTGAACCTCTTTTAACTGATCAAAAAGTGAAGGGAGAAATGGTTGATATTAAATATATATTAGGTAATCCTGTAATTAGAATTTTATTCTTTGGTTTTCTTACTAGGATCGTACCAATTGAATCAGTTATTTTAGAAAGCGAACAAGTCAGGTTTTTTTGCAAATGGCGATTTTGACGGATTCGTATTCTCTGAGGATAAACGCACAAAATAGTCAAGAAAACGAACAAGTCCGGCCATTCATTCCAGAGTTATAGGACCCTAAACTTTGGCCGTTATTTAAGAAACCGAACAAGTCACTGACATGTTCTGTTTCATACCCAGCTTTCAACACATCATCTTTCGCAGCTAAACAGCTGATTTGTTTTGTTTGTCAGTAGGTAGTTTATTTTGCATTGTTTTGGAAGAGTTTTTATTATCGAGATGTCGGGAAATGCAAGTGAGGAAGTGGAAGAGATGCAGAAAAAAAGAAAAGGAGTAGGTAAGGAAGGAAACACCTGCTGCGCTGATCAAACGAAGCCGTGTCAAAGGACTACCCTACAAAAATTAAAAAGGCGTGCCGGTTCCAGGTAAAATATCTGGTGAATCATGTAGCTGTTCCTGGATTTCAAGAGTTGGTGGACGAAGTACTAGAAAAATTCAATTTCCATCGAAACTCAAAGTCGACAGGTTCCCCGAAACGAAAAACAGCACTTTCTGGTGTCCCACTTTTTGGAGTTCGAGTATTCTTCGGCCCAGAAAGGCTGTGTCATAACTCGCCCGTTTATCCAAAGCATTGGGCGAGTGAACACATTCGATCTGCGAAAGAATCGGTCAGATATACCAGAGATGCCAGAGGAAAAAGCGTACAATAGTCCTTTACCCTTCAACATCAAAAAAATAGATGACCTCAGACGTATATCGCATATACACACAAGGACTTTTTCATGAATATTGTTGAAAACTGGCCCAATACTAACGATATTAATGATAACGATGATGATTAAAGTGGTTTCTAACGTATACTTTGCTGTTTTTATTTACCTTTTGCCCGTTTGAGTTAGAAAGCGAACATGTCAACGACTTTTAAACGCTTATCAAGCATAGTCATGAATATATAAGAGAAAAAACAAGATCCGTCAAGTGCGAGTGTAACTCGCGCGCCGAGGGTTTTGAACGTTTGTCAACAAATATGTACCAAAAGTACCGGTTAGAGACTTCGCAATTTAACGAATACCTAAGAATAGTAGGTACCAACCTACATTTCAGATGGATCTCTCTGCATGCTTCGGTTAAATGGGTGGTTCGGTTAAGGTAAATTTTTCGATTTTTTTCGAAATATTTCAAAAAGTATGAAAGCTACAGAAATTAAAAAAACAGGTTTGAAATGTTCAAACCAATACCTTTCATTTGATACCCCACTCGGTGGGGTAGCACCCCTTTTGAAAATTATTCCTTTTTGACCATTTTTCAAAAAGTATTAATTTTACAGACTTCTCTATATTTTTCCTGTAAAATATAGATCCATATCTACAAACGCTTTTTACATTTTAAATGGATCACTCGGCAAACTTCGGAGATAGGGGGGGGGAATGGGTATTTTTTCGACTTTTTTCGAAATATTTCAAAAAGTATGAAACCTACAGAAATTTGAAAAACTGTTTTGAAATGTCCAAACCGATACCTTTCATTTGATACCCCATTCGGTGAGGTAGCTCCCCCTTTTGAAAATTATTCCCCCCCTTTTTGACCATTTTTCAAAAAGTGTTCTTTTTTCAAACTTCTCTATATTTTTCCTGTAAAATATAGATCCATGTCTATAAACTCTCAATACATTTTACATGGATCGCTCTGCAATCTTCGGAGATAGGGGGGGGGGGAATGGGTATTTTTTTGACTTTTTTCGAAATATTTTGAAAAGTATGAAACCTACAAAAATTTCAAAAAATATTTTGAAATGTACAAAATGATACCTTTCATTTGATACCCCATATGACTCTGTAGGTATCTTTTAAAATTTCGGCATCACAATTTGTATGGAAAATATTCATTTTCATTTTTCATTTATTTTCAATTATTTTTCTTAAAATCTGTACAGGCGCACGAAATGTATTATTATTTTAAATTTCAAGTTGATAGCTGCAGTAGTTTTTGAGTTATTAAGGAGGGAAAAAAGGACAGACAAAGCGAGACCATAAGGGTTTTGAAACCGATCTTCGATCTTCAAAACCCTAAAAACGTCTTAAAATACTTTCAATGCGATAATTTAACATGTGTAATTAAAAAAAACCTTATTTACACCATTAAATTGTGAGTTATTTAGTTTTTTGTGTCTCTTGAAAAATTTGGGTTCACTGACTTGTTCTCTTTCTTAAATAACCAATTCAATTTATTTTTTATATTCACAAACTACATGTTTCTTGTATTGTTTTCTACTCTACACGTGTAAACTATAGGCACAACAAAGGTCACTAGGCCAATTGTACCACGATACGACATAAATGACTTTAAAGCTCGCCCAGTATACCTTTTGAGGTAAATTCATGCCAACAAATTGACATTTAGCGTGACCCCTGTTATTTCAATTCAACCCGGCATTCAGAGGTAATATCGCAGGTTTTAACATACATTTTGATCGAGCTTCTCATTAACATATAGATAGGGACGAAAAAACCTTTTGGTCCCTTCCAAAGATAAATTAAGGGGTTTTTTGGAGGCTATGACCAGTGATGCGAGCTTGAGACATTCTTTGCGGCTTCGTTTACATTAGCCTATTGAAGATTGAAATAAACTTCGGTTAATTGTATTCTTGTATGGTAAATTGAATAGGCAAATTAGAGGGTGTCTTTGTGAACGTTTCGTTAGAATTAAATGGAAAGGTTTTCATTCGTCGTCATCTAATTTAGCAATAGACATAGACATACCTCTCACAATATCCATCCACGAAAAACATCACATCCGAAAAACATTAGGTAGGTACTTTTCTACGCAGTCGAGTAACAGAACAATAAAAATCCATTAGCAACATTCGGGAACATCCGTATTCCATACTACCTACCTATCAGTTAAAAACGAAGCAAATATTTCGAACGTCCCGCTCCGTATTTGATTTTATAAAATGAACCTAAACTTACGCACGACCGCGTCGAATCCGTTTTCGCAAAATTTACGAATCAATACCGAATATTCAATTAATAACCCCAGGGCCGGATAAAGTGGATAAATGTCTCATAAATTAGTGGTGTGATAAAACGTGTGGACTGCGGTATGGGTCGCCGATTAGGTTATGAAAACTTTGTTGAAAATCATTTTCATTTGTATGAATTAGCTAAGCATTTATGAGGTCTATTCGGTCACTAGGAAGGTAAACCTTTAAAGCTTTGTGCCTAATTAAAGCCTATTTTTACATTTAAGGTTAGTAGGTAACTTTATAAATCAAAACACGAGTCTATTCGACTACAAAGAAAGTACAGTACGTTGATCAGTAAGTTGGTTGGTATTCCAACAGCTCAAAAGGCCACGCTTGTGAACGTTAAGGGCGAACAATCGCAATAATTTCTTTGAAACGACTATACAACACTCAAAGCGGAACCCTAACGCCGATTCCTTGTAAAAACATCGCCCAATTCTAAAAGAGAAACTTTTTTCATACCGTAACAACATTACTCGAAAAAATATTGGCAAAAAGTTCAAGACGAAAACAAATGTAGGCCGAATTCTGGACTAAAATTGGAAAATCGCTCTTGGAATATCATACAGCAGGGAAGAATATTCTTTTGACGGCGTACATTATTTATACAGGGTGTTATAACGTAACTTTATCTTTGTTCACCGCGAGTAGTTTGCTCTAGATTTAGGCTTCCAGTTGGAATGGTTAGTACCTACCTTACCCACCATCCAATACCATACCCATGCGGCTTATCGATTTACATACGAGTACATATTTATATCTAGTATGGATGTTTACAGAGAGATTGGGGAAAGCGAAATCGTAATAAAAACGTTGTTTTTAATCTTACTAAAAATGTGTGCCTGATAGGGGAAAATAATGCTATCAATATTTTCTAAAACACCGTTCGATTTTATTGCAGTGTGCGTGCACCCTAGATGAGTCGCTTATTGCACTCATCTGATGAGCATGATGATGGCGTCTAAGACTGTTACGTCGATGATGAATCTACCCAGTTCTTACGCTGTGACATTTATAAAGGTAGGTTTTAGGCTTTGCGGAAAATTGGACTAAAACAATTAGTCTAAAACAATTCGACTAAAACCTTTCGACTAGTAACAATTCGACTGACGACAAACACAATTCTTTTCAACAAAAAAAAAAAAATTGTGTCAGCATATGGCTCTGGGTGCAATTATACTTGGAGCTATCTCAGACTCGGATACATCAGGCTACCTCACAAGCTCCGCTACCTAATACCATTTTGAGATATCTTGCTTGGATAATATTTTGATACACGACACATTTGGCTCCATGGATATCCACACACACCTACCTGAGGCCTGCGCTGCGGAGAGGCAGCCGCCGGGAGCTGGCCCGCGGAGCCGGCAGCATAATATTAAACACACTCGGGTCAACTCAAGGTCGAATTGCTTTATTCGAATTGTTACTCTTCGAAATGTTTTTGACGAATTGTTTAAGTCGAATTTTCCGTAGCCGAGGTTTAGTACTGTAGTTTAGCCACTGACTGTACCTCCATCAATAAATTGAATTATCGGTACCCACTACGTTGACAGTGCCGTGTCCAGGGAGCCAAGTTATTGAATTTATTTACATACATACATATTTACATACGAAAAAGGTAGAATAAAACGGCAAATGTAATATATCGCGGGATGTTTATGATACTAGATGTACTGTAATTGGGTCGGGCGAGGAAATGTTTCTTGATTTTGGGTTTGTTTTGCAAAAGCTTATTTATTTGGGAGCCTAGTATGACACAAATAAATAATAGATGATTGACATACTTACATACACGGATTTTCAAATTAGCGTGTTCACTGCCAAGCTTCAGCGCAGTAAGCAGGGGCTCTCGTAGAACAGCGTAAAATTTTAGTTAATCATTAAAGTCGAAGCAATAAAATTAAACATTCATAAAACAAAGACTCCGCTGGAATCTAGAATCACCCCCTTCAGCCGACACATATTTTGTATAACTATGTACCTTCCTTTAATTAGGTCAAAACTATCCTATCTTATTTTATCCCAATATAGGCATATTTGACATAGGTATTGTTAGGTATTTTCTGCCTTTTGGCTGTGTTCTAAATAGATCACAATAGCCTATTAGGTCGACCGCCAACACAAACCATTACTTCGAAACGTCAATTAAGTATGTTTGTTCACATCGAGATCGTCCGATAGGCGACACGACAAAAAATACAATTAGTCGTAAAAGTGCCCTCCATTGCAGATTAGATACTATCCGGGAACTTGTTAAAAATATTCTCTACTATTTTAGTACCTACCCATCAACTGGAAAAGTATATGTGTTATTCTGCTGTTACTAACATTTAGCTATAGACACTGCATGCATCGATAGTCTGTCTCTAGCGTATGTCAATTTATAAAAGACGATCACAAAGTACAAAGCACTGACATTAAAATTTGTAAAGATTTCTGAAATCGATTAAAGGATTTAATAAAACAAAAACTTTTAACATAAGACTTCCTTTTTATTACAAATATTAATTGCACATAAGAATGTTCATACAAAAATATATCCTTACTTAAAAGATTCCCACTAAAACAAATTATAAAATTTAATACAATTAAAAATAATTTTCATGAAATTTATGTCATTAAACATATTATTTTCAAATCCTGGGAATACGTAACATGCTCTACATATATTTATTTTATTAGGTATCTTTTTGCCTATAAAATACATTTAAACATATCAGATGCCAAGAAAACAACTTATTTTACAATAATTACATTAATTATAATAAATTGGAAGTGAATAATGCAATTTCAATACATAACTAATTATAAATTATGAACTTCTGTACATTATAATTGACAAAGCCCCAAAAGCTGAACATAATAATGTTTTTAAAATATAATGTTTCAACAATCTAGTTACTATCGAATTTTTACTATCTATTTACATTTTGTGATGGTATTATGGTAACACTCGTCGTCATATCTTTGACTTACTATATCGGTCATGGTAAAACAATATAGCATAACTCAAATTTATATATATCACTGTGTTAAATATTCGATAGTATGGCATTCGAAAGCCTAATCTATTTAAAACAGTTTTTATAAAAATAATTAAATAACACTTTGCGACATAGATGAACATTTTTGTGACAGTAATTTTAGAGAATTTCTTAAAGCGTAAACTATTCTAAATGAAGCTACATACAATTAAAAAAGCCACTTCATGTTGTATATTATTTGGTAAAGAAAGTTTTCTATTGTCAGAAGTATGTTTTGGTCAATTTGACCAATTATAAAATAAAGCAATAAGATCACGGAAGTTTTTGTATAATTGTACAATTTAAAAACCTATGGTAACTCTCGGCTTAAATACTAACTACAAATAACTAATGATAATATTGTGACGCCAAACTGCCAAGTCAATACAATTTATTTTTAACGATGCAAAGTAAATGGCATCGACTATGGCTACAAAGTTCTTACTTAAAAGCCAAATTTGCTAATACATTGTTTTTAATAGACTAAACAATAATGAAAGAATTTCAAAAATTGTATTTCGTAAGGTTAACTTTCAAAGCCGAAGTAAAAAATGTTGTAGAAATATTAATTTGATTGGTAAACTTTCTGAGTATCATTAGAGAGAATAGTTAGATCTTATCCTAATAGCCAAACGATGTATTTCTAAACACAATATTTTGAAACATAAAATTCTTTGAACCCTTAATCATATTTTTCTTTCTTTTTGACTGTAATGGAAGTTATTAATCTCACTCCGCTTCAGACATTGACTAATATTTTATTAAGAAATGGGAAAATGTATTAGCAAATTGATGACCATTATTGTTTTAGCCACAGTGTATTTGGCAACCGATAACATTACATCGAAAGTGATTTGAGAGAGGCTGACGTCTTTTCTTAGGTCTTGTATTATCA
Source organism: Eupithecia subumbrata (assembly GCA_949316285.1). Taxonomy (NCBI): domain Eukaryota; kingdom Metazoa; phylum Arthropoda; class Insecta; order Lepidoptera; family Geometridae; genus Eupithecia; species Eupithecia subumbrata. The sequence goes on from OX438643.1 coordinate 2,344,852, forward strand.
CAAAAGGGAACCACTTTTTGTCATGCATGATAGATAGTTTTCTGCGCGGTAAGATTTGCAAAACACTGTGGCATCAATCCTAGTAGGTATCACATAACGACCGACCGAGACGAATAAACGGCCTCAAAAACGTTTTGATCGAACGTTTAATTAATTTCTATCTATATTATCATACGTACTTTAAAACAATTACTAGATATACGTACTTTATTCGCACTAAGAGCAACAACAAAACAAATGCAAACATTTTTATATTTTCTGCACTTGTCTTGTTCTTGGGATAGAGGTGCGATGCTAATTTAAATACCTACTCCTGACTTCTTGCTCTTTATCACACGGCTTATATTGGTTCTTCTGTATTTAAAATTAATTTTATACTTTTACTCTATTTTCATCTAAAACATTTACAACGAGTTAATTATTTGTCGTTCTTTCGACACTTGACAAGTTATAATTGGAAACATTTTAAGTTTTTGAAGTGTCAGAGGATTTTTAGCTTTTCACAAAAAACCTTTCACAGCTGATGAATTCCAATTGAAATGTTTTAGTGGTGTCTGGCAACGGTTCTTCATTATTTTGCATGATTATTGTGATTATAGTAATTTATCAACTTGATGGTAGAGTAAGCTTTATGAATTTCTTCCTATAGTTCTAGCTGGTCATAAAAAAATATTATATTTAAAGATATTCACGGCTATTCGAGGAATTTTCAAGATTAACTATAAACAATTTTACTAGCTTTTTTAAAATCAAATATATATATATCTTAGTTCTACCAATTCTAATAAAACATTTTCCCATGGTCCGTCTAAATGACGAAGTTTAAATACACCTTCCCACCTTCACACTAGCCTTCAGGTCAGGTCTTTCTTTTAATCCTTTTTGTGACCATAAGTTGAAGCAGAAATTCAAATATCATTTTGCTTAAAAAGTGTTTTTTCGCATATGTTCAAAAATGAAGTCCGCATTCGTTTAAGGCAAGAAAACAATTAACATCATAATTAACTTTTGTGACTTACACATTCTGCCAGAATATAACATACATGTCATATTCTATGTATTTATAAAACAATCCTCCAACTTAAATAGGTAAATAGAGCCCGGCTCGAACTTTGATATTCTTAATCAAAATAACGTCTACATTCATTATTCATAAATAATTATTCATTTGAAAGATAACGTGATTTCGAAGACACTCGTTTATTTATGAACAAAGCATCAAAGTACCATCTTGAACGAAAGTTTAGTCGTTCAAGGACAAAACGCTGACTCTTTTTTCGAACAAGGTAGAGTCATCGATAAAAATGGCCGTGATTATGAATGAACTAATTGTTACCTCAAAAAACTTCGTTCTAGGAAGGTTAACGTTCTTTAGCGATGTGCGTCGTTGACTGTACTTCTATGAAGCTATAGTCCATATCACATAGGAAACGTTCGAGAAAAGTTCGCCTTTGCTTCCTTTTACGCAATATACATACATTGACTAATATGGAAATAAAATCCTACATATACTAAATGTTTATTTTTATTATATTATTTTGAAAAAAAATGTCCTAAATACATAACGCGTAAACAAAGCAAAAGTGACACTTCATGGAACGGTTCCTATATAAAATGGATAATAGCTTCATATAAGTACAGTCAACGACGCTCATCGCTAAAGAACACACGTAGAAATCCTGCTAGCTTTCAAATAAACAATTCATGCTTCGAGCCACGATCTGTGACTCTATGACAATCAGTGATTGACTCGCTTGTACTATTTTCGCCACGCCAAATAGTACGAGCTAGTCATAGGCTTCTATGACGTCAGCTTGATCAGTCATCGATCCATGCTTGAGTAACGCTTTTCTATGGCATAAACGTCACCCAAACATAGAGCTATGACTGAGCAGACTTTCATAACACGGGGCATAGAGTTTCATAGTTGAGACAGGCATATCGACGCACCTGATTTGACGAGTATAGGTAGCGGAACCAGAGTATGCGCGACCGTCTTTTGTCTTTTGTACATTGTGCCGACAGATTTGTGACCTCAGCGTAGTCACTTCTATGAAAAAACAAAAGAAGAACGCGCTACCTTTCCCTGAACTACGTACCTATAGTTTAGTTTAGTTCTTCACAGTTCGCTACGTCGAATGTTCTAGAAGCGGTTCCTCGTAGTCTTCGGCTAGTCGTAGCCGCTGAGTCTTGTCCTTGCGCGGGCGCACGTCGACCTCGTCATCAGCCAATGGCGAGTAGACAAGACCGCGGGAGCGTGTACCTTGCGTTTTCGTTTCGCGCGGTTTTCGGGCCTGTGGAGAGAGAGGTTGAATTTACAAATGGATAAATACTGATCACTTGACCTATGACGAACATAAGAAGTAAAAATAACGCTTTTTAAAGCATACTGTCAAAGTTTCTACACCGGGAACGTATGGGTTAGCTTCACCAAACGACCGCTTAAATATTTTAAGGATGATGTTGGGACTGCCCCGTTCCTGCAGTGCATCGGGGATGTTTGCAGAATACGAGACGGATGGATTTGAATATGGCCTGCCATAGTTCGATTTCAAACGTACCTTTACCAACTGTGACAATCATCACAGTCCGATGTCAAAGAGTTAAATGAAATGTTGAATGAATAATGACCATGGAAATCATTTCCATGAAGTTCGATCATGTCATAATAATAATATTGGACAATTCTCACAGCATCATCATCGTCTAGTCCCGGGCTAGGCTGAGCTTGTGTTGCGGGTACTCTATAACTGATATACTTAATTTATTATATACATTACACTACTTGTATTATTTTATTTATCATTCTGTTTTCATTTACAAAAGTTTTAAAAGCATTTTTAATAATTCGATTGTAGTATGCACAGCGTCATACTTTGACAAGTCTTTTTATTAATTAATTTATTATTTATTTGACTCGGACAAATTAATTATATTTACTTTTTCAGTCATGTGTCTGTTTTAGTTTTTAGTTTTGTACCTTATGGTGTTTAGTTTTATAATTTCACCTTTTCTAAGTGTACATTTATTGTATTAATGGAAATAAAGAGTTTTTGATTTTTCCTATATCGAAGTACAGTGTTATTGTTTTAATAAAATTAAGTAAATATAGAATGTGTAACATCAAGTGTACCTACGATGCAAAGATCTACGATGGAATAAATAAATACAAATACTAATAAATACAGTGCTACGAATAAAAAAATACGTTTTTCAGAATATTAAAGGTCGATATTCAGTGCCCGACCACTCACGTAAACCTGTAAAACCGTGGGGAGCGTGCATTTTTACCGGCAAAGCTTTTAAAGTAACTTGAATCCTAAACTTTTATGTTCTCTATGAACTTATTGTAATAACTAGATTCTGTCCGCGGCTTCGCACGCGTTGTTGCTATGGACACATTTCAAAGTAATTTCTATCCCATTGGAACTGATTACGGGATAACTGATTGTGGGATAAGACGTAGCGTATGGTTTATTCCTAGAACTACATCTGTGCAAAATTTTAGCCCGATCCGTTTATTAGTTTAGGCATGGAGAAGTAACAGACATACATCCATCCATAATACCCAAACTTTCGCATTTATAATATTAGAGCGATGTGATGCCTTGTAAAACAAGATCCGTCAAGTGCGAGTGTAACTCGCGCGCCGAGGGTTTTGAACGTTTTTCAACAAATATGTACCAAAATTACCGGTTAGAGACTTCGCAATTTAACGAATACCTAAGAATAGTAGGTTACATTTCAGATGGATCTCTCTGCATGCTTCGGTTAAGGTGGGTATTGGTAAATTTTTCGACTTTTTTCGAAATATTTCAAAAAGTATGAAAGTTACAGAAATTTGAAAAACTGGTTTGAAATGTCCAAACCGATACCTTTCATTTGATACCGCACTCGGTGGGGTAGCCCCCGTTTTGAAAATTATTCCTTTTTGACCATTTTTCAAAAAATGTTCTTTTTACAGACTTCTCTATATTTTTCCTGTAAAGTATAGATCCATGTCTACAAACGCTTCATACATTTTAAATGGATTGCTCGGCAAACTTCGGAGATAGGGGGGGGGGGGGGGGAATGGGTATTTTTTAGACTTTTTTCAAAATATTTCAAAAAGTATGAAACCTACAGAAATTTAAAAAACTTTTTTGAAACGTACAAACAGATACCTTTCATTTGATACCCCACTCGGTGAGGTTGCCTCCCCTTTTGAAAATTATTCCACCCCATTTTGACCATTTTTCAAAAAGTGTTCTTTTTTAAAACTTCTCTATATTTTTCCTGTAAAATATCTATCCATGTCTATAAACGCTCCATACATTTTACATGGATCGCTCTGCAATCTTCGGAGATAGGGGGGGGAATGGGTATTTTTTCGACTTTTTTCGAAATATTTTAAAAAGTATGAAACCTACAAAAATTTCAAAAAATATTTTGAAATGTACAAAATGATACCTTTCATTTGATACCCCATATGACTCTGTAGGTATCTTTTAAAATTTCGGCATCACAATTTGTATGGAAAATATTCATTTTAATTTTTCATTTATTTTCATTTATTTTTCTCAAAATGTGTACAGGCGCACGAAATGTATTATTGTTATAAATTTCAAGTTGATAGCTGCAGTAGTTTTTGAATTATTAAGGAGGGAAAAAAGGACAGACAAAGCGAGACCATAAGGGTTTTGAAACCGATCTTCGATCATCAAAACCCTAAAAACTATATATATTTCTTTTGTTTGCGGGGAATTGAATTTCGCAGTTTTCCATTTTCCAGGAAATGAAATTTATTATATGTTTGTATTTTAAACAAATATCGGCCATTTTATTCAGATAGAAGGCGAGTGCAAGCGAGATTCAAAATTCATATTAATTTAGGCTAAATTTAGGTTATTTATCGTTAAATAAGATGTGGTCGAAGCCGAACTGCGTGAACTACAAGCGGAGGACTGACGGGAAACTGCATAGGACAGGAAATAAGAATATTTATTTGAACAAAATTATTAAATATTTTTTAAGTAGCTACTAAATACTACATGTATTTAGTAGGTACTTAAAAAATATAAGTTGTTCATGCAGATTGGCATCATAACATAATTAATAAATATCTCAATAACATCACTAAAAGTATATGACGGTACTTAAGCAGACAAAGTTTTAATTTCCGTGCTAGTTAATAACTGTGTTAAGGCAAAGTAATGATTCTCCTCCTATAAAATACGGGTCATATTTGCGTGCGAACTGCAAACGCTATAATAATTAATAATAATAATAAATGTTTATTTTCTCTCACAAAGGTATCTTATCTATATCAAACTTACATATTTTTTAAATTTATTGTTGCAATATGCATTTAGCTATTGCTGTGAATGCATTTAGCTATAGCTATTGCTGTGCTATTATTTTATGAATTTAGTTATTTCAGTGAAATAAATTAAAGAAATAATGGCGACTTTTATTATCGGAAGCCAAGACACACTTCGGGGCGCTGAGCCATGGGAGTAAGTATTTATCGAAAATCAATAAATTGATTTCACCAAAACCTATTCAAATAAATGTTCCAACTTCGGAACCGATACCGTTATCCCCAGAGTGTTTCTATCCATATCCAATTTCGAACATTTATAAAGCAGATTACAGAATGATTGAATACTGGGAACGGAAATAATGCTTACTCTCATATTTAATTCAAGCAAGGAATTCCTAGGCGGAACCTTTTAACCCGTAGATCCGCCATTTTAAGCTAAAACATATAAAACTGTCTAATTTCAGATTGGGCCGTGTAAAAAGTTCAAAAATATTTATTTACAAATATTTATTAACAAAAGCGTTACCACAAAACTGCGTTTTCCGACGGTTTGCAGTTAGACACGGCTTCGAGATGGTTTAAACGAGAATTAAACTCTTGTGAAACCCATGTCTAACTGTTTAGACACGGTTTAGCTAAACGCTTGTTAGACCAGTGTTTATTTTAGAGTACCTAGTAATCATTTATTTTCAAGTAGTACCATAACAGATGCATACAGATCTTACCACATGTACATATCCGAGGATCCTATCCATACCGACATTACGACCTCTGCGGCGCAGTAGGCGAAGGTCCACCTGCGACACAGGAGGTTGCAGGTTCGATTCCCGCCTCGGGACAAATGTTTATACGATCTGCAGATATTTGTTCAGGGTGTTCTGGATGTTTTTCTATGTATAAAAAAATATATATATTTATGTAGTGTATTGTATTCGTATATCAGTTATCTAGTACCCATAACACAAGCTTCTGCTTAGCTTGGGGCTAGATAATGCTGTGTGAATTGTCCAGCATTATTTATTTATTTATTAGATCTTGCCCCCATGTACTGTACATACTTATCCGACGATCCTATTCATACCAGGTTGTCTGGCAGAGATCGCTCTTGAGCGATAAGACCGCCAATTGTCACTTAGCTTATAATTATTTCATTTTAAATGGTTTCTTAGTTTTAAGTGTGCAATAAAAGTATTTTCTATTTATCTATCTACTTTGGTTTTTGTAGTATCACTGTTTATGTTTTATTTCGGAAATGTATAGCATGCATGATAAAATTATTACCGCCGCGTTTCCATGCTTAATATTATAAAAGGGAAAGTAATGTTGTCTGTCTGTTACCTTTTCACATCTAAACGGCAGAACGGTTCTTAATAAATCCTTTAGGAAGGAGATAATATACCATATCCCGCGGAAATACTATTTATTAATATTAGTTAATTTATCCCGGAAAAGGGCATGCTAAGCTGCAAGCAGCAGCTATTGAGTAAAATATAATTAAATTTATAAATATTTAAATTACATTTACTTAAAAATCCATGATTTTATGAATAGACATCAAAATACTGGTAAATTCATAATATTATAATTCATAATTCAATCAATACATATTCATAATTCAACGTATTAAGGTTTTTATTTCTCGTTATGAAACTCACGCTTTTATTACAAATGTATAAATTTGGATGTTTCGATGTAATTAAATAAATATTAATAGTCGAGGATTAATAAATAAATAAATAATGCTGGACAAAGATGGATGTTTGTCTTCACGCCAAAATTACTGAACGGGTGTCGGTCTGAAATTACAGTCAAATGCATACAGGAAGTTTTAGGTCTGCGATAAAACACACTGAGTTACTTTTTATCCCATCAGTTCCCATGCGATAGAAATAACCATAAAACGTGACCATAGAAACGACACGGGCGATGCCGCGGGCAGAAACTAGCGATAAATACTTGTGATTCCCAGTAAGCGGTGTTTACCGGCATTTCACAGGTATTTGGTTCGAAACCCGGGCATGGTTGCTGGGTTATGAAACCGCCAGCTAATCTCTGATTAAAATGATTGAGCGCACCCCACGTCAATATCAGAATAATTTTGTAGCGAATTGCTCGGTTGGTGGATGTATTCAGGACTTGCGGTTGTTTTTTTAATTTACAATTAAAAAACCTCGATGAACATTTTACGGTCCACCACCATAACATTTTAACGGCCTTGTCTTCAAACATGGGTCAGAACACTCGCGTTGAAATCATCTTTTAAACTAAATAAATCGCTGCCTTTCAACGGTCCTCAAACGATACACACTTCAAACATATAACAACCCGGTTTTTTATGTGAAACTCTAATTCCGGATAAATATTACATCGCTACTCAAATATGCCAGCAATTGGCTGCTATGAAATAGTGCAAGGCAAGAAACAAACAATAAAATTCATTCAATGTTCAAATTCAATGCACTCTATGTTATGAAACAAAGTATTTGACTACGAGTTACGAAAACGCATGAAAACGAGTGTAAAGAACCTACCTAGCGCAACCATTGGGCAGACAAGTCCTACGAAAAGTTATGCTGCGAAGCTAAGCACATTGCTATAAAACCTTTTTCTATCGCTCAACTATTTATAAATAAAAAGTCTATTACTAAAAATTGTTATTCAAAAGTCTATTATTAAAAATTATTACGTATTTCGTAGCAGTACTTTGCTACAAACCTATAAATCGCGTATGCTCATGATGCGGGGCCGCCTAAAGAGTTACGAAAACGCATGAATATGAGTTTATTTCACCTATTTACCTAGCGAAAATATTGGGCAGACAAGTTCTAGGAAAATTACATGAATATGAATTTATTTCACCTATTTACCATGTACAAATATTGCCCCGACAAGTTCTAGAAAAATAATAACATGTCTACAAAACCGTACCAAGAATCGTAGCACACGAATTTCGTAGCAGTGCTACGAAACAAAGTGCTACGAAAGAACCCAACTGTGAAAATAAAATTAAGGTTACATTACAATGCCACCAGTGAGGAAACGCCTTAAGAGATACGAAACCCATGTTAACGCGTTTATTTTACCTACCTAGCACAATTACTGGGAGGACGTAGGCTTAAAGTATAGGCTTAGCACCTAGATACAAAAGTGTTTTCAATTGCTCGTCTACACACTAAGAATCGTCGCACACGTATTTCGTAGCAGTGCTACGAAACGCCTAAAACTGTGGAAATTGTTTGTTCCTATACACTCCGATACTAAACTCGGTCCACAAAGGTTTACGGCAACCCTGACCCTACTTTAAAGTTAGAATCAATATTGGATTGCGGGTTCCCAATGGACTTGATGCCCCAAGTTCTAAACTCATCAGATTGTAGATTTCTCTGCGTTGGAGTTAATTCTTAACGGTCTTATCGCAAAGCCACAGCGATGCGCATTTCAAAGGATTTAATATCGAATTCAAAAATTGATTTTGAAAACAAAATGATTTGAAGTAATTTCAACTTTATAGCTATTTTCAGAAAGGCTTCAAATAGTTTTACAAAACAAGATTGAATTTGAAGGTATTTTTATGGAATTATTTAAACAGAGACGAAACAACGCAAATAAAAATATTTACTCCAGGCAAAATGACGCTGAGTCGACTCGAAATGACCACAAATAAGCACCAATCATCGAATGTACGTGCGTGGTCTTTTTTCGTTGGTCTTATAGATAGAATTGTGCGTTTTACAGTTCTATTTCTTATTCAATAGATATAAATATTCGATAGTCGATACTGGATACCCTAATGAGCACCATAGCCCTTGACTTTAGCTTGCCGCATCCAGCATCTGCCAGCATACTTTCGAAGGTCATCACCTGGCGGGCGTCTTACACCACGTTTGCTGTTTGCGTTGCCTTTTATCTGCCCCTTAAATAATGATACGGCCACATTTATATTGACATGTATCACACCGCAGACTCCCAAGAAAACCAAGATGCACGCAGCATAAACAGCAAGCAACACTGCGGCCAAGCTCGGCGCGGCTCGCGTGCTCGTTTCGGTGTAAGGGTCGCTCCATTCGCCTATTCGATGCTTGCCTGCGACTGATCTAAGTATTTACACACCTGTATCACACCGAAGACTCCCAAGAAGACTAAAATGCCCGCAGCACAAACCGCGAGCAACACTGCGGCCAAGCTCGGCGCGGCTCGCGTGCTCGTTTCGGTGTGAGGGGCACTCCATTCGGCTATGCGACGCTTGCCCGCAACTGAAGCGTTTATGCATTCACCTGATAGAAAGAAATATAAAATTAAAAGAGAAAAAATTAAATCCCGACGACTACTTTACTTTGAACCATCATAAAATTTGAACGACTGTGCCAATTTTCATCAGGTATTGTAAGAACACTCTTAATGAAATCTAAATCTTCTAATCTTTCTAAATGTGCGTCCAGATTATGCGTAACATGTTATAACTTATGTTACCTACATATACTATCCGATAATATATATATATATATATATATATACACCGGACGAGTTCGAATGTGCACCTTGCAAACCGGCTCGTAACAAAAGACAGAGAAAACGCGAAGACAGCGAAGGAGACCATACCCTTTGTCCTTATTTTAGCTAGAGGTTTCTTTTTTACTTCTCTCCTCAGTCTAATAGATTAAATTTAACAGAATCTAATGATCAGGTGCGAATCTTTGCTACCTTAACTAAGTCTTTAAGGCACTACAACCGAAAATGTTATGCTGTTTCTTACCTGCATAAATTATGTTTATAACGCTTTATTTACTTTTTTTAGATATCAATATGATTTTTTTTATTTTATTTCAAAGAGTAACAGAATAAATAAAACTCACCACTATCAGGGTTGCAATGACAACATTCCGTGTTGTCGGTCAGTGTAGACGTGCTCTTCTCACCGCAGCATGGCACGCATTGGTTATTCAGTCTGTTCAACAAAATAAACGAATTAGTTAAGCTTTAGCATCAAGATATAAATATTTATTTATGGGGAAACGTATGTTAAATAATAAAATAGGTTAAGAAAAATATGTTCGTTCCGTGGGGGGTAAACTTTAAATGCATGTCTGCGGTCCAAAGACTAATTTCGAATACCAGTAGACATTGGCCGGAAATTTAGTGACCCCAAACGTAAACTGCAGCTTAAAGCAGTTATAATTAAGTAAAGGCAGTTATTGTTCTTATTCCAAACTTTTTATATCTCTAAAATAGTTCGACAGAAAGTAAAAGCTAGCCAAAGAACGCCAAAGTTGCGAACAAAGTTTTAGTAGAACTATAATTCCGAAGTTTTATGATAGTTTTGAGGGAAAAAGTTGATCATAAGTATGTCAGCGTTTATAAAAAGCCTGGATAAAATGATTTTTTAAACTTAGGAATAACGAGTTACTGATTTGTATTTGCTAAGGTTTTGTTTTACCATTTTTACGAAGATCACCAGTAAAAACCACCTTGGTACAATCAATTATTAATTAAGCCTAATTTGCTAGAAATATGTTACCACGAAGATTAGCAGAACGGTATGTAGCGGCACGAAGTTTCAACACCCAGCAGTGGGTGGGGTCTGGTTTCAGATTATGATTGTTTACCAATAGTCGCCACTAAATTATTAGCTTACAGTAAAAAAATATTACAAATACAAGATATAAATTCCCTGGGCAAAAGTCTTCTAAGAGATATGGCTGCCCATTGTACTTTTGTGTTTCATGTTATTATCTATGATTTAGTTTATTTAATTTTGTGGTTACAAATTAAGGTATGTATTGTATTGTCTTCTTGGTTTTAACCCACACCGAAAACCGACTTAAGCAAAATATTCTATCTAGGTAACACATGAAATGGCCATATGAACGTATAAAGTGAGCGTCAGTCAGTTCAAGGGAATCTGAAGGCAGCTAAATGTGAAATGAGTAGGGGTTTGTTGTCAGAAGCCCTTAGAACAGAGACAAGGCTCGAGCCGATGCCACTTCAAACGTACGGCTCGTTTTAAGCCCTTTGTAGGGGCTTAGTGATACTAGGCACTTACCATGACGGCTATTTTATATCTATTTTACTGATATGATCATAGAAACTATGCTATGAAGCAAAATAATGACATCTTTATAGTACCTATACAGTAAGATTATTTTTGGCTCGTTAGTCTGGCACATGAGCCGGGTTACTTCAAAACAGATAGTGAAATTCCATAATTATAGTTACAAGTTAAAGTATTTCTTGGTCTGATACAAATATCAAGTTTATAGCAAGGTTTTACACAGTGTAGTGTATTGTATTAAGTGAATTAGTCATCTAGTATCCATAACACAAGCTCTGCTTAGTTTGGGTCTAGACGGTATGCTGTGTGGATTGTCCTACATTATTTATTTATAATTGCACCATTAACATAATTTAAGGTAATAACGATGATTAAGAACTGGTTCTTTAAAACCTTAACGGTGTAATTCATTGGCAAAGAAAATTACAACTCTACGACAAAAGGGTGATCTCGCAAAAGGATTAAATACGTAGTATAAATTACTGTTCCATTGAAAACGAGATATATGTCGTTGAAATTAGGGTTTAAATTTAAAGAGAGAGCAAGATAGGCCAATAGCCAGACGTGTATCCCATTAGGTTAAGCCTTACGCCTTTCGTCTACACCTGCCAATTGAAGGGCGAGGACTAAGTGGTAAACGGAGCGAACTCTTTTCAAGGGATTAAAGGCACAAATGGGGTGAATAGGTCTGATAAGGAAGATGAATGGAATTTATTTGGAGATGCTGAGCTGTAAGGTATTAAGTTTCAATATTTTAAAGATCAATCTGACTATTTCTATAAATTATTCTGAACAAGGTTTTACACGCGGTCTTGCATAAATTTCTTCGTATTCTTCTACTCATGTAATAAAGGCAGAACTTTGTGAAGGTGTGAACATGTTTATAACCTACTTAGATGACCCCGTGAAGTTCGTATCACCTACAATTTGTTTGTTCCTTGATTTTTTTTCTTGTCAACCACCCCTGTATTAGATCAAATAAAACAAAAAACAAATTATTCAAATCGGTGAAGCCGTTTTTAAGTTCTAGCGAGACTAACAAACAGCATTTGTTTTTATATATGTATATGTACAGATTGCAGGTATTATCTCCCCATCTATTCCTTATATAGATAATAAAATAATAAATAATAAATAATGCTGGAAAATTCACACAGTAAATTCACATCTAGCCCCAAGCTAAGCAGAGCTTGTGTTATGAGTACTAGATAACTGATATACTTAATACAATACACTAAGATAGATCTATTCTCCCTATCCCTCTATTGTCTCCCTTATCTCCTAAGAAAAATCAGCGCAAATTGAACCTTAAAGTCTCACCTGGCCGCGCACACGCAGTGCAAACTGAACTGTGCGTTTGCAAAGCACTGCACAGAGCACATGCGTGGTATCGCAGGCACAGCACGTCCTGTTGCCTTGCTCGTAGTACTAAGATCCGAGACACTCCACATCCCTCAAACAAACCGCTAAAATTTGAACCTTGAAGACTCACCTATCCAGCCTCAGCGGCCGCGCACACGCGGTCCTACTGAACTGTCCCTTTGCAGAGCCCTACTCGTTGTATCACAGTATTGGCAAGCCCTGTTGCCTTGCTCGTAGTACTGAGATCTGAGACACTACATCCCTCACAGAACCGCTAGAATATGAACTTTAAAGACTCACTTATCCAGCCTCAGCGGCCGCGCACACGCGGTGCAACTGAACTGTCCGTTTGCAGAGCACTCCCTACACGTGGTATCACAGGATCGGCACGTCCTGTTGCCTTGCTCGTAGTACTGAGATCTGAGACACTCCATGCAGATCCCTCCGTCCAGCATGAAACGGGGCGGGCAGGACGTGCAGTGGAGAGGTCCGGAGCCGTCGCATTCGCGGCAGTAGTGGTGGCAGTGACGGCATTCGCCGTGGGATTGGTAGAAGCCTGTTGAAAACGTAAGGTCAATGAAAAGAATCACTGAACGATCCCCCTTAGTATCCAATAAGCATAGCATAGATAGCCTACATAATCTGGTGTACAGGGTAATATAGAGAAAATGAATAAATAAATAAATAAATAATGCTTGACAATTTACACAGCATTATCTAGCCCCAAGCTAAGCAGAGCTTGTGTTATGGTTATAGATAACTGATATACTTAATTACAATACAATACATAGATAGATATTTTTTATTATACATAGAAAACACCCAGACCAACGGAACAAATTTCTGCAGATGGTACACAAATTTGTTCCGAGGCGGGAATCGAACCCGCAACCTCCTGCGTCGCAGGCGGACCTTCGCCCGCTGCGCCACGGAGGTCGTCGACGAATACATTGCGTAAAATATTGAAGTAAAGGTATTAATCACAGATATTTTACGCATTCGATGACGATTTCATGAAATTTTTGTCTATTCTTCCCTAGATAAGGCCCTAGTTTAGGCTTTCCATGTTACTGACAAGCGTATTCGTTCAAAAAACTTTCAAAATTTATTTTAAAGGAAATAATAATACATGTATAAGTAAATGGTTTATTAACAAAAAGTGTGAACGAGGCGTGTTTTAAATGCAAACAAAATAAATAAGGTGGACTTAACAACTGACTTTTCTATTTTTTTTTACCAATACAGGCGGTTGGCGTGTCATTATTTATTTATACAAATTACAACTTACAAAATACCTACTCATAATGCTCAAAATCTCTCGTTATAAAGATAGGTATTTTATGACGAGAGATTTTGAGCATATGAGTAGGTATTTTGTTAGTTGTAATTTTTTAGAGTTGACAACCCTTTACCTAATGATCACTGTAGAACCGCAAAACGAAGCGGTTTTCTCGCAACAATGTTAAATTTCAGCCTAGTTAGACGTGGCAGCTAAATCGTGTCAAGTAAAACACTGATTTCGCCGTAAGTTCCAACTTTACATTTTAAGTAGATGTTGTTGAATTTAGCGGTTGAACTATGGTAGTTCAGTTATTCAAAAGCTCTTAAGCATATTACTTTTGAATGCCTGAACATCCATAATAGAGTTTGCTTAGGTGGCTTTATGAGTCTTGCTTCCAACACCAAAACTACTGACTGAATGTTTCGTGTGTGATCATCATTAACCTAGTTAGTCCACAGCTGGGCAAAGCATTCCAAAATGGGCGCCATAGCGTCGTCTTCAGTTTGCTGGATCCAGCAGCTGCCAGCAGTCTTTCACTGATCGTCATCCTACCTGCACACAGAGTGACCTACACAATGTTTGCCGAGTCGGGGTCTCCACTCAAGAACGTAGAAACTAGACGTGTTAAATAATACATAGAAAGAAGCTACTGCCTTTCCTCTTTTAGGTTCCTTTCATAGGCTTTTGACAGACACTTCTGTCAAAAGCAGACAAAAGCTCTGCACACAATTTAACATTTAATCCAACACCCCTACCGAACAGCATAAAAATGTGTATTCAATCAAATACGGACTTCAACTTTTTATCTTAAGATACATTTTACAGTGACAATATCACTTCCCACAAGCTTCAAACCAGTGGCCCGCGAGCTGTCTGGCATCTGATGTCATCGATATAAAATGCATCTAAATGTTACGAGTTGAATCCTTTATTTGAATGTACATTTTTGTGCTGTGCAATGCGGCCCTGATCTGCGCCAACGTTAAGGGTGAAGCGACTGCTTCTTCTACTATGATTACCTTGAGGACACTGAGGATGACATTCCCCCGCTGCTAACCTCCAACCGGCGGGGCAGGACGCGCACTGGTCGCGTCTGGGTCCACTGCAAGTGCGGCATGAGAGGTAGCACTTTGAACATAGCCCACGATCTGCGTAGTACCTGATGAAAATATATGATTTCATCACAACCTCTAAGAATACAGAGGTCTTTACACTGGCAGTGCTGAGCCGAGCCGAGCAAGGCAGCCGGCTTAGCTTGGCTAAGCTAAGTAAAAAATCTTTAACACGATTTAGATTTGACATGTAAATTGGTTATAAGATTGCTAGGGATAAAAAAGCATTTTAGATTCTAGCCCCAATACAATCAAAGAGAAGAACACTTTTCTTCCAGCGGTTGTCGGTTCTTCGGGAGGTATGGCCGGCCCACTGCCACTTCGGCTTGCTTATCCTTTGAACTGTCCATGACTTTGACTGTCTGATAGTGTCGTTACCGATTCCAACTTTCAGAGAAATTCCGAGCATAGCTTTTTGCGTCGCGATTTTGAACTGGTGGACCAGCCGTAACTACTATAAGTGTCCACATCTCGGGTCCGTAAGTCGCTTTTGTCCATTCAAATATAGGTAACCTTACCCATCAGCACAAGAAGTGCGGCACACTCCGGACTGTAGCCTCAAAGAGCCGGCGCACGTGGTGCAGTTGAGTCGCGACGCGCATTGCGCGCAGCCGTGCATGCAGCGCACGCAGCGGCCCGCTTCAGGGTAGTAGCCACGACTGCATTCTCGCACGCAACTATGTGGGGATAGTAAATAAATTATAGAATATAACATTAATTTAGTGCACCATTAATAGGAAACAATCTAAGCAAAAACTTAATACTAATGTGGCACAATCGGCGGAAATTATGTTGAACATTATTATAGCGTTATTCTAGCTTCATCCAATGTATGATGATGTGAATGTACCTAAGCTTTCTTAAAGTTTAAAAGAGTTCTATGCTGGACTCGAAATGAGAATAAAGTTTGACTTAAGTTGTTGTTTGTCGTTGTCACTTGGGTTCGTAGTTAGATATCCTTCTACAACCACTAAAATGAAAGTACCAACTCCGAAATCATAATGAATATGATTCAGCTTTTTGTAAATTTATCAGATAAACAAGGTTCTTTTTACACAGCATCATCTAGGAAGCTTTTTAACAGTAAACATTATCACCGACGGCCAATCTACAGCAGAAAAGCAAAATTTCCAATTACAGCATTCAAAGGAAAAAGCAGATAGGTCATATACTGCTAAGCCTAGTTGTTATCCGACAGATAGCAGGTACTAATCTACAGACTGCAGGCTTCAAAGGATTCAAACAGGTTGGATCTCGATCTGATAATGTAAGTCGTGATATGCTATGTGGGTATGCACTATCAGAGGAGATGGGATATTGAAGCGAATGCGGGCAAGCGCTGCATCAATGTGTTTCAAATCATGCAGATGGGTATTGGTAGATTTGTTCAGTTTCTTGGTTTACATTTTATAGAATAAAGAGTTTTCGCTTTGAGAAAGATACGTGGTCCCGGGTGTCGTAAGCAGATAGAGGTTAGGTTTAAAGTCGATTTTTAAGGCTAAACGAGTCGCTAATCTTTCCATAGTAACGTGGAACGTAATACTACGCTGTTTGATGTTGACCATTCAAAACTAAGGTCAATCAATTTATCTTGTCATTCTCTATGTTTGTATACACCCAAAACCGTAAAACAAATAATACATTTGAAAAATACAAGTTTCTAAACTTTCGTATTTCAACACTAATTATAGCCCAACTTTGGGCGAAAGTAAATAATATACGGAGAAAGAAAACTCTAAGATAAAGTCCGTACCGACATAGTTTAGTTATTGAAATTAATTTATTTGAAAATATACTATCAATGACCCTTGTGCTAAAAGTCTGTTCCCATTCTTTTACGCAGCCGTTTTATGTCTATTATGTCAGAGATAGCATACATTTGACGACCTCAGTGTGGCAGCTGGCGAGAGTCCGCCTGCGACGCAAGAGGTTGCGGGTTCGATTCCCGCCTCGGAACAAATTTGTGTACGATCTGCAGAAATTTGTTCCGTTGGTCTGGGTGTTTTCTATGTATCATAAAAAATGTCTATCTATGTATATAATTATAATGTATTAAATATATCAGTTATCTAGTACCCATGCACACAAGCTTTGAGTAGCTTACTTTGGGGCTAGATGGTGCTGTGTGGATTGTCCAGCATTATTTATTTATTTAGGCCACGCTCACTGATGAATTCACCCGGAAGACTTGTGTAGCCTTAAAGGACTTGGTATTATGTAAAGTTTCATATTTATCAGTTAAAGGTTAGACAACTATGTCCTTCCCTTTGTTTGAATGTCATAGCACAAGACAAGACGTCTACAAGCAAAGTCTACGAGCAGGTCTACGTTGTTAATAGCTCTATGAAAGATTACGAATAAATACATTTTAGTCTAGATATTCTTTTATCTTATAAAAGAAAGTCGACAAAAGAATGTCGGAGTCGCGAATACCTTCGATCGTTATCGCGCAAACAACGTCTACGTCTTCATTAGTGCCTAATGATTGTAGAAGTCAACCACAAAGTTCTAATAAAGGTAATCTAACACGTGAAATAAATTACAAGGTTACAACGGCCGTGAAAAGTTCACAAGCGTTTCACATGCGGAAGGGCCGTCACGTTTGAATCGTATAAAACGTGGTTCGTTAAGGCTTTCTACATGAAATAAAATAAATTATGCATACGGTGGAAATACGTTTACACGTAACGGCACGTAAATAAGCATAATGAATGGACATTTGAAAAATAAAAGTTCTTTACTTTTGTAAAGGATGACATTCTTGTGAATTTAGGTTTTTATCCACAATTCTTCAGAACAGATCAATTGGAAAATCATATGCCTTAAGGCTGAATCCAATTCAAATACAGACATTGCCAACATTTCACTTTGCAAACATTTCAGTATTGAAACGATCATAAATGATGAATAAGACTTCAAATATTTAAGAACTTCACTTCAAATCACTGCTGAATTGATTTTCTATCGAATGTAGATTGTGAATTTCTGTGATACCGAAGTAGAATAAAATTATGTTACATCTTGAAATCTAAAACAGCTGACGCTACAATTATGTGAGTAGTTTTATAGATATACCATGTGGCTCGTGGACTAGGGGTACCTATATTGAGGACGGGTCAGCCAATACCTACTTGTAGCAGTAGCAAGTAATCGTTTAGTCAGCCGTATTCATGGTTTCATAGAATTACAGAGTGATTTTGCTTATTGATTATTGTTCCAATTTTATCAAAGTCAGTAAAAAAAAGAAGAGTGTCCCCATCAGAGAATCTACCTGTAAAAGGGCAGCCGCATTATTCTGCGTATTTTTAACAGTGCCATCATCAATATGCCTGACAAACGTGGTGATAATCCCAAACTCCTCTTGTTTGGGGAGACATGTTCAGCAGTGAACGTATCTGTCCTGACGACGATCGGC
This sequence comes from Eupithecia subumbrata, assembly GCA_949316285.1. Lineage (NCBI taxonomy): Eukaryota > Metazoa > Arthropoda > Insecta > Lepidoptera > Geometridae > Eupithecia > Eupithecia subumbrata. The sequence goes on from OX438643.1 coordinate 2,363,374, forward strand.
TCATTTTATCAACCTGTAATGCTGCAGCAGATTTGGTGACCACCGGGACTGTGAGACTTGTTATGGAGACATAACAAGTCTCACAGTCCCGTTGGTACTGCTGGCAACCCAGTAGCCCGTCTGTGTACTCGCCGGCGCGGCGGTGCGCACTGAGAACCAGCGAGAAAGCACTTGTCCATCTTGTTCAGTTCTCAACACTTTACAATAGAGAGAGAGACAAGGAGCCAATCAGCCAACCTATCGGCTCTATTGTACCAACCTGTAATCCTGCAGCAGATTAGGCGACGGGCAAGTCAAGCAATGACTATCATCCTCTCCATAACAAGTCTCGCAGTCCCGGTGGCACAGCTGGCACCCCAGTAGCCCGTCTGTGTACTCGCCGGCCGCGCACTGGGAGCCAGCGGGAACGCACTTGTCCTTCTTGTTAAGCTCCCAGCTTGCGTCGCAGGTGAGGCATAAAGATGAGGTGCAAGTGGCACAGCCGACAGGACATCTGGGAAAAAAAGTTGGTAAAAACGTAGTTTGTTTTTTTACGATTTTGTTTGAATCTAGTTTACAGAAATGAATAACATTATAAAAGAAAGGTTGCACGGCCAAGATCACTGTTATTAATTCACCCTTCCAAAAAAAAAGTAGATCATAGTAGCTTTATCTGTTTTAGTAAGATCCCAGAGACAGACACGCGGCGCAAACAGAGGGGCGGTTAAAAAATGTATTACCCAAATCAACATTACCAAATAATACTTACCTCATGCATTCTTTCCTCTTCTTATCGACGTAGTATCTGTCCGGGCAGCTCGACACACACTGCCCGTCCACCACATAGTTCGACGGATGGCAAGTTACGCACTGCTTCTCTCCCGGTCCCTGGCAAGTATCGCAGGAATTATGGCACTTTGCGCACATGTAGTCATCTGTCTCGTAGAAGGTAGGAGGGCACGAGGCGAAGCAAGTCCCTTGGTGTAGAACTAAGTGGTGCTCGCAAGAAGTGCAGCTGTCGGCGCGGTCGGAGCATGTCGCGCAATGCGCGGCGCAAGGCCGGCAAGCGGATGATTCCGTGTCCTCCCAGTAACCATCCGGACACTGCTGTATACAGACCGCTAAATCAGCGACCAACAAGTGTGCTGGCGCGCAAGTCAGGCAAGAATCTTGTCCAGGGCCAACGCACGTCTCGCAAGATTCGTGACACGGCCAGCAAACCGCTCCTTGATTGGCGTAACTCCTCGGCGGGCATCGTGAAACGCAAGCGTCGTCCAAACGGTAGTGTTTGCAGGAGATACATTGCGTCGGTCCTTTTCCGTAGCATCCTTGGGAATCGCATTCCGGATCACAGTCGTGCATGACGCGCTTGTCATTACTATCGGCGAGGACACTCTCCCCTTGCGGTGAGGGGACGTTGTGTCCGTCTAGGCGGGCTATGGCCTTCTCCGGGTCGGACCCGGCGGCAAATAAACTTGGGAAGTTCGGATAGTTGGCAAACGCGTCAGTATTGTAAAAAGAATCACCGATAGTGTCGTAAGCATCAGCTGCTGTAGGGTAAGCGAACGAAGGTCCGTTCTCTAAAGGTCTATTGCTTCGTAATCTGATCGGATCGGTTGCTGTGCCGTAGAATATTAACTGCCATTTCTTTAGGATTCCCGCTTGGTTCACGTGGCGGTTACCACCGTTGACGATCTGTAAAGTCCATCTGCCTTCAGCGTGTTCGCCCCAGAAATGTACGCTAAGGAACGGCCAGTCGTCAAAGTTAGAGCTGACGACGTCTCGTGGTCGTTCAAATAGTAGAGTTGATACAGTTCCCATGGGCGAAGTTAAAAGTATTCTCAAGTTTCCTCGGGGGAAGAACCTGAGTGATATTTTACATTGCACGTGCTCGAGATATCGCACTTCGTTGACGGTGCCGCTACACCCGTTGACGTCCATATGCGCTGAAAGCTGATATCCGAAAGAGGACTCGATCTGTTTGTCTTCGTTTATTTCCTGCGACTTGCAGATATGCTGAGGTGGAACAGTGACCCACTGTGTGGCTAAGTTTACCATTTCCGTTGCATCCATTAGTCCATAGCCGAACTTGTGGCTAATTTTTCTCTTTACTCCGTTGACGATCCATCCGCCTTCCTTTTCCAAGGGTTGGGACCTGGAGGTCAAAACTACTAGATACTGCATGTCTCTCCAAGTGAGGTCTGGGTTCGCTTCAAGTGACAGTGCGCAGATGCCCGCTGCCAATGGCGCTGACGCGGAAGTTCCCGTATGTTCCACTGTGCAGATATGATCAGGTCGCAATCTCCCGTCCATATCTACAGTGGCTACACTTTTATCATGTCCTGGAGTTCCGGAACTGTATGTTGTTGCTAATGTTGAGGAGCATTCTTCTAGATACCACGGTTTGTAACCTCCTTGTGTTGCACTAGATATCGATAGCGTGAATATACTGTTCGTGTAACCATCACAATTACAAGAGTCTGTATGCCTGCCTCCGTTACCCGAAGCCCAAACGAAAATTGAGCCTTTACCGCGTCGACCACTTGTCACTCCATAGATGAACGCCCTGGAAATAAAATAACTTTAGTGTACCTGCTTATGGCTGATAGTTTATGACAAGCTATTTCTTGATTAAAACTTACCTTCTGGCTAAAGGCCCTGGTCCGTCGACAGTTTTACCGTCGTCCTCTGGTCCCCAAGAAGCACTGTATATGTCTATGTGGTCTGGGTTTAACCCTAGTGCTCTGGCTTCAACAGCATCATTGACGACTCCGTCCAACATTCTCACTCCACCGATGCTAGCATTGAAGGCGATGCCGACTCCACAGATCTGGTTGTAAGCGACCGCTGCTACTTCACCGGCACATCGGGTGCCGTGTTTGTTGTCTCCATTATCTTGGGGCATTGGGTCCTCATCATTGCCGTTGATGTCCGTTGATGCGATAGGATCCTGTTATTAAAATCATGTCATGTATAAAACGAAATCAAAATTAAATAAAGTTTATCTCTTTAGGCTTACAAAATAAGCAAATAGGCAAGTCAAGTTTTAAACGAAATCTGACTAGATGATGACAGTTGAAATGTACGGATTTTGAGACTATCAAGTCTCAAAATCCGTTCGTTTAATATTTACTCAGTGCAAACTCGAGCTATAACAAAATAGGTCAGTCGCGGTAACTTTATAGGCAAATGTTGGAAACAATGATAGTCAAAAGGATTCTAAATAGCAAAACTAGTTCTGAACATTAAAGTCGATAGACAGTTGGTTGGAAAAGCTTAACTTTCAGCACTTACATGCGGGCGCCTATCTCTATTACGGAACCCTTGTAACGAAGCACTAAGTAGGCCGAGGATAATGCAAACTTTTGCGGCCGAATAAAACTACAACTCGAATTTAAAGTACCGCAATGCTCATTGCCGTACTGTTTCGGTTTTTGGTGAAATTGCACACAAAACTGACCGGTGGTAAAAGCGGCTACAATTTACCAAACTATTGAAGTTATATGAAACTTCAGAACTAGTTCTGTACTTTAAATAATTTACCAAGGCATGTAATTGCTGAATTTGAATCTGAAACCAGTCTGAATAAAATTAAGCTCGCTACGCTTCTAGGATTTTCATTAGAATCGCGTAAGCAAAAACAATAGTAGCTTTTAGAAAACCTTATTCTACTCACATAATTCTGTGCCAGGTCGGGATGGTTTGTTTGGATACCGTCGTCCAATATTGACACCACCACGCCCTTGCCTGTGTAGCCCTTCTGCCAGGCTTTCGCTACGTTCATGTCGAGACCGTCTTTGGCTCCGCCGTTCTGTTGGGAAGGTAAACACATTAGAGATAGTTAAAATAACGAACGCTGAAAATAATAATTCTACATTGTCGTAATGGAAAATTTTCTGTAGCCGACGCTTTATTAAGAAATCGAAGTATGTCAGTAATTTTTAAACGATTTTTGGCCAGAGTTTATCAAAATCATGTTTGATTCGACCGTTAATTACGTTCAGTGTGGGTTCATTTTTCCTGCACAACTTGATCAACACAAAACTTTTATGCCAATTATAAGGTTAAGGAAAGTCTCACTGTTCCTTGAACAGCGGTGTAGGAAAGAACGCTACAGGGTGCGTTCCCACTGACGTGGTGAGGAGAGGAATCCACCAATCACGAACAGGCGGGGTAATGTTGCGTTTATTTCAACACATGCACAACGCTCGCTGCTGCTCAAACCATCGCACCAAGCTGAATAACCTTTAGAAGGCTCGAGAAAGGAGACTTACCAAATACCACTGTTCCTTGAACAGCGGGTCGGGGAAGAACGCGTTGGCAGACGACGACAGCGCGCGATGGTGCGTCCGATGCACCGGCAGCCGCCGCGAGAGTTGCGCGAAGGAGGCGCGGTCGTACGAAGGGAAGTCCCGCTTCACTCTCCGCCGCTCGCGTTGTTGCTCGAACCATCGCACCTGTAACAATCACTATGTGTTAAAGAGGAACAAAAGACGTGTCTATCCCAAACTTCTTGAAGGTATCCGAGAAAAATTAACTATATAACTGATTTACCTATGCCCGAATACTCAAATGCAAATCAGATTTGAGCAGGTCACGATTTTTGCCAGACTTTCATTCAAAAACTATTCGCAAAAAAATCTAAATACGAATAATATAAATCTAAAACATTTAATAAGTAGCGTTTAAAAATAAAGGACCTTATATAAGAACGACGAAACTTTTTATTCAATGTTTTTCTGTGGGAAATTAATGGATTTTATGTCCATTATTTGAGATCATTTTCAAAAGTATTGCAGTGTTTTAAAGTGTTTGTGATTTAAAAAACTTGTTTACTTTTTGTGATTAAAAAATCTTGTTTACTTTTTCAAAAGCACTCTTTTAAGCTCTCTTCTAAGCACAAAGAAACAAAGAATAACAATTCCATTTCCATTCACGAAGTAGAAAACTTAACAGCCATTAGAAGTATCACTTCAACCCACAATTAGCGCTCCCATAAGATGCAATTACTAGATTGTTATCCGCTGGATACCCGCCAACTGACGACAAAGAATGTTTTCAGCAAATCGCACTCGATTTACTTGTCCTACGGGCACTGCAAATGCTGCGGCAATGCGGAAATATTGTACAAGTAGAAGTCTCATCCAAAAACATGGAATCTCTAGAAAATAGGGTGTAATCGATTTTGCAGCGATAAAATTGTAATCTTTCTAATATGGGTAATATTTTTATTATTCCTTCCATACTAATATTATAAACGCGAAATTAATAACATCTGTCTGTCTGTGTGCAACGCCATTCACGCCTAAACGGCTGGACGGATCTAAAAGAATTTTTTGCAGGGAAGTAGACGGTATCCCGTTAATGTACAAAGGTTCCTTTTTATCCCGGTAAAGTGCGTGCGAAGCCGCGGGCAGAAGCTAGTACAAAATATATCTACGTTTATTTAGGCATCAAATTTGTGCGTGTGGAGACAGATATGCTTCATGTCATGATAGTACAAGTTCACCTCAAATGACTTAAAACCTTATCACAAATTATGCCTTAGAGCCTTTAGAGTTGAGACATGTTACGTCGCAAGCCGCAACGCTCTATCGCCTAGGGCAGCAGCTAAGATAAACCTCCCGTTTTATCTCAAAAGCAAGAGAAATGTTCCTCCATTAGTATACGCCAAAATATTTTTCGCATCTCAGCCTAGGTTAGCTCCTAAATCCCCTGGCGCTGATGCTGTGCAAATTCGGAATAGATGACTGTGACACATTGGACAGACGTTTGTCTCAGATGTCTTTTACATTCGAAAGATAATGCTAATGAAATTTCGTGAAGTTAAATAGTTTGAATGCTAGGGTTACCAAAACCGCATGGATGAACTAATTTTGATTGCTACATTTATACAAAATCCTTGGCTGATAGAAAACCTTTGGAATCGGTATAAGTTTATCCAGAATAAAACCAGAGTATGTCTAATTAATTATGTACCTACAGCTAGAAGGTTTTAAATTGCTATTGGAATATTCCATACATTCACCATAGGCCCAAAAACGGGAACAGTACGGAGATCCATATCAAATTGCTACATTTACATTAAGATTTATTCACACCAGCGTCGTGCCAAGCCTGTCTGACTAGTTTTTCAGCAAGTCAAGTACACTAGATACGGGCTAGTGGTAAAAAGTTAACAACATGCTATTACTGTTTACTACAAATACAAATACAAATACAAAATAATTTATTTGCCATTAAGGTTACAATTACAACAATCTCTTAATGTTACCCAAAAACAATACATTTTAATGTGAGAGCAGGTTACCTATGATCCCCGCACTAGGCTAGGCCTGTTTCGCGGGAGACCGAGTGAGCAATGATTAATTACCATGACACTTAGAGAGCGGTACGTACACTAGCAAATGACAAATGCAAACATAAGTTACAAAAATAAAATAAGTAGGTACAGTGTGAAAGGCATGCAGTAAATCGAAATAAAAATATAAAGATTGAATGAATAAATTTAAGCATAAGCTAATCGAAAGGGTGAAAAAGATTCTAAATAATACTTACTTTGTCTATCTTGACATTTTGCAATTCTTATTCATTATCAACATCGTCGCCTTAATGTCACTCACTACACTACCCAACCCAGCAGTGGCAAGTAGCAGTGGGTTTAAAAGATTAAATTCGTCTAAATATTGCCAGCTTCCTATATCCTACTGTGCTTGTAGTTGGTTAAAATTGTAGGGCCATGTCACGTACCTACTCATGTAATTAATCAAGCGCGCACGCACCGCGCTGGGTCGAATACTTTCTCGCTCACACGAAGACTTGCTATTTCACCGAGCCTACGTCACGCGCCCCACTCTCCGAGCCGCAGGTACCAGCTTACTAACTGTATCAAATCTGTGGCACCGCTGCAGATATAAAGCGAAACACGGCCTCAACGGAATCAGTACACAGCTAGACGGCTGGTTAGACAGGACGCTAGGCATGCTGGTCACATTTAATTATGTCGAAGCTCGCCCGTTCTGGAGTATTGTTATATACGTAGCTTAGCTAGGCGCTTCAAAATTTGTAAAGTTTAATATAGTGAAAAGTGGATAATTTTGTGGACATTTCATTTCACGCTTCCCGCTACCTAACCTCAAGCAGGTAGGAATACCACTATATAATTGGTGACCCCGAATTGAGCCGCGAAATGGAGCACGGCGAAGCACATAACATACCGCCGCACGCCGGGCAAGAAGATTCTAGATCAACCACTTCGTCCGGTACAAGCGTCAATACGCTCAACGCAAGCGCGAGCGCGCCAAGTGCTATGGAAGGCAGCGTGTATAAAGTTGGAATAAAATTACCGCCTTTTTGGCCTGAAGAACCAGGAGTTTGGTTTACGCAACTTGAGGGTCAATTTGTAATTACGGGAATTACGGCAGATTCGACGAAATTCTACCACGTTATCGCGCAGCTTGAACATCAACATGCACGCGAAGTGAAGGATATTATCATGAACCCGCCTATTGAAAACAAGTATGCGAAATTAAAAGCGGAACTTATCAAAAGACTTTCTGCATCACAGGAGAAGAAAACCAAACAACTTCTTATGCACGAAGAACTCGGAGACCGTAAGCCATCCCAATTTTTACGCCACTTACAAACCCTCGCCGGGCCAGCTATCCCCGATGATTTTTTGAGAACCCTGTGGGCCAGCCGCTTGCCTAATAATATTCAAACTGTTATTGCGACACAATTGGACGCATCATTAGAGACTGTGGCGGACCTAGCTGACAAAGTTAGCGAAATAGCACCAGTAAATCACCACGTAGCTGCTACCACTTCTGATAATTTATTCACTGAGATGCAGAAGCAAATTACGGAGCTCACGAAAGAGATAGCGTCGCTCAAGGGTCAGACTCACGGGCGTAGCAGATCACGTGACTACGATCGCAGCCCAGACCGCAACAGACGCTCCCGTTCTAGACAGCGCAATCCAGATTACTGCTACTATCATAACCGGTTTGGTAACCGCGCGACAAGGTGTACAATTCCGTGCAAATATCCGACACCTTTATCTTCGGAAAATCCCAACGGCAGCCGGAAGTAGCGGCAAACGACTGCCTAAATTCACCAGCCCGCTTGTTCGTCACAGACCGCCAAACTAAAACATCTTTCCTAGTAGATACTGGATCTGATTTATGTGTCTTTCCGAGATCTGCAGTGCGAGAGTCGAGACAGAAGACATCATACCAGTTGTTCGCAGCAAATGGCAGCCTGATAGCTACATATGGATACATTCTCCTGCAACTCAACATCGGGCTACGCCGAGCATTTTCATGGCGATTTGTAGTAGCTGACGTGTCAAAAGCGATAATAGGTGCTGACTTTCTAAAATTTTATAATCTGCTTGTAGATTTAAAAAACTACCGCTTGATTGACGGCCTGACCGAACTGACAGCAACTGCATCACCGGCGAAGGAGTCAACCAATATCGAGTCAATAAAGGCTGTGTGCGGTGATACTTCCTACCATCAACTACTACGTGAGTACCCAGACATTACCCGTCCTTCTGGCGCACAGCGTGAGATCAAGCACACGACGGAGCACCACATACGTACAACGCCCGGTCCGCCTGTATCTTGTCGACCCAGACGCCTGCCGCCTGATAGGCTTAAAATCGCTCAGAAGGAGTTCGAAGATATGCTCGCCAACGGTACCGCCTGCAGATCAGAAAGCCCTTGGTCCTCAGCTTTGCACCTTGCTCCAAAGAAGGACAATAGTTGGCGACCTTGTGGAGATTACCGTGCGCTAAATGCCCGCACCATCCCGGATAAATATCCCATCCGGCATATTCAAGATTTTTCGCACGCCTTGGCCGGAACTCACCTGTACTCAAAAATAGACTTGGTGAAGGCTTTCAACCAAATTCCAGTCCATGCGCCTGATATTCCGAAGACAGCCATCACGACGCCATTCGGCTTATTTGAGTTTAAGTACATGAATTTCGGACTTCGCAATGCTGCGCAAACTTTTCAGCGTTTCGTAGATGAAATGCTCAGAGGCCTGCCATTTTCCTACGGATTTTTAGATGACATCTTGGTGTTCTCCCGGAGTGAATCTGAACATATCCAACATCTACGGCAACTCTTTCAGCGACTCTCAGATTACGGTATGCTCATTAATACCGCCAAGTGTGAGTTTGGTAAGACGCACATCACTTTTCTGGGGCATGACGTATCAGCTGACGGCATTCGTCCTCTTCCAGAGAAAGTTCAGGCGATCCATGATTATCCAGTACCCACGACGGTTAGAGAAATGCGCCGTTTCCTGGGTATGTACAATTTTTACCGCCGCTTTATACCCGGAGCAGCAGAGATCCAAGCGCCGCTCAACGTTGTTCTCATAGGTCCAAAGACAAAGCCATCGCAACCAATCTCGATGACGGAGGAAATGATGACCGCCCTAAACAACTGCAAAAGAAGCCTGGCCGATGCAGCAATGCTTTCCCACCCAGAGTCAGATGCGGAACTGGCTGTATTCACAGACGCATCTGACACATCAATCGGAGCAGCACTCCAGCAGAGACGGGACAACGCTTGGAAACCACTGGCATTCTTTTCAAGGCGCCTCACATCTGCGCAAAAGAAGTATAGCCCCTACGACCGCGAACTTCTGGCCATCTACGACGCAATACGTCATTTCAGACACATGGTCGAAGCCAGAGCATTTGCAGTCTACACAGACCATAAACCTCTCTCTTTCGCCTTCTCTTACAACCGTGAGAAGTGCTCTCCAAGGCAATTTCGTTACTTTGACTACATCTCTCAATTTACCACGGATATCCGTTTCGTTAAAGGTAAAGACAACATCGTAGCAGATGCTCTCTCGCGTATAGAAGAGGTAGCCTCCATCGACTACAAGGCCCTTGCTCACTCTCAAGATACAGATCCTGAACTGCAAGACCTGCTAAACAAGGGCTCCGCACTGAAGCTTGTGAAGACGAAAATTCCAGACTCCGACACAGAAATCTATTGTGATACATCTACTGGACGCTACCGACCATTCATAACAACTTCTTTCAGAAAACCTGTATTCAATGCGCTGCATCATCTGTCGCATCCAGGCGGAAAAGCCACGGCTAAGCTGGTAACAGAAAGATTTATATGGCCAGGAGCTCAGAAGGACTGCATGGAGTGGAGTAGAGAATGCAGCGATTGCCAAAGAAGCAAAGTCAACAGGCACACTCAGTCGCCTACCTCTACCTTTCCACCCCTTTCCCACCGCCTGTCCCATGTCCACATGGACATTATAGGGCCATTACCTTTTTCTTGTGGTTTCAGATACTGTCTCACGGTCATCGATCGATTCACTCGTTGGCCTGAGGCGTATCCCTTGCCCGACATCACTGCAGAGACCTGCGCCCATGCTTTCATATCTGGCTGGGTGTCCCGCTTCGGCTGTCCACACAAGATCACTACCGACAGGGGCAAGCAGTTCGAGTGCGACCTCTTTCGCAACATCACTGCTATCCTTGGTACGGAACATCGTCCCACAACGGCCTATCACCCTGCCTGCAATGGTATGGTGGAACGTCTCCACCGCCAATTGAAGGCAGCCATCATGTGTCATCAAAACAGCAGCTGGTCAGAAGTTCTTCCCTTGGTCCTGTTGGGTATTCGCAGCGCCTACAAAGAAGATGTCAAGGCCTCGGCAGCAGAACTCTTGTACGGTGAGCCACTCCGTCTACCAGGTGAATTCTTTGTACCATCTACTCCAGAGACTGTACCTGACGTCACAAGCTTCGCGACGAGACTACGTCTTCATATGGCTAAGCTCGCTCCTGAACCAGCAAGTAGACACTCCAACAAAACTTTCTACATACCGAAAGACTTGGAAACTGCAGAGTACGTATACCTTCGCAAAGACGCTGTAAGACGTTCCCTCGAACCACCATATACTGGACCCTACAAGGTACTGGAGAGAAGAAGCAAGACCTTCAAGCTGGCCATCAACGAGCGCGAGTCAACTGTCTCCATTGATCGACTGAAAGCCGCCTACATCGCCAGAGATGATGCCAAGATAGGTACGCCGGAAATAATACCAGGACCGGTAGATGACACCCATTCACCAGCGCCAGTTGAAAAGAAGACCCGATCCGGGCGTACAGTACGCTTCCCAGATTACTATCGACCTCAGTAGCCTCGGTCTCAGAGGGGGAGTACTGTAGGGCCATGTCACGTACCTACTCATGTAATTAATCAAGCGCGCACGCACCGCGCTGGGTCGAATACTTTCTCGCTCACACGAAGACTTGCTATTTCACCGAGCCTACGTCACGCGCCCCACTCTCCGAGCCGCAGGTACCAGCTTACTAACTGTATCAAATCTGTGGCACCGCTGCAGATATAAAGCGAAACACGGCCTCAACGGAATCAGTACACAGCTAGACGGCTGGTTAGACAGGACGCTAGGCATGCTGGTCACATTTAATTATGTCGAAGCTCGCCCGTTCTGGAGTATTGTTATATACGTAGCTTAGCTAGGCGCTTCAAAATTTGTAAAGTTTAATATAGTGAAAAGTGGATAATTTTGTGGACATTTCATTTCACGCTTCCCGCTACCTAACCTCAAGCAGGTAGGAATACCACTATAAAATCTACAACAGTTTAATTTCAAAATGATATTTTAAAAAGCTATACCGATTGAATTATAAGTAGGCACGTGACAGGGAATTCTAAAATTCTACTAAAAGTTCTTCAAAGAAAAATTATCTATTACCATCACGTTATACAATAAAGATCAATAAAGAAAAACCTATAGCTGCTTAACTTTTTGACTGCCCAAGTTCAATCACTTAAGTTAGAAACTTCTGGTTAGAATTTTAAGATGAAATTAATTCTGAAAATTCTTTCAGAGGTTATTCAGGAAAGTTCTTTTGGTAACTAAATGGCTAAGCATAAATCGGGAGTTACCTCTGCGATGGCTAAACTCCGAACAATTTAGGGAGATGCAATTTCACAGCTGTTGGAACACAACAGACAGCCACTGCCACAGATAAAACGTAATAACTTACGGATAAAGATTCACATCTATCCTTCCTAGTCTTCTTTCAAATTCAGATGAAAAAAATTGACCAAATTAAACACGTCTAAAATCTTGTAGAGGAACTGGAAGTGAAATGATGAAAGTTTGGTTTTTACAAGTAGATCAGCTTAGTCTTTTGCAAAAAAACATAATCTAGCAAGAAACAAAAGGATCAATGTTTTCAATAAGGCAATGTGGGTAAAAAGGAAGGTTGTCCAAGCATCAGTGATGCAGCCCACACAGCGAGCCTCCAGAGGAAAATAGTACGAACGAAGTGTATTAGCATCAGAAAGAGGGACGACCTCGTGAATTACATTTAGGGATGAGACTGCCCGCCTTGCGCCATCTTTTATACTGTCTAGGAAATGTCTTTGCATATTCTTCTATCGTTGCATTTTACTGCATCATACGGAGGTGTACTTAGTACTTATGTGTTGATCGTAATTTTTTTGATATTGTTTTATTATTATCGTTTGAATAAAAGACGTAAGACAAGTCGCCAGTTCCCCGTGACCACGATCGCTTACGCGATAGAAACGTAGGTAAGGTAATAATAACAAAAGGTACGCGATAAATTAATCATTAATTAATAAGACAGGTAAGATTTATTTATTAAATTGAAATCACATTCAGGGGCTGTGTGTGTTTTCGTCGAAAATAAAGAAATTTAAATCTTTGAGGATGTCAATGCATTTAACTCCAATACCCGGTAAAATTACAAAAGTCAGAAGTGCTAAGTGCTTTCCCGAACGCTAAACGTAAAAGTCGTTACACCATTTGCCAAAGTGGTCTAAAACATAACTTTCGTAATTGTATAAAGCTGATCCTCAGCTTAGCGAAGTGTAAGTGGCTGTAGCTAACGCGAACTCAGGAAAAACAAGGTCGAACCTGGATCAGATAAACACTGCTGGCATAAACATCGTTACCTAACTAATTACAAGATACCATCTGGATTTACACTCCACATTCAGCGCGATTAAAATATATATCTTGTAGCTGAGCAAGGTCAATTCTTCTACAAACATATTCATAATAATTTAACCAAAGTCCAACAATAAAAAAGAACACAAGCAAAAACGACCAACAGTATATTAAATCCCGCAATTCGTGGAGGTCATCGCACTAACTCTAAATTCATACTCAACAGAAGTCCTGCAGAAAATTTCGCCTGCATTGTAAACAAAGCACGGTGAAACAAAAAGTCCGACGTGAACATATTTTAAAAATTCCCCGCTCGCTATATCGTGTTGTCTTAGCTCGGTAGGTACTCTAATTTCATTAGCAACAGTGGCTCGGTCCACAGTCGAGAGATGACTAGCTGGGTCATAGGGGTGAGTTTTCAGTGGGGTAGCGGGAGACGTGAGAATTACTACACCACCTTTGCTTCTCGGTATAGATCTCTACTGTTTTTGGTAGTTCATGTTAATTTCACCAACTGCATGCAGATAAACATTTAAGTTTCATAAGCAAAATTAGGAGAAAAACCTTTCTTCTTTCCAGGAGAACCAGATCGGTGTAGCTTTGTTTTTTGTCCACCTTTCTGAAACTACATGCTATACGGTTTTATATCTAGTATTGCAGACTTCTAGTTTTCTGAGAGCGGGCAGAGCGACCGTTTTTACGGATTTGCCCCGGTACAAGTAGGCAGATAAAACCAGCTCGAAGATAGTTTGATAAAGGGTTTGATTCCCTTACACATTCAGAAACCAATTCAGAGTGCCAGCTTCACCTCTAAGTCTGTGGCAGCTAGTGGCTCGGGCTAGGGGATCGTTCATAAAGCACGTAAACCTTTTAGCAGGCGAAGGGTGGGGGGGTGTTTCATCTCTAATCTCTACAAAGTGTTATCATCCCGCGGACGAAAGTTCTTTTGCAGGCGTCTGGAATTTCAGACGTCTTGTTTCCGACTCGTTTAATCAGACAGATGTTATTTGGGATCTTGTGAGCAGTCATTACAAGATTAGGGGCTAGTCATTTAGACGTAATAGAAGAACCGTGTTAGACCGGCAAACCAACGCCTTTTACTCAGCAAATTTGTTTAACCATCGTCTTATTTTCTTTATCTTTATCTATCTATGTAATTGTATTAAGTATATCAGTCATCTAGTACCTATAACACAAGCTCTCCTTAGCTTAGAACTAGCTGATGGTGTCTGGATTGTCCAGCATCATTTATTTATTTATCTAGTTGATGAGATGTGTAGTATTTGATAATGGTATAAATTAACAAATCGTAACATGTAGTTTGAGATGATAGAATTCTACAAGATTCGACATAAACTTCTACAGGACAACAAATGTAATTCTCGAACAATACTGCGAATTTTAGAAGTTTTAACTATTGCATATCTAAAGAGGAACGAGATTTCCAGACACTTTAAACACAATAGGTACCTACCTATTTATCCATGGAAGACTCCAACGTCGTTAGGGACTCATTTTAGTGACTTCGATCTATAATAAAGTTTCATATACAAACCCTGTTACATTGAATGTTTTGGATATTACATTTCTAATTTCATGATAAAAACAAGATTATTCCAAATTTATATGGTGATAATTATTATTTTTATGGTGATGACTTGGAACCCCATCAGGCAGTTGCATATCAATTAAGTTCCCTGTACATTTCCCATGTAAAGTAGAGTAGCTGTTTTCTTTTAAACCACTTACAAAAACTCTCCAAGAGTGAGTATTCCTAGAGTGACCATTAGTGCTTGCAGTAGATAATTATATGCACAGTCTTACAAATTATGAACAACACAGCAACTCGGCGACCGTTACCAGTCCCTGACTAATTTAATAAAAAAACTCCGCCAGACCCTCTACAAGGTGTCCCAGAACATTGGCTTTTATTCGGACAGAATGAGTGCTTTGTTAAATTTTCTGTTAATATTGTGAAGTTGACCTACTTACTCATTATAATAATAGATAAGTTCATATTTAAGATATATAATGTTAAATTATGTCTAGTAGATACATAAGGGAAGATACTGTTCGCCTGTAACACAGCTACATTGTAGCTACCACAGGAGGCAGTGATCTAACTAAATTGTGTCAAACATTTCTGAAATAAACGTTTTTGTATTTGTATTTGTATTTATTTGTATTGAAGTATACTTTGGGAAGCTATAGCGCTTTTGAACAGACTAAAAGAAAATAAAATAAACATCTCTTGTTTGTTTACTCTACACCTCCGAGTGACATATTGTTTTGCAAAAGCCATGATGTCAGTATCCTATAACAATACCGCAATTAGGTTTGTTTGTTACGTTACGGAACATCTAGTTTTATGAGACCAGTTTCTGCCAGCGGCTGCGCACGTGTTTTCCTAGATTCACCGATGCCTCTTAACGAACACTATTTTCACAAGCTTTCGCCTTTATAATATGAATGGTATTTTTTCACCCTGTATATCTTTTTCACAGCGCATAATTATGAAAAACGCGAAGAAACAACAACGCAAAATATAAATCCCATTTAGTCCGAGCTAAATAAAGCGTTCCCGTTTGTTGGTACAACGCCACGATTGTGACTCAATTAATTAATTTCATCAGTTTGTTTGTTCGAAAATGTTTACTTCAGTATTATATTGCTATAACATGTTCTATTCAATCAAAGGTACACAAACTACCTACTTTCAACCGCTGATCATATTTGGTGTGTTTTGTTATCTCCCATTAAGTATGCAATGACAACATCGTGTTTGCGGTGAAATTAATATTAATTTGGGTCGATTTCTATACGAGTGTTTCAGTTTTTGTTTACGTTTATTGATGAATAATACAATCTCACTGCTAATTTCCCCAACATGGTTTACGCTGATCCTTTCAAGGCAAAAACTCTGTTAAGAGCATTTTCCAGTACGTTATCTATACTAATATTATGAAGAGGAAAGATTTATGTATTGTTTGTTTGTATTGAATAGGCTCCAAAACTACTGGACCGATTTAAAAAATTATTTTACCATTAGAAGCCCCCATTATTCCTGATGAAAATAGGTTACTTTTTACCGCGGGAAAATGCTTCATTCCTACGGGAAAACGGGTAATAGGACAACGGGTAGTAAGAATGCAGCTAGTCATATAATATGACAAAACGTAACGAAACAATCACTACAAATGGTCAATTATATTGATTCTAAAAGAACCTTAATATAGTAAAACAATTCAGTCAGAGAGACCACTCATACTTTTACGACTTCGACAGCCTGTTACAATCCTGAAGTCATGCTGGAGTAAATAAAAGCGGAAATAAACAAGAGCGAAGGTTGACAAAATCAGTTTTTGCTAGCCAGCAGTGCGGTTCCTATTGTTTTAGCCCGCATTCAGCTGAGCAAACAACAGATGTCGCAAACCAAACATAGTTATCCTTAGTCGGGACGCTCGCAAAAAATACGACATAACCCGATGAGGTTTAATAAAGACCCTTTATACTTACACGCCGTAACGTAATAGGGTCCTAAACTAATAAGCTGGGGTCTATTGCGGCCCACGGAGGAGACGGGTTTAAACAGATTTACACCGAAAAAATACACTCTCATCTACGTTTGACCCTTGTCTTTTGTTGCGCGACCCAATTTGCGCGCCGCCGCGCCTTATTTGTTTTGAATCCAATTAAAATTCTTTCTCGAAATTAACATTATGAGCGCTGTAAACAGAAAGTAATATGTAGATATTTCGAAGAACTTTGTTTGAAAAGGCCGAACAGCTCTGAAAATGCGGAAATTATACGTTTCGATTAACGTGTTTCAACAACAAACTTTTATGTAACGCGTTCTTTTGTAGAGGAAAATGTCTCAGAGAACCAAATGGTCGAGCAGAAGAACACTTTAGTTTTTCGGCAACATTCCGCAATACAATCTTGCGTGATCTCAGCTCGTCTCATCAGCATGAGAAAGGCGATGGGCGTCAACCACGACACGCCTACGAGTTTTATTAGCCCAATGTCCAAACAAGGCCAGTTTCCTTGCTTCTACAAAGTTTACTTTCCTTACTGTGCATTTCTTAACTAATATGGATGGCTATCATCCAATCTGCTCTGTGCCTACTTACATAGGTAATGCTTATGATCATCATCAAGATATTCTCTGTTATCAGTTATCATAAATAGTATATGAAATTTGGCTTACACTTAGAACGAAAACGAATTAAACAATAGGCTACTTATTATACCGAAAATACGCGTGCGAAGCAGCGGCCAGAAGCTAGTTATGAATAAAATCTGTATCAAAGTGTTTTCTTTTTCTATCTACCTATCTATACATCACATCACACTAATATTATAAATGCGAAAGTTTGGATGGATGGATGGATGTTTGTTACCTCTTCACGCCAAAACTACTGAACGGATCAGGCTGAAATTTTGTACACAGTTAAGTTTACTTTTTATCCCATAAATCAGGTCCCATGGGATAGAAATCACCTTTAAACGTTTCCATAGAAACAACGCGTGCGAAGCTGCGGGCATAAACTAGTATACTATAAATTCTGCCTGTGCGTCTGTTACCTTTCACGTCTACACGGCCGAAGGGATCACAATGAAATTTAGCAGGGAGGTAGATATTGTATCCCGGGGACATAGGCTACTTTTTATTCTGGAAAAGCGCGTGCGAAGCCGCGAGCAGAAGCTAGTGTATTCTATATCTTTTGGTCCCCCATAATACTTCATTGCTGCTACCAGTGAATTTATAGCGATAAGTCGACACGAGTCGCAGCGCAGTTTCTAAAATGGTTGCGAAGATTTCTTCAAAAACATTTAACAAACTAATTTTACAGTGAGTTCATTCTCTATGATGGTAGACATGGTAGAAACGCAAAGGCACTTCATGGATTGTCAAAATATTAGAACATTGTTATTAAAAAACCTTACCGGTCAAGACTTTACCCACAGTACAGTGTAAATACCTCATAAAAAGACGAAACAGTCGTGATCCGTTGCCAAGGAAATTTAGGGTCATGAATACGGTTATGGGTAAATAAACGGGTAAATACAGCGTTACAGATGCTTGAGACAATACTTTCATAAAAACAAAATAATTATTTTCAATTTCAATGATTCCTTATGTAAAAAGTTTGATTTACGGATAGTCTTCTGAAAACCGAAATACGAGCACTGAAAAGGATATATACTGAACGTGGAGAAAAACATGGTTATTTTTTTATTACAAAGAATATTGCGATGGGCTTGGTAAGATCGTTTTGCGAATTATCTGCGAATAACGCGCTACATAAACGAAATGTTATTTCCTAGTAGCACAAAACAAATTTACTTTGTACTCGTATAATAATAATATTGTATTATGTGAGAACAAACCCATCAGATTTAAAGGCAAGGCATATACATACAAAACCTAATAACAATGTAAGCCTCCCAAATGATACCATTTCCCCCCGAAAAAAGGTTAAAAGGGTAATTTCTAAAGAGAAAGACCGTTATTACAACAGTTTGTTTACCGGAGGTCAAAATATGACTGAAATTACAGTACCCACAGAATCCTGTGATATATTCGGGACTCTAAATAGCAATGTGTGAAATGTCCCACAATACGAGTATACAGTAAAGTTAGTTGTGATCATTATCATCAGCCTATATTAAAACTTTTAATTATTAAAACTCCATCATGGTTATTAGCACTAGTCATGTATAACGGGATATTTATCATGATTTGAGTTTTGTGCTTTCAATTATCGGGAACCTGGAACCCTGTTGTGAGAATGTGTAAAAACCGAAAAAGTGATGTACCAACCGGGCCGCGCGTTCTGATAACGTAAGTGTTGTGTGTCTTGATTGAGTTGCGTTCGATAATGAAACCGGTGGTAGTAGTAACGGTCGTAGCAAAAGACAAAAAATGCGGGTAAATCGATATATCTGCAAATAACAACTCACTCGCAGTGCTCTCAGTTATTCCGTGATCATGGCGCAGTTAGCGCCGAAATATTGGAAAGCTCAAAACTCAAATCATGGTAAATATCCCATTATAAATGACTTTAAAGAATATATTAGTCAACCGCTGGACATAGGCCTCCCAATGAGTGCACTAGCGCCCTGTCATCAGCTTGCCGCATCCGGCATCAACCTACAGTCTTTCGCAGATCGTCATCCCACCGGCTCGGAGGACACTACGTTTGCCAATATTCCTTATACTATTTTTTCTATACTTTGCTCGGTTCTACCAAGATATTTTTTGTAAATATATTTGTAAAAAACATATATGTGTGAAACTTAACAAAAAATTAAAACTATAACAGGCAACAACAAGCAAGCGTAAAATAACAACTAAAAACAAAAACTGCAACAACGCATAATAGTAGACGCGCAATAAGGGGGCCGAGTTCGAAAACGGACGACGACGGACGAATGAAAGCTTTCAAAACCAAAAACTGTTTTGAGGTTCTGCGATTTGCTTCGATGATACCAGGTGTCATCACATATTTGCCACCAACATTTTCTCGATTTTAGCCCTTTGTTGGCAAAAAAATCTTGGATTCTAGAATCCGTGACATTTATTTCTGATCAAAATATCGACAAGGTTGGCACAAACCTCCTTAAGAATATTTTTGTCTCTCTGTCTATCTGTTACCATTTCACGCCAAAACTGCTAAACAGATCTTAATGAAATTTGGCAGGGAGGTAGACTATATCCCGGGGACGGATATCAGCAATTTTTTATCCTGGAAAAGCACGTGCGAAGCCGCGGACAGAAACCTGTATGTTTATAAATTATTGCTGATCACGTACTATCGGGCGTTCTTCGTCAAATAAGAAAAACCCCGTACGCAAAAAAGCAAACAGTATTTCAAGGCTAGGTAACAAAAACTTAGAAAAACCTGCTGCTTCGAGTAAAAAGCCTCATTATTATTCAGACGGCGGTCTTTCAGAACAGGAGCACTATCCCGACATCAGCATGGACTTTGAGCCCTCGGATGAGGATCAAAGAATGGATTGAGAATCTTTGTCTATATCAAGACGGAAGGTTCAAAATCACTTGTATGGAAGGCCATGTCTTGGGCTAGTACATGATGCTACGTCGCATCGGCAAGGGTCAAACAACAAAGTTATTATCGGTATCCCGATTCCATCTCGACCCGGACCCTTTAAAGCTAGCTAGCTTGAGAGAATTTCTGGAAACTTGGATAAGAACCAAAGTGTTAGTAGGCATCTGTGATAGGAACCTATTATCTAAAAGCTATTGAAGAGAAAAGAATAAACATACATTCTAGAGGCAGAGAAAACTAAGCAGACCTGAGGAATGGCAGCAGTTTCCTTCCGTGTATATTTAAATACCTCTTCTGCGATCCCCAACGCGCATGCTTAGGGGGTTATGGCATTATCCCGAATTTTAAGGAGCCCTACGGCGCTAATCTTGGGGCCCCTGGAAGACCGAAACTCAGGTGGCTCGATGGATAGAATGGATGGAGATGGCGATGTTCGACTATTAGGATAAGTTTTAAGGCAGAAGACCGAAAAGAAATAAAGTAGGGAAGAGAGGGAGTTCACGGTAGGAAGAGGGGACACTTCTGCAAATTTGTCTCTCTCTCCCAATAAGGTTTGCTGGAAGAGAACTCTTTTTTGGGTTAAGCTCGCCTTTGCCATTATTTTTCTTGCGATATGTTTTACTTATACTACCTATGTTGTGCAATAAAGAATTATGAATTATGAGGGAGGCCCTTTGCCCCGTAGCGAAACACTCCGGGCTAGGTTAACACTTCTCATCAAAAAATCGTAACACTTCTAAAGTTTGGATTTGAATGAGTTTTATGTACTTTTTTAAAAACTTATTAAATGCTGAAAAGCCAACGGAATTGTATTCAAAACTTAATTGAATTAAGTTTTGAAAACAATCTCCACATTTATATAAATAATAATAAATAAATAATGCTGGACAATACACAGCACCCACCCACACAGCACCATCTAGCCCCAAAGTAAGCTACTCAAAGCTTGTGTTATGGGTACTAGATAACTGATATATTTAATACATTATATACATAGATAGATTTTTTTTTATTATATACATAGAAAACACCCAGACCAACGGAACAAATTTCTATTAAATTACTAATTTATATGTTAGTGATATATTTTTTTAATGATATCAATCCTATTTTTTGTTTAAATGCCGCCTGAATAGTACTTGCAGTACTGTTTCGATTTTTTGATGAGTGTAAAATTAACTTATATGCTAAAGTTTGGATTAGTATTTTCTCTATTTTCTCGTACGAATACATTCTTCAGCTACCCCTGTCTAGCAACGTTCCGGGAATATGACATCAAACGTCAATAATAATAAAACCTTTTTGTTTCTGTTTGTAGTTTGGCGGGAAAATGAGAAACTTCCTAGTCGGGTCATCTATTCCCATCAGTTTAAGGTTCGCCGCACATAGACGGGCCCATTTATTAAACTTATTTTCTACTACGGTTCATATTCGATGGTTCCAGGAATCGCGCGCATGACTTTGCAAGTTTTGGTCAGGACGCACTTCGAAACAAACATCAAGATAGGGGAGTAATTGTGTGTCCTATCTTGAATTTGACGAACGGTGTGAGAAGGAGAATGCACCAAAGCTTGAGAGGAGGATTACCATTAGGATTTCTGGACTCGCAGTCCAAGATCAGAAACTAAGTCTAATCTGCTGTATTTTCCCCAAAAATAAGCACAACTCTGTTACTTACTTTGGCATGTCACGAAAGAATAGCTGAACTCTACAAAACAATTCAAAGCGAATATTCGCGCAACCGATGAACGCAGCGACTAAAATCGAAATATGCTGAAACTTTGTGTGCCGTTATCAAGTTACCAGCCTACGCGTGTGAATTTGAATGCCAAGCAATGTTCGGGGAATTGCGTTCTATATTCAAACGCAACTCGAATCGGATATCGAAAAATCGTGATGCTTCTTTATAGTGCCATTTTTAGCTCTCAACTTTATACATTCTATTCGTGGCTAAATCTATGGCCGATGTTATGATTATTAGAGGGTTAATATTTACAACTAACCTACAATTGACCTAAGTATTATTTACGTCTACGACTTACGAATTGTTTTATAACTAAGTACTCATTATTTAATTTTAACTGGTAAATAACGTTTCTTGTGATAATATTTTACATAATTTAACGCACCTACAATTCGATTTTATAAAAATGTTTGACGTTTTGCAATGTATGTAATTCTGTAAGTCAAGTTTGAATAAATAAATAAATAAAACGTAGAAACCGATTCCCTAAACGCTTATTAGAATTTTAATAATGTAATTCAAAGCAGGTGTAGTGAATTCCACCTAGTCATCAGTAAAAGGATTTTACCTAGGTGAAACGCAGATAAGCCAATCACTCTCGCGTTCAAAGTTCAGCGATTTTTGATAGACGGATTATCCTCTCGTACATTGCCTGTTTTATTCATAAGCAATCATGTCTACAAAAAATAAATACAGAGAAATGGAAATGTATTACACGCAAAGTTAGCTTCTGTCCTCGGTTTTGCCCTCGTGTTATTTACGAGTAAGGTATATAAGAGCATAACCTAGTTGTATTTTATAACGGGATCTATTCGATATGCGCGTTCGGTTCTTTAATGTCTTATTTGAGCTAAGGTTTTATTAATGCTTAAAACTTAGTCGCTTAAATTTTAAGGTGATAAAATAAAATATTTGAACTTTAGGATTATCTATGCTTAAACCTTATTTGCCTAAATCTCAAGGTGTAAAAACAAAGTTAGGAAGCTTGCCAGCAGAATCCAGCCGCGACGTGTAACGTGAAACAACTTTGTTAAGTTGTCTATTATTTTTTGTAGCAGTCTGCAATTTGCATTCCAAGCAGGATTCCCTCCCTGTCCCGTCCTTTTTAAAATGTGACATTTATTGGTTTCATAGTAGCAAGCGCTAACGTCTAAGAATTTTCACGGGATTTTATGTTAATATCATGTTGGCTTAGGAATAGGTACACCGACATGCAGTCCGAGTTAGTTCGAAGACAAGATAAATCGTTAGAAAAAAGTGTACCAGAGAAAAAATCGATCAGTATGAAACTCCGGACAAACATTTGCTTTGCCGCAGTCGAGTACCACAATCAACTCTATCCGAATCACCAGATGAAAAACCATAAACTAAACCCAAAAATAGAACGACTTTTCCTATTCCACGAATAAAGGTGTCCAATAAAGTCAGTGAGCGCAAGAGATCGCACTCTTGGCTCCAGAATATAACGCCAATCTTTCATCTGATCTTTCTGGACATCAAATCAAGCGAATAGGCAAACCAAAGGCCCTAATAAGCCGGACCTTTCATAAGCTCTGTCATCAGTTTCAACAACTTTCTTATCTGCGCCGTTTTATTCCAAACATAGGGTGTTTGTACACACTCGCTTTAGTCGAATAAAGTCATATCATGCTGAGTAGGCGGTATTTCTTCACGTCATCAAGTGGGTGGTGCGACGCACTCTATTATTTTGTTATATCTTTTTCTCTATTGTCACTCATCATCATCAACCTATTTTAGTCCACAGCTGGACATAGGCAAATACAGTTTGCCACATCCAGGATCTGACCTGCCTGCAGTCTTTAGCAGGTCGTCATCCCACCTGGCCTCAGGGTGTCTGGAAGGCTATTGTCATTAATTCTTGTAAATAGTCTTTTCCATGTCGTTTTGTACAGATATTGAGTTTTTATCAAAATAATCCTTTAGTTGTTAAGTTTACCCAAAACTAATTTGAGAGGTCTGAATTCATAAATAAAATCGCTCGATTCTACAATTAGCACATTTATTATTTTTAGACATAATATAAATCAGAGGTTGTAAAAAGAAAACACTTACATACTTACATTGCTCAAACTGTTAGTAAATGAACGCTGGGTGTTTTTTATTTATTATTTAATAATGTTTTTGATCTTATTTAAAAACAAGCTTTTATTTATTTTAGACCAAAGTGCTTGGGAAGACAAATCAGTCAGTTAAGGCGTTTCGGTCAGTTCCTATGGCCTTCTGTCTCCATCATCAGACCAGCTCGATGGTACCGTGACATTGCATTGTCACTGAACATACATAAGTATGCCAAATTTCAGCTCAATCGGTTGAGGATAACATATAAATGGTCCAAAATTCAGTTGCGAGATTTGACCCACACATACCTACAACAGATCAAGTTAAATAAACGCTTGTAAAATACACTCAAGGAAGACTCATGTTTTAAAATGTGTTTTAGTAAAATGTCTTGCAAATACTTATAGCCAATGAAATTGCAGCCAATTCAGGCTCAACAATGCCTTCCCAGCGTTATCCAGGGATCAGATAAACAGTTCCCATTCGCGACAAATGGGCGAAAACAAAAATGGATGATTTCCTGCCCTCCTGGTGCCCATAAGAACCCGAACACTTCGAACAATGTCACCCGAGTAATGTAGATTACTGATATTTTGTCCCCTTGCCTCTATCACAAAGTAGAGCGAAGGAAACAGTACACATACTTTGTTTAGTCTTTCTAGTAATTGTTTCTGTTGTACAGTTTTGATCTGCATCTACTGGAGGTTAACGCCGGTGGGCTAGGTACCTTATGATTAAAATACGCTGAAATTTTTATCGATAGGCTACCATGGTAATCTAATTGGTAATAAGAATGGTTAGCTAGTTGAAAGTGAAACATTTTTAGTCTCATAGCTTTTTTCCAGTAAATATTGCCCACCTTACCTGCTTTTAGTGAAACATTTTTAGTCTCATAGCCTTTTCCCAATAAATATTGCCCACCTACCTGTGGTTCTATCTATGACGACCTCTGTGGCTCAGCGGGCGAAGGTCCGTGTGCGACGTAGGAGGTTTCGTGTTCGATTCCCGCCTCGGGACAAATTTTTGTACTATCTGCAGGTATTTGATACGGGAGTTTTGAGTGTTGCCTATGTTTAAAAAATCTAGAAGTATCTATGTAATGTATTGTATTGAGTAAATCAGTTATCTAGTACCCATAACACAAGCTCTACTTAGCTCGGGGATAGATAATGCAATGTGAATTGTCCAGCATTAATTATTTATTTATTTAATCAACAAAAGTATCTAATAGGTAATTAATGAATCACATACTAAATAGCTATCATCATCGTAATCTTTTGACATCTTGACAAATAAACGATAAGATTATTAAGCAGTGGACTTACTGCAAGCAAACTTTCTGTCCTTATCACTGGATAGACGACATCAAAGAGCACAGTAATCCGAGCGAGGCTAAGTAATAAGTTCTTGATGGTTTATCGCATGTTATCTGTGTTCTATAACTTTTCCCGACTAACTTATGACTATTACGTGAATGATGTCCTCCGCGTTATGACAGACGGAAAATGAACAGAGGATTTGCTGAGTTGCGCAACATAGGCGAGAAAGTTTGTCACTTTCCGGCTTAGGCTGAGGCCAACGGAGCGAGATTTTTTGAATTGTGAGTCGTGTGAAATGAGTCGGTTTATACAAAGTCTTGAGGCCCAATTCTGTTGACTAATCGTTTTTATTGATATTTGTTGAGGTTCTCTTTTCCGTGTAGGCCGTGATGGAACTTTTAGCAGGTTCAAACTGAAAATCAGCATTGAACCGCGCGCACGCGTGGTTCAGCACAGAGCTGAGTTTGACCCTTTTTGGCCAATAGGGACAGCACTATCGCCTTTTGTACATCCTGTATGTATGTTTGTATGTGTTGGTTCAAATAAATTCATTTTCTTTCTTTCTTTCTTTTTCTCTGACAATGGTATCATCGCATGATCATGACGTAAATTTTGTAGTTGGCTTACAAAGCTAAACTTAAACCTCATAACTAGCGTTAAAACTTAGTACCTATTACTTATCTTGTGGTGCCCTAGCCGGGCCCATATTTGAGACTGATTAACTTTAATAACATAAGAACAGTATGGTCGCAATAAAAAAATAATTTAAATTTTAATTTGAACTCTCGATATTGCGTTTGTGCGGTGCTATTTGCACAGAGATTGACAGAATGGTTTAAATCTACGACACTTTTGACGCGCGTCCCTCCATCTTATCTTTCATCTCGTAATATATAAAAAGGTGTTATTCTGGGACGATGCCATTGTCTTAGTGAAGCGATTAGTGTAGCAGGCTTAAGACATTTGTATAAAGACTCATTTTACGCGATTCACTACTCAAAAAATCCACTAGTTTGGTCTCAGCCTTAGGAGCATGGGGCATTCCATTCCTCTTACAAAGGTAAAGCCTGTGGAAGTCATGCATAGTTACCTAAACCACATATAAGGTAATGTTACTTCATAACCTAAATATACTAATACTAACACACATGAGAAGTTATAATTAAGAAGAAAATCCTCGCTATTTTCCATTATTTATTTTTGCCTGGAGCTTAAATACCACAAAGCGCGAATATTCTTTTTATAGAAACATGGTGGAATCACGTGGCTTAAGACTTGCGTTAAAAGGCCGTGTTTAAACGAAAACAGAGCCGTTAAGAATATTAAGTACAAACCAGAGGTAAGTAAAGTAAAATAACACAAACGGAAAATGAGGGAAATAAGAATGATCTAATTTGAGTCCGGGGAATTAATTAAATGAGACGGGACAAAAGAAAACAGGATATTATGAATATATTGGTGCTTTGAAAACGGATCCTTGGCGTTTATTTTGTTTTGTTTGGATAACAGACTGTATTCAGGCAAACAAAGAATTTTATATTGAACTAAGTGTAGAAAGAACTTCTGATTCTAGCAATATTATTTTTAATTTACATAATGAATGGGATACAATTTGACTTTAAACTTTGAAGGAATTTAATGCAACGTATTGTAAAAAGTAAACAATATTACTTGAGTACTTCTTGAATCTGAAAGTAGTTGGTATTGATATGAGTCAGTTGAGCTGCCTCACATTGTTTGCAACAGTCTGCAGTTAGCTAATTTGTTTCTATTCTTGAATTATAATTTTCTTTGTTAATAACATATTTAGCAGAAAATTGTACTATAACATCTTCTGTTTTGGCAGACTCGACTCAGGGCGATTTCTATATGAGCTCGTTTCGGTTTCGCAAGCTCATTGTATTCAAAGACTTTATTAGGAGGCTGCTACATAAAGTAACTTTTGTACAGAAGCGATTGTATCTTTGAGGAGTTTCCTGGTAAGTATTTATATTATCTGAACGTCAGAGAATGAAAGAGTATTGTTTCATGTTCGCCGTCTTATTTGGTATGTCTCTATGGCTATTCGAGTTCTATAAACGTTTATGGATATTTTATTATATTGAGTTCTGAGTTTCTGTTACGTTCGTCTACTTCTGTGGAATGCGCAAGCTATTTTTTTGCTAGCTCTAAATTATCTATAAGTAAGTGGCCTTGCATTGTATTGTGGTTTGGAATCGCAGTAACCAGGAACTTTTAATAGTGCTGTTCTCAACATATCCAAATTTCTAAAAGCTATTTTTTTAATGATTTCAATACTATTCTAAATAGTCAATTTTGTTTGGATACACTGAATTACAGAACAGAGAAGTAAGATAGAAATAAGGCTTCCTGCCTACAATACGGCAGGAGCCTCCTTTCAGGGCAACAGATACAATCACATAATATGTATGTATGTATGAATGTAGAGTTAATATTTTACGAGAGTAATATCGCGAGTGTCGCGAGACCTTAGGCTGGTTACACATTTCAAACGTTTTTATTCGTTCGTGCGTGAAATGGAACTTCATTTGCAAGCGATTTTGCAATTTGATTTTCAGAGACTTAATGAGTCAGTGTATTGAAGAGCCAATTATTCTGCGCATTCTGATGCAAAGCAGAGGTATTTCTCAGTAAAACTGATGTTTCATTTGCGAGATCGAACGTCGTTGCAATAATTTTTCGCTTCTTTCGCTTTTATTGCAATGTTTATACATATACATGCATGCGCATTACATATGACATTACCTTACGTGCGCCAGTTGTTAATCTAATACTGTACAAAATGAGGTATGAGAGCTCCGTACCAAGGAGCTGTTACTCCGCATTTTTGTTTATTTAATTTTCCTAATTTTTTTCCTCTCCTGTCCCATATATCGTGCCGTCCTGTCCCATGACTCGTGTAGACGTCACCTTACGTTCCATATGCACGTCCAACCCCCTAAGCCGTGACCTCACTTAATCTTTTTGTCCTTCTGTACTAGGGAGACCTTACTTTGTCTTGTTTACGTTTGGCGATCTATGTTGTACTTCCGTGTGCGTTATTTCGCCCTTTTCTTTATGCATTGCTCAAATAAGGGTGTGCGACTAGTCAAATATAGTGTGCGATTTGTTTCACGGTGACAGGAAATATACACGTTATTTGTTTTCTCTAACTTAGATTAGAACTGGGTCTAATACGTATCGTCGATCAACTGTCCTATCTACAAGTTAATAAACATCATCACCGAAATTATCGTACAACGTTTAAGACTGTTCAAAAAATTTCAACAATGATAGGTATAAGGTACCATTATTGCAAAAAATATTACTTTACGTAAAATACCTAAATAAAAACACTTGTCTCGGAATTTCTATCTGCACCGTGCTGCCACTCACTCGTCTCAAGTTTACTTGTCATGACCCCAGTCGAAACACAATTTGCTTACCCGCGTCTGAGAATGTATGACTTTGTATAAAATATTCAGTTTATAAATGCGATTCGTGATACAATTTCTTAAGGTTCTCAGGTTGAGGACGACGCCGTCAACGATGTACTTTGTCAAACTCGTAATCTCCGCGAGATATTCGCAGTGTAACAAACAGTAAAAATAATGATATCATTATTCTGTAAACTCTGAGAAAGTAATAACACGAGTCTTCATCAGGAGCGAGCGGCTTTAGATTGATCATTAGGGGCTGCTGGTAATAAAACGATGCCATTTCGTATTAAATTAAGCCTTCTCACACGCAGTTACCTTTAAGTTGCCGGAGCAACCAAGCGTGGCACGAAGCATCCCAATGGCGGTTCAGTTGCGTCTCTGATAGAACCTAGTTACCAAATAGTTGCTACCAACTGTCGAAAACTAAGTTAAAGTGAAAATTTCTAAACTGATATTAAAGTCATTTAAAACGAGATATTTACCATGATTTGAGTTTTTGAGCTTTAGTGTAAAGGCGCTGCCTCCCCTCACACTAGCGCCGCCACCTATTTTATCTAATTATTACGTTTAAGAAAGGAATTTCCAAAAATTACGTTAGCCAGTTTGTGATACCTATTAAAAGCTTTTTTAAATTCATCTGTAATAGTTTTATTTTGTATAGTTTAGGCAGAGAAACAAAGTTGCCCTTGGTGGCCACCAAACTCTATTTTAATTTTTTGATTTAAAAGTTTTTTCTAACCTGATGTTCACTCAGCAACTAAGGTCACCTCGTGTGAGAACGGGCTAAGGTGTACGATGTGAATCTGACTAATGATTGCAACTCTTCTGAGGTTTCGTTATTTATCTTATGAATTTAAATTAGCGAGAGAGACTTCGTGTACCGAGATACTCTTTAAGAGGCTCTGTCATTACACGTAAATGCTCATGCTCAAGTAGGCTCTGTCATCATACGTAAATTTAACATGGCTCGTTAAATTAATTTTTTAAGTTAGTTTCAGTCACTTTTATACCAGCCCCCTTTCACACTGATTCTCGACGGCAAAACCTTTTATATTCCAGAGGTGCGCTACCCGACTTCCCTTGTGATTTCCCGTCCGGTTGTCAATTGCGTTATGTTCCACTCACCTGTGGTTCTTCATTCAATTTCCTATGGTGCTCCTGACTCGGCTCCAGAGACCGCTTGCGGACCTCATGATGTGACAGCAGATAGAAGTTCTTCAGGGAACCAATCTGTAACAAATCAAGTTACGCGTTAGATACAATTTCTTTGAGCGCTCCAGTGGAAATATTGCGATAAGGTAGAGCTTAGTTTAGGTTTTTTTCTACTAACGAATAATATTCTTATTTACTAGACACTGTAAACTAGATAAGGCTTACATTATGAGGAAATCTTGGATAATTATTCCACTGTTTTTGTGTTAGACAGACATCGCCTTACCTAAGCTGTCTGTCTGTGTCTATGTTTATGTTTTTGTGTAGTATATTTTCGGGGTGAGTTTTTGTCAAGAACTCAAACAAGTTAAACCCATGCGTCTTCTTTAATAAAAATCTTATCTTATTATATATAATTAAAGATTTCTAGAGTTGGCGAATTAAATCTCGCTTTCAACAAAAACGTAGTCGATTGTCTGCCTGAATTACTTCATTAGTTTATCTCCCCGCCGCCGTGACTCACCAATTGCATACAATAGTGAGCCCGCGCGGGCCGGTACCGAATGAAGATAGTGGCTTACTTTTATAATAAATCATTTACTTCAGACTATCGGAAACTTACAGATCTTATTTAACTTGTCTACGGTCCATAGTAAAATATACCTTAAAACTAACCAACCTAAAAATTAATTACTTATAAACACTTTTTTTTAACTTTTATGATTATTATTTTGTTATAAAGTGTTAAATCTCGGACATTACGTACTCGTTCTAGCATATAGAAACTACCTCCGTAATTCAGCAGAAAGCTTTGCCAAGTTCAAAACTAGCATCTCTCCCGGCTTTCCATAAACTCCTGCAGTTCCAAGCATCACACATTCAGCATTAACAAGACTACAAACTATGTGATCTTGTTCCTAGAAGTAACTACAAGTGCTTGTACGTACTAAAGTGCAAAGATGTAGGTTGAATTTTTTTTGTACGATCTAGAACATAAAATATAACAAGTATAAAGTTTTTAAAACTTACACGATCAGAGCACATTATTAAAATTATTCACGGGTATTTATCGCGTTTATTTATCTATTTTTCCCGACGTTTCAATCATCCCGTGACCACGACAGAGTGTAAACTTCTTGAAACGTCGGGAAAAATAGGTAAATAAACGTGATAAATACCTGTGAATCATTTTAATAATAACAGGTATATTCAATAGCCATACCTGTTGAAATATAAGTGTAATCTTTCATGGCCGCAATGCCCAGAGGGTTGAGTCTATTTGACGTTAGTAACGAAACGTGATCGTGGCGTCTCCTTTTTCCATACGAATTGGAATAGCGTTTCTATCGTGAGGACAATGAACTACGCAAATCTCCATACACAAGAACAAAATTAAAAATTTTAAATCCCCCGACAGATTTTCATGAAACATGGCTAATAACACTAGGGATAAAATTATACTATATTAGGCACAAAAAAAAACTTAAAGAAAATCGGTTCATACGTTTGGGAGCTACGTTCCACAGACAGATACACAGACAGACACGTTAAACTAATAACACCCCTTTCTTTTTGCGTCGGGGGTTAAAAAAGGAGACGTCATGATATGACATGCTGTACGGGCATCTGTTCTAATGATAGTGTATGCTATGCACTATGGATTTGGTCATGTGCGGTAATTAATGTTTAGTTGTTTCTATAATCTATACTAATATTATAAAGAGGAAATATTTGATTGTTTGTTTGTATTGAATAGGCTCCGAAAGTACTGGATCGATTTGAAAAATTCTTTTACCATCAGAAGCCCACATTATTCCTGATGAACATAGGCTACTACTTTTTGCCGCGGGAGAATGCTTCATTCCAACGGGAAAACGGGTAATAGGACAACGGGTAGTAAGAATGCAGCTAGTTCTTAATAAAAAATTCGTTTACTAATAATAGTTTACATTGATGCTAATTAAACCACTTTACACACCCACGTCTATGTTCTTACTTTGTTGTCTTTCTTTTCGATAGAAGACATTTCACAAGCAACCACTTCTTGCAAACAAAGAAACAATGCATGCCCAGCGGTTGCTTTTATTAGAAATCCGGTTTAAGAAGCGACCTACGTTCCCTAGTTTGCACGTACACGAGTTTCCTCAAACTTGGGCGCCACTCCCAAAGAACAGAGTTCGCAGTGTGAAATGGATTCCACACTGATTCACCCCTGTAAATCATTCGTGCTAAATACTGCACAACTTTACTTTATATCCTTGTTTCTTGTACGTGCTTGTGTGTGGATGAACAAAAGCGGAAACTTAAATTTAGATTACCGGAATTTTCAATAAAAAGTGGGGAAAATGCTTACGGGCGTAAAGAGGGTAGTCACAGATAGTCTGCATTATTTTGGACGTGAACCTTATGGTGGTGAATAAAGAGTTCGTTTTCGTGCCCCATTTTCCAAATGTCCGTAAAGGTTAAATAAGAAAATCGAAATAGTTTCGACCTTTTCTTAACGGGCCACAAAGCCGTTGAATAAAACTCCTATTACTATTAATGCTATTAAGCACTATAAAAACATTAGCGTTGGCGATTTATTCTTATTGCCGTCCGTCTTAAATTAGTACCTTGTGTCGAATATCTACGTCTAAAGTCAGTACTTTGGGGAGGCCTTGGGTTTATTCTTGATGTAACCCGATTTGCCTGAATAGACCTATGCTGCCTATACCTAGGCAAGTATAGGCAGCATAGGTCTAGGCAAGCTATGCTGAAGTAGGCTTCATGAAACTTCACAAAACGTAACTTAATTAAATAGGTAAAATACCCAACGTCAAGTACTCATTCACCTCACCAAAAAAAAAACCTTCAATCTCAGTAAATCCATTGTCCAGATCCATAATGGATCTAGTCTAGTGAGATATTTTTTTCTCTGTAGATCGGTTTCCAAATAATTTGGATCTGATGAGAGTTTATATTGCTAATAGATTTATTTTTAAAATAACGGTAAAATTTATTGGATCTAATGACTATTTACTATCCCAACTGAAGATAACTTTGAAGTCATAAAGTTTAATGCATAAAATCCTTCTCCCAACCTAACAAAAAATAAAACTTAAATAGAAGCTACAAAAATGTACTGAATTCAATTAAATTCATTTTATTTATTTGCCTTAATTTTTTCAACTTCTAATACATAAACTACAGCATATTTAAAACCGGTCTGATCGCAAAATTCGAACACAAAACCCAACAAGCATGTGTTGTGTGGGAATTGAGGCGCGAAAGTGATGAAATACAAACCGCCTAACTAAAAGCCTCTTATACGAGTGGCTCGGTCAGGAACGTTCCCTTTGAATGGTCTAGCGATTTCGAGTCACGCGAGCCGACCGGTATCGCGCACCATCGCCGTCGGCCTTATGTTTATTTCAAATGCTTATATTTATTCCACTTGCCATTATAATAATCGCGATTTAATAATAAGCGATAAAGGTTTTCTTTACTGACCGTTTCTAAACAGAAGTCTTGTCAGAAGTGTGGTGACGGCTTTAAAATTTGCACCACCCCAACTCTTCCCGCGGGTGTCGTAAGAGGCGGCTAAGGGATATCAACCGGGAGCGGGCAGCAGCGCCCCTGCAGAACATTTCGACAACCGAAATGCGATCCCCAACCCGCATACCCAGCATGGGCATTATGGGCATTACCACCATGAGATAAATGTCAATAAGGCACTTATCAGAGAGAGGCCAGTGTCCAGCAGTGGACCAATATAGGCTGTTGAGGTGAGGTGAGGAAACAGAAGTCAGCAACAACACGAGCGTTTATGAATATAAAACGGATTCGGACAACTACTAATTTAAAAAATCAAATAATATTGCAAAATTTTTGTACTTCGACGGGACTTGAACCCGCATTCTTTCGTCAGTACAGAAATGTGCTAACCAACTACACTTATAATAATAGAGTGTGAGGCTTACGCACTATAAAAACAAAAACTTTAGTACCTTAAATCTAGTAAGGATAAATCGGGTGAGACAGACCGACTGATTGAGTACAAAATAACCATTTTCCATCAGCAGAAATACAGTAAATTCACTGATTTAACTCGAAACAAATTATATTGGATTCGTAAATGCGTCATCATTTCTAAAATTCTAAAGTAGACTATTAAGTTTACATAGAAAATGTGACAACCGTCCATGCAAAGCCGCTTACTCGAAAATTCTAAATTGCAAATACTATTCTCACATTCTGACTGAGTAGCTTCATACATACCTACCTTTAGATCCTATGCTAGAGAGTCTTACTTACTCATATGTAAGTACCTCCATGCAAAGATGTATACTTCTTTTTAAACTTAAAACCGAGGAATGTAACATTCGGGTCAAACCCCCACGGGTTTAAAAAGTGTTATCAATCTAAGTCCTATGTAAAGCCGGCTTTTCACTATGGGATATATATTACATCCCGAGATATAATATTTTATCGCTCACCATACATTTTGTATGGCACCGTTTACACTGTGCTATAATATATATTACATCCCAAACTATAAATATTTTTTCGACCGAGTGAGCGATATTTGAAGGTCATTTGAAGGTGTATATTTTACCTCACGTCCCCGGACACCGCGCCTCCCCCGCTTCGCCCTCAGTTTGAATGTTGGCGTTCGTGTGCAGACGTGTAAACTGATCATTGTGTGCTCCAAAATATATATCTTACAGTGTGAATAGCAATCGCGGGATGTAATATATAGCACAAGATGTAATTTATATTATATCCCATAGTCAAAAGCCGGCTTAATTCTTTTTCAAAAGCAAAAAATTAAAAAAACTATTTCAACCGTTCTAATACATTCAACGTTTCTAAATTCCAACTCAGTATATTTCAGCGGTGAGCGGTAAGCACGGTTACAACGAGGGTCCATACGCTTAATTTAGCACTTAGCATTGTGTCGAGGAGATCGCAGCATTTAAATTTTACTCGAGCTCTCGAATAGACGAATATATTCGGTATCTCTCGCACGAGGCTAAAGGGTTTTAGTATTCTGGGTCAGAGGAATACTGAATGCTACGTTATTTTTATTTACAAAATGGTTTGTAAGCAAATGT
This sequence comes from Eupithecia subumbrata, assembly GCA_949316285.1. NCBI lineage: Eukaryota > Metazoa > Arthropoda > Insecta > Lepidoptera > Geometridae > Eupithecia > Eupithecia subumbrata. The sequence goes on from OX438643.1 coordinate 2,398,243, forward strand.
TCGGTTTTTATACTATGTTGAAGCGGATCGAACTTATTGAAAGTTCATTACTTTAATTTATTTCATTGATCCCAAGACAATAATATAGTAGATTAAATAAATTAATAGACGAAAGGATATATACATAGATTTTAATAATCTGTAACGTCTTGGACTAACATGACAAGACTGCTTATTTCCTTAGTAAATTAAAATAAAGTAGAACCTAAAATATTTCGATTGACTGTTGGTAACGGGTTACCGAATATGGAAAAACACTAGCGCCCGCGGTTTCGCGCACGCTTTACCCGGATAAAATGTAGAATACAATAAAAAATACAAAAATCTTTATTAGGAACAGAATAAATAGTATACAGTACAATTGTGGGCTGACTACCGCTAAAGTTAAAAACGTGTAGCAGAGACAGCGCTCTCCTCCGTTAACAAAATAATTATGTTCCATCTTAAGACTTAAGAAAATAACTGATACATAACACCATCTACCAGGATTTTTATAAAGATTCGTTAAGCCATTTCGCCGTGCAGAGGTAAGAGACCCACAGACAGAAATACTTGCAAATTTATAATATTCGTAAAGATTTAACAGTTCATGCTAATTACACGATTTTGGCATGAACAAAATGCATCCACTTCCCAGTTTTGAAGTCCTTGCGGATAAAGTATCAAATACATGTAACTAATATCTTTGCAGTATACCACCTCCCAATTATGTTCATCAGTTCATTTACCCACAATGTGAGTTTGATTTTGATTTTGCAATCAAAACGTGCTATTTGGTTGATATTATTTGGTCCGACACCACATAACGGTTCGCTTCCCGCGCCTAAAGTGCGCCATTCTCTTCGCTCCGTAGCATCGCTGACAGCCTCATTACGAGTCTAATTATTATCTGACTTCCCAATTAATTAGCGCTGCTTACATAAAAGGTATTAATTTATTTTCAAAGGCGCCTGTCCTTAGAGCATTTATCGTAATTTAAAAAGCGGTATAACGTGTAGGTGTTGATTTCCTCTAGGCTGGGCACGGAACACGGCACGCTGGGATCGACCACCCACAGACTACCTGAAATCTTGTAACTAGGCAGTGGTGTTGATTCTGTTGGCACCAAAACCTTAACTAATTAGCCTAAAATTTCGCCGTCCCTTTTTACGATCGAAAAACAGAATTTACAACAGCGGTTTTTGTAAGTAAGAAGGAATTTTATATAAGTGCTTGTTAGAACGACCGGCCCACACCAATCTCAATACAGCTGATCGTAACGCAACATTGAAACAACAAAGAGCATGTTCAAATGTGTGAAACTGACTACCGTATAAAAAAGGATTACGACCGCAAATAAACTGCAAGACTAAAATTTTTGTGTTAAGTTTATACTGAGCAAAAGTTAAGTTGGATGGTTTTGAAGTCCTGATAAGTTTATCTTAGTCCAACCTGCACCTGTGACGTCATAATCGTAACTCGGCTGTCGCATCCGGTGCATCAGAGATCGGGCCTCGGGAAGCTTGAAGGGAAAGCGGCGCCACTGCTACAATCGTGTTTTGCGGACCTTGAGCCTAAGACTAAGGATAATGTTTTGCGGATCTTGAGCCTAAGACGTAGGATACAAAAAATACAATATATTTATTTATTTCTATAACTTAATGTACTAATAGGGTAACGGTGTTTGAGATTCCTTTTTAAGTAAAGACAATACCTGTGATAGGGAATCTCGCTCTTCCAAAACAAATTACATATAATAAGTAGAGTAGATTAAGATAAAAATAATTGTGAGCGGAGTAGCTCGCAAGACCACTCGGGATATATATGAGATTTCGGTGTCTCTCATGAACGCAGTAGCAGTACCCCTATCGTTTATTCTTACCGAACTCTTTAACGCCTGTATACGAGAAGGAAAGTATCCACAAGTACTAAAATATGTCCGAGTCTCGCCGCTTTACAAGGGTAAAGGTAAGCGGGAAGAATTAAACAGTTACCGGCCAGTTTCAATCATTCCGGGAATAGCCAAAATCTTCGAGTACGGTTTGTGTGCCAGAATTAGCGAATATCTAACGTCGACTGACTCACTGTCCGATAGGCAATATGCATACAGGAGAGGAAGGTCGACGACGGATGTGGTTCGGCAACTGGTAAGGCATGCAGTGGAAGCCCGAGAAGAACGTCAGCAGGTGGCTGTGATCATGTGTGATCTTTCAAAGGCCTTTGACGTTGCCGATCATAATGTTCTAACCGCGAAGCTCAAACACTACGGTTTTGACGGCTCGTCACTAGCGCTTTTGACAGACTTCATGGCCGATCGTAAGCAGGTCGTATCAGGCGTAAGCGGTGGGGAGACTTCAGGTCCACTGACAGCGTCCATTGGGGTGGCACAGGGCTCCTCGATTTCGAACATCATGTTCTCTCTCCTCCTCAATGACCTACCGGAATGCATAGCGGATGCACACATCCTCATGTATGCTGATGATGTCGCGGCGGTAGTCAAAGCACCGAATACGGAGCAGTTGGAGAGGAGATTGAACATGGTGGCGAACCAGCTCCACGTCTGGTTCAGCGTCAACGGTTTTCTACTCAATGTGAGCAAGACGAGCTTTGTCCACTTCAATCTAGCCGGCCGCACTAGCCAACCTATATCAGTGACCTTGGGAGGTAAAGCCGTGAGACAGGTCAAGAACTCATCATTTTTGGGCTTTAGGCTGGACGAAGGGCTTACTTGGGAAGTTCACATTGACCAACTGTGTGAGAGGGTGGGTCGAGCGTGCTTCGCCCTGTGGAGGTTGTCAGAGACACTGGAGACAACCATGATGAGGAGCTGCTACTTCGCATCTGTGCACTCGCTTCTTCAGTATGGCGTAGAGCTGTACGGCAGAGCCGCGGACTGGGAGCGAGTGTTCAGAATCCAAAAAAGAGCAGTACGAGCTGTAATACGAGTGCCGTGGGACACACCCGCTCGTCCAATATTCCGCTCTCTAAAGATCATGACGGTCCCTGGTCTAGTCATGTTCCATGCCGCCATGTATGCTCGGAGCCACCTTGACGAGTACTCCAGGTTCGGCGACGGGCACAGGTACCCTACTCGTCACGCACACAAGCTGAGAGCTGTCCCGCGGCGTCTCACAAAATCGTCGAAGCTGGTGCATGTGATGGGGCCGGCTGTTTATAACCGTCTTCCACTTGAGATCACCAGTGCTGCTTCAACGCAATCCTTCAAAACCAAACTAAAGTTCTGGCTTATTGAACAATGTTTCTATAATTTTCATGAATTATTTGATTAAATATTCAATATTTCTATTTTTATTAAATTTTTTAATCATAATATTTTGTTAGACAATTAAGTTATTATTATTATTTTGCAATACCTATGTATAGTACAAAATTATTACAATTGTAAATTATTATTACCTATTTAAGAACTGACCTGTAACACAAAACGTTATTAATAAATAAACTAAACTAAACTAAACTAAGTTGTTTTAGTAAGTATATACTGGTAGTTGTGGAAAACATACTCGCATTAGTACAGCACAAAAAGTCAGAAAGCCGTTTTTATGTGGAGAAACAGTACGTATGCTAAAGCGGGGCGTATTGGTTCACATAAGAAAGAAAATTATTTTATTAAATCTACCATCTACCACCATGGTAGAGAAACTGACGAGGATTCCGGAGCGGCCGATGCTATTAGGCCAGGAGCAAGACGGTGCGCAGGCAACCGAGCACGGTTTTGTAGGTATTTAGGTATTCTGAGAAATATTTGTATGGCATATAAAAATATTTTCTAGTGATGCATACATTTTGTGTCATTTTATTCATTTTTCTATTCTTACTGATCATTCAAAGTTTCATTTAGAGGTAACTTTGTAATTTTTTTCTATCGGTTGAAATATCACCAATCGTGTTTTTGTCTAGTGAGGCACTAGAAAATATCCTTAACTATATTAAGTATGAATTTCAAAACTATAGGCCTTATAGTTATTAAGGTACGGACAGTTAAAAATCCCGAAATTGGGAATCCTCGCCTTAAGTTGGAGCCAATGATTTTTTATTTAAGTATCAGTAACTACCTGTTTGAATTGTCATTATTCTCTTGCCCTTTTCTCACTTAGGTGCTTGGTATGTTTTAGGAGGGAAGAGTGTCATGTAACTAGGAGAGTGTTAGATATGAATGTGGATGGATATACGAATAGAGGTAGACCTAAGAAAAGACGGATGGACCGTGCGGAAGAATTCATGAGTAAGAAAGGAGTTGCCCTCAAGAATCCTCGCCGGCAATGCCGACCGACAGTATCTATTTTCTTTACCCTTAAAAAAAGATGTGTCCGAAATTATAAAGAAACACCTGTCTGACTTAATTGTTACAGACGCCACTGTCTCGACAGGCAAAGCCTTAAATACCCAGCATCCGTGCGCCCAGATGGTGGAAAATTGAGTCGCTCTAAGCACGGTGCACTACGGCGTGCTGCAGCGAGAATTCAGCTTCCTTGAGCAAAGACGATGTGGAAATATTGAATAATCAACCTGTTTTCACGAAAAACAGCAGCGAATATCTTACGAAGCATGGACCAGTTTTGATAGCTAACCATTTTACTTTTAGCCTCAGTATTTTCAGGACTAAGCTGTTGTCTTGGAAGATATTTTAGGAAAACTGCAATGAGATTAGAAAACAAGTAAAGATAGAGATAGACAGATAGAACCGACCAGGATCATAATATAGGAATAGTAAAATTTAAGGATTGAGGAAAAATATTTATAACCTTTTCAGCACCAAGCAAGTTTAGAGCTCTTTCCCAAATGACAAAAGAAACGTTAAAACAGAAGCTAAACTACAACGTAACCTAACCACGTAAAGTTTTTATTTTATAGTAGTTTTGTGAAGTGCTCTCACATTTTATGGTCACGTCAGAATGTTGTGTGACATGTTTATTTTATTCCAATGTTTGTTTTTATGATACTAAAAACCAACTATTTTTGCACATCGTGTTGACGACTAAATTCGGGAACTATGAAATCTATTTAAATTTTTGGTGTGAATAGTTGAAACAACAACTCTGTGAATAGGAATGCATGCAAACTAAGCTGTGTTGTGTGAGATGCATAACTGTGTACAATAATGGATTTTTTGTCACACGGAAGTACTTTTGCGTTACTTTTATACATTTTAAATACCATTTTAGTGTTAGTTTTGTTTCCCAGTTGAAACATTCGAAAAAACTTTACAAATAGGTACTGGGTAATTTTAAAGCTTCACATACCGACCTGGTTCAGATAAACACCAGTGAATAACGAACTGACAGACAAAGCTACATATTAAAGATTCACATGTCAATACCACTCGCGTTACGGACCGTAAAGCAAAATGTTGGATTCGGGTGGTTTTATTTTGACCGATACATCTCTAAAAGTTTTGATATCTACGACGCGATGATGACGACGCCTTGGCATGATTTTGTTTAAGTGTAACGAGGTTATTTTCGCCTTATTTCTTAAAAATACCATTATTAATTATTAGATTAGTATGGAACAGGACACGATTCTTATTTCAAACTTTACTAGGGTACTACGATAGAAGCTCAAATATTCGGGTTGTTCGGACGGGGATATATTTTTAGATTCAATCGTGTCGTGCCATATAAAGTTCATCATAAAATACATTTTATTATTGGCGAACGGCTTTTCGCGCTATAGTAAGGTAAGCTGGACAAGCGAGATGCCATTTTACATGGAGCTCTTTGATAGTGGCCAGACCCTAGGTTTTACAGTATATGCTAAGCTCTATCTCAGAGTCTGATAAGAAGCAAACGGTGGCTTTATAAGATTTCTTGCTAAGGTCCAGCCGTTCTAGCTAAAAAGGTAAGGAGATACCCTTCCTTTACTAAACGTAAATTGCAGGTAACATGTCTGCTTTTTGCTGCCTAAAACATAATGCTAGCTGGTCTTTTTACTACCTGAAGCCAGCTCCGGTGCTTGGCCTTAATTATGCTCCTGACCTTTGAGTTTCTTGTGCGGTTATTAGTGCAAAGTTCGTGGGTAATACTCAAGGTTTTGCAGTGTCGACCGCAATGTGGGTTCTGGCAAATTGTAGTTCGGAAGATGTTGTATGTTATTGTTATGGAAGCAAAAAGTTGTTGATGGTATTCATTATTATTATCATCAGCCTATATTAGTCCACTACTGGACATAGCCCCCCATCCTTGAGTAGGTTTTAACTACACGTATTTTGTACTTATATTTTTTTTTCAGTAGACATCTGTAAAAAAATGTAATGACGTGATAATTAAAACTAAAAAAATACAGAAACAGGGAAAAGCCGACAAAAGAGTGTTTAGTTAGATGGCCACGCGTTTTTGAAAAATTACTATTCAACTATTTTTTATGCTTACTGTTTAGAAATTAAGCAACGTTAAAAACAATAACTTTCTAAGTACGAAAACAACATTAATTATTTCTCAAAACGTCGACGTCCATGTCGTATGAAAAAGTCATTATGTAGGTAAGTACTTTAAATTACGAAAGGAGTGAAACACGTGAAGTAAATTATTGATACGTATCGAATTTATCGTGGCATGGAATTGCACGTGAGCAATACCAGCGCGTAGAAACTGATTTATAAGAAACTCTCCGCTAATTTAATAACCAAGTTTAAATTTAAATAGGTACCTAAGTACTTATTTATTTAAAATAAAATAAGGATTGTGTCATAAATAAATATAAAAATATTTTGGATGTGAAAAAAGAACAAAAAGGATTGCATCGACCGGGAATCGAACCCGGGCCGCCCGCGTGGCAGGCGAGCATTCTACCACTGAACCATCGATGCTTGATATTTACTAATGAAAATAACAATCGAACTGTTATAGAAACAGGCAAATCCATTTGTGAAAGCAATTTTATTCGGTGATTAGCTCAGACCTTAGCCACGCGCAGACTTATCTGGCACTTACTCAATAATTTTACTGACTGGTATTGATATGGATCAGATGAGCTACCTGTAGATTGTTTGAAACAGTCTGCAATTAGCTCAATCGTTGTAAATACTAGTTCTAATTTATTTCTATTATTTTATTGTAATTTCCTTTGTAAATAAAGGCCTGCCCTTTTGTTAAGAACCTGCAATACCCATGAACAGAAGTCGTCTTCTTAATATATAATACTGGGACGAGGCAACTGCCGGAAATTATTACTTGCTCGTCTTTCAAATTATCCAACCCTCCGTCTGAAACTAACGAATGAAATTACAATGTGAAAAGAGCTATATTATAACTGCATAGATTTTATCTTTGCGCTAATTTATTGGTCTTCTGCATTAATCACTAATCAGTCAGAACACAATCAAATTAACTCGATTTGAATATGCAAAATGATTTTAAAGAGAAACTTTATTTTGTTTTATGATGGACTTATATCAAAATATAGGTACCTTTCCCGTCCCTAATAATCGCTTATTCCGGATTACAGTGCGAAAGTAAACAAAATCAAAACGCAAGAATAACGTTGACCCTTATGTGGAGCTTCCTAAACTTTTTAAGCGTTAACGAAAACTCCGGAAAATACGAGAAAAAGATTATATGAAACAGAAGCCATGTGTCCCAATAGGTCCCGAATATGTCACATCCAAGTATGCATTAAATCTCTACGGGGCAGTGAGGTATTTAGCGAACCGTAAATTACCCGAATACCTTGCTTGTGTTTTTGCTCTACCGTCTCTTTTGATTAAGAAAAAAAGAAATACGCACGTGAAATCAATTATACGAAAGTCTTAACAGATAAAAAAACTGGCTTATTCTCATGCATATTGTTTTTGTTTTATTTAAATGAAATTTAATTCAACGTTAACTTAACTTTACAGACTTACATATAAATAACTATTTAAAACTAACTTAGAAAACTTACACTTGCCATAATGTAAATGTCAAATCTCTAGTTTTTTATAATTCAAATTTTCAATTAATATAAATAATTAATCGATAGTAATGAAATAGGTATAACTGTATCCGAATTTTGCACACCGCAACGGTAGAAATACATTGTGTCATATTTAAAGATATACCACCTATGTACCTTATTTACATGTATTTGATGCAATAAATTTTACTTTACTTTACATAATTAAGCATTGAATAACCGATTGAGCAGAAGTAGACAGTTTTGCACCTACACCATTTTGTTGAATGTCACTGAAAAAAAACAAAAATTTGGTACTTTAGGAACCAAACAAGTCCAGCTCCAGTCCAAAGATTCCGTTCCTTAATCAAACACATTCAGAACACACGACTCGCTCATAAAGGCCTTCATTCCGAAGGAGGCATCACATATATCATTCGACGCAGTGTACTCCAGTCGGTAACCGGGTAACTCGGTTACACGAGCTAGCGACGGTTAATTTACAGCGCACCCTACAAATTAATATCTCTGATTTGGACCCTTGTCAGCGAGAGAGGCCGTGAGACCCGACCCAAGGGGAGTTGGTTTAAGGTATGAATTCCAGCGGTGATGTGGCGTCAATGACACATTCAAAGCTCTTTTTTTCCTGCGTTCTTATTATTCACCCATCTGACGGTAGGGTCTAGATTGACCTAACAGAAGGTGGACGCTGTCAGAATCTGTTATTAGCAGTCCAATCAAACAACTCAAAACGACACATTATTCCACAAAACTTCAATTTCCTTTGTCACAAAAAGTCCTGATATAAACCCAAAAAGGGGAGAGGATTTTTAGTAGTTTTATCTCTTTACGATTGGTCATGATCGGATGACATGGTAAGTGTAATTCAAGGATGCCATAGATTTTGCGAAAGGTACCTATCAAACCTGTCCCAGAATGGACGATTATGGCCAGCAGCATCTATCATATGTAAGCTTTATATATATAAGATACCTTTGTGAGAGAAAATAAACATTTATTTATTATTATTATTTATTTATCTATCATCCAACTATCGCGCGATTATGGTACATAACGACAGCTGAGTCTTTGTATGACCGCTTTCTTCTTTGACTTGGACTAACATTAACAGATGGCGGCACAGCATCCCAAAAGCACGAGTGACGACATTTTAATACCAACCCGAGCTCTGTCCTATCCGTAAATACCGCGGGCATCGTGTCCATACCACAATTCATTTTCTGAGAGTGTAAAGAAGATTGTGGCAAGGCATGAAATGCCGTGATTGCGTGAATAATATTGACGGAGATCTGAGCACGTAGTCCGCAATAATTTCAAACACAGCGGTATTTAGTTGTGCGCTTATAGATTCGCTTATAGATGATGGGATGGTATTAACACTTTCTTTGCCCACGACGCACTCTGGTTCTAGCATCCGACATTAATTTTAATAGACAACTAAAGAATATGCTACTAAAAAAATGTTATTATACACTTATTGAATTTTTTAATGATAATCTTTAACAATGTGACAGTAATTAATTGAATGTTAACTTTAGTACACATCTTCTCAATTTGCTACACCCTGACTGGGTACATAATTATAAGATACCAACTAAGAGTGTTAGAATAGTGAAATATTCATGTACCTACCTATAATTATGGACGCAATAAATGAAATATGAATATGAATATGAATATGAACATCACTTGTAGCAGCGGCGGGCGCTCCTCTCCAGTTCGTACCGCAGAGGCTGAACAGTAAAAGCGATACACTAACAGTTCACTTTCATTGCCTAGGACGCACATGTGGTTTTAGCACTGCTTGTAGCAGCGGTGAACGCTCCCTTCGCGTCGTACCGCTGAGGCTAGGTTGGGTAGTGAAAGCGTTAAGTAAGCTTACGTAATTGAATCGACAACACGTAGGTGGGCTACTTGCCAATATAGTAAATTCCATCACCGACAGTCGAGAACATGGAATTAACTAGCCCGTAACTAATTTGTCACTATGTGGCGACACGTGGTAGGTGTTAAGTCCACTTGAGCCTTTACGTTAAGGTGCCAAAATAGGCCCTTGCTTTTCACAACATCTTAACGAACAACCTAATGGCTGAAAGTCTTAAGGGGTTTGATCTGTGAAGGTGCGTCCAGATTAAGAAACATGTTGTATAACTTTGTTGTTAGATAACAAATCATCTATATTGTTGCAACAACAAACATGTAAAGTAACTATGATATGACTATTTTGTATAAATATTTTATACTTAAAATGTTTTGTTACTAAAACTGGTTAAATTTTCACATAAAGTTAGTTGTGTACTTACTTGGTCTGGGTGTTTTCTATGTATAATAAAAAATATATCTATGTAGTATATTGTATTAAGTAGTGTATTGTATTAAGTAGTGTATTGTATTAAGTAGTAAGTATATCAGTTATGTAGCACCCATAACACAAGCTCTGCTTAGCTTGGGGCTAGATAATGCTGTGTGAATTGTCCAGCATTATTTATTTATTTATGTGAAAAATTTAACCCTCGACGACGAAAAAATTACACTTTTCTTGGTATTTTAGGTGTGACTATTTACAAGTTGCTCATGTCGTATTTTCGATAAGAAATGTCCAACTGCCGTGAATCAGAAACGTTCTGGAACATCGAGAACGGACACGACTATTAATCATGATTTATAGTACCCGCGTCCTGACCCTTGCCTTAATGCCAGTCTTCCTGTGCCAAAGGGTAATGAGAAAGATAGCTCAACGGAGTTTCATACTTCTTTGCTGAGTGACATTTTTACAACGTAAAAATCTTTACGCAGTTATTATTAACTTCATTGTTCGGGTGATCGATTTCTTTGTTAACTGATATTATTATGTTTTAGTTGGGTATCAGTGCACAGCTACAAAATCTCTGGTCTATAGTTAACTGGAAGTCTCCTAAGCTAGCAACGTTCGCAGTGGAATGTAGACTCTAAACCCTACGACCTTCGTACGAGGGAATGTCAAATAATTCCGATTTTAAGACTTACACACCGCCTATAGAATCGTTTATTGCATAACATGAATACCGAACGTTCTCACAGTACCTAAGTAGCCCGTAGCGAAGATCAAAGCTTCCCAAAGAAAGTTCCGCTCGGTGTTGTTTTGTTTGAAAACAATTTGAATTATGCTCAATGACTCGAAATCCTGGGAATGTAATGCCAGTCTCTGGCGGCTGAATTCGAAACTTTGACAATTAATTAAAAGTTTTAAGAAACACACCCGCCACCCGGTATACCCCTTCGGATCGGTTTCATGAGAAACTTCTATACTGACTGTTTGGTAAACTGCACAAGTCCAACTCTTTATCGACGGTATTGGATACAGTGATTCGATTTCTCTCGCGAACTTAAGCTCGGGTCTCGAACTTAGCCGCCGTTGAACATGTTTTATGTAGCTAAAGTATTTTTAGTAAAACCTTTTGATCAACAATAGCTCAAATTCTACGAACATATCTCAACGAACACAAACAATTTCCATTCCAACAAACTGAATCGACGATAAACGTGAATAATTATTATTGGAGCACATAGTGATAAGTCTGATAGGAACTGTAAATGATGTTCCAACAATTACTACGTCAGTCAGTTGCTTTTCAGCGAAACCTTAATTGGACCCATTGAACCGTATTCGTGGTACAAGCGAATTTCATTTCGTTCGAATGCGACTTGATTTCGGGCCGGCCCTCTCAGCTGTGTACAGATCTGTCAGAATGTTATAATCAAAGCTATCCAGAAAAGTTTCGAGCCCATATCGATACAACATCCTTTTTACTGTGGGCTTTTTGTGCTGACAGGTTTAACCCGGTTTGGCAGGTGTCAGGAACTAGGCTATTGGGTACTAGAATAGCGGTGTGGGTGGACTGCATCCCGGAATTTTATGATTTTTTCCAAGTAAAAGAAAATTCGACTGCGTCACTACTTTATGGGTGATGATCTAATATCTACTACTCTCTCTAGGATGGTAAAGCTCTTGTTTCATGTGGGCAAAAACAAACCTAAAATCCCAGCACAAATCTAAGCCTCGTATACACAAAGCGCCATAAAGCAGAGTAAGTAACAAGCGTCCAATTGCTCCATCGATAAAGAAAGTCCAGCAATGCGTTACTCCGAACCCAAGATCATATATTCAGCAACCAGCAAGCGCAAGTCGGCTCCATTTTTCACACACGCCGCAATTTATGTAGCCGCTTGAATACCGCACCGTGGATATATGAACCCAGATTAAGTTATTATCTGCTCAACTTAAACTGAACAGTTTTACGGCTTTAAGCTTTTTATACTGCTATTAAGGCTACCTGGCGGGAGGGCTGTACGTTGATCATTATAAGCTCACTTGTGCGCTTTACATAATAAAATCATGTGTTTTCATGTTCTTTTTAAAATTTGTTCATATTGTGTTTTTTCACTAGTATCATACATTTCGAGATTAGACACATGAATCATAATGCAACAGAGCAATAAGAGTTTTAATAACAGCAGCCTCCGGCATTCGTTTTCATCATGGACCTTTATTGCTCGCGCTTAAGAATGCCAAAAACCGTGTGGATTACCCCATTCGGATTGTCGCACGGTTTACGACCGCCATAATAAATGTTCGAATATGGTTCATAAAGAATCTCAAGATACAGCTATCTGGGTGTTATAAATCTGAGTCACAAAATGAAGCCACAATGCAGGACGGGGCAATCAAACCGTTTATCTTTATACAGCTTGTCCGGTGTTAAAATCATAAAAATTAAATGGAGATATGAAGTAAAATTTCAGGCACAAACTGCATTGTTAAATGCTTGTGTCCTTTTTGGTTGTTGTGTTTTGCTATAATGTGTTTCTAACCATACTTAATTAATAAATAAAAATAAATAAATAAATAATACTGGACAATTCACACAACATTATCTAGCCCCAAGCTAAGCAGAGCTTGTGTTATGGGTACTAGATAACTGATATACTTAATACAATATACTACATAGATATTTTTATTATACATAGAAAACACCCAGACCAACGGAACAAATTTCTGCAGACCGCACACAAAGTTCCGAGGCGGGGATCGAACCCGCAACCTCCTGCGTCGCAGGCGGACCTTCGCCCGCTGCGCCACGGAGGTCGTCAATTAATGAAACTAAATGTAATTAATGAAACCGATATGCTTCTGATGTGTCACGACACAACACGAAATAATAAGGTTTGGGTTATTATGGTGCGTAAGCCCTCTCAGGGTAATTTTACGTAATTTAACGACATATTTGTTGATTTTCTATTTTTACATGAACAACAAAATGTATGTTAAAAGCTCGTAAAGTTAATCATAAACTGGCATAAACTGCTACGCTTTTGTTTATACTTCTAACTTCTCGTTGTAAGTTAATACGCTATTTCAAACCTGAAAGCTTGATTGGCAGGCCGAAATTCGAGCAGACTTCTAAATTGTTTCCCATATTGTAACAAACGTTCAAATAATGGAGTAACACGTTCTTAAATGCACTACATACGATGTAATTAATCGGTAACGCAATAAAAATCTTCGTAGAGCCTTCGTAACGGCATCAGCGGCGCTTTATTGCCTATAAAGGTAATAGACGTTCGTTGGTTAGAAATAATTCGTACAAGTTACCATTTCGTAAAAGAATTTGCACAGGAAACTACACGTGTTTTTTTCTAAGAATGCTTTTTAGGGTTTTGAAGATCGAAGATCGGTTTCAAAACCCTTATGGTCTCGCTTTGTCTGTCCTTTTTTCCCTCCTTAATAACTCAAAAACTACTGTAGCTATCAACTTGAAATTTAAAATTATAATACATTTCGTGTGCCTGTACAGATTTAGAGAAAAATAAATGAAAATAAATGAAAAATGAAAATGAATATTTTCCATACAAATTGTGATGTCGAAATTTTAAAAGATACCTACAGAGTCATTTGGGGTATCAAATGAAAGATATCATTTTGTACATTTCAAAATATTTTTTGAAATTTTTGTAGGGTTCATACTTTTTAAAATATTTCGAAAAAAGTCGAAAAAATACCCATTCCCCCCCCCTTATCTCCGAAGATTGCAGAGCGATCCATGTAAAATGTATGGAGCGTTTGTAGATATGAATCTATATTTTGCAGGAAAAATATAGAGAAGTTTGAAAAAAGAACACATTTTGAAAAATGGTCAAAAAGGGGGGGAATAATTTTAAAAAGGGGGAGCTACCTCACCGAGTGGGATATCAAATAAAAGGTATTGGTTTGGACATTTTAAACCAGTTTTTCAAATTTCTGTAGGGTTCATACTTTTTGAAATATTTTGAAAAAAGTCGAAATAATACCCATTCCCCCCCCCCCTATCTCCGAAATTTGCCGAGCGATGCATTTAAAATGTATGAAGCGTTTGTAGATATGGATCTATATTTTACAGGAAAAATATAGAGAAGTCTGTAAAATGAATACTTTTTGAAAATTGGTCAAAAAGGAATAATTTTCAAAAGGGGGGCTACCCCACCGAGTGGGGATCAAATAAAAGGTATCGGTTTGGACATTTCAAACCAGTTTTTCAAATTTCTGTACCTTTCATACTTTTTGAAATATTTCGAAAAAAGTCGAAAAATTTACCACCACCATTACCAACCTTAACCGAACCACCCATTTAACCAAAGCATGCAGAGAGATCCATCTGAATTGCAGGTTGGTAGGTGGGCCATTATTTTATTTTGGGTACAATAATCGGTCCCCATCGAACAAAACCGATTTTGTCAAAAATATAGGTAAATACAAAAATAAAACACCTATTGGCAGCTACCGTTTAAAATACCTGTACCAGAAAAACATATAAATTAATGTTAAATATTACATTTATTTGCAAATTACGGTAACTCAGTTGTTTTTTTAAGCAACGCAGTTGTTTTTCCTATAAAAATTGGCTGTCCCTCTGTGCGAGTCACTTGACATAAACTTAAATTGCTTTAAAAATGTTCACGACGTCAATATTTTTGAAAATTTTAAGCATTACGTAATTGTTTGAACTTTACTAGAACGCCAATAGGTATGATTTTACCACAACAGTTTAATAATAATAAAATATTTCTCGCCGTGTCCCCGTTGCAAAGCAAAATGCCGCGTACCCAGTGTTACCATAGGAAAGTGTCCCTTAAATAAAGCTTTTTAGACATCTTTACTTGTAATATCCTTTGATTGGCCATGAATTTGATATTGGCGCGCGGGAGGGTTGCAAGGCGGTGCAACTGACCCAGCTAGTCGCTCGAGAGTCACCGTTCGGGGTGCGTGTGTTTATTGTGAGACCACTGAGTTACCGACGACGGACGGTGAGTTTCTTAGATATTATTAATTTTATTCAATGCAAAATATGTAATAATTAGTCAACATTGTGGTTGTATCATAATTGATTTAGAATATTTATCCATTTACGTACCAAGTTTGAAAACGTTTAGTTTTACAACTGCGTTACCACTACACTGCGTTACTACCAGGAGTAACGCAGTTGTAACTTTGGTAACACAGTGGTTTTCCGTATGCTTTTCACACATTAATTACACATTTTATGGCAGAAATATTACATTTAAGTATTGTTTTGTTATAGAATAATAACATCGAACAAAATGGCTTTAACATCGGCTGAAAAACAACGGCGTCATAGTCAAAATTTAAAAGAAAATGTAGTGAAGAATGCCGAAGCCATAAAAAACATCTGGAATGCTATCATACTACTAAAAACTCGTAAAAGACATGACAGAGAGGGAACATAGATATGCTAAACGCAAATGGAAGATTGCAAACAAGAAACGTCGAGAGCGTCAAAAAGCAACACAGGCCATTTTGGTTGAAACCCCAGTTTCCACACGACGTTCAGGCACTCCTATTTCTCCTAGGTCAAGGGGAAGAAGACATGTAAGACGAGACCGGTCTGCATTATACAGACAAAATATACAGACAAATGGATAAACTAAAAAATAAGTGTAGTAAGAACAGAAAAAGATACCAGAGACAAAAGGCAAGGAAGATGGAGATCCTAAAAAGTTGATGTTTCAAAGATTTTTTTATATATGTTTAAGAAGAGTTGTGTTAAGTTTTGTTTAATTTTGAAGACTATGATTGTTTTCTCATGTTATTATTTGTTTAAACTTGAAAAAAGTACAAAATGCTGTGATTAAGATACCACTGTGTTACTTGTTTTACCACTGTGTTACTTTTGTCCCTCTTTTTCTGGTAGCATTTAGTGCCATAAAGCTAATTAATAATTAACAAGAACTTAAAATTTAAAGATAAATCCAATATTTAACTTGTTTTTACCTATTCCTTATGCCATCAGCATAAAATAATAACTATTTATTCCTATTTTCGAAATGTCTTTGATTTTAGTTTAATGTTTGGTAACACAGTGTCAAACTTAGTTAAAAAAGAAATCATTAGACTGAGACTATTCGTGATTTAACTTTATAAGATTATCCTATTACTGTTGTTAGTTATTGTGATATGTTTCTGAACTGAACTAAATGTTCCAAACAATAAAACTTAATTTTGTAAGAAAGTAACGCAGTTGTTATTATTCCTAATCATTTCTTGAACAAACGTCAAAAAATATAAGACTTAGCAAGAAAACATCACTGCAAAGGTATATAATGTTTAGTATAGTTAATAGTGAACATGAATAGACATTAAACGGTACAAAATACTCACAAAAATTTTCCAAAAAAAAAACTGCGAATGTAGTCCAAAATGGTCCCTAAATAAAATAATGGCCCAGGTACCTACTATTCTTAGGTATTCGTTAAATTGCGATGTCTCTAACCGGTACTTTTGGTAGGTACATATTTGTTGACAAACGTTCAAAACCCTCGGCGCGCGAGTTA